>OX297854.1:63112616-65566655 GCA_946477585.1 Cheilosia urbana
CTCGGCTTTGAGCAGAGAAGCTGATGGTTTCTTGGTCTCAGATTTGGAACGAGCCTCGGCTGTTTTAGATTTTTTCACCTTGCGACCAGTCGTGGGACATAGGGCTATACGACGTGTCTCCGGTTCTGAGAAGTAGCCTCGTGCAACTAGATCAATTGCCGACTCGAGCGGAGGATTGTTATTCAGCAACAGTGCCTGCTGTATCTTTTCTCTCTTCGCCGCTTGCCGCCTTTCTAATCGTTTGGCTGCTGCCGCAATTCGCCGTTTTTCCTTGATTTCCTGTTTTCGCCGTTCCAACGCGGCTAATTTCTTCTTTCGCTGACGAAGGCTCTTCTTCTGTTGATCGGTGAGCACGAGCTGACGCTTTCGCACACCGCTACTCTTTGACGATTTGTTGAATTTGCCGAAGCGATTGCGTTTTTCGATCTTTCTACTGAGGCACAGGTAGGATTTTGGTTCGGCTTGTTTGATGAGGCTCTTGTAGCTATTCGGTGGAGACTTCTTGCATTGGTTCTTGTGGAATTCAAGAATTTTTATCCGTTGCTTAGGACCATCTGCTGAGGGACTAGTGATTTCAATATCATCGTCTTCCTCAGGACTGCTGGTGGATGCTTTTGTGTCTTCGATTACCTCTAGCTCCGTTTTTATTTTGTTTAATTGCTCCTTGTCATCCTCGCTGTGAGGCAATACTATCGACAGGTCGTCGTCTTTCTCGGTCTTAATTTGCTCGGCTTTTATTTTGGTTTCCAGAATCATTTCACAATTGAGAGCAACACTGTTGTCCGCATTATGGTGACTAGGAGTCTGTTGTGGGTGCAGTTGCGGTGTGAGCTGCTCCAGAGCTGGTTGTGCTGAAGATTGCACTTGTTGTAATCGAACAGGATTATGTATCGCGGCCGCTCCCGCATAAACCATTTCGCGTGCCATGGTTTTGCCTATGCGCGCCTTTCTTCCAACCACAACTGGACTGGGAGTGAGGATCGTAGGCGATGGCACTGATATTGTCAAATCGAAAGCCTCCACCGTGCCATTCACGGTTTTGTGAGAATCTTTCTCCTGCGTCACCACTTCGTCTGTGGGTTTTTCATAGCTTAGAGGCGGTGTAGGCGGGTGAATGACATCCGCTTCGTACTGACTGCTCTTCGAGTCCACATCGATATCCTCGGACTTGAGTTCCGACTTAAGCGGTTTCAAAAGTTCGATTTCATCGCATGGCTGTACATGGTGATGATGCAAATGCGGATGATGATGCGGGTGATGTAAGAAGTGACGATTGCCGGCATCGACACCGTCCGTCACCACCAATTGTTGCTGCTGCTGGTGAATTGTGTTGCTGTTATTATTTGTAACTGGGCCTCTACTGATGTTCAACTGTTGTTGCTGGTTACTACTGCTGTTAGCGTTCACAGTTCCACTACTTTTAAGGATAGCTGACACTGGCAGCATATTCTTGCTGTTGCTCATCGAACTCGAAGTCACACTCGATTTGCTGATCGCATTGTTGGCTGAGGTGGCTATATTCGTTAAAGCGTCTGGTGCCATCGCTGTTATTGATGTTGTAACTGTAGGATTGCTGTTGCTGTTGGCAGTTATTGGTGCTGCTGTATTGTTGTTGTTGTTGCTGCTGTTGTTGCTGCTGGTGTTGTTGCTGCCGCTGTTGCTACCAATATGAGGCCCAGTATGGACGTTTTTTGGACACGACTGTTGCATTGGGCATGGACATTGTGGTGGATATTCTGCAATTGTAAATCAACGTTAATATATACAGACTACACGAAAGACATTTGATTTATTGGGTGAACTTGTCAACCAAATGGCGGTGGAGGTCACAACTCAGGACATTATTACAGCTTCTAAAAGACAGGATGAATCGTGATGTCGTTTGCAGTGAACGTGGTGTTGGCTGGTGGCGCAACTCTTCTTAGAATGACTTCTGTACCAAAAATTGGGATACTACTACCTTGATAAGTACTACGAATTTCATTCATTTCCTGCTGTAAGGCGTGAACAGGGGCACTGCCCAAATTTGAGTGATGCCTTTATTGTGGGCATCACCAAATTAATCAGTGCAAGAACAAATAGGTGATGAGCTATCTGTTTTCGCTAGTAATATGGAATTCAAGATGCTCTGTTCACCTAACATTTTTGAACGCATTGGTCCACTCAGGCCGGAACTGGGTAAGCAGTCGAACTGGGAGTAACCTTCGGGTTGCGAAAGCTTTACCATTGGCTTAAACTGGTAAACTGGAGGAGCCCCTGTACCAATTTCATTATTGGTCAGCCTCCATCGTTTTGAGGTTGGATTCGTGGTGGCTGTGGTTTAATCCGAATGCGGAAGGCAAAAGCGTTCTTTCAGAACGAAGAGGTGTCAAGATAGGCCTCGCCCATCACGTATGGGTCGATCGGACTGTATCTTACCTATCAGCCACGGTAATTTACCAGGGTCAGTACTTGTACTTCTACTTGAACTGGCCTTGGGACGCTTTGTCGACGTCTCTTTCAAGCGACACTAATGTGGGTATGCCCACCGTGAAATTAAGCCGTCAAGGCAGGTGTTCACGTAAAGCATAACTTTCATTTTCATGTAAGGCGTGAACAGTGAAAAAGACTGACAGAGAATAGCGTAGCCAAACCATGCGACGTCATACCTTACGCCAGTAAAGTGTTGTGTAATCCACCTCACCCTCCATTTACATAAGCAGTTCACCCAATAAATCCCTTAAACTAAAGTTAGGTTAAACTGAACAGTCAATTAATAAAATAAAAAAAAAACGACGGTTAACATTACAGTGAAACATACATAAACTAATTGTATGCGGATAACCATACTTTTCCTTACCCATATAGGGGCTGCGGGTGTAGCATTGACCCCCGCCGCCCGGACTGTAGCCCGAGTAGTATCCTGGCGGACCAGGATAATGTTCCAAGTGCTGTGTGTGTGCCGCTCCTGGTCCCGCTGGTACTAGTTGTGTACCAGACGGTGGCCCTGATGTTGGTGGCTGACCACTGGAAGGCGGTGACTGCTCGTAGATATCAGATGGAGGTGGTGGTCCCGTTGGCGGTCCTGGCTGATAATACGGCGGATAACGTCTGTACGATGGCGGTGGCGGTGCACTCTGATATACTTTGGCTGGGAAATACGGTTGATAGGGTGGCGAATAGCACATCGCCTCACCCGGATAAGGGGAATAATAATTGGGCGGATATGCCGACGTGTAGTGCATTTGATGCATTGATCGCGGATATGGCGGTGCACCCTGATGAGCGGCTGCGGCGGCTGCTGCGGCTGCTGCTGCCGCGGCGGCAGCGGCTTGTTGATGCAATTGCTGCTGTTGACTTTGTTGCTGTGAGGCAACGTTCGCCGACTGTTGAGTACCCTGTTGTTGCGTTGGATAGCGGAATGTTGCCAAATCACCACCAGTTATGAGGACATCACTGTCTGAACTTTCCACTGTCGATGTGGATGAAGGTGGCGGCTGTAGTTGACCTAGTTCCGGATCAGAGTCAAGCGGCGTTGGAATTTGTTTGCCTTTTGTTCCACCTAATGTCTGTTGCTGCTGTGACAATGGGGGTGGTGCTGCAGCCACTGGTGGTAGGACATGCGGTGAAATTAAAGGACCAGCCGGTTGGTAATAGCCTGTTGAAGAAAGAAGGGAAATATTATTGCACCGCTTAAAACAATTACTGGGGAGAGAGAGAGACAAATTCAATTAAACAGAGCTGTTTCCGATAACCCATTGAGAATTGGATTTTATCAATTCACAGAATCGTTGGCCGATGATTATGGTATGTCACGTGTCAGACCACGATGGCATTTTGCAATCTGAGGGATTTGGTTGACAATACCTAGCGCGTGGGTTGAAATGCGAACATTGGAAAGACATTCCATTTTATTTTCGAATGAAATTGAATTGTAAAACCGAAGGACAATATGAAGGAAGAAAATTAAATTATATGATTTGAGGAGAGAAGTGGCTTCAATTGTTCCCCTGTCTATAGAGTATTGAAGCTAAAAGTTATGTATTTTTCCATTGGGACCACCAGAAATCTTTTTCAGATCTCAGATTTTACGGTGCTCATGGACACAATCAATTGAACAACACGGCGAATCCAGAGCCGTAGCCTTGGACATATCAAAGGCATTTGACCGAGTCTGGCATAGAGCCCTATTAGGCAAGTTAGTGTCTTACGGATTACCACAACAACTCTGCGGATGGATGCAAAATTTTCTTCTGGGAAGATCGATCCAAGTTGTTGTAGATGGTGTATCATCCAATTCGTTTGCTATAAATGCAGGAGTGCCCCAAGGATCTATTCTTTCTCCAACTCTATTTCTTCTCCACATCAACGATTTGCTTGGATCGACAAATAATAATATCTACAACTTTGCAGATGACAGCACTCTTATATCCTCCATCTCGAACAGTGGGCCTGTGAATACGGCTACATCACACAATCAGAGATGTGAACAAATTAATTCTCTAAATGATGATCTGGACAAAATCATGAAGTGGGGAAAGGACAACTTGGTTGTATTTAATGCAAACAAGACACAGCTCACAACATTTTCCAGAAAAAATGCATCAACAGTTCCTCAGATCCAAATGGATGACCATCCAATCCATCACAAGGACTCTATGCACCTTCTAGGAGTCACAGTCAATTCAGGAATCACATGGCAGAACCACATATCCTATATCGCAAAATCGGCGTCCGCAAAGTTGAGCTACCTATTTAGAGCAAATAGGTACTTTAGCCCCAAACAACTTCTCCTTCTCTACAAAGCACAGGTTAGACCAGGCTTGGAATATTGTTCCCATATATGGAGCTCGGCCCCAAAACATTCACTTAACCTGCTTGATAGCATACAGAGACGAGCCGTTCGACTCATTGGAGACCCTACACTCACATCGAATCTACAACCGTTGATGCACAGAAGACAAGTCGCTGACCTATGCTTGTTCTATAGGTACTTCCATGGTAGATGTTCTGAGAACTCAAAGACATTATCCCTCGAAATGCAACTTTTGGGCGCCCAACAAGACAGGCTACTAAAGCTCATGACCATACAGTACACTTGACAATAGCGAGGACATCAACTTTCCAAAACTCCTTCTGTTACAAGCAAACTTTGGAACTCGCTTCCTGGGGATATATTTCCAGAAGACTACAATTTGCAGCAATTTAAGTGCAGAACAAACATACATCTGCAGGCATCTCGGGGCGCTGTTGAAGCGTTATAGGTTCGCCTTTCCCAGCGCGCAAACGAAATTGATCTGCTTTTGTGAATGGATTAGTGCGTTACTTGACAACAATATCAGCTGTTCAAATTGCATTCGTTTTTGGCAAAATTACAAATGGATATCGACCGAAAAATGTTTACTCTTTACTAACTGAGATTATTGAAAGCGCTCTTGAGGCGAAAGAAATAGTATTGTGTGCTTTCTTGGACATCGAAGGAGCATTTGATAATACATCGCATGATGCAATTATACGAGCTCTTGATAGAAAAGGAGTAAATAACACAGTATCGAGGTGGATGTATGAACTCCTGAGCACAAGATCAGCAGAGACTCACACATCAGACGGTATTATCAAGGTTAACACAGCAAGAGGCTGTCCGCAAGGAGGAGTTCTATCTCCCCTAATGTGGAGTCTTGTAGTGGACGAGTTACTTGAGAAATTGACAAACCATGGCATCAACTGTCAGGCACATGCTGATGACATAGTTATTATTGCCAGGGGCAAATTTGAGGGAACCCTTTGTGACATTATACAAATGGGACTCGAAATAACTCGTGGTTGGTGCGAAACGGCTGTGCTAAGCCTAAATCCAGCAAAAACAACAATAGTACCATTCACGAGAAAAAGAAAACTTGAACGGCTGAGGCCGATAAGGCTGTCGGGTACATTACTGACATCAGTCAATGAAGTTAAATATCTGGGGCTAAACCTGGACAGCAAACTGCTTTGGAAAAAACATACAGAGGAGATAACCAGGAAAGCAACGCGGGCTTTAATGATCTGTCGAAGCCTAGCTGGCAAATCCTGGGGATGCAGCCCGACCATCCTCAGATGGATGTATATTGCTATTGTGAGACCAATGATCACGTATGGCGCAATTGCATGGGCAAAAAGAACCAGTCTATTCACCACAAGGAAGACACTCAATAAAGTGCAAAGACTGGCATGCCTATGTATTACAGGGGCCATGAGAACTTGCCCAACCGCAGCTATGGAAGTGCTACTGGAACTAACTCCACTGCACCTCGTGGTTGAGGAATGTGCAAGTAAAACGGTTCTAAGAATGGCCGAAGAAGGAGTAGGAAGAGAAAAGTGCATCACACCGAGACAGATTGACGCACTACTCAAGAAACATCCATTATTAGCCTTTCCTAGAGACGATATCATCAAAAGATTTGATTTTCAAAAGAACTTTGTAACTTTGCAACGAATCCACAATTCACAGACTGAGCAATCATACAACGAAGTGGTACACAGATGGATCGAGAACTGAAGAGGGAACTGGAGCGGGAGTATTTGGGCCTGGAACCAAATATTCTAATCAATGGGCAAAAATACCAGCATCTTCCAGGCTGAAATCTATGCCATAGACAGATGCATCCAAATCAACCTCGACAGAAACAAAATCAACTGTGATATAGCTATAATGTCAGACAGCCAGGCTGCTATTATGGCACTTAGTTCCTACATCATTAAATCCAAACTTGTGTGGGAATGCCTACAAAAACTTAATGAACTGGGTAGGAGAAACAAAATAACCCTCTGCTGGGTGCCTGGCCACGTAGGAATAGAGGGTAATGAAATAGCCGACTCCCTAGCAAGAAAGGGAGCATCAGAAACTTTCATAGGTCCTGAACCATTCTGTGGAATAGGGGATCACACCCTCAACGAAGAATTTACGAAACTAGAGAAAGAAAACAGGGCAAGAACCTGGCATAACACTCAGGGCATGAGGCAGGCTAGGAAACTTCTAGGGCAATACAACCAGAAAAGATTCCAAGCTTGCATCGGCATGAGCAAAAACAACCTCCGTATCCTAACGGGGTTCCTAACGGGGCACTGTAGACTCAAGGAACACCTCAGGAAACTGGGTATATCTGAAGAAGGTCTCTCTATCCTCTCATCCTTAGATTCCTAAAGGAAACTGGACTGGAGAAAGTGCTATAGGGCGGATTTCTTCCGCCAAGGATAAAGAAGAGTGCAAGAACATCTAAAATGATTCCGAAAGGAATTATATTGTGAGGGAAACTCTTATGAGGGATTATACCTCTCTGAGGCGTAAGCAGGGGGTACAATAGACCAAAAGGTCGCAGTACAACAACCCTTTTCACATACTCTTTTGTAGCTACAAATCAAGTATTATTGGTGATTTGTAGTCTTCAGATGACGGGGGAAACAATGGTCATAACTCATAATAATTCCTCCGAAATCATATCCATAGCTATTTATATATTTTGTTATTTTGGTTTTCACGAAACTTTGCGCATTTGCCTCGAAAGCAAACTTCTTAAACTGACGTTAAATAGCTGTACAATGTATATTGGTATGCGTAGATCTGAAAAAAATATCGAGATCTGCAAAAAGTGATCCGAATCAAAAAAAAAAAAATGATGTTTTGTCCCAATGGAACGCGAAAAGATTTAGATCAAAAAAAAGATTGATTTTTTGTCCCAATGGAAAACCACATTAGTTTATTATATTTCTAGCATTATTTCAATTACATATTCACGTGACATTTTATTTATGAAACAAAATTTAAAAACATTTGATATATGGTTTGTTCCCTTACGATAATGCATTCGAATACATTAGTCAAACTTCGATCCCTTACGCAAAAGTTGGGTAGAAGTGAACGAAGTTTGACTAATGTATTCGAATTTATTCGAATTGCTTTACTAATCAAGTGAGTATAAATAATACTTGCTTTAGAGATTTTTATCTTAGCAAAATGAAGCCTCTATAACGCAATGTTGTAGATATGCAACCAATCTTTTTTTATAAATAAAATAAATCAGAAAGCTGAAAATCCTTATTTTTTTTAATTTGGACACATTGCGATACAAAGGGTAAATTATCTCCGACTGATTTTTCGATTAATTTCTAAATTAAGTGGATAAGTGAAAATAATCCCGGACATTTTATTAAAACTATACCAGACGTTCCCCGCAGAAGCAAAAAAGAGTGCATGTCCGGGAAAACCCGGACGGATGGTAAGGCTACCTAATGATAATGCATTCGAACGCATTAGCCAAATTTAGTCAACTACTGAGATTGATTAGTTCTTCAGACTTCTTCCGATTTAAAGCAGGCCACAGTGCCTTTGAGACCCTGTGTCCTTCTAGTTGTGATTATATTGTGACTGCTTTATTGGACGTTTTCTCAAAGATAACCCTTCTAGCAACGGTCATAGGTGGTCTGATACACTTAATCATTGTATTTAGTGGGAGTTCCCCCCCCCCCCCCCCCTTTCTTAGCCAAACGTCGGCCTTTTTGGTTAGCCTCAATATGACAATGCCCTGGTACCCAACATAATCTGAACGTTTCTGCGAACATAATGCCTTAAGCATTGTGCGGCAATTCCTGACTAGTTCAGATTTAGTGGTATGTGACTCTAGCGCTTTAAGCGCAGCCTGACTATCAGTGTATTTATTGGATATTATTGGATATCGATCTCATTTCAAGTACCTCCGCAGCTTTGAGTACGGCTAGAATCTCTGCCTGGAACAGACTGCATGTGTCCGGAAGTCTCAGGGCCATATGTAGGTCCAACTCGTTGGAGTATATACCTGACCCCGAACCCTCACTGGTTTTGGATCCATCAGTATATACTGAGATCTCATTTCCCCTTGAAACTAAGTTCCTATGCCAGTCCTGTCGGTCAGGGAACGACACATCGAACGGTGTGTCAAATCCTATGGTAACATTGGACACAATTCAGTCTGTCCGCAGTCGATTCGCGTAGCTGTTATGAGGTTGCAAGGCTACTATCGCAAGAGACCGCCAAAACCTTTGCCGACCGCGTCTCCCTAAACCTCTCAGCAAGCCCATCCTCAGCTTCACCAGCATCAAGTACAGAGGACCAGTGGAAACACTGACAGCATGCCATCAGGAGAGTCGAAGTTCTGAGTTTCACTAGGCGGCCACAGTGCAACCCTTGGTGCGATGGGGAATGCCGCCAGGCACATGCAGCCAAGAACGAGGCCTATCAATTAATGCTGCAGACAAGAACCACAGTGGCTGAGAGAGCTGCCCGCGAGCTCTACGGGCAAAAAAAGGTTAACTGACTTCTCAGAAGGAAAAAGAAGGAGCACGAGAAGCAAGCAGTCGACTCAATTGAGGGACGCTACTGCTGAGGCAATGTTCGAAAGTTCAACCAAATGGTAATACGATCCACCCAAGGTAACAAGGCCCGAACAAAAGCCTGCAGAGATGAGCATGGGAATACAGTAGTAGATTCACAGCCGGTGCTGAGGATTTGGAAAGAACACATTTGCAGACTGTTAAACGGCGGAGACAGCCAATAACGCCCTGTCAGGCAGAATTATCTGTTCAGTTTGGATGATGATAGCCAAAACTTCCGTCCACCCGACCTACACGAAGTTAGGATAGCGATATCCAAACGAACGTGACGAAGCTGCTGGAGTGGATGGCCTTCCGGCCGAAATTTCCAAAGCAGCGGGTGATGGCTTGGTAAGAAGCATGCACCAACATTCGCCTGATGAATGGAACCTCAGCACCGCGCCCCATCTACAAAAAAAGAGATACTCTGAACTGCGCCAACTACAGAGGAATAAGTCTCCTGAACGTCGCGTTTAAGATCTTTTCGGCGGTATTGTGTGAAAGCCTAAAACATTTCGCCATAACAACCTGATCGGCCCATATCAGTGTGGTTTTAGGCCAGGAAAGTCAACCATCGACGAAATTTTGACACTCCAACAGATCTTGATAGCGTATATAGGGAGAAGAAATCTCGCTGCTCCGTCAAAGTGGGCAGGAACACCACCGAGCCATTTGATGTCGAAAAAGGTTTGAGACAAGGCGACGCCCTATCCTGTACTTTCTTTAACATCGTTCTTGAAGCAATTGTACGAAACTTACAAGCCAGCACCAGAGGTACAATTTTTTAAAAGTCCGTTCAACGGACGGAGGCGGCGAAAATAGGTCTGGCTGTTAATGAGGACAAAACGAAGTATATGCTTCTTGAAACTTGTCGTTAAATTTATACGTAAAGTGAACCTTCTTTTTTCATTTGTTGAATAAATTATATTGATATATTAAAACATGGGTAAGTTATCGGGGTTTTCCTTAGAGAACTACGATATTAAATGATTTTCCAACTTTGGATGCGTGTACAAAAAAATGAACTCCAAACATATCTTCCATTTTTTTTTTTTGTGTGGAAAGATTTATATATGTTCTTTGTACTTATAACAGTTTTAGCTGCCGAAACGTGCCGATTCATTTCAATAATTTTTTTTTCAGAAGATACCCCGAAATTAACACAAAAATCATGCGAGGCATGGAAAATGGCTGCCACAAATCATAAAGTGGAAGCAATTTTAAGTCATATTTTGGTTAAGTACGGTTTGGAAAATGCTCCGGATGAAATTATTGAGAGTGTAAAAAAAACTAGCCGCTTGATTTCTTTAAATTTAAAAAAGAAATGGGAAATTACCCACCGCACAAATAAAACATTCATGAGTCGCTATGGGAACTGGTTGAATGAAGAGGTTACATTAGAACATGAAGTTATCAGTTACTTGCAGACATCAAACTTTCCGCGTGCTTCTTCAAGTGGGCTACAGTGTGAAAGACCTGAAAAGGATTTTAACGAATTATGCGAAAAATCAAAAAGAAAGAAAGTTGCAAAGCTGGAGCTCTAGTGAACTATCTTTTGCTGCTGACTTATCAAGATCAAGTGCCATTTTAAGTACCCGAACATCTATGTCTGCTCTTCAAGCATTAGCTTTGTATTTAGATTTAGGACTTAGCTTTAGGAAGTATAACATTTTACGTTCAACTGTAAACGTTTACATCACAACAAACTCCCTAGCTACTATATTGTATAAAGAAAATTAGAGATGAAAGGCTTTCTATTAAAGTAGACGTTTCAGCTAATCACGCTGCAGTAGATTTGCAGGAATTACTCAACACAACTGCAAAATATATCATTGAATCCATCCCCGATGAATCAATACTTTCGATGGAAGTTCTGGACACAGTACTCCTAAAAATATGAACAAAGAAAGAAGTGAATACCTTCAGCCGAAAGAGTCTACATACAAGTTTGGGTTATCTCCGTTACACTGTTGTATAAGATCTTTTGAATGTATGCTGCACATTTCTTATCGTTTAGATTTAAATAAATGGCAAGTCAAAGGAGAAGATTCAAAAAGAATATTTGCGGAAAGAAAAGCTAAAATACAAAAAGAATTTAAAGATAAATTAGGGTTAATAATTGATAAACCAAAGCCTGGCTTTGGTTCAAGTAATGATGGAAATACTGCCCGTAGATTTGTGCTTCAATTACAGGTATCAACCAGCAATTAATAACAAAGTTGTTAATAATGCTTCGAGTAATTTCTAGTGGAAAAAAAATTGATTCAAGAAAATTTAAAATACTTGTTAACGAAATAAAAGAGCTATATTTATGTTATTATAATTGGTACTACATGCCTGTTTCATTACATAAATTATTAATACATGGCCCTGACATTATTTCATCATTTTTGATTCCCATAGGTCAGTTATCTGAAGAAGCTTTGGAATGCCGACACAAAGATATTCGCCATATTCGAAAATACAATGCAAGAAAATCGTCACGCAATAGTACAAAGATATCATAACAATGCTTCTTCTTACATCTGATCCAGGTCTAGCTAGGTTTCGAAAATGTAAAGGGTGATTTTTTAGCTGGTTTGGTTTTGGCAACACTGGTTTTGACAGCTGACGTGTGTTTAGTACCTTGTGTCACTGTCAAACAGCTTCAGTTTGGTTTGCAATTTAACCATGGATCGTCTTACAAATGAACAACGCTTGCAAATTATTGAATTTTACTATCAAAATTCGTGCTCGGTTCGAAATGTTCATCGCGCGCTGCTTCCATTTTATGATCGGCATTCTCGACCTTCTAAGCAGTCTATTCGGAAGATTGTGACCAAATTTCGCACCAAATTTACTTTGTTGGACATTAAACCACCAACACGTTTACGTACTGTGCGTAGTGAAGAAAATATTGCGGCCGTATCAGCTAGTGTGACAGAAGACCGCGAAATGTCGATTCGGCGCCGTTCCCAGCAGTTAGGCCTTTGTTACAGCACTACGTGGAAAATTTTGCGGAAGGATTTGTGCGTAAAGCCTTTTAAGATACAGCTTGTGCAAGAACTAAAGCCAGCCGACCTACCACAACGCCGAATATTTGGTGAATAGGCTCTTGGAAAGTGTTCAGCGATGAGGCTCATTTTTGGTTGAATGGGTACGTAAATAAGCAAAATTGCCGCATTTGGAGTGAAGATCAGCCAGAAGCATTGCAACAGCTACCAATGCATCCCGAAAAAGCCACTGTTTGGTGCGGTTTATGGGCCGGCGGCATTATTGGGCCATATTTCTTCAAAGATGATGCGAATCGCAGCGTTACTGTCAATGGTGAACGCTACCGAGCGATGATAACAAACTTTTTTTTGCCCGAAATGGAAGTTCTTGACTTGCATGATATGTGGTTTCAACAAGACGGTGCCACATGCCACACAGCACGCGAAACAATGGCGCAATTGCGAGGCGAGTTTGGTGAACAGTTAATTTCACGTTTCGGGCCGGTCAATTGGCCGCCTAGATCGTGCGATTTGACACCATTAGATTATTTTTTGTGGGGGTATGTCAAGGCTAATGTGTATAGGGACAAGCCTGCTTCGATTGACGCACTGGAAGCCAACATCCATGCATTCATTCGTGAGATACCGGCCGATATGTGTGAAAGAGTATGCCAAAATTGGACTCAGCGGATGGACTACCTGAGACGCAGCCGCGGTCAACATTTGCATGAAATTATCTTTAAACATTAAATTGCAAGGTTCAAACTATCGATTCAAATAAATATTTCATTAATTTTTTCGAATTTTTTGTGTTTTTTTTTTTAAAAAAGTTCTAAACCTCTTAAAAAATCACGTTATATAAGTAATCACAGAAAAATAACTTCAGATATAGCTGAATATATTATAACTGACAATAATGAGTTAGGAACATTTAATTTGAGTTTAGATTCAGATTCATACTCAGATTCAGATCACTCACTTATGGAATCTGAAAGCGAATGATTTCTTTGTTACTATGGCCTTAATGTATTGTTTAACTAGCTTGATAAGTTCGTTTTAAGTCTTTTTTGAAAAAATACAAGAAAAAAAAAAATAATAAAAACAATATATGTATTTGTGTAACCGCAGTCTTACAATTTTTTGACACACAAAAGAACATGTTGCAGATGTTTGCGCATAGTTATTTCGAATTTCGTTAACCGCACTAATTGGTATCAATTATTGCTCCGATCGATCGACTTGCTGTAGGCCCCTGGCAAAGTGAAAGTTCGGCTTGTCATTTTAAAACCCATATCCGAAACATTGCTGCAAATGCAACTTTTTTACAGATGGTGTGCGTCTCGGTTTGTGGCCTGTATTTCGTTTTGAATGTTAACTGCATGTTGTCCTCGTTTTTTTCTTATTTATTTCAACAGTGTTTATCTGCTTACTGCAAGTTCATTTATCGGAATTACCCGTTTATGTTGCGCGGTCACGAAAAGAGACAAAATAAAAAAACACCCAACTTCGTTTCGACCACCAAGCCTTTCTCATTTTAGGCATTTATGCTGCTATTACACCTAACTATACTGGCCTCTGTTTTTCTCCTTCCGTAAGTTTTTGGTTTTCTTTTTCTTGTATGCCTTTGTAATGCAGTATGCAGCATCAGTGGCCTCACGCGGATTGGAAGGCGCAGGTGCAAGTGGAGTTGGTCGTAAAATATACTTAACGTACGGCTACTTGTTTGGTGAGTGGTGGTAGTGGTCCAAGTCGTTCCATGAAACGATGCGGAAGATAGGTTTGTGGACTTACTCTTTAATTTTCCTGTTACATAACCAGCGACGAAGCATCTGCATCCGTACTACACCGTAAAGGAGTACATTTTGGGGAGATACATGACTAACAGCAAGTTTTTATTGTGGACAAAAAACCGCGCCAGAGGTGGTCCTTTCTTAGAATCTTATTCACATAAAGAAAAAATGTATAATATGTCAACACTCTGCGCCAACCTGTCATGTCTAGCGCAGAAATAGGAAACGCAATTATCTCGACTGTATCTTCGATTTTATCTATTGATTCCTATTCGACATATTTCTTTTGCGATTTTTCACAAACCAAACGATGCACAAAGATTTCCGCGATTCCATTACCGATTTGCACATACAGATACCGCCGAACACAGATGCATTGCCAATATTTGCGAAATGAATGCAGCAAGTCACTTCCCACTCCTTGTTAGAGAGCTAAACAACTCCACTGCAACTTGAATTGCACATCGAGTTTCGAGGATCTACCGAAGCCATCATACCAGCTGCCACCGCGCCAACATCTACCTATATAGCCGAGCACTCACCAAATGCAGCTCAAAATGGCCCATGGAAGTCCGCAGCCGCACACCGTCACCGCTGTCTTCATAGTCATCTCCATGATCGTCGTCGTCTGCATAGTCGTCGTTGTCCAATGTGCGAGCAAATAAATCGCGGTCCATTAGCATAAAAAAATAGACACTTCCGCAATTGAATTGATTTATTTCAAAACGTGTGGTGGATACACGTTATTAGCGTGTTGCGTTGAAATCAATAGCTTAGAGGTGTGTGCGCGCTCGTTGTGTTGATTCCAGATCACAAACATCGGCAATGGTAGTCTTCTGCAGGCAGCATAAATCTTACGAGTATATCTGGGAGATGCACCAAATAGAAACTTGTGTTGCCTAGGCTAATCTTGTTTTTTGTTACTATTTTCCCACTGAATGGATGGTTGCTGTCTCCTTTTTTGCGAATGTATTTGAAATGTACGCTTACTTCGGTTGGCGAAGATCATTAGTGGAGTTTTTAGTTTTCACTCGAGTTTTCTTCCCAAGGAAATGAACGCCATGACAAACTTGACAGAACATATAAAGCGATGTGCGAACACAAAATTAGTGTTCGAACCTTTTTTTTTTACTTTTCAACTTTTTGGCGGCTGCAATTCTTGGAGTTAGAATAGCCGTATCGATATTTGTTTGCAATCGATGCAGAGGCTGGTTAGTGTTGAGTTTCGGTGTCCGGAATGCACGAATTATAGGTTTTTTTTTTCCACGACGACACCTTTCACGAACATCCAGAAGTATAGCTGTCCTGAGAAAGATCCTCAAATTCGAACGCGGTACAGACAAACTTCTTTAGTAAGTAAGTAATTTATTCATAAACATCAATTTCGTTAATTTTGCAATAATTTACAATAAGTTTTATTTGTTTTATTCAAAAAGCTTCGTTCATTATTTGCTGCCGGTATTTTAATGCAGTTTTTAAGTAGCTATAGTCAGTACGATGCAGTACTCACCTTTTAGACTTCTTGTGAAGTCGGCCATTGACAAGTCTTAAGGCTGCCATGGACGCAACTAATTTCCTGTATAAATCGAGAGGAAGAAGGTGTAGGATTGCGTCTAAAGCGTGGATCTGAGTGCCCTGTGATGCTGATCTTTGTATGACTTCCAAAGATCTGGAATTGTATTTTTTTTCTCTGGTGCGGGCCACCAAACCAGGATTCCGTAGACCAGAATAGGTCTGACTACCGCAGTATAGAGCCATTTTGTTAGCCTAGGCTGAAGGCTCCATCTTGGACCTAGGGTCTTCCTACAGGTATGGATAGCGACCGCGGCCTTTCTTGTGCGGTCCGGAATATTGAGCTTCCAATTAAGCTTGCTGTCTAATGTTATACCCAGATACTTAGCATGATTAGTAAATTTTAGCTCTTTATTTTTAAGTTTTGGAGGAGCTATGTTAGGAATTTTATATCTCTTAGTGAACAAGATTAGCTCTGTCTATATTAATAGACATTAAGTCTAACCGTCTCTGTCCATTTAACTAACTTTTGCAGAGCAGATTCCATAAGGTGTTAGGAAGTTTAGGAAATTAGCCAGATATGGCAATAGCGAAGTCATCTGCGTGAGCTATTACTTTACACCCCATATTTCTCAGGATGATGAGTGCTTCGTTAACTGCTAAGATCCAAAAACGTGGCTACATAGAAATTTAAAGAGCTAAAACTGATTCCCCACTTTGGTCAGCGTTCCATCCTACACTGGAAACAGTACGCACTTTGATAGCCTATACACACTGTTATGTACTGTTACGGAAACATTTCTTAAATGTAGGATCAGCGCTAAAATGTAACCATCAATTTCTACTTGGGTTGCATGGCGGATTTAACAATTGCTTGAAATGGTCAGCTAATGCGGGCAGTTCAACCTGGATGCTCAGCTGCAGATGACTTTATATGCCTCTTTAGCCTGTTGTGTATGTCTAAGGTCAGGCGAAAGATTTTTTCTCGCTTCGATACTCAATTTAACTTTCGTCCTCACATCGACAATATTATTATACTCTGTACAACAAAAATTGTCAGTATACAAGCCTTATGGAGGAGCTTTTTTTCTACCAGTGGTGCCTGAAGATACCCTCACGGCACTCAAACAAAAGAATTGCCACTGAAATAAAAACCAAACCACTGACATACCATGGAATCGTTGTTGTCATTTTCCTAAAATTCGCATACAGCCCACTACAACCAGTCTGCCACACAACCGCGGGCCCGGGCAGATGCAGAATGAGCATGATCGTCTTGCGTTCGCTTGCTAACTATTCACCCCAATCATTGAATCCGACGGATGCTCTGCGGAGGGAGTAGTACCTGTTTTGAACATTTCCCCTATCATTGAAAACGCCGGTAGGTAAGTGAGCGGATGTCGGTAGCGAAGTTCACATTTCATGCCTATCATTGAAAACGCAACCGATCCGCGGTTCATACAAATGTTGTTGTTTTCAATCCGCATCAAAATCGATGCGGATCTCGAAGAGATAACACACATACACGCAATAAAAGTTTTATTTTTCGAAAAAAAAAAGGATAAATTTAAAAAGTTTACGAACAGTTAATTGATCTTTCCGATTTAGAAAACAAACAACCCGTCCACAGTTTCAGGCAATTGTGAAAGTTATGAAAAAACATCCAGACATCTTTTCCTCGCACTCTAAAACCTCTTCTAATGCTCCTAGTATCACTATTACTAGCAATTTCTTCTAAATTTAAGAAAAATACAATGCTATCCATGTTCGTACACTTTATAAAAACAAAATCGAATAAGAAAAAATGTTCATTTGACAGCTGACTCGCTGGACTACATGCAATCGGTAATGCGGTTTTGCGGACCGATAATGTAGTCCATCCGCCGTTTTCAATGATAGGTTTTCACTTGTGAAGTGATCAACTGCGGATCGGATTGAATCCGTCCGCAGAGCATCCGGCGGATTCAATGATCGGCCTGATTATCTTTATCATCAACCAAAATAAGCAGTGTGTGTGCCTGAAGTTCATCAAAAGAGTGTTACCAGTTGAACAAATAGAGCATATCCTTAAGCAGGGTTTTTCTATGGATTTTGTCAAAGAACTTTCGGTTTTGGTGCTTTTGAGAACGACTTATTATGTCGGGTGCTGCCATTCGGTTTTAATTTGTTTCTATTTCTTAGGGATCCAATAATATTCAGTTAAATATTTTTTTTTAAGTTGTCTTTTAGAAATAAGGTTTTAATCATAAGTGCGTAGTAGTGATATTACGATAAATAACGATTACTGGAGCAACCGGATTCATGCAAAAGCGTGTTTTGTTTTTGGGATATCGTATTAAATATTTTAATAATTAAAACTAAGTTAATATTTTCAGCCCTATTCGATAGGAATTTTTGCATATTTTGGTAAAAATGCATATTTCACTTTGTAGAGCATAATTATTTATGACATATTTTAGAATGTTTGTTATATTATTTTTGCATGTTTGTCTTTTTTTTCATCAAATAGTTTTTCACACTGAAATATCAAAATAACGAAACTGGTAAACCTATACTGCTTATTGTCGGTCGTTGGGTTTTACCACATTCGGTCACTCGTCCCCAGTAAAGATAATGCTAATGCGGCTTGAAAGCATTTTATGATCCTTTTTCGGTACTGTTTTCCCGAAGATCTGCACTGCCGGGTCATTTGTTAACAAATATGTAATCTAGGTATCTATGTCTATGTATGTCGTGGTTATATAATTTTTGATGTGTAAACATCTAAGCGCGCGTTATTGGAATCTGGGGGAGTAATTCCACACATTTAACTTGCGGGGACATGAAATGCGTCACTGTGTTTTATCACTGCATACATTTTATCATTGCATACGTTTTTATCATTTATGAGCTGGGGCATATTAATTTCAGCTTTTTGTTGATGTGTAATAAAATTTCTCCATTTCGTCCTTGCACCGTACTCAGAAGAAATTTCAAGAATTCTGCAGGGAGATTATCATCTTTTACCAATGATCATAAGCGGAGACTTCAATATCAATTTTGCAACTCCAGAAGCTCAACCATTTATTGATTTTATGCAAGATAAATTTAATCTTCAAATGAACTCCAACCGGAAAATTTCAACAACACGATATGGAACAACCATCGATGCTGTCTTCCAGCGTAATCTAGATAGATAACAGTCTTGAATGTACATATCTTACTTCAGCTACCACAATCCGATTGTATCTATTCTACCGAACCTAGCACAGAACGAGTAAATTATTGTTATTTCATAATATATCAAGAATACGGTTATTACAATTCCCTCTTTTCTCAATGACGTGTATCAAGCCACACGCATACCGCACGCACGGTGTTTACACATACACATATTTCGGGACTGTTGGATACAGTCGCACCAATTTTTTTATTCTAACTGCCTGTTTGTGTACCTATATTTCTTTTGTTTTCGTTGTTGGAAAGCAAACTAAAGCGATTAGGCCTACTGGAGATACCCTTAAATAAACGCGCCTATTATCTTACCGGAAAAAGAAAAATATAAACGGAATTTATTTCGTTCAGCAATTTTTGTATTTTAAATTGGAAGATGGTAGCCCTAATAGTATTGCTCTCTAAGTTATGGCGAATTATCATACAAACTACGGCAATCCTGTGAGAGCTTTAAGGAGGGACCGATTTATGTAAGTCTTTGCAACCAGACTCAGAGACAAACATCCTATCTCCCCTGTACTGACAATTTCTGTTGGACAGCGTATAGCAGATCTAACTCGGCGCTCGGCTTTAATAACAGTTGGTCGAAGGAGTTCTCTAGCCCCTCCCTATGTCACTTACTCCCTTTATACGACGTTTCTAAGACCACTTCTTGAATATGCCAGTCAATTATGACATAAACACTTGTCCTAAATGTGTCAATGACCACTTCGGCCCTGGCTGTCGCAGCGACGCGTACGAGAGACAATAGAAGAGCGAGTTTTTGTGACCTCAGGATGTCAAAATTTGCCACGAAAAATGTACACGTATCATAGATAGATAGATAATGTATATCTATATATTATTCGTCATAAAATGTTTACGTTAATTTTAGCTATCGCACAGTATCTATTACAAAGATTTGATATATCATTTATCTAACTTCTGGAAAAGGTGTTTGACATATTTTGAATCTATAAAAATGGATAAGTACTGAAACTACGATAAAACCTTCAATACAAGAAATGTACACGTGTCATTTTTTTAGCTTTATAGGTTAGGTACCTCCATTTGTATGATCAATAGTGCAAATCGATTTAAAGGTGCAAAAGCCTTTCAATCTAGAAATATGAAAAATCTCAAATCTTAGCGGTTACAACGGTTACACTCGCCACAATTCGAATTATCCTCATTAGTCGATCGTGTTCGATGACCATTTGCAATATCTCATTATCAACCGTCCAAATCTGAACAGGCAACTTTCTCAAATTCAGTCAAAGTGGCAAAATGGAGCACGAAACTATCCAACATCGCTAGAAAATTTCCTATTTCGCTGTGGGGCTCCGAATTAAAGTAAACCACGTCATCGTCCGATTCTTACAGCTATCACATCGTTACTCGAACTCTCTTACATACACACAGCTGCTACATATGTACGATTGTTCAGATGCCCCAATTACTGAGGAGCTCTGACCAGGTTCAGGCTTTTCATCCTCTCTACGTTACCTCCTTCAGCGATTTACTGTCAGACTATAGGCTTCAATTGGAATTCCCCATTCAGCCACCGGTTGGCAGTTGGCAGTGTTCAACATGCTCGCTCTGTATACCATCGTCGTAGTCGCCACCCCAATTGCAGACACGGGTGGTATCTCAATGAAATTGAGCTGCATATGTAGTTGCAACGACTGTGCAGTTTGCCGTCGTTGTATCAACCAGAAATTGTCGTCTTTTAGACGTCGTCCTATCGTGTATCCCCCCCGCTGCCGAAAGGAGGTATAGAAGGAGGACTTCAAATACTTTTTTGCTGCATAGTTCCATGCACAAAAAAAAAAACACTAAAATGTATTTATTTTTTTTTTGCTTAATCCATTGCGTTTCGCTTTGGGTATACATAATTCAAACCGTTCAACCTGATATCTGATTATTTTTCACCTACTTCGAATAACTACCTCTGCGTGGAGTTGCCAAGCGACATATATGCACTGCACATTGAAAGAACTCCTTGTTCCCACTTCTTTGTCCACTTATTTTCACCCGGAATTGTGAGTTAGTGACTTGAGTATAGCTGAATGTTGTTGAAAGAGTGCGACTTGAGGAATTCAAACTGCTGTGTGGTTTTGTGTGTGTTGTTATTTAGTAATTTCCTTTATTTAAGGGAAAATTTAATTCACGACAAAGGATGAATGGCTGGCAAATACTTGGCAATTATTGCAGGAATTTTCGTATACTGATAACGTGCAGAGCATTTGTCAACCGAATGATAATTGCATACGTATTTTTTTTTTTTTTTTTTGAGGAAGGTATTACAAATCAAAATGGACTTCAAAGTTGTAGTTGTTGGACATTTATGGGAAGCGACTTCATAGGAGTATAAATGTTTCTCGTACCTGGCTATACTCTGTCCAAGAAAAATTGTCAGTACAGGCCTTATGGGAAGCTCTTTTTTCTACCAGTGGTGCCTATAGTACTCTCACGGCACTCAAACACAAGATTTTCCACTGAAATAAAAACGAAACCACTGGCATTCCAAAGAAATTTGTTGTTGTAATTTTCCTGAAATTCGCATACATCCCTCCACAACCAATCTGCCACACAGCCGCGGGCAGAATGAGCACGATCGCTTGTGTTCGCTTGCTATTATCATCAACCAAAATAAGCAGTGTGAGTGACTGAAGCACATCAGAGAAGTGTTACCATATGACAATGTTAGCATATCATTAAGGGTTTTTCTTTGAATTTTGTCAAAGAACTTTCGGTTTTGGTGCTTTTTGGAGCTTTTGAGAGCGGCATATTATGTGGGGTGCTGCCATTCGGTTTTAATTTGTTTGTATTTCTGAAAGATCCAATAATATTCAGTTAAAACTTTTTTTTGAATGTTGTCTTTTAGAAATAATGTTTATTCGTGAGGTGTTTTAATGCATTAATTTCATTAACGCAACAAGTGATCATATGTGCGTTGTAGAGATATTGCAATAAATTGATAGTGCTTACTAGGGCAACTCAACCGGATTCATGCAAAAGCATTTTTGGGATAGAATTTGATTAAATATTTTAATATAGAAAACAAAGTACAAATTTTCAGCCTTATTCGTTAGGGCATATTTATGCATGTTTTGGTAGGTATAAATTCATATTTCACTTTGTCGAGCATATTTTTCACACTGAAATATCAAAATGATGAAGCAGGTAAAACTATACTGTTTATTTGCGGTCGTTGGGTTTTACCACATCCGGTCACTCCTCCCCAGTAAAGCAAATGCCTTGAAAGGATTTTATGATCCTTTTTTTGCTACTGTTTCCGCGGAGTTCTGCATTGACGGGTAATATTTTTTTAATAAACATGTAATCTAAAAGTGCAGTCCTTTTACCACCTGCTTAGATATATGACATCGTGGTTATATAATTTTGTATTCTAATTGCCTGTTTATGTATATAAGGCGGAAACAATGGTTGTTATCTGAATAGCGGATAGTGCATCTAAGCAAGTGGTTAACTTTATTGTGCATATGAATAAACAGAAACATGGCTACAAAGTCTTCATTCAAAGGATCTAAGAAAAGAAACAACAAATTGTTGATGCAACTGAAAAATTCTATGGCCTTTTTAAAAGTAAATCGGAAGCCGTAGGAAATGTGGCTACTGTTTTTCCTGTTACGGAACAGGATTTTAAGGGAAAAATCAATCAAAGGCCACAATTCACCACCAAAGAAGAAAAATAATTCCGGTATCAAGAGCAAGGTTGATGATTTGGACAAATGTGCAATTAGGCGGATAGTCCATCAGTTTTTAATGGATAATGACCTTCAAACGCTAGACAAGATATTATTGGAAGCACAAAAAAGTGAAAATATAACAAAACTAAGCAGATCAACTGTGCATACAATATTGCAAAAAGATCTCGGACTTAAATTCGTCAAACTTCAGCGAAAGAATTTGTTTTGGAATTTATTTCGTTCAGTAATATTTTTATTTTAAATTGGAAGATGGTAACCCTAACAGTATTGCTCTCTGAGTTATGACGAATTATCATACACACTACGGCAACCCTGTGAGAGCTTTAAAAAGGGACCGATTTATGTAAGTCATTGCAACCAGACTGAGAGACAAACATCCTATCTTCCCTGTACTGACAATTTTTGTTGGACAGAGTATAGTAACGTTTTTTTTTTGTCAATTGGGACGGGCGGATGTTGGCAGCACGGTTGCCACATTGGTCATTGGTCCTTAAATTGTACTTTCTCGATTACATGGTAACAGAAAGATTTTGTATTCGTACAAAATTTCGAGCTTGAGATGTTAATCAATTCCGACATTAATATGATAGAGGTACTCAAAAAAGTGGGTCCCAAAATTCTGTCCGTCTGTGGCCTGAGACCTATAGCCTAAACGACTGCCCGGATTTCATCCAAACTTCGGATTTTAAGGGGGCTTACAAATCGCTGCCGTTTTTGTTTTGCACGGTAACCTCTATTTTAAAAGTAGGTACTTCCCATATAATGTTTTCGTACCAGTCTGATTTGTTCGAAAACGGCTCCAACGATTTTAACCTAAATTGATATTGAAGCATAAGTTGGTGAGATTAACATGACTGCATACTAAGTTTTTCATTAAAAAAAAAAAATCGAATAACGGTATCTACTTTTGAAATTTGGACATATTTCCAAAACGGTCCATACGATTGTAACATCATTTCTAAGTTAATATGGTCATTATAGCTTAACAGCAAGCTCAGTTTTTCTCTATATTATCGCACAATGGATAAAAAAAGGATTTTTTTTCTTTTGTTTACCTGAAAGCGGCAATACCTTATGATTTGGACCAAAATGCATACTTAGAGTAAAATTGATGTTTTCAAAATTATTGAGTCCACAATTTTTAATTTGTATCAAGAAAAACCCTGATTTTAAAATCTGCTCATATCCCGAAAACCCCATTTTCGACTTTGATAAAAAATGTAAAAACCAAGTAATGGTTACATCCCGAACAAAGACTTATAAAAAGTTTTCAGCTAAATAGTTAACCAATAGTATTTTTCAAACTAAACTAAACTAAATTGACTCACGGGTCAGTGGTGACGGCTATTAACGGAGCTATCATTTTGACAGCATCTTAAGTATCACCGACTGGGCCTTATATAAAAAAGCCCTCAAATCCTATAAAACCGAAGTTAGGAAAGCCCAACGGAATTCCTGGAGACTCTTCTGTGAAAAGATAGAAGAAATCTCTGAGGCCTCCAGGCTCAGAAAGATTCTCGCATCCACTCCTAAAGTAGCGAGCTACCTTAAAGAGAGCTGATGGATCGTGGACCACCTCAAGTGCAGAATCTCTGGATCTACTACTGGATTCTCACTTCCCTAATAGCTGTAAAGCTGCTTCGATAACAGCTAGGTCCTCTGAAAGACCGATAGAAAGCAGCTCCTCAAGTCTTATTACCAAGACCAAAATTCTTTGGGCCATTAAAGGATTTAAGCCATTTAAATCTCCTGGACCGGATGGTATAATACCGGCCGAACTTCAGAGGAACGCTGACCTAATCCTCTCTTGGGTAACTGTAATTTTTAAAAGTTGCCTGGATTTTGCTCATATTCCCAAGTTGTGGACAGAAGTTAACGTGGTGTTTATACCTAAGGCTGGTAAAAGCTCACACGTTAACCCCAAAGATCTCAGACCAATTACTTTGTCATCATTTCTTCTAAAAACCTTAGAGAAACTGATAGACATCCACATACGTTGCAGTGTCAACTCAAATCTTTTGTCAAAGTCTCAACACGCGTATAGTAAAGGGAGATCGGTTGAAACGGCCCTTCACTCACTTGTATCTACCATCGAAAAATCTCTCGATTGCAAAGAATTCACATTGGTTGCTTTCCTGGATATTGAGGGAGCGTTTAACAACGTCGAAGCAGAGGCAATTCTCGGCGCACTGACGGGCCATGGAATTGAGAAATCGATTGGCGAATTGGTCAACCAGTTGCTCACCAACAGGTTTATCAACTCACAGCTAGGCGATGCATCGGTCCGGAGGTTCGTTAGTAGGGGTACGCCTCAAGGTGTCGTTATCTCACCTCTTCTTTGGAACCTAGTAGTGAATGAACTACTACTAATACTGGAGGGGGAAGGGTGCAAAGTAATTGCCTATGCGGATGACGTTGCCATCGTTGTCTCAGGAAAACACCTAAACACGCTTAGAGATCTCATGCAGAATGCCCTCTCTAAGCTCTCTAAATGGACCAAAAAATGCGGTCTGGCGGTCAATGCCCAGAAAACTGAGCTGGTCCTCTTCACAAGAAAATACAAAATTCCCAATTTTGTACCCCCAAAACTAAACGGCACACTCCTGGTGCTCACCAATACGGCTAGCTATTTAGGCCTAGTTTTAGACAGCAAATTGAGCTGGAAACCCAATATCCTGCGGAGAGTTCAGAAAGCCACCACGGCTCTGTACTGCTGTAAAAAAGCCATTGGAAGCAGATGGGGACTCCAGCCTCGAATTACATATTGGCCATATGTATCCGTTATCAGACCTATACTCACTTATGGCGTTATTGTATGGTGGACTGCCCTCGAAAAGACCATCCATCATAATCAGCTTAGCCGCGTCCAAAGAACGGCATGCATATGCATAAGTGGAGCCCTTAGAACCACTCCAACAGCGGCCATGGACGTAATGTTCCACTTGCTACCGCTGGACATCTATTGCAAACAAGTGGCAGCAAATGCAGCCACTCGGATGAAAGCAATTCAGTTGTGGACCAGTTGTCAAACTGGAATACATTCCAAAAGATACTGATTACACCCTCCCTCAGTTTCAATTCGAAAAGAACTTCGAAACTTACATACCCCCCAGGAGTGACTGGGAGAACCCGCAAGGAGTCTGTCTGTTTCTATACAGATGGGTCCGAAACTGAAACGGGAGTAGGGGGGGGGGGGGGGGTGTTTTCTCTTATGATCTAAATTGTAAAATCTCATTCAGCCTTCCTAATCACTGTAGTGTATTTCAGGCGGAGGTCATGGCGATCAAAGAGGCCCTGTCGTGGCTTCGGTATAATGTAATATCTGTAAAGGATATCACCATCTTTACCGACAGTCAAGCCGCGATTAAATCCCTGGATTCTGTCGTCTTCAATTCAACAACTGCCCTCAATTGCCGACTATCTCTGAACGAGATGGCGAAACAATTCAAAATTCACCTTATATGGGTGCCGGGCCATAGAGACATTCCAGGTAATTGCATCGCCGATGAGCTCGCCAGAAAGGCACTACTATGTCGACTCTACCAGAAAAAAGGAGTCTCTATATGCCTCTTACTACTTGCAAGCTCCTAATTAAACAAAACGCATTAAGCGCTACTAATCGCAGGTGGTCTAGTTGCTTAACGTGCCACACCTCGAAACAGATCTGGCATCAGCTCGATTCCAAGCGCTCAAAAAGTCTCATTACACTGAAAAGACCCATAATAAGCACTCTAGTAGGTGTCATCACGGGACACTGCATCATAGGGAGACATGCTCTCAGATTGGGCCTCCCTTCAAATGATTTCTGCAGAAGCTGTATGGACGAGAAGGAGGAGGAGACTATTCTTCACCTTCTCTGTACGTGTCCAGCACTGTCGCTCCGTAGAAAACTATACCTCGGAGAATATTTCTTCGACAATCTCAGCGAACTCGCAAACATAGGTATCAACTGCCTCCATCGCTTCATTCTTAGCTCCTGCTGGTTCAACGGGTAGATAAGGAGTCGATATCGATCCTGTGGTAACACAATGGGCCTAATTTGGCCTAAGTGAGGCTGCGCTTGAGGCGGCCTGCCACTCTAACCTAACCTAACCTAAATATCACCTCGGATGATAGCATCTAGTGCTGTAAGTGTATCACATTTCAAGTTAAGGCAAGTACGTCATTTTACCCATATGTTTCATTTTGGACATACTTCCCCTATATCTCCTATGGTGCCATATCACCCGACTCTACAATATCGTCAGCTTCCATTTCGATTGTGGACAATGAACTGGATTAGGCTAAAACTGTATTTCTTGCACTTAATTGATAGTTTAAGAGTTTAATCAATTCCACGAGAATCGTCTGAAAAATTACGTGATTAGGCCCCAGGTGATTGAAAGGCGGTATTCACCGACCAATATTAAACTAAGAGCTTCGTAAGTCTATTCATCAATGGTTATTAGCAGCGTTACCACTTGTACTACATTATGTAGTACTATGCTGCATATTTGCTAGATTTTTTAACGCCGTACTACATACTACATCGTCACCCAAAACTACTACATTTCTTAAGAGCCAACCATTTTAAATTTATTAAAGGAGTTTCCCTGTAAGAAAGCAGTTTTGGAATTTTAGATGAGCAGTGGCGCTTGTTGATTGGGGCTTTCGATCTTATTTTAAAATGTGGACCTCAAAATAGCGACATTGTGGCAATATGGGTGGAATTAAAGAAACAAAAAAATAGTTTAACTATTTAACTATTTAATTTCAATACAAAAAAAAAACTGTTACTAAATATTGTTTGAAAATGCTACTTTTTTTCTCTAACGAACTACATATGTTTAAGATTAAAGTGGCAACGCTGGTTATAAGTGCATATTTAGGAGCGCTCGTATAACTTACGAGTGGCCTCGACAACTCTTAAGTTGAGAGCAGTAATAACTCCGAAACTAGAAATCAGCTGTCGTTTTCAAAATGGAAGGGGAGGGAAGGGAAGGGAAGGAAGCCAAATGTTCCCGAAAAGGAAAAAGAGAAAATAATAAACCGTGTAGGTACTTAAATACTCAAGCATAATTAATTGACAAAAAAAAAAGAAAAGAAAACTGACTGCATAAGCATCGTCGAAAAAAAGAAGTGCTGGGAGCGGCTCCCTGAAATTACGCCAAAAAATTAAAATGGAAAAAAGCCAAAAAATCTTCATAAAAAGTTGTGGTGGTTTGTCCTAGGAAAAAACGACCAAATATTTTGGCGCAAATGTTGAAATTTGGCTTTTTTTCCATAAATGTTTTGGACATTTTTTCCATCAAAGAAAAATGAAGAAAAGCAAAAAAAAAAAATATATATTTTGGAAAAAAACACCAGAAAAGTTGTTGGTCTTATTTCCAAATCAAATTTGGAAACCATGTCAAAAGAATAAACTTTACCTGGTATAATTTCCATTTTATTTTTAAATTTACTCTTGTTATTCTGCAGTTCATCCATCAAACAAAGCAAGAGGCGGATCTGCGATACTCGTAAAAGAATCAATAAAACATGACGAACACTCGAAGATCGAAGATGAAAAGATGCAAGCTGTTACTATAAACGTTCACTTGTCAAGAAAAGGGGACTTAAAAATATCAGCTATATATTGCCCACCACGACAAAACTTAAAAAAAGAAGACTATGTCAGCTTTTTCCAAACATTGGGAAATTACTTTATGGTCGGAGGTGATTTTAATGCCAAAAATACCTTTTGGGGATCAAGATTAACTAACACAAAAGGTAGAGAACTGTATGCAGCAGGGCGTGCAATGAAATGCGACTTTCATTCAAGTGGGACGCCAACATACTGGCCTACAGATATGAGTAAAATCCCGGATCTAATAGATTTTTTTGTTGGAAAAGGAATTTCTGAAAACTACATTAAAGTAGAAAATAAAGATGATCTTTCATCAGATCACTCGCCAGTCCTTATGTCAATTAGCGATCAAATAATTGATGTAGAAACCCCACCCCGACTGACAAATCATAAGACAAATTGGCCGTTTTTTAGACAACTATTAGACGATATCATTAACCTACAAGTGCCAATAAAAAACCCATTTCAACTCGAAGAAGAAGTTGAGCTGTTTAATAGAAACATACAGCGAGCAGCGTGGCAAAGCACCCCTACCTGCCAAAGAAAGAATAGGGTGGATATTAATTACCCTAACGAAGTAAAAGAACTCCTAAAAAGAAAGCGAAAGGCACGACGAATTTGGCAAAGAATCCGAACACCTGAGAATAAAATAGCCTATAACGCACTATGCCACGAACTAAAAGTGCTAGTACAAAAAGTTAAAAACGAGTCCCTATGCAAATATCTCAATAGCCTCTCTGCCCACAAAAATGGAGATTACTCGCTATGGAAGGCGGTGAAAGGCTCAAGGAAACCATTGAAACAAGCACCACCTATAAGGCAGGATAACGGGTCTTGGGCGAAAAATTCCAAAGAAAAGGCAAATACTTTTGCTGATCATCTTGAGGTACTATGCAAACTACGGAAGAAGATTTGACCATGGTTGAAAAAAACGATCACAAAACCATAGAGAATATAACACTACAAGAGTTAAAAAACGAAATCAAGCACAACTTAAACGCAAAAAAGTCACCAGGTTATGACTTGATAACAGGGCAAATACTAAAAGAATTATCTGAAAAAGCTATGCAAAAACTATTACATATTATTAATGCAGCGTTCAGACTTAAGTATGCCCCTAGTCAATGGAAGGTAGCAGAAGTGATTATGATTTTGAAACCGGATAAATCACCAAATGAAAAGAAATCATACAGACCGATTTCTCTACTACCAATAATTTCAAAGTTATTTGAAAAATTATTCTTAAAGAGGCTCAAGCCAATAATAGAGGATCGACATTTAGTTCCAGCTCACCAATTTGGGCTTAGAGAGAAACACTCGACAATTCAACAAGTGCATAGAATAGCGAGTATTATTGAAAAGGCGCTGGAAACCAGAAAAGTTTGTTCGGCCATCTTCTTAGATGTAGCTCAAGCATTTGACAAGGTTTGGCACCAAGGACTGGAATGCAAATTGAAAAGGGATCTCCCAGAGGAATTCTATTGCATTCTTAAATCATATATTACAGACAGGTATTTCCGTGTAAGACATGAAAATGAATACTCGGATTTAAAAAAAATAACGGCAGGTGTACCACAGGGCAGTGTCCTGGGTCCTATCTTGTATCTTTTATATACAAGAGACTTGCCTGAACTAGAAGCAACTAGCCTTGCCACTTTTGCTGATGACACAGCAATATTGGCAATTGGCGACAATGCGGAAGAAGCAGCATACAAACTTCAAAGATCCATAAGATCTATAAGTGACTGGACGAAAAAATGGAGAATAAAACTCCATGAGAATAAATCCATACATATTAACTTCACCAACATGAAAATAAATACGGTAAAAGTTAATATAGATGGAAAAGAAGTACCGTATGCCAATACGGCTAAATACTTAGGTATGACGCTAGATGCTAAACTTAAGTGGAAAGAGCATGTCAAAAAGAAAAAAGAAGAGCTAGGTATTAAACTAAGAAATATGCATTGGCTAATGGGTAGAACCTCCCAATTATCAATTGAAAACAAACTCCTGATTTATAAGCAGATCCTTAGACCCGTATGGACTTATGGAATTCAGCTTTGGGGTTGAACGAGCAAATCGAATCTACAAATGATTCAAACTTTCCAAAACAAAGTACTAAGAAGCAGTGTTAACGCTCCATGGTACATACGAAATGACAATCTTCACAGAGATCTAGGGGTAGAATATGTCAAAGATATATTAAGAAAATATGCGGTCAAGCATTATGACCTAATCCATGAACATGCGAATACTGCAATACAGCACATGGTGGAAGAGAATAGAAATTCATTGAGAAGGCTTAAGAGATTAAAGCCAAATGATTTAGTTACTAATTAGCGATACAGAATATGAATAACGCTCCCTTTTCCTTTCCTTCTTAACTGCCCATCCTCAATACTTGTAGCTCATTATTCACTAAATCGAAACAGGTTAACTAATTAAGGAAAATAAAGTAAATTTGAATAATTTCGCGACTTTAAATAACTTCGGGACTAGCCAATGGGCTATATCCCACCAACCGTTTACAATAATATATTAAAGTAGAATTTACTAAATGAGTTAAACTCAGTCGTAAATAAATAGGGAGGTGGTTTTAGTGGGTGGCGGGTCCCACACTACTAGCTTTACTAGTGTCTTTCAAGATTTCCACCCACCCTCGGGGGAAAAAAAAAAAAAAAAATTATTTTCTGGCTATTTTTCCAAAAACATGGCCTAATTTCCTGGCATTCTGGCGAATTTGCATTTTTAGTTTTTGGTGTTTTTGCCAAAATTATTACGCCCCAATTATTTTGATCTTTTTTCCAAAACATTTTTTGGCGTAATTTCAGAGAGCAGCTGGGAGCAATTAACGCATGAGTTTAATACTTCCAGCACTTCGTTTAAAAGACATTGAAAAGGATATTTTCAAAATTTTAAAATTCAACTGAAAAAAGATCTTGCTTCAGATAGAATGGAGGCATATCGCACTGGTGGAGGAACCTACACAAAAAAAAAAAAATAGATAAAAACAACCCTTTAATGGGCCTGGTCCTCTCAGAAACCACCCCAATCTGCAACCCCTATGACATCATTTCAACAATAAATTTAATCGGAGAATATAATTCATGGTAATCTAATTTCAACCACACGAATTGATTTTGACAATTAACATTTTCGAAATAATTTTTTTTTTTGCATTTCCGAAATAGCATAGATACAAACTTAATAGTGCTTGGTGAATACATCGAAAAAACTTGCAATTATTAGCCTCGTAAACTAATGATCGATTTAAGAGCGTTTAATAAACACCGCCCTAGATGTTTGTTAGTTGAGGCAGAAGTCCAAACCGGACCTGTGTAAGCAAAAGTAACCATGTGACTGTTTGTGTCGTTATGGAGTGAGAAGTTGTTCCTACTCCAGTTACACTAATATCTTTTAGTTTAAAAAATATCCAATATTCCAAATCAGAAGGTTTTTCAATTAAGTCCCCAAATGTAATCCAAAATTTTCCATAGATTTCTAGTACATAACTAACCTTCCAAGTGGAAGAAAAATCTACTAGCACGACATAAATAAAACCATCTTACCACTTTCTCTGAAATGGAGTTCACACCAGTCTGTTAATGCTTCGCACTTACCTACAAAGAAAAAGGAAAAAAACAAGATTAGAACGTAAATCACAATAAATGTCTCTGGAGAATATTAAGAATACATTTTATAGCTCCACCAACCATCAAATGTTAAAAATTAATTGTACAGCACTTGATGTAAATTATAAACGCTAATTGGCAAGAGAGGTTAGCTGGAAGTCAGTTAAGTGGGGGCTAGGTAAGACGGGCAACACTTGGAAGTAGCTCATCAAGTCCTTAATTGAGGGCGGATATATTTTTGAATAAATTATAGAGATAGAAGGTAGATTGTTTGAGACTTGGACAGAGGGATTTTGATAGGTACCAAGTACACCAATTTTCGGGGGTGCACTCCGAATTTATTCAGTGAATGTTGTAGTCTAAAAAAGCACTAATGTGACAGTTAACACGCAATTTGGCTGCCCATAACGTAGTTGTCAACGCACCTTACAAGTTTAATCTGCAAAATTGCGGTTACAATTATATACAACATAACTAACATTTAGATTATCATCATTTGACACTGCATAACAAATCAGGCATAACAATATTTTAAGTGTCAAAACAAAACTCTTTGTCACACACACTTTGGTTTTTTATTGTTCTTATTCACGAAAGTCGTGACATAAATGTCACCGAAACCATTTAGTGAAATACTTGGGGGCTAATAACAGAAATTTATTACTCCTTTCTTGTCTGGGTAAGGGGGTGAGGACGAATTCATAACTATATTCGATTAGCTGTGAGACTCCCTTCTGGAATACTAATGCAGCTGGTGACGTGCATTTTGTTTTCCTTTTTTTTTGTTTGAATTTAGTTCCCATTGGTCTGGCGGTGAACAGCGGCGCCCGTGTGCATTCTTTCCCATAAACACTGTCACTTCTTGATGACTTCCAGCAGAAAGCCAAACTTTCAACGACCATTTGACGGTTCACTCCCCCGCCTCCGTCGTTCGCTACGACGTGTCGGGCCCACATCAAGGTTCATAAATATTCAAATCTGTCTGAGTTCTTGATTGACTGACTGGTGAGCGACTAAATAGCCAAACGCAGCGAACGCAAACGACAAACGTAAAGAGTAGCTCTGAGTGATTGGTGTTCTGAACGGAGCTGTATTTCTTCCTCTGTTCATTCACTCGTCTGTTGGTAATCGAAACGAATTTCGCGCGACGCACCGTGTGACAATCCTCTTTGCTGTATGCGATGCGTGACAAATTATTGACAGGTAATAGGCAGAGGCACTTTCAAAAACTGAGAGCAAAAAAAGAAAGAAAAAAACCCTTTCCCAAGGTATAGGGAATGCGAATGGCGCATAAAAACGTGAACTTATTATGTGGGCGGAGTTGAGCATGAATGGCGCGAGCTCAAATCCAGTTCGAATACGAACAAAAAGGACAAAGTGGGTGTATAAAATCTTCCTTCGAAACAAATTAGTGACGATGATAGTGGCACAGAGAGGGCGACGATCAAAATGATATCGTTGGGCTAATTTGTATGCAGCTATAGCGTTTTCAATTGATATTCGCAATAAACTGACGGAATATTTGCCAAATTAAAGTTGATGTGTAGCTTAATGTCGAAGTCATTGTGCATGCCGTGTGATAGGATTGCTAATGCAGGGAGGAATAGTTTTACGGTTTTCTTTTTACCATAAATTGTACGAGGGATGTGATGTGTCGTCTGTTCTTTGTAACTATGATCGGAAGAATAAATTCCTATTTTAGACATATCGCAGGCAATGAACGAGTGGGCGTACGTGACATAAACGTATTCGACGTTGGAAACCACGTGTGGAATGTGGGAAAACTGAATAAACGCGTTCCGATTTCAGTTCATGTGGTTATTCGTGATCACAAAGTCAAACACCCAAGTAGAAATGGTTATGGTTTAGGCGCTGTAAACTACATTTCAGAAATCTTACCGTAACAGTAATAGCGTGAATAGTTTATCAAAGTCCGTATTAATTCCAGTGCAGGATTGAACGGTAACCAAAGTGGGGAATTAGTTTTAGCTCTTTAAATTACTATTTCGGGAAACACACAAAATGGTATTTTGGTTACGAATTTTAACCAAATTATGACCGAACTTTAGCGAGCTGTCAAATTTGTTATCATGTGTTTGTAAGTTGGTTTGGAAATAAAAATACTGATACCTATATGAAATGAACACACATAAGCTTTCCACTTAAATGGGGATGCTAAAATATCTAAACAAAGATAAAGTCAGGAAAAAGGCAATCCATAGGTAATATTATGTGAATTTAAGAATGCAAAATATTCAAACGGAAATCAGTTTTACCACAAATATCAACAAGTTGTAGTGGCAAAAACTCACGCCACTTTATTTAATTTTATTTCGAAGCTAGGTACTTTTATTTTTTCCAGAGTCCATTTTTAACTTTCTCGATTACGTGGTAAGAGAAAGATATTGTATTCGTAAAACGTTTCGAACTTGAGATGTTAATACTGACATTACGAAGATAGCGGAACTCAAAAAAGTGGGTCGCAAAATTCTGTCCGTTCTTCCCGAAGCACAGTGTGACATTTCGCTCTTTTAGCGGGATTAAATTAATAACGCTCAGAAATAAATGTTTTTTGCAAATTTTTTATTTAATTTAATAAATTATATTAACATATCTTTGCAAGTTTTGACAAAAAAAATAACTAAAGGAACCGACAATTTGCACTTTTTTACTCGTTTGGTAAGTCCAACAGTTGCAGAACTTCATGTTCAATAAAACTTTTTTTTTTTTTGGAATGCATCTTACACTTGCCAAAAATGGATCTGAGGATATTAATAATCTATTCAGTAGGTCTGTGTTCGTGCCGACTCGCGAAGTTTTTTTGGTAAAAAATTCCCTAAATTTTCTATTTTCCTTATTCCTGGCTTCTTGGGCTTCCTCCGAAAGTTGGCCGATTGGAAGAATACAGGTGGCAATTATTTGTTTTCCATGAAATAAGACCTTGTGTAGACTAATTGGCATATAATACCAGCTTTATTTTTTTAGATACAGTTCCCTTGTTTCTGTTGCAAAACTCTCGAAGGCATTTAAGTCAATTGGGAACCCTGAACCAAGAGCTTCTAAGATGATATGAAACTTTTTAATAATTTCTTCGTCGATTCCAGCAATTTCGGCAGTTTTTGCTTCATTTCTGAAGAATCGTCTAGCAGTGTTGCCATCATTAGTACCTATTGCCTGACTGTTGAGTTGGCATATCTTTTTCTTGGTCTTCCTACCTTGTTTACACGAGATGAAGAAGGAATTTCATCTAAAACTGTTTGTGGTAGTGTTAGAGTTTCATTCAACCACGAACAATTAATGCTTTCGAAGCGATCTCGATGGCGACCACTTTTGGTATACTTTTCGTCAAACCTCAAGCATAAATTTCTTAAAGTTGTCTTTATTGACTTAATTGAGTCCTTAGAAAACGTAATATTATTGAAGCAGCTCATAACAAAAGAAAAAACAGCTTAATTTTGATCTTAGCAATCCAAACATCATAAACTTGCTTTTTCGTAATCTCGGTAGCCATCCTAAAAAATGAAAAATTTAGTATGGGTGTCGCACCTGTGCGCAAAAAGACAAAACACTTTTTTGTTACATACATACATGGCTCAACAACAAATACGGTCTTCAACTTGAACAACACTGAATAACTATACTTTTGCTCTTTTGAATGCATATAACGCATAAATTTATCTTTAATTTTTGTTTCCTCTCCTCTTTAATTAAACTAAAAGCACCCAATATCCCAAATCAACTTACCTTACTATTCAATAAGAATATATTTATTAAAATAAAACAAAACTTTCAATTAAAATCACGCGAACTACTTGAAAAGAAAATAACAAATCTTGCTCTCTAACCGACCTTTTTATGAATAATTTTACACAACTTGAACTTTGAGATCATTTTTTTTCTGTTGCACATGCTTCTAACATAAAAATTTGTTCAGTTATTTAGCCGGAGGTGTAGGCTGCAATAAAAGCCAGTTTTTGTTTACTTTTGTGACAGTCAATTTTTTAATTAAATCCCGCTAAATAGGCAAATTGTCACACTGTGCGAAGCCTAGACGGCTGCCCGGATTTCGTTCCAACTTCGAATTTGGAGTTATTGGGCTTACAGTTCCCGGCTGTTTTTTTTTACGGTTACCTCAATAAATGTTACATTGGACTTCCCATACAACATTTTCATACCAATTTGATTTGTTCGAAAACGGCTCTAACTATTTCAATCAAAATTGATATTTAAGCTTAAGTAGGTGAGTAGTCGCAGTAGCTTAGTGGTTAGTGTGTTGGACTGCTATGCGGGAGTATAAATGTCTTGAAAAAAAGCTTCTCAATTAGTCGTTTGGAGTCGGCATAAAATTGTAGATCCCTTCCATTCGTTCCATAAATCAAAACTCACACAAAACGAATGGTTGTGAGAAGCTAGGCCTAGGGTCTCTCCGGACCTGTTGCGCCAACTATTTATTTTTTTTTTATTTTTTTAGGTGAGGTTACCATGACTGCAACCCAGTTTTTGACTATACAAATTCGAATACCTAACGATACTTTTAAAATTTCGACATACATATCTCGAAACTGTAAATAAGATATAACAAAATTAATTTCTAAGGTATTGTGGTCATTTCTAACTTAATAGCATACTCAGTTTTTATTTAAATCCGTTTTTTTAATTAGTTCTCAAAAATGACTTCGCAAAATCTGATCTGTTTCCAATACCGCGCTTTAAAATTAAAATTGCAATAGCCATTAAAAATGCAATGCAAACAGCAAAACAAAACTTATTTTTAGCAAATATTGTACCCACTTCTTCTTTTTTTCAAACATTTTGAATATGTACCTACCTTAAAATAAATCCAACCACTTGGAGTTTACACAATCAGAAAATCTTATATAATAATCTTACAACATGCATGTAAATATATCGATCTATCGTAAACACTACTTGCAATCATTCAAAAAACAGAAACTCCTACTACGCTTGTCCCCGTAGGTAGGTACTCAAAAACTTGTAAAGTTTAAGTGCTTTAAAATAGTACAGTAGGCGCTTATAACTCTCTACCAAAACATGTGATAGTTGCCTGTTACTGAGCGTCAGCTTTTAAAAACTCATTTACCCTTAGTAATAGAAATCTGTAAAATCTCTTCTAAAGTCGAATTTAGTTAGTTGTAGCTAAGGTACTTTTAAAGTTTCGTAGTAATAAATCAACTTTAACAAAAGTTGAATTGAACGTCATCATTGTGACTCATAACCACTTATTTGCTATTGTGAGCTAACACAGCTGATTTTGACAGAACAAATTGCAAATTTGAATTTTTGATTTGAAATGGCAAATTCGATTGTGGTAAGCTAATTTGAAAAATTTGACTTCTACATACTTATTTTATCAATTATATTTAGAAACGTGAAAGGGATCGAAACTGGACAATGGAGGAAAAAGAATATCTTAAAGATATCATCGCTCCTTATGTCGATATTGTGGATTCCAAAGCCAACAACACTGCAATGATATCAAAAAAAAATGATTCCTGGAAAGTAATTGCCACTGAAATGATGAGTATTGGTGTCAATTTGCCAATTTCTAAATTAAAGGCACAATGGATGAGAATGAAGACTTCGGCACGCTCCAGAATTTCTAGCTACCGAAGAGAAACGCATGCAACTGGTGGCGGACCGGAACCTAAGGAACCAGATGGTTTAGATTATTCAATCAAAGAATTGTTGCCAGAAGATTTCGAGGACGACGTTGCTGATTTCGACAGTGATGCTCTTTTCAATGAAGAGCAAAATCCAACAGCTGAATTGACGCCGAAACAAACTCTAACGGCATCTAAGAAGAAGGTTACAATTACTGGAAAGGATGTTTTGCAGAAAAGGCTCGAGCAAATCGAAATAGAAATGGCAAAGCAAAATGAGTTGTTCGAAATGCAAAAACAAATTCATTTGAAACAAATGGAACTAATAAGTTTGCAAATTGAGAATGAAAAAAAAAGAAAAGATTTCTTTTAAGCAATCTTGGGTAATGTGAAAGTGAATTGTGAAAATGTAACATATAAAGACTGAATTATTTTAATTATAGTATTTAATACAAAGAGTGCATTTTTAATTCAGTTATTGGTGGCAAAATGTGTGGTAATGAAACTTGTTCTAAATTGTCTTCCTCCTCTGTGATTTTCTTCCGGCAAGTTTAAGTACTCTTCATTGCCGTCGTCAAGATCTAGGAATACAAAAATATGAAGGAATGTTGATAAGTGAATTCTATACTTCATAATTTCAATTTACTTACGAATTTGAGGTGCATCTCCAATTAGGAAATCATTTCGAGTCCTGGCTATATTCCACAGCACTGCAATTGCAGCTATTGAATTCTTCGCTGTATTTAAATTGCATTGGAATCCGTTAAAGCAACACCTGAAGCAGTTTTTTAACTGTCCAAATGTTCTTTCAACTACTCCTCTTGCAAGAATATGATGTCGTTGATAAGATTGTTCGGATGCAGTTAAGCTAGTCCCTTGTCTAAATGGTGTCATCATTATTCTGCTTTGCTTGTATCCGCCATCGCCAAGTATAATTCCTCCCATGCGATTCATCCCCTCTAGTCTTCTTTTAATGCTTGACGAGTTAAAAATTCGTGAATCATGCGCACTTCCTCTCCAACGTGCAACAATATCCATTATTTTGCTATTAGAATCAACTAAAACTTGAACATTTAGAGAGTAAAATCCTTTCCGACACCGGTGCCGTGCTCCCAATTCCCCACCCGGATTTTTTATCTTAATTTGAGTGCAGTCTATAGCACCCAGGCATTGAGGAAACCCGAATTTATTCAAAAATCCTCTTTTGACTTTCCTGATACCCTCATTTGTTTCCGGGAAATACACAAATTCAGTAAGTTTTCCAGCCAGTGCATTGACTACTTTGCGGATCACCGTGCTGACTGTTTTTTGACTTACTCCGTGAATATCAGCTGTGAAGAGGTTATGCTAAAATTAGCATCCACATCTCCAATTCCAAACTAAACTGAAAGTTACCTGAATCGAGCTGATAGCTTCCTTTTGCTAGGTGCCGCAAAGTTAGCAAAACCATAATAAGAGGTGGAACAGGTGATCCTCTGTTACCGGTAGCTCTTATGTCATCTTCAATTAAATGCGTTATCCAACGCACAGCTTCCTTGTCAAATCTTTTAGAAAGACTTATTTACATGAAGTGTATGCTTTCAAACTCTATACTTACCTATAGTTTTTCTTGAATTCTATATCGCTATAGTATTCTAGTGCATCTAACCGTTTTTTATATGTTTTTCGTGCTCTGTTATTTTCTGCATCATTAATAATATCTAAATCGTATACAATTCTTTCAAAATTCATTTTGAAACGTTTGACTGTCAAATTTAAATGGAACTTAGATACGGCCCGGCCACAACTAAGTATTTGTCGATTTTAGAAGTAGCTCGATCGTTTATTACTATCGATTTTGAGATAAATTCGAGTTTAAGCAAAACTCGAGTTTAAATTCGTTTATTACTAAGGGCCATTGTTATTTGATATATACAGTGCGACCTCAATAAAAGCAACTAATAGAAATTTGGGCAGTTGCTTTTATTGAGTTTGTTGCAATAATCGAGTCAAAAAATTGTAGGTGCCAAAAATGGGGCAACAAGTTGAACACCTCAGAATAGTAAAAAAAACGTGTCTTGCACTGGTAAAGAGACCAAAACTGATCATTTAATTCTCAGGTATTAGAAATAAAAAATAAAATTTTAATTGTTTTAAAAAAATTGAAAAATTTTTGATTTTTGAACCAATAGTTGCTTTTATCGAGTCACCTTTTTTTGAGGAGTTGCAATTACTGAGTCAACAATGGTAAGATTTAAGGTGTTGCTTTTATCGAGGAGTTGAACGTATCGAGGGTTGCTTTTATTGAGGTCGCACTGTACCTACTGTATGTCGTGTCGGATGAATTACTCAAAGTGGATTTTATTTAACACTATTCCGTTTTCTATATTTACCCACATGCTCTATATACAAAATTGATTTTCATGGTTTCCAACAATAGTTGTCCAACTGTTGCAAACAATGGAAATCAATAATCTATGGGTAAAATAAAAAAAAAAAACGCCTAAAAATATCCCTTGCCACTTGCAAAGCTTCCGCCTAAAAAGAATTTTTTTATTTCAAACAAATTCTTAAAACTTTTCGTTTATTTATGGACGTTAACAATAATACTATAAATTAAGAGGTATTGCGATGCTTGGAAGTTGAAAATCAATTTCCTAAAATCGGAAGCGATCCTGTTCAGAACTCCATTGGCTGGGGCCTCTAGGGACACCAGAAAAACTGGAGAAAATTAACAATTATTGGACAGCAGGGACGACCATTGGTGGTGAAAAACGTGGTCAGGTATCTCGGTATCCGGCTCGATCAGTATCTGTATTTTGACAAACATATAGATGCTTGTCTTGCTGGAGCTAAGAGGGCCTACGCTCTGACAAGGAGACTGTTTCGCAGCAGTCAACTTGACTCCAGGGTGAAGGTCATTTGCTACGTGGCCCTTATAAGGCCTATTATCGCTTATGGCTGTCCTATGTGGTTCAATATAGCGCCGTCCTATATGGAAAAGATTCGGGTGTTTGAGAGGCAATGCCTCAGGGCCTGTCTAGGGTTGTTAAGAACTCCTGAATCCCAGTACATAAAATACTATCCCAACAGGACCTTATACAATGGGGCCCGACTGAATAGGATTGATAATTTCCTTATTAAGGTGATTCGGAGGCACGTTGCTAGGGCGATGGCCAGTGATAATAACCTGATCTCTGGGGCTTACTACCCCAATTTAATGTACCACGAGAGTACGCTTCGGTCTGGCTTTATCCCGCTTGAGGCATTTCTTCATGTAGACATCAAGGACGCGATCAGGATGGTGACCAATCTATAAGATTGCTCACCACCCTGATTATAGGTAATGTAGGTTAAATAGCTTAGGTAGTTTTAAGTAGTTTTAAACAAAGCAATAATAAAGAATTCAAGTTTTCTAAAGTTTCTTGAAAATTAAAAAACAAAACAAATCATAGATACAGATAGATTTAAGGCCGAAAGGCAATAATTTTAAGCATATTGTTGAGTTTAGAGCGCTCGCTAAGTGCCAGTAAGCTAGAATAAGATAAATGTTAGTTTTAAATTAGATTTAATCGTTTTTGTCTAGTTTGTAAGTTAAAGAAAGAAATAATAAAAATGAATTTAAAATGAAATGAAAAAAACAATAATACTATTTCTTAATCGTCCCCTTAAAATTGATTGCAAGTTACAACAGCCTAATAATGTTGTAAGCTTTTCAAATTATAAATATTATTACTTTTAATCCCGCTGACAAGAAAAATAACAACGCTTTGCAATTTATTGAAAATATAACAAACGAGGCCTGATATGTTAAGCGATTACCCTTCTTTTACAAGCCCGACGATATAATCTTGGTAATTTCTTCTATACAACAACAACAAATTGAATAAATACTTATAACTGGTTCCGCTTGACTGCAGCACAAACAAAAAAGAAAGCCAAACGCATTAATGTGACCAAGAACGTAGAGCTGACTCCGTTCATGGTGCATTCGCCCATGTCCGTCTCCATGCCATACCCACCAGCCACCAAGACAGATGAGAGCCATAAACGTTTTCGTGGGTACTGAACTGATCCACTACTGCACCTAACCTACTTCAGAGAATGAAAAGAAAGAAAATTTGCGCGCTAACGCGATTCAGTGTGTTGTGAGGGTCATTTCCTCAACAGTTTGACTACGATTTCTATCTGGTTTCCTCATGTTATACGTATGTATAGAAGAAGTCTGTGTAGTATCGGATGACTCTGATGGTTGGGTCATTAAGCTACCCCCATCCAGGCTAAAGAACACATTGAACTGCTTCAGCATTTAACTAATTTCTCTTCTTTGCGCGAAAAATGTTGTTGGCCAGAGTTTAATCAAACTGGAAGGCGGAGAAGTCTTATGCTACACTTTGAGAAGGTAATAGGCGTGGCTTTCTTTGAAATACAGTCACCTTTACCCCTGGTATGTTCAATTAAGGTGAAGAACACAAATGTGAACTTGTAAAGCGGAAATAATTATGATTGCGCTGAGAAGGGAAACAGCAGTAAATAGAGTTAATTCAGTAGCTTATCCTAATTTGATACCACAACCATTTGTGTTGATTTCGTGTAAGGAAGCTAATTTGATTTAAAGTACTCTCACAGATGAGAAGTTTACACTGTAATTTTCACTGGAAAATCACAGACCGCCTTACCAATAATCAACTTTAGTCTGGCAGTTTACGCAAAGGCTACAGACTCTTCAAAATCCCTTTACCAATAAACAAATATAGTTGCCAGAATATCGTTAACTGCAGGTGCAGGGTTAAATGTTAATGGTGAGAAAGTCATGTTTATCTCGGGCATTAGCTAAATAAATCCTCCCTTAATGTCATTTTGAAGAGGAGTCCAAAATCACGGTATTAAATTTCGTAATAGGAACGAATTTAAATACGCTGTTGTTTAGCCTGAGCGTTTACAATAATTTTAAATTAATTTTAGTAAATTGTCAATGTTTTCTAATCTTATTCCTTGTAATACATACTACAATGCAAATGGTTGTTAAGTCTAACAAACACAAATTTCTACAAATGTATGCACAAAATTGAAAAATATCGCAATTTTGTTTTATTTCTAAACGATTGAAGCATATATCTTGTTTAACCGCTAGTTCTTGCTTTTAAATAGGTTTTGCTTTTAAAATAGTTTGCAAGCAATGAATGGATGCTTACTAAAGAAGTTACTTTATATAAGTTTGGGATATTTCCAAGACATTCTTGGCAGACGTCACTAATGGAATAAAATATCTGGACGGCTCATACCTGAATACCTACTTTTTTTAACAATTCTCAGAACCTTAGGCGAATCAGATATTGGGCTGCAACCAAACACTTATTAAATTCTCTGAGGAAACAATGGCTGGTGTGAAAAGGTTGCCTTCACGGAATATATAGATATAAGAAGATGATTGTCACCATTCAGTAAAATACAAGCAAATTAACAAATTTAGGAACTTCTGGAGGAATAGCCTTACATGGGAAATGGAAACTAAGTCCACTTCACGAAAGTGATTTTACTTCCCACTAAGTGGGACATAAGTTCCTTAGTGGGCTTAGTTCACGGGGACTTATTTCCCCGCACCGCGATCTTAAGACCACCAATAAGGTTTGATTTGCATCAAGCAGTCTAATAAACTGTGTTCCGTTTATGGAATAATTTGAAAGGGGTCTTATTACGATACAAATGCACTCCATCAATCATTCGTGAAGTATTAGAAATCGGAGGAAAGTTGACTATAAAAAGTACCGAAAATTGTGCCGTCAAAAAGCAAATTTAATTACAATTTACACTGAAAAAATTCTCGTACATAATATCAATGAATGTCATTCATTGAGTTGAAATTCTTACATTCAATGTAAATTTTATTAACGCAATGTACAAATTCTTGAACATTTCGCTTGGTTTTATGAACAAAACATTGAATTCATGAACCTGGATTCATTAATAATTGCCCTTCTAAATTGTTGTTGCAAAATTATGTATCCGAAATTCAATGAAGTTGTTCTTAAATGTATGAACGATTCTTAAACGCGTCGTTTTGGCGCACAAGGGTTGATTGTGTCATTTTATGTATGACAACATTAAATGCATGAAACTATTCATTGGTTTAATGAAGGCTTTACTTGTTTTAATGTATTATTTCATTGAACTGCAAACTACAACCGTTATGAGGAATGAGTCATTTTTGCAAAATTGGTGCACTAGGGTTAATTGTCTTATTTTATGAATGACAACATTAAATGCATGAAACTATTCATTGGTTTTATGAAGGCGACCATTATTTTAATGTATTATTTCATTGAATTGCAAGCTATAACCGTTATGATATGAAGAATGAGTCAGTTTGGAAAAATTGTACAGTTAATCTTCTAGCGTTCAATGATCACATACATAAATTGTATGAATAAATTCATACTTCTTATGAAAAAATGTTTGATTTTTTGAATGCTTTCATTCGAAGTAAGCATTTCGTTGTCGTTTGTGACTTTTTCATAATTCGTATGAATCATTTCATACATTGCATGTTAACCTTACTTGTTTTAATGTAATATTTCATTAAAGTGCAAACTTAAACAGTTAAAGTCGTATACAAATTTGTTGATTTTTGTTCATTCGTAAATCATTCGGTATAGAGTTTACATGTGCGGTGCGTTTAATATTTATTCAGTTTGTTTGTCTTGGTGATTTTTCCTGCTGGGTTAAAGAAGTACATTTTTCATTGGACTTTTTTCAAGTAAGTATTATCATTGTAAAAACATGTTTAGTAAGGTAAATCATACAAAAAATACATGCTGACTAGATATTTGGATGAAAATTTCAATCACCACATGTCTTTGGCAACCAGTTTAGGTTGGAAAACGAGATATTAAATCGTTTCCCAGGAGAAAAGACTGAATATTATCGCGTGAACAAAAGAGGACGAATATATGCAAAGTTCTGCAACTCCAAAAGCAGTTTTAGATCTTTTCTCAAACGGACACTGAACACTGATGCACCTGAGAATCAAACATTTAAGGTTTAGTAAGTATCTTTTCTTTACATTAAATTGCTTTTGATATAACAATTTAAAAATAAATACAAATATAGGATGTGGAAAAGGTCAAAACAAGACAAAAACCCTAACAACGGAAAGAGTATCATTTAAAAACAATAGCAACTTTGACAACATCATGCTACTCTAGCCTTTTTAATTTGATTCTGAATTATGGTTCTATATTTAATATTTTCGTAAAACTATCTTATGCGAATTATGTACTCTGCTAAAGAAACTATATCATATACAGCTCCTGAAGTGGACGCAAATGAATACATCAGATGTCTAAAATACGACAATTTGTCAGCCTCTGAATTTGACAGCTGTTGGCAGGCATGCAGCCAATTTAGGATGCAAGACATAAAGGAAGCGAGCTCTCTAGCAAATATTTTTGCAAAATGGCCTGAATATAAGAAGCCAAGTAGATATCGTTTGGTAAGCTTAATTTATTCAAAATGAAGATTATAATTATAATAACATCTACCTATTTTTTTATAAGATTGACAAGAACTTTGGAAATGTTTTTGGAAGTCGTCCAGGGCACTCATTCCGTAACTCTGAGAACGATAATCGTTTGCGCGATAGTAGTCAACGATCTCGTCATCAATTTGCTTTCCGTAACTCTATCACTATCGTCTCGTCTATCGTTTTTTTGTATACAATGAGAGAGAGCATTGAAAGCACTGAGTTTCCTTCAGAGACTTTCAAACTATAGTGAAAATTCCAATCAGATGTCGTTTAAAATGTCAGAAATGACTTTTTTTCAATCATTTTGTGTTTGATGCCGGAAAATTTTAAAACTGCAAAGTGTATTAAATTATACCTTAGTTTATTAAAATTAACAAATAATACCGAAGAAATGTATTTCAGCAATACTTATGACAATTTTAATTGCTTTCATGAATGACCATCCGGTCTTGGCCAAGGGTAATAAGCCAAACAACTACCAAGCAAAATATAACATCAATAAAATAATTGAAGTTGAAGCGAGTTTTTTATTTCATCCCTCATTTTTGAAGCCACCTGTCTCATCCGGTTATTCCCACTTAGGGCTTGCGAGTCGTTTAAAATTGCACTTGCCAAATCTTCGTATTGTTCGATTCCTGTTATGGAGGGCAGAACAAACATTTGCAAAAATCGCAATTTTTCTGGGTTCGTAGCTATACTTTTTATTTTTTCAAGTACAACTCAACATCGACGAGGATTATGACAAAAGTAATTTAATACCATATGAAGTTAATGATTTACGTTTTGTACCTTTTGAAACAGTAAACACCAATACACCTTTCTACAATATTTCTTGCTTTTGCATAAGCTTTATACAAAACAAGTTTAAAATATAGGTATTTATATATTTGGTAGTATGTATTTGAAAAATATCTAAAGTCAATTATTCTTCTTGAAATTCGATAAAAAAATCTTAAGCTGATTGCAAAACACACAATTCAATGCCAAACGACACCTCATTAGGTATCGCTCAAATTGTATCGTCTGGGCGATAGCGTTTCGACGATTATTGACTTACGTGAAGCAAATGTTCAACCGTCAAAACGATATCGTCTGGACGATAAACGATTATTAAAGTTACGTGAATTAAAGCTATCGTCGAAACGCTATCGTCTGGCGATAATCGACATACGGAATGAGTGCCCAGGAAACCTTACGCGATGGTTCGAACAAGTTAGCCTTTTGAGAAATTTCTTTTTAAAGGAAACCCAATTCAGAGACAAGTCGATGAGGAAAATGCTGGAAAAAATAGATGAAGCAGATATTAATAGTGGTAATTTGTTTTATCTAATCTACATAATAGTTTCTTTTAATAACGTACACATTGAACTCGTATCTAATCACTTTTTTTTTAATTTAGACAACGCAGCAGTGAAGCTATTGTTCTGCTTGCACGCATATCTCATTCCGACACAAAAGGCAGTAAATAGGACAATAGTGGAATCGTTTTGTAAAATTTACAATAAAGTTCCCAGGAGGCTTTCATATTTTTTGGCACCACCGTCCAGCAGATGGATGACCACATGGAATTTTTAAAAGGTAAATGGGAGAGCATTCAGCCATTCATTCTTGCGTTAGGAGATCTCAATTCAGTCACAAGTTTTTATGTTTATTTGGATGGTGTAAAATTTCTCTTAAACTCTCTTTCTCTTTTTAAGGGCCGTTGATATTTGTTTAAAGGCATCTTCAAAAATGTTTGTGCTGTCAGAAGAATTTAAAAAAATTATTCTAATGCAACATTTGATTTGTTATATTTAAATTTGTATATTATTTAACATAATTTCTTATTACTACCAATAAAAAATGCACAGCCAATACAAGCAAAAAAGATACTGTTTTATTTCTAATACGGTTTTAGGTTCAACGTTTTTCATACTCTTTAACTAATTTTATACTTAAATGTATGAAAATGTACATGGAATCAATGAATTCGTTCATAAAGGTAATGAGAGGCTTCATGTATTTAAAGCCTTTGTTCATATAAACTATGACATTTTACATAAATTCAATGAATTTGTGCATACGTTCGATGAATAAATACATAAACCCAATGAGCGTTTTCCTAAAAGTCTAACAGATTTGATGAAATTATTCATAACTACAATGAATGGATACATTGCATTCATGAAAGTCTACATAAGCAAAGGGGTAACTTTTTATGAATTCTATACATTGATCTTATGAAAAAATCATGAATCTTATGAAAGTTTCATACCCTTATGAATATTTTCATACACGAAATGAACGGAGATACATTGATTGAATGAACTCTTACTTTAGCTCAATTTCAATGATTTTTTCATACTGTCAATGAATTTTTTCATTGGAATCATGTACCTTTTTGGTTCAGTGTATGTAGGTATTCCTTATTTTAGAATAAAATCCTCGTTGTGAATGAAACCACTGACCTTGTTTTTCACGAAAACAAATTATGAAATTCAAATTCTGAGTGACAACAAATGTAATATAGATTCAACAGAACCTTCGTACTAGTAAAGGTGGAGTTAAAATTGTTTATTGGTACAATTTCAAAAATGCTGTACATTTTTATTTTTTATTTTGTGTAGGCGCAGTGGCTTAGTGGTTAGTGTGTTGGACTACCAAGCGAGGGGTCGAGGTTCGAATTCCGCAAAAACCCAAATTCCACCCCTCGCGAACGTCTGACAAACATCCGAGAGTATTACGTTCTTGAAAGAGCTTCTCAATTAGCCGTTTGGAGTCGGCATAAAATTGTAGATCCCTTCCATTCGTTCCAAACTAAAAAACTCACACAAAACGAATGGTTGTGAGGAGCTTAGGGTCCCTCCGGACCTGTTGCGCCAACTACATATATATATACAGGGTGTCCGCCGGGAAGGTATACTACTTTGTTTGTTTATAATTTTTGATTAAATGAAAGAAAATGGATCTTATATTGATAAATGTTTTATTTAATGTCGGCAATTATGTATGGAATACAATATCAGGTAAATGTCCGCCTCTGTTAGTCTCACAAATGCGAGCCCTTTTGAGCACATTTTTCATTACATTCTCACACATTTCACGCGGTATTTCATTAATTTCATCACGAATACTTTGTTTGAGTTGCTCAAGCGTTTCTGGTTTGTTTGCATAAACCTTGCTTTTCAGATATCCCCACAAAAAGAAGTCCGGAGCAGTCCAATCAGGCGACCGTGGAGGCCAATCAACATCACCATTTCTTGAAATAACTTGTTGTGGAAAGAGGTCTCGCAGTAATTCCATTGTAATCCTGGCTGTATGCGATGTGGCACCGTCTTGTTGATACCACATGTTAATCAAGCCAAAAGCATGAAGTTGTGGCGTTAAAAAGTTTTCAATCATATCACGATATCGTTCCCCATTCACAGTTACCGTTAGGCCGTTTTCATTTTCAAAGAAGTAAGGTCCAATGATTCCTCCTGACCAAATTGCACACCAGACTGTAACTTTTAATGGATGCAAAGGTGACTGATGTATATTTTGACGGTTTTCCATTGCCCAGAATCGACTATTCTGTTTATTCACATATCCATTCAAATGAAAATGTGCCTCGTCACTAATTATGATTTTTTCATGAAAATCGGGGTTGTAATCGATGATTGATTGATGATTTTGATAAAATATTTTAACGATTAAAACACGTTGGTTTATCGAATATTTTTCCATAATAAATTTGCCACGTGCCTACTTACCGACTTCCAAAACTGTCAAGACCTCAAGACTAATGTTTACCAAAATGGCGGCAAAACAAAGTAGTAGGTATACCTTCCCGGCGAACACCCTGTATATATATATAGTGTTTGAATAGGCCGAGACTTCAGCGTCTGACCAGATACCGAGTCATTTACTAACGATCCATCAACCATACCTACCCTTACCAACTGCATAGCTTGGATCTAAGGAACTTTTTTTGTATAAGGCAGTTGAAATCTCTCAATTAAAAGTTACACTAACAACAGTATGTCAATTAGTTATTAAAATTAGTGACATTTTTGGTTTATTTACCAATTTGAAAGGTTACGTGTAAGGAAACCAACACTTTTTAGTTAGGAAAGTAAAAAACCTGACCTATTTAAAAATTGTTATTAACGATTGACAATCGAACGATTATTTCTTAATGCGATTATGATGGAATGAACAAAAACAAAAAAAGCACCTAAACCAAACCAATCACAGCTCATAACTCACCAATTGTTGCATTTGTTCGCAAACCAATACCACATTTGATGTATTATTTGCACATAAAAGCCATCGAAACACATGCCAACAAATATTGAAAAGGCATTCAAAAACAGTAAAACGAAAAAAAAAAGCAAACAAACATTTACCTCGGCCCAATAGATGTGCAGCATAAAGCATTTCACGAAAGTGATGCATCGCCGGATGATGTAGCTGAGGATGATGCAATAGGGTGAACGACTGTGCCAAATTGGCAGTCATTGCACTACCAGGAACACTACCGTAGGAAACGTCTCCTGCTCCTGCGCTTCTTCTCAGTTGGAAGTCATCAATTCTCATACCATCCATAATACTCCCAGGCAACCCTGTACCTCCTGGTGGGGGATACACCGACAACAGTGATGATGATGACAACGACGACGCAGAAGCCGATGACAAAGATGACAGAGATGATGATGCGGACAGGACACTTGCTGTTGGAGATAATGACGATATGGACGACGACAGTGTTTCGCATGTACTGCTCCCGTTGCTGCCGACACTTGAACTCCGCTGATGTGGCGTTTTGCGGTTGCCGTTGCAGTAATTGCTCAGTAAACGGCTCGAGCGGGCATCGGTGTTGACTTCGTCTTCTTTTGTAAATGTCGCTGCCACTGGCATCACAAAGATGGTGGCTGACGGGGGTTTGGATTTTGATTTAATCGCATTCTCCGGCGGCGGATATCGACTATGGAATTCGTAATTTTTGCAAATTTCGCAGCAGTAATTCATTTTTGGTTTTAATCGGCGCGGTATACATCCGAAAAAGTCTCTAATTGCGTGGGTTTGGCTGTGACTGAGTGAAGACAACTTTGCAGAATCAATTTGAGGACTTGAGTCGTGCGGCAAGTAGGTAATCTACAATTAAACAACGCAAACATGACAACGTGTAATCAGCTCTTCGCTATGGCGAGGGAAGTTCTTTGCCTATCAACAATGATTGAATGGAATTATTGGCTGTACGTGAGTTGAGAGTTTTGTGCGTGGTCAATTATTAGTAATCAGCGAATGTGAAATGAATTTTGAAGATTCATACCTACAATCCATTTTCAGGGGATCTAACAAAAACTCTCCGAGTATTTTAAGTCAGTCTGATAGGTGCGTTCTTTTAATTTTTTAATACTTCCATAACATTTATTTCAGCTTATTGGTTTATACATTAAGATATCATATTCTTATATAAATCTCATATACAAATTTCGTATCCCGGTGTTTGTGGTTGAACTCTTCCGAAACGGGTCTACCGATTTTTATGAAATTTTTGATGTACATTTGAACCGTATATGTTATATATTTGGAATGAGTCGCAAAGTGTATTTCACACAGCAAGGTTATTGCGAGTCCCTATCCCAAAAAAAAACAAAAAAAAAATATTCTATTTTATATTTTATATATATTTTTTTAGATTTGGCACCAAAATAAATACCTATAACGCCCAAATTTTCACCATATCACCCCAAACCCCCCCCCCCCCATCTTTTAATCGCGTTTTTAGTATTTTTGTATGAACAATATCCAAATAATTTAACCGTCGTTAATTTTTCAAACAGAACGAATTTATTTATATTGTTGATTGACAGATGGCGTTACGTCCGCCTCATTGAACTTTCATCCAGACACGCGCAAGTCATTGACGTGAAGTGTCGTATCACTTTGACTTTGATTTTGATTTCATTCTATATGTGTTTCTGCAATTCTGCAACGCCGAATTTGAAATTTCGACCGGATAAGTTTGACAACCGTGAAAACCAGAGGTGGATGGTGGGAATTTCTGAAAATTAAATTTTTTTTGGGATGGAGAAAATTTGAATCTATGCCAATGGGCCAAATTTTCCATTACGAATATTGGATCACGGGTAATTTGTTACTTAACAGTGGACGTTCATTATACCGAATAACCGATATAGCGTATTTGCGATATAACGAACGCTTTTCAGATATAAGTTAGTATCTCTGTATAGCGAATTGTGCCCACGATTTGCTATCCGATATAACGAACGTATACAGTGGAAGTCCAGTTTAACGAATGATATAATGTTTGATGTAAAATATGTTTATTTTGACAGTTTTATTTGATGTTAAATGGAATAGATGATGGTCCCGATATTTAAATACTTTCAGGGTTGTTAAACCAACTTATTATTATATATATTACTAGCTGACCCGGCAAACTTCGTTCCGCCCAAATTTGATAATGTAATAAAAATATTAATTCCGAGCATGCACAATGCGCTTGCTAATTTATGTAATTCGGCCAATTAAAATGCTTCATTAAAAAGTTATATTAAATGAAATAGAAATAAATGACGAATAGCAATGTTGATTTGTTTCAATCAAACCGCAATGATTTTGACGTTTCGGCCAACCTTCCGCTTTTCACTAAATTGACCATGTGAGAAACATGGTAATTCAAGATTGATACTACAAATGCACAAACATCCATGGATTATACTTGCAACAAATTATTTGTCACAGTGAAAGCGAGACGCACAGGAAATTTAAGTCGGTTAAATACGAATGGCAAATCGTTCTGAATAAGCGGAATCTACGGAATGAGAGTGTTTGCCTTTGGATATTCCACTCAAAATCGTCACTTGCATGGCATTTGATTTGGGATCCTTCACCACCAAATCAAACGCGTTCTGTTACAAAGTCTCGATGTATTGAGGTTGCGCAGCAAAATTATAACTGAGCTGACTTCCAATTGTATAGATGTTAGCCCGGAACATCCAAAGAATTCAAAAATTCAACTAATCCCCATAAAGTTTTGTTTTTACGACAAAAAGTAGCATATGTCCTTCATTGGGCCCATGCGAATTTAAATCAAAAATCATAAAAATTGAAGGATTTGTTCCCGAGTTATGAGTGCGCACGTACGGACGTCAGTCTTTTTTATATGTAGCTGTACCCACCCGGCTTTGCTCATACCTTTCGTATTAAGTCCTGCTCACATCTAGCAAATTCCTTTATTTGGACAATGTCCATTGATCATTTTAATGCTTCCACAACCCGTTCTCCTATCCCGCTTATGTTTTGCAAAGTACTATATATAGGCTCCGAAACTATAGTATATTTCGTTAGAGCTGTTTCGGAGATCGGCAACAGCGCCACCTATCAGGTCCAAAAGTATCCTATCCTTCAAGTGGGAACGAAGAATATACATACACGAAATTTCATTGAAATCGGTTGAGCAGTTTCGGAGATCGACAACAACGCCACCTATCGGGTCCAAAATTTTATCTTTTAAGACTGCCTAAGCCTGAAATACACCAATACGAACAAAACAAAAGAAGAATCATAAAATTTGGCCCAGTAAGAACATTTTCCTTGGTTATGTTATTTGTGCCGGAAATCGAATGGAAATGTTATTTACCTATTTAAAATTGATTAAAAATTAATTTGGAGTTTTCGTCGAAGATTTGTACAGCTAAATGAAATATGAATAACTGAAATGTCAAATTCAAAAAAGTATACACAACCAACGCCAACTATATTATTAGATTACAATTAAATTTTATGTTGTTGATACAAAATTGATATGCAGGGAAATCTAACTTGTCGTAAATATCTTCCAGCGCCACCTATCGGGTCCAAATTTTGGCAAAAGCTTTCTTTTGTTTTAAGTGTTATATGGTGTTAATTTGAGCCAAATCAGTCCATAAATAAGAATTTTCAAAAAGCGACCCCAGCGCCCCCTATAGGGTCTAAAATAAACATAAACCATCCGGAGCACCACACAAACATATGGTGTGAATATAAGGGGGATAGCTTCAGTGGTTCAGCCGCTATCGTCGGTCATACATACGCACGAACGTTTTTATATATTAAGATTATTATATTCGTTATAGTGGACGTCCACTGTATATAAGTAGGCTTAAGAACCCTGCAAGTATTTAAATGGCAAGACCATCATCTATTCAATTGTAAATATAACAAACGATTTTAATAAACATATTTTTCAATGACTTCTTTTGTTTTAAATAGTATAAAAAGTCGATCGATATAACGAACGCGCTCGATATACTGAATGACATATCAATCATTTTATATCTTTCGTTATACTGGATGTCCACTGTACTTTATTTCATGATCATTAGTTGAAGTCATTTCAACTTTCATTTTCATTGTTTTGAGGTTTATTTAATTACCTAGGGAATTACAACGGTTCTTAGAGCCCTCTTCCCTTACTTATCCTAACCTACCTAACCTTATTTCATTCTACAAAAAAAAAAAAAAAAAAAAAACATTTTAGGACAAACTTGGTTGTGTATTTTCCGCTTTTGGATATCATTAACTTCGATTTAATTTGTACATTTTTGTTAAATACTAGCTACATACACTAAAGGACAAGTGCACAACCTAAACAGAGCTGCCTTTGGCTATGCTACCGCACTTGCATACAATTTTCTTCGGTGCGTTAATATTGGGCCATTGAACGTCGCGTCGGCGTCGGTCGTCTGTAAGTATTGCAATGCATTGAAGTTCTCAATTTTCGCATCCCCACCGCAGCAATTATGATCGCTTCGGCATGAAATTAAACCCAAATCTGCAAGAGTCTGGCTTAAAACACCTGGACAGAACTGCACCAAACAATTATTTCCCCAGTTCTAACCCAGAAAATCTAATCAATCTGGACAAAAATAACCTGAGAATCCTAACAGGAATATTCAGTGGCCATTGCCTCTTAAAAATACACCTTCACCGCATCAGTATCACACCGGACCCTAAATGCTTTGTCTAGAGAGTGACGAATCCTCTCTTCACATACTCATGAAATGCCCAGCCCTCCCTCGTCTCAGGAAAAACATCCTTGGCGAGGATATGTTCACATCGGCAAACCTTCCTGAGATACTTCCAGAGAAGATACTCGTCTTCCTGAATTCATCCGGTATGAAAAGTTAGCTCTATGACGACATATGGTAAGGCACAATAGGCTCCTTTTAAAAAGGCCGCAGTGCCAGTGCCCCGGGAGGCTCCCCTATTTCAAGATGTAATCTAAACCCAATGCAACGGCTTATTACTATCCAAGAACAAATCAACCATCGTTCAGGTAATCTCATCGCAGCGTCATATGTTGCAAGCCCGAGGGATACACACAAATATGCGCAGGACTCAATGACATTATGTGCCCGTCTCATAGATAGAATGATAGATAGATAGATAGATAGAATTCATTTCGAATCTTTGGAATATACATTGTTTCAATTCTGATTTGCATTCATCACGTTCACATGCAATCCGAAATGGGCAGGCTCTTACTTCGTGGGCAAACTTCGAGAAACCGCCACGATTAAAAAAAAAAAAATGAAAACGGTCATGGCCTTCATCGTTAAGCACAATATTTTGTACAACCGCATTGTTGGATGTAGATGGCAGAAGCGAGGATTGCCGAATGCCCGTCAGTGCCCACACTCTGCTTTGGTTGATTGAACAAATCTGATCGGTCCAAGTCGATTCAACCATTATCGCTGAAATAGGTACCCGATCAAGAAGCCGGGGATCTATGAAGTCACAACTATGCATTGAGTTTAACTTAAGTCCAAAAGAGTTTCATTATTTCAATAGATGGGCTTGATTTTCGAAAGGAACATTAATCACTCTCTCACTCGTGGAATACCCCGAGGGAAACGTTTCACTCAAATTCAATAATTGAAATCGTAGAATACATTCAGGGTGAACGATTCACCAGTCGGTGAAGTGCATACATTTAATACCATCATGGAAAACGATCGAATTGAAACTCGCCATACAAACTTTGACATTTTAAACACGCAGCTAATTCATTGCGTATCCTATCATTTGTTGTGCGGCTTCGTTGTGATTTTCTAAAAATGCTGTAAATGCAAAACATAAACTTAGTAAATCTGAGAGATCTTGTGTTATAAATTTTCTGTTATGATTTATGAATCATAAAAAGTCTCGACCATAAACGATCTTTTATAAATCGTATTCTGGGTTTCGAACTTTTATGGAACTTTGAAAATTGAAAACTATTACGAAACTTTCAAAAAGAAAAAAGCATTAAAATTTAGTATTTTCGGCTTAACAAAAATATAAATTCATAAATTACTAGCTCACCCGGCGAACTTCGTTCTGCCCAAATTCGTTAATGCAATGAAAATAATAATTCCGAGCGAATTTCACAATTTACATAAATTCGTATGTCACCCACAATTCAGCATTAACTGTCACAATTTACATAAATTCGTATGTCACCCACAACTCAGCATTAACTGTCACGGCAATAAATTTGAACTCAATCGATTCGGTGGATTTCAAAATATAAGATTTTTTTTATGGGTGGTGCCACGCCCCTTTGTCCAATATTGACCAATCTTCACCGGTATACTCCTGGGCTAATACGTAAGATTGTGTGTAAATTTGAAATTTGAACTTTGAATTTCAATCGACTTGGTGGCTTTCGAAACATAAGGTTTTTAGTGTTTTTTTTTATGGGCGGTGCCACGCCCCTTTGTCCAATATTGGTCGTACCAACTCAGAAACCTTCGCGGGCTCATGCACAACAACTTTGCTAAGGATCATCACATGATCAAATGCGTAGCTTAGGATTCTATAAAGGACATACAAACAGACATTCATTTTTATATAAGAAAAAAAAAAGAAGAAGAAGATTTTCAATTACATGTTATACTTTTTAACTTTCTCCATTACGTAGTAAGAGAAAGACATTGTTTTCGTAAAAAATTTCGACCTTGAGATGTTAATCAATTCTGACATTACGATGTTAGACCAACTCAAAAAAGTGGGTCGCAAAATTCTGTGTCCGGTCTGTCTGTCTGTCTGTCTGTCCCGCAGGCCTACAGCCTAAACGGCTGACCGGATTTCGTTCAAACTTCGGATTTTGAGTTTGTGGGCTTAGGGCTCGGGGCGGTTTTTTATTTTGCAAGGTAACCTCAATACTAATTGTACTTCCCATACAAAGTTTTCTCACCAGTTTGATTTGCTCGAAAACGGCTCTAACGATATCAACCAAATTGATATTTAAGCTTAAGTGGGTGAGGTTACCATGACTACATACCCAGTTTTTGGCTAAAAATTCGAGTAACGGTGCTTTTGAAATTTGGTCATATCTCGAAAACGGTCCATACGATTGTAACAAAACTTAATTTCTAAGGTAATATGTCATTTTCAACTTAATAGCAAACTCAGTTTTTCTCGGTATTATCGGAAAATGGATTTTTGAAAAAAGTCAATTTTTTAAAATTTAGTTTTCCTTAGTTTCCTCGAAAACGGCAATAACGATTTTGACCAAAGTGCAAACTTAGAGTAATATTGATATTCTTAAAATTGTTGCGTTCTTAATTTTAAATTCGAATCACCGGAAACGCTAATTTTAAAAAATGCTCATATCTCGAAAACCCCATTTTTGACTTCGATAAAACTTTAAAAACCAAGTAATGCTTATATCGCGAACAACAACGTATAATCTCCTTTTGTAACCATTTCGTCGACGAAGAATTATATAGAGATCCATTTCAATTCAAAACTTTCTATTTAATGAAACTCTTTTATAATAAAAGTCACAAAATTCTATCGTTTATTCTGTTAGGATTTTTAACAGAATTTATAAAAGATTTGTTCACACAGAATACCAATTTTAGAGACCGTAAACGATTTTTTGACAGTTCGAACTTTTGTATGGAAATTCATAACAGAATAAATGGATAAAAGATTTTACCGAATAGGCCTGGGCCGGCATTCTGTAAGGCGAAAACGTCTACACGTTTTCGTGCGCACGAACGGTTTGCTTCATGTAACATCAAAAACAAAAGAAATTCTCGTGGCCGCGAAAAAAAAACAAACGAACACATTTTTTTTTGACGTTTTCGATTTTCTTGCTTCATGTAACCCTAAAAACGAACAGATTTTATCGTCTCCACGAAAGAAAACAAACGACAGCTATTTTGTTGACGTTTATCATTTTCGTTTTTATTCTTATTGAATTTGGTGGTTTTAAGATTGTGCTGAATACTTTATTAGATATGTTAGCAAATTATTATTTTTTGACCAGCGACAGCGAAGAAAGTTAAGTTGAAATTGAACATGTGAACTTAAGAAAAATTAAAAAAGTTTGCGGGATTGTTCAAATCCTCTCACATTACCTGACAAAAGGTTGGTTTATTTTGATTAAAAAGTTAGTTAATAAGTTAGTTAAAAAGTTCGTTTTTCTATTTAGTTTTGTGCAACGTTTTCGATTGAACAAAGCCGCCTTTAAGTATGTGCTGGACAATATTAATTTGCATACAGGTATACGAACGACAAACGTGCCTCCTATTTTAAAACTTTCCGCAACATTAAAAGTACTGGCTGGAGGAGGATCCGCTTCGTAAACAATCAAATTCCACTTTAAAAATATTTTCAATTGTCAGCTGTTCGTTGTCAAAACAACTTAACGAAAATAAAACGACATACTGAGACTGCCAAACTATAATTTTGCTGTCACACAGTTTCTCAAACCTAAACGAATGTGAAGAAAAAAACGTAAGGAGTTACATGAAGCAAATTTTCCCTATCGCGTGATTTCTATCGTTTCTTGAAAAGCGAAATCGTTTTTCGTTTCGTTTTTTACAGAATCTGGCCCCAGATTACGTCCTTTGCATTTTCTCTTATTATGCACGCTTTTTACTGTCGTCGGATGCTCGTTCCACATTGTATTTAACAATATAATAACTCTACACCAATATAAGCTTATACTATAAATTTATTTTTAATCTGATTTCTGTAAAATAAATTTTAAATTGCGTTGCTCTATCTCTGCGCCATTTAAATGCAAAACAGCTGATTTTACTAAAAATACCTGTCGCTAAGGAAGTCGCTACCGGTGGATGGTGAATAATGGGGGTGAATAATTTAACAATTTTAAGCGGTACGAAGTTCGCCAGGTTAGCTAGTCTTTTATAGTACCTTACCTACTTAGTGTACTTACTTAAGGAAAATGTAAGATTCTTGAATCTAGATTACATTATTTTCTTGGCTAAATCAAATCAATGATGGAAATAGTGGAGTGAAACTGGTAGACATCAATGCCAACAAAATCTCTGAACGACATTTAAAAATGCCGACGTTCTTCTATGATCAATCAAAATTTGTGAGACAGCTTATATATATCAAGCAAAATTGTAAACTTGAGTAGATAGTTACCCTTGTAAGTATATACCGAAACAGTCTTTGGGCTTATGTCTTATGAAAAACACCTTTCTTACCATGGTTAACCCAATCAATGTGTTTACCGCATTTTTGGGACATGACATTGACAAATCGACTTTTGGCAATCTGTCATCCGCTTCATTGATGTATAAACGTAAACGAAATCAACTATACAAAGTGACCAGTTTGTCATTACATTACCATCGGACAAATTTGGTTTCATCGATTAATCAATCTTCACAGGTATACACAGTGGTGTCAGGGTGCGCGATAATTTTGTGTGAATGAAATGTCGACAAGATTTCACAATTTTGCAATATTTACCAAAGATTCCCAAGCTGAGAACGTCGTTGGTGGTTGCGTTTCAATGTGGTTTGTAGTTCCATCAGCGTTAACTATGACCACTTTGGAGTTCCCTTCAAGTTGACAGAGATACACACTCGCTTGTGCCCTTGAATATCGTTAGCATACCCGACGAAGTACATCCACGCGTGTGTCTACAAATTTATGCACAGGATAACGTTCGAGCTGAATGCATGTAGGACTGCGTGGGAATACTCCTTAAAACAAACGGACACCTACTCAGTAATATTAAGCGGGGCGAATGCCGATGCAAAACTCGTATGAAGAACTTGTTCTGTATTTATGCTGTTTCCCCTTGTTGTTTGTACAGCGAATTGGACGGGAAAAGGACAAGCAGAATGGAGAAGTTAGGTGGTGGTAATTAGGTTCAATGTTATAACCATTTTTCCCGCTAATAGAGTCAATTTGCAAATTAATTTGACACAATAAGGGGTGAGTGTTCGCTAAAGGATTCGTTTCCTTTAGCGAATAACTAATTAATTCCGGTTTTTAAGCACTGTACGTTTTTTGTTGGCTTTTTTTTTTTTTTTGCTTTTTGTGTTTGTGTTTGAAGAGACTTTATGATGGACTTCGGTGACATGACAAGTGGCAAATCATTATGACGTAAACACTTGTCCTAAATGTCTCACTACGTGTGATCGCCTGTCAAGCGTCTAGTCACGCTAGCTGTCGCAGCGTACTCTCATCACGAGAGATACACGAGTAACAATAAAGAGATTGCATTTTTACTCGTATAGAAATTTATAAAATAAATAAATCTAATCTTGTATAATATACTCCCCTGATATAAGCCCTAATAACCCCTTTAATAACAAAACCCTTATAGCAACCAATTCTTCAGTGTTTTGATTTCCAAATCGCCTATGCATTAGAAGGCTCCCCTCCTTTATAGGAATTTAATTGAAAACCCGTCTATAAGCACTACAATCTTATACCCATATGCATGTGCTATCATCCGGGATTACTGCTTGGGATAAATTTGTAGTATGAATCTCAAAGGCGTTGAATAGATTATTGTTGGCCTGCAGTGTTGATCACGAAGTCTGTTTCCGAAAGCAATCGATGGCTATGTATATGTATCTGATTGAGGGAAAGTTTATTTCCAGTAAAAGCTGAAAGGTTTCCTCTTTCGATCACCCTTTTGAGTGAATCAGGTTTCAGGGGCTTACCCTTTTTTCAAACACCTACCAACCTACTGATTCCAATAAAGAGATTGGATCTATATTGAAGCACTTATTGACTCCCGCATATACATCTTATAACCCCTTTGCTTCGATATCCCAAGATTTCAGTCATCTTTTAAAATTGTCTGCAGAGACCTCTGCAAAAGCTTTCTGTAAGCCTTACAAAGTCTGTTTAGATCAGTGCGGTACAGGGAAAATATTACTCTATAAATTGCATTTTTCATATCCCACAAGTTAGTTCATGAATTCTCGGAAAAGTACTTTGATGGTCTTGACCAACAGCCTCTATATTCTGTGTGAGTTTAAGTCCGACAGATCTAAAATAACTTCTTTAAAAATAAATAGTCTTTCTAGGACTCCTCTTGGAGAGGAAGCACCTCAAATTTGATAGGAAAGTCCATGTTCCCAGCTGTAATCTCTGCCTTCGGTCCGACTTATCAATTTTGTGTCGACTTAAAATATCGCTGCTAATAGTAACCTTTCATCGAGCCACAATAAATATTGTTTTGGAGCCAGAACTGTAATGCTAAGGTTAGTTGACTGTACGAAGAAAATGGTCGCCCTGAATTTTTCACTTGCTTTGGTTCCAGAATGTATTCTGAGTAGCTAGAAAATTGGGCGTAGTCATAGGATCAGCCTTCTAGAGATACTGGGAGAAGCTGGGAAGCGATGGAAGCTCTACGGTACTCTACTATTCAATCGGTTTTTAATTGATGGCAATGACAACTACATGCGGGTCTCAAATATAGATCCCTTTCTTTTTTTCATATTTATGTGTAAGTATTTAAAGACAAACTCTGGGCCTTTCGGAAGGTCTTTTCGTATACCTAACACAGAAGCGTCTCTTATCCTGTAAAGGCCATATACATATACGTTTGTTTTGAACTTATAAGGATGTTTTTTCTTTTTAATTGTTGCAGAAAACTAAAGATTGGTACCTTATACTGGAACGAACAATTGGTTGATTGGATTAGATTCTCTCATAAAGCCTATATTTTCTTTTTCAAGCTTAAGTAAAACTGCCATATATAAAATTCATAAAAAAAAAAGAATTACGGGAAGCATTTCAGCAAAGTAGTACACAAGTCCAGCTATTAAAAACAATGTTCTTTTAGGACTGTGCAGAAAACTATCCCACTGCATTGCACGACACATTTTTGGAAACTATATTTGACAAATTTTTAGGAAAAAGTAGTAGTTCGTTTAAATCAACAATTAAAAGACATGCAATCATTTCGATCTTAAAACAATAAATAAATAAATAGTTGGCGCAACAGGTCCGTAGGCCTAGCTCCTCACAACCATTCGTTTTGTGTGAGTTTTTCATTTTTGGAACGAATGGAAGGGATCTATAATTTTATGCCGATTCCAAACGAACAATTGAAAAGCTCTTTCAAGACTGTTATACCTACTGTCGGATGTTTGTCAGACGTTCGCGAGAGGTGACACAGTGGTAAAAACCCTAAGTTGGAATTTTGGGTTTTGGCGGGATTCGAACTTAGACAGAAAATTTAGCAATCATAATAAAGAAAGGTCGGTGTGAGCGTTGTTGCTTACTGTAAGACCCTACTTGAAATTGCTCATTTCTGCTTTCATGACTTTTTTTTAACTTCAACGGGATATAAGGGTCAGCATTAGCACCTTGTGCCAAAAAGGAAAAAAACCCAAGACCATTTATGACCACAAGCTGTTTAAAGTTTTCTTCGCCACTTGCATCCATGCAAAATAGTCTCCCGATCAATTACTTTACTTGTTAATGTCCGACTGAAAGTTTGCACACAATGAATTCCATTGCTTAAAAGTTTCTCAATAAATTCCCCTTAAAATGTACATAAATCATTATTTTGTACATTTGCATTTTACAGTTTAGACTACAACTCGCATAAGCGTATACATAATCGCGGTTGCATTATTTCATTGCATAAAGTAAGTTCCCTGTTCATATAGTGCGATATCCACGTGAAAACATAACCGACTCCATGAAGGGACTAAACAAAAGAAAACTTTTCGAATTCGCTATAATTTTTTTTATTTTATTGATTCTTGCAAAAACGAAAAAGAACCACACAAATTATAAAAAGTGAGGATGTGATTGCGAAATGAAACAAAAATGAGTGCAAAAAAAGAAAAAGTAGATGTGAAAAAGTCTAGCTGACGGAGGAAAAAATGATTTGAAAATAAACGTAGGATGGGAATCCTATTTTAGACATCTGGTTGGAAAGATTTATTCTTTGGCATTGGCAGTGGTGGTGATGTAGGGTAGACACTTTAATGTACACATGTACATATATTGCTTGTATATATTCCTTGGTTTGATGATGTCGTTGACCACTTGCAAAAATGATGGGGCAATTAATTGTGTCGAATTCGAGAATGGCTTTAGAAAAAACATGGCTGCAATGTGGGCTAGTTGCCAGGCTCAACACCATAAATTAGTAGCTAATTACGCAGCTATTAGCCTGACAACTATTTCAGATGGTTTTTGGGGAGCTACTTTCGTACAATAGCCTGATGTTGCCAGCTGTTGTCTGATGAACTTAGAGTGAACAATAACACGATTACGTGGGATTAAGCTAGTGTCAGAAATCGGGGAAAATTCGTTTAAGTAAGTCAAATGCTTGAAATGGGTCCTTATTCGCATTGTGGTCAGTAGCGACAATTTAAGAGCACTCGTAGGTTGACTTAAGTTGGATTACGCCGATTAAGATTAAATATCTACTACTTTGGTCCTCCCACTACACTCTAAGAATAATCTCATAACTTGGGAATCAAAATCACATCCTGTTAAGAGTTTAGAGTAAATTTAAATTTTGACTTCGGTAAGGTGCTATCGGTACGCGCAGTGGCTTAGTGGTTAGTGTGTTGGACTACTAAAAGAGGGTTCGAGGTTCGAATCCTGCAAAAACCCGAATTCCAACTTATGTTTTTTTCCACTGCGCTACCTCTCGCGAACGTCTGACAAACATCCGAGAGTATAAATGTCTTGAAAACTGTAGATCCCTTCCATTCGTTCCAAAAATGAAAAACTCACACAAAACGAATGGTTGTGAGAAGCTAGGCCTAGGGTCTCTCCGGACCTGTTGCGCCAACTATTTTTTTTTTTTTAAGGTGCTATCGAGGCTATTTCCCCTCCAGCAATGCTGACTGCATAAGGCCCAATGGAAACTGTAGAGTTCTATGTTGAGTTATAAGTAGAACACCTCTTTGTTATTCGCTTGTTCACAGTTAGTCCGTTTATTTTCTTTTATTCTAGTAATCTCTCAAACATATTATTCATATTCGACATACCTACTACTACCTACTTCACAACTTCTTCTAAAAACCAGTTAACATCCACGGTAGGGTATTGGGTGGTATGAATTAAACGGTGCGATTGCTACGAATTCCCAAGTCTGCAATTTATCTGACTCAGGCCTTTTGCTAAATAAAGGGTGATTTTTTAGCTGGTTTGGTTTTGGCAACACTGGTTTTGACAGCTGACATGTGTTTAGTACCTTGTGTCACTGTCAAACAGCTTCAGTTTGGTTTGCAATTTAACCATGGATCGTCTTACAAATGAACAACGCTTGCAAATTATTGAATTTTACTATCAAAATACGTGCTCGGTTCGAAATGTTCATCGCGCGCTGCTTCCATTTTATGATTGGCATTCTCGACCTTCTGAGCAGTCTATTCGGAAGATTGTGACCAAATTTCGCACCAAATTTACTTTGTTGGACATTAAACCACCAACACGTTTACGTACTGTGCGTAGTGAAGAAAATATTGCGGCCGTATCAGCTAGTGTGACAGAAGACCGCGAAATGTCGATTCGGCGCCGTTCCCAGCAGTTAGGCCTTTGTTACAGCACTACGTGAAAATTTTGCGGAAGGATTTGTGCGTAAAGCCTTTTAAGATACAGCTTGTGCAAGAACTAAAGCCAGCCGACCTACCACAACGCCGAATTTTTGGTGAATGGGCTCTTGGAAAGCTGGCCGAGGATCCGCTTTTTTATCGAAAAATTGTGTTCAGCGATGAGGCTCATTTTTGGTTGAATGGGTACGTAAATAAGCAAAATTGCCGCATTTGGAGTGAAGATCAGCCAGAAGCATTGCAACAGCTACCAATGCATCCCGAAAAAGCCACTGTTTGGTGCGGTTTATGGGCCGGCGGCATTATTGGGCCATATTTCTTCAAAGATGATGCGAATCGCAGCGTTACTGTCAATGGTGAACGCTACCGAGCGATGATAACAAACTTTTTTTTGCCCGAAATGGAAGTTCTTGACTTGCATGATATGTGGTTTCAACAAGACGGTGCCACATGCCACACAGCACGCGAAACAATGGCGCAATTGCGAGGCGAGTTTGGTGAACAGTTAATTTCACGTTTCGGGCCGGTCAATTGGCCGCCTAGATCGTGCGATTTGACACCATTAGATTATTTTTTGTGGGGGTATGTCAAGGCTAATGTGTATAGGGACAAGCCCGCTTCGATTGACGCACTGGAAGCCAACATCCATGCTTTCATTCGTGAGATACCGGCCGATATGTGTGAAAGAGTATGCCAAAATTGGACTCAGCGGATGGACTACCTGAGACGCAGCCGCGGTCAACATTTGCATGAAATTATCTTTAAACATTAAATTGCAAGGTTCAAACTATCGATTCAAATAAATATTTCATTAATTTTTTCGAATTTTTTGTGTTTTTTTTTTAAAAAAAAGTTCTAAACCTCTTAAAAAATCACCCGTTATTTTGACATTTTTAACATAGAACAATCTAAGCGTTGTGAATTTTCGGTAATTTTTTTCATAAATAGTTAATTAATTTAAATTCTGTTTGTAGAGAAAACCCAACTAAATACCAATGAAAAAAGTATCACGCGAAGTATTGAGTGTGTTCTATCTGGCTCATATACCGTTCAGATGAAAATGTTTAGAAAGAATCATTTCTAAGGTATATAGGAAATCCGGGGCTTTTAGGTTGCCAGTTAAAAAACCTCTCGGTAATTCGTTGTTCTTCTTTATCCAATTGGCTATCAATGTCAACAAATAAATAAAAAGTGTAGCGAAATTTTATTTTTGTAGTTGCACTTTCGCACTTTCGCAATGATCATATTTCCAGGTGCAATTGGAGCTATAAGAATACATTCACATTTCTGAATTTAATTTATTTTAATTTCAATTTCCACAAAAGTCCTTAGGAAAGTCCTCAAGGAAAATTGAACAATTCAAATTTACTGGTCAGGTTTGACAGAAACTGCAGGGCAAGTACACATACAGTGAAGTAAATGCCATGATCGAATTTTCGAACTTCAAAATAAATACTAGTTTTTATTTATACGACCCATTGCTTCGCAAAAGAAGCATCTCCCTTTAACAGCAGTAGGTTATTATTTCGGGAGGGCATTGCCGAAACTTTATTCAAGTTTTATAGAAGCTCAAAAATTAAAAAGACAAAAAAGTTAATGTTTTCATTTTATTTTTTTTTTTCAATTTTTCATTTTCCTGTATTTATATATATTTTATTTATCCTATTAATAAATATTACAGTCAACTCTCGATTATATCCGGCATTCTATTAAACGGCAACTCTATGGAAATTTATTTATTTATAATTCGTTCACCCGGTATTCACTCAATAACTTTAATTTAGTTATTTTATTTGGTACAAATAAATAGAAAAACATTATAAATATGAAGTGGGTTACTTCTTTGAGAATATCATTTTCGATTATCGGGGAGAGGTGACTGTATTTATTACTAGCTGACCCGGCAAAGGTATTTCTGCATATAAATTATTTCTAGTATGATTTTTTTTTTCTTTTATATAATAAATAAAAAATTATGAATGTACTGTAAAGGGTAAAGCTACTATCAGACGGCTTGTAGTTCTACACAAATTCCATTTGAGTATCGCATACACTAAAGCCTGAACTACATCAAAACAAAAGCTGAAAAAAGTATAAAAAAAAGTCGGCAAAATCGGTTATACTCTTCGATCACATACGACACTCTGTATATTTTTTCACAATTTCAAGTTTTCACTTCGTGGAAAACTCGAGCATGTTCCAGCCCCTTTATCCCTCGAACATATTAAAATTCGCGAAAAATCCCTTAATATGGTATCACTGATAAGTTCTCCTTCATTTAAAGGTCTAGTAAAGTATACCTAAGTGAGATAGTATTATTTTCAAAGAGGATAAAAGACCACGTGAATTTGCCTACGCTTTTGACAATTTTTTGATTGCATTCTATTTTAATAATTCATGGGTTAAAAAAACAAAAGAAGTATTGTATTTCAGTTGATATTATATTTTAATCTGCAGTTTATTTAATTCGAATACAAATGTATTCAATTTCTTTGGTTTAATTAAAATACTTTTGCATTGAAACCTATCTCCATCTACATATAAGTATAAAAATATCATATTTCAGACATATTTTGTACGAGCAGACATTATTTAAAATTAATAAATCTTTTAAATTTGAATATATGCAAAAATTAAATTTTAATATTTTCTCGGCGTTGACTTTACATGTATATATCTACAGCCCACAAGTATTAAATTTAACGCCAGGATTTTTAACCGTGTATATGCCGTGGATTACTACATCCAAGCCTTCCCCAATTTTATAGGTTAAAGCTATCTCAAAATCTTATCAAACATCTGTCGCTGTAACCTTATTTTTACCGCCAATTTCAACAGCACATTTAAATTCTTCTCACGAAGTACGCGAGCCATCGTCTACCAGCAAAATCTCAAGCACGCACACTGCGCTCGCATAACACCACCCCAAATACGGCAACCAACCCACTTGCCATTCTCAACAATTTACTCATTAAATCCAGACATCAGGTTGGGAGGGGGTTTTTATAAAAATCGCGAAAATTTGCAATTTCAAGAATTTCGATGCAATACGCTCGATAGATACTCGTACCCTGTCACAATGCACAGCCGAAGCCTAGGTATTCAAAACTAACAGCCAATTGACACAATCGCACGCCATCAGCACACCGCTGCGCTGCGCCAACCTCAGCTATACGTCCAGTAGCAAAGCGAGCGATTTTAATTGCCAATAATTATCGTTTGCTCCGGCAAATAGATACAACAGCGGTATCTGCGCGGTGATGGTATGTTATCTAGAAATCAAAATTATAAGGCGTGCGTTCGCGAGACGCAAACCACCACAATCAGCGCTCGTCATCATCGGCAAGTGTCTTTTCTCACTGTGTAGCCTAAGGATACCGAAGTGCGCGCTCGTCATGAATGTTAAGCAGCCGACGCCGCCGCCGTCAATACACGAATTAGATACGTGCTGTGACTTCCATTTTAGATATACAAATGTATCTATGTGTTAACACTGTTTGTGTGTATGTGTGTGCTTAATCGCTTCGACCATCAGCCAATCCCACACTTTTTTGTTTTTATTTACTTTTTTATTGTGTTTTTTGTACAGAGACACCGCCGCCGTCGTCGACGCGGTTGCATTCGGAATGCGCACGATTGGAAGTTATGTTTCACCATTAAGAGAGATGCTTGTACGAGTATCTACCATCTGAGACATACCCATAGAAAGTTGGCAGTAAGCAACCTCCAAGTCGAACAGGCAACTATACTCCACTGTTGTGACTGAGGATGCTGAAGCATTTCAGTAATTCCTTTCGGTAGCAGAATGTTTCCAATCGCATTAGAGGCTATGCTGCTGCTGACCGAGAAGAACAGGAAAAAAACAGCAATGCAAAGAAACAGACTTTGTTGCCAGTGATATATCTCAGTTCGGAAGCTGGCCCTAATTGGATCATCCTGGGCAGTTTTATGAGGTGGTCTCCTCGTGTTTCTCACTTGATGCTTGACGTGATCGTTTATCTCTTGCATCCTTCTCGTGGGAATATATTGCCAACTTGTTGTCGAACAAAGATACAAAATATATACAGATCGAGAAAGACTGAATGAATTATTAGTTAACCTTACTATCAGCGTGTTTGTATATAGGGTCGTTTCGATATTGGCGCCGTTTTATTGGCTTTTAATCGACTACATCGGTAGCAGGATCATAATTTTGTACAAATTGTCGCGCCTGTCATTCGGATAACAAAAGATTGGTATTGCTCGCGCTCAGCTCTCCCATGTCAGAGCTGTCGTCGCGCTGATCATGATCACTTCGATATAGCGGTTCAGAGACACATCCCCATAAATTAATGCGGTTGGATTTCTGCCAGTAGCTTTAGGCGGGTATTATTTTCTTTTTTGTTGTGACTGTCGCTCATTTTTCAAAACATACTTTTATGACAATTGTATTTGTATTGCTTCGGAGATGTCGCGTCGTCGATCCGATATTCGTGGCATTTTAATGGCTTAATTCTTGCAGGGAGTGTAGTTTTTTTTTTTTTTGCCGTCAGAGGGGTCGGAACCTTTTTTTCGACATGATTTACTGAACAGAAGATTATGATGAATTGGCTGAGAATTGTCATTGTGTCGTGGCGCTGTCCGGTTCATTTCATTCGGGTTAGGGTTACTGAACCGATAAAGGTTGAATTGAAAGGCATTAACATGCTTGATATAGCTCCCAACACGATACATTGCAAGCTTGGATCTGGAATGACAGGTTTTGTGAAGTTTCTGGACCTAAGGGACATCCACAGCTTCTTAACAGACGCAAGTTGATCAGTTCCAATGGATTTAGCTTGTTTGTTAAAATTTCGCTTGAAGATTCAAACGATCTACCCATTTTGAGAACGGAGATCTTATGTCTTATATATAAATAGGTGAAGGAAAATAGTTGCGGAAATGGTTCAAGTATAGGCGGATTCTATAAAAGTGTGAGTGATATCGAGAACTGACAACTTCCAATATTTCCTGTTCTAATGAACCCTTGTTCCTGGAAATTCCAGGCGGGCCTTCCCATACACAACCTATTTAAGTAGCGAGAAGGATGTCGGATGAGAACAATTGACAACAGCGTGACCGTTGTGCGACAATTTGGTACTTTTTTCGAGGATACAATTTGTTGCACTTCGGCGAGTTTTCAAAAACTGTGATTTTAATATAAATATATTTAAAATATAAAGTGGTTCCCTATCACAACACTATTTTTGGTTAAAACGAGCCAATATTTGGTAAGTATTGTGAGAAAATTCTGAATTTGCAGAAGAGCTTCAGAAAAGCCACTTTTTTCTTGCATCTTTTTTTTACAATTTTTCAAAACTAAATTGAACGAGGTCTTAAAATTTAGATAAACTATGAGTTGATATATTTACAAACAATGTTTAATTAATTTCTATACATTTATAAGTCAAAATCAAGGCTTTAAGGTTTTCATTTTAAAATTTGTCATTCGAAAACGAATTGCGAAGTTCCTTTTCCAATTAAAAAAAGGGAAAAAGTACTTTCAAATTGTATTAGGGTCCTCGAAAAAAGTGTCAAATTGTCGCACAACGGTCACGCTGGTCGAGCGCGCGGTGCACTCACACATTCAAATCTGATTCGGAACGTTCACTAGTGCAATTGCGGAAAAAAGCGCACAAAATCAAGGCACAGGTTAACTTCCTATAAAAAATAAGACCCAAGTACATATTTGGCTTATTTGAGAATGTTAAACTAGTGTCATTGTGTGGAATCTTGTATTTCCTAGAGGTTCAGGTTTGTGATGGTTTATACGCCCAACCCACAACTGTTCACTCATTTTATAAGCTTGTTAAGAGCGTGTTGTAGGAGTCCTTTTAATTGTTTAGGTACTTTCCTGACACAGCAACGTCACCCGCATAGGCAATCACATTGTAACCACCAGCTTCCAGGCATGTCAGCAGTTCATTCACCACCAAATTCCAGAGAAGGGGAGATAGGACGCCACCTTGTGGGGTTCCTCTACTGACAGATCTTCTGGCAGACATCTCACCTATGAATGTTGAACTGAGCGTTCCACTTACGACACCCTATGAACTTGAGGTTGAAGTAGATCGCTTCGTTGAGATAGTACAGCTCGCTTCCTGGAATAATACGCCTAATCCAAGGAAAACGCCGGCCAAATACGGTCTACGATATCCTCCCGAAATAAAAGAATTGGTCAACGAAAAAAGGAAGGCGCGTAAAAAATGGCAACAGAGTCGCGCCCCGCAACATAAAACACATTTGAATTATTTGTGCAATTTGTTGAAGACAGCTATTAAAGACTTTAAAAATCGTGCGATAGGTTCTTAACCTTGAAAGTTTAACGGCGAAAAAAGATTCCAACTATTCACTTTGGAAAGCTGTAAAAGGCACCAAAAGGCCCAAAATCCCCGCGCCGCCAATTAAAATAAATCAAAATGAATGGGCAAGGGAAGATAAGGAAAAAGCGGACGTTTTTGCCGCCCATTTAGAAGAAACCTTTAAACCGTACGATGGTCGGGCGGTTCACGACAGTGTTATAGCGGCGGAATTACTATCCGACGATTTAGTACTCACAAGTGCAACGCTAAGGGAACTAAAACGTGAAATTGAATCCCTAAAACCTAAGAAAGCTCCTGGTTATGATTTGATCACGGGAGAAGTTCTCAAAGTTCTACCTAGAAAAGCATTAATTAAGCTTCTTCATATAATAAATGCCGCGCTCAGACTAAAACACGTGCCGAGCCAATGGAAAGTTGCGGAGGTCATAATGGTTTTAAAACCAGGAAAACCGCCAAATGAAGTAAAGTCGTATAGACCAATTTCCCTTCTTCCAGTCGTATCCAAAGTTTTCGAGAGGATCTTACTAACGCGCCTACAACCGGTTATAGAAAACAATAATCTTATCCCTGACCACCAGTTTGGGTTCAGAACCAAGCATTCCACGATTGACCAAGTGCATAGAATTACTGACGTAATTGAGAAAGCATTTGAAGAAAAAAAGATATGCTCAAGCGTATTCCTTGACGTCTCACAAGCCTTTGACAAGGTGTGGCATGACGGTTTAAAATTTAAATTACGACAAGTTCTTCCCGTATGCCTATATGATATTTTAGAATAGACTCTTCCGTGTTAGACATGGAAACGAATACTCTCAACTTAAGGAAATTTCGGCCGGCGTGCCGCAAGGAAGTGTCCTTGGGCCCCTTCTCTACTTGTTATATACTCGCGATATACCAAGAGAAGATGACACTACTCTCGCTACGTTCGCCGACGACACCGCTATCCTAGCAGTAGGTAATACAATTGAAGAAACGACTGCAAAACTTCAAATCGCACTGAATAAGGTAAATGAATGGACGAGGGACTGGCGGATCGCCCTCAACGAAACTAAATCTGTTCACGTGAATTTCACGTATAAGAAAACTTATGACTTGCCAATTTTCCTAAACTTGGCCCGAATACCCTTTGCAAACGAGGCCAAATACCTGGGAATGACACTCGATGCAAAGCTGAAATGGAATTCGCACGTGAAAATGAAACGTAAAGAACTCGATATCAAATATAGAGACTTGTACTGGCTCCTCGGAAAATATTCCCAGCTCAGTACCAAAAACAAACTGCTTCTATACAAGCAAGTGCTAAAGCCGGTGTGGACATACGGTATACAACTTTGGGGTTGTACCAAGAAAACAAATGCCAATATTCTATAAACTTTTCAAAATAAAGTGCTTAGAGAAATTGTACAAGCACCATGGTATATTAGAAACGACGATATCCACAGGGATCTCGGAATGCCAACAATTGAAGCTGAAACTAGAAGCTTCGCGAGAAAGCATAGAAACAGACTAGTCGGACATGTCAACAATACAGTCCGACAAATTTTGGACGAGAACAATTTATTGCGCCGGCTACAAAGAACGAAACCGTTCGACTTGGCAAGATAAAATTCACCGCGTTTAAATTGCGGAGCATGCAGGATCTTTCATTGGAAAGTAGCCTGTCAAAAGTTGTTATTTCGTTATAGAAAAATTGCTTGATAAGTTATATCTTAGTTGCAGTATCTAACAATCTTTCGTAGGGTGGTGTTTTTAGTCAGTAAAAATCTGACACTACTATGAGCACGCGCTTGCTATTCTCATAGTGTCTTTAGAAGATTTTCACCTACCCTCGGTTAAAAAAAAAAAAAAAAACCTAGACTTGAGTTGATAACTCAGCTATTAAGCATCAAATTAATCAGCTCGACAAGTGAGGCACCAAAGTTCAGTGCTGCCAATGCACCAGCGATTGCAGATGAGTCGACGTTGTTGAAAGCGCCTTCTGTGGCTAGGTGTGCAACCATTGTATACTCCTTATGATGAAGGGAATCTGGAGCGCGTTAGCTCGTGTATGGCCGTTTCTACTGATTTGCCCTTAGAATAAGCATTTTGCCCAGTTGACTGAGGTTTTTTTTATCAATGCTTTTGCGTGTGGAAATGGAAATGGATTTGAATCATCCATTCTAAAGTTTTTAGGAGAAATAATGAAAGAATAATAGGTCTGAGATCTTTCGGACTCACGTGAGGGCATTAACCTGATTTGGGTATGAAGAAAACACTTTAATTTCTCTCCATAGCAATGGGATGTACACCAGGGGTCGAATCGCACCCTCCGTGATCAAGCATTTTGTGACGGAATTTGTTTTTGTTTCACATGTAAAACCAACTTAATTCCGTGAACGGGTAGCTTGTTCTTTTCGTTCCCTGATACTGTATACGTTCGACTTGACTAGTGTCAAGGAATCGAAACTTTTAAATTTGATTGTATTACAAAAAGCTGTAATTAAAGACTTGCTCACTGAGAAACTAACACGATTTGGTTGGTTTTGTATCCATCTACTGTTTCAGTTGGTTTAAAAATGCGGCCGAAACACGTGGTTTGATTTTTAAAGAAATCGATACAACTATGTGGAATAGAGATAGGCACATTGAAAAGTATTTCCAAAAGTGCCCTCCTATACGATCACCAATCAAATTCGACCTTCCCGTTCATCATATTTTATTCTTCTTTCTTATCTCCGGATAACTTTTAGAACTCTCGATGACACCCCCATTCTCTGTGACTACCGAACAGCATTAGGACTCCCCATCTAATGCAACTGCTAATAGGAAACCAACACAGCAGCGTCGCGAACTCCTATCCCAAATGGACTGCGAGTTCAAGCTAAATCCGTGTGCGGTGTCATTGTTCAAGACTAATACATATCTCCTGCCAATGGCGGAAACAAGCCCATGACAATGGCCCTCCTATACGTTAGCACACAAAAGGAAATGCTGCAAAAGTGCCTAAGCGATAAATCGCCGTAGGTATAATTCCCTCTTCTTGGCTTCTTTTTCCTAATATCTATTGGATATCTCATAGAGCGCGTTAGCGCGGGGGTAAATTAAATTTCAATTTTCCATATTATATTCGCGGTTCTATTATGAGCGTGTGATGGAAGTATAATCGAATTCCAATTGCGCGAGCAAATATTGTTATGACCGATTCGTCGACCGTGTCGCTTGCTCCTTTTGTTTGCGCTGGTTCTTGGCAAGCTCTCAATTTGGTATATTAATGCTGCAATACCGCATGCAATGTGAATCCGCAAACAATAAAACAAAATGAAGTCTCTCAACTTGCACAACTGCATTTGGCATTATCGGGCATCAGATCTGGCAATGCAGTAACACTGGTATTGTCATCGTCGTCGTGTGTTCCGTGTTCGACGATAGGTAGAGTATTATCCTTTGTGGGCTACCCTTATGCAGTGAAACTTGCGACAGACCATATCATAGAGTCGCAAAGGCAGGCCAGAGTACTTGTGGCACGAGTCATATTTCATCTTTTTAGTATATTTTTGAGAGCAACCTATCGGCGGGGTTGGTGTTGGTGTTTGGTGGACGTCGTGTCGTGTGAGTAACCTTTCAATGGAACAAATAGAGAGATAACGAGAGCTTTTTATCACGCTCAACAGTTGAAGGCAATGCAGAGGGGGGTATTCGACTGGCTTTGGTTTTTGACAATTGACAGTCGTGGAAATGTGTTCACTTGTTTTTGTTTTCTTTGCTCCTGTCTAATCCTGCAGCATTGTGGAATGTTTGTGTTACTATACCAATTGAGTAATAAAGGGGCATAATCCAAAATGTTTGGGCATGGTTATCTCATAAAGTATATGAAGGCGGCAGACAATTCGAAGACAAGGAAACTTTAATCCAAGCTATCCGTGATGCCTGGGCCCAAATTCCTCTTAATTATTTAAAAAAAAAACTGTATGATTCTATTCCAAACGGTCTTATAGAGGTCACATCGAAAAGTGGTAGGCATATTTGGAAAAATTCTCCGATGGTATGTAGCGCACCTTGTCGCATTGCGTGGAACCGCGTTATACCATTTACTTTTGACAGCTACACTGTACATTTTTTCAGAAGTTCTCCGACAACTAATTGCTGCGGAATATACTTTAATGTGAAGTGAACGCGTTTAAATATGCTTCATTTATTTTATTCCGAAACGGATACTTCAAACGCAATTTGAGTTCCGATTGGATATGACTTTCGAATCGGAATTTTTTCTGAACGGACACCTCGATAGGGGTTTTTATGTCCCTGCATCTAATTGTGTCGTGTTTGAAGTGTCACATGACGCTCAATTAATTGTAACAGTCATTTAATCACCCAAATCGGATTGTTTCGATTGTCCACAGTCTCTCATTATTATCACGAGAACTTCATAAAAAAAATCTTTCGCCACCCAACACATTCGTATGCTGGCGACGAGTCGAACGCGAATCTAATCAATCACTGAGCCACCCACTTAATTCAATTGACTAATCCCACTAAAGCACTGACGTAACTGCGGTACGTTTGATACTTATTCTTTCCCTTCAGCCATAACGAACGCCCCTTTCGCATTTTTTTTATTCAGTCCGAACCACATGTCAATTTCATTGATTGAATGGGGTGGGTTGTTGCAGGCGATACTCAAAGGGGTTCTTTATTTAAATTGCTTATCGCTAAAAGCCCTGGCGGGGTGTCTCTTAAGTGACGTAAAAGATTGCAAATTTTTGCGCCAGCTACATATATAGTTACAGCAAAATGGTGGGTGGACACAGGCATAGACGTCGACGGGTACCAACATGAGTTGTGAAAGGTTTCCGCATACAATGTGAGTGGCTTGGAGAGAAATGCGCCACTGGATTTGACAATTTTCTTTCTTTTTGTTTTGTTAAAGTTTAAGGATTCCTTAAAGTTATACAAAAGGCCCTAAGAACAACTTAATTATGGCAACAGCCCTTGTGGGTTCGTTTGTTATCCCTGTCTAATTAAAATCAATTAACATTTAAAAAATAACCAACTTCAACAGAGATTAACCATTGAAAGCAAGTTTGCCCATGCCAAATAGTCGTGGGGAAATTAAAGGGATTTATGCGCTTAACTCGCCGATCCTTTGAACATTTGAACATGTTTATGAGTGCGGCGGGTGGATAGATAAACCGGCCACTTTTGCACACATGCTGGCAAAAAAAAAAAAAAAAAAACTTTTTATTCACAAAAAGCGATGGTGGTGAAGTGGCGTTTAATTTATATTTTCCGGTAAAAAGAGAGAGAATATGTTAAGTGAATAGACGTGCTTTGTAATCGCTCCGTCACAAAAGTAATTCTTTAACCATTTTTTTTTCGTAAACAAGCAATATTTAGCTGTAATACAATCCAAACATTATTTGCACTACGTGAAACGCATGAACTTTTTGAAGAAAAACATATAAAAGTGTTAAATTATTTTGTGATTTGTGTTATTGCCCGTCAAAACATGTCAACTACTCGACAACAGACACTCAAAGAGAAGTCCGCTATGGCTGCTGCAGTGACTCCACCACCTGTTAAGACAACCGATAAAAAACCATCCCTATCTGACCATCTCCGTGACTTGGAAATAAGTTTAATTAATAAATTTAAATCGCTGCTTTCTGAATTGGAATGCAGCTTTAATAACAAACTGTGTGAAGCCATTGCTTCTCTTAATAACAGAGTGGCACAATTCGAGAGCGATATTTTGGAACTACGTGACGACAACCGCAAACTAAAAGAGGAACTAGCTGACTTTCAGCGAAAAGAGCGCCTCCGCGATGTGATTGTTCGCGGCATCCCGCAAAGACCAAAAGAAAATCCCACTGAGATGGTAAAAAACATAGCCGGAAAACTGCAGTACAACATCACTTCCCATTTTGAGGCATTTCGACTGAGAAATAAATCTAATGATGGTCGAAGCCCCCTGCTGATCAGGTTCTCTTCTCAGGCTGAACAAAGTGCATTACTAGCTGCTTTTCGTGCAAAAAATGGTCTTACACTCGCCCAGTTAGAAAATGATGCATCTGCTGACAACAACACAACATCCGCCTCCGCTTCTGCTCCCGCTCGTATTTACATCAACGAGAGTTTAACTAAGGAGAACAGTTCTCTGCTACGCCATGCTCTTCAGCTACGTCGTGAGGGTCTAATATTCTCAGCTAGAACACGAAATGGGTTCGTATATGTAAAGAAGAGTAAAAATGACAACGAACTGAAAATTACTTCAACTGCGAAACTTTCGTAAGAGCTGCTGCTTGTTCCCGTTCGTACGACATCTGCTTAATTGTTTTTGCCTTTTTTTTTATTTTGTTTCTTTTTATTGTTTATTGGAGCGATTCAAACTTTGTTATTGTATTTTGCTTTAATTTTTATTTTGCTTTAATTTCTATTTCATAATATTAAAACTTGTAATTTCATCTAATGTTATGCTTTTATGATCCCCATTCTTCTTCCCCTTTCTCATACCATTTTCATACTTCTTCATTATTTTCTTATGTGTATTTATGTTATTTATGTTCTCTTCCTTTCTTTTCTTTATCTGTTTTTATGTGTAGATTACATAGTGCTAGACTAAGGTACTTCGCGCTGCGATTATTTGTTGATGGTATAGATATATATATTCTATTTTTTGATGATCCATAATAGGATTTTATCTGGTGTGAGTGATAGGATTGAGGTGCGAACGTTAGTTAACATCTTAGCCAATGCTTGTGATGGTTTTAAGGTATGCCACTTTAATGCTCGCAGTCTTGGCTTATCTAAATTGGACTATGCTCGACATACTTTTGTAGATTCGGGAGTAGATGTTATTTGTGTCAGTGAAACGTGGTTTAAAACACTGGATAATGAAAGCGATTATGACAAAATCTACGGCATTTCAGGGTATTTACTGGTTCCGCATAATAGAATAACTAACACTACTGGTGGAGGGATTGCAATGTATCACAAAACTTCTTTGGCATGTAAAATATTAGGGAAATCAATAGGTAGCGACACGGAATATCTAGTCGTTGAAATTTCGAATGGCAATGTAAAATGCATACTTGGTGTTGTTTATAGTCCCAACCGTAATTGTTCTTTTGATCAATTTTTTTGTACAGTTCAACAATTTTCAGCCTCCTACGAACACATTATACTTTGTGGCGATTTTAATGCAGATCTATTCAAATGTGATAACAGATCTAATCAGCTTTTAGATTATATTGCCTCATCTGGTTTGACTGTGGTCAACTCCTACGCTACGCGCTTTGCGCCTGGCTCTCAGCCAAGTCTTCTTGATTTAATAGTTGTCTCTGACCTCTCCAACGTCTTGCTTTGTGATCAATTATCTCTAGAGGGGGTATCTGATCATGATCTCCTTTTCTGCACCTACAATATTGACCTCTCTTGCGCTCCCCTGGAGGAATCTTTTCAATACCGAGATTTTGCAGCAATAAATAACGACATCCTACAATATGATGCAAGTTTACTTCCTTGGTATTCCTGTTACTTCGTAGCAGATGTTAATGAAAAAGTAGAAATTGTTCAAACTTTTATACACAATCTTTTTAATATTCATGTCCCCATCAAGACAGTTGCGGTGCGCAATAAAAAATGCCCATGGTTCACTACAGAGGTGCACATTGCTATAAAAGCTCGTAGGAAACTGTATGCCAAATGGAAGCTAAGGCCTACTAGTCAAAATTGGGAGGCTTTTTGTAGAGCCAGGAATAACTCTTCAGCTATCACCAGAAGGGCAAAGAAAAGATACTTCTTGTCCAAACTAAGTGCTGACCAACCGCCAAAAAAACTCTGGAATAATTTACGATCTATTGGACTAGGTAAAAATAATGTATTAACGAAAACACCCGACATTGATGAGCTTAATAACTCATTTCTTTCCTGCCCTAGTACCAGCTCTTATTTTATTCCAGACAGAACCCTTTTCTTTAGTTCTAACCGTTGCTTAGATTTTGAAGTTGTCTCAGAAGCGGATGTTATACAGCATATACAAGACCTTAAGTCGAACGCTGTTGGGGAGGATGGATTACCTTTACGCTTTGTAAAAATAATACTTCCTCATGTTGTTAGTTGTATAACTCATTTGTTTAATTTTTGTATCACGTCTTCCACTTTCCCTGATTGCTGGAAGCAAGCTAAGGTCATCCCCGTGCCTAAGAAAAACAATCCTTCGTCGATCTCTGACTATCGTCCCATTAGTATCTTACCATGCCTGTCTAAGGTTTTTGAAAAAGTTCTTGCCAATCAGATCTCTAACCACCTAAATCGCTTCAACTTACTGTCCCCAGTGCAGTCCGGTTTCCGAGCTCAACATAGCTGTCAAACGGCAATGATCAAAGTTCTTGACGATATAAGAACAGAGTATGATAAGGGCTACCTTACGATGCTATGCTTGCTTGACTTTTCAAAAGCCTTTGACACGGTAAACCATGACATTTTATGCACGAAATTAAAGCTGTACTTTGGATTAAGCGAATTTTCAGTGCATCTGATTAGGAGCTATCTTTCGAATCGTTTTCAAAAGGTCTTTGCTGAGCAAAAATATTCTCGGCCTGAACGTATTCTCGCCGGGGTGCCTCAGGGTTCAATTATTGGCCCAATCCTGTTCTGCCTTTATATAAATGACCTACCACAAGTTTGCTGCAACTCATCTATACATCTATATGCTGATGATGCACAGATATACCTTTCTCGACCAATTGGATTGGTGGAAGATCTCGTGGCTAGATTCAATTCAGATCTCTCTTCAATAGTAAAGTGGTCCCAAAATAATGGTCTGATTTTAAATCCGATTAAAAGTAAATTAATTTTGATTTCAAAAAATGCGTATGATACTGAAGAGATGCCGCCTGTTTATCTTAATTCCAGCAGACTTGAGTTTTACGATACAGTTGTAAGCCTTGGGTTCAAGTTGAATCGATCCCTTTCCGCTATTGACCATGCAAATTTGATCGTGGCGCGTGTTTATGCAGGATTACGAAAACTCTGGTTATATTCTAGCCTTACACCTTTAGATACAAGACTTAGGTTGATTAAGTCTTTGCTTATGCCAATCATTGATTACGCCATAGTGGTATACCCAAAATTAGATTCTCAATCTCAGCACAAATTACTTGTTGCTTTTAATGATATGGTGCGATATGCATTTGGAATTAGAAGATATGACCATGTGTCTGTCTTCCACAAACATGTCCTTGGTTGTTCATTTCAACATTATTGGGAAATTAGGTGCTGTGTATTCATGCACAAAATAATACATAACCGTTCACCACAATATCTATTCCAGAAACTGCAATTTGTCCAGTCACCGCGAACATTCAACCTCATAACGCCTTCATCTAATTTTTTGAATACATCACGCCTCTTTCTTGTCCACACTGCCAGACTTTGGAACTCTTTACCTGTCACCGTCAAGCAAATAATTGGAGCCGAAAAATTTAAAAATGCACTATTTGCATATTTCGCACAATAATGTAATTTACGTATTTCTTCTTTTACTCTATTTCTCTTCTTCTATTCTAACTTTTCTCCCTTCTTGTCCTTTCTTTATTAGACCAATCCCAACACCCCTCCAATACGTGTTAAATTTTATTTTTTTTTTTCTCTTTTTTTTGTTTAAGCGCATTTAATAAATTTTCACTTAATGTTTCTATTTATATTTACTTAGCTCGCTATTAAATTTAATGTAATTTTAATGTATATTTTGTTGAGCTTTAATGTACTATAAAAGACTATTGTTCTTATTTGTACTTTACCAAATAAATTAAACTTGAAACTTGAAACTTGAAAGTGCAGATAGAAGGCAAAACAGCTTTTCCTCTTTGATGGGAAACCAAAAGAGAATTTTTTTTTTGCAGGGATATATTGGAATACACATGAGATATGGTCCTGTCTGACTGCGAATGTAATTCATGTTGTGGTGTGGACCGAGTATAGGCCACAAACGATGAGCGGATTGTATTTCACACTGCAAATAGTGGGCGGGATTCGAAACCAAATGCACAGGACAGGATGTTGCTACTGATGGGCTGACAGACGGTTTGATTGTGTTTTCAATGAGCAAATTAATAGTTTTTTTTTTATGCTGCGGGGCACAATTACTTTCAGTGTCATTGCTACGAATCATACATGCATATGGAATGTAACCTTCCCACAGAAATAGTCAAAGGTAGCCCAAAATAATTAGCGGTATTAAAAGTTTTTCGAGGACGGATGGGATTTTGTTTTCGACCCCAGTTTAACAGTGTTTTTAACACACGCAGGTGGTCCTATGATTGTAGGGACATCAAAATTAAAGGCTTAACATAATCAGGTCTCTGTTCAATCTCTACCTATTTAGCAACTCGCCCTTTAAATCTGATACATATTTTATAGAACGTGAACAGAATGAGATTGTCCGCTATGAAGGTGTAAACGAAAACGTACAACCCAGGGGACTTCTGGATTATGTGCGTCTTTTCAGTTCACACTTCAATTTGTGGTGTTGTCATGGTCAGCTCCATTTTTCAAATTGATTCCACAGTTATTCGCATTTACTACTGTTACTATTTTATAAGCTTTTATACTTTACAAGATTTTTTGGTTAAGGGTACACCAGAAGTTTCTGTTTTTTGATCTTGTTGGGGCAAGCGTTTATTTTTGACTGAAAAAGATTAATGACGCTGGTTTAAGATGTCAATGATCCCATTATGCAAGAATTCAGAGATTTGTTTTTGAATTTGCATTAGTAGTTATACCTAAACTGAATATCTAGATGGACGTGTGTGGGATTGTCTAAGCTCCAACTGTTGGGATTATTTTAAGGTGCATATTCAATATTGTTGGAAAAAAGGAAGAAGTGGATTAGATTTGCTAAAAATAAGTTGTACGTTGCTGTTATTGGATTTTTAATTGCTGCTACAATTGTAATTTTAAAGTGCGGCATTGAGTCTTAAAATATATATGAACACAGATCGGCTTTTCAGTAGTTATTTTTGAGAAATGATTAAAAAACTAATATATTCGATTTTTTTAAAGAAATACTAGAATGTGATCTTATCTTTAATAATTATATATTTTGATCAAAATCGGTGGAGCGGTTTTTGTAAAATGTGGCAGACAAAACAGCACCCAAATATTGCAGTGTTTAGTTTGAAAACTATACTATTAAGCTGAAAACCGATTATAAGTTATTGTTCGGGATGTAAGCATTACTTCGTTTTTTAAGTTTTATCGAAATCGAAAATGGGGGTTTCGAGATATGAGCAGTTTTTAAAATTAACATTTTCTGTGTTTGAAATTGAAAATTAAGGACGCAATAATTTCGAAAACATAATTTTTACTGATATGCATTTTGGTCAAAATCGTTATTTCCGTTTTCAGGTAAATTAAAGTAAACCAAATTTAACAAAAAAACTTAGTTTTTTTTTAAACAATTGTACGATATTACTACAGAGAAAACTGAGTTTGATATTAAGTTCCAAATGACCAATTTTGTTACAATAAATCGTATGGACAGTTTTCGAGATATGTATGTCCAAATTTCAAAAGTACCGTTCTTCGATTTTTTAGCGAAAAACTGAGTATGTAGTCATGTTAACCTCACCTACTTAAGCTTAAATATCAATTTTGGTTGAAATCGTAAGAGCCGTTTTCGAACAAATCAAACTGGTACGAACATTTTATATGGGAAGTACCATTAATATTAAGGCTACCTTACAAAAAAAACGGCCCCGAACTGTAAGCCCACAAACTCCGAATCCGAAGTTTGAACGAAATCCGGGCAGCCGTTAGGCTGAACACAATATCTTTCTCTTACTACGTAATGGAGAAAGTTAAAAATCAATTTGGATGTTTAGATTTAGATTAGCCAAACAAATTATTTACACTGTACAGGTTGAAGCAATGTTTGTGACAAATATATATAGGTCCCTACAATTCTATGCCGAGTCCGTACCGGGTGAATTGTGATGCTTTTCCAGGATACTTATACCCTTGGTCATACTGCATTTTATAACGGGTGATTTTTTAAGAGGTTTAGAACTTTTTTTAAAAAAAAAAAACACAAAAAATTCGAAAAAATGAATGAAATATTTATTTGAATCGATAGTTTGAACCTTGCAATTTAATGTTTAAAGATAATTTCGTGCAAATGTTGACCGCGGCTGCGTCTCAGGTAGTCCATCCGCTGAGTCCAATTTTGGCATACTCTTTCACACATATCGGCCGGTATCTCACGAATGAATGCATGGATGTTGGCTTCCAGTGCGTCAATCGAAGCGGGCTTGTCCCTATACACATTAGCCTTGACATACCCCCACAAAAAATAATCTAATGGTGTCAAATCGCACGATCTAGGCGGCCAATTGACCGGCCCGAAACGTGAAATTAACTGTTCACCAAACTCGCCTCGCAATCGCGCCATTGTTTCGCGTGCTGTGTGGCATGTGGCACCGTCTTGTTGAAACCACATATCATGCAAGTCAAGAACTTCCATTTCGGGCAAAAAAAAGTTTGTTATCATCGCTCGGTAGCGTTCACCATTGACAGTAACGCTGCGATTCGCATCATCTTTGAAGAAATATGGCCCAATAATGCCGCCGGCCCATAAACCGCACCAAACAGTGGCTTTTTCGGGATGCATTGGTAGCTGTTGCAATGCTTCTGGCTGATCTTCACTCCAAATGCGGCAATTTTGCTTATTTACGTACTCATTCAACCAAAAATGAGCCTCATCGCTGAACACAATTTTTCGATAAAAAAGCGGATCCTCGGCTAGCTTTCCAAGAGCCCATTCACCAAAAATTCGGCGTTGTGGTAGGTCGGCTGGCTTTAGTTCTTGCACAAGCTGTATCTTAAAAGGCTTTACGCACAAATCCTTCCGCAAAATTTTCCACGTAGTGCTGTAACAAAGGCCTAACTGCTGGGAACGGCGCCGAATCGACATTTCGCGGTCTTCTGTCACACTAGCTGATACGGCCGCAATATTTTCTTCACTACGCACAGTACGTAAACGTGTTGGTGGTTTAATGTCCAACAAAGTAAATTTGGTGCGTTGTTCATTTGTAAGACGATCCATGGTTAAATTGCAAACCAAACTGAAGCTGTTTGACAGTGACACAAGGTACTAAACACACGTCAGCTGTCAAAACCAGTGTTGCCAAAACCAAACCAGCTAAAAAATCACCCTTTACCATGGGCATGTGAGGACATACATATATGATTTGATTAAGTTCATGTTAGATTTTTTTTTTTTAAATTAAATATCGTTTATCATAGTGAATTTTTTCCTAAATTAAAAAAAATCTACTGCACGATCAACTTTTCTTTATAAATCACATACCCCGAAAATACGGTTTTCCGGAAAAGTGGTTGATCGGAATTATTATTTTTTTTTTTTCAAGTTTAGATCGTTTATTTACATAAAATATATTTTTTCCGCGACAATAAAAAAAAACACACATTGAAGGGTTAAAATGTCTCAAAATGATATCTTGAACACTATACACATTCGTATATTCATCTATATATTAATACGGAGTTGCCTAAAACGTGTTTCCCCCCTTTTTTCCTATTATAAGTCACATAAATATGCCAACACTATATATATTTGGGTAGGGGACAATACATAGAAGTGCACAATACAAAAATTATCCACAAATTATGAATTAAAGCAGGTAAATTTAAGCGAATTGCATGAAATTACAACAACAACAACATGGCACCCGCGTGAAGTTAATTCGCACTTTTTCTAGAATGAAAAACGTGAAATGCAGTTCGATAGACAATCGTTTGTAGTTGTTTGTAGTGAAATTCTTTTCGTTTGTAGTTCAACCGTTACAAAGTTAGAACCATTTGAAAAAACAAAATCCCAATCCCTTAAAACCGTGTTATTTCTGAAACCGCAGCTAGCAAAGTGATAAAATTTCTAAAATCTATTTTCGAAAGTGTTCGACAATACTAATCTAATAAAATTCAAATCGTACCAATCGGCCTAACGGTTTATGATTTATATGAAATTTAAGCAAAATGTTGGCTTCTAACTTAAGGTCCTCATAATTCTAAAACTGTTGAACTTCAAACGATGAAACTTTGCATATCTATTCTATGCACCCTTTCCTACCTGTGATATAAAATAGAAGACAGCCCGCATTACTGGACACTTTTTATTATCAATTTAAGGGAAGCCTGAAAAGGTTTCGATTGCCTATTTTTAAGCGCTCCGATATTTCCCCTTCATTTCCCCTTCAAAAATGCATATAGAATAAATTGGTCGAATTTCAACCACGGGGCGACCCCTAGTCTGAATAAATGAAAACATTTTCCGTTAATGGGCAAACAAACTGAGATAAAATCAGAAATATTGTTTTCTACCACCACAAAAATATTAACAACTCCCCATATATCTCGTTTTTTACTTAAATGTCATGTATACAGGGTGGGCCAAATACAAGTTTCTTTTTAAAAATGCAATTAAATGAACAAAATTTAATTTTTTCCATGTATTATGGGTTTATAAGCAAGGGCAAACATTCCCTTTAATTATGGAACACAACGTCGTTCAAGTGGCTGCCTCGGTAGTAGTTTTCAATTCCCAACGTTGTTCAAGCGTAAAGCGACTCATTTCGTTGCGCGGAGGTACGAGTATAATACTGAATTTCTGTCAAAAGTCAAGTTTCAAGCGGGAAACAGCTGTCAGTGTCAAAATAACCTATGATTTAAAAAGAAACCACTAGATGGCCCACACTTTATATGGTGTAGTGGTTATAGGGTTTGACTGTGACCCATGACCAGAGTGTAAATCACTGTCACTCTGTGGACATATTCAGTTCAATCTGTCTTTAGAGTCAATCGTTTTCGATAACTTAAATCCCATACTGCCACTATATAAATACAAATTTGTAAATACCCCTCCATTTCACAATTTATAGAAATTGATTACTTGTTAGGCACTATCGGTATACCAAGTAGTTGCTTTTGTTATGTCATCATTAAGTAGCGCGAAATATTTTATATCTACTTGAAGTGTAAACAACTGAGCTGATGAAATAAAAGTTCACCATAACAGAGATAAATTAAGAGGTGATTTCCGAGAAAATATAAATCAAATGCGCACAAAGTAACACATTGAGTGAGTCACCACATCAACTATCCGGGGCACTACTTCCACTTCAGCGATTTTCTTTTCTAGCTATATTTATTGAATTGCGCACAACGTTTCTCTTTATAACTAACTATGGAATTTTAAAATTAGAATATGACATTGCTTCCGGTACGAACAACTGAACAAAACAAAACAAAACGTACCAATAACAACTTGTTGCTGTCGAAGTCGAACATAACTTGCAATTCCTGCATCGCTTTGCATGTTTTCTTTTTTTATGGAAATATTTAGACATTGAGAGATCAGAAAAAGTTGTGAGTTAGATGCAGCGGGCGGACCTATCCGGGTCACTTTAAGTTCGGAGCTTTGAAAACTGTCAAGTTACTTGTACACTGATTTTTTTAATGATATTTGAACCTTACAAGTCGAATACAAGCTAATAAGAACAAAACGAGGGAGACGATTTCCCATTTCAGCATCATTTCGTATTAACAATTTAACAGCGAACAGTGAGTCCTGGTTTCGGCTCTGCGAAATAAGGCCCAAAAAAGAAAATGAAATAAGGCCCCAAAAAATTATACAGGAAACAACAACAACGATTTTTAGTATTTAGAATTTGGGGTGTTATTTCTTTTTCTGGGGCCTCATTTCTTAATGAAAATTGTGGTCTTATTTCATTATGAAATAAGACCCCAAAAGAAGAAATGAAATAAGTCCCCAAAATAATTTTTTTATTATTAATTGTTACCCTTCCGGTATGGAGTGCGCATGGGGGGACATGCTGCCTCCCTGCTACCCCCCTGCTTGGGGGTGGGTTTGAGGTTGAGTATATAAAAAGTTCCTTTAATCTAAACTAGTTTATCCAATACCAACAATATTAAATGAAATGTTTATTATTTTTAATTTCAGTATGAAATAAACCACAAATTTGGGGCCTTATTTCTTTTTATTTTGGGGCCTTATTTCATATTTGAAATTGGGGTGTTATTTCATTTTCTTTTTTGGGGCCTTATTTCCTACAGCCCCTGGTTTCGCCTTGACATCGACTAGAAATTTGTTAAATGGTTCCGTTGAAAACCAACACGGACTGGAGCTCGAAAATATCACATAACTTAAACTATTGAAGTTCGCGCAGTGTCACGAATGGAACAGTGTTAGTTCTTGACAAACTGTCCAAAGGAGTTGGTCATTAAGTTCTAAAAGCATTGACAGGGCGATCACACGGTCACTAAAATTAGTCGTATCGTGGTAAGCCGCTTGACGCACTTGACTTAGGATACTCTTGTTCAACATTTTAATTGATTTTTATTTTGAATTTGCCATCCCTGGAATACGCATCGCGTGGCTGCGGTAATTTATATTTTGCGTCTCCAAGTATAAGAGAATATTTATTTCGGTCAAAAGTTTGACCTTGAGCTTAACAGCCAATTCTGATATTATTATCACGGAGGAGTTTAAAAGTGTGGTGTCGCCATTCCGTACATCTGCTCGAGTGTTTCCACCTCCATGGCTTTTAAGACCGATTTCCCCACCACGTTAGCGCGTCAAAAAACATGAATAGAGGAAAAAAAACCGACAGCCAACTGAATAGCCCGAATAAAAGGTAATGATGTATAAAACCAATTTGCACTTGTCGCTTTCACCTGTTATGGATACAAATTCAAAGTTTTGTCCTTCCAAATATAATCACCCAGCCAACTACCGTTTTATATTGAAAGCCAATGAAGTTTGACTCAACTACTGACATATACGCTTGAACAAAATCACAAAGCAAATCTATTGGAAAACAAAATGCTAATTTTTTTTTCGCTCTGTGGAAATCAGAGTTTTTAATGCATCTACCCTAATCATGGGGATATTTTTTTTTTTTTTTTTTTTTTTTTTTTTCAATAAATTGCAGTTTGAAATGTCAGGGTGCAAATATTACACTTTGATTCCGGTTTATCGATTTTTCATGCGCATGCAAATTTGATTCTAATGCGATATCATGTCAACTCACGCGAGCGTTTTTTTTTATATTTTTCTTGCTTCGCCACCCACCAAGGGAATTCATGCAGGCACACCCTTTTGCTAATTGAATATCAATTAGATATTTCGAAAGCAATGCGAACGGCAATATATCGCCCGACTAATTAAAATTCTTTTTTGCGTACAAGATGTTGAGCACGTGTTCATTACACAAAATGGTGGATAAAAGCAGAATGGCGATTACATTTTTAGAAAGCAAATATGAAGACGGCTTATTTGCACCTTACAGCTTGTTCTGAGTAGTCAAGGAAATCCGTATTCTACACAACCAATCGCTGTTGCATAAAAGGGATTCAAGTTTAAATAAAGGCCAATCAAAGAAAGTGGTTAAAAAGGCCTATACGAAAACGCGTCTACAGACATTTTTCCATTTTTGAGTTTAAGCCAAGAAACTCATTGAATCAGGCAGATTAAGAAAAGTTCTAGGAAAGGAACCATTTTCCACCAAGAGCATTCCTTCACAATAACAATGAAGTTGGAGTGCCACTTTCTGAAAATCGAACAGACCTAACAAAATGACTGTTCCGTTAGTTCTGTAGACAAATGACAGCGACTTTCAAGCTTCTTTGGAAACAAAATCATTAAGTGATATAATAATTTTTTGTTGAGAGAATATGTCAGACGTAGCTCAGTTCCACTTCAATGACTTCGGAAAGACACATTTGGGGGTGCGAAAAAACCGTGAATAAATTCGAGAGCGACAGCTGCAATCACTTTCAGCCACACAGGGTTTGATCTGGTATCCCAGATGAAAATATCACAAAGAAGAAAGAATCGAAAATAAATTTGAAGGTGCAAATGGAGCAAGACCAGGAAATAGGGGTCAGTATACTAACAAGATGGCGCTGTTGCCCGAGAAAAGGATGACTATTCTCCAAGAAATATTTTCAGCGTGAATAATCGACTAATCTTAAAATATGCAGACGTTTATAGGCCGGGTTGTTCTTCATTCTTCATCTTCTAAAGAGAAAATCAACTTCTTCCTATCAGTGTTATCTGAAATGGAACCTACCAGGACCGAAAGCATACAATTCAAACCCAGGTTTGTCTCTTCATAAAACAAACTTGACTCAAACGGCACTGATCCTAGTATCTCTGTAGCTAGTAGAATGAATAGTCTATCTGGTAAGATTTTTAGCTCTGATAAGGTTAAATGGGCAATCGGCTCCTTTCATGTGATTTTCATCCCAAAAAATGGCAACAGGCCTAGTGACCTGCATAAATCATACAGACCTATCATCCTTTGTTCTTAAAACCATAGAAAGACTTATTGACGCTTATATTAGACGACATCTAACATTATCTAACTCTCTACAATCAAGCCAATTTGCGTATAGGAAGGGCAAATCCACTGAGAGTGTTCTTCATTATCTTGTTAGTATGGTAGAAGAAACATCTCGGTCTAAAGATATTGCCCTGTGTGCATTTTCGGACGTTAAGGGTGCTTGCGATAATACCGGATACGCCTCGATTGCTAGGCCGATCAGTTATAAAGATATCGAAGACTCGACCAACCGCTAGATCAGAGCCATGTTGGAATGTCGAATAATTATAACTTCCCCCTCCGGTGAAGTGTCGGTTTCAGGTTTCAGTGACAGCAGCAAAAGGCTGCCCTCAAGGTGGGATACTCTTCTTGTCAGTCTTCATAGTATAGGCTACAATGTCATCAGCTACGCTATATATTTTATCAATATAAAGCTGGGTGTTACCATTACTCGGGGCATGCATTGCTACATGGTTTAGAATGTTCTACTAAAGAAGGATTATCCATTAATCCTAGTAAAACCATCCTAGTACCTTTTACAAGAAAAATTCTTCATAATCTTGGACGTGTGTTGGACTACTAAGCGAGGGGTCGAGGTTCGATTCCCGCAAAAACCCAAATTCCAACTTAGGGTTTTTTCCACTACGCCACCTCTCGCGAACGTGTGACAAACATCCGAGAGTATAACTGCCTTGAAAGAGCTTCGCAATTAGGGTCCCTCCGGACTTGTTGCGCCAACTATTATAATTTTTTTTTTTATATATATACTGGACCGTTCCGAATTGGCCAATAGTTTACCGAAACTATAGACTCAAAAAGTTTGGTTTGGTACACTGACGGAACAAAGATAGGGTCTGGAGTGGGTGCTGGCGTCTTTGGACCCAATACAAAAGTCTCAATACCTATGGGAACGTGTCCCACGGTATTCCAGGCAGAAGTCCATTCCATTGAGATCTGCGCAGCTTTAAATCTAAAAATGTGAATTAAAGGCACCAAAATAAAAAAATATTGTCAGATAGTCAGGCGGCTTTACAGGCCCTATCGTCCAGTACGTTGGACTTAATGGACTTATAACAGTAAAGTGCTGTCCTACATGTCCTACAAACTCTATCCAAACACAATAGGGTAAGACTTGCATGGGTTCCTATATACCTACCTGGTCATCAGGGTATTGCAGGAAATGAATCGGCGAACGAATTAAATAGGGCTGGATCAGGATCCACGTTACTTGGACCAGAATCATATTTCAGAGTCAACTGGGCTACTGCACAACTCCGTCCACGATTTAAGACAATCAAAAAGATTAATTAGGCCCTACTCCTACAAGGAAATCTTAAAATTCAACAAGGAAAATATTAAAAAGCTAGTGAGCTTTTTAACAGGCCACTGTGGCTTGAGATATCATATTAAAAAGTTGAACTTGTGTCCGGAGACAGAATGTAGATTCTGATTAGAGGATGACGAACTTTCTGAACACTTGTTCGGTCATAGTCCGGCACTTCACTGGTTAAGAAGACGTATCTTTAACAAATAGATACTCCTGGCAGCAGAACTAAGAAACTCGGTTACTGAGAACATACTGACCTTCACTAGGAAGATCGATCGTCTCTTAGTCTAAACCACCCTCTTTGATACCATAGATCTTTTAGGTCACAGTGTGAGTGTCGTCAATAAATCTGAAGGAACCATTCCTTAAGTCTCTTTCAGACCTAAAGGAAAGTCACAAATAAAAGCTTTGAATTGATAAACTTATATTTGATGGAAAATATAATCACAAAAATGTCAGGTCTGACAGTTTACAAGAACTTAATTAACCCAAGTATTGGATAATGCGTCATCACAACTGCGGCGTTGCGTATTATGTATGGGATACGCAACCCATTATGCCTGCATGATCTGCTATAGACAAGTGGACTGCGGTTATCTGTTATTCTGGCGATATCCTTTCGTGTTTTGTTTAGAAAGTGGGTTAGACACCTGTTAGATTAGTATAAATCTGTCCCTGTTCTTAGCCTGGAGTTGTCCTTCATTAGGAATTACGAGAAGATTTTTGGCCTTGACTGTCTCGTGCGGAATGTGTATGAGCAGTGGAAGGCTGAACCTCGTTTTCCGATAAACGTTGCTCTTCCCTGAGCAGAGTTACCTTGAAACTGATCAAGCAAAGCGAGCTTATTTCGGCACAGTTCGAGCGATAATTTCGAGGTTATAATGACTGAAGCTTGGTCATTAATGTAGGTATTATCTCCATCCGCGTGGTAATGTTTTTGTGTATTTTCAATTGATCAGCCCCGCAGATTGCAAAAAGTTCCACCACGGAACACACTGGCGGTATTCGGAAGACTTTAAATATGTTTAGAGATGTTTCGAATCATAAAACACTACCGCACCTACCCATAACGTTTTATTTTGAAACAATTTTGAAAGAGTTAAACTCGAGTTCCTAGTAAGCCGTTCATCTGGCCAAACTAATCTTGTAGGGAATAGTAATTTAATCCATACGATTTCTCCCAGATCCATGAAAGTTCCCACATTCATGTATTTTTTTATTAAGCTGGTTTTTCTCCTATCCACTTCGTTTTAACACGTATACTAGATGGCGCTGCATTCTATCAACTTCTATACTGTTCAATCCGTTGACATACCGATTGAGTTTAAATTTGTAAACATTATCCGGTATTGGGCCAAAAAGCATTCTTGTGTGAAGTTTCGTCAAAATCGCTCATGGAGGCGCGGCACATACCATTATATTTCAAACACTATTTATTTATTTATTTAGTTAGATCTACGAAGGCTCAATGGAGCTAAGTTGTAAGATTTGCGACATTTTTATGCGTTATTTAAGCAAAGCGCTTCGCGGAATATAGGAAGGATAGATAAACTAAGCGTGGCGCCTTTCATACAACGAAGTAGCCGCAGTAACGCATGCCGGTTACTCGCGATTTTTATATAGACGCAGCTGTTAAAATTTAGCGAAACATTGTCGGGCCCACCAGTTTAAAATCACAAACATATAACCTTGTTACAAAACTATGTTTGTTCGCTGTTGACGTCTGTCCAGTGGACAGACTTGAATGAAACTTTTATTTTAAATGTTTCGTAAGATTCGAAAAAGCCTTCAGGAAGCGTCGTCAATTTCCACGCCTACGTTTTAAAGTCTTTTCGACCAAAATGTTTTTCTTTTCTTCTATTGCTATAAATAAGTCTCTTCGATCCTGTAGTAATTCGCAGGCAGGTTTTGCTAGTGCTAAAAGAATGCTTCTCATGGTGTTTTATAGAAAATGAGTTCCTTTCCCTGACCAAGTTCTTTGAAAACCATACAAACTCTGAGGGTCCACTCAGATCGTTGCTCGCCTTAAAAAGAAACAAAGTTATTACTCTCAGCACAGCATGACAAAATAGATACATCATTTATTTAAGTAGGTAATAGTACCCAAACTATGCCCCAAACCCCGACTTATGTTTCCCAATAGTTACACAACATTCAGCACCAGCTTTAAAAAAAAAAAAAAAAATCAATGGAAATTTTTGATTTTTTTCTTGGTTCATGAAATGCAAATCGCTAAATGAATATTAAGTTTTCATCGTCATTATTTCATTAATATTATTCATTCATTTTTCGTTTATTACACTTATTTACACCAGCAGTCACCGTTTTACGATCAACGATCGACAAAACAAAAAATTCAATAAAACTTCACGAAAACCAAACTGGGAATAGGAAGCGATAAACATGTGTTCCTAACCAATCCACTGTGAGGCTAATACAAAGCACAAAAAAGATATTAACTCGAAAGGAATAAAAATGAGAGAAAATATATTCATGGCTCCATACGCACTGCCGTGTGTTCTTATGTTCTTTTGATCCCTGAATATACCGATTGTGTTTTTTTTTTTTTTCTTTCTGGTATCTCTCTTCAGTATTCTGTTTTCAATCTCCATCCATAAGAAAGGAAAACTAATTCCAACCACGCATTTATAGTTTCATTAATTATGACCCTCACATAATTCGATTTCGTGCTCTTTGGTATTTTATCTGTTACCGGGCGAACTAGTGTTACTTCCAGTTTTATTGTTTTTTTTTTTTTTTTTTTAATTTTTGTTGATCAATCAACACTCACGCGGTGCTTAACCATATAATATTTGTTGGAGGCCTTTTTAGTGTTTAGTAAATATCAATTAGCATTTTTAAATGGTGAAGGTGGCTTTTAGCAAATGGCAACACGCTGTTTCCAAATATGAAACGCAGGGTGGCGGGATGATTGCAGATGGTCATCAGCAGAATTTTGATTTTTTATAATTCAATTGGTTTTAAAATGTGTTGTTGATTCATGTACCTAGCCTATTTGTTATAAGCGAAACAAAATCTGTCCACCATTTTTAAGGAGCGGAATTGGTGGTAGCAATTCCATCATTAGAGCAGCCAGTACCTATGTATATGCATCGTATAGACGTGAATTCATCTCTTGCACCGAATGTCCTCGTCCAACTTCGCGGTCAATGTGCGCACGCAACATTTTGTGCCAATTGAACAACCGGAGTTCTGCCAGTTAGCCTATTGTACAGGGTGGCGCAAATTAAAATGACATTTCAAAAATTGGGGGCATTGCAAATGCGAACTCTATAAATCTTGGATTTAGTGGGTTCAAAGCTGTATATGTGCCGATGACATAGCACTGCTATTATGAGCTAATGTGGGCGCAGTGGCTAGTAAGCTGGAAAAATGAAAACAAAAAAAGTATGCTGGACTACTGAGTGAGGGGTAACAGGTTATATGGTCATTTCCTACTTATAGGAGCCATACACGACACAGACATGTTGTTGCAAATTTATATATTTGTCTCTATCAGTATCGTGTGTATTCTATGTCTATCCTTTGCAGCGATCGTCTGCGTGAATTCAAAACTTTCTGAATTTTCCTTGGTCTACAACGACATTTCTGTGTCGTGTATGGACCTTATTAATAGCCAACGCAGTTTTTGTCTATTATTATCAATGGATTTTCGAAATTTTCTTTAGTTTATCGAAAAACGGCGGTAACTGTTTTGACCAAAGTGCATACTTATCGTAAAATTGATGTTCCCAAAGTTATTGATGAACGAGAAAGTTCCGTTCGAACCAGTCGTGCACTTTATTTTTTTATTTTAAAGAAATAGATGTCAATATCGTCGGCATAGTCTATTAGTTGCATAGATTTTTGAAAAATTGTGACTCCGGTGTTGACTTGTTAGTTTCGCCCAATCCTTTTAAGTATGATTTTGAAAAAAATCACATAACAGCCCGTCTAAGTCCCTTTTTGATTTTGACCGGTGAGGTCGTTACAGTTCTTAATCTCTTGCAGGAGCGAGCGTTCTCCATCGCCATCTTACACTGACGGACAAGTCTCTTTATATAGTTCGTCTTTATAAATTCTGTCATAGCACCTTTGAGATCGATACAAATATGATGCGTATCGATTTGGACTTCTTGAGTGTTCTCAAGTATCCCCTGAGTGATCTGCAGTGGAACTTCCGCTAAAATCGCACTGATAATGCCAATCAGCTTGCTGAAGAATCGTTTTATGCGTGTTCACACAATAGACAGATCGGATCTTGTATGCGATTTAAGAAGACTGATACATCTGTAATTGGCGCAACTGAAGTGTCTCATTTTTGGGGGAATTATTTAACTGCTTTCATTTTTTATAAGTACAAATTTTCCTTGCGCGCCCTTAACTTTACGTCTCCTTTGGCTAGCAATATTGCTGGATCTAAGAAACAACAAACAGACTTTTAACAATGATAGTAGTATAGAAAAATAAATTCTTCCCAATAACCCAGCGGCCAAAAGTATGGATTCTGTAAGAATGGCAGTCACAATCTTTATGTAATGAAACAAACAGAAAAATACATCACTTCGAAGAAAGGAAACTAAAGGGGCAACTCATATAGAATCTGTCGTCACCACTACCGTCTTCAACGGAAGAAACAGTCCCATAAGAGCCGTCACATGTCCGCGTTGCACAGCATTTTTTTTTCACATCGTCATTTATTAACAATAACCTTTGAAGTAGTCGCAGTAACTTAGTGGTTAGTGTGTTGGACTGCTATGCGGGAGTCCGAGGTTCGAATCCCGCAAAAACCCAATTCCGACTTAGGGTTTTTTTCCGCTGCGCTACCTCTCGCGAACGTCTGACAAACATCCGAGAGTATAAATGTCTTGTAAGAGCTTCTCAATCAGCCGTTTGGAGTCGGCATAAAACTGTAGATCCCTTCCATTCGTTCCAAAAATGAAAAACTCACACAAAACGAATGGTTGTGAGAAGCTAGGCCTAGGGTCTCTCCAGACCTGTTGCGCCAACTATTTATTTATTTTATTTAACCTTTGAAAAAAAAGGATAAAAAACACGCAAGCAACCTTGTTGATAGCAAGCAACAAATCTTATCTACGTACTTCCTCCGTGTTTTTAAATAGAAAACGAGCGAAAAAAAAAAAAAAATTGCAAATAGAATCTTATTTGATTAGGTGGCGTATGCGCAACTGAATTCCCATCAAACGACATTCTTTCAGCGAAGTTTTTGTTTCGATAACAACAATGCTACTATCGCTCGAAGAATGTATATATATCTTAGGCATAAAGTCATTGACAGCCTTCGTGCATATGCCTCTGTGTCGAACGTTTATTGCCAGTGATTGATGTCAAACATTTTTAAAATAATAAGTTTGATTTAAAATTAACGATTCAAAGTGGAATGACCTTTTCCACCTTAAAAAAAGAATACAAAATTATTTTTTTAAATACACAAACTAATTGAAATAAAATCTTTTCTTCACAATTTGCACACTGAATGGCTTCAAGTCAAAGCCATTTACATTTCTAAACAGTTTGGGTAGGAAAAAAAAAAACTATTTTATTTGCATAACAAAGCACACATTTTTCAAAAGTCTCTTTATCTTCTGCAAGAATCAGTGAAGCGGTTAATTCTTTTTAGAACCGCGCGACTCTTTGGCGCTAACCATGTTTCACTCCTACTTTTTCTGCTGGAATATTTATTCATCGTGCCTTCTTCTTTTTTTTTCTTTTTTTTCTTTTTTACGGATGACGAAAATCACGATCATCCCAAAAATATCCATATGAGAGCCGTATCTGTCTGTAGATAGCCAGTCAATTTATGTCGCCATACAAGTATATCTATTGTAGTGACCTCCCGCGTTTCTACCTACCACCGTTCGATGACGAACTGCCTTTGAATAACTAAATTTATACGGGGCGACAAGCGACACACAAACAAAGAAGTGGAAAGAGCGATTTAGATACAATTTGTATATATTAGCATAACCGGCGAAGGGTTAACAAATGGAAAATGGTAATAAAATGGTGACACAAATTCTGTAGAAGACGGAGTGGTTTCGTGCGGCGTTCCAACGCATTCTTCCACTAAATATAATTATGACATGGTACTAATCACTTTGAGTTGTCTAAACAATCAGCGGGGCGTAGGTATAGGTAGGTATATGATGGAGACATTTGTCACCGAATCAGAAAGCAGTTTATGTTTAGGATATTCTTGATTGGCTTGTTGGCAATTTGATTTTAAATCATTTTTAATAAATTACGTTACAAAAACACAAAGAGAGACTAACGTCTTCTTCTTTAACTTCTTCAACTCGGCAGGCTGGTTTGGAGGCGGTTTTCCATTTTCCTCCTTTATACGTATACCTACAATAGATCTCGTGAGGTACAAAGCGGCGGGCGTCCACGCGGTAATTGTATTTCTCCTAGCAAGAACAAGAACCCGGAAACGAGTGGCATAAAACAAACATCCAGAGTACTCATTCCGTAACCTTTCAAGCGATTATCGTCGAAACAATAGACCTGCAAGACTTGCAACTAAGTGCAAAAATGTTGAGACCCTAATGCAGCTAATTTACCACAAATGTAATAAAAGCCCACAAAAGTAAAAAAAAAAAATCCTCCGAAATAGAAGTTAGCAAAATTTCAAAAACGATGTCGTCCAATCGATTAGAGAATCTTCCCCCAGGGTGTCGAAGAGGGTTGGAAGAGCTTATAATCAGCATACATCACATTTAGACAACTCATCCATTGACCAAGTTCGACTCATCTACCGCACAACACTTCCCATAATTCAGTGGCTTGCAAGGGAAAAGGTTTCTGAACTAGTGTATGCATCTTTGCATCATAGAAAACCAATCAATGGCTAAAACAAACTCATCCATGACACAACTGGACATTTTCTTACATTTTATGTACGACTGATTCTGAACTGATCACCTACCTAATTGATTCAACCAAACTTTTGATGAACGAGAAAGTTTCGTCCGAAAAATGCGAAATGATAACGGGCACCTATATTTTCGACCACCTGAATCCATTCGACATCAATTTCCGGCAACTTTATAGCTGAAACAAATTAGACTTGACTTCCTTTAGCAGAAAAATACTCCCGAATTAATTCTTGCTAGCATTTGTCCAAACGATTTAAGTTGTCAACTAACTAATGGGTATAAGCTTTAGAAGTTTGTTTATAAGTAAAACCCCCTTTGTTGTTCACTCTGCAAAAAGGTCATATTTGCCAACCATCTGCAAATGAAGAGCATTCTCCCTTTTGCCTCTAAAACTCAACGAATTGAATGAGAAACACGAAACTCTCAACTAAATCCCTATTTATAGATTCATTGCAAAGTTCCAACTGCCGCACAAACAACTGCGCAAGCAATGCCACGAAAGAGGTGAATCTGCAATTTGTTAAACAAACATTCCGCAACTCCATGCAATCCCCCCCATTTGTCTGGCGGACATTTCCTTCGCGCCAAAGGAGCACTGCGAGAAATCTCAACCATTCCCGCTGCAGCCGTAGTGTGTAGACTTCCTGTGGTCATGTTCACGTGCAGGTGATTTATGCAAACTGCTGTAAATGCAATTCAAGCTTAGAACCTGAAAATGCTTCCTGAGTGTCCTTTCAAGTCAAGTCGATAGTGTTTGAAGTGAATTCCTAGGTCGCGCAGTTCATTAAGGCAAGAGCACAACGCCAACGCTTTTCTTTGGTCCTATGCATGTATACATCAGAGAGGTGTCTGCACGCCAGATGCCATCTGAACCGTACCACGCCGGAAAGCTTACCCACGTTTGGGCTTCGCATCGATTGAGTACATCTTATCGCACGTAAACTCAGTCGCTGCGCTGTCAAGACAGTAAATTTCAAAATGTTGTACACCAGAGCAGTGAAAGGAGAAAGTTTTAGCGCGCTCCGCTCTTTTCTGTGCCAATTTTTACGAGGTATACAGATTAAAAAAAGTTGCTGGAACTACAAAAAAAAAAAAAAAATCAAATTATCCACTACATAGCGGTTGGACTTTAGCAGGATCTTATGCATATGCAATAGACCATGATCACAGTGGCACGTCCAAAGTGAAGCGAAAGGCGAAAAACTCAGACAACCGAAGCTGTCTTAGAGCAGTAGTAACAGTGCACACTGTACCACCGCGCACCCCCCGTCAGCATCTGTGGAAATGAAATGGAATGACTCTTTTGGTTGGTTGTTGCGGCTTCATCTGATTTTGGTTTCGGATTTAACAAGATACTTTTGAATTTTATGGTCACGATGTGCGGGCCAACGCTGGCGTTGCTGTGTAACTTGTTGCATGTCTATGGTGCAGTTGCAATTTATGTTGGCTTCATGTTCTGTGTTCACCTATAGGGATCGCAAATCGATGTGAAAGTCAAGCGATGTGCGGACAAAAAGAGGTAGAAATTTTCATAATCTCGTCAAGAGAATTTTGATTTTTAAAAAAATCAAGGGAACGAATAAAATACAGTGGGATACAGAATACGACTACAAATCAACTAAGTAAAATGTCAGGCAAGTCCCCCCATTCACATTTTGAACAACCAACTAACGTTGAAATCTGGAAAATGCACAAGAACTTATAGGGGTCAATAACGCTTATTCACTCTGATGACAGATGGCATTCAAATCGAAGTGCGTACGTATTCAACAAAGAGATACGGCGCAGTATAGTAAAGAGAACTTTAAATCGGCGCTGAGAGACTGAGATATTCCTTGTCAGAATGGGGGTGGATGCACTAAACTATCGATTTGCGAACTGTTTCAACAAAAGGAGACTGACAATTGTGTTAAGTATTACAACGGTTCTTCGAAGACTAAGATCTCTATGACAGGTCTATACCGTGGCAGTTTGGAAGATACTTTTTCGAAGACTAAAATCTCTCTGAAAGGTTTATAAAAAACTTGTATACATTTGTGACGCATGCCTTGACAACTCTCTTGTCCAAGGGCAATCGATCTACGTTGATTATAAGCGTGGCGGTTACAGGTTTCTTCTGGCCTCGCCAAAACAGCAACCTTACCCAACCACCTACCGCAGCAGTTCTACAAGGTTCGGCCATTGGACCTCTTTTGTGCATCAAGATGATGTACGACCAAGTTCGACGAGGCAAGATGATCGGCTGCACTCAGGCCACAGCCGTGGTCACTGTCGTTAAGCACATTAACTATTAAAAGGCTAGGGCCTCTAATAAGCGGTTTTGGGACATACCCGGAATTGGTCCCCAGTGACCAAGAGGTGCGAGTCGTAAAGTCGGCAAGTGACCATCATTGCTAGGAGACTGAAAACAAAAACATAATCAAGCCAAATGGACTCACAAACTAATACTCACCATCAAAGTGTATGGACAAATAGGTTTTGGGGCTTGTTAGGGTGGTTTTTGAAAATACTCACAGATTTGGCAAAGAAAGCTCGCTCTTCTAGTCTGATTTTGCAGACGATAAAGAGCCGCTTCGAAGAGGTAAGAGCGAACCACCAAGCCCGCAGCTTCTTACAAGTCGTATGCTGAGGACATTAGTTGAAGTTTGACTCCTTCACAATGAGCTAAAAAGAGTCGAACGACTTTCAAAACCTTAAGTGGCTGATACCTTCGACACAGTGCAAGTTTCGCTAATTATGACAATGACACTCCCAAGGCGAAAGGGGTAGAAGCCTGAGAAGATCTGGGGCCAGATACTGTAAGGCGGAAATGGTGAAACCTTTTCGTGCGCACGAATGATTTGCTCTAAGTTGCAGAAGTAAATTGTTCGTGGACACGAAACCGTTTCAACATTTCGCCTTACAGAATGCCGACCCTGGTTCCGCAAGGCCCTAGAAAATTATCGTGTATGCAAGTATCGTATGTTAAGCCTAGATGACGCCCGCTAAATGGCACGGTTTCCGTAACAAATCCGCGCAACTTGGAGTTTAACCTGTTCAAACCACCGAAACATGCAAAGCTCTGTTCGGAGATATGGCTGTTCAATACTAAACATCAGCTAATAAAAATAATAATAAAAATTTCGGAAGCCACTTTACGCAATCATATTCTTTTCAGTTAGTACCATTAACCCTCGCAACCATAGGAAATAGTTGGAACATACACCTATAACTAATTAAAATCAGCGTGATCAGTTCATGAAAATAAAACAAGATGGATTGTACATAAAATTCAATTTTTAGTTGTTTTCAAAACACAGATAAAGCGTCACAATATGCTGGCATTATTTGTAAATACAAAGCACAAGAATAAAAAAATGTAAGCAATTGCAAAGGGAAACGTACATGTATTTTATTGAATTAATTTATTCTGAAATCATTTTCGTTATTTTAAAGTTTTTAAATGCAAGCAGAGAAAAGCAAAGATTCATCAGTTACAGTGCACAATTAATTTGTTTTTCGTGTGTTGAAATTCAACTTGAATCCTGCCGTAAGCCTCAAGAGCATTCGTTTCTTCCTTCGTCCAGTTTCTTGAGCTTAAGAGAAAATATCTATCTGTATTTATAAAAATAACTTGCAAAATGTGTGTGTGTGACAGCCTAATTAATTGCCAGTCACGTAAATACTTGACATAACAGCTTTCATATTGCACTGCAATTTCATTCTTGTTGGTCGCACATGTCGATGTGGGTTCAGGCGCATTGATTTTATATATTTTTACGTAAATGTGGGTAGACTTCAGAGCTCGATATAAATAATTATTTTAATACATATAAACAAAAAAAAAAAAAAAAAACAAAAAAAACTACAGACTGATTTTTCCCTGACTGTTCTCGAAATTCTCTGACTTTCCCTGACATTCCCTGACTTTCCAGGCTAGTGGCAGCCATGTATTTACACCCTTTACTTCAGAACAAAAAACCAACACCTAGAAATTCGGAATTCATTCGAATGTGGAAAAATGATAAAATATGGAACACTAATCAATATTTTTTGTTTTATGATTGGTGTTGCATATTTTAGTCCGGCAACGTGATTGTGAGGCTATCGTTTACAGGCCCACCAACATTCAAGAATGAAACAAGCCTTCTGGCAAATAGAAGAATAAACTTTCAGCTCATGATTCGAGTTCTCGATGAAAAGCAGGATCACATTTTGTTATTGTAAATGCAAGTAAATCGATGTATGGATCATAGTTGATAATAAAAAATTGGTGCGAATGTATCCAACAGTCCCGAAATATGTGTATGTGTAAACTCCGTGCGTGCGGTATGTGCGTGGCTTGATACACGTCATTGAGAAAAGAGAGTTTTAATAACCGTATTCTTGATATATTATGAAATAACAATAGGTAATTTATTCGTTCTGTGCTAGTTTCGGTAGAATAGATACAATCGGATTGTGGTAGCTGAAGTAAGATATGTACATTCGAGACTGTAATCTATCTAGATTACGCTGCAAGACAGCATCGATGGTTGTTCCATATCGTGTTGTTGAAATTTTCCGGTTGGAGTTCATTTGAAGATTAAATTTATCTTGCATAAAATCAATAAATGGTTGAGCTTCTGGAGTTGCAAAATGTATATTGAAGTCTCCGCTTATGATCATTGATAAAAGATGATAATCTCCCTGCAGAATTCTTGGAAATTTCTTCTGAGTACGGTGCAAGGACGAAATGGAGAAATTTTATTTCACATCAACAGTGACGCATTCCCTGTCCCCGGAAGTTAAATGTGTGGAATTACTCCACCAGATTCCAAAAAATGTATGTAATGATAAAACACAGTGACGGATTTCCGTCCCCGCAAGTTAAATGTGTGGAATTACTCCACCAGATTCCAATAACGCGCGAATTAAAACACTTGTTTCTTACTTTTAAAATTAAACAATATTTATTTGGAACTATGTCCTTTATTATTGAAATACTTTTTACTAATTCTAAAAGGAGCTTAAGGCTACTATGTAGTTACAATAAGACTGTTGATAAATTCATCATACAGTCGTATTTATATACTTTTCTTATCTATCTACAAGGAGACCCAAGCGTACAATCGTCTTGCTTGATAATGAAGAAGAGATAATATTCCAACATTGTATACAAACGATATTATCTCTTTTACATATGTTATCATTGTAGCGTTGTGTGCAAGACTGTACTAGAGACTAAAGATATCATTGAATACAAATAATGTTATCTTTTTTCTCAATATGTTTTGCTATGGATACTTAACTCCCCCCCTTGTTAAACGAAATCGTCCCGATTTTTCGACGCTATTTTTAACATTTCTCTTTCATAAGTTTTGTTATATGCGTCAATCTTTTTTTGTTTTTGACGATCTGTTATACATTGTATAGTTTTTATCATTACGTACGTAAATGCTAGAATAACAATCAGTGTTACAATTGTGTATATAGTTGATAATATCGGTTTTTCTTCAAAAGGAATAATTAGTTTTTTTAAAGTATCTATGTTATCGAATTTGTACATTGTATCTTCTTTAATTATTTGGTCGATGTAAGACTCTGAATTATGATTTCTTAATATAACTTCTTTAATTTGCTTATGCATGTTTTTGTATATTTTATCGTCTAGATTTATAGTATTTTCATAAGTAACTAAGTTTATACCATTAATTGTTTGATTATTTAACTTATGCTTACCGCTTAATAACATAACACCGGATTCAATTTCTAAGTCGTAATCGTATTCTTGTTTAATGTTGCATTTTGAAGTTATATTCTTTAAAAGTGGAATAAGACAATTTTCTTCTTCAAAGTTAATTTCACAAATGTTTTTACTTAGATGATTTTGACAATTTCTTGTTCTTAAATAAGTTTGGTTACATAAGGCAATTGTTTTATCTGTAATGATTTTTCCATGTTTTGAATTTAAAGGTGTTACTTTATACAATTTACATGATTTAATTAGAACTGGATATTTATATATTGTGATGAAGAATTCATCAGTTCTAGCTAATAATATTTTAGAGTACTCAAGTATATTTATTATGGGTACTTGAATTATTTCATGTTGAATAATATTTTTAATGTCATCTAAGTCTAGGCTTTCTGATAAATATTCATTATTTTTTGCTGCATTAATTGTTCTGGTCAATAATAATAATTGTTCGTACACTTGTTCTATTACTAAATGTTCTTTAAGGCTCTGACCTTCGAATTGTTGCAAAATTTGTTCAAATCTAGAATTTATAGTTTTTTGTTTATTATTGTTTTCTATGAGATTATTTATACTCGTTTCTATGTTAACTAAGTCATAATGGTCAAGTGTATGCATTAAAAGGCTGATTCACAGTTTTTATTATATCATTAGAAGAACTTTCAGCTGAATGTGCTGTTTCTATGGTAGAAGTATTTATGCGTTGACGTGATAATGCGTCAGCTACAAGATTTAGGTTTCCTGGTTTATAAACTAATTTTGCTCCAAAGTCTTCAATGATTCCCTTCCAACGTTTCAGCTTTGTGTTGGGATTTTTTTCTGATACAGAATATATAAGGCTCTGGTGATCGGTATATATGGTTAAGTCTGCTATACCATATATGTAGTTTCTGAGTTTTTGTAAGGACCATATGATCGCTAATAGCTCTTTCTCGTTTGTGCTATAGTTCTCTTCTGTCTTACTCAGTGTTCTTGACAAGAAGTGTATAGGTTGCTTATTCTGACTTAGTACGGCTCCAATAGCTATGTTGGATGCATCAGTAGTAAGCTCGAATGGTTTACTATAATCCGGTTGAAAAAGTTCGACTTGTTCTTTCAAATAATTTTTTAAAATTCTAATCGCTTCTAATGCTGAATCATTCAGATTTAACTTAATATTTTTACTTTGTTTTTTGTTTACTTTACCGTTATCTCCTCGTAAATATAATGTCAGGGGCTTGGCTATGCTTGCGTATCCTTTTATAAACTTACGATAGTAACCTGTAAGACCTAAAAATCCTCTCAAATCCTTTACCGTTTGTGGGACTGGAAAATTTTCTATAGCTGCTATTTTCTCAGGGTTCGTAGTGATTCTACCATGTCTGATTATGTGACCTAAGTATTCTACTTCTTCTTGAAAAAACTTACTTTTCTCATCAGATATTTTTAATGTGGCTTTATTGAGTACGTCGAATACTTGACTTATGTGCTGTATATGTTCTTCCTCAGATGAAGAATATATCAATACGTCATCAATGTAAACGTGTACGAATTTACCTACAAAGTCTCTCAAAATGTCGTCCACGCATCTCTGAAATATGCTTGGTGCATTTTTGAGCCCGAAAGGCATTCGTTTAAAATGATATTTTGCGCCATTTATAGCAAAAGCTGTTTTTTCTTTATCATCTGTTTTGATTTTAATTTGGTGGAAACCTGACTCCAAATCTAATGTTGTAAAGTACTTGGCTTTACCTAAATTTTGAATTGTCATGTTGACATCCGGAATGGGGTATCTGTCTGTTACAGTGTGAGCGTTAAGTTTTTGGAAATCAACAACCATGCGCCGTTTTGGTTTTCCTTTTTCGTCCAAACCTTTTTTAGGTACTGTCCATATGGGACTGTTATAAGGACTATGGCTTTTTTCTATTATATCGTCATGTAAGAGTTTCTGTATTTCTTTGTTTACGAATTCGTTATCTGCTATGGGATATGGATATTGTTTAACATAAACCGGATTATCATTGGTCGTCCTAATGCTTGCTTCTATAGTATCTGTAAAGGGTAACGGTCCTATGCTGTTATTAATCTTCATCAGTCTATCTATGTCTGCTTTATAAATATTATTTTCCCCAATTATGTAATTAATTTTCTGAATAGATTCGACACTGCTTATGGTAGTTAGAGTCATATTACTGAAATTTATTTCCGCGTTTAGAACTTTAAGTCCTTCATATCCTAATATCATATCAAAAGACTGAATATCCTCTAATTCAAAAAATGTTATATTTTTCTTTAATATCCTAACTACTTTCTTTGTATCTACCATAGAATAACCATGCATTGTTTTTATTTTTATAGGTTTAATTTTAATTTTTTTGCTAGAATCGCATTTTCTATTAATGTAATTATGGGTTGCACCAGTATCAATAAGAATTTTATAAATTTTCTTAGAAATAGTACTAGTTAAATTTAAGCAGGGCAACCCGTCTACTAGTTTAAATGATCTATTCTTATGTTATTATTTACCATACATTCCGTTTCATCTGCTTCTGCATATGTACTGCTGACATCGTCTCTGCGTTGTTGTCGGGAGTTATTTACTCTCTGCTGCTTGAAGTTCTGCTGATAAGATCGTTGCGGTCTGTTGTGTGTGTTGAAACTCCCGCTGTGTTCACGTTTCGCTGGTGGATTATATACATCGGGTTTGTATTGATTCCAATTTTGTCGCTGTGCATGTACAATTTGTCTCGAGTTTATCTCCATCGGCTGTGGTCCTTGATTGTGTTGCTGCATATTATCGTATTGCTTCTGGGGTTGATAATTCGTTGTTTGGCTCGAATAATTTGGTCTTCTTTCGTTTCTGCGTTCATGTGGCATATTTTTGTGGTGCTTATCCTGAGTGAGATGTAAATGCCTGTGCACATTATCATGTTCTATTCTGCGAGCAATTGCGAATGCGTGTTCTAGATCATTTATTGTAGCTGAATATAATGATCCTCTTGTAAAGTTGTCACTCATACCATCAATGAATATACGAACTGCGTCGTCGTTAGCATTTTTAATTAGTCTGTCGATTATATTCGGCGGATCACCTGACATAGTGATTTTTGATATTATTAAATTGAGATTTTTATTTATCTCGTCGTGGTATTCAGACAGTGTGCTTCTTTTTTGCGTGATGGCTTTCATCATGTCTTGTAGCACGTATAGAGGTTCTTGATTAGAGTACGTATAATCTAATCTGTTACGTATCGCCTCAAAATTAAAAATTGTGTTATAATTAGTTAACACATTCGCGGCTGCACCCTGTATTTTACTTTTCACTATAGTCAATGCTGCTGCGTACTTACTGTGTGTTTTGAAGTTTTTAATGCTGTCCATTAATCTGGATGCTTCTTCGCGCCACGACCGATAATTTGATTGATCGCCGTTGAAAATAGGTAGGCTTTTAAATGCGTCTAACTGTATTTCACTACCATCTGTATATGTGGTTCTTATTTCCTCTAGCACAGGTATGTTTGGTACTATGCCTAATCCAGATTTTACTTCATTTAGTTTTGTTTCTAAATTAGTGTTTATTTGATTTTGGTTAGTTATTATTGCTGCTAACCTTGCATTCTCTGTGCGTGTGTGCTCTAGGGTTTGTGTTACTGTGTTGCTCCTGGTTTCTAAAGCTTCTAATCTTGCCATTAATACTGCGAGTTGTTCCATTTTGAACTCGTGTCTGTTGTCGTCGAATTTGTGTGTTTTTTTCCTCCACATATACACTTTCACTGAATTGCTTTGCTGCTTCGTACGAAGAAGCTATATTTGTACCTGCTATGCTAGGTAATTCTTGTAACCGGTAACGCGAGTGTTCTGTTTATACTAGATTTCACTACTTGTTCCCGAGGTCCGCTCGATTGAAGTTAAAAAGTATATTTAACCTCCTGGCAGGATCGCCAATTAAAACACTTGTTTCTTACTTTTAAAATTAAACAATATTTATTTGGAACTATGTCCTTTATTATTGAAATACTTTTTACTAATTCTAAAAGGAGCTTAAGGCTACTATGTAGTTACAATAAGACTGTTGATAAATTCATCATACAGTCGTATTTATATACTTTTCTTATCTATCTACAAGGAGACCCAAGCGTACAATCGTCTTGCTTGATAATGAAGAAGAGATAATATTCCAACATTGTATACAAACGATATTATCTCTTTTACATATGTTATCATTGTAGCGTTGTGTGCAAGACTGTACTAGAGACTAAAGATATCATTGAATACAAATAATGTTATCTTTTTTCTCAATATGTTTTGCTATGGATACTTAACTCGCGCTTAGATGTTTACACATCAAAAACGGCTGTTATATATTTTTATAACATAAGTTAATTATGCCACCAAGTACGGTCTGTCTTAAACAGCTTGATCTACCTGCCACCAAGTATAAAAAGCATGATCAAAACTACCCAGCATTGGTCCTTCCATCGCCCGTGGACAAGATTCAGAGATACTTAAATTGCTCCATCTGTATGAACGGGACTCCACTAGCAAGTTGAGTGCATATAGAATAGGCCTTCAGGTTTATTTACGTTAACCCTCACGCAGGTTCTCAAATCAGACGGCTAAAAGCCTTTGGAATGTATGCTAATGTTCAAGGATTGGGGGGGGGCAGCAAGTTACATTATCCTCTATACGCCCAATTCGAAACGTTCGCCGCGAAGGCTGCGGTGTAACATCAAGGTCAAATAACTAAAAGCAGAAACGTTCACCTGAACACAGCTTTCACAGATTGTGCAAACAGATCGAGTCACCTATGAGAGTTAACCTTGTGAGCTTCTGTCGAATAAATAAATAAATTGTAGGCGCAACTGGTCCCCACAAAAGCCGGGGCATGGCTTTGCACAACCATTCGTTTGTGTGCTTCTTTTATTTGGTAGGAATAGAAAGTTTAAGTCTAAGCGGCTGAATGCAGATGGGCAGTTGTACGCCCATCAGACGCTCTCATTCAAAACCTTACGCTGTAATTTGTATTTGAACCATCGCTCTGTAGTTTGCGGAGCAGCCGCTGAGCCAATGTGCCCGGGAACTTGGTTGTATGCTTCTCAGCCTTTATTTAGATTCTTCTAGCCTTTGTGGTGGTTTGCTTAGGTTATAGCTACATATGCATGGCCACGACAAGGTTGGGTCTCCCTTCCGCCAACACTCATTTTGAGATGGATGTACAAACCCCATATAGGCAAGGAAACTTGCCATCTGCATTTAATTTTAAACTGACTACACAAGTATTCCCCAAAAGCTTTTTGCAAAACACCCACAAAACTTGTGCAAACCCATTTGTAATTCGAGTAGGAATAACCCAACCAAAAAGTTAGCCAACATTTTGCACTGACTGCACAATGGCGTCCTGTTGAAATGCCCATTGAAGCCAATAGCCAGCAACATACTGACCATACGAATGTGGTAAAGTGCTAATCTCCTTTGTTCTTGACATTACAGTGGAACTCGGCCATGCCATGTGTCATAACCACGAACATATACGTACATAATGCTGTTTCTAAATATTTCATGCGCTCGCACTCGGTCACAAGGTAAAGCTTCAACGGCACAACAGTAAATAAACCGCAGCAACTTGTTCAGTAGCAGCCCTCGGAAAAAATCCACCCGAACGGGCTACACCAAGCCAAAAAAGCAGTACACAACAACAGGAATTTTTGTACGTGCTAAAAACAATTACGAATGTTTTAATATGTAATTTCAGGGCCGTAAAAAAAACTCAAGGGAATTTTGCTTTGGCACTCATCTGTATATTGTCGGTGCATTCACCCCCCCTCCCCCACCGACATATGGTCACTCAGTGTAAGAGATGTCAGATGTCAGCCGTCAGCCGCATACAGAGACAGACACAGCAACCAGTCAAAGGAACTGAGTGTGTGGTGTGTGCAAGGTGTTTTCCAAGCATGGCAAAGGAATTATTGACATCACCGTGCCTCGGCCTGAGTATAGCCCTTTCCGTTTTGGTGTTCATCATTATCATCAATGCGTAGTTGTGCCATTAGCCCAGCCCTTGAGGCAGTGAGCTCTTCTTTTGCCTACTGGTCCGGCTAGAAACACAATACACTGCGTACCTGGGAATCGAAGTCGAAGAGTCAAGCCGAATGACAGAGAACCCATGCGATGTATTAAAACGGATGCACTTCTGTATTTTGTTTCTGCAGCTATAGTACCGACCAGATAGCAGCCAGCACGAGGGGGCTACCACAAAAGAAGACGGTATTAGTATGGAGTAAACTCCTCTCATAGGGAATACACACAAAAGAGGACAGGTTTGGTTGCCCTCTTCGTCTTCATGTTTTTTTTTTTTTGTTTTTTTTTTGCGTGACTTTTGTTCTTGATTTCCTTGGCAGTGGAATCCGCGACTGCGATTTCCTTCGAAAATCTTTGGTGCGCCCGAGTGTGTAGCCAGCTGCATCGTCCTTGCAAATTATTCGCGCAGGGAAATGTAATTACTACGAAGCGAGGAGACGGCTAGCACCGAAGAAGAGACAACGTCGACGACAGGGAAATGCATTTTTCCCATATTTGGTTACTTTGCATATAATTACAAGGTTTTTGTTACCATGCCAGCCCATGGGCAATCATCTCTTGGCCAACGAAAAAAAAAAATTCATAAAATGGTCTTGCCGCACCGAGAATATATATGTTTGCCTTTATCTCTCCGATTGATGGTCTGTACTTTACCATCTTCTGTGGGCTATCAATCATTCGAAAGATGTCGGCACTCGAGAGGCTCATATTATGTACAAACATCCAAATAAACTTGTAACTTAATTGGAAGTCTCGACTGGTGTCTTACAAAAAGGGATAATTTGATTGCTTTATTGATAATTAAGCGAACTTTAGGTAGGTGGGGGCAGATAACGTATGCTTGTCATGACTGAAGTTGTTTGGCACTCTTAAGCTGATAATCAACAAGCGAGTGCGCACTTAAAAATTTACGAAAATTCAAAAGATCATCGTTGCCGCTGAAAAATGTCTAAAAGGGGTAAAAAGGGCCCCATGAAAACACCAAGAAACGACTTCCAATCGTTGGGTTGTTGAAACAAACAAACCTTTTCCAATATTCCGCAGAATAGCTGACCGAAAAAATGTCACAACTAAAAATGATTGTTCACACTTAATTGATAGGTATGGGCTATTTTTTTTTAATTGCTCTGAATTGAATTTATTTGTTAATAATTGCGATCGAAATTTGTAACCAAAATAGTTTACATAGAAGTTCCACTAGTGTCTAACAGCTGATTGAAACGTCAAACAAAAACTAGTTGGCGTTCGGTGTGAATGCATCGAGGAGTTTTCGAACAAAACAAGATCGGGATACCCTGTTCTCTCGCATAACTCCCAGTTTCTATCACCGACAGGTTGAACGAAATTTCTTCTTTCCTATCCAAACAACCCGAAACAACAGTTTGGTTACTACCTACCAAAAATCTGTGTAATCAACTTAATATTGAAATGCTTTGAACTTTTTCGAGCCCTGAAATTAAACGTATTGCCATTGACTCAGTAAATTGCCCTCGCTACTTGTCTAAGAAAGCTCGAGAAGCTTTAGGAAAATATGAAGATGATTCGTCTACGACTGCTAACTAGAAAGAATAATTGTTCTAAAATTGGTTTGACTGTTATGCTACGTCACAATGTAGACGTAAGTTTAGGTTTGGTCAACGGATCCATTAGAATAATATTTATAGTTAAAGGTAGGGAGATAGGTAGAAGTGGCGGTTCAGCTTTAAACCCAAGTAGCACTATAATGTGCCTTTTTTTAAATACGACTCGTGTGAACTAGTTTGCGGTGATTGTTAAGGGTGTGATTCATTCGGTGCTTGTGGAGTTGAGGAAACGTACCTATTATGTCTAATATACCTTTATCCGAAATGTCGGTAAGGTCGTTCGTAAAAATGTTTGTTCAATGTGCGCAATCTGGCTCTTGCTAGTGCCGGACATTTGCAGTCTTGTGGGTCCTCAAGTTTGGCCGCATGGTCTCCACTTGGTCGATGCCCCGTTTGCCGTGACTCTGGCGATATCTGAGCGGGTTATGCTCAGCAGGTTTCTTGATCTATTTTGATCGTATGTAGGCCATATCGCATGACGCAGCTGGTCAACCCCCTCCATTTGATATTGGCTTCCTGCAGAAACACACTTGATCTCCTAAATCAAATCAATATAATGTCCGCGGTTCAAGACAGAAGACAGACTTCAGTAGGAACGGGGTTTAGACTGTAGTGCTTTCGTACGTTCGAGGTATCTGCTTGATTTTTGGTGTATGGTTGACGTTTTTAGGAGAATCATTTGTCAAAACTCGTGTCCTCCGATAAAAAGGTTTCTCAAGAACTACAAAAGGGATATCCCAGCGGCAGCAACCAACTTTAAGGACAAAACAACCGCTCAACGAAACAAAATTAAAAAAAAAAAAAAACCAACAATATTGAAGCGTGCACAATCCAGAGTTGTTGAAGCAAAGTCTCTAAAGAAGGCGAACGAAAAAAAAAAAGCCGCTCCTATTAAGACGCTAAGACCTTTGTGCGAAGACAACGCAAAAAGCGGATCGCGTAATGCTATCGTCTAGAATGTCTAAATACACCCGGTGGCGGTTTAAATGGATTCATGATTTTCTTGTCGTTGCCTGTCACATGTTGAATCAGAACAAACCTCGACCGCCCAAAGCTTCTATGAACAAGCGGCGACCCAGAAACATGCGCATAGTAAATTGTTTAATCCAGTCCTAAGATCACCAACACCATAGAATCAGAGTGGTAAATCGCGTTGCATTTGCCTCAGGCTCAGCTATTGTGCTTCATTCAATCACCACTGGCACCGTTCACTCGTGCAGCGTACAGACAACTCAACGCTTTATCGGCTTGGATTTGCATCAATATGGCGATAAAATTCACACGTTCCCACATCAAAAATATAAACAGAATCGTGCACCAACGCACGAGTACGAGCTGCTGCTATCCCAATGGAAATCTATTCATGAAAAATCAACCGAAAATCCATTATATTCATAAAGTTTATGTTATCAGCACTTTTTATCGGTTTGCGCAAGCAAATAACTACCTAACACGCATATACGACAATAAATTGTATTTGAAATTGATAACATTGGAAAGCACAACAAACAAAAGAAGTTATACTGTAGAAATAAACAATTTCTAATAATTTAATGCACATGACTCATGGGTTTCAAATTTTCGGGACAAATAAACAGCTGAGAGTGAAAACAAAATAAAAAGATAAAAAAAGAGAAGGAACGAACTTTCCACTTGGCATTGACGGTGATTTTCGCGTGTGTTTTGTTTGCAGCGTCAAGGTCCCTTTATAGTTACCGAGCGCGAACAGCGAAGCAGTTTAATATCAAGTGCGGAATAATGTCAATAAACAAAACAACAGCATTTTGTTAATTTAGAAGTTAAAAAAAAAATCAGATTGTTATCTCCCGTCAGACAGGAGGAGATAAATGCCTTTTTTATTTTGAGCTTGTATAATTTTTTTTATTACACGAGAATGATGTGCTAATGCTTAATAAGCAAACAAAGGTGAATGGACAATTTGCATAGAGGATTGCGGTTTTTGATATCGATATATGTAGGATGGCGGGCACACAAATGGCTTTTGAGTTTGCTGTCATCAAAATTGAGAATCTGACTTCAATACGGAATTTGAAAGGAGACCACTAAAGATTTTTGTTGAAAAAAATTAAACAGAGATAAATACCGGCCAAGTGCGTGTGTCACTCGCGCACCGAAGGTTCCGTACTTCGCTAGAGTTGGACATCGCGAAGATTTGATAAAGGACTATTCACATGAGAGCTAATTGCGAATAGGTGAAATGAGAACAAATCAATTTAACTATATTTATGAATTGAAAATTGCTATTTGTTCTATCACAAAACCATTATATTTATTTAATCTAACATCTAGTCTTAAACTTGGCAACATGAATCTCAATTGATTTAAACAGCTAAATTAACAAAGAAATTTTCTCGCGAATTGAAAATTCTTGCCGCGAATTGTCACACTTTCTTCACAATCCACACAAAACAGTCCCGATCCAAAAACCCACGAATGAAAAATTCGTTCGAACTTAACCTTTAAAAATCAAATTGATACGCGGGTATCTGCGAGCAAAAACAGTTCATGTGAATGAAGTGTCAGAAACTACGAATATTCGCGTGTTCGCAGTTCGCAATTCGCCCTCATGTGAAAAGTCCTTAGTAAATAGTAGAGAATGAATGAATAAAATAACCGAAAAACCAGCGTTACCGTTGTGCGACTGAAGTTGCAATTTGGCACGTTTTTTGAGAGCTTCAAAAATTACCTTTTTTTTGTTCTCATTGTCCGCTTTTCTTGCGACTTTTCAGAATACGTTTGTGCACAACAATTTGATTGTGTGCATGAGAATGAGAAGGATTACCCATTGGAAAAGTTCCAATTGAAAACGATTAAGAGACCACAATTTAATGGATGGATAATCTCCAGGGTTACCAGATTGACCGCTTTGTAATGTTTTGGGGTATCTTTTTTCTTAAAAAACGATAGAAATTAAAAAAACAACACAATTTTGGGCTACATATCGTTTTACAAATTTTGTGTTCCTTCACAAAACGAAACAGAAAAGAAAAAAACAAACACGAACTTTTAAAACTTGGGAGCACTCTTGCAGTGAAGTGACATCGAACAGTCGTTCAACTTGCACGCACACCAAAGGCAGGTTTTTGATTTGACACCAGCCCCAAAAGCCAATTGCAGAAAATGGAAGTCAAATAAAATCCGCGTATAAAAAAAAAAAAAAAATAAATAGTTGGCGCAACAGGTCTGGAGAGACCATAGGCCTAGCTTCTCACAACCATTCGTTTGTGTGAGTTTTTCATTTTTGGAACGAATGGAAGGGATCTACAGTTTTATGCCGACTCCAAACGGCTAATTGAGAAGCTCTTACAAGACATTTATACTCTCGGATGTTTGTTAGACGTTCGCGAGAGGTAGCGCAGCGGAAAAAAACCCTAAGTCGGCGGAAAAATCCGCGTATAAGTGAGATAAATGGGTACCTATGAGTGGGAAAAATATCAAAATTTACCACGATTTTTTGGGCTTCTTTCTGGGGCAACGATTTTGGGCTTCATTTTTTTTTCTACGGTTTGGGGGCTTAAAGCAAATCAAATTCTGGCAACCCTGATGGAAATTACCGAGAGCGCAAACACAAATGCAAGTGCGGAGCCTGGAATCTAGATAGAGTGAGGTGTCGGTGTGTGGATGGTTGGTTGGTTGGTTGGTTGGTTAGTGAGGGTGAGTTCTCCGCTCTTCACTGAAGCCTCTGGTGGTCCCGCTGTGGTCGCCTCTTGTTTTATTCGGTTGGAATATTTATAGAAGGATGTGTGAAAGGACACGGGGTAAGGGGTTGGTTCAATCAAAGGGTAGCCACTGGATGTAGGGTTTGTGTTGTCAGCGAATCGGTTTGTTCGCTTTGCTAACTCCAAGTCGCTTATTTCCATATTTCTAAGGCATGTAAGGTCCGGTATCAAATAAATTTTCTCACAGAATTTTGTTACGTAGCCTCGCTTTAAGCTGAACAATGGCAGAGGAAATGTTCTATATCTTCCTCCTCCTCCTCCTGGCAGTTTGGGCATATCGACGTTTCTGAAATGCCGATTCTATTTGCTTGTTTATTAAGGTTGATTTGTCCGGAAATAAGTCCCACCACCAATCTTAACTGCGGTCACGATGTGTGGATGAATGTGAATAGAGTTGAGTATCCATTGAAAGTTCCAATGCGAATCGATTAAGGGAACACACCATTAACGAATGAAAAATGGTTAAAAAGAGCGTACTATACATAGTGATTGAAAGGTTTTTTGTAAATATCTTGTAAAATATTAACTTTTCGGTAAAACATTCTGCGCCACAAATATAGCTACGAGCATAATCTACAAAAGAGGTGCATATATATTTTTTGTAAGTTAAAAAATAATTAGTTTTTTTCTACGATTTAAGTTTTTTTTTTTTTTCACCAAACTACCAACTACTCTAAACTACCATTGGTGTTCCCTGTTTATCAAGAGGTTATACTTATACTGGATTTTGTGTGCAAGTTTCAGACTTGTAAAGGCAATTAGTTTTTGAGATCAAGAGATAAGTTTGATACTATTGTATGTGACCTATTTTGATTTGTTATTATAATCTGAAATATCTGCTGTTTAGTGACTTGTAGATAAATAAACAAATATATAGACATAGGAACAAAATTGGTTCGGACAGACATCATAGCGAAGCTAATAAGGTTCCATTTTCCCCTTTGGTTACGGAATCTTAAAAAAGTGCACGACTGGATCGTACAAAACTTTCTCATTCATCAAAAATTTAATTGGTTGATTTTTTTTACTTATGTAATTGGGTGGTTTCAGCCTCGTTAAAAAGGAGCCTTCAGCACCTTGTGCCTTTCCCGGTGAGGTGGTCCTAGAGCAATATTTTCAATCCGGAAGCAGTCAGGAAGACAAGGATCTTCTCTGTGGGTCTGTCAGCAAGATTCGTTGCAGTCACGATTTTCTTGCCAAAAAGCTATTCTTTCTGAGACGAAGGAGAGCCGGACATTCCATCGGAGCAATGGGCACTAAGAGCTCTATATTGCGAAAGCATTTAAACAGACTTTGGCATAAAGATGGTTTGAACAGTCTCCCAGACTTGTCAGCGTGGGCGTGCGCTAACATAAAAAAGCTTTGAAACGTCAATTTAAGGCGAATCACCACAGTCAAGCGATCACTTATCGGCTTTCAGTCTATAAGCGCTTATGGGATCGACACATTTCTTATTAATTTGATAAGAGACGGCCTTTCTAACCGTTGAATGCAGGTTGTGTTGGACGGTTTCCAGTCTAAAGTTCACTATATACATATCTGCAGGTGTTCCGCAAGGTTCTGTTTTGTCTTCTGCACTATTTCTCAGTTTTATTAATGACGTGTTATCTCTGCCACTTCTTACTCAATGCACTCTTTCGCTGATGATAGCGCCTTCAGTTTCGCATGCACGTTTCCTTATTCACGTCTCAGCTGTGGACCGATGTTAAACTCGTTAAATATAGAGAGGAATTTCACGCCTTAAAACATAATGGCGCTTTTATCATTACGATGGAGCCTCAAGCCTCAGTTATCATACATCACTGGCATTTGCATTAATGCAAAAAGTACTTTCAAGTTTCAACTTAGCACACTCTTTTAAAGCTGGGGACTGCCGTGTCTTTAAACAAAATACACCTATTGAAGGTATACAAGACCATACCAATTGCCGTGGCTTGGAAGACTTTTGTTGATAAAAGTAATGGAGCCGCGGATTGATCACACCTACAAATATAAACAGCGTTCCTTAAATCGGGAATAAGTCTGAAGAATTGATAAAATTCAAAGGTTGAAATTAGCTATAGGGATACCCTCTGCGTATGGTCATCTGAAGAAGCCATAAGCGGTTTAAATAATAGACCAATCACCTTCTTTGCAAATGCGAAGAAATTACTCGGAGCACCTCGCAAGGTACTTTGACAGTTTAGAGGAGGTCCTTCTCAAACAAAATTGAGGTCAAACTGAGATTCTGTCGGAAAATTGAGCGTATAGATGACGGGGCGCTATAGTGCTCAATCTTTTGTGATGATCTCACAACCCTACAGAATTTAGCCTAGCTCTTAACTTTGACATGACCACATGCTGTTGGGTTACAGAATGGGTGTGTGGAGCACTAGCATCATTTCCACTCGCAGGTGACAGGCCTTAAGGCGCAACTACTATTCACTCCACCTTAGCAAATACTTTTTTTTTGGATACAATTTTTTTTGAAAACAATTTCAATTTGCAGACAGTCCACAGATTGTCACCCTTTCCCCTTTATTCTACAGTCAGGTTTTTGACAGCGAACACAATAAGTCGACGTTTTGGGTACAAAGTCCCTCGAAGATAAATTGGGAGTTTTACGAAGCCATTAACCTTATAAAGTACTCGTACTTTTTCAATTTAAAGATCAGCCTCCCGCCTGACAAGCATTTTGAAACTTCTTTGACAGAGTTTGCCAGCTACATTGGGACTATTCTTCGGCTTGGCCAAAGTAACGAGCTTGTCATTCTCAGTTCGCTATTTTTCCGGGTTGAGCAACGCAGAGAATTGTTTGATCCATCTGCGTGAGTTCAAATGAAATGATCTTTGGATTTGACTCCTTCATTGATGTTTCACATTCTTCCTTCAAAATTGAGGAAGGGAGGTTGCTTAAGTTTTTTCTGAAGTTTTTTTTGTTTAAATAGTTGAAAATCAGTCTTATGCGTGGCGCATAAAAAGGTAAAATTAATACATATACATATACACCCCCAATCACCTGCCACAGGGCGTTGACAACGCCTATAAGTCAGCATAGAAATTGGTTGCCAGCAGCTGCCTAGACATTGTTCAAAAGCGTCAGCTTTTTTATTATTATTTTATCTTTCAAGTTGATTTACAAAAAAAAAAAAAAAACAAGATGATCACTTTATCCAGAAGCTATCGCAGTTTGTGTAATAATCCCCACTGGCCCTTTGTTAAATTACAGCTCAATACAACAATAGCAGGTGCTATTATTCCCTTAAGCTGACCGATACAACAGAATGATGATGGGCTACTATCTGCCATCAATAGGAGGATAGCCTTCCCTGTTATTATCTCCTGGGTAAGGGGACAGCGCATATGATTCTGCTGGCACCGAACAGCAGGTAACTAACAGAACACGAACCGCACCTTTAACTTGTGGCAACAATTCATACGTGAAAAAAGGACGAAAAACGAGCATTCGTCTGCTTTTTTTTTTTTTGAGAAGCAATTATTTTATTATCACGAGTAATTTGCATTGAAAAACAAAACGGAAGAGCACATTGTGCCCAGGAGGATGCGAAACTAAAAGGAAATACAGGTGAGCCCTTTTGTCAGCAGTTGTTACCTGATTAGAGAAAAACTACCTACCGAGTGTGTTTGTGGTTGCAGCAGCAGTGGGCATTGGAAATTAGACGCAGACATAATTCATAACAAAGGAGACGCAGCCGCAAAGCCGCATGCGGAGTTAATTGAGGGTTTTCTTAGTTCTGCTACTTTTGTTATTATCCGTTGCAGGTTGTGTTTGTCCACATACAGTGCCTAGGCGTAAGTTAAAGACGGATTTACCTGGAGTGGAAAATTAAAACTGAAAAGCATTTTATTTCTTCGCCTCGAGGAGATTTTCCGACTCCTAGTGGACATAATTAACGGGTGATTTTTTAGCTGGTTTGGTTTTGGCAACACTGGTTTTGACAGCTGACGTGTGTTTAGTACCTTGTGTCACTGTCAAGCAGCTTCAGTTTGGTTTGCAATTTAACCATGGATCGTCTTACAAATGAACAACGCTTGCAAATTATTGAATTTTACTATCAAAATTCGTGCTCGGTTCGAAATGTTCATCGCGCGCTGCTTCCATTTTATGATCGGCATTCTCGACCTTCTGAGCAGTCTATTCGGAAGATTGTGACCAAATTTCGCACCAAATTTACTTTGTTGGACATTAAACCACCAACACGTTTACGTACTGTGCGTAGTGAAGAAAATATTGCGGCCGTATCAGCTAGTGTGACAGAAGACCGCGAAATGTCGATTCGGCGCCGTTCCCAGCAGTTAGGCCTTTGTTACAGCACTACGTGGAAAATTTTGCGGAAGGATTTGTGCGTAAAGCCTTTTAAGATACAGCTTGTGCAAGAACTAAAGCCAGCCGACCTATCACAACGCCGAATTTTTGGTGAATGGGCTCTTGGAAAGCTGGCCGAGGATCCGCTTTTTTATCGAAAAATTGTGTTCAGCGATGAGGCTCATTTTTGGTTGAATGGGTACGTAAATAAGCAAAATTGCCGCATTTGGAGTGAAGATCAGCCAGAAGCATTGCAACAGCTACCAATGCATCCCGAAAAAGCCACTGTTTGGTGCGGTTTATGGGCCGGCGGCATTATTGGGCCATATTTCTTCAAAGATGATGCGAATCGCAGCGTTACTGTCAATGGTGAACGCTACCGAGCGATGATAACAAACTTTTTTTTTGCCCGAAATGGAAGTTCTTGACTTGCATGATATGTGGTTTCAACAAGACGGTGCCACATGCCACACAGCACGCGAAACAATGGCGCAATTGCGAGGCGAGTTTGGTGAACAGTTAATTTCACGTTTCGGGCCGGTCAATTGGCCGCCTAGATAGTGCGATTTTACACCATTAGATTATTTTTTGTGGGGGTATGTCAAGGCTAATGTGTATAGGGACAAGCCCGCTTCGATTGACGCACTGGAAGCCAACATCCATGCATTCATTCGTGAGATACCGGCCGATATGTGTGAAAGAGTATGCCAAAATTGGACTCAGCGGATGGACTACCTGAGACGCAGCCGCGGTCAACATTTGCATGAAATTATCTTTAAACATTAAATTGCAAGGTTCAAACTATCGATTCAAATAAATATTTCATTCATTTTTTCGAATTTATTGTGTTTTTTTTTTTTAAAAAGTTCTAAACCTCTTAAAAAATCACCCGTTAATTACACTCGAGAAAAAAACAAAATTGTAAAGCCAACAATTTTTGTTGGTTAAAATGAAGATGTATGATGTATGAAAATAGTTATGGAGAGTATATTATTCCTATACGCTTACTTTTATCAAAAATAATTATTTAAACAAGAACTTTTAGCTTGAAATTTTTCAAAAATCTTGAAATTATTCGCTTAACAATCTTTTTTTTTTTTTTTGAGTGTAGCAATTCACACACGCCAACAAACGTCTGAAGAGAAAAAGTTAAAGGCAAGGCGAGTGAGAATGATAGGTCCGTAGAAGCGCCGACGAACCAAGCAACACTCTCCCTGATTTGTAGCCAACTTCAATTAAGTAAAACCACATTCGTTTGCCAACTAAAGAGGCATAAGTGTCCTCAACATCGCCTACAAGATCCTATCTGCCGTAATATGTGAACGCCTGAAACCGTTTACCAACAGCCTAATTGGCCCTTATAGGTTTTAAGCCAGGAAAGTCCACAACTGATCAAATCTTTAAACTTCGGCAGGTCCCGGGAAAACTCGGAGAAATCCAAATCGATACCGACCACCTATTCATCGATTTCAAAGCCGCATACGACAGCATCTATAGACGAACTATGCAGGGCCAAGTCTAGTTTTGGTATACCGCCCGTCATCATCAGTGTCGGAAACGACCTTACCGACACATTCAATGCCAAAAAAGGATTTAGGCAATTTGATTCTTGAGAAAATTCAAAAAATCTCCCGAGCCAACAATCTTCTAAAAATCGGTGCAACTACTAGCATACGCCGACGACATTGACATCATATTGGTAGGACTCAACGTGATATCATAGCCAACGTTTGCTAGTATAGAGAAGGAAGCGGCAAAAATGGGTTTAGCAATAAATGAGGGTAAGACTAAGTATATGCTGTCAACACGAAAGGACACACAACATCGACGAATTGGACAGAACGTCACCATTGACAGATATAACTTTGAGGTAGTACGGGACTTTGTCTACCTCGGCTCCGCTATTACGCTCTGACAACATTTCTTCAGAAATTAAACGAAGAATTACTCTTGTCTCCTTCTTCGGTCTAAGGAGGCAATTTAGTCGAACTACTAAGGAGATCATATAAGTGGATGAAGAAATCCTTTGAAGTTTTGAGAGAAAAATTCTTCGAAAAATCTTCGGTCCCGTTTGCGTTGACGGGCTATGGAGACGAAGATTCCAACCCTATTCAAAAGTCTCCGCATTGGACGTTTAAGATGGCTGGGATACGTAGAACGAATTGACACCGAGTCTTCGATTCCCAGTCAGACGTCGGACGCAGTAGAGGAAGACCTCGCCTTAAGTGGGGCGCACAAGTTGAAACCGACTTCAACCAGTTGGAGTGCGCAACTAAAGGCAGTCAGCTAAGGACCGGCTTAATTGGAGGCATGTTGATTGAGTCCCAGGTTCATTCCGGACTGTAGCGCCACTTAAGTAAGTACATTCGTATGCACCTTGCCAGCCAATCGATTTATACCTAGAGGTCTGGCACCATTTAGTAGTGTGAATCATTGAAACTGTTCTGCAATTAGGGACAGACAAGACTTCTCCCTAATTCCGACCTTATTTCCTCAATTTCTAAATGGGAAGCGTTTGACAAAAATATTTAAAAAAAATTGTTTTCACTGTATTGCAGAGTTTCGGAGGGAAGAAGCCAGTGAGAGAATCACGACGATCTCTATATCAATGCTCTTACACAAGACAAAGGCGAAGCTACAAGTGAAAGGCTTGACGAGCTCGTCGCAAAAACTAAAAATTTCAACGCTCAAATTTGAAAATAGGACATCTTTGGTAAGACGATTGGTAAATACAGCCTCCACGACATGACATATGGTAATGGAATCAGGCTTATCAACTTTGTAGCTGGAAAGAAAGAATATGGTGGTAACCTGCACGACTTTGCCTCATTTCGATACGCACAAAGCACGTGGCGGCAACGAAATAGTCAAACTTTCATCGACGGAAGCCACATCTTGACCTTTCGAGCAGCTTATACCTATGTAGGTTCGGACCACTATCCAGGTTGGTGCCAAGCTGCATTTATATGAATATCTATTGAAGCGCCTACGCGATCAACAACTTGGGCAGCTGCGTTTGAAAGGGACCGGTAAGTTCAACCCACTGCCAACTGCAACTTCGAGAAATCGATGACTCGACTCCGAACGGGATCCGGCAAACTTGGTAAATACGAAGAGATTGTGGCTCCCTCCAAAATAAAACCAGAGGTGTATGTTGACGGAAGGAACCTGAACCTGAACCACGAATTCGAGGAGATGCCGAGATGCTTCAGTTGAAGAGAGAAAGCTTATATCGAAGTGAAAGCAATCAAAATCAGGGTCTAAGAGCTGTCTTTGAAGACTCGAGCAAGGCTAGTGATTGAAGACCATAGTGACTAGTCAATGCCCTACATTTGGAGCGACCACTTCAAGCAGATTCAATGACCAAACCGATATTCACCGGCAGTGAAAAGATGAACACTAGAAGGCTACAAGTAAAGCTGTTAAAACGCTGATAAGAAGCTTGGACCAACTAAGCTTTCAGGATTGGTAAGAGGGAATTACACCTCCGAATAAAAAAATAAATAGTTGGCGCAACAGGTCTGGAGAGACCCTAGGCCTAGCTTCTCACAACCATTCGTTTGTGTGAGTTTATCATTTTTGGAACGAATGGAAGGGATCTACAGTTTTTTATGCCGACTCCAAACGGCTAATTGAGAAGCTCTTACAAGACATTTATACTCTCGGATGTTTGTCAGACGTTCGCGAGAGGTAGCGCAGCGGAAAAAAACCCTAAGTCGGAATTGAGTTTTTGCCGGATTCGAACCTGGGACTCCCGCATAGCAGTCCAACACACTAACCACTAAGCTACTGCGACACCTCCGAATACCATCTGTCTAAAGTCGTGCACGAATTACGAAGGCTAATGCCTTTTAAACTTCGCTTATAAAATTTAAAAAAAGTGTTTTAATTGAACATGAACTTTCGAGGTATGGAATATCCGTCACTGAACAAAGTTTTGCAGCAGATTTTGGAGAAGATCCACGAGTCCGATACACTCTACCTGTTCATCGAAGGGGTCTCACAACAGAGGGTCTTACAGACCCCTGACATTGTGAATAGAAAGAGATATTCAGTTCCACACTTAGCTTTAATAAATGATTTTTCAAAAGGGACGCTACAAAAGTAGAGCGACAGGGACAGCAAACGACGCCGAATTTCTTGCCGCTCTTTTGACATTTCTCTTCAGTAAGATATTTCATGATGGAAAGATATACGAGCCAACAACGGGTCCAAATTATTAAAATTTACTACCGAAATTCGGAGTCAGTGGCCTCAACGTTAAAAGCACTACGTCCAATTTATGGTCGTCATAACCGTCGTAGCAGATCAACAATTGAGCATCTAGTGGAATTTGAAAATTTGAATCCACAGGCACAGTACAAAATGTTCCAGTGCCAGTGAGACAAAGAAGTGCCCGTAGTGTCGAGAATATTGCTGCCGCTGAGACTTCAGTTGAAGAAAGCCCAAATGTGTCTCTCACACGTCGTTCTCAAGCGTTGGGCATCTCTGTGACGTCGTTGTGGCGAATTTTAAATTAAATTGACGCAAGAACTGAAGTCGCTTGACCACCAGAAGCGTCGTATGTTCGTGAATTGGGCTGAGCAACAACTTGAAAATGATTCGGATTTTCATCGAAAAATCATCTTCAGCAATGAGGCTCTGTTCTGACTGAATGGCTTCGTCAATAAACAAAATATGCGGTATTGGTCAGGCAGCAGTCCACACGTACTCCATGAGTCATCATTGCATCCCGAAAAAATTACGGTTTGGTGTGGTTTATGGGCCGGTGGCGTCATTGGGCCGTACTTCTTCCGTGATGATCAAGACCGGCACGTTACTGTGAATGGGAATCGCTACCGTTCAATGATAACCGAATATTTCTGGCCCCAATTGGATGATATGGACTTGGAGGACCGGTCCAACAGGACGGCGCCACAAGCCACACAGCGAATGTCACAATCAATTTATTGGAAACCAAGTTTGGAGAACGTGTTATCTCACGAAATGGTCCACTTCAGGTCACTTGGCCGCCTCGGTCGTGCGATTTGACTATTTCCTGTGGGACTATGTCAAGTCTATGTTCTATGCCAACAAGCCAGCGACAATTGATGAACTTCGTACGAATATCGAACGTGAAATTGCAGCAGTAGCGGCCGATTTATGCTTGAAAACCGTCGAAAATTGGGTTCAGCGTCTGGACTTCTGCAAGCGTGCCCGTAGTGGCCATGCAAAAGAAATCGAGCTCCATACATAATGGCATCGAATGTACTTTCACAGGAATAAAGAATTTCATTGATAACCGTTTTTGTTTTATTTAAAAAAACTTTTGTTGCGCTCTTATTGAAAAACCCTTTATATCTGATACGTTTTATCAGGATAACGTTGGATCGTGTTCGGTGGTCATTCAAACCTGGAGGTAAAACCTTCTACACGAGCAAAGGGATAATACAAGACGATGCACCGTCATGCAGTTGCTTCAACATTGTTCCAAAAATAGGTCGCGGCTTCTGCCACAACGTTTATTATCTCCCTTTGATCGGTCGAGTATTTACTAAATCCCCAGGCCAGAGGATCTTTGATTCCCAGCCCTCAGGTTCGAGGCGACTAGGATACCCGAACCAAGATTTGACACCTGAAGGGCAGGATTCGGGCAAAAATTGCCAACATACCTGCGGCTATGCTGGTAAGAGTCATGAGGCATGACAAAGACATAAATCGGCTTATTTAGTATATGGGCAATGGGGGGGTGTCATCTTTCTAATACGTATGCAAACAAAAACTCACACAAAACGAATGGTTGCCAACTATTTTTTTTCTGTGTGCAAAACTGTGTAACACAGAACTTAAGATATGCCCTTGAATCCTGTATAACCCTTCGAACATAAGCGGAGACAATATAGAACAGTTCCAGTTGCAGCAAGTTTCTACTGAGGATTGGGTCTGCTACAATACCCTCTTAGTGATAATTTTACCTGATGTAATTAATAATGACTACGCTCATCCTGGAAGCAATAATGTACCCTCCTACCCTGGAAGCAATAAAGCATTTTTTTTTTTTTTTTTCACCACATGAGAGAGATGTGACGAAGAAATCGATTGGCTGTCTAGACGGAAGTTACTCGAGAATGTACTATACAAAGATGTACATTCGATGGGTCATTGAGATCAAGGATATTGGAAATTGTGTTTGGTAGTGCTGCAGAGCAATAAAATAAATTCAATGAATTTACTACGTTTATTCTCAGTAACTAATGCATTATTTATTTTAACTGTCGCTTACCATTTTTGCTGTCGATTACCATTTTTACAATTCACAAAAATAAAAGGATACGGATACAAAAAACAAAGAAACATTCGACATTCCCACCGTATATATCCTGCGTCGTGTTATGTAATTTTGCCTCTCTTATCTGTGTAGCAATTGCCAAATGCTCTTTAGGGATTCGTTTGGTTGGCACAGAAGAAGATACTCTGTAGCAATACTTTTATTTTATTTCATCTAAAGCGAATATCCGTTTCCTACGCTGGTGTATTGGTTAACGGAAAGCGGTTTGCATCTAGATATAGATATACTTTTTGTTTCTATTCTGTTTCTTTTTCCACTGGCAATTTGTATCCGTTTTGAGAACTACACCCAAGAGGAAAGTTCGATTTTTTTTTTTTAATAAAATGGAAACAGGAAATTTCGAAGTCATTGTTTCCTTATGCGCATATATTTCGCTTAGTTTCCATTAAAGTGGATATGTTAAGTTCGATTATTGGGGTAGCGCTTCAACAAGGTTTGTGATGTAGGTGCGGATGTGGAATACTCTTTGGAGATAAAAATTTGATTGACGAAATTGCTGTTGGTAATGATCTACAAAAAAGTATATACCCATTTTTTTGTCAATAAAAAAATAAACAGCTTTTTGTGCGAATGAATATATTTTTTTCATAAAATTACTAATTACTCTCAAACCAGTTGGTGTATCGCTACCACTGGTAGCAACGACATTTGTCGTTTAACTAGGGGTTATACTGGATTTTGTGTGCAAATTTCAGCCTCGTACGGCAATTAGTTTCTGAGATAGACATAGGTATAAAAAATTGATCTAGTGGGTGCGGACAGACGGAGATACGCGTTTTTCCACTTTTGTTCACCTAAACGTTTTTTGTGTTGAAAACCGCTGTTAATTCGACTGCGTTAATTGTCATAATCGAGCCGACATCCAATGCTGTCAGTTTAACAGAGACATGGTTGTACATTCCAAAATCAAATTCTGAAAATTTGCGCTATTTTTTTAGATTTTTTTACGACTACAAAAATTGTAAAAACAACAGCCTGCGCTGTGGAATGTAAAGCACATTTCATAAATACGCAATATATATGTGTAGAGTGTAGACTACAAATTCTGTTTGTATTATTCACAAAGCTTTGCAGCCAAATGCAATTATTAATTTATTATCATCAAATCTACAACTCGACTTGTAGAAACTTATACATACGTAGGGCTGCCAGGCAGACGGGACTCGCCGGGATTTTCCAGATATTTTTAATCGTGTCCAGAGTCCCGGTTAAAAACAATTTGTCCAGTCAGAAGCTCAAAGGTCTCAGCAAAACGGTCTTCAAATACCTACACCTCTAAAATGTTTTTAATTTAAAAATCTCCGAATTTGATAGAACTCGTCCACTTAACGAAACTTAAATCATTTTGAAACTGAAGTTGAACCCCAATTTTCGATAAGTTAAAGAACTTTAATGCCAAACCCGGCAATATTTTTATTTCCTGTTTTTTCGAGGTTTCTTAATGCTAATACATAGTGGGTTAATAACAAAAATAAATTCACATGAGCGTACGAGTATTCTAAGACTAGATGGTTATCATTTTGTCTGCAATTGATAGCCGGATTACAGCTGTCAGTATACCTAGGCTCTTTTTTTATACTGATATTAATGTTATTCCCTAGAAGCTGTTAGTCATCTTCCAAAAAAGCGCGTCTATTGACCAAATACATTCTCCCTTTTTTTAAGAATTCTTCCGATGAGTTGAAAAACTTGAAGAAGCTGATTTCCAATTGCAACTTTAACCCCTATACATATCAAGGAGGTCATTTGTCTTTACTCGGCACCATTGAGCCTTCAAGTTCATTCAGCAGGCCGCTCGATGACATGCTACCGGAATACGGATTCCATCAAAACTTCTCCATAATCATCCCCCCTAGGGAAGACTGGGAAAAATATAAACCCAATCCAACACGACTCGATATCATCTGGTACATAGACGGTTCGAAGATGGAGTCAGGGACTGGGTCTGGAATCTATGGTGAGTCAACCTGGGTGAACTTGTCAGTCAGCCTTGGGAAAATCTTATCCATATTCCAGGCTGAAATCCTTGATATCAACCATTGCGTTAGAATAAATCTATGTTCTAACACACGTGGAAAAAAACCTTATTCATATTTTCAGATAGCTAAGCAGCTCTCAAGGCTCTTTACTCATCTGTTATAAAATCAAAACTTGTCTTAGAGACATTCTCAACCATCTATGAGCTTACTAAGAAAAACCTAGTCATACTCCACTGAATTCCAGCCCATAGAGGATTTGAGGGCTGACTCACTGACTAAAATCGGAGCAACCACTCCACTCATCGGACCTGAACCCTTCTGCGGAGTCAGAAAAAAATATTTCAGGAACTACATCAAGAACCAATCTCACATCGAGTCTTACGAGATCTGGCACAATGGGCAGAATTGCACCAAAAAAAATTGTCCCCAAATTCTCCTCCAGAATTTCTCTCTTCCTGATTAATCTGGACAAAAGCAACCTGAGAATCCTAATGCGAGAAACAGATTAACACAGCGACAGCAACAGCAACAGCAACAGCGAACTTAGAACCAATGTATTTTGATTACTTTGAACACATTAGCACAGCAACATCGACAGCGACATCAACGTTAGAGCCAATCCTAAATTCGCTGTTGCTGTTGCTCTCGCTGTGTTAATCTGTTTCTCGCATTACAGGAATAATCCGCGGCCGCGTGAGAAAACCTCTTAACCGCATTGGCGTCTCACCGGATCCTATCTGCAGACTCTGCCTTGAGAGTGACGAATCCTCCCTTCACGTAATCACAGAATGTCCGGCTCTTTGTCGTCTCAGGAAAAACATCCTTGGTGATGAAATCATAAATTCAGCAACACCCCACCCATATACACCCAGAGAAGATCCTTGTCTTCCTGACTGTCTCTGGAGTGAAAAGATGGCTCTAGGAATGTACCAGGGTAGGCACAATAGGCTCTCCCGCCTCACAATCTAATCTAATCTAATCTACGGATAAAACGTGTTAAGGTAGAAACCGAAAATTTTTGCATTAGAAAATTTGCCCACTAAAACATATTTCTTATCGCGATTTAAACCAGCGATACAAATTTTGTTCTGTTTATTCATTTTGCTTTTTGATGTTATCAGTTAGGGGAATTACAAAATTATGAAAAACAGCAATAATAATAACAAATACAGTTTCAATTGTTTTCTCTTTCTAAAAATTTTTTTGGAAAATAATTTTGTAGTTGGAGAAACAGAAAATCGGTAGACACATTTTTAAATTTAATCAACAAATACAAATTTGTAATTTTAATTGTAATTTGGTAAAATGGGCCACTGGATGCAGTCATAACCGAACTCGTGGAATTATAGGAATGGAATCTTTATCCGGAATATCCCTTGGGAAACTCTTACTATGCAGTTAGTATCAAACTGATTCTGGACTTTGGCTATTAGGTTTGAAAGTTGCGGCCAACGAAAGGGCAGAGTTTTTTCATTCTCGTTAGATACTATGGATTGTAATTAACCTGGGGACAGACCTTGCTCCATGCATAACGATTAGGACTATGAATCTCAGACACTACTGCGGATGACGTTGTGATTGATGTCTTTAGAAAAAGCGCCTTTTCGATCCCTTAGAGATGAACTGTGTATTAGAAGTTAGTCCTAAGAAAGCAGAATTAGTGATCCCCGGATAAGTGACCCTCGTCTAATGGCGTTCCTCGTTTATTCATCCGAAAACTGAGCAAACAAAGCATTGCAAAAGAAATGTACAGACCTTTTCCCGTTTACATGTGTAAAAGCATTGAAAGTTTCTTTTGCTTAAAGCTTAAGTAAAATCAAAGGCAGTTGTCAAATTGACATGACATATGTTTAAGTTTAAAGTTTCGTGATTTAGTGCATATATGAACATGCTAGCAAAAACGTTTTATTGCGTTTTCAAGACAATAAAGCGGGGTTTTTCTTTATGCGTCGACAACGCTCTTAAGCGAAATTCTCGTAATTGCGTTCCTCAGATAAATGCGTTGAAAAGTGTACATTTTTCCCGACGTCACAATCCGGGGATTACTGTAGTCTTCTTTCAAGTGCACAAGGAAGCACAAGGTCTAAAGCTAAGTCTTATCTTATACCATGTTCCCAGCAACGTGATTTAGCCGAAGTGATTTATAAATCACGAAACGCGTCCCCACCGAACTTTAAGTGATTAAATGTGACATTTACGCCAACTTTGCCATATCAGTGATGGGACTTCTAACACTTAAGTGGTATTTCAATCACTTTTTACACTTTCGGAAATTCTACCAGAACTCGAAATCTACGACCTTTTAACAAAGCTATTCGCTAATAATATTTATTTTCCATCATTAAATTGAAAATTGTACCTACTATACATACTGCTACTACTTACTTTTACCCATACACACTCAGCTATCAGTATTTTTTTCGAAGAATTGCATCAGCAAAAACTTCCAGTCCAGTATACACCATTTACTGCGCCATTACTTCATTATTTACTGAATTATTTATCATGGACAATTTTTTTTTCTACCACTTTTCTACCACCGTTTCACTTTCCTCAAGTCCCATCACTGACTTTTCGTTTGCTGAATGAAGTGCTGAGCATAATAAAGGTATGTTTGATTTTATTTTGTGTGGACAGATACGTAATTAAAATTTAAACACGTCTAAATCACGTAATTGGTAATCACGAAAAGGTATGGTAAATCACGTTGGTGGGAACATGGTATTAGACTGACTGGCCAACATTGTACGCTTGAAGATAGCATCCATATCTGTCAATATTTGTATGAACAAAATTGACTCAGAGGTGGGACTTACAATTTCGCACTACTTGCACGGGCAGTACTTATCTGTTGTGAGACCTTCATACTCATGTATTCCCTAGAAAAAGAATCGGGAACTCGCAAACGCAAACTATTTCCTATCTGCCAGTATTTCCATTATGTGATGCTACATCTTTTATGACTGGACATCTTTGACAAACGGGCTAGTGCCAATACAGCTTATTGACTAAAAGCTCTTCTCAATGGTCAAAAAATCATAATAACATAATTCCACGACTGTAAATAGGATTTAAGACTCCTGCCAAGCAGATCATAGAAGGGAGCTCTTCATTAATTGCCGTATTTACAAAAGGAGTCGTTAAGGCACAAATAGCACACCGGCTTTTCCGTTTCTAATGGTCAGGTAGGGGACCCAGATGACTGAAGCTTATTCAAGTTATTTATTTATTTTTTTTTTAATATATACCTAGTCTCCACTTCGTTTCTCCACAGCAAAAATAAATAGTGACTACATTATTATTAAACATGAAGGTGTCAGATTTGAATTTCCAAAATCTACCATTATTATCTACTTATTATTACCCAAAATACACTCGAGGCCAAATGAAAGCATAAGCCCTCCTAAAAAATTCGCTATAGAGTATGTAGGTATGAAATTATATCGATATCTCGCATGTGGAACAAGCCAATTCAACCTACGTACGTTTTTTATTTTCATCGTATGATAAGGGACTTTCGGCTTTGCACGCTCTTGTCTTTCTCATGCTTATTTTCTCTTTTATTTCCTCCAACAAATCCACAGTAGACACAACACAAACTTGTCCACCGTTTTTGTTTTTTTTTTTTTTTTCATCAAAATTTATCTTCGATTTAATGTACCAAACATTTATTTCGCGAGTTGAACGAGTGGAGACTTTTCATCGGCCCATCTATAGGTGCCGTGAAATAACGCCGATCGAAATAACGCCGAATTCGAAAACTCGGCGTTATTTCACTTTTTGAAAGCGAAATAAAGCCGAATTTTAGAATTCGGTGTTATTTCACATTGACAAAGTGAAATAATGCCGAACATTGCTTGAGAAATAAGGCCGAAGCAAATGTTTTCAGAATTGCCGAGAACTATTTATAAAGTATATTTAAAATTTGCAGAAATAGATGCTACTATTATTTTATATACATATAACTAAATTCTAAATGCTGAAATAACTAGTGGGGAAATTTGAGAAAATAATAGTTAAAAAATCGTACGATTTAAAAATTACGATTTATATACATAATATATTTTTTCCCTCTAGTTATTTTAGCATGTAGAATTTGAGAAAATAATAGCTAAAAATTCGCGCAAATTTTTAACTATTATTTTCAAGGTAACTAGAGGGAAATTTGAGAAACTAATAGTTCAAAAATCGCGCGAGTTTGTAACTATTATTTTCACAAATTCTAAAATAACTAGAAGGAGAATTTGAGAAAATAATAGTAAAAAATTCGCTCGAATTTTTAACTATTATTTTCAAGGTAACTAGAGAGAAATTTGAGAAAATAATAGTTCAAAAATCGCGCGAGTTTGTAACTATTATTTTCACAAATTCTAAAATAACTAGAAGGAGAATTTGAGAAAATAATAGTAAAAAATTCGCTCGAATTTTTAACTATTATTTTCAAGGTAACTAGAGAGAAATTTGAGAAAATAATAGTTCAAAAATCGCGCGAGTTTGTAACTATTATTTTCACAAATTCTAAAATAACTAGAAGGAAAATTTGAGAAAATAATAGTAAAAAATTCGCTCGAATTTTTAACTATTATTTTCAAGGTAACTAGAGGGAAATTTGAGAAAATAAAAGTTCAAAAATTGCGCGAGTTTTTAACTATTATTTTCTCAAATTCTAAAATAACTAGAAAAAATTCGAGCGAATTTTTAACTATTATTTTCAAGGTAACTAGAGGGAAATTTGAGAAAATAATAGTTCAAAAATCGCGCGAGTTTTTAACTATTATTTTCTCAAATTCTAAAATAACTAGAAGGAAAATTTGAGAAAATAATAGTTAAAAATTCGCTCGAATTTTTAACTATTATTTTAAAGGTATCTAGAGGGAAATTTGAGAAAATAATAGTTCAAAAATCGCGCGAGTTTTTAACTATTATTTTCTCAAATTCTAAAATAACTAGAAGGAAAATTTGAGAATTTTTAACTATTATTTTCAAGGTAACTAGAGGGAAATTTGAGAAAATAATAGTTCAAAAATCGCGCGAGTTTTTAACTATTATTTTCTCAAATTCTAAAATAACTAGAAGGAAAATTTGAGAAAATAATAGTTAAAAATTCGCGCAAGAAAATTCTAAATGCTAAGATAACTAGCGGGAAATTTGAGAAAATAATAGTTTCAAATTCGGCTTTTTTTTTTATTTTATTTTCTCAAATTCTAAATGCTGAACTAACAGAGGAGGAAATTTAAAATGCATTTATAAATTCAAAGCGAAATAAGGCCGACTGGGCTTTATTTCACTTTAGCAAAGTGAAATAAGACCGAACAAGGAAGATCGGCGTTATTTCGCTTTCACAAAGTGAAATAACACCGAATTCCAAAATTCGGCGTTATTTCGCTCGGCGTTATTTCACGGCATCTATATGAAGTTAAGAATTTAGGATACTGCTTTGCTACACTGCCTCGCTAAATTTGATCGTTTTAGATATTTTTGTATGGGGGATAAAATTTAGCGCGAGCAGGATACTAGGCTTTAATAGATAACGAAGATTGCTATCTTTTTTTTTTGGTTGCAGGCTTGCGACGGAGCATCTCACAAGACCCGCTTGGCGCTTATCCATACAACTTTCACTTAAAAAAAATCTACCACTGTTATAATAATTACAAAAATTTAGTTCCATTTGAATTATTAATTATTTTTCAATTAAGTAATTAATTTTAAACGATTTAATAGGTAATATTTTCAACAGTTTTCAATAAGGAGATCCTGTGAAAGCTCGGGGATAGGTAATTATTTTCAAAATGCATTGTGCACGATGAAAAGGATCACATAACGATACGAATTGAATTTATGATTATGTGCAAGTGAATTTAATTAATATAATTAATATTTTTGCTTACTTCCCTCGCCATATTTCATTAAAAGTGTTACATAAATCCACTTGGAGGACAACGGTTAAAATAATACAAAAAAAAATATACAAACATTTTAAAACTGGTAATCCAAATTTAATCCACATGTTGTATCCTTGTGCGTTTTGCTGTTGTTATAGTGATCATTAAATAAATCCATAAAAAAAATGAATCAGCTTCTTTACGAAATTTCACGACGAAGATTGTGCATTGGTTGCTGTTTATTTATTTATTTTTTATTCTCTCGTACGTTTGGATTTTTAGAATTAAATTCCTCTTGGTTGGTTATTTATTTTTCTTTTTTTTTTTCGACTTAAAGGCGAATTAGGCACAAACTGGAAAGAAAACGAATAATACGCAATTACCCAAAAATATTTACACTAGCAGCAATAACAACTGTGTGAGCGATTATAGCTTGCTTTCTTTCACTTAATAACTGCAATTTTCCACTTTCCATGGATTACCACGGGTTTAGTAGGAATCACACTGTAAAAAAAAAAGCGATAAAACGGATGATACCTAATCACTGAAGATTTTCGCGCTCTCATCTAATTACATAAACCTTCCGGGGCTTAGCGACATTTTTCTCACTTGCCTTCGTTTCTTCTTTTTTTTCGCTTCTCATTCAGTCCTAAAAGAAAAAAAATGCATAAGTATGGATTTGAAAATTGTTTTGGTTAGCTGGCTGTCGTCATTTGCGGTTTGATGATGGTTTGGAGTGGTGTTCTGCGGTCTATACTATTCGTACTGACTTCAAATTGAATTAGGTAATACTACGAACAAACACTTTGTAGTAAAATATTTAAAATCTAATGCACGCATCAATATTTTGTTTTGTGAAAATTGTTTGCTCGCACCCCATGTTGTTGTTGATGACGCAATATCAATTTTGTGTCCCCTTGCTGGAAACTCACGCTTCACAGGAATATCAGCTTACGACGCAATGGATATTATGTACGCAGGTATGGTGTGCCTTATTTTCCTCTCTTAATAATTTACAACGTCGTGCGGCGAACATAATGCCTAGAGTGGAAGGTAATGACGTCTTGGGTTTGGGTTTGTCCATACAGTACAGTAGCGTGTCGTACATCCTCTGAAAATGGTGCGCATCAGAAGGAGACATACTGCAAGACAAGTAGGAAATACTTGTTATCCTTAATTTTATTTACTACCGAATGTTTGGGACTGTCTTCCTTTTTTTTTTTTTGTTTTTTTTTTTGATAAAAGGCTGCACACACATACACATATGTGAGCGTATGTTTAGATGGATGAAATAAATTACGTGTTAGGAAACAGAAGTCGCCGTTGTGTATGCAAGTATCCATTTACGAGTGACTCCATTATTCATGGGACGGGATTTTAAATAAATTTTAAAGCGTGTCGCTCAGATGTGTTTATTATTTACACGTCACGTTGAGTTCTCGCTTTACGAGATTGACTCATCCGAAGCGTAATATGAAGACACTTGGTAGGAAGCGTGAGTAGGTGGGTACAAAAAATATTTTTCATACGGATTTCTGTTCCTAAGATTGATTTTATCACCAAGATAAACGTTGCTGTAAAGATTTACACTCCTATAGTGGAAAATCTGTCATTTCCATTCGTGCGAAAATGCATAGAAGGTATTTCGTAGGTTATAGGGTGAGCCATTCAGTGAAAAAGGTAATAAAAAATAAATCTAGCTAGGTATAATTCTTTTTAAAAAAATATCATTTAGACATACTCCAGTATTTGGCGGTTTAGTTTTTTAAAAATAGTTCTTCGAGATGTACGCCCTCGCCTCTGAGGCACGCTTTTATTCAACCACGTTAGTTCAAAAGAACACGCTGATGTAGTGATGCGCATGTTTGCTGCCTGCTATTGCATTGCGTATGCTTTTGTTATTAAAGCAACAGCCTGCGCATTTTACCCCGCTTAGGGTGCTTCCACACCGGATGGAACAAAACGCCTTAGACAAACAAAGTTTTTCTGTGTATTTCTGAAATTTAAATACACACATTGAAATACGCGCGCCCACACTGAATAAGGCAAAACAAAGCAAGAAAACAAAATAAGGCGTTTTGTTATATCCGGTGTGGAAGCTCCCTTAATTTTCCAAAAGATAAATGGCTTCTATTTGGGAAACTTAACGGCCCACCCTGTCATCAATCATGGCAGGTAGGCAGTTAGCTTTTAAAAACCGAATCTAATTTCATTCTTTGTAGGTAGGCCTTACCTACTGATTTAAAGCGGATGGAAGGGCCTGAAGAGATAAATAAATAGTTGGCGCAAGAAATCCGTATATAGGAACCCTCGGCCGAGTTTATCCAACCCTTCGTTTTGTGTGAGTTTTTATTTTTGAAACGAATGGGGTCCCTTCCATTTCATTCCCACAATTTTATGCCGAGTCCGAATGAATGAATTGAAAAGCTCTTTCATGACAGTTACACTCTCGGATGTCACACGTTCGCTAGGGGTACCGCATCGGTATAGAAAACACTCTAAGAGGTAATTTGTATGTTTCTGACTATCAAACCAGAGACCCCTCGCTTAGTAGTCCACCACACTAACTACTGCTCCCACACAGGCAGCATAACAACAAATTGAACGCGCATGTGCCTTTTCTGTGCACCACTAAAAGACATGTGCTTTAAAGAGAGCTTGTCAAAAATATCCCAGAAGAATGCAGTGTTAGTTAGGCTTTTTAAGGAGCAGGGCTGCATGCAAATGTGATAGTAAACAATTGGGTTGACTGTTTCTGTCACTTTTCTGGCCTCTCAACAAGGCTTTACTCACGGCTTGTTAAGGAAAGTGTATTTCCAGCACTTTCGGCTTCTACTATTACATCCGTCCCAAGACTTCTCCTTTTTTATGGGGTATAACAATGCACCTACAAATCTGATCCAAGTGCTCAAGACTTTAGCAAGGCAAATACCTAGCCTAACCTAAGCTCTTCCTGCAGGATCGGTTTGAACTGTTTTCTTTGACGCGTAGTCATCCATTCGGTAGGACTGGTTGTTAGTAAAAAGTGCTTCTGGGAAGCTCCCGTTCTTAGCATGTTGTTCTTTCTGTATAGTGAAAATGTAATTTTTGCGTATGAGCCCCTTAGTGTTCTTGTCAAAGTTGATCCTTGGTTTCTCATAACCAGTTAGGGCATAGGTCCACGAGAGTTTGAAAATGCCAAGCGTTAAAATGTCGTTCTTTCTTTCTTTTGAAAATAATTTGCCAGCAATATTCTTCGCAAAGAGCTGCATCGATCTAACGTTCAGTATTCAAACATAACTGCGGTGTGGATTTAAGGTTGTTATCCCCAGACATGCTACGCTCTGTACCTTGCACGGATTTTCGAGGTAGGATGTGGTGATACCCCGACTTATACCAAATTAAACCAAACGTGAGTATGGGCACTGTAAAACCAAAAAAAACCAAAACCTTTCTACATGCAAAACGGGGTATTCAAAAGTCAACCATTTAGTATAGGAAGTGTCACAAATAGACAAAGATTAACCTAAAATCTTTTAAATACTTGTAATACTTTGCCTCTTGACCTATAGGCACAGTCTAAGCTAAGGTTGGGACATGTGGAGCCCGTGGACACAAAAGGTCCGGCATGTAGAGTCTTCGGGTCTAACCTAACAACGCAGTAGAGGAAGACCTTCCTCATATGATCTTTCAAGTGGATGGACACAAAAGGTCCAGCCCGTTGAGTCTTCGGGTATAACCCAACACCGCAGTAGAGGAAGACCTTCCTCAAATGTCTTTTCGAGCGGATGAACACAAAAGGTTCAGCCCGTTGAGTCTTCGGGTATAACCCAACACCGCAGTAGAGGAAGACCTTCCTCAAATGTCTTTTCGAGCGGATGGACACAAAAGGTCCGGCATGTAGAGTCTTCGGGTATAACCAAACAACGCAATAGAGGAAGACCTTCCTCAATTGTCTTTTCGAGCGGATGGACACAAAAGGTCCGGCAGTCTTCGGGTCGAACCTAACAACGCAGTAGAGGAAGATCCCCCTCAAATTATTTTTCAAGCGGATGGAAAAGGTTCGGCCCCTAGAGTCTTCGCAGTAAGGAAGACCTCCTCAAATGATTTTTTTTTTTTAATTTACTCCGCTAATTCGAATCTGCGTGATCAACTGACTGAGGTTGACTACGCTACTTCAACCATACCATTGTAGTCTCTATATATACAATGATCATACCTCGGCTTGTATGTATCTAACTTGTGTCTATGCTTGTGTCTAGCAAGATAGGACAGAAGTTGCGGTTTCGTCTACCATAGCTATGAATTTTCATTGATCGTTTATAACAATCTCAACGCGTAACCACTGCGGTCATGGTCAACCGCAATTTTGAATAAGTTTCTTTAGTTGTTTTTATAGGACGCATATTTCCGTTGACATTCAACAAATGTGCGTCTGACATAGGCGACTCTCCCACTGAGGCAACAAGCAACTGGCAAAAGGAAACATGCGATATTATCGCTAAAAATTATTTTACATTGAATCAAATTAGAATCGGTCGAACGAAAAATGTTGCTGATTGTGGCAACATTATTGCTGGCGATATACAGCGCATGTTGAAAAGCGATATATATCACGTCGTGGTATCAATATTTGCGAATAGTGACAGTAACAGGTCGCTATAGAATCTTTTGCGCATGCTACTATGTTTTATTTAATTTGGAAAATATGTCGGACGATCCAGTTTATAATACAAAGTTTGGTGGAATTATGGAAAAATGTCCAAATATTTCCACCACGATTTATTAGATTAGTAAATACCCTGTATTTCCTTTTATTTTTACATTAGTAAAATCGTATCATCGGAGTTGTCGGATGACATGACAGCTAGAAATTTCTGGCAACACTGTTGATTCACTGTGAGAACAGGTTAAAATAAACGTTTTTTATTGCTTATTGCTTGTTGTCTCAGTGGGAGAGTCACCTTAGACCATTTCTAGACTTATTACACAACTGATGTCATAAATGCAGCCTTTTGCACTTAGAACCGGTAAATCCATTCTCTGAAAATTGACCCACATTGTGATATTTTCGTCCTTCGCAACAGATGATTTTTGCATTTATTCATTTCGTGAAATCCACCAAACGCATATTCATACGAGTCGTATTCATTTCCCATCCAGATGCATTGAAGAAAAATCAATTTCTCGCTCCAATAAAACGAACCATGAAAACAATTTCAACGCCTTTCACTGGCCCGATAAACATAAATGTATACATATATACCTACTCCGCAAACAGACCGTATACAAATGCAAATTAGTTAACAAACTAATGCACGTCATCATCAATAAAACCACAATTCGCATTCAATATAATTAACGACTTAATTATGACAATTAATATTCCTCTACACATTTTTGTTTCTCGGGTTTTTGTTTCAAATATATATTTAAAAACAACAACAAAGAGATTGACTAATTATCATAAATAATTCTTATATCGCTTCGGTCGCACCCTTCTCAATCTTGCGGAGAAAAAATCATGACAAGATCTAGTCGCTGCTGTTGTTTTCGTTTTAATGCGCCAGCAAAAAAAAAAAATCTTTCAACTCGCGCGCATAAATTAATCGCGATCATTTGTTAGTCAATTTTGTCACGATAAGAGGTACTCATTATAAATGTGAGTCTGAAAGATTCTTTGCTCCAAAGCGACGGCTCGCTCAGTGAGCCCGAATACTAATGCGCATTTTTTAAATATTTTCACTTTGGTAAAAGTATTTCGGTTTTTTTTTTCTGTGGTTTTGTGTCTTTCATGGGTGGAGATGAAATATAGGGTGTTCGCGAAACAATTTTCGAATTTAAAATTAAATAATAAAAGATTCACAGGTTTTTATATAATCGTTTTTATTTTAAAATAAAACGTACAAATGCGGATTTATGTTTTGACAATAATTGAAGTTAAATGTTTACCACGGAGACGAACACACTCATTTAAACGAAACACCATATTTGTGAAAACTTTTTTGCAAGTTTCTTGCGAAATTCCTCTAATTTCGTTGCGAATATTTCTTTTCAGTTGCAATAAATTTCGCGGTTTGTTAACGTAGACTTTAGATTTAAGAAATCCCCATAAAAAAAAGTCCGCAGGTGTTAAGTCTGGCGATCTGGGGGGCCATGGGATATCACCATAACGACTTATGACTTTTTCGGGGAAAATGCGCCTTACAATGTTCATTGATGCTCGCGAAGTGTGTGGTGTAGCACCATCCTGTTGAAACCATGTCGATCCGTTTACCCATTCATTGTTCTCCAACTCAGGTTCCAAAAAGTTTTCCAACATAGACGAATAGGTTTGGGAATTTTTTTTCTTAGTGAAAGACGTGGATTTGCAATAACATCACGACGAACTGCTTCAATTGTTTCGTCAGTTCTCACAGTTCGCGATACACCTGGCCCGTGTCCCACTACAGGTCCTTGTTCACGAAAACTTCGCACCCACTTGCCAATAAGTTGCGTACTAGGACAATCCCGTATACGCCGAATATTGAAATGTCTTGCGAATATCCTGCGCGAGAATCGTTATTTTTAAAATATGCCTCTACAGCAAACGCACGATGCTCCGCCGACCAACGATCCATGGCTACTGAAATCCGCACGACGCGTAAGTGTAATGAATACGCCTCCCCCCTCCGCCGATACCCCGCTCGCCGTTTATTCAAATTCAAAGTCGAAAATTCTTTGGCGGACACCCTATATATATTTTTTTATTTTAGCACTTGTTAGTTGAGTATTTTGTCAATCTAAATTTATAAACTGAAATATGTATGGAGATTCCAAAATAAAATGTTTATCTGGCTTGCAACAAAAAACAAAAGCAAAAAACAAATTTTTTTTGATTAAAATGTTGATTCCTTCTATCTTCTTGTACACATAAGTTTGATATAAGCCTATGGCATGAGGGGATTTATTTTGAGCCGGGCGAATATGGTGGGGTTCCCAATGTCGCTAGAGGGTGTGTGGTATCGAATGGCACATTGACAAATTTGTAAAATAATAATACAACAAAGTGATATACTTGTCAGGCGTGTTAAGACATTAATTAGGAAGAAAGTGTCTTAGGATATACCTACATACGTGTATAAATATTTAGCGAGGGATTGCAAATGATGTGTTGACAAGGTGATGAGTGATGTATATAAAACAAAGTTGACTTGAGACTTTTGATGGGCGTGTATAAGCGAACAGCTGCTAGGTGGTTTTGTGATAATATCATTGAAGTGACAGCCTAATTCCGGAAGTGTTGTAGCTTCAGACAAGACACTTTTTGTGGTTGTTATCAGATTGGAAGAAAATTTTACTGGAAGAATTTCTGCAGACAAGCGACTTTTTAAAATAAATGTGTAGCCGAAAGCCCTGGTAGCTAGTGCCTTCCTGTATTAGAGTGTAATTTATTACATTGTAATCCTTAGTAAATAAAAAAAATAAAAAATAAATAAAATAAATGTAATTGGGTTTTCATTTTAACTAACTAAGTTCAAGTTTAATGTGTGAACTATTCAGCATGTCGTACATGTAAAAATAGAAATAAAATTTAAAAAAAATAGTTGGCATTGGCAGATTCTCGCGGAGGTGGCAGAGTGGAAAAAACCTTAAGATGCATTTTTTTTTTTTTTTTTGGGATCGAACACCAGCCACTAAGCCCAAGTTTTGTACATGTCATACATGTGCTCGCTACAAAACTGCTTTCTATGCTAACCAAGAATTTGGAGGTGCCATGAAATAACGCCGAACGGAGTAACGAAAATTCGCTCGAATTTTTAACTATTACTTTCCCCAATTCTGAATGCTAAAATAACTAAAGGGGAAATTTGAGAAAATAATAGTTCAAAATTCGCGTGAATTAGATTATGAGGGTTAGTGTTAAAAATTTTTTAAGAGACGTGCAATCGACGGAGTCTGAGAGGAGTCGATGAATGAAGTAAATGTCTGCTGTGTTCTAAATAAATAAATAAATAGTTGGCGCAACAGGTTCGGAGGAACCCTAGGCCTAGCTTCTCACAACCATTCGTTTTGTGCGAGTTTTTCAAGTTTGAAACGAATGGAAGGGATCTACAATTTTATGCCGACTCCAAACGGCTAATTGAGAAGCTCTTGCAAGACACTTATACTCTCGGATGTTTGTCAGACGTTCGCGAGAGGTGGCACAGTGAAAAAAACCCTAAGTTGGAATTTGGATTTTTGCGGTATTCGAACCTCGACCCCTCGCTTAGTAGTCCAACACACTAACCACGAAGCCACTGCGTCTGCTGTGTTCTGCCTTTCTCATTTTTAAGGTTAATAAGTTTGAAACGGTCTCGATAAGAAAGTAAGATTAGGCGATCATTCCAAGAAAAGCCACGAAGCTTAAATCGAAGAAAACGACGTTGGATACTTTCGGTTTTGGAAACATGAACTTGTTGAAAGGGTCACCACGTTTGGCTAGTGTACTCGAAGACGGGGGGAGAAAAGTGGTGTAGGTACAAAGATCTGCTCTGATACGGGTTGGCACCGAATTCTTTGGACCATCTTTTTCCAAAGCCAAGTAATGAGTTTACTTTAGCAATTACTCGTATCTCATCAATATGTAAACGGAAAGAAAGCTCATGCCAAGGTCACGAATATGTTAAACAACGGATATAGGTTGGCCGTGGAAAGGGCAATTTCTCTGAGCAGACTAGTTGCTCTTACGTGCGAATTTAATAGATTTACGTTTGGGGACATGAAGTTCTAAACAGTTTTTCAGGCACCAGGAAGAAAAACTATTTAGATCTTCCCGAAAAAGACTGAAGTCGTGTTATGAGGAAGTTTGTATGAAAAACTTGGAATCGTCACCTTAGCAATTAATAATTTTAGATACGAATTCAGGCAAAAAAACCCACTCTTAATCTAAATTATACGAAATAAAGCTTTAATTTAGTAAAAAGTTGGATTGGAGTCACCGCTGAGTAATTCAAATCTAAAGTGGCATTTGTCGAGTCGAATTAGTTGAAGTTCCCTAATTAGTTGAGTAAAATAATAAATAAAATAAATAAATAAGTAAATTTCCGAACCTAGGGTTTGCCATTCTTTATCTGCATATTATACATTTTTATTTTTCAAATTACTCCTTGCTTTATACCCTATTCACACCGCACTGAAAACCGTGTTTTCGTCGGTATTCATACGCCGAACAATAAATAGTTTTCGTTTGACATATCAATCAGCTGTGAGATACTAGTCGTGGACATTTTGTGTAAACTATTTTGTTTACAAATTTTGAACTATTACATCTATTTATATAAAAATGGATCTTGGTTTGTTCGGATGCTTAAAACTCGAAAACGACTGGACCAAATTGGATACTTCCTTCTGTGGATTTGTTCGTAATTGCTCCGCGAAGGTTTAGGAAAAAAGAAAAATTGAAAAATTCTCAACAGGTGCGCTGTAGGCGGTCATTACATTTGATAGCACAGTATATAGTTCTTTGTGATTTGATAATTTGGGCTGTGTGGTCACGGAGGAGGAGGGGGGGGGGGGGGGGGGGGGTAATGAATTAACTAATGTACTGATAAAGAAGTTGTACCCTTTTGTAAATCAAGAAAGAACAATAAAACAACATTTGAAAGAAAGTCAAATTAATTTTAAATTAAATTTTTAAATTTACTATTATTATTATTGTTTTGTTAGATCGTTAAGTGTTTTGTTCTGTTTTTCCAGTTGTATTCAAAATTTCAATTGCACCCTTTTCGTTCGTTTGCTTTCTGTATTTTGGCTATTTCAAAGGTAAGTTAGTGATTTGTGAAAACTGCGTGCGATTTATAAAAAGTCAATTTTTAATGTTTTTAATGGTGACACTCCCCTTTCTGCAATTTTGACAAATCTCCACAGATTATGTGTAAATTTGAAATCAATCGATTAGGTGGTTATAGTGGCGTGGCACCTCCCATACAAAAAATGCATTCAAAATATTTCGAAAACCACCGAATCAATTGAGTTTAAATTTAAAGATAATCTTAGGTATCATTAATAATGCATTAACGTATTTGAGCGGAACGAAGTTCGCCGGGTCAGCTAGTATACATATATTAATACAAATAAATCTAATTCAGAACATTTACAAATAATATTAATCCATCAATTGAGTGTGGAAAATGATTTGTTTTGACTGAAACTGAAATATTTATGGGAAAACGGCTGTTTTCGATGAAGTTTTCGAGACCTGGTTTTCGGCGCGGTGTGAATCGGGTATTATGTATCAGTCAAAGCATACAAGTATTTGTTCATTTGGATCACATCAACGACTAAACTAGAATTTAGTAAATTTTTAACTTTCTCGATTACGTAGTAAGAGAAAGATATTGTATTCGTACAAGATTTTGATCTCGAGAAGTTAATCAATTCTGACATTACGATGATAGAGGAACTAAAAAAAGTGGGCCTAAACGGCTGCGCGTTCAAACTTCGGATTTGGAGTTTTGGGACTTACAGCTCGGGGCCGTTTTTTTTTTTTTTTTTTTGCATGGGAACCTCAATATTAATGGCACTTCCCATATCAAATGTTCATCATAACAGTTTGACTTCAACCGAAATTGATATTTATGTACGCTTAAGTATGTAAGGTTAACTTGACTGCGTACTCAGTTTTTCGGTAAAAAATCGAATAACGACACTTTTGAAATTTGGACATATCTCGAAAACGGTTTATATGATTTTTCTTTCAGTTTTTCTCTGTATTATCGTACAAATGATTTTTGAAAAAAACAATTTTTTAAAAATGTATAGTATTCCTTAGTTTACCTGTAAACGGCAACAACGATTTTGACCAAATTGCAAACTTACGAGTAAAATCGATGTTTTCAAAATTATTGTTTCCTTAATTTTCAATACGAAACGCCGAAAACGTTTATTTAAAAAACTGCTCATATCTCGGAAACCCCTATTTTCGATTTCGATAGAACTTCAAAAACTTGATCATGCTTATACGTCTCGAAAAATATATTTTACTTAGTTTTCAGCTAAATATTTAAGCAATAGTATTTTACGAACTAAAAATTGCAATATTTGCTACCTACTGTTTTGTTTGCCAAATTTTACGAAAACTGCAATCACGATTTTGATCAAAATACAGATTAAAGATAATATCAGTATTCTAAATATCCTTATGTACTTAGTTTTTCTCAAAAAATTCGAATAAATCAGTTTTTTTAATTATTTCTAAAGAATGACTGTACCCAAAGCCGATCTGTGTTCATATATAGGTATTTTTAAAACTCAATACTGTCACATTTGCGCACCTTTTTTTCTTTCTAATGTCAAATTTGATGTCATGAAGGCAAAGAACGTATTACACATGAGACAAATTGCTAAAAATTCGGGCAAAGATTGGTTGCCTAGTGTCCCTAGCCTTTGTCATTCATTTGGGTATAGATGAGACCTTTTGACCAAGTTTGTTTGGTACCATGGGCTCAAGTAATTAATGACACCCAATCTGCAGTTAAATCCATCTACGGTTTGAATAACCATATCACTATATATAATTCGCAGATCATTGTCGTTTGTAATTAAAGTTTTGCCTCTGGATTGTGGCCCAATTGCCGACCAATTACTTAATCAATCCCAGGTCAATCGTAATCATCTGTTAAGGAATTTTCGGCCTTAGGCTACAAAGATATAGATACATTGAATGAAATCGTCAAACAACAAAAACAATCTTTCTGCTCACATCGAATAGGCAAAACTTTGGCACACTCAATACGTAACGTAATTAGCACGAGTATTTCTTATTATTCATCAAGCTCTGGCGGCAATAAATTATTTGAATAATAACGCAGCGCATTCAGCCGCCATAAATCATAATAACATGGCAACCAATTCCATTGCCAGCGCATTGACTAAAAGCGCCAAGGCACAACTACGAGTACTGCAAAAACCTATACCTAACCAACAGACACAAGACACAACATTTGCAAATAATTTTTCATCGCATTAAAATACGAGCGCCTCTCCCGCTGTCTCGCTCTGCCTGTGGCTCCTGGGGATACGAGTAGAACTCGCCTGCACTAATCAAGAATGTGTTTATTAAAGTTCGCAATGAATCCAAGGAAAATAACAGCACAATGCAGTGTATTTGTATAATCATCAGCTGTATGCACATGCACATAGCTATATATACAACTTATGTAATATACCGCTCAGATTATATATCGAAATGTCTGTGCTTTGCTTTAAAGGCGCCTATTTTTTTATTTGCATCTTGCACGGCACTAGTATCTTTCTTACTCGTCTTAAAAAGTGGATACCGGTATCTCAAAGGAGCGATTTTAATAATATTCACTCAACGAAATTGATAATTACTGATCGCACACGCAGATAAACAAAGGTGAAATATCTGTATACCTTTGAATTCGAACTGTAAATGTGTTCAACAGTAGATATATGTTTTGTTTTGATTTCTGAGCTGATTGCCGGTGGCGTGTGTGATGCTTGTGCTACTGTTGGCCATAGTTGTAGCTTGTACGAACTGCATAGGAAATTAATTTGGCACATTGCCGCTTTCCGTTTGCTGTTCATATTGGGCATGGTGTTGGGATATAACGAGCAGCAAATGCCGTAAACGTATTTTTGAGAATATACTGCCCGAGATAAATTTGTTCGCAAGTTGGTGTTTCGGGTAGGTTCCCAGGGACTCGCTTCTCGCCCTCATAAGCGCACAGCGGTCATGATCTGGCAGATTTAAAAGATTTCTTAAAAAAATGTCTCACAAGGCGGATTTTTTCAATGGGCCGAAAACATACAAATTCGTAGGCGCACTCATATAGTTTCAGTCTGCCCCTCTTTAAGGTGGAAATATTTTTCCACTTATTTTTCTTTGTTCACCGTGTTTTTTTTAGGATGAGAATCATAAAATTTTGACAATGAAAAAAGTACATACTAGTCTAGCTTGTGGGTGAAAATCGACCCTACCTTTTATAAGCAAGTAATAATAAAAAAAACTTTTAAACGTCTACTATTAAATTAAGGGAGGGGTACTTTCGCCTCTACTGTGACTTTTAGTAATTGATAATCTTGCTACAAATTTTAAGGAAATCAGACTTTCATATACACTAGTTTCGCTTGTGATCGAAAATCGACCCCACTTTTTATAAGGATGTGTATACATGTACATTAAAAAACGTACCACAATTTTCGGTGATTAGTTTTTTATTTTTTTTATTTTTGAATTGCAATTGCTTACTTTTAGGGGTAGGTAAATTGCATTCTTTCGAAGATAGGTTCTTATCTACATGAATACGTTACTGTAACAATATGGTGGCGACAAATTGAATGTCACCAAAATGGGTTCAATTAACTGATAACCATTTTGTATGGGGAATTCTTAGCTTCGTTTTACCAGTCTTAATGGCGACATATTCCTACGATTTTTTGATTGTACACATCTATGGCACAGTACCTTTCGAATGATATAAGTTTCATTCCGCTCATTTTATAATAAATACTCAAAACCGAGCCTGTTCTGTCAACAAGGAAACGGAAACATGCAGACTACCAAAGTTAAATGGCGTCACGCTCAATCTTACAATCGGCATCATCCTAGACTGTAAGTTATCCTGGTAAAGGAACACAGAAGAAATGATGAAAAAAGGACTCAATGCTTTCTACGCCGGGAAAAACTGGGGATTGAAACCGTATATATCATCTGATGGATGTACACTCAAACATCAGACCCATAATGTCACCAATCTCTCGTATGGTGGCCAATCACGAAGGTCAAAAGCTATATGACTATGCTCAATAATGTACAAAGACTCGCCTCGCTTAGTACTGCAGGAGCTTTATACAAATCACAACACAGGCGGGACTAGAAATGATACTTTATTTTCTTCCCTTGACATGTTCATTAAACGCACCGCAGCAAAGGGAGCTCTCAGACTAAGATAGTCCTTCCTGCTGGATCAGGCAAATCATGGACATGTAACTATATTAGAGAATTTCGACGAATTAGGATTGAAACACGGTTTCGAAAGCCTAAACACAAAAATACAAACTCTCTTACCAAGCGGAGAGGAGTTGGAAACGAACAAAATATTAAGAGACCACGAAATCGCTATGTACACCGACGGATACAAGATGGAGATAATTCATAAACAATGAAAATAAAGGAGTCCTGGAGACTACCAGACTCTTGAAGCATTATTTAAAAACAGAAACTAGCCATAGATAAGGCAGCTGGACAGACACGTAATAGCAATATTCCAACCTCGAACGTAACTATTTTCGTAGACAGTCAAGCCGCTCTTAAATCGATAATCCAACACAACAAAAAACTAAAAGGTTGTCAATAACTGTCGAAACTAATTAAGCGGCATCAACAACCAGAACTTGAAGCTCTGCTGGGTTCTTGATGGCCATAGTAATATCGAAGGGAACGAATAGGCGAATGAGCTTTCAAGATTGGGGTCAGCGATGAACACAAAAGAGGCAGACAATTCAATACAGCCATTGCGATTGGCATACTGTATACGATACAATATAAAAAAAGAAGACCAACAAAACCTGGTCCTCAAAAATAGATTGCAAAAATGCACGAGCTCTATGGCCACACGAAAAAAGAACAACAAATCTAATATCTCTAGACAATAACTCTATTCGCATGCTCACAGGTATAATCAAATCACTGGTCACTGGTCAGGAAACGGAGACGATCCAACATTTCCTGTGCCAATGTCCCGCTCTTCAGGAACGACGACTCCGAACCCTGGCGTCCAAGTTCTTCGAAAATCTCTCGGTACAGGCCGAAGCAGAAATAACGGATCTTCTCGAATTCGCGAAGAGCACCAACTGGGTTAAACAGTCAGAAAGGTGAAGAGTCCGCCAGATTGTTTTGGGGTTTCCTTAATCTATGAATTCAATCACAATGGGCCTTAGGGCCTCCGAGTGGAAAAGATGCTGGCACGCTACATACCCTTCCCTAACCTAACCTACATAGTTGGATACGCCAATGACTTGATGGTCATCATAATTAGGGAGAAAGTGGCAAACGTCCTACAGCTGCTAAAGAAGACCTAATTGGACTAAGACCTCTCCACATTTCAACTAAAAAAGTGACAATTCGCAGCTCAACAAATTACCTATAAATGAAAGAGATAGACATCGGTGATCACACGGAGCCGATGACGATTTGGCCAGATATCACATTTCAGAACTTGACATCATTTGCGCGATCACAGATCGCCTCACAACATGTTTCAACATAAGATTCTCCCCGGAGATTACTAACAGAGAAACGTGGGTGGGCTAGCAACAGCCAAACTGCCAAAAAGGCATAAAGTGGTATACGGATGGTTCCAAAAACGCAAGGGTCGGAGCCGGCATACTCGCACCAAACCAAACTGTCTCGATATACCAATGGGAAAAAGTCCAAGCGTATTCCAAGGTAATAAATAATATGCAAGCCTCATCTACAACTTAGGTATCAAAGGCGCACACATCCATACATTTACGGACAGTCAAACTGTTATAAATGCCCTTAGCTCACCCACCATTGACTCCAAATCAATCTTCCATTGCTTACCCTCTAAACCCTCTGTAACAGAAACAAAACCAAAATATAGGCTGTTCCTGGCCACCAGCGAATTGAAGGTAACGAAAAAGCCGATGAACTGACCAGAAGAAGTTCGAAAACACGCTTCACAGGCCCTGAACAAAATATCGTAATCTCCAAATCCGTGGCAAACCTTGCTATCACAAGCTGGGAACACAAGAACTGTATTTCGCATTGAGAGAGTATTCCTGACCTATGACATGCCAAAAGGAGTCTTCATTCGAGGATATCAATGCGGGCGTGTTCTGGCACAAGCCTTTTCATGGTGAAGTTGCGTATCAAATTGAGTGTAATTCAGCTGTCCAAATGGTCGTCGCTGGAAAAAGTGCTGCCAATTCAAACAAAAATGCTTAAAATACACAAAAGCCATTCCGTTCACTCAGAAAAATCCAATGCCAACAATTTTCGTTTGTTAAAATAAACCCAATTATTAAATTTTTTTATTTAAGAGTGAAATTGAAATTAAAGATTTAAAAACCGGTTCTTGTTGTCAAAAATAATAGTTAAAACAAGAAATTTTAGCTTACATTTTTTTAAAAATCTCTAAATTGAGTGTTTCCAGCCAACAAGCAATGCCAGAATTAGGCTGCGAACTTTCACTTATTTGAAAATGCACCCTTATTTGAATCAACCTGCCACGTTCTCGTAAATACTTGACAGAACAGCCTTCATATTGCACTGCAATTTTTCCTTCATGTTGGTCGAACATGTCGATGTGGGTGTTCAGGCGCATTGATTTTTATATTTTTGCGTAAATGTGGGTAGACTTCAGAGCTCGATATAAATAATTATTTTAATATTAAAAAAAAAAAAAAAAAACACAGACTGAATTTTCTCTGACTGTTCTCGAAATTCCCTGACTTTCCCTGACCAAATTTTCGTTCCCTGACTTTCCCTGACTTTCCATTCTAGTGGCAACCATGTATTAAATATTTGTATCTCAATGTAACATAATATTTTACAATAATAAACTGAATTGAATATTGACCAGCGAATAAAATGGCTGAAGCAAATTCTTCAAGCGACATCTCTACGGGCCTCCCAATTCATTGGCATACCCAACAAACCACACTCTGACAGTTAAATCCATAATTAGCAAGTTAAAATAATTACATAAACCTAATGGTAAGCACTCTGACATGACGACACACTGACAAGCGGATAATAAATTCCCCCATCTCACTCTACGCTGTCGCGCGTTGAGATACAAATCACCAGTTTGTAACACTTTCTTGAAATTCATTCATAATTCATTCATTTCGTTTTTCGTGGTGTCTCCTCTTCAGATAAGACGCCAAAGAACTTCAACAGATCAAATAGAAGCAACATCATCATTAGTGTCATCATCTCAACAGCAACCGCATTAATATTCTATCTAATTCTCATTTCGGATGCAAACAGACGCAATTACGCGAACGGTTGTGTTAATAATATCGCTGTCGCAGCAGCCTCCGAATCTTCCGCACAACCGCACTATTTATTGTCATCGTCGTCGTCATCAGTTGCCGTCGTCTTCGTTGTTGTGTTGTCTACGTCTGCGGTGGTGTTGTTCTAGTCGCTGTGTGGTTAATGTTTGTCTCGTCAGTCCTCCTCGTTCACATCAGACAAATTGTATTGTTTGGCACACGTTTAGCACACATCATCCTGCATTAGGAGCAATCTTTTGAATTGCAACAGAGAAATGTGAAATGAGGACGACCGACACCGAGACACACACACACACATATACACATATTGGAGGTAGGTAGCAAACGCTTCCTAATGACATAAATTATGTATTTCTTGGTGAATCTGCTGTTTGATTTCCTTGCATTTTTGTTTACATATTTAGAAAACATGAATTCCAACGGACACACTGAGAAAATCTATGGACAATCTCAGGTACGACGACTAGTCCGACTAAATTCGCGTCCGATTCTCGCAAACTTGTTTGTCGTCGGTTTTTTCGCCAACATTTGTGGGTAGCCCTGCAATTGAATTGACTCACGTAAATCCAGAAGCAGTTGGCTTCAGTTGGTGCTGCAGCTACTGTTGGATGTGGTTGAATCGCACATAATATTCACATAGCTAGCAAATAGCTTCCATTTTTGTGCGCGCTCAAAGGGGAACAGCAGCAGCGGCAGATGCAGATGGATGTGTGCGAGAATTTAGCTTAATTGCAGATATTTACGATAAAAATCTAGGTGACACTTGGAGTTGCTACTGGTGAAAGGATGCAATTAATCGGGGATAATGCGGATCGAGTTAAGTGTAAGAAATCGCTCCAATATAGGCTTGTCCTAGGTGGGCAATAGGTCGAGCACAATCTCTGTGGAGATCAATTTTTATGTGTGTTTAGTGTCAAGTTGATAGCTGAGAGATTTTGTGCGATTGGGCACACTAAGGTGCCTATAACCGAACTAAATTTATTTAGGCTGAGTACTTGAGTATATATGATGGTGCTCAACACAATTTAGGCAACGAAATGTAACCGCAGTAAGTTGCCTCAATTCACATTAATCGCATTCGTCGTAAATTTGTAAAGGAGAAGGGAATAACTCCAAGGAGCAGATACCTACTCAATGGCTGTGACGAGCTATCTATATGGACCTGTTGCCTTAAGGCATTGTTCATGAATTTCTAAAGAATAACAACGACCATTGTTCGTGCAAAAGCTTCCCCATAATGAGATCAAATGGCTTCATGGGCCAATGAAGGTAGGGAAAGGTTTTTTTTTTTTTTTTGACAACATTTTTCTGACAGCTGCACGTTTGTAACATTCTGACTAAGCCTTTGTAACAACCACGATACGATTATCATGAACACTATTCGGGATACGGAAGCGAAGTGCAGCTTCTGAAAGTCCCCAGTAGGCTCAATAACCGAATTCAAAATGCATTGGATTAGATGATTTTAAGCCCTCGACTTTGGTTTATTGAAAGCATCTTTACAAACGAGAAAAGGCTCTTTTGTTAGCTCGTCATTATTCTCACTATTCTATGTCAAGTTTCTGGATAATCAAAATTATAGTTTTCACGCCTGAATTGGTCGGCTTTTCAAGGAGGTTTTTAACTTATTTTAGATTTGTATCACCCCATCGAACTACATACCTATAATCATAGTTAAATAATTTTTTGAATGACAACAACCGTCGAATTTAAAATTTGGCAAACCGATATCACACTTCAACTAGCTTCGAAAGCAGTAAATCTTTATTAAAACATTTATTAAAAAATAATGATGTGTAAGCACTTTTAGTTATAAGGTATAAGTTTTTTTTAATATTTGATTTATTTATTGAACTGCTATACATTTATAACTGCGGCTTAAACAATTATTAATATATATATATATATATTTTGTTTAAATTTATTTTAAAATATGTTACATTTCTTTTAATATTTGTTTTAAATTTAATTTTGTTATTATATTATTAATACCCTTCGTCAAGTTATTGATGGGGCCATTGCTCTTATAGTAACAGTCCTTTGATATAATAATATTGGATTCCTTGTTGCCCTCGGTCTAGTTTTGATGTTTATAGAGCTTAGACTTATGTAGGAGGGAAGACGACTTCCGGGGTCCCAATGTAAATCACGCAATGCAAAACGAAGAAATTGCTTTTGAATGGTTTCAATTCTTGAAATTCCAGATTCATAGCTCGAGCACCAAACAGGACTACAATATTCAAAACAGGTTGGACTAGAGAACAATATAAAAGTTTGGTCCTTAAATATTTTTGAAAAACGTTTTATAAGTCCCAATCGGCTTCTTGCCTTATTGACAATGGAATGCAAATGGAGGTTACAGTTGAGCTTCTTGTCAAAGATAACTCAAAGATCATCAAAGTGATCCATACTTTCGACAACTCCATCATTAATAAAATAGATCGGTGTAATTGGACTTTGACGCCTTGTGAAGGACACACAGGTAGGGTGGATTATTTTCGAAGATGTTTGTGTATCCCTTTTGTTGCTATCAGATTTGTGGTTCAGACGGTTTATTACACATAAATCTACTCACAAACTTTTACGTACCTATACACAAACCGTCTTATAGCAGCTTAAGTAATATTTAATTGTTTCTTATTGTGAATCTGAATCTGTGATCTTATTTATTTTTTATGTTTATAGATTTAAGATTTGTTCAACTACACAAATAAAAACAGCATTGATTCTTCATGCATTGCGTCATCTTAATTCAAGTCGAAAGTAGTAGTAGTAGTAGCAGTATTTATGACTAGCTCCTTCTGAGCTATTGAAATTCAAACATTTAATTATTCTGAGCTTTATATAAAAATACTGCAGTCGAATGCCTCAATTTTGCATAGAAAAGTCATCCTCTAAGTCGAAATCCCTCTTAGTCGAAAATCCCTCTAACTCGAACATATTCTTTCGATTCTTGACCTATTACAATATTCCCATAAGTCGAATTTTTTGTCTGAAGAAAAAAAAAAGATCTCCCTCCCGCAAGTGTATCGTCACGACGATATGTTGCGTTCCTACAAACAATATGCAATATTTAATAATTAGTTCTAAATACTTTACTTCTGTTACTTTTTCCATAGTTTAACCATCAATCTGCAGTCTTATGTCCTCTCCTGATCTCTCATTCATAATGATCCTTTGAGTCTCTTTGACATTAGGGCATATTCATAGATCTGTGATAAGCTATTACTATGTTATAACTTAACTAAACCGGAGTTTATGTAATTCATAGACAATTTAAACCCATGTCTAAACGAAAAACTCGAGTCTAACATTAAACACGACAGAATGTATGTTTAAGTTGTTTTTAAATCCATTGAAAGTCAAAACCAAGTGCATGAAAAGAAAATTTAAGAATTTGGAAAATGATGTGATATTTAGTTTACAATAAATACTGCGTTATTTTATTTAAATAATTAACTAACAAAGTAAAGTAAAGGAAAAATGTCAGTCGGTTACAACATTGAGGAGGATTTTGATATTTTGGAGGATATTGCTATGGTACCACCATCTATAAGACTGAAGCACTAGAACCCTAAATCATTTTGACATTGGTTCTTTTAGCGTCCACAACATTTAAATGCCTTCGGGTCAAGCAGCATTTCTTTTTCTGCTTCCGACCAGTTTTGTTCACTTGCTTTTTTATTATTTTCTTTGCCGCTCATCTGCAATTTTATAATTTTTGTTCATATCGCAAAACATAATTATATTTGCACTAAAATGCATACCTTATTTTTGTTTAAAGAAAAATAGGGACCAGGCACAATCACAACAAAATGCAAATTAGTGTTTTAAATTATTTTGACTTTTTGCTGTCAGAAAGTATTTATGTAATAGATTTGTAGTAGAATACACTTTAGACTCGGATCTAATTAAACAGAGCTGCGAAATTCTTTATGAATAGCAGTTGTGTTTTACCTGTAGGTTAACTTTAGATTCGAGTTTAGTTAGACCCAGGTTTATAGTATAACTATGAATATGCCCCATTGAGTTTAAGTCTATTTTGTTTTAACCACTTATCTTCTGTTTTTAGATCTTCTTGTATTTTATAGTGGCACTCGGGAAAGTTCATTCCCGTCGCATAAATCACCGCATCATCGGCAGAAAGAACAAGTTTGCTATTATTTATCGCTTTCTTCATATCGTTTATACAATAATAAATAAAAATATTCCTAAAACAGAATCTTGGGGAACACCCACTGGTACCTCCTTTGCTACGGATAGCTCACCATTCACTTTAACTATCTGTGTTCGATCCTTTTTAGTACAATTTAAACCACGACAATTCTCCGTTTTTAAGACCATATTTTTCTATTATTTATTATTATTATTATTTAAAAGGTAAATAAATTACATTTTACATTTTTACCTGGGCCTTCGGCTATTTTTCTAACTTCTAACTAGCAATTGTCTATCTATAGTCTCAAATGCTCTTTTTAGGTCACGGAATAGGCAGTATTCTTTTGGGCTATTTGTTCTTTCCATTCAGTAACAACTAGTTTTTTTTTTCACTTTCATAAGAATGAGATTTTCGAAAACCAGGATGATCGTCTATAATTATTTTTTTTTTTTTTTTGTTCCGAACGCACGAAACGCTTTTGTTTTAAAATATTTTCTCCATAATACCTATGGATAGAATTGTTAATTTGAACGATACTGTCAACAATACTGTCAAGAAAGTGCTCCACACGGATGACGAGTGTGCCCCACAATCGGGAGGATTCGCTTTATAAGGGCAATCTTCATATTTTTTATCTATAACATTTATCTGTCCGAAAAGATAAAAAAACAAAACAAATTAACTTTCTCCATTACGTAGTAAGAGAAAGATATTGTTTTCGTACAAATTTCGAACTTGAGATGTTAATCAATTCTGACATTACGATCACACGCACGAACTCAAAAAAGTGGGTCTCAAAATTCTGTCCAGTCTGTCCGTCTTTCTGTCTGTCCCACAAGCCTACAGCCTAAACGGCTGACCGGTTTTCGTTCAAACTTTGGATTTGGAGTTTGTGGGCTTAGGGCTCTTCCATACAAAATGTTCGTACCAGTTTGATTTGCTCGAAAATGCCTCAAACGATTTCAACCAAAACTGATATTTAAGCTTAAGTGGGTGAGGTTACTATGACTACATACCCAGTTTTTGGCTTAAAATTCGAGTAACAGTACTTTTTAAATTTGGACATAGGTATGTCGAAAACGGTCCATACGATTGTAAGAAAAATTAATTTCTAAGGTAATATGGTTATTTCCAACTTAATGGCTAACTCAGTTTTTCTCGGTATTATCGTAAAATGGATATTTTTGAAAAAAGTCTTTTTTTTTTAATTTAGTTTTCCTTAGTTAGTAATATTGATGTTCTTAAAAATGTTGCGTCCTTAATTTTCAATTCGAATCACCGAAAACGCTTATTTTAAAAACTGATCATATCTCGAAAACACCATTTTTGACTTTGATAAAACTTGAAAAACCAAGTAAGTAATGCTTATATCGCGAGCAATAACAGATAATCGGTTTTTAGCTATAAAGTTAACAAATAGTATTATTCAAACTAAACAATGCAGTATTTGGTACTGTTTTGTCTGCCGTATTTTACAAAAACCGCTCTAACGATTTTGATCAGAATACATATTAACGATAATATCAGTATTCTAAATAAGATCCCGTACTTAGTTTTTCTCAAAAAATTCGAAGAAATCGGGTTTTTAATTGTTTCTCAAAAATGGCTACCCAAAAGCCGATCTCTGTTCATATATATTTTTAAAACTCAATACCGCACTTTAAAATTCAAATTTGTAACAGCCATTAGAAATGCAATAACAGCAACGCAAAACTTATTTATAGCAAATATTACCTATTCTATTTCTTTTTTTTTTCAATTCTCTGTTTCTAGAGCTTCAACGTTTAAAAACTAAAAGTGAATTTTATTTAAAACTATGTATTCCTATTTCTATATTTCATGAACCGTTTCTTTTACCTAGCATTGCTTCTCAGATCTTTATCTACCTATCTAATAAAATAAGAAAACAAGCAACAACACTTTTGACGAAAGAGAACGTTTTGTTCGACCCAGTCGTGCACTTCATTTATTTTTAAATTTCTCCATTACGTATGTAGTAAGAGAAAGATATTGTTTTCGTACAAAATGTCGAACTCGAGATTTTAATCAATTCTGACATTACGATGATAGACGAACTCAAAAAAGTGGGTCTCGGAATTCAGTCTGGTCTGTCCATCTGTCTGCCTGTCCCCGAGGCCTACAGCCTAAACGGCTGACCGGATTTCGTTCAAACTTCGGATTTTTTTTTTTATTTAAAATAAAATGTGACAGATTTTTTAAGTCAAAATGACATTTCGATGCTATTAGAAGTGGAATATGACCTAGAGGCACTAATTAACCTCCAAACGCGTTTAGATTATAAAGGGTGGGCCGATGTTGAATGTGAACCACACCTTTTATTTTTTTTTGCATTTCATTTGACATTTCTCAATTTCAGACTAACTCAATTTCCATTTCATTCCATTTTTTCCATTTCAAGCGTCGTCAATGGTCAGAATGGTGGCAAGAAATGGCAACAGTGGATGATCAAAAAGAAAATCATCTTCAGTGATGAGGCACATTTTCACCTCAGTGGATTCGTCAATAAGCAGAATTGCCGCATTTGGGCGAATGATAATCTAAGAGTGATTGTCGAAAAACCAATGCACCCACAAAGAGTGACTGTTTGGTGCGGTTTATGGGCTGGCGGCATCATCGGGCCGTATTTTTTAAAAAATGAGGCCGGTCAGGCAGTTACTGTGAATGGTGTTCGCTATCGTGAGATGATAACGAACTTTTTATGGCCCGAATCGGAAGATATGGATGTGGACGATATGTGGTTTCAACAGGACGGTGCCACTTGCCACACAGCTAACGAAACAATGGCTCTTTTTCGCGAAAAATTCAATGGCCGTGTTATATCATCACGTGGTGGCGATGTCAATTGGCCGCCAAGATCATGTGATTTGACACCGTTGGACTTCTTTCTTTGGGGTTATTTGAAAGAAAAGGTGTACGCCGATAAGCCAGCAACAATTCAAGAGCAAAAGGATGAGATAATTCGGCACATTAACGGCATAGAACCTCAATTGTGCCTCAGCGTCATCGAAAATTTGGACCATCGGATGGAGGTGTGTCGCCGAGGTCGCTGCGGCCATTTAGCCGATATTTTATTCCATACATAATTGAACCATACCAATATTATCATAATAAAAAGAAATGACAATCATTTCCTAAAAAATTCAAGATCAACATCGGCCCTTAAAACTTAACCACCCTTTACAAGCTCTATACAACGTTAACGTTGCCATTTTTAATAAATACGATTTTTGCATTTAGAAGTATTATAAAGAGTGCTGCACGTCTTTGACTGTGTAAAAAAAAAAAAAACACATAAATCGTTGATAAATAATGGGAACAGGATTGGACCAATGTGACTACCATAAACAAATCATACTGAGACCCCCAACTCACAATCCTCTTGCCGCTGGCCCCCTCAATTTTTGCCAGGAATCCGCCATTTTGTTGTCCTATCCGTGTACGCCGATTCCTATCCGTTTTGCTTTGCCCACAGTGAAATGTAAAAAGATTAGGTGCGAATGTGTTGGTTGAGAGGATTTTTGACATTTGTCAATACGAATTTCTATGCAACAATACTAGCGCACCTAAACTTTTTGGGAGCGTAAAATTTAGCTTGTAGGCAAATAACTGTTAATCGGTCGAAGTTGGGGGTCTCAGTATTGTCTCTGGTGACTACCTTGAGGGACACCAGAATAGACGACTATTTATTTTGACAAACAACCATTTAGTTTTACATTTTAGTACGTTCAGATAGATACGAACCGACCCATTTGACAAATAAACTTGGAACACCATCAGGACCAGGACCAAAATTATCATCTAAAGTAGTTATATATTGCACGATTTCATGTTCAGTTAGTCAGAATATCCCAGTTTGATTTTATATTATAATTGGTAGGTATAATTGGATGTCAATGAATCAGGCCTTGAATACGTTGTCAGAAAGAAGTCAGCAAACAAATTACACATTTCGCCGTTATTACTAGACAAACAATTATTGTATTGCATATTCACTGGCAAATTAGACGAATTTCGCTTTTAATCAATAATATTCCAGAACATCTTTTGATTACGTTTAGTCAGTTTGGTTTTATAGTTATATAAGCATCATAGGAAGTTTTTAAAGCAGCTTTAAGAGTTTTTTAAACAATAAATAAAAACAAACAACAAACATTCGAAAGAAAAGTGGTCATAAACAAACATTAGTCTTGATTCACTAGTGAATGGTGTGGTGAGTCACATCTTTCAAAAGTAAACACCTAGCTGCCACCCGAATTTTCCCAGGTCGTTCCCAGCACTTCTTACATGTTCCCGGCCTATGTCATCCTACCACCCTTTCAGCAACTAATTGCCAAGGTAGGTACCTCTACCTATTCACTTTACATTCACTGGCTCACATAAATGTAAAGCAAGCTCACTTGTGACAAAACTACAAGCCACATAAACGCAACACGCCGCAGACGACACACTGTCTTTACAGTTCCGTAAAAACGCGTTTACACTCGTATCGTACATCATGAAGTAAGCTTATTTTATGTGCGCATTAGCATATCGTAGGCGGAAATAGAGTACCAAAGTCATTCAGTTCTACTACGAAACGAGAAATGAATACAAAATAGACAAGACAAGACGAATACTGTCAATAAATATCTACCAGCGACTATGCAAGGTTATAAAAGATTCAAATTTATGTTTCCTTTCAGCCGATTTCCTCCTATTAACACCTTTTAGTTTTTGACATCTCCTGTCTCTCCAATCCCAAACCAAACCATCATCACAGTTCCGCGATACAAAACAAATCAATAGACTTACCTTCAACAGATGTTCCCTCGTCTCAGTTGGTAAACACGTTCTAATCCAATGGGGGGGAAAAAAATATATCTCAAAGTGCCGTAATGGATGACATAACAGTATTCACTTCCTCCACGTGCTTCTTCAGACTTTAAAAACCCCCAATTTATGCATAGACACAAAAATATATTGCACTGTTGCTGGTGGTGTAATATGGTTTCACTCGAAGACGTAATTTAAAGAGCGGAACTGCTTTGACACAACCGGGCGCCACTGATATTTCATTCATCTATCGAATAACATTTACATACACCGAATTTGGCAGTTGGATGCGTTAAAACTTTAAGGCCTCGTAGATTCGTAAACAGATTCACACAAACACAACAAGCAATAATTATTACAACACCCAACAACAAACGGTTTTTGGATTCATACGCAGATATTTTTATTATTTATTTATTATTTTGTGCGATTCACTTTATTATCCGATGCATGTGCGTTGCTTGTTCTCGAAGGACAACAAAAGGATCGGTGTACACTGAAATTTGTTGCCAGAATTCGCTTTCGCGCACACCCGGCGCAGATGTGCTCGATATTTCCCTTGGATTGTGAATTTTTCTTCTTTCTTTATCAAGCGGGCACGAGAAAACAAAATACCGTCGTAGGACGTGTAAGGGTATAAGGGTATGTCAAAATGACAATATGGAAGACGTTTTTTTTTTATTATTCCAATTTTATAGTGCGCTGTAAAATTTTGCAAATAAACTCGAGCGGAAGAGTTTACACAATCGAAAGAGGATATCTATCTGCACGCAGTAGAATTGCGATGATAGCCGCACTTTAGTGAGTGAGAGAGGGGGACAGACTATTTTTATAAAGTAAAAATCAAAAAACGCAAAACTCAAAACAAAACAACAGTTCTCAGTCGGACCGTCCGTATGCACGATGTTTTCGTGGCGACAGGTAGAGCGAAACTGAATTATTATTTGTATTTGTGAATGGAAGTACGCAGTTCAGTTGTAGTTGTAGTAGAAGTGGAATGTACAAGAAGAAAAACGAAAAAAAAAGAAAAAAGAAGCGAGTATTATGTTGTTTTGTGTTAGTTTGGTGTACGTATACGACGACTGCCAACACAAATGCAAGAAGTATCAAACCAGCTGGCGCTGTTGGTGTTAGGGGAATATCTGCGACTGCCACTGCAATGGTTTTTGGTTTGTTGATTGGGGAGGAAGGTTTGGATGGTAGTAGAAGGCGCAAGAAGTGTTGCCGAAGTGAAGAATCGTCAGAAGAAAGGTATGTATAGTACGAAGGGTACCGAAGGGAAAAACTATTTTATTTCATGGAGATAAAGGCGGATAAAACCGCTTCATCTATACAAATTAGCTTATAATAGAAATTATTTTATATTTTCTGCCAAAAAAGTTCAGAAATCCGACAACCGGCGACGATTAGGTGGAATCACATTCGGGATGACGAATGTCAGTCCCTCAGGGAGTTTGTTTTTAGATGGGTTATGGGTTCGCGCGGTTCTTGTGTCATTCGATGATTTTCCCTTCCAGCAAAATTCATTCCTAATGTAATATGGTCACTTATCACTTAATAGTAAAACTCAGTTTTTCTCTGTATTATCATACAGTGGATTTTTGAAAAAAGGATGAACTAGCACGACAAGGTTCTGCTAATGCTCTAGAACAAGCATGCCCCTCTGTGTATATCCCGCTCTGTACACTTAAGCTAGAAGCGGGAAAGAAGGCCACAGATGAGGCGAACGCTAGATGGTTATCCATAGATACGTGCAATAACACAAGAAAACTATGGCCATCCATTTGGAAATCCAGAACAGAGAGAATCATGCGGAAATCTGGGAAATGTCTCTCTATGCTTGTAGGTATCCCAACGGGACACAACACCCTGCGATATAACATGAAGAAAATGCGATTAACCCAAGAAGAGCTTTGAAGAGGCTGTGGTGATGAGGGAGTTATAGAGGACATAACCCAATTCCAATGTCACTGTCCAGGCATCCAACACTACAGGTACAAATTCCTTGGAAAATTATTCTTCAACAATCTGGACGAGCTATCTAGCACACCAAAGGACAAAATCACGAACTTCATCAAATCCTCAAGAATGTTTGTATGCAATGACACAGTAAATAATTAATTAATTAATTAACAACACGTACAGAATAGGTTGCCACGGGTAAGGGATAAACCCTTTCCCCCGACGGGTATCACAATGGGTCCATTTTGACCTGATTCAGCTCCAACGATTTTGAAAAAAAACCAAAAATTTAAAAAAATTTAAAAAACCAAGCTTACATTTCCAACAATATCCAGTCAGTTTTCAGATAATACTTAAAAATGACCACCAAAGCCTAACAACAGAATTAGTTTATTTTTAAATGAATCTCTACTAACATGAAAATCTATAACATCACAATATTTATTGGATTCCCTAAGGCATCTAGAAATTGGTTCATTCTAACCATAGTTAACCCTATGATAGGGTATATGAAATAAAAAGCGATTTCTAAGAGCTCTCGCAGGAGCATAAAATCCAACTAATGATAATAGAAAAGGGCAATCGATATAACCATCTATCAAATCGCGAATAAACATAATGGAAAAATATTGCCTGCGTCTGAAAAGAGGTAAGATATCAAATAATTTGCACCTCGTCTCGTAAGATGGCATTTTAATATTCCATCGCAGTCTACGAACAGCTACTCTAGTAAGACGCTTTTGGATCTTCTCAATTCGAAAAGAATGTCCTTCGTTAAATGGATTCCATACTATATTGCAGTATTCGAGATGTGATCTGACAAATGCAAAATATAGATATTTTAGAGTATGAGGATCATGAAAGTCTTTCGAATTCCGCAATAAAAAACCTAACATCTGATTACCTTTGGCAACCAAAAACTCAATGTGCTTGCAAAAGCTAAGTTTTGTGTCAAAAATAACTCCGAGATCTTGTAGCAAATAATGGACAAGGGGGTATTATCGATTACGTACGTACAGGCAGTTGGAGAGAGGTGACGATAAAAAGAAAGGCTTTGACATTTAGAGACATTGAGATGAAGGTCAATGTTATTACACCATATAGAAAGGCGTTTAAGCTTTAAGGTCTTCAATTCTGAACTGAGCGTATTGGTCGAAAGATCTTCGAATCGTCGGCAAACTTAAGACACTGGGAACTCAAAAACAAGTCAGGAATGCCATTAATAAACCAAAGGAAGAGCAGAGGGCCTAGAAGACTACCTTGAGGTACTCCAGGGGTAACATAAATCGGTGACGAAAGCGTTCCGTTTATGCGAAATACTGGATACGAAATATACAGCGAAATACAAGATATTTGATGCTGTTGTTAAGAGTTTGCTTTGCTATGCTGCCCAGGTGTGGGGAAACAACGAATACGAAGCGATAGAAAAGTTTCACAGATGTTTTTTGAAGAAACTTTTCAATTTGCCTCTAAAAACTCCTAACTATGCCTTGTATCTGGAAACGGGTCTACCTAAAATGTTTACCAGCACGCTTAAGTTACAAGCTGACTACATTGTCAAGGTTTTATCCCTTCACGATGACCGACTGTCAAAACAAATGGCACTCTATGAGCTAAGAAACGAGGACTGGTGGGTATCGAAATGGAAAGCTTTGGGAAATTCGTGTGGAGAAATTGTATCGCTAAATCCATTAAATCTGAGACATGTTAAGGATCAACTCTACAGAATAATACAAAGTCATGAGAATTTTGAACGCAAAGCACTTATAGATGAAGCCCGAACATCTCAAAGCAGACTACTTTACTCCCAACTGAAACTGAATCTTATGGAAAAAAACTACTTCAATGATGCACTAAATTACAAAGAAATATATTTAATATTCAAAACAAGATGTGAAGTCCTTGGCCTAAACGGATCACCATACAACGGCAGTTTTAACCAGTTTTGCACCTTATGCAATTTGAAAGCAAAAGAAGACTGCTTCCACTTCATGAGTATATGTCCCATTTTTGCTGCTTTCAGAAAAGCAACATTTGGAAAGAAAACTATGACTCTGCAAGAAACAATCACAGTGCTAAATGAATTCGACTGGAAAAAACTATATTATTTTTTGAAAACCATATATAAATATAGGATGTTACTTATAACTGAATTTGTCTAAAAGCATTAAATTTCTTCTAAAAATTTCATTCATACAAATAATATTATTTATTCAATTTGCTAACCGAGCTGACGGCAATGCCATAGCTACAAAATTCATAAGAATTATAAACAATGTATCCAAGGAAAAAAAAAAAGAAAAAATAAATGAATGAATTACTTACTTACTTACTTACTGGATACGATCCGTTAAGTAGGAAGGAATCCACTTTAGGATATTGGAGTGAAATCCTAAGGAAGTCAGTTTGGAAATTAGTAAACTGTGGTTAACGCGATCAAATGCTTTAGCAAAGTCTGTATAAATTACATCACATTGTAAGCCATTCTCTAGGTAATTCAATGCAGTATTACAAAAAATTGAGAGATTTGTAGAAGTGGATCTTCCTGTAACGAAGCCATGCTGAGACGGAGAGATAAATCTTTTTAAGAGAGGTGTAAGTGTGTCAAAAACTAGTTTTTCAAACAGCTGAGGTAAAGTAGAAATTTTACAGATTGGACGATAGTTAGTAATATCATGCCTTGATCCAGATTTATATATGGGCGTTAAAAACGACTTCTTCCAATCTTTCAAAAAAAGTACAGACTGCAGAGACAAATTAAAAACTAAACATAAAGGTACAGAAAACGCGGAAGAGCACTTTTGAAGTAAAATTGGCGGGATGCCATCCATACCCGGATTTTTTTTCTAGTTTTAATGAAGAAAGAGCTATTTGAACTTCAGTGACTGAGCAGTCAAAGTTGCCGATATTTACGAGATCACGTAGTAGACGTAGTCTTGCTAGACATTCACAGTGACATAGTATGTGTTCTGCTGATTCTTCGTTCACGTTGCATAGTCTGCAAGTTTAGCTTTGTGTTATTCCTATAGTCATGTGAGGAACGTTGTTTTGTTCTTGAAAGGGAGGTAGTTGGCATGAACATTTTGGCTTGTCTGTTACCTTCAGTGTTAGTCCAGTAATGATTTGCCTTGTTTTTCAGCCAGGTTTTAATGTAGAATTTAGCAGTGTTAATAGGTAATCCACAGGATGGTCTTGGCATATTGAAGGTCGATGCCGATCCTTTTCTGGCTATGATGTCTTCTATTTCATTGCCCACATGTCCACTGTGTCATGGCACCCAAATTTGATGTACTCTGTTTGTGCTGCCTAGCGATGTGAGTAATTGTAAGAAATCTCATACTAGTTTTGATGTTATTTCATAGCTATTAATGGCTAGGAGTGCAGCTTTGCTATCAGAGAGAATATTTTTAGATTTTCTCTGAGACCTAGTTCTATTGTAAAGATTTCTGCTTCAAATACGGAGTTGCACTTGTCCACGCTTTTGTAGATGAACGTTTTTGTGTTGACCCCGTATACTCCAGCTCCAACTTATTCATCATAAAAAAATGGGGGTTTATTCTGTTCCCAGTTCTGTCAATTTGGGAATGTACCTTTAAAGTTTCGGCTGAAGTTGAATTTGGGTAGACAGTTGTCTGTTATGGTAATTCCAAGTATTTCATCTTTTCTCAGTTCTATAACGATGTCTGGATGGATTAGCTTGGAGTTTTCGGTATTATCAGATATGAGCATGAAGGCTTTTCTCAAAATTTCTATCTGTATCTGAAGATGGAGAGGTGGAAGGTTTAGGATAATTTCCGACGCTGCAGTAGGAGTTGTTCTCATTGCGCTCGTAGTGCATACACAAGCTAGTCTTTGGAGTTTATTGAGCCTGACTTGTGTTGACTTTTGTTTCGTTTTTCGCCACCATGCTGGAGCTGTATATGTGATAATTGGTCTTGTTATGGCTGTGTAAGGTCATATCACAATTTCGGGGCTTACCCCAACTTTTACCAATCAGACTTCTGCTGGTCCACAGAGAGATTCTGGCTTTGGCTACGGCTTTCATGAGGTGACTTCTATTTGAGAAGTCTATTATTTCACCAAGCAGAGTAGTTTTTTTTAGCTTTTCGCGAATCTGTCTTTTTGTGAACGCAACTATGGTGTTTTTTTTTTTTTTTTTTTTTTTGAGGTTTACAGTCAGACCAACTTTTTTGCATCAGCCAGCAAGTAGTAGTGTGAAGTGCCCTCTGCAGGAGTTCCGAGATTGTGTCTTCGAAATTTCCTCTGATTAGGATCGCAGCATCATCTGCGTATCCTTGGACATAGAAACCAATATTGCTGAGTATGCTTAGCAGTTCGTTCACTACGATGGACCATATCTGGGGGGGGAAAACCCAGCCATGGGGCAACGTTTCGCAACTGTGACTCTGATTATGTCACTGCCTAATGTAGCGTTTATGTTTCTACTGTTAAAAGTGTTATTTTTATACAGCGTAGTACTATCTACGCCTGTGTTGTGGTTGCATCGGTTGTCTCCCGTGTCAGCCGTGAAACTTCTGTGTAAACAATTTTGGTTACAAATTTCGATCGAATTAATTAATAAATAAAATGAATGCAGAGCATTTAAGAATAATAGTAGCCCATCAATTAAGTGTGGAAAATGATTTGATTTTAAGTTGTAAGTTGTGACTTGTCTTTGGTCAGCTGTTCTAAATATTGAATATTGCAAAAGGTGTGTTTGTTTCAACAACGATTGGAAGTGGTTTTCGAGTGTTTTGTGTTGATGTGATAGGGTATTTATTAACCAAATGCGTAATTATATGAAACTTGTAACTCTGAAAGAAATTTATCTTAATAGCTTGAATGTCCCTTTATCCCTCGGACGAATTACTGCCACCAATTTTGGTTCAATTGTATTGGGAAAATTGCTTCAAAAGTCTGTCCAGTATTGCAAAGGTATGGAAGAAGATTTTGACTGTAGCACCTGATAAACATATTCCACTCCCATAAAATCTGCTTTATTACACAGATAGTACTATAGTAGTGACCAAGTTTAGTTAATCCAGTTCGACGCTTCAAAAGTACTGTACTGTACAAGTACACTCGGAGTTCAATACCTCGCCAACACTGCAAACCACTTATGTCATATCAACCATTCAATAGCATTGCAAGACGAAAGAGTACCAGATACTTGTAATAGTAACCAGTACCAGCAGCAGTGCTCAAGGAAATCCTCTCCATTTGGCATCATTGGTTCGGTGTTTGTACTTTGTACGTCATTGTCAGTGGTTTGGTGTGAAACGACTTTGGATTTCGCCGATGTGTTGTAGCCAGCGTTACCAAGTCAGTGCTTTCAGCGTTAATTTTAGTGCCCAAAATTCAGTTTTAGTGCCGAAAAAGTAGATTTAGCGCTTGGGCGTTTTTTTAGTGCTTTGAAAAATATTTTAGTGCTTTTTTAACGCTGCCGCTGCACACCGCCTTTTTTTCTCTTTCTTCGAATGCAAACGCCATTTTATACAAGTTCATCCCTCTTGAAAAGTAATGCGGTCTTCTCTTAGCCTTTTCGCTAATTTTGATTGATCTCGCAAAACTATTTAATCGTTATATGTACCTATAGTGAAAACTGCAAAGCTACAAAGGGAATAAATGGAATGGAGAATCCCAAAAAATTTGAAGTGGCAATCAAAAACATCAAAAGATTTATGGCTAGAAAGTCATAGTCAGACATAGTTTAAGGGAGTCAGTAAGTAAAAAGCCTTTCCAAAATATTTGCGAATTTGCCTTAAAATTGCTATGTTTGCCAGACTCAAATGGAGATGTGGAAATGGTTTTTAGCCAAATGAGTTTAATGCAAAAATAAACTAAGAAATAATAATAAGAATTCCTGAAAATCTAATTTCCAAAAACGGTACCTTGCAGGCATATATCACAAGGGCATTTTGAAAAACAAATTAAATGTATGTGTTCCAGTAACTACCTATTATAAGTTTTATTAGGTTTTATTGTTGTTTTTTTTTTTTTTTTTTTTGTTATCTATTTTGGAGCTGTTTAAAAAAAAAAGTCAGTTTTGGTGCCCAAGGGGTCAAAATTAACGCTGACAATTTTGAAAACGGTGCTCGAACGCCAGAATGACTTGGCAACGCTGGTTGTAGCCTGTAGTTGGCTTTCTTGTCCCACTACCCACTCCGATGTCCGATGTCTGCCGATGCCGAAGTGCCGACGAAGAAAGTTCGGCTCATCGTCGGGCCTTCGGCCCATTACAGTAAAAAGCCAAGCACAGCACAAGGCGCAAGGCGCAACCCCTGCTGTTTCGCTGCCACTGTGCTACAGTGCCACAAACAGCACGGTAAAGTGGTTTTGGATAAATGGGTAGGAAACTCTCAAGAGAGTTGCAACAATTCATGATGATGCGAATGACGTATACGTAATCTTAAATTTGCGTCTATATCGTCATCGTGTCACGTAGAGATTTACGCCGTCCCCCACCACAACCGCCACCCATTTCATCCGTAAACGTACGCTCTGTCTATAGCCTCGTTAGCCCCATCATTATCGAGGACGTCGAGGAGTGGAGTACATTGTACATACATATATGCTTCTCGGATGCGAATCCGCAAGTACTTTTGCTGGAGTAGTACCTTCCTAGGGAGGAGAATGTGTGCAGTAGCCGTACAGTCTTCATCTTCGCCATGCACACTGTACAGTCGTAGTGCGGAATCTGTCGTCGTGGAAGTTGTAGCCGGCGAGACGGTTGTCATCCTAGAGAAATTAGCAGACTGTATCTTACGAGTGTGTTAAAGGCATAGGAGTATGAGTATGCATATGCAACTGGGATTAAACGTTCAATGCTCATTCGCCGCCAGATGCTTGAGGCTTGAGGGGATGGCGAGAAACGCTCTGGAAAATGTGCAACGCAGTTGTTTTCCTTGGTACGTTCATTTTTCGCCGCACAAAAAAAACCGAAGAAGTAGTAGCTAAGAGCCTTAAGCTGTTTGAACAGTTTCTTGCAACTATTAGAGGTTTTGAATTGTGGTGTGAACCACATATGCATATGGGTCTTCCTTTGGCGCGATGGAGGAGCTTTCGCGCAAAAGGGTCAAAGAGGTGGATTCATTTTACATGCAGGTTCACTGTTCGTTCTTGGTTTATAAGTGACGCTAATATTTACACCGGATACGGTGATAATACTGCAATAGTAGTGCTCATGAATGGGCCGTTTTTTTAACCCAAGTGAAAATGCACAAAAGTGCGAACCAACGTTCCGTTGCATAAGCATTGCGCTTATATGTATAGGGTCATTGATTGAGTAATCATTTGGTTGCACGATTCGATGTTGCTTTTTTGTAACAACAAATTTACCTAGCTTACAAAACATGAGCTCGACTCGTAACAAACCCTCTGAAAGGTTGTGGCAACAGAGTACCTTTTTATTTCAATCCTGTGTTTCCTAACTGGGGTGTATACTATTTTCATTATACAAATGAAAAAGCTGTTAATCTTCACTGTTGTGTTCAATTTTATGGCAACAAAGTCTGCTCTCAGGTCCCTTCTTTTCCTGTCCCTTTTCTTGGGTTCTGTGCTCGAGGTCCTGGGATGTGGACAGGCATCCGAGGGCCCTATCAGCCTCCGGACCACCTCCTTTGAGCCTAAGGGTACAAGCATAGGAACCCGATAGTGACCAGGCTGGTCACAAGGCATACTACGGGCGGTCTGAATGGCAGAGGATATAAGTTCCGGTTGTGTAGCCCTTCGGACGGAAGGGAGACTCGTAACTGTCGGTTAATACCGAGCGTAAGTCGGATAGCAGGTCGTCGGGAGATTCCCATCGACTCAACAGTACAAATGTACCAATCAGAGTCCAAAAAAAAAAAACAAAAAGGGTGGCAAGCGCATACCGAACGGTGTCGGAGCCAGCCGTTCTTGTTGTCGCAGGGGTGACCCCTGACCCCAATAGACCTCTTAGCGGCGTTCACGAAAAAAAGACAGAAGCTGGAGTAGAAATGGCTACGGAAGAGGCCAAAGAGCTCACGAAACAGAAGTGGCAAAAACGCTGGAGCTCGCAAAGCAGAGGACGATGGACAGCGAGGCTTATCAGGAACGTGGCTGAGTAGAATAACGGAAATACAGTGAAGTTAACATGGACACGGATACTTCAATGCCTTTCTCCACAAGATCTGAAAAACAAACAGTCCAGCCTGCCAGTACGGGGACTCTCATGAAGACGACGCACATCATAGCTTCTTCGCCTGCAGCAGGTGTGAATCCAAAAGAAGAGAACTGGAGAGAAATATCGGTATCATCAATCCAGACAACTTAGACGAAAAGATGCTGGCCAGCGAGCAGAACTGGAACAAGATCTGCGCCTATGTCCAACGCATTCCTAGAAGAAAGAAAAGAGATGAAGAGCAATATGAAGGGCGTATGATTATAGCCCCCCTGATGTAATGCGAACAGCGGTCCCAAGGGGGTGGGTCAAAAACCGAAGGGTTAGGAGGAGTTTTAGTCTACGTAAACCTTGTACAAATGAGAGTCGGACACACGGGGATGGTCAACGCCAAAAAGGCCTCTCTATGATGCATAAAGCATTTGTCCTCCCTCCCAACAGGAAACAAAAAATTTCCCAAATCTGCACAAAAGTCTATCGCGAGGTAGCTTGGATAACTCGCGAAAGAAAATAAATAAACTGATGGATTCCTTGCCAGCTATTGGGGTTGATCGTGATTTCCCACGTTGACGGGAGGGTTCAAAGTCCGATGTCCGGGTGGGGAATTATTGTATCTACCAGCATCCTTTTTTATAATTCTATTGTTTCTATTTGAACTTAGCTTAATTCGTGTGGAAAAATGCCGGTTGCAAATTCCTGCATGAATTACTCTCTTTCTACATATGACGAGGGTCATAGAAAAAATTGTTAAAGAATTCTAACTCTGGGAAAAAGAGAAGAGAGTTCGAATTCGAATCCCAAATATGAAGGACCCTCCCAAGGCGAATTCCAGTATATAAAGAGAGGAATGAATGGAAGTTTTGAGAGGATTAGCGGGTTACGACTGCGCATTGGTGTCGCAATAAACTGACCGTTATGTTTGAATGTTGAGCTTAATGGCCGTGGGAGGAATTGCTGAACGCCGACTTTAGATTCCATCAGCATTGGGGTATAATACCAGTGTACGAATGAGAGAGTGCGCGTGAGAAATCCAAGCGACTTTGAGCCAAATCAAGGCTCTGGATGTCACTCCTTGGCCGGCTTGAATGCAAGTTTAGTTTTAAGTTATCGACGTTTTGTGATTTTGCGTTGCGAGATAAGCAATTGAGAGTGAACCGTGGTTTGTTTTTTTGTTTTAATACAGTAGAGTGATGGAAGGTGAATTCAAGCAAAAAAAAAGATGACAAAGGAATAAAGATTGTCAAAAGGAAAAAAGGTTGGACAAAGGTAGTGATATTTAATTATAGAAAAGAAATCGTTTCAGTAGGGCTTTCTTAAAGTGATAGTTCCGGTTGACTTTCGTTTCGATAAAATCTCGGAAGCAACGGGACACGCCACATGCGACCCAGTTAATAAATTTCTTTGTTTTCGAGAAAACCCGATAGCGGGCCACGCCAACGGTCAAAACGCCATTCTTTTGCTTCATCGAAAAGCATCCTATTACAAATTATCAGTCGCAAATTTTTGAAAATAATTACATCCGCTACATCTTCTTCATCTGGGCAAATAAAATACCGTGCTCCAACGGATCCATTATAAGGTTTTGAAAAAAGTCCTTTGTTTTCTACTCTTCGTTTTCTTTAAGATTTCCAGGGTATTGTAATTTACCCCAAAATTAGGTGGCGACCATTTCTTTTTATAACAACAAAATCAACAGAAATACACGATAAGAATAATCGAAATTTAATAAACTACAATGAACCCACCCCTTTCGCTGAGCATTCCGATTTCTTATCATTCGATAATTTCCTTCGGGCAATGGCGACTGCACTTTTCCATCTTCTTCATTGTTGAAAAAGTAGTTGGATCGCGTGTAACATTCATTATAAATAATTTTGCAACAATACATCCTGTTTTCACCCTCCAGATGTGGCAGGCAAAAAGCTATCCAAACAAAAGTAAACTTTTGGCTTTTTTATATGTTTACGTTTAAGACCATCGTAGAAAACGATCGAGGTGAAACACCCGATACAAACCTTGACAATATTTCAAATACGCAGCTAATTCATTGTGTATCCTATCGTTTGTTGTGCGGATTCGTAGTGATTTTATAAAAATTTTGTAAATTTAAAACACCAAAAAGAGGAAAATGTTGCTTTATTTAAACGAAAGAACTTAGTAAATCTGAGAGATAAATAAACTTTATAAACAATTTTCTGGCACAACCATACAACGACGAAAGTGGGAGGTGACAGGTCCATAGCTAACCATGCGATGCAAGGGAATCCGCTAACTCAGGGTGACAGGATACGCGGCGGTCCTAGAAGTTCATGGCGTTGATCAGTCGAGATGGAAGCACGGCAACTGGGAAAGCGTTTTTGTAGAGGCCCTAGGACCCACAAGGGGATATAGGACACAAGTAAGTAAGTATGCCAAATGAGAGTGAATTTGTGTAGGTGTAATTCTCGCATGTTTTATTTTGTCGCAAACGGTTATTGCGCGCAAAGATGAGAGGACGAGTGATTTTAGAACTTATTTGAGATCTATGTCAATCAAAATAAAAATGTTTTCATTCAAAAATACTATAAATGCCACAAACAACAGTTGGAATAGTGTTAATACCTGCCTAATATCCAGACAAACTTTGCCAGAACTAGATGCCAAAAAAACTCAAAGGCTTCTGTCTATAAGTAGGAATAAATCAACTCTGTTGTAAGAGCATTAACAGGAAACTGCCTGGAGCTGCAAGGTCGAAGAGGAAGGAAAAGCGATCGTTTATGTGCTTTTCACAACCTCTGCTCCTAGCACCACTTTAAGTAAGGCAAATTTAGGGGGTTACTTCTTTGAAGACCAGGGCACTCATTTTATAACTTTTCAGACGATTATCGTCGAAACGTAAAAAAATTCAGGCAAAATATAACTTATTATAAATAAGGCCATCAAAATTTAGAAAACGACATCGTTCACACGATTATTGCTACGGACCAAATAATCGACTCATCTCATCCTCATTTTTGGCGACTTTAATCTGCCTGAGCTACGTTGGACGCCATCATATGATGAATCATTCTTTACAGCTTCAAATGCCAACTCTACAAAGGACTGTCTTTTCTTAGATCGATTAACAGACTCAAGTCTATGTCAAGTCAGCGGAGTCGTAAATTACGTGGGTAGGCAACTAGATCTTATATTTACAAGAGATCCTCTGCCGCGCTCTGTCCCCTATCTCTATCCACTACTGATAATATCCACTCACCATTGCCACCTATTTCAAACAATCTGTTGTCGATAACTCATTCGTACCCGACCCCTCCTACTTCAATCACTTACTAAAGGTCTCCTTTTGGCCCCTTAATCTCTCAAAACTTTGATCTTATGTTATAGAAAATAAGTTACAGAATCTCAATGATGAATTCATAACCAGCCCAGACGGTGTCCCTGTCATATACCTTAAAAGATGTTCTTCTAACCTTTCCCTTCCTCCTTCTTATCTTTTTCGTCTATTACTAGGAGAATTTCTCCAGGTTTGGAAGGCCTCTTTCATAACCCCGATACATAAAAAGGGGTCAAAGAGGGAAGTGACCAACTATCGTCCCATTGCTAAACTTTCTCATATACTCAAGCTCTTCGAAAGTATTTTATACGAGGCCTTAAGCTTTCATCATAAGTCCATCTCTCCCCTTGCAAACATGGTTTCCGTTTAAAGGCAGATCAACTACTACAAACCTCGTTGAGTTCATCTCCATTACCCCCTCTGCTTTAGAGAATGACAATGAAGTAAATGTAATTGCCACCGACTTCAGTAAGGCTTTTGATAAGATATCTCATCAATTAATCATTTTCAAATTATCTACCCTAGGCTTTGAGCCCATATTTATAAAACGGATATCCTCTTACCTTGAAAACCTTTCTTATAGTGCTCGTTTCAAATCCCTCCTCTCGGCTCCTTTCTTGGCAATCTCAGGTATCCCACAAGGCAGCCATCTAGGTCGGATTCTCTTCATCCTCACTTTAAGCGATCATAAGAGGGTCATCAAAGACTCCTCCCTAACTCTCTACGTAAATTTTTCACCCCTAGACTCTAGTCTCCTTCAACAAGACCTCGATAGATAACTTTTCGATTTGGTGAATCAAAAATTGTTTAGCGCTTAACATGACCAAATGTCAATTACCTTGTCTCGTGAGTACATCCAGCCCCCTCCCCGAATATACCATCTTCTTGGTCACCACATATACATCGTACAATCTCTTCGCGAACTCGGTATTCTGTACAATAGGGAGTTAAATTTAAAAATTCGTTCGCATATTGATGAGATAATTCTAAAAGCCAACTCATCACTTGGTTTTGTCAAACGGTGGTCAAGTGTGGTCGCCCTTTCAGCGAGTTCACGTATCCAGAATCGAGAACATTCAACGTCGTTTTCTCCGATTTGCCCTTCGAGGTTTACCCTAGAACGACCCCCTATCAAGACCGCCTCCAACTCATAAACTTAAATACTTAAATACGCAGGGACGTATCAGATATTCTTTTCATTCATCGTCTTCTCTGAGGTTCTGTCGACCTCACATCGATTTAAAAGTAAATTTTCTTCAACATTTACTCTCGTTTTTTACTATGTCGTCCTCTTTTCTATTTTTTACGAACCAATCTCCCGTATGCTGCGGAACTCAAAGAATGTCGATCTCCTTCCCAATCTTTCCCTTACAAATCTTAGTTCGTCAGTCTAAGTTTTTAAGGTTAGTAGGTAAGCAATCTAATAGATTATATTAAGCCGAATAAATAAAGGTGTTTGCCCCCACCAACATTAAAATGTGCCCCCTTAACGAATTACCTTTTACTGGCATTCGCTGTTACTGGGATCCTAAGCATCTACAATTTAGTACGCCCTTTGTCAAACGATATAAGGTGGTTGACTATGGCGGTCACCGTCAACCGTAATTCAGTCACCTCTACCTTGACCAACTTTCTCATACCCAATGACGGGACTGTAAGAGGCGGGGGTAAATTGCTTACAAAGTATCACAATGAACAAAACAAGTGTTAGTCTAAGTCTTACAAACCTAACCTATCGTATACGTCTTCGAAAACTCAGCAAAAAAAAAAAAATACGACAACAATAAGAACCACTGCAATGTCATAATCATAACACTAAATTAATGATTCAATAGTAGTAAAACAAGACGATATTGTCCGAGGCAGGATTTTTTCGATTCCTCCACCATGCGCTGCGATGCTACAGTGATAGTAGATAAATATTTTCTCTGTTTCGCCGCGGGTCATCAGAAGTGGCATTATTATCTTCCCTTGATGTATGTAAAAAGTTGCCAGCTACAGTCCAAGTCAGGCATATATGTGGACACAACAGTTAGAAGAATGGCTTCACTTATACATCTCTCTGCGGGATGGCTGTAAACAGAGTGATATGCGCAACCATCCATTATGTGGGGCATGAGTGGATGTTCATACATCCCATATACGTGTATGTGTTTACCGATCAAAAAACAACCAAAACCCTTGGAAAACATTCAACCAATTTAAAGCGTAAAGTCGTTTAGTTGGATCTCCTTTCGATGGATTTCTGGCAAAGGTCTTCATTTTGAGTGTAAGGAAGGCAATGCTGAGTCGGAAGGAAAGTCCCTTGCTTTTAACAGACCAAGTGGGGTATGGATTCGACTGCACTAACAAATTGTATTGCATTTGGCAATTCAAAAGTTGCAAATGAAGTGGCGAGTTAAATCGATACTGAAGGACGATTTGCCGGAAGGAATTCATACTCAAATTTATTCAAAAGTCATTGCAATTAATTTAGACTACAACATGATGTTGACTCTTGTTTGTAGTGTCACAAGTTTGGATGTACCTATCAAGTTTTTATCGGTCTATGAAAGTTTAGGCAAAACTGTTTTCCAACACCGCCTTGTATGCAGTGGCGGATTTGCAGTCCTAGCCGCTCTAGGCCCCAGGCCATGTGCCGCCCCTTTCTCGGCAGCCATCATTATAGACTAGCTACATAATTCATGAATTTACTTTATTCCCACTTTTAATTTATTCAGAAAATTGTTGAACTAAACGCTAGTTTATAATATTTTCCGAGTTTTCAGGGATGATTGGACATTTAAACAAAACATTTAAAACGGTTTTAGGTTTTGTTTTTAATAAAATAAATATATTACAATGTCTTACAAACTCGTCTGCACTTAAGCGCAGCAAAATCATTAATTAAATCTTCGCAATCCAATGTGCTTAAAACATCAGCTTCTATGTTAAGCAAAGCAAGATTGTTTAATCTCTGCTCCGGCATTGTTGTACGTAAGTAGTTTTTAACTCTGCGCAAACAAGAAAACGATCTTTCTCCTGTACAATTACTGGCGGGTGTACACACACACATACGAAGAGCAATATCCATGTTTGGGTAAATGGTTTGAAGACCTACGGTTCGTAACCATTTCAACAAACTGACTACACTCTTTCGCTCCCCTTTTTTTATGCTGCAGTGAGAACGAAAATGAAGACATTCTTCTATAAAATTGTCTTCTACACTGAAAAAAAAAGTCGGCGTCGTATTGATGAATGGCGTTCATCAACATGATATTCATTGATATGACGTAATTTTCATAAATATGATGAACAAATTCATGAAAACTTTTTGACAATTGATGAACAGTTTTTCAATATGATGAAAATGAATTCATCAATTTTTTCAACAGGATTCTGAAGAGAATTTAGCGTATGTTTTTATGAACTACGTTCATTATTTCATCAAAACATTTCATCAATATGACGAACACACTTATTTTGATGAATATAGTCATTTGTTCATCCAGTTGATGATTTATTCGTCTTATTGATGAATGGAATCACCATATTCAAGTACGATTGCCATGATTTGAATTTTTATCATATTGATAACGACGTTCATCGTTTTGATGACGGCTTTTATTATATTGATGACCGCGTTCGGCAAAAAACAGACATTCATTTTAAGTAAGGAGAACGTTGATGTAAGCCTTCATCATATAGATGAACTAATTCGTTATATTGATGAAAAAAATTAAATGCACCCTTATATTCATCATATTGATAAATGGAATCATCATATTGATGAACTTCTTTCATCGGTTTCTTCAATGTGATGCACAGATTGTTAGTATGATGTATGCTGTAGGTGTACACACGCGATGTTGGTACAGCATTTATACTCACACATGCATGATGAATCTTTTAATGTATATATGCGTAGATAATTATATGTCATTGCTCATCAAGCGTAAAGTATCTACACAGGGTGGCATAGAAAAAAATTGTGAATGGTTTTACGATGAACGATGAATATCTTAAAAGATTCGATATATGTGATTTAGAAATTTCATCACATAATTATTTGTTTATCTTTTAATTAATGTTCCCCCAAAAGTATCCATTTGCATTTTAAACAATGTATTGACAATTGCTTGCCGATGAACAAACTTTTTTATTTTTTATTTTACTACGAGCGACTGGTTTTGCTAAATAAACTGCAGTATATACAATTTAAAACAAATAATGAAGTGTGAAAAATTCAATATTAGTGTAAGAATGGTGGAAATATAAAAAAGTTATAGTCTAACTTCGATTATTCACATTATATAAAGTGTTATAAATTTTGCATAAATAGCTTTAATATATTAATATATTTTAAGTATTTATTATGTTATCAGTATAATGAAACTTATATAATTAGAACATACATCTTCGATGGAGCGCCTCATTTACCCTAAAAAGAATGCAATTTACCTAGCCTTAATTAAAGGTATGCAATTAATGTATAACTTTAATTCAGTTGCATAAATATATCTGGGAGGTGTTGACCAAGTGATTTCGTTTCAATGATTTTACTATGTAAATTGTAAACGAACGTTTTTCGGCATAAACTGTTTGCTCTAAATGTTCATAGCGACGCTTTAAAAGCTAAATCATGAGTAAGACTATCTAATTTTAAAGGGGCTTATTTTTCCGATATCTTGATATAGCTTTTTCATTTGTAAAAACTAAAACGTAAATATCGAAAAATGTTGTTGTACGTGTTTTAGAATACATACTTCTAAAAGGTAGGTTAAGCTACGTTTCCACCGAACACAAATACCAAGATTAAGTACAAGAGGTTTAGAATTAATCCCGAAGTGTTTCCACCAAATAAAAGAGGATTAACTTGACGTATTCTCTCTGGCTCTGTCCATTTGAGAGAAAATTACATTTCACGAGAGAGAGAGAGAGAGAGAGAGAGAGAGAGAGAGAGAGAGAGAGAGAGAGAGAGAGAGAGAGAGAGAGATTTTTCCATTTTTGATGTCTTTTCTCTTCAACTTTTTTTTTTTAACTTTTGACATATCGAGCTGTGAAAAGTGTGTTTGTTTTATTTCTAATCTCCCTTTTTATGATAAGTTCCGAGATTTATGCGGGATTTACGGAAATTTTTCTAAATCTCGCAGTTATTCTCCGGTGGAAACTTAGCAGTAGGGTCGATTTTTGACGTTAAATAAATATGTCATTAAAATAAAACTACAATTATCATGAATTTTGGTAAAAAAAAGAGCTCGCTATATAATTATAACGTTGTGATTTCATTACATACATAAATGTAAATAAATATTTACTTTTTAAAAATATTTTCAAAATCAATGTAATATTGTTATTTAACCAAACTTTTCTCGTACATTGTTCTCTCACGCCTCAACATTATAAAATTCAACAGAATGGATCAATAAAATTATAACTAAATAACAAAAAACGCAAAAACACATTTCAAACACAAATGTATGCACATGCACCCTGTGACTCTATGCATATGGCAGGCAAATGGCCGTTCTCTGATTCTCATTGGGATCCATTATGAAAAAAAAAAAAAAAAAATTGTCCCAGGAGTGATAAAAGTAACTCAGAAATAATTTTTTTTTTTTTATAAATCTTCAATATTTCTTGAGCGCGTGAGTTTTTGCCACTACACTTTATTGACTTTCGTGGTGAAACTGATTTTCGTTTGAATATTTTCCTTTCGGATGCGAAGAAATTCAATAGTTAAATTCACATAATATTACCATTACCATTTTCATGACATTATGCTCGTTTAAGTATTTTAGCATCCTCATGAAAGTGGGAAGGCTATATCTTTACGATTTATATTGGTGTCAGTATTTTTATTTCATGTTTTTATTTGTGTGAATAATCTTACAACTACATGAAAACAAATTTGACAGCACAAAAAGTGTGCATCATATTGATGAACGAATTTGTCAATATGATGAATACATTCATCACATTATGAAATTAAAGGGGAATTTGGGTTCATCATATTGATGAATTTTTCATAATATTGATGAACAAAGTTGATGAATGATGAACAACATCATATTGACGAAATCGGTTTCATCATACTAATGAAAAAGTTCACTGGACTAAAATTGTTAATTTTTTCATCACATTGATGAACTTTTTCACTACTATGGTGTACCTTTTTTTTTCAGTGTAAGTCAGTATAATAAATCATTTGCAATGCCTTGGCCTTATGATGAAATTATTTCAGGAATTCCATTCTCAATTTCATAAATTAAAAATTTTTTTTAAACTGAACTGCGATGTGAGCGCCGTGTAACTAATGGGTACCAAAAATGACGAACACAGTTGCCCTCACTTAAGATTCCACAAAAAAATGGCCCCCCGATTGACAAAATGGCAACCGCAGATGATTTCCTAAGTATGCGTGCGGCAGCAATGGCGCTCCTTTGATTTGTACAGGCACGAATACTTAGGAAATCCTCTGCGGTTTTAGCAGCTTGTTTCTGCTCTCAGTTGACCATCTAGTTTGTATCATCTTTGACGCACACTGTTGACATAACTATCGCAAATCACAGTCGCGGCGGGCAAGCGAGTAAGGCCGTGGGTGGGAGGGCAGCGGCGGGCGCGGGGTCACAGTGGCGGCGCGACCGCAAGAACTTGACTGACACGTGCATAATACAATAGGTACCTACGTACCTATTCTTCCTAGATCACTAATAACTTAAACTTTATTAAATTAAACTAAACGCGGAACGCACGAACTATTTTATATGTACGATGTGCGAAATCTATATATATAAAAATAACTTAATAAATGTGTGTGTGACAGCCTACCGACTGCCACACACATCCGATTTTGATTTAGTTTTTTTTGTTGGTTAATAGACCATGCAGAGAAGGTTAATAAATTGGTATGATAAATTTTTGAAAGAAGGCTCAACCGCCATTCCAATGAATTCATTTTTGTACACTTTGAACAAAAAGAAACTGGATAGAAATCGAGTAGTGACACTTCAAATACAAAAAAAAAATATTTTAAATTTTAAAAGCAATTGTTGTTGTCAATTATTTTAATTATTTTCCAACCAAATTGTTGTTGTCAACAATTTTGAAAGTTTTTTTTTTTAAATACCTATAGGTACCTAAAAAGTTTGTTCTAATAAATTATGTTTACTATGTTACATTAAGTAAGTTTTTGAAATGAAGTAGATACTTTGATTATACAAAGATGAATGGCCGATGATATTTTGCATCGAATTCGTACTGTGACATCAGCTAATGAACTGGAGATGTCAGATGGAATGCGCAACAAAGCTTTGATTTTGATCGAGGATATGTGTCTGCTCATGAGTGGCAATTTGTTGTGCAAATTGGGGATGCCACAGCCAAATCGTTCAATGCAAGGCGCATTTAATCGAGAATTGGAGCGAGAAATGAACTTCGACCGAATCGCATTGAGTCAAGCTGTTCGAACAAATGTGCCAATGTTGAATCAAGAATAAAAGAAAGTGTACGATGAATTGATGCAAGCAGTCGATAACGAAAATTGCGGAACTGGAAATACATTCATGATTTCACTGATGTTGGCTCCAATTGTTCGAGATCTGAGATCGCTTTGGCCCTAGCCTCTTCTGGGATAGCGGCTACTTTGTTAGAAGGCGGTCGAAAAGCTCATTCTGCATTGAAATTGACATTGAATCTGCAAGTGGATGCAGAACCTACATGCAACATTTCAAAGAACACTGCGATGGCGAAAGTACTGCAGCTATGTAAGATTATCATATGGGACGAATGCACAATGGCTTACAAACGCGCATTGGAGGCCCTGAATCGTTTACGTAATCATAAGCGACCTTTCGGTGGAGCAACGATCTTGCTATCAGGCGATTTTCGTCAAACGCTGCCTGTCATTTCGAGATCAACTCCGGCAGATGAATTGAATGCTTGCCTGAAGGCGTCTGCTTTATGGCGATACGTCAAGAAATTGCATTTGACAACAAACATGCGAGTTTCTTTACAAAATGACCAGTCTGCTTCAGAGTTGTCCAGGTATTTGTTGTCCAAATATTTATGATGGGCAATGGTGTGATTCGAGCAGACTTAATCACCGGCCTGATTGAGTTTCCACAACTTTTTGCAACTTTACAACGAGACCGGAAGAACTAATCATGAATGTTTTCCCGAATATCGCTCAGAATTATATTGAACATGATTGGCTGAGTGTAAGAGTGATTTTGGCTGCGAAAAACAAGAACGTCGATCATTTGAATTTCGCCATTCAAAACCAAATCGCTGGTGAGTTGCATTCAATTCAACAAATCAGTCGACTCCGTGATGGATGAAAACGAAGCCACCAACTATCCCACTTTGTTGCGCAATCTAAATGAACCAAAACTTTGTAACGGTACGCGTTTGATTGTGAAGAATTTAATATCAAATATTATTCAAGCAACGATTTTTATGGGAAAATTCAAAGGCGAAGATGTTCTTATTCCGCGGATTCCACTTATACAGAACGATTTGCCGTTCGTGTTTAAGCGTCTTCAATTTCCCGTACTTCTCGCTTATTAATAAGTCGCAAAGACAATCGCTGTATGTGTGTGGCAAAAATCTTAAATTTCACGTGTCAGCAAAGCTCTCGCTTTGTACGTGTACACACCCGATAATAGAAATAGAACAAAAAATGTTGTGTACCATAAAGCATTTCAGTGAAAAAGCGGTAGGTTGGCCGACAAGTATTTGATTCTATTTATTTATTTAATTTTAATATACCTTTTGATTAAAAAATTTGAATTGACCGAATTACATGAAGCAGAATGAAGCGGAAGCTCGGAATTATTAATTTCATTACCTACATAAATGAATTTGGGCGGAACGAAGTTCGCCGGGTCAGCTAGTTATATATACTTTGATACGCAAAATATTGATTTAGGAAGATTATAATCATATGATACTTTGCATTTAAGTTATTTCTTGTTAATCATGTTATCATCAGTGATTTTTTTTGGCAGGATTTGCCGCCCTTAATTTCTGGCCGGCCTAGGCCCGGGCCTACTGGGCCTTAGGGCAAATCCGCCACTGCTTGTATGACGACTATTTTCTGGGAGAGGTCTTGAGACAAGTAGCCTTCGCCACGGTGGAGTTGTTCTCTGTGTTCTCTGTAGGAATTGATGCATATAGTTTTACGTTTACAATCTTTCTTTGAAAACTCTTGCATTCATACTTCCACGTTCACAGGGTTCCATTTTTAGTTTCATAAATTTTCATTTAATTTATTGATTTCTATATTTTCTTTACATATTTTACTTATAGACTAAAAGCCTTTAAAATTTTAAATGTTAAAATAACGCAATAATTAATTTTGAGAAAAAACATTAAAACTAACATTAACATTTGTCGTTTTGATTTTTTTTTTTTCTAGGAAGTAAAAATCTCACACTACTATGAGTACCCCACGATTTATACCTACCTCGGAGAACAAAAAAGTTTCCCATGCCCTGTTGGCTTGGCTAACACTGCAACCTAAAAGATCTATTGTATCAATGTCGAAAGGTTAGGTGCAGAGCAATAAGTCCACGAGATATAAGTTTATAATGGATTTTTTTCCACTTCAGTGGGACATAAGTTCCAAATTTGATTGTGGAATTATGTCCCTCTAAAGTGGGATATAAGTCTAATGTATTTTTCAAAGATTGGAAATTATTCCAACATTTTGTAAGTAGAAAAATATATCATAAAAAAGTCCAAACCCCATGTTTGACACATTTTTTTTACAAAGTAACAATAAAAATAATACCCACATGCTTAACACATTTAATGTCATTTGCAATTTAATTTTTATTTTAACAAAAAGGAAACAAAATCTGAAGTTAAAAGTAAATATATTTACTTAAACAACTTTTTGTTTTAACTTCCAAAAATCTCAGTGGATTCATTAACAAACAGAATTGCCGCATTTAGGAAAATGAGAATCCACGAGTGATTGTTGAAAAGCCGATGCATCCACAAAGAGTGACTGTTTGGTGCGGTTTATGGGCTGGCGGCGTCATCGGGCCGTACTTCTTCAAAAATGAGGTCGACCAAGCAGTTACCGTGAATGGTGTTCGCTATCGCGAGATGATATCGAACTTATTGTGGCCCGACATTGGGGATATGGACCTGGACGAATGTGCTTCCAACAGGATGGTACCACTTGCCACATAGCCAACGAAACAATGGCTTTTTTGGGCGAGAAATTCAATGGTCGTGTTATCTCGAGTCGTGACGATGTCAATTGTTATGTCCAAGAGTTATTGAAAATATGGACCATCGGATAGAGGTATGCCACCGAAACCGTGGCGAGCATTTGGCCGATATTTTGTTTCACACATAATTGTCATAGATCCTTTTCTATCATAATAAAAAATATTAAGATAATTCTCTGAAAATTTTTTGTTTTATTTACAATTAACATCGTGAATTTGAGGATGAGGATCTTCTTGGTCGCTTCGAACGCAAAATTCTTCGAATGATTTTTGGAGAGGCGTATTGGTTGAGGCCCAGGTCCACCCCGGACTGTAGCGCCACCTTAAGTAAGTAAGAAAGTAAACATCGTGCGTTTTCGTTGGACCACCCTTTATGTAACGGTGCTTAGTAATGCTAAGCTTGATTCGATTTTTTTTCCATTTAGATAAACCCCTAGGCAAGTCAGTTTGCTTTGGGATAGAAGTCCCGAGGAAATGGGATTCCACCAGAGTTTCTAGAAGATGCATTATATATCTTACATGTAATTTCTGTCATAAGATTTGTGTATCTATATTTTCATATTTTATTTAAAAAAATGTTTTTCAAATAGATTTATTCCAATAGCTATTATTTTTAAAGTAAGTTGATAACGAGTTCTTAACGGAACAATTCAGGTTTTTGAAAATTTGACAATTTAAATATTTTAACCAACAATTTTATTCTTATTTTTTGTTTGCAATTTATTTTAATGTCAACAGTTTGTATTTTAAAAAGTTTAACATTTATTGTTCTTGATCAAAGAATTTTTTCTCTGGAAATTTGGAATATTTTCGTTTTTAGTCGCACGATTTATATTTATGAGCTTTTTTAATAACTCGTTATTCAGACAACTGTTTACATTATCTTACAATTTTGGCATTTTTTATATTTAAACCAAGAATAACAAGAATAACAGTTCTTGCTTCTCGACTTACATTTGCATTTTTAAATTAAGAGTTTTAAGTTTTATTGTTGAGCCAAAGAATACTTTTTTTTTTTCTGAGTGAGTACTTGATCACGGATCACGGCAATTTAACCCCTGGTTTCTCGGCTGATATTCGGTCCACATTCGATCGAGTATGGCGGAGAAGATTCAACGACGACCTGTTCAGAAAGCTTAACGCACAACGTCTAAGATGGCAAAGTCATGTGAGCAAAAAAGGGACGTAGTCCGTATTTCAAGCGGCGATTCTGTAGAGCGTCATAAGCTGTAATGTATAAACAGTGTTAAGCTCGCATCACTCTTCTGATTGCGAGTCGAAAATTTGCTCCTTCAAAAACTGAGTATGTTTCAGGACTCCTCACTTAGTTGCTCGCTTTACGACTCCCCATTGAACCAGACTCAAACGCGGTTCCAAAACAAAAATAAAAGACTAGATTTTCACCGGTTTGTCAACGTGAGTCTACCGACACACCTTTCGGATACCAAAATGGCGCTTAGTATCGATTTGTCCACAGATTCAGTCATCTTGTCTGTTCTTCCCCAAAGCGATGTCCAGATAGAAATAAGTTGCGGCGAACTTTTATCTCCAAACAGTTTCGAAGAAAATACAAATATATGAACTCTTTGTACCACACCCTTTGCCAAAGACGCTGCTTCTGCTGCTAGACACAGAAAACAGAAAACCGAAAAAAACGCCATGAACCAGAAAACCACAATAAATCCTAGACAGACTTTGTACCGGCACCGCACAGCTCGCACGAATACCACCAAAAGCAAGGAAACTCACTTACCATCGGCTAAACGGCAACCATATTCGTATATTGTAGCTAGTTGGTGTTGGTTTTTCTACTTTTATTCTTTTATCTATTTATCTATCCTCTGATACACATTCAGTGATATGAAGAGAAAAGGACGACATAAAACGACGAGGGAAAATAAAAAGTTAATTCGCCTGCATCCGGATAAGACTTCTCTAAAGATAATCGTATTTCACTTATGAAGTTGTATCTGCTGTTGCGGTTTTAAGTGGCCGCTCAGCTTGGTCAGTTTCAGTGCATCAGATGTGTCACAAACGAGTAACTGTATACAGTGGCAACTTCTTGACGGTATACTCGTATATAGGCCAACCACCAGATGTTCCATAGAATAAAACTGATGATGAATTATCCTGTCGATTGTCCCCTCAAGTGAATGTCCCCAACTAGCACATCCGCAAATCACAATAATTATACGGCTTCTCCTTCGGTATGGGCTTCATATTGTGTGTGCTGTGTGCACCGCATTAGAAGAGGACAAATTACCTACCAACGACGCCCATGTCTAGCCAGGGAAGATGCAGAGAAAAGTTTCAGCTGCATGTCTGATGTCTGGCTGTCTGCCGCTCCAGCACTCTTCTCCCTTTTGTACCAGGACCAGGACGACATTACTTCCAAATGTGCACAGAGCACACTTTACGCCTGCATTCGGTTGATGTTTCCATCCCCCCAATCCCCCCCCCCCCAATAGAGAGATCAAAAGTTTCCCAACTCTGATCAATATTTTGCACACACACAGGAAGTTCTTAATGTGCGGAAGCCCAAAATCGAATTGTTATCCCTGAATCAGGAGTTTTCTCAAAATTGAATCTTTATTTAAACTTACCCAGGGCCTACTGCTAACCACATACATGTGTGTGAGTCGGTTGGTGGAGCTGTTCTTATATAGAAAATTCAATTTGTAGTGTGAATGACTTACCTGAAAAGAGAAAACAGAAAAAGTGTTAAGTGATAAATCGAATTGAATGGGAACAGATATGATAATAGATTTGGGCGAACTTTGAGTGCAAACATTAACAAGGAAAACACATTGGGGATAGTTTTCACGAGCCATTAGATCGTCGCAATGGCGTTTTGATAGACTGTCAAATACATAAGGTCGACATTACCAGAAGACTTTTATTTGCTGGCCTATACGATGAATATAAATGAGAAAACATTTATGTGAATGAGCGAAAATGAAATGGGCCGGAAATAATTTAACGATGGACGGCGAGAATGAGGTCACCAGCCCTTGCTTGTGATGTAAGTTGCGACAGCAAGTTTATGGCATTTTAACGACATCGCCTTAATCATGTTGAATTTATATAATAACGTGTTTTTATTGATAGAGTGCTTTGAGTGTTTTAATGCTGATTAAATTACTGGACGAACAAATTAGTGTTTATGGGGAAACAAATATTTTTGACTACCTACATCCAACTGTCAGAAGTTGCGCGAGGTACATGCATCAGAGACAACAGCATGATACATAAGGCAGAGCTTATCATAACAGCAGCTTATCACGCACGTAAACAACACAGGCTTGTAAGCAACGTTGGAACACATCAGCATAGCAACAACCACGGCTTGGTATCAACCAGCTGGAGCTTTTGTGTGCTGGGAGAGATGCTCCAATTGTGTCTTGTATTGTACCTACAAGTTGTTTGTATTTCCGTATATTTTATGTAATACGTAGCCTTAGCTTCAGTTAGTTTTAAGTTTCATTTTTGACAATTGTCCACTTGAGTTATAGTTTTAAGTCGGCTGCGAAACTATAAAGAAAATAAAATAAAAACCTAAAAGGAATTTAGTTTTATTAAATATACCTAATTACCTAACTCACGCGCTTTCCAAGATGGGGTGAAGTTAAATTTGTAGTTGCGCGTTTACCCCAATCGGGTTTAGGATTAACCTGCGGTAGACATTATTTACTTCCTTATGTAGAAGTAAAATTCCGTTCATGTGCCATCCAATGAATTTGGTTTTTGGTTTTAGTTTTAGTAAAATATTTATTATAGTTTGAAAAAAAAACCTTTTTAACAATTCATCGACTTAAGTATGTGCTGCGTTATCTGTTTTTTAAATATATTAATATTGCTTTGGCCTTTAATATTTAAGTCTAGGTTGTTAAACATTTGGGTTCCTTTATATAAAATATTATTCTGACAACTAGTTCGCCTATACCTACAATGATAGACGGAAATCTCCTAAGTTCCTTAAATTTACCAACATATTGCAAATTTCTCTGTAGGTACTTCCATTTTTTTAGTTTAAAAGTAAAAATTAATAAATTAAATAAAGTTAAACTTTTGGTTTTTTGAAATATTTAAGTTCAATGCATTTTTACATAGCCATTTATACAACGAACTGGCATCTAGGTTTAGCTTGTGTTCACATTCTTTTTTTTCCAACAATGTGGATTAATGTATCATCCGCAAATAAGGAGACCTTTGAAAATGTAAGACAATCTTTGATATCATTAACACAAATTAAAACAAAGTATAACTCCAAGAACTTTTCCCTGTGGAATACCTAATTTTACCGATGAATATACTCCTCCTAATTTTACCCTCTTTCTGCCGAATGATTGTTTCACAAGTTTTCTATTGTTTTTTTTTTTTTAAACATAAAATACAAATGTCCAGAAAATCTTCGAATAATAAAAAGTGGAAAATAGCAGGCTGCATAAATTTAAATTATTTTCAAAACTAATTATTGGCAAACACATTTCTTTTTTATCACAAAATATATAGGTACATAATTGCAACGGTTTTCGCCGACGAGTGACGATTTAATTTTAAAAATCAAACGTATAAATTTTCTGTGTGTGCCGTGAGGGTGGTAATAAGTCAAGTCCGAGAGAGAGCTATGGTGCGGTCACAACGGGATTAACCATGGTTGAAAGACCGAACGCTTTTGACTTCATCATCCTCTAATGCAAAGACGAATAAATGTAACAAAACGACCACTCACTGGATTGCTTTAGGTGTAACTAACTTGTTTGTTCTTCTGGGAATTTTCCGCTTAATCTGCTGTCATTTACTTTGTCTCAGAATTCCAATCCAAGCGGACCATAGAAATAGAACGGACCTTATTACGGAAGCGTTGTTGTTGTTTTCGAGCCTTTGGCCCTTCACTTCCGACAAAATAAAAGATTTAATAAATACTTCAGCGGCGTCTTTACCGGCAAAAAAATTTCAGAAATGTTTGACAAATGTTTCTGAAGCAAATCGAAAACATTTCATCAACGTTTAAACAAATCTTTCGCTTGTCTGGATACACCTTAATATGCCAAGAAAAATCGAAATACTAGCAGCAACATATTGTGTATTTGTTGCATATTTGAATATAAACTTTTAAATTAGTTTTTGAAAAACAATATCGAAAATAAAAATTATGAATATTTGATTCAAATAGTAACAACCATCGACAAGCAAGTGAAATGCCATGCCAAATTTACATTATGTTGTGACGTCACGTTGTACAGTATGTTTACAATATGGCTGCTGGTAGTATGAAGTTTGACATATTCATACATTATCTGTTGTGTTTTGAAAACAACTGCTGCCACAACTCAAAAATAAAATTTTCCTATGATCCGCAATGACGGTTGAAGAAAGGGTTCACGTATGAGCGAATTCTATAAATGTGTGAGTGATATCGAGAACTGACAACTTCCAATATTTCCTATTCTAATGTAGCCTTGTTACTTGAAATTCCAGGCGAGCTTTCCCATACGCAACCTATTTAAGTAGCGAGAATGATGTCGGATGAGAACAACTGTTAACCGCGTAACCGTTGTGCGACAATTTGGTACTTTTTCCGTGGACCCTGATACAATTTGTTGTTACTTTGTTCCTTTTTGTTAGTTGGAAAAGGCACTTCACTTTTCAAAAACTGTGATTTCAAAATAAAATAAGTTTAAATTATAACGCGGTTCCCTATCACAAAACTATTTTCGGGTAAAACATTGGCTCGTAATATACACACTATTAGAAAATACACTTTTTTGCACCGCCCCTTTTTGTGACTTTTTTGATTATCTATTCCGAATAGAAGACAAGAACTAACCTTCGATTAATTTCTACTGCGATTTAGTTTGCAGATGTGATAGCAGAGCCGACGTTAACACTCAAAATGCCTTTTCTATTATACTGACATTATCCTTATAGATCATTGATTTCCATGGTTTACAACAACAGTTACAGATTACAGTCAATCGACCCATTCGTATGGGCGAGGGCTATATTGACACCTCTTCGTTCTAAAGAACGCAAGTTGTCTTCCGCACTTGGAATAAACCACAGCCACCACGAATTCAACCGCTAAATGATGGGGGCTGACCAATAGTGAAATTGGTACAGGGGCCCCCCCATCTCCCGTGGTACCAGTTTAAGCCAATGGTAAAGCTTTCGCAACCCGAAGGTTACTCCCAATTGGACTGACTTACCCAGTCCCGGTATTAGTAGAGACTGTTCGTTCAAAAATGTTAGGTGAACAGAGCATCTTGAAATCCACAATACCAGCTAAATCAAGATAACTCAGCACCTATTTTCTCTTAACTGATTAATTTGGTGATGCCTACAATAAAGGCATCACTCAAATTTGGGCAGTGCCCCGCTTTACAACAACAGTTGGATCTCATACCATTGGTGTAAACCGTGTAAATCAATGACCTATTGGATCAAGTGAACATAATAAAAAAAGGCCTAAAGTGCAGCTGTATATTTTGACATTTGCTGATATTAAATGTCTCAGCATTTGCATGGGCGTTTGCACAGTCTTTCGAAAGATTGTACCCTCTTTCAATTTTCTAAAACAGGTCGGCAACATAACGTTTCCATTTCACGTAAGTGAAAAAATATAAATAGGGATGTTTAGTCCATCTGGTGACCACAAGGAAACCAGTTCGTCTCATATATTTTGGTTTCAAGTGGATTGAAACGGACAAACTTCTTTCTTTCTTTCTTTCTTCCATTCAAGTTATAACCACAACTAAATCAAACCGGAATACTAAAGTTTATCAGCGACAGACAACCCGCAGGTAAGTTTACTCAAATCCATTAGCATCATTACTATTCGTGTTCGTTAAGACAAACGTCAACATATCGCTTGCTGACACATTCTTCACACTCCATCCTCGCGACGCGAAGAGAGAAATATTTTGACATCCAATTAACATATCTATTAGAAGATTATAACTACTTGGCCATTCCCCAAAGATTGTGATGAGTTCGGACAGTTGAGATCAAGAAGCGTGGCGACTTCGTGGGAAAGGTTTCGGATAGTTTTACCTTCGAAAGTACCTCAACCTTTCTTATAAAACTCATCACACCGGAACAAATACTAACCAGTCACATGCCACACTGTATACCAAAGTATAGAAGATGGCGTGCAATGAAAGGAATATTTTTCCGGTCTGAGACTGAGGTCCCCAACTGAAAAGAGAAAAACTCACGGAAAATCCATACGAAAATGAGTGACCCCGATACAATTTGTTCCGCCATCGTCTGATAAAAATTTCGAGCCGTACAGTTTGTTCGAGCGAGACGGAAGTCTTCGGAATTTGTTATACCTATTCTTTTATTTTTATTTTTTTTTTCTTAGCAGGAGGCAATCCTTTCAGAGTGTAACTAGCGCACATACTTCCTGAGCTGACATGATTATACAGTGGCTGCTGGGCGATTAGTGGGCGGACTCTGGGCTTTCGTTAAGAGTGGAAACAATTTCGTCATCGTCGTCGTTGTAGTCGTCGTCATCGTCCTTTCTTTCCATCGAGTGGCAGCGATTTGTCCACTCCTTATCTTCTGTGTATAATTGAAGAAGAAATGAGTGGTGGGCGGCACAATGTCACCTCTAGCTCGTTTCGAATAATGAATATTTCAACAACACTAGAACCGATGTGGAGGCTCGCAGACCACCCCAACGATAAAGTACAGTCAGCGCTTCGGCTATTTCAATGGCCTGGCATTCGGTAGGGCTTAGATGGATGGATTTGCCGTGGCGCGTTCTTTTGTTATAAATTGAATCTAATAACAAAAGTGCAATCGTGCGGTCTTAATTGTGGATTGAAATCATTTCGTTGGATTTTAATTAGAATTTCGCTTTCCGATGTCTGACTTTATGTGGCGACAAATAATTGGGTGAAGGGGGGGGGGGGGGGGGGTCGATGCGAGTTGTATTATCTTGACCTGAATTACGAGGGAGAAAGTGAACTTATAGTGGCAAGTTACCATTTTAAATTATGTACACAATAATACAGAAAAAAAAAACAAGAAAACTCACCTTAGACTCAGCTTATCTTTACGCACCTTGAGATATGATATTAATAATCTTACTACTGAACAATTAGTTTAAGCGTATATTGAAATATACATTTTTGAAAAATAAACATTTTATTTTGAGGAAACAAAGAAAAAAAATTATTTAAGGGTATATGTATATAAAAAAGATTAAAAGCTTAACAGAAATAGATTGCAATTGATATTAACAAATAAATAAATCATTAACAAATAAGTAAATTAACAATTTAATAAATTAACAAATATTTATATTACTGAAATAAATATAACAAATAAATAAATTGACAAAAAACATATATCAACAGATAAATAAATCAACAATTGAATAGATTAATAAATAAATAAATTTACAGATAAATAAATTTTCAATAAATAAACGAAAAAATAAACAAATAAGTAAATAATTTAATAAATACACATAATCAAAAAATAAACAAAGTTGAATTAGTTAAGCACATGGTATACCGCATTTAGTTCGTTTATCAGATGATTATCCGAAGATCACATCTGATTTTGAATGTATGGGTGAGTTTTCGTATTTGGTCAAAGATCAATTCAACATTTGCCCTAATATGTAGGTCTGCAGTGGAATGATGCCAGGACAAATTAAGCATCATTTTAAGTAATTTATTTTGCGAAATTTGCAATTGTTTGATATGACATTCAGCACAACTTAGACTTAATTAATACAAAAATATCAAATCAAATCGTGCGTTTGTGATAATTCCTTCTACTTCAGTTTTGTTGCTTTTTTTGTGTGTCTGCCTATGGCCAGGCATTAGATTTTGGGGTGGTTGGTGGAATTGGACAAGGTGTATGGATATAGGAAGACACAGAGATACATGATAGCAGGTTCATATTTCGGCAGTCCCTTCGAAGACATTTCGGAATTGTGCCAGTTAATTTCTCTTTTTTTTTTTTGTGTCAAATGATTTTAGGTACGAAGCTAATCGCTGCTGATGTTGGTTTCAAAGCAAAAAGTAATAGATTTCATTGTTTTCTGTAATAGTTTATAGAAATTCTTACCTTTTTAGACACAAACCTCGTTTAGTAAAGTTAGCGAGGAAAAATGTTTATAAATAACAATTTTAGGAGAGCCACGTAGAGGCTGCGTAAATCCTTACGCGATGTTTAACTAAACAACTTCGTAGAGGCGTCGTAAGGGAATCTAATAAATACGGCTGTAAATGTCTCTACAGAAACTGAAATCAAGAGGGGTAATTGTGAACAGAGGTACATTGCAAACGCACTTAATTCTCTTAAAACCGGTTTTCCATCGAAGCATGCCATGGCATTATTTGAAAATACGATATATTCCCGTAAGTGTTCCCAGGCAAAAATGTTAAAATCCAGTCAAATTTGACTGTTTGACTGGATTTTTTCTGTCCAAATCCAGTCAAAAAAAAACATTCAAAACATCCAGTCAAAAAAACAGTCGAAAATGAAAACAGCTATTTTTTTTTTTTTTTCAACAAAATTTTTTTTTTATTTTATGGCAAATGAAAACAAAAAAATAAGTCGTACTTAATTTCACAGCACTAATTTCTTATACCTAGGTCAAATAAACAAATAAATAAATTATTAGTTTTAACTGGTAATGAATTATACCATCAAATTAAATGCAGTCTTCTGAGTCTGTGTCATTGCTTTCTATTGCTTCCATCTCTATATTTTGATAAAAAGTATTCTTTCCAACTTTTTTTGAAGTGATAACTTCTTTAGGCGCGTTGGGCACTATTTGGATGGGCAAAAACTAGCAAACTCGCGACACCGACACCGACACCGATTGCATACTTCTTTAGGCGCGTTGGGCACTATTTGGATGGGCAAAAACTAGCAAACTCGCGACATCGACACCGACACCGACACCGACACCGATTGCATACTTTTAGTTGTAAACTTTTGTACTATTGCTTACTTTTAGGGGTAGGTAATTTATAGCTTAATCTACGATGATTTTTATTTGAATACGTTACTATGGTAATTTATGGTAGCGACAAATTGAATGTCAAAATTATTTCAATTACCTGTTTTGTATGGGGAATTCATAACTTAATTTTACCAGGCTTAATTCCGACATATTCAGGCCGATCATTGAATCCGCCGGATGCTCTGCGGTCGGATTCAATCCGATCCGCAGTTGATCACTTCACAAGTGAAAACCTATCATTGAAAACGGCGGATGGACTACATTATCGGTCCGCAAAACCGCATTACCGATTGCTTGTAGTCCAGCGAGTCAGCTGTCAAATGAACATTTTTTCTTATTCGATTTTGATTTAATAAAGTGTACGAACATGGATAGCATTGTATTTTTCTTAAATTTAGAAGAAATTGCTAGTAATAGTGATACTAAAAGCATTAGAAGAGGTGTTAGAATGCGAGGAAAAGATGTCTGGATGTTTTTTTGAAGTGATAACTTCTTTAGGCGCATTGGGCACTATTTAGATGGGCAAAAACTAGCAAACTCGCGACACCGACACCGATTGCATACTTCTTTAGGCGCGTTGGGCACTATTTGGATGGGCAAAAACTAGCAAACTCGCGACACCGACACCGACACCGACACCGATTGCATACTTTTAGTTGTAAACTTTTGTACTATTGCTTACTTTTAGGGGTAGGTAATTTATAGCTTAATCTACGATGATTTTTATTTGAATACGTTACTATGGTAATTTATGGTAGCGACAAATTGAATGTCAAAATTATTTCAATTACCTGTTTTGTATGGGGAATTCATAACTTAATTTTACCAGGCTTAATTCCGACATATTATATCCACGATTTTAGGTTTGTGCACATTTACGGCACAGTAGCTTGTGTTATAATTACCGAAACAGGAAATAGAAAACTGTGGTAAACTTGCCACCCTAAGAGTAGGTATTCTATATAAATATAAATAATTGTAATATTCATGTCGCCTTAGTGTATACTGTAAAATATGATTAGTAATTTTTGTGTAAATAATGAATATAAAACTACAATTGATGCCGTACCACGAGGTCTAGAGCATTATCAATGGCGATGCGGCAAGACAGAAAAATATTGTTGTCTTTTCTCGTTCTTTTTCTTTTAAAAGTAAAATTTGTATTTTTCGGAAAGAAATTCATATTCAATTAAGCTTCAGTATAATTATTATTAATTTATTCGTTCTGTGCTAGTTTCGGTAGAATACAAGTAGATACAATCGGATTGTGGTAGCTGAAGTAAGATATGTACATTCGAGACTGTAATCTATCTAGATTACGCTGGAAGACAGCATCGATGAAATTTACTTATATATGCTAAAGATAATTCTGCATTACTTCGAGATAAAGTTGGGAAGAGATTTGATGATATTCCAATCATTTTGAGTGGGGATTTCAACATCAACTTTGCAGATGATAAAAATCTACCATTAATTGAATTTTTAAATAGCAAATTTGATTTAACGATGAGCAATGATCGCAATCTTAGCACGACTAGACATAAAACTACAATTGATGCCATGTTTACAAGATATTTAAATAGATTCGAATCAAAATTGTTTGTTTCCTATTTTAGTTACCTATCATAAACCTATAGTATCCGTTTTCAAATATAATGATAATAATGATGATGATGATGGAAGAGTTTGAAGTTGTTGATGAAATTTCATAAGTGTCATTGGTATGCATTTCAAAGAATACCCATTAATTTTTAAATTTAATATTTCATGTATCTGTAAATTTATACATTTTAAACAATAGATTGCAATTTTGTATGTAAAATAATATGTATTATTTTTGATGTAAAATACCGCATTAAATGAAAATGAAAAATGTAACATAATTTTTGTAGTAGTAGTAGTTTATAATAATGAATAAAAAAACACTTTATTTAAAAGTACTTCCTACACAATAATATATTTTCTGACGATTCGAAAAATACACACGTAATTGTTCAAGTTATCACTTCTGTCGGCACTCCCGGAGTGCCTTTTTTATAATTTCCTCAGGTATTTCAAAATTTGTACAACATGTTTTTTTATCTCGCAAATTATTTCTTATTGTCAAAATAGAGTTGGTTAACAATAATTGCATAGGATTTCGTTGCTTAGTTTTGACCAAATTTGACCAAAATAAAAAACAAATAACGCGCGCATAACTCCAACTCCAACTCCAACTCCAACTCCCAACTCCAACTCCAACTCCAAGTCCATTAGAAGAAAATACACATAAAACAAAAACTGTCGCATTTTTCGTTGCATTAAGTATTTTCGTTGCATTAAGTATTTTCGTTGCATCATGTGTGGAATTACTATACCAGATTCCAATAACGCGCGCATAACTCCAACTCCAACTCCAACTCCCAACTCCAACTCCAACTCCAACTCCAACTCCCAACTCCAACTCCAACTCCAAGTCCATTAGAAGAAAATACACATCAAAAAACTGTCGCATTTTTTGTTGCATAATGTTTGGAATTACTATACCAGATTCCAATAACGCGCGCATAAATGTTTACACATCAACAAGATTCATTCAATTTGACTTTAGCGACTTGCTGCTTGATGCCGCTGTTAGTGGGCTGTTTGTTTCTGTCATTTTACTAAATGGGTGTGTTTATGGCACTGCTCTCATTTACACTAGGTTTTCATTGGAGGTGAATTTTTTTTTTAGAGTCAAAAAAATAAATAACAGTCGACTTGATTTAAAGACGAAAAAATCCAGTCAAAAAAAACAGTCGGCTGGATTTGATTTTTTTTTTTCAGTCAAAACCAACAAAATCCAGTCAAATTTGACTGGAAAACAGTCAAACTGGCAATCCCGTATGCTGACACGCGAGTTAAATGAAAAGCCAAGTGATCTGCTTAAGTGTCTATCGCTGACTGCCCTTTATTATCTTCTTTCGATTTTTCGATACAATAAATATATTTGCTGATTAATTAAAAGATACAATGAGTTTATTTGCTGATTAATTAAAAGATACAATGAGTTTATTTGCTGATTAATTAAAGTAATGGAAGTGCATTTCCTGCAAGTGGAAATGCTGATATTGCAAACGGAAATATGAATGGGGCAACGACTTAAGGTCATTGCTTTCCATGTATAAATAATCTATGTATGCTTACTGATGGAGGTCACCATACAAATATGTAACTTCTCCCTCCTTAGATTTAAGATTCTCCTGAATCGTTGGAATCTTAATTTTGTGAATATTCGGTTCTGGCTTAGTAACATTATTAATTTTTATTTTTAATTCACGATTAGTTTTAGCTATGCAACCAATTACAATTATTACTACTATGAGTATTACAAACATTGTTATGTTACTAGCATAATTAATTGTTCTATGGTATTTCAATTCTTCAATATGTTTTAGATTTTCAATTTGCTGTATTGCTTCAATTTCTTTAAAGTCTAATTTTTCCGTTATGTTTATTTTTTCATCATCTTCATAATGAAATTTTTGAATAAATTCTAATTGGTAGTTCATAATAGTTACATTTAATATATTAATAGAACAATTGTTGATATTTATTATAAAGTTTCCAGTAAGGTTTAATTGTCTATCATCGCATTGATTAATTACAGATTCTTTTTGTAAGTTCGTACATATAATAGTGTTATCATCAATCTTAATTATTTTTTTAACTGCATTATAGCGGTAAGTACATGAATTTTGTGTAATACATGAACGGCTTAAATTTAGTTCTTTTAAATAGATGTTATTAATATTGTATTCATATTGTAAGTTATTTATTTCTATAAGTTGTAAAGTTTCAATGTCTATTTCGTTTTTCTTTTCATTTGGAATGGGTATAATCATTTTAAGTTGGGTCGTAATGTAGTCTTTCGGTAGTTTAACAGCTATTATTAGCCTGTCCTGGTCAAATTTCAGAAGTCCTATTCTAGCATATTCAAGTTTATAAAAATCTATATGTGACATTTTTATTTCCATACCCGTCAATATACTTGGATGGAGTATGCCTTGTTTAGCAGATGCTATATTATCTATAATGCTATTTATTTTGCTCTCTAATATTTGCAGTTTTAGAAGTTGGTCGGTAATCAATTGTTTCCTAACAATGTCTTTTTGGTTAGATGCAATACTTTGGTAGGTGTATGCTAATGTTTCCCTATCTGTTTCTACTGTTTTCTTAAATTTATTTAATGAGTCCATAAACTGTGCATTAATTTTAACTTGTTGATTAAGATTTGTTATAGCTGCATGATTATTAGTGTCTACTACTTTCATATGTTCAAGGATGTCTTGTCTGTCATTATCGTCCATTGTACCAAACAACCATTTGTGTGTAGTTCCTATAAAGTTTAAAAGTCCTCTTTTCTCTCTTCTAAATGGGATAATTGATTGAAGTTTTGCTTTGATGTTAAATATTTCATTCTGTATTTCTGTATTATTTGTTAACTGTAGAGCTTGTAAATTTACTTCTATCAATTCTACTGGCCCTAAATTTAGCGTGGTGTAGCCTTTACCGGTTTGAATTGGTGTTATTATTAGAGTTGCTTCTGCTATCGTCAACATTGCCATTATGATCGTCAGCCAATAGATTATCTGCAAATTGATTTGGTCTTTTAGTATTTGTGGCATGTACATTTTTTAAATTATGTTTTCTGTAATATGTTTCATTCTTATGTCTTAAGTGCTTGTAATTTCTTATATAGCCTTCATTGCGTTTTTCTACATAATTTTCCCGTGACTTATTCCTTTTACTTATTATATTTTTCTTTTTCTCTTCAATTTTATTCTTTAAGTTGGCCGGATTTGCCATTTCGGCCTGATTTGGAGTCATGCCTAGTGTAGAATGATACCTATTGTTGTATACTTGAATAGCCTTATATATTTTCCTATTGGTTGAAATGTCTGCGTCTTTAATGGTTAGTAAAATTTCAAGTAAGGTCGAGTGAAATCTCTCTATATCCGAATTACCTGTATGAGAGTTGGCTTTTGTCATATGCATTTCTATTCCCTCTTTCCTTAAGTGTTCTTTTATGTTTTCCGAATTGAATTCATTGTCACAGACTATTTTTCTTGGCTTTCCGAATTTTGTCAGTTGTTGATCTATGCATTCTAACTTACTTGTCCAATTTTTGCTACTCAAACTATATCCGTAAGCCTTTTTAGTAAATTTGTCTATAAATGTCAGATATATTAATTTATTAAAATGATAGATATCCATGTGCAATATTTCATTTCCTTTGTTCGGAGTTTCGGTCAGCTTGAATTTAGGTCTGATTGGTTTCCTGTCATACTTCCCTTCTTGACAAGTCTGGCAATTTCCTATTACTCTTGATATTTCAGTAATTAGTTTTGGAAAATATATTTTAGATTTTAATTGATAGTATGTTTCTACTACTCCTGAGTGGTTACTTTCTTCGGTGTGATAAAAAGATATTTGTCTATGAACATCTTCAGCTTTTTCTACATCTCTTGCTCTCTGTGTAAGCTTATAAAATTTTACTTCTTTATTATGTCCATACATTTCGATTAGTACTTTTTGTACTTTATTATATTCCCTATCTTCGACTTCGGAATAGATACCTGTGGTCCCTGCTGTAATTGTTCTACTAAACAGATCCCTCCAGTGTTCGCTATCTTTCGTCATATCAACCTGAATAATTCTTTTACCATGCAGCGTTTTTATTTCACTTTGAGCTGAGTAGGTCAGTATTAACTGAGTTTGGTATGTATTTATAATTCCTTCTTTGATTGATATATGATCTAACAATTGTTCATCTACTGAGTGTGCAGTTCCTGATGTTTCGTTTATTTCGTTTGGAATTCTACTTAGGAAATCTGCAATTTTATTCTCCTTGCCTTTTATATATTCAATGTCAAACTCGAATTCTTGTAATTTAAGAAGTCCTCTTTGAACTCGTTGACTGAATTCTTTTCCATTATATTTTTTTGTTAAATATTTAATGGGCATATGGTCAGTGATTATTTTGAATTTCTGCCCCCACAGATATGGTCTAAAATAAGAGGTAGCCCAAACTACGGCTAAGAACTCTTTATCGGTTACTGAGTAATCTTTCTCATGGTCATTTAGTGTTCGAGAAGCATAGCATACTGGCTGTCCTTCTTGAGTTATAGTACAGCTCCCAAAGCAAAATTACTTGCATCCGTAAAAAGTGAAAATTGTTTATTAAAGTTTGGGAATTTAAGTACAGGATGCTTAACCAGAGTTTCTTTTAATCTTTCAAAGGCTTGAATATATTCAGGGTCATTGCTATTGATCTTCATATTCTTTTTTAAGTATTTAACCATCGGGTATGCTATTCTAGCGTAATCCCTAATGAATTTCCTATAATACCCAGTGCTGCCTAAGAATCCTTTCAATTGAGTTGTCGTCAAGGGTAAAGAATAGTTCTGAATAACTTCAATTTTATTCGGATTTGGTTTCATTCCTTCCGAAGTGAGTATATGACCTAGATATTCTGTGTTGTTCTTAAGGAAAGAACATTTACTTAGTTGTATTTTAAGATTATGATCTGCTAATCTTTGAAATATTTTATTTAATGATGATATGTGCTCTTCTAAGGAAGTTGAAAAGATTAATATATCATCAAGATATACTGTACAAATTTGTCCTATGTATTCTCTGAGAATATCATTCATTAGACGTTGAAACGTCGCTGGGGCATTTTTAAGCCCGAAAGGCATTCTGGTATATTCATATAGACCATTTGGTGTAACAAATGCAGTCTTATGTATATCATCAGGATGTACTTTTATTTGATGGTATCCCTTGGCTAAATCAAGGGTAGAAAAATATTGTGACCTTCCTAACTTATCAAGAATACTCTCTATATTTGGTAGAGGGTATTTATCATCCACCGTTATATCATTAAGTGCTCGATAATCAACACATACTCTAAACTTAGTTTTCCCTTCACTATCAGGTTTCTTGGCCACAACTACGATTGGTGAGGCATATCGACTATTTGATTTTCGAACTATGCCCTGCCTTTCCATATCGTTAATTTGTTTCCTGACTTCTTCCTCATGTTTTTGAGGGAGGCGGTACAGTCTGGCGTTTATTTGTTGATCTGTGGTTAATGTTATTTTATGCACTATACTATCGGAATTTGTAAGTTGATCTCCATCTTGGTATAGAAGGCTTTTATATTTTTGCAACAGCTCTTGGATTTCCTGTTTTTCAAAAGTTTTTAAATGGTCTAATGTCACTTCATCGTTTCCCCCTAATTCGTAACATTCTATATATGGTTCAACTTCAAAAATAATTGGGATTATGGTTTTATTTTGTAACAACACTTCTCCTTTTTTTATATTTATGCTTTCTACCATATTACCTATGACATCCATACCTAACAAAAGACTGTATGATTTGTCTCCCAATGACTTGCCATATGCTTGGATAAATACATTGGATCCATATCCAAATTCAGTAGGGACTGGGACTTGATAGATCTTTAGTTTTTCAGCTGTCTCATTATTTACTGTCGAAAGTTTTATCGTTACTTCGTTAAGAATATTAAAAGCACTACAATCTATTTTACTTGTGTTAACTATAGTCATCGTGGATCCTGTATCTATTAGACATATATGTTTTTCAATTCCTAACGAGAATGCTATTTGTGTCTTTCTACCATTGAGGCTGGATTCAGAAAAACCGGGGCTTCTATTGAATGAGATTCTTCTGGAATGTTAATATGTTCCTCAAAATTATTCTGGTTTTGTCCTGAGTTTAGATGAGCTATGTTATCGATATCCATTGGTTCAATATTTTGCCTATTTTGTGATTGCCTGGAGTTATTATAACTATAGTTGTTAGTACCTCGTCGCTGCTGGTGGGTCTGTCTAGAGTTGTTATAATTATTTTGTTGCCCTTCTTGATTGAATTGTGTAGAGTTATTGGCGTAAGTAGTTCGTCGCTGTTGGTGGGTCTGTCTAGAGTTGTTGTAATTATTTTGTTGCCCTTCTTGATTGAATTGTATAGAGTTATTGGCGTTAGTAGTTCGTCGCTGTCCAGGGTTATTGAAATTATTATTTTGAATTTCTTGGTTTGTTTGTCCAGAGTTACTAGAGTTAAAATTTCGTCGTTGTTGGTTATTGTATGTCCGATTATTGCTTCGGTCTGTGTGTATGTTCCCTTCATCAAATCCTACATATGAATACAATATTGTTTTTACTTTATGTAGATCATATTCATCCCGAATTTCTCTAGCTAAGTTCCCTTTTGCTAATTCCCTAATCTTATTCACTACTAAATTATACAACAGAGACTTAAGACTATCTTTCTTATTTTCATACATTATTATCGTATGAATATCTGTTAATATAAATTCGATTTTATTATTTAGATCTAAAACTGAACTTACCCTTAAATTATTAATTTTCCTTGTTACTTCTCCTTGGTCGATTATTGGTCTAAATGTCAATCCTAGCAGCTTCTTCGCTTCATCCCACGTTGTTGTTGCATTAGATAGTAGTAGCTCCTTTGCTCGTCCAATCACCTTGCATTGTGATATCGCGGTCCATGTAGCGGGTCTTCTCTCCTCAGGTGTTAGGCTAATATGGTTGTCCACCACATTTATGAACTGTGTCAGCTCTTCTCTATTTCCAGAGAATTCTTTTATATAGGAAATCTCTCTCATTAGAACTAGGGCTCGGCTATCAGCTTGTTGAGTATTGGCCTCTAGTCTAGCGAGAATTTGCGCCATCGTAGCCAATATCGTATTTGGGTCAGCTGCCATTTCGGTTTCTTCCTCTTCTGCTGGTAAATTCCTCCTGGAATCGTGGATTGCTTGCCGCGAAATGTTGGTATTTTTGAATGGCACTTCTAACAGACACTTTTTTTTTTATTTTATATTAATGCTGCGACTGATTTTTAGTCTGCAGCGATCACTTGCACTTTTTTTTTTTTTTTTTTTTTTATCTGTTTGCTACGGCTGATTTTTAGCTTGTAACAATCACTGAACTCTTTTGCTTTAGTTCCCGACCGACGTGTAGTTTTTATAACTTAGTTTGGGTGGAGGAGGGGACGTAGATGGCAAACAACAAAAAGGTTCGAAAAAACGACTGCGCCAGTTAAATGAAAAGCCAAGTGATCTGCTTAAGTGTCTATCGCTGACTGCCCTTTATTATCTTCTTTCGATTTTTCGATACAATAAATATATTTGCTGATTAATTAAAAGATACAATGAGTTTATTTGCTGATTAATTAAAAGATACAATGAGTTTATTTGCTGATTAATTAAAGTAATGGAAGTGCATTTCCTGCAAGTGGAAATGCTGATATTGCAAACGGAAATATGAATGGGGCAACGACTTAAGGTCATTGCTTTCCATGTATAAATAATCTATGTATGCTTACTGATGGAGGTCACCATACAAATATGTAACTCGCGCCAGAGACAATCTGTAAATGGGTTAGTTGCAGTTTGATATTTTCCGTGATTTATTCATTTTTCTGTGCTTTAAGTTTTTTTTTTTTTTTTTTTTGTTGAGTAAGATTGTTTTAAAATATGAGATAAGTGATCAAAGTAAATAACTTTTTTACTTATAATATTATGCTAAATATTAGTGTTATGTTTTTTCAATTCTTTGTAAACTTATTGGCTGTTTACAATTACCCTATTTTGTTACATCAGGGGTAGGAATGTGAACATCGAAATGGGTTAATTTTAAACATGCGTTTTAAATAAACTAGACTTTGATCTAATATAATTTTAATTCAAAAAGATGCCACGTATTTATTAACCAAAAACGACAACTGCATCTTATCAGAAGATATTTTACATGCAGTGGAAGACGTCAACAACATACCGACAAGCCGAAGAAACATACAGGGTCCCAAAATCAGTTATTTTTACTCGAATTGGTGGTAGGAAAAATACTCCTGCCATTGTATCACGAGGAAGAAAACCTGTTCAATTGTCAAATGTGGAAGACACCATCGGAAGGCGATAAAAACGATCTCCTTACTTTAGTGGGTACCTACGTGAAAATAAAAAACTTGGCTACCCCTTTCAATAGTGGGAAGCCAGGAGATGACTGGTACCGTTGTTTTATGTCAAGAGTCAAGACATCCAAACAGAACAATTGCAAAAATCGCGTCAAGATACTCGAAAATCTGCCATAATTTTTTTACTTTTATGAGAAACTTACCAAATTTTACGATGATGATACGAAAGCTGAAAAGATGTCGAAAAAGCGAGCTAAGGAAGAAAAACCTGTGCTTTAGGAGAAAATAAAAAGCTCAAAATCAAAAAAAGTAAGGACCAGGAAGACAAATTTGAGCTCGTATTCAGATGAAGACGATGTATTAAATCCAATGATGATGCATTAAATCCAATTGAGAACATATGTGAAGTTGACGTGGAGAGTCAGAACGCAAAACAGGAATATAACATTGAATGTCTCTCTTCGTTTTTCCAAAGTCTGAAGATTCAACAACTTTAATCGACTTATGTAGGCTGGAAGACGACTTTCGGGGTTCCAAGGCAAATCACGTAATGCGAAAAGAAGAAACTGCTTTTGAATACTTTCAATTTTTCAAGAGGACTACAGTATTCCAAAAGTTCGGACGAGGGAACATTATAGAATTTTGGATACATAAGGATCCTTAAATTCCTTTGAGAAACAAACGTTTTATAAGTCCCAATCGGTTTCTTGCTAACAATGGAATTCAAATGGAGATTGATGGTGAACTTTCTGCCAAAGACCACACCAAGCCCATTAAAGCAATCCACACTTTCAACAGCTTCCTCATTAATAAAATAAATTGGCGCAGTTGAATTTTAGCGTCTCGTGAAGGTCATGCTTTAACACTTCTTAAGATTAAGCTGCATATATTTAGTTTCTTCTTGTTGGCTACTATATGCATTAGGGTGTCCCTTATATTGGATAAACAATTTTTTTTTTGAATTTTTTCACGCATACCCTTTATTTTTTTTAAATTTTTTTTGTTAATACCAATACTAACTTCGATGCAAAATATTTTGCTCCTGGGATGATGTTAACACGTGCCGACTAGACAGCAAAGTTAACATTGAAAATCTATACGAGCATTTTTTTTTTTTTTTTGACATGCAAATATTTCATTTCAGTTTCAACTTTTTACTAAATAACTATACTAAACACTTAAAAAAGAATAATTGGTAACAAAAAGAAATTATTGCGAATACTTTCTGTTATAAACTTCTTTCCGGAAATCAGATATAACTTCCTGTGCTCTTTCACACAACGGAGAAGGAATTGGTTTTGCTCTTCTTCTGCTAAATGATTCTTTGCTGCTTTCGAAATCGACTCGTCTACTTTTTATATAATTTTTAAATTTTTTTTCAGAAAGCATAAGTCCTGAAATGAAAACTTTCCCATTCATCTCGAAACTCTTTAAAAATAGGTATTTCTGGACTTATTGTTACTTGGTGGATCTTCGTAATTTCTAATTTATGTTACAAGAGAACAGGTCTAACGACCTGTGTTAGTTACCTACTGTTGTATCGCAACACATACTTATTCTTTACCAGAAAAATGTTCCAATTTTGGCACGGATGAAAGTTGTTCTCTATCTCCAAAAGTAATAACAATAGGAAATCGTTCTCCCTTAGCAAACCTTACATTCAAGCCAGGTAACGACCTCCCGAATATTATTTTGAAAATCGGTTTTATTGTTTTCTGTCCGTTCTTTTTTAATCCGTGTGCGCATGCGTTGCCTGAAGTATATAAACAGAGTCTCTTATGCTCAAGTGACATCTCTAACAAAGTCCTTTCTTCCTCGTTTTTAGGTTGCCTCAGATGACGGTTTAGGGGCAGTAGGAAGACCTTCGCTACTTTCGTCGGAGCTTGAAAATATTCCGTGCTCCTCAGGAATTAAGTCCTCCATCGACGCTAAAGAAGTAGATAGTATTGCCGATGACATGTACTTACTACGTTTTTGTTTTTCTTCTAATCGCCTTGTCTTGACCTAACTTCCTTTTCAACTTGTCTTTTATCAACCACCGCTAAGCAGCCTGACTGTCTATGACGCTGTAAAAAGACTCTGTTCCCTTCTATTTTAACCTTTTGAAGAGCTCAGTATGAGAGATGTCAAATATGTTATCCAAATCGTCCTGGAAATCTGATTCTTGTCGTTTATGCAACTCTTGGGTTTTCTTTGATTTTTTTTTGCAATTCTCTCCAAGCTTGATACAAACTTATAAGCTTCTTCACAGAGTTGGGTAGTGATTTTGTAGGGATTCTTGCCTTTTCCCAAAAAATAATACACTCAGGATTAACAAGATTTGCACTTTCGCAAATTGTCAATTTAAATTCCCGCATATTAAAAAAGAAAACTGCAAGTCGGTTTGATGGTAACTTAGCACCCTTTATTTAGTGATTTACATCTTCTACTAAGTAAATGCTTTTTGTATTGCTTCTTAATTGCAGTGGCATCTTTAACTGATTTAAAAATACGTGTTTACCGTTTAAAAACTAAAAATGCAAGAAAAATTAGCTTAGGCACTTGCTACTATTTCAGTGTAAATTGTACTGAAACGTTTCGATCCAAGTCGGCACGGGTTAGCATGCTCCAAATGAGCTAGCTTTTTTTTTGGGTGCTTTTTATAATAAAATGAATAAAATAAGAACATATGCGTTCAAAAAAAAAGTCGAAAGATAAGGGACACCCTAATATGCATAGATCAGCTTAAAGTCATCCGCAAATAGCAAATTCTTTGAATATGTTTTAAGAGGACATAGATCGTTGATAAATAACAGGAACATGAGTCGACCAAAGTAGCTGCCTTGGAGGACACCAGAATAGACGACAATATTTTTAGACAACCAGTAATTTAATTTTACATTTTGCGTACGATCACATAGACATGAACAAATCGATTTCAAATTCCATTGCAGGAATCCATAAAATTGAAGTTTTTTTTTAACAGGATAACAAAAAAGCAGTGAAATTGCGGCGCAGGGACATAAGTCCCCGGGACATAAGTCCCAATTTTTAATTTTGGGACTTATAACCCACTTGAGTGAGACATAAATCCCAAATTCGATTTGGGACTTATGACCCACACCATTGGAACATAAGTCCCAAACAAAAATGTTGGGCCTTATGTCCCACCCAACAATTTTTTTTTGATAAGCTCACAGATTTTCCCAGAAGAAAGTCAAACGCATTACTTAAAATTACAAACAAAAAACAACGAGTTTACTAACAATTTGTGAAACACAATGCAAGCATTTCAGTAATTGGTTTCTTGGTTAGTTCAGTTATTAATATTATAAGCTACTTTCGGGGAAATGGAAAGTCAGACTATAATCACTGCAAATGTTATGTAAGGGCTCAGACTTTGCATCGCGCGCGAAAAGAAACTTATAAAATTTTAGGTTTTGAGAAACCTAAAATTTTATAAGCTTTTTTCTCAAACGAAAGAAATTTTGTTAATACATTTTCTCATATCCTCAAAAGAAAATATAAAACTCTAGTTTTTGAGAATGTTAGATTATATTTTTGGTTTGTTCCAAACTGTTAGTTTAATTTTCTAAATTATTAAGAACAATTATTGTAGGTGTGTGTAGTGGAAAAAAGGGGTTGGATGCCTAATGGATTTCACAATATATTGCAAACTATTATCTATGCGAAAACTTGGGACTTATGTCCCATCCTCGGCAAAACAATTTTGGGACTTATGTCCCGATGGTGTGGGACATAAGTCCCAAATCGAATTTGGGATTTATGTCTCACCCAAGTGGGTTATAAGTCCCAAAATCTAAATTTGGGAGTTATGTCCCGGGGACTTATGTCCCTGCGCCTGAAATTGCACGTAGTTACAAATAATTTAAGAAGAGTTTAGGTATACAAGACAGTTTTGCGATTCCTCTATAATTTTCCATATTATGTTTGTTACCATTTTTATGTACAGGCATGATAAATGGCGATTTCCACATAATCGGAAAGACTCCGATGACCTAGATGATTTGAAGAATATTGATCTCAAAGCACTCCTGAGGTTCATAATCAAATCCGTGTGGTTGTAGTAGATAAACTGACTTCATCTCATTGGCTACTCGTAAATACGAACTAGAGGTTCAGGTTACAACGGAGCTTTAGGCACCCATGAGATTCATACTAAATCTATGTGGTTCCAATATGAATGAGAACGTTTGCCTTTCAATTTTCTTCTCATTTGAGATTCTTCGCAATCAAATCAAACGCGATCCGTTACAAAGTTTCGGTGCATTGAGATTGCGCAACATAATTACAACTGAGCCGAATTTCAGTTTCAAATTGTGTAGCGGTAGGCCCCCGCTGTGTTTCGGAAATCGGCGACAGCGTCACCTATCGGGTCGAAAAGTATTCTATCCTTCAAGCGGGAACGAACAATATACATCCACAAAATTTCATTAAAATCGGTGGACTAGTTTCGGAGGTCTACAGGTCTCCTTGTAGTAGAGTCACAGTCGGTGCTGAGGACATGGAAAAACCATTTCTGCAGACTGTTAAACGGCGAAGACGACACAAATTCCGCTGTTAGGCAGAACGAACCATTCAACCTGGACGATGACAGCCAAGATTTCCGTCCACCTGACCAAAATGAAGTGAGGATAGCAATATCTAAGCTTAAATCCAACAAGGCTGCTGGTCCAGACGGCTTACCTGCCGAGCTCTTCAAGGCAGCCGGAGATGACTTGGTAGAGTGCATACACCAACTCATCTCCAAGATTTGGTTAGAGGAAAGTATGCCTGATGAATGGAACCTCAGCATTGTTTGCCCGATCCACAAGAAAGGAAACCCTCTAAACTGCGCCAACTACAGAGGCATCAGTCTCCTGAACACTGCGTATAAGATCATGTCTGCTGTATTGTGTGAACGCCTGAAACCAATCGTCAACGATCTGATAGGTCCCTATCAGTGCGGTTTTGGGCCCGGTGAGTCCACGACCGATCAAATATTCACTCTACGGCAGATCCTGCAAAAAACCCAAGAGCCATGTCTAGTTTTGGCATCCCTGCCAAACTTGTCAGATTGTGCAGAATGACGATGGAGAACGCTCGCTGCTCCGTAAAGGTCGGAAACAATCTCACCGAGACCTTTGATGTCAAAAAAGGATTTAGACAAGGTGATGCGCTGTCATGTGACTTCTTCAGAATCATTCTTGAGAAGATTGTGCGAAACTCACAAGCCAACACCAGAGGCACAATTTTCTATAAGTCTGTGCAACTGCTTGCATACGCTGACGACATTGAATGAATGAGGTGAATGAGGGTAAAACAAAATATATGCTGTCAACAAGAAGGGACACACAACATCGACGAATCGGGCGGAACATCACGATAGACAGCTATAACTTTGAGGTAGTTAGGGACTTTGTCTACCTCGGCTCCGCTATAAACTCTGATAACGACATCACATCAGAAATCAAACGAAGAACACACTTGCCAACCGCTGTTTCTTTGGCCTAAGACGGCAACTGATAAGTAAGGCCTTGTCGAGAAATACTAAGGAAACTCTGTATAAGACCCTCATCATCCCAGTCCTGCTTTATGGTGCAGAAGCATGGGCGCTATCAAAGGCGGATGAAGATCTCCTTGGTCGTTTCGAACGCAAAATTCTTCGAGTGATTTTTGGTCCCGTTTGCGTTGACGGGCTTTGGAGGAGAAGATTTAAAAGCGAACTCTACGAGCTGTACAGCGACATCGACCTAGTCAGAAAAGTACGCATCAGTCGTCTAAGATGGCTGGGACATGTAGAGCGAATGGACACCTACGCTCCGGCCCGAAGAGTCTTCGGTTCTAACCCGGAGGGACAACGCAGTAGAGGAAGACCTCGCCTTAGGTGGCGCGCGCAAGTGGAAGGGGACCTCAACCAACTTGGAGTGCGCAACTGGAGGCAGTTAGCCAAAGATTGCGCTAACTGGAGAGGCGTATTGGTTGAGGCCCAGGTCCACCCCGGACCGTAGCGCCACCTAAGTAAGTAAGTTTCGGAGATCACCAAAGCGCCAACTATCAGGTCGAAAAGTATACTATCTCTCAAGCTTGAATCGGTTGTTTGGTTTCGGAGATCGAAAACAGCACCACCTATCGTGTCCAAAATTATCCTATCTTTCAAGCGGGAACCAGCCATACGCATTCAAAAAATTGCATTGAGATCGGGTGAGTGGTTTCGGAGATCGACAGCAACGCCACCTATCGGGTCTAAAAGAATCCTATTGTTTAAGATTGCCTGGACCTGAAATACAACAATTCGAACAAAATAAAAGAAGAATCATGAAAATTGGCCCATTGGTTATTTTATCAATCTACTTTTTGAAAACAAACAAAAAAACATAGTAGAGCACGCATTTATAATAGTATAGCCATGATATTTTTCACAGCCTTTTCAATGTTTTATCTTCATTTTAAGTACAAAATCTTAAAGCTTTATTAATGTTGAGATAGCGAAATTTTTTTTTGGAAAAAAACCTTCCCATATGATCCATAGTGTACAATGGGTGTACACAGTGAATCAATGCATGGTACACAGTGGAACAGGGACTTAAAATCAGTTTATTTAGTAAAAACATAAGTTTTTTTTTCATAACATTTATTAACTCATTTTATTATTTAGGGAAAAACGAAAATAAAAGCTCTTAAAGTATAATAAAAAAATAAATAAAAAAAACTTATCACTTCTAGTCAGTAAAACTGTCACAAAAAGTTACTTTTGTACTGTGTACTGTGTACGATATTCAACTGATTCACTGTGTACACTGTTCTCATTTCACAAAAACATGTATATAATTTATAAGACATTTCACCAAAGTAAACAAATCGATAAAAAATATTAAGTATATATAAGTAAAAGTACAAATATTTAACTCAAATGAAGTTACTACACACACATTTTTGAAAAGATCAAAAAGAATAACCACCTTCGGAAAAGTGATCGCGCAGACTGATAGTCTGTTGCGAGGGGAAGTCAAAATGTGTTCTTTTCTAATTTCAAGATACATTTTAAAATAAAAAGCGACATTATGAAAGCAAGTTATTCACTGTGTACTCTGATCCACTGTTGACACATTTACCCTACGTAGTTTTCTAATTAATTTTTGAGATAGAAAAATCAAAATAAATATTTAATAGAAAGAATTATTGGATGTCAAATCAGGATCGCACGGCGATTTCCGGTGTTTTCTCTCTTCCTAAACCTGGTGTACATCAATACAAATAAAACCAATAAAGAATCATGAAAATCGTCCCAGGGGTTATCGAGTTATAACATCATCGAATTTAACCCGAAAGAATTATATATATATATATAAGAAGAAGAAGATTATAATTTTTCACTCACATTTCGAGCCTGAAAGCTTTTGGGTATGCTGAGTCACCAAAGTTAGATCACCGAATGAAAAAAAAACAAACAATTTGTCTAACAATGCCTGCAAACGGATCTGCAAATATCTTGAAAACAAACATCTGCCAAATGAAAATATTTTTTTCACCAAATTATTAATTACTCTAAGGGCCGATTTTTCAATAGGCAGATAAGTTGCCTGATTGCTAACTAACGATTAAATTATTTCACTCTTTATATGCTAGATGTAAGCTTTGAGTTTTTCAATCATAAAATAATAGCTAGATAGCTATTCGAAGGTTAAGTGGTGTGAGTGAGACAGCTTGACTGACAACATGTTGTGTTAAAGCATAGCAGATAGTCATGTCGTTTTCCATTGGCCGCAAAAAAAAACAATATTTTTAAGAGTCAGATACATCTAGTCGATGTATCGCTACCATTGATATTTAACTAGAGGTTATACCGGATTACAGTCTTCTACATCAATTACTTTCTGAGATAGACCTCGGAACAAAATTGGTCTAGTGGGTTCGGACAGATAGACGGAAGGACATCGTAGCAAAATTAATAAGGTTCCGTTTTTCCCTTTGTGTACAGAACCTCAAAAACTACCCCAGAAAATTCCCTACACATGAACTGAGATACCCTACAGCACCTAATCGCATGAACTACACGCAATTCATGCGGTTCAAGTCCTTAGCATTCCATTCAACACATTTAAGCTGAAAAACGATTCAAGTGTACAAAGCACTTGTATCTTGCCTTCCAAATTCACGGCAATAATAATACCTCCCCCGGGACGGCTGAGCTTCTCATTCAAGTGGGTATACCCAATCGAAGTGCTTGCCATTTCTGAATGGCATACCTTAACCATCCAGAAAGTCAAATGTAAACGACATTCAAATAAACCATTCTTTCCATTCAACAACTCCACTCGACAAAGGTGGTGGTGCTGGTGCTGCTCTGCTGCCCAATCGGCAACTGTTTGCCTCTGAATAAATCATGAACCGATTTTGCATTCAACGAGCGCCAAGTGTTTGCCATATTAGCCACCAAACAGCTCGACTCCAAGCATAGATGGACGTATTAGATTCACCAAAACCCAGCATAGATTTAATAGAAAAGTAAATCAACTTCAATCTTCGTTGTAAGCGAGGATAACTAATCACGCAACGCAACGCAACTGGCTTTTGTACAAATGCATTTTGGCTTAAGGTTATGTTGACCCGCCTCGGACACGCATTGTACTCCTATTTCGTATACCTGCCTCGTTAGATTGAGCGCTGCAAATATACAATCAATACCGTGCTAGATAAATAGACAGATCAAACTGCATTTGCACATTGCACCTGGCTCTGCAGAGACGCTTTTGCCCCACCATACCGCCTGATAAATCATATACATTTGTAGGTTGTAGCTTGCAGATTCATCTGCAACTGCCCTCACAACCGAATATAGCAGCAAAACTTTCAATTTCAATTCAGGTTTTATGCATGAGATTGGATAATAAATTCAATTCTTGTCGACGTCGTCGTCGTTGTTGCATGTCTGTGATGCAATACTCCGGAGTGAAGCCAATGCAGAGAGATGACAGACTGTGGAGACGTATGTTAGCTATATATATGTACCCGCTACTCGTATCTCCGAGCGGGAGGGTACGCTACCCTCCTGAGTTTGCAAAAGTTAAATATATGTGTTTTTTAAAAATCAAATGACACGACAGATCACTTCTTAAAGTGATGCCGTACTACACGGAGAGACATAAGGATAACACATTCAAATGGAAATCCCATTTCAATGTGAGTAAAATTTGTCTGCGCAGTCGGTCGACGGGGTGGAGGTGCGGCTAGGTCGCCACACCCAGCGTTCTGTTGTAGGGGATTTCGAACATAAATTCTGGTGCATATATTATGTCTTCGGCGTAAATTCGTGCTAAGATACTCCATCGGTGGAATCTGGAAGGGCTTTCAAAAGGGATTGATGAATCGGGGTGGTAAACGTATACGGTATATGTATACGTATACCGTACACGTATTCTTCATCCTGCCGCTCTGTTGGCATTTAAGGCTGCGGGATGCGGGTGTAATAGCAGGCGAAAGTGCAGAAATACCGTGTAATTTCCTGGTGAGGGGATATGAGTTATGCGGTTATGTCTGTTAAGATTTGTAAAATAAAGTGCACGACTGGGTCGAAGGAAACTTTCTGGTTCAACAGAAGTTGAGTTGGATGTTTTCTTATTTTATTAGGGATGTAAGTGAAAATCAGAGAAGCGATTCTTTAGATAAAAAAAAAACAGTCCATAAAAAAGAAGAATAAAATAAGGTTTTGGGTTATTGGTGAGTCTTTATAAATTCAGCTCTCCAGTAACAGGCAATTGTCGCTTTTTTTGTAAGCTCTTACATGTTACAAGATTTTTTAGTTGGCACAACAAGGACACACGTAATAAGAGTTTCTGTTTTCTGACCTGCTGGTTTCAGGTGTCTACGATTGGAATTGGAAGAAGGGTTCGCCATAGACTGACATCTCTACATGGATGTATTATGTACAAATTCAGGGATTTGTTTTTGAATTTGCATTAGCAGTTATAAACTGAATATCCCGATGGACGTGAGTGTAGTTTGCACTATATGAAGTGGGACTTTCTGATTGTGTAAGCTCCAAGTGGTTGGAATTATTTTAAGTTGCATATTCAATTTGGTTGAAAAAAAAAAAGGACGAAGTGGGAAATACATATTTGCTAAATAGAAGTTTTTCGCAGTTGCAAACATTTTTTTTGCAGTTTGATATCGAGTTTTAGTAACATATACGAAGACAGATTGGGATTTAGGAAGTCGTTTTTGAGAAATAATTCAAAACTGTGCATTGATTTTGTGCGGTTTTTGTCGCAATTGCGGTTGCGGAAAGGGTTCACGTATAGGCGGATTCTATAAATGTGTGCGTGATGTCGAGAACTGACAGCTTCCAATATTTCCTGTTCCATTGTAGCCTTGTTTCTGAAAATTCCAGGCGCGCTTTCCCATACGCAACCTATTTAGGTTGCGAGAAGGATGTCGGATGAGAACAACTGACAACAGCGTGACCGTTGTGCGACAATTTGGTACTTTTTCCGAGGACCCTGATACAATTTGTTGCTAATTTGTTCCTTTTTAGGGTTCCGTAGCCAAATGGCAAAAATCGGAACCCTATTAGATTCGTCATGTCTGTCTGTCTGTCTGTCCGTCCGTATGTCACAGCCACTTTTCTCCGAAACTATAAGAGCTATACCGTTGAAACTTGGTAAGTAGATGTATTCTGTGAACCGCATTAAGATTTTACACAAAAATAAAAAAAAAAACAGTAAATTTTGGGGGTCCCCATACATAGAACTGAAACTCAAAAATTTTTTTTTCATCAAACCCATACGTGTGGGGTATCTATGGATAGGTCTTCAAAAATGATATTAAGGTTTCTTATATAATTTTTTTCTAAAGTTAATAGTTTGCGCGAGAGACACTTCCAAAGTGGTAAAATGTTGGTCCCCCCCCCCCCCCCCCTAACTTCCATAATAAGAGAAAGATAAAACTAAAAAAAATATATGATGTACATTACCATGTAAACTTCAAACGATAATTTTTTGAACGAGATCTAGCGAGTAGTTTTTTTTTTATACGTCATAAATCGTAAACCTCAAAATTTACCTTTAATACAACCAACTCAAAAAAAAAAAAAAAAAACATTTAATTTCATAAACATATACCTTATACATAAACCCTGAACCATTATTTCCTAATAATAAATGATATAAAAATATGCTTTTATTAAAACATCGATCAAAGTTACAACGAACTACAAGAACTTTAAAGTTATGTTACTTGATGTTTCGGAACCCTTCATGAGCGAGTCCGACTCGCACTTGTCTTACTTTTGTTAGTTGGAAAAGACACTTCGGGGAGTTTTAAAAATTTTTGATTTCAAAATAAATATGTTTAGAATATAAAGCTGTTCGCAACACAACAATATTTTCGGTTAAAACGAGCTAATACTTGTTAAATATTGTGAGAAAATTCTAAATTTGCTGAAGAGCTTCAGAAAAGGCACTTTTTTCTTGCATTTTTTTTTCTGTGCAACTTTTTAAAACTAAATTGAACGAGATCTTAAAATGTGGATATAAATATGAGTAGATATATTTACAGCCAATGTTTTATTCATGCTTATTTTGACATTCGAACGAATTCATACGAATGTCACTATTCGATCGAATGAACTTGTGTGTATTTTGATAGACATTCGTTAGAATTGGCTATTCGTTCGAATGTCAAAATAAGCATGATTAATTATTATATATTTATAATACAAAATCAAGGCTTTAAGGTTTTCATTTTAAAATTTGTCATTCGAAAACGAATTGCATCTATTTTTTGAACTATCTTAAAAAAATCCCTGATGTGTTTTTTTTTTGTTTAAGTTTTTTTTTTATGTATGAAAATTTCTATGAAAACGATAATTTTTTTTTTTTAAATTACCTATAATTTATAACCTTTCTCTAACACTCAGGGCGGTGAAACAATAAAGGGCAATATTACTAAGGTCCAAATGCCATACGTAAAACGAAACCGTATACCAATTTTCTTTTGCTTTTTTTGACCACTTAAACTTGATGTCTGACCTCAATCTGGATCTTAAAATGTTGCTTATGAATTATAAAGTTAGTTTATTAAATTCGTGTTTCCAAAATAAGAACTTATAAATTTGTCGGTACGAAAAGTACGAAATGTTTTCCGATCACAGAAAAATTAATAAATTTTTTTTCTAGAAAATTGAAAGATAATTTGTTTTTTTTTTGATAAACTAACTTTATAATTCATAAGCAACATTTTAAGATCAAGATTGAGGTCAACCATCAAGTTTAAGTGGTAAAAAAAACGCAAAAGAAAATTTGTTACGTTCCGTTTTACGTATGGCTATAACTGGGGCCTAAAGCTACTCTGCAAATTTTACAATTTTCGCACAATATTTTCACAATTGGCTTGCCTAACGTTATAATAGTATTGCGATACTCAACCGCGTTACATTTTAAATATATTTATTTGGAAATCACAGTTGTTTAAAGAATTTGCGAAGTTCCTTTTTTAACTAAAAAAAAGGGGAAAAGTACCAACAAATTGTATTAGAGTCCTCGAAAAAAGTGTCAAATTTTTGCACAACGGTCACGCTGGTCCAGCGCGCGGTGCACTCACACATTGAAATCCGATTCGGAACGTTCCCTAGCGCAATTGCGACAAAAACCGCACAAAATCAAGGCACGGATTTATTTGATATTTTTAAGAGAAACAAAGTACGGCATCTTATTTAGAACACTGCTATTTAATATGCATTTTGATCAAAATCGTTAGAGCGGTTTTTGTAAAATTACGCAGACAAAACAGTAACAAATTTTTCAATGTTTAGTTTGGCAAATACTAATGGCTTACTATTTAGCTTAAAACCGAGTATAAGTTATTGTTCGGAATGTAAGCATTAATTGGTTTTTAAAGTTTTATCGAAATCGAGAATGGGGTTTTCGAGATATTAGCAGTTTTCAAAATAAGCGTTTTCGGTGATTCGAATTCAAAGTAAGGGATGCAATAATTTTTTAATATCCATTTCACTCTTAGTTTGCATTTTGGTCTAAATCGTTATTGCCGTTTTCAGCTAAACTAAAGAAGCACTAAGGAATTACATTTACAAAAAATTACTTTTTCCAAAAATCCATTTAACGATACTACGGAGAAAAACTAAGTTCGCTATTAAGTTAGAAATGATCATCTTACCATAAAAATGAATTTTTGTTACAATCGTAGGGACCGTTTTCGAGATATGTCCAAATTTCAAAAGTAACGTTATTCGATTTTTTAACCAAACACTGGCTATGCAGTCATGGTAACAGCATCTACTTAAGCTTAAATACAAATTGTGGTTGAAATCGTTGGAGCCGTTTTCGAACAAATCAAAAAGCTATGAACATTTTACACTGAAAAAATTCTCGCCCATAATATCAATGAATGCCATTCATAGAGTTGAAATTCTTAAATTCAATGTAATATTAACTAATATTTTGCTTGGTTTAATGAACAAAACATTGCCCTCTTGAAACTGGATTCATTAATAATTGCGCTTCTAAATTGTTGTTGGAACGATTCTTAAACGCGTCGTTTTGGTGCACAAGGGTTGATTGTCTCATTTTATGAATGACAACATTGAATGCATGAAACATGCATTCGTTTTATGAATTCGACCATGTTTTAATGTATTATTTCATTGAACTGCAAGCTACAACCGTTTTGAAGAATGAGTCATTTTCGCAAAATTGTACAGTTTCATTTCTCAGTATCTAACTCTAGCGTTGTCTGACCAAATACATAAATTGTAAGAATAAATTTATATTTCATATGAAAAAAGTTAAAAATGTTTGATTGTATGAATGGTTCCAAGTAAGCATTTTTTTTTTGTGGTTTGTGTCTTTCCGCATGAATCTTTTCATACCTTGCATATTTACTTTACATGTTTTAATGTACTTTTTCTTTAAATTACAAACTTAAACAATCAAAGTCGTATGCAAATTTGTTGCTGATTTTTATTCATTCGTAAATCATTCGGGATAGAGTTTAGATGCGAGGTAGTGCGTCTAATATTAATATTCAGTTGTATTTGGTGTTTTTTCAGTTCAGGGTTTAAGAAAATAAATTTGTTATTTGACTGTTTTCACGTAAGTATTATCATTTTTGAAAACATGTTCATAAGGTAAATGCATACAAAAAATATTTGAAAATATTTTTAAGATTTAGTTTATTAAAATTGTCTTTTACTCGCATTATCCAAAACTTTTCTTGTTGGTTTGAGTATAGAAGCGAAGTGGGTATCGTTTGGTAAGTTTATTTTTTTTTTAATTCATATTGCAACTATAATAACATCTATATTTTTTTGTACAAGTTTTACAAGGACTTTGGAATTGTTTTCGAAAGTCGTCCAGGAATCCTTACGAGATGGGCGATGGATGTAGCAGATATTAATAGTGGTAATTTGTTTTCTAATCTACATAATAGTTTCTTCTATTACGGCAAACATTGAACTCGTATCTATTTTCTTTTTTTAATATAGATAACTCATCAGTGATGGCACCATATTGCCTGTACGGAAATCTCGGCCTTAAAAAAGGACTGGACCAACTTTCAGGAGGCTTTTATATTTTTGGGTATTTGCGTATAATAAAACAATAAAAAATGCACAGCAAATACAAGCAAAAATGATACTGTTGTACTTCTAATACAGTTTTAGGTTCAATATTATTCATACTCTTTAGATAATTTTGTACTTAAATGTATGGAAATGTACATAGAATCAATGAATTCGTTCATGAAGGTAATGAGAGGCTTCATGTACTTAAAGCCTTTGTTCATATAAACTGTGACATTGAATAAATACATATGAATGAAAATATTCATAATTACAATGAGTGGATACATTGCATTCATGAAAGTCTACATAACCAGATGGATAACTTTTTATAAATTCTATACATTGATTTTATGAACAAATCATGCTTCTTATGAAAGTTTCATACCATTATGAATATTTGCATACACGGAATGAACGGAGACACATTGATTGAATGAATTCCTACTTTAGCTCAATTTCAATGATTTTTTCATACTGTCAATGTATTTTTTCATTGGCATCATGTACCTTTTTGGTTCAGTGTATATGGGAAGAACCATTAATGTAAGACCCCAAACTCCAAATCCGAAATTTGAACGAAATCCGGGCAGCCTTTTAGGCTGGGGGCCTCGGGACATACGAACAGGGCGAAAAGACAGACGGACAGAATTTCGAGACCCACTTTTTGAGTTCTATCATCGTAATGTCAGAACTCATTAACATCTCGAGTTCGAAATTTTGTACGAAAACAATATCTTCCTCTTAATACGAAATAGAGAAAGTTAACTGGTAGTACTGGCAATTTTACACCATGACCACCAGTTCCTTTCGCCACACAGTGCCATCAAGTACATACGCCTCTGCATGCAAGCCAACTCTAATCAATATCATCTTAACTTCATAATAACTCAAATTTTAAATAACAATCCCTGACCTGAAAATGTCCTCGAACAGTGTTCCAACACACCCGGCAAAAACGGATATAACGCAAATTAAATCATTTCTTCTTTTTTTAAACAAAATTAATGACAAACATTGGAGAGGAGAGTGCATGCATGCACAATTGCACGTACATAGACCTAGAGCTATATACTCGTACTGTTACCCCAGTGACCTGCACAACATGCTCTACCAAAAATGTTATACAACAAGGTCGTCTGCCTGTTCGATATCAGAGATATGCCTCGGGACAGCAGTGCAATGTTTAATGTAATTTGTGGGTGCACAAAATATCGAACAAACATGTGTGTTGGTATACGGATAGCGGATGAAAACCCAGATGCTCTGATCAGTTATGTAATGAAATTGATTCAGCAGAATGAAACACGAATCATTTTGGTTGATGGACGAATAATTAACTGTTCCCATTGAGGGTGAGGCTGGCGCTGGCGCTGTAATTATACACAGTATAGCCTGTGTTGTTTCAGTAGCTGGCTTATACAAGGTGCGAATGTGGTCGATTCTTTGTGGAAGGATTTTAATTGCGGATATTTATTTTAAACAGTAGAATAGGACACGCAAATGAAATTCTGCGGTTGAATTACCGCATCCGTGGAGTGTACTACGTGACTGAATTTGTTATTGTTGTGCATGCAAAATCTACGAAATTCAGTGACGTATTGCTCGCTCACGGGTGCGGTAAACCATTTTGATATAAATATATTATATATATATATATATATTCACCACAACATATTTGTATTCTAAATAAGATCCGTACTTTTTTCAAAAAAAATTTAAGAAACTATCTTTTTAATTATTTCTCAAAAATGACTACCCAATTCTTCACATAATCTTCGGTACCTATATTTGTTTGTATTAATCTAAATAGGTACCCCTCTTTTAATAAAAATGCAATAACAACTACGCAGAACTTCATTTTAGCTAATATTACTCACTGAATTGAATATGGACCTGAAAATAATTTAATAATTGTTTCATTAAAATGCTCATTTTAAATCTTAACTATCGAAAGATTAAAATCCAGTATTTTTGTTCTACAATCTAACCCGGTCTACATTAAAATAATATTTCAATCAAAAATGTATAACAATTAAGTAATAGTTGACCTGAAATATAACATCTACTCTGATTACATTTTATAGTACGAACTTATTATAACTTCAATACATTTGTAGTTAGTTTTAATACAGGATCTGAACCAAAGTGATTAGATTTAAAGATATATTTATTACTTTTAAATTCAGTAACGCATCATGATGCTCATGATGCTTTGTAAAATGTTCATTAATGTAAACAATTGGCATCACTTTCAACGGCAAGTGTTCATTATTGCACAGCTGATCAAACTGATTCTCAAGCATAACGAAAAAAAGCATCACAGAAATACCTAATGCGAGAAACAGATTAACACAGCGACAGCAACAGCAACATAGAATTTAGGATTAGCTCTAACGTTGACGTCGCTGTCGATGTTGCTGTGCTAATGCGTTCAAAGTAATTAAAATACATTAGTTCTAAAAAGTTGTCAAAGTTGCTGTTGCTGTGTTAATCTGTTTCTCGCATAATGCGCATTCAAACGTCATATTCAATCAGCAACGCATCAGCATAAACTGTGCATCGCAAATAAGCAGAGATGCCGGATCATTGGTTTATAAAAAGCAAAAGAAGTAAAGTATTGATATTGAGGCAAAAATATTATAATTTAAACTGCAGTTTATTTAATTCGTAGTCGCAGTGGCTTAGTGTTAGTGTGTTGGACTACTAAGCGAGAGGTCTCAGGTTCGAATCCCGCAAAAACCCAAATTCCAACTTTGGGTTTTTTTTCCACTGCGCTACCCTTTCGCGAACGTCTGACAAAAATCCGAGAGTATAAATGTCTTGAAAGAGCTTCTCAATTAGCCGTTTGGGGTCGGCATACAAAAATGTAGATCCCTTCCATTCGTTTCAAAAATGAAAAACTCACACAAAACGAATGGTTGTGAGAAGTTAGGCGGCCTAGGGTCCCTCCGGACCTGTTGCGCCAACTATTTATTTTATTTATTTATTTAATATGAATACAAATATGTATATTATTATTCTAAATATTTTTGGTCATTTATAAATCATTAAATGATCAATACTGGTTTTCCCAAAACAATTACTTATAAGGATGCTATTTTCAAGGATGCTCAAGGATCAGTTGAGCTGTTTGCGAGATTTTTTGAAACCATTTATTCAAATTGTAGTGCACCTATGAGTTTCAATTTCAATTCCACATCGAAAATTGATTTTGGTCTCCTACCTAGTTCTAGACATCAATGATATTCTGTTGGCAGCGCGTAGCATCAAGCCGAATTCTAAACCTGGAGTGGATGGTATTCCCGCAATTGTATTAAAAAGTTGTTGTGAATCATTGTGTTAGCCTCTGCTTACGATTTTTAATGCATCTCTTTCCTCTGGAACTTTTCTCAATGATTGGAAAACATCATATCTTATTCCTATTTTCAAATCTGGATCTAAGAATAAAGAATAATGTTGAAAATTACAGGGGAATTTGCAAACAATCTGCTATACCAAAGCTCTTTGAAAGCATTGTCAAAAACAAATTAAAATTCCATATAAAGGAACACTTATCTGAGTTTCAACACGGTTTCGTCTCAGGTCGCTCGACGGCATCTAATTTAGTCCATTTTACCTCTTATGTAATAAATGCAGTTGAAAGTGGATTTCAGGTTGATGCAATGTACACTGACTTCAGTAAAGCCTTTGATTCAGTGAATCATAATATTTTATTAAGTAAACTTGAACAGTTTGGTTTTCACTCAGCTATGCTTCTATGGATTTGTTCATTTTTAGTTGGTAGGGTCCAAAAGGTCTACCTGGATGACTGTTATTCCAGATCAATTTCTTGCATCTCTGGAGTCCCACAAGGTAGTCATTTGGGTCCTCTGCTTTTCATAATTTTTATTGACGATATTCTTCAGTGCATACAATTTAGCCAATGCATACAATAAGATGCAGATGATCTAAAATTATTCCGGAAAATAAATTGCACAGATGATTGTAGAAAGATCCAGTCTGACCTTAATAATCTACAAAACTGGTGCACACTAAATTGTTTAAAGTTAAACAAACAAATGTGTATGGCTATTTCCTTTTCAAGATCACAGACGTATTATTCTCACGAGTCACGACTATACCTTGAAATGACTTGCTTAATTGAGTTAGTCAAATCAAGGATCTTGGTGTCATTATTGATACTAAGCTATCCTTCGTTCCTCATGTTGAATATATAATCGCTAAGGCTAACTCACTTGTTGGCTTTATTAAAAGGAACTCGAGAGATTTTTCTGAACCACACACTCTGTTATCTTTATTCATATCCCTGGTTAGATCGATTCGTATTGAGAGGGTCCAGAGGCGTTTTACCAAATTTATATTCTTTAAAATGCATTGGAATTTTGAACCATCATATAGTGCGCGATGAAAGTTACTGGGTATATTGAAAATTAATGTAAGAAGGTATGCTCACGATATTATACTCGTTAGAGATGTGGTGTGTTACCACATAAAAAGCACTTCCCTGTTATTTAAAGTGCCTTTTTATGCGCCAGAAAGACGTCTAAGGTCTCAGAATGTTTTTTTTTTCAATCGAGACATAGAACAAACTATGGTTGTAACAAGCCAATCTCAAGAGCTCTTGCATCTTTTAATGAAATAGGTGGACATATTGATTTTCATTGTTCTAGAGACCGCTTTAAAAACGTCTTGTTTGCTTTATTAAGTAACTAACCTCTATTATCGTTTTTCTCATTATTTCATATACATGAATGAATTGTTGTATATATATATTATATATGTATTTATTTCTTATTCTTAGTAAGCATTTAGTTATTTTTTTCTTTTTCTGTAATCTGTAAGCTATGCTGTAGATGAAAATAAATAAATAAATAAATATTCTATAATTTATTTTATTTATATTAATAAGGGTTTAAATTAAACAATTTTGCATTGAAACCCATCTCCATCTATATTTAAACTAGCTGACCTGGCGTACACAATCAAATCAAACTCGGTTCGTTACAAAATTTCGGTGGATTAAGGTTGCGCAACAAAATTATAGCTGAGTCGATTGACTTTCAATTTCAAATTGTGTAGCGGTAAGCCCGGAATATGAAAACAATTTAAGAATTAAACTTTTTGTATATTTTATTTTGTATTGGAAGTGGTACTACCCGTTTTTCAATCCAATCTGTTTTTTAAAAGGCGCGGTTCTCCATACAAAGTTCCATCCCCAATCCGATTCCCTTAAACTTTTATTTTCACGACAAAAAGTAGCATATGTCCTTCCTTGGATCACTACGAATCCACCGAGCATGATCCATTCCCGAGTTATGAGTGCACATATGGACGTCAGTCTCGTTTACATACAGCTGTACCCACACGGACTTGCCTGTACCTTTCGTATTAAATCCCGCCCAGATTTCGCAAAGTTCCAAATGTACAATACTAATTTCATTTATACAACTTTAGATACCAATAGGTACCTAGCGTTTGAATTTTCTGTTTTTTTTGAATGGGAGGTTCTACAACCCGTTTTGTAGCTTGGGGGATCGACAACAGCGCCACCTATCGTGTCAATAATAGTCCTGCTCCTGAGCTGTAAACAAAATGTTAATGTGTGGAGAAAACCCAAAACATACTGAAATTCATGTGTTTTTCACTCAAGCACAACACGCACACACGTACGTTATCCGATTGCAACCGAACTTCACAAAAACCATATATAGACCAATAGCAAACGAACACAATTTTAAGGCTCCTTTGTCCAATATTGATCAATCCTTACAGGAACACTCCCAGGATAATACCTAAGATTATCTTTAAATGTAAACTCAATCGATTCAGTGGCTTTCGAAATATAGGATTTTTAATGTATGGGCGGTGCCACGCCCCTTTGTCTAATTTCGACCAATCTTAAAAGGAATACTTCTGGGCCAATACCTAGGATTGTGTGTAAATTTCAACTCAATCGATTGGGTGGTTTTCGAAATATAATATTTTGAATGCATTATTTGTATGGGAGGTGCCACGCCACTATAACCACCTAATCGATTGAGTTAAAATTTACACACAATCTTAGTTATTGGCCAAGGAGTATACCTGTGAAGATTAGTCAAAATTGGACAAAGGGGAGTGGCACCGCCCATACAAAAAAATATTAAAAATCGTATATCTCATGAAGCAATACACATACATACAAAAAAGACCGTATTCACCTTTCATAGGAAATTTACAGAATCAAAATCGGTTCACCCATTCCAGAGAACATTGGCGACTAACACAATTGAACTTATTTTTATATATATAGATAGAAGATAAGAAGATTTAAAATTTCAGACATATTTAGTAATAGCAGACATTATTTAAATTTAATAAATCGTTTATTAGTTGTTTAATTTGAATATATGCAAAATATTAAATTTTAATATTTTTTCTGCGTTGACTGACGTTGGCATATAATCCCAAAAATATTAAATGAACCTGAAAATATAATTTTTGTTTGCCAATTAGTATCAAAAAGTATTAAAAAAATATTATCAAAAGGTGGTTTTAAATACTTCCAAACGTTATTATTTATTAAGTGGCATTATCACAATTTTTACTTACAAATAAAAATGTTACTACTTATTTTTTAATATATAACTTTGTTCTACATTAAGTATGTACCTATGTACAAATTGTTGAATTAAATATATTGCATAGATAGTGCAGAAGACACCCATACCCATGTACCTACATCATTTAAAAATTAATAAACAACTCAAATGCAAGCCGGCCGAATAATACTCAAAAAGAAATTCACGTACCCATAAAAATGTAAACAACTCAATTATTCGACAGGCAAAACGCACCGCAGATAGGTAGTCCCGCGTTAAACACATTAGATCATCCCCATTATGACAAGAAAATAAAATTATTCAATTTACTCGGTCGTCCAGCTGTTTCATGAAAGGCAGCCTAAAACAACGCTGTAGGATACCTGCCTAGTCGTTATTATTATTTCATGGCTATTGTCTTGTGGACACAATCACCGTAACAGCATCGTAACCTTGCGTTTGCTATATAGAAATGCACACGTGTGCTAAGAAGACGCACCAACAAAATTCCAGATGACGACTCTCAACAGTCTGAACCATCAAGCTGGAATCGTTCAAAATAACAAAGCACAAAGCGGAACGGCAGCAGCAGCAAAGAAGCAACGAAACGTTAATGTGTACGCGAACCTATTCTTTTATTTTTTACACGAACACAAAAGCGAATCAAGGACGAACAAAAGTCTCCATCGTCATCCTTATCGTGTTCTACTCATAGAGGAACCAAACTAGAGAGCCAACTGAGAGCAGAAACGGTACATTTGCCCACAAACTTCCTATGACCTTGTACAGCCTAGGAATTTCCTAAGTATTAGTGCCTGTACAAATCAAAGGAGCGCCATTGCTGCCGCACGCATACTGAGGCAATTCCTAGGCAGGAAATGGACTGTCAATCGGGCGGCCATTACTAAGTTGGATTTAAGTGGGGGCGACTGTGTTCGTCATTTTTGGTGCCGATTAGTTACACGGCGTTCACATCGCAGTTCAAGTTAAACATTTTTAAAGTTTATGAATTTGTTGGAAAATCGAATTTCGGATATAATATAGGTACCTAATATAATTTCATCACAATGTCAAATACCTTTTAATAATCATTTGTCAATATCAGAAATCCATCCCATGTTATTAATCAGAGAAAAATGAACTAATACGGTTTTTTGCACTTTTGCTTTTTTTTGTGGATTTTAATCTCTTAACTTCAATATTTAAACACAATGTAGGGGAAACAGTTTGTATGCCGTGGGAAAAACATATTTCAGTTTAAACATATTTTACAATCTCTAATTGATGCGTAAAATGCATACTTACACAATATAAATATGTGCAAACATGAATTTGTTAAAATCAAAAAATTAATTCAATATTTTTGTTCCGTAGGTATATATGTAGGTACTTTTGCTCTCAAATTAAGCTTTAACTTTTTTTTTCAGAGTCTGGATAAATTTTCGAATCTTTATTTCTGAGCGAAATTCACACCTACTTACACTAACACCAAACATTTGTCGTTTGTCAAATTGAAAGTGTGTTATTTTACGTTTTAACAGACGACAAGTCTGTAATTAGTAATTCAAAATAAACTTTATTTTCAAAAAAAAATTTTTTTTGCAATAATGAGCTACCATAAATTTAATGTCGAGACTGAAATTTGTTAAAAGTATTGCGCTATATCTGGAGAGCTTCTGTGGAGCTTCAATATCAGCAAACCAAAGAAAAGTAGGATTTTCAGCACGCAATTCCAACAACTACTAAGAATCCTCATAGTATCAAATAGAGCGTAGTGGTGGTAATTAAGAGCTGAAAATCCTACTTTACTTTGATTTGCTGAGATCGAAGCTCAAAAAAACAGGCCTATTGTATTTTTGTTAGGAGTTTAAAGACATAGCTACTTGTATTTTTACGATATTAATACGTCTTTTTCTTTCTTTTTTAAATATGAAAAGCATTTGTTCCTATGTAACATCATTCAACACTGTTCAGTGTTATTCAACTACAGAATTTCCAATCGCACTTTGATTGTGTACAAATATGGTGCTAAATAAACGAATTTGAAAACAACCAAAAAGCCCTCCACCAGTTGTGAAACTCAAACGCACTTGTATTGATAGATCTGAGAAAATATCTACATAGATTCGCAAAAGTGCTCTGAAATCTGAAAAGACTGCTTTTTTTTTTGTACCAATCGAATACCACATAAAGTTACTTTTGCCCTAGTGGAACCTTGGGCTTAACTTACATGTTGTTAACCTATTTATGGAACAACCCCCAAGGTTTATCTGCATGAATTCTGCTGTCAAAAATGTAATTCATATAAACAAAATTAAAAACATCTTAAATGTGAATGGATGAACATTTTTTGGAACCGAATATGGATAGAGAACAAGTACAGCTATATAAAAAACCATACTCAACATTTCTTCGTGCTACATTTATTGTTATAAATGCATTTACAAATTATTTTTAATTGAAAAAGTACCACCGGGCGGCCATTAATTACACGTATTCACCGACAGGAAAAATAAGAGCGCGCGAGAGAGGGCTGTCATTCAAAATTTCCGGGGAAAATCGGGTAGGTGCACGGGAGTTGGCTCTCTAGTTATGGATACTCTCTGGTTCTACTTAGAGAGGCAGATGTTTTGATTTAAAGATGATGATGTTTGTGCGCCTTTTATATTATTCAACAGAGAAGAGACAAGGACGTTACTTGTGCCAAGATGACGTAAGAAGGAGAGCATTGCATTTAGTACAGGGATGGAGCTGGTGACAAGCGCCCTGAATTAATTTCTGTAACTGGGATATAAAATAGTGGGAAGGAAAGTTATTTCGAGCGAGATAAGTAGATTAAAAGTGAGTGGAAAAGATAATTTAATTTAGAATAACCAGTCCATATATTATTACATAGACTTTCGAGTGCTAAAGCTTGATCTTCAGTTTTAATTTTTCGGCGTTTCCATACGAGTAGGGTGAGATATCGGACTTAATCAAGCCATTGACCTACGTACACCTATTCGGTTGAATGAAATAAGCACGGAAATTAACTTCTCGACACAAGCTTGTTGAAAACCAGACGCAGTGGTCGATTTTCATCTCAAGCATGATCAACATGAGCAGCAGTGGTGGGAAAATGAAAAAGGGTAAAACGAGGGACAAGCTTAAAAAAGGAGTTTGCCGAAGTTCAATTTTTTTTTTTTTTTTTTTAGCTTACTGGCTCTTAGAGAGCGGTCTAAGCTTAACATTATCATTAAAATTATTGCCTTTCGGTCTTAAATTTGTCTATCTTTAATTTGTTTTTTTTTTTTTTTTTTTTAATTTCCAAAAAACTTTATAGAACTTGAATTCTTTATTATGTTTTATTTAAAACTACTTATCTATAATCAGGGTGGTGAGCAATCTCATCGATTGGTCACCATTCCGGTCTCTTCCATGGTTGCCTGTCGGTCGCCAACAGGGTTCACCCGCGCCTTCCTCTAATGGCCCCCCTTTTAACATTAAGAGATTACAATTTCCGTTTAAAGTGTAGTTCGCCGTGACGATCAATAAATGTCAGGGCCAATCATTGAAAAACATTGGTATAGATTTAAGGGAAGATTGCTTCACTCACGGTCAGTTTTACGTAGCTTGCTCTCGTGTAAGTTCAACCTCAAGTCTTGTAAAATTACTGACGCCCAATAAAAACAAAACACTTGCTCTATAAAGAAATCCCCTACAAAAAAAAAGGTTTAAGTAACGATTTTTCTGAGTTTTTCTGAAAAAGGACATTTTAATAGAGTCTCACGCGGACGAAGTCGCGGGTAAAGGTACGATAACACGGCCGAGTCATTTAAATTACGCTTTGACGTCAGGAAAAAATGTCGCATTAGAGTGAAATGTTAAGTTAAGATTCGTCATTGGTCATTTGTGAAAAAATGGCGATAACACGAAATGACAATCATCGTCATTAGTGTCCGTCAATATAAAATGACGGACACTGCGCGTCATTTAAAATTTTCCGTTGGGATGCCATTAAATGGCGAGCGAAAAAATGATTATCACATGGTAATGAAATGAAATGCCTGATCAAAATGACATATTTCACCTTTCCTATTATTTCGATTTTGCGTCATTTCTGTTTTGCGATCAGAAGGTAATAACCACTGGGAAAAATATAGCTACTGCTATTTAGTGTTTTTCTCCCGGCGAAGACACAGACGTCTGCTACACCTTTTTTAATTATGTATATTAAATAGCAGTGAAAAAAAAAAAACAAATCACATCACATCACACTATTTTTATTTATTTATTTATTTATTTTATTTTTTTTTATATATTTTATATATTATTATAAAGAGGTAATGTTTGTTTGTGGGAGGTAATCTCCGAAATTACCGAACCAATTTCAAAAATTCTTTTACTAGTAGAAAGCTACGGGATAGAGTATTGCGATAGGCTACTTTAATTTTTCCATTTTAGATTTTTTTGGTTTTCTGCACTATTTATTTTGACTTTTTTATATCAAAAATTAATTAGACAACTACGTACCTACTATGTGCGGATTTTTTGCTTTGTTTTCAAAAAGTAGATTGATAAATCGAGATAAATTTAATGTATTATACGTTGGTCAACAGTGATGGTTTGTTTTTGATTTTGTACATCGCTCCAACAGTTTCACTTCTTTTATACAGTTGATAAGGTAAGAATTAAATGTAAAAAGTTTAAACGCGGACAAAATAGTTATTGAAAAGCAAATTTTAGTGTTTTTTTTTTAAAAATCCCAAGACGAATGCGCACAAATATTGGCCGACGAACAAAGCAAACAAGTCAACAACAAATATCAACGAAGCCAAACTACAGAAGAAAGCGAAAAGTGGGGCATCGCATGGCATAAGACCAGATTAACAGTAAAGAAAATTGAGAGTGCAAGTAATGAAAACTGCGTCAAATCCTACTGCTGCTGGGATGGGAACAAGTTCAAATCGGATTGGCAAGATACGCGTCGTTGCTGACATTCGAACGACTGGTCTTTCAGTAGAACGAACAGAAAACTATGTCGGTGATGCGATTTTCGATATTGGAGCGATGACTACAATTGTGTGCCACCTTTGCAAAGTGAAATTAGCACCTGCGGAGCTATTTGAATCGGAGGATTTTCTAAAGAACATTTGACAGTACAACTTCTGTTTTCGTATGACTTCATTGGGAACAAAAATCATTCAAAAAACTGGTTTCATGCCGACTGGCAGGGCAATATTTTCTCTTATACATCATGCAAACATACATTTTCTAAAAATGGCACGGGATTCTACGCCGCAAAATTCCGATTAACAGATTCAAGGCCAAATTTACCATCGGATGGGTGCCTTCTTGCCAGTAAATGAGGATGTACAGCAATATTCGAAGGTGTAAGAGGGCAAACAGGAGTGACAAAAAACGTCATTCGACATAGCAACCATTATAAATGCAATCAACGCGTTCATTACAATGCTTAAAACGGCGATAGAGAAAATGAACTTAGAAGATCGCAGATTTGTTTTCAAACCTGATAATAGAACCGCACTTTGGAAAAAATAGAATGGATAGGAAAGGGGTAGTGTCACTTCCAATGCAAGAAAAATTATAAATAAATAAATAGTTGGCGCAACAGGCCCGGAGGGACCCTAGGCCTAGCTTCTCACAACCATTCGTTTAGTGTGAGTTTTTCATTTTTGGAACGACTGGAAGGGATCTACAATTTTATGCCGACTCCAAACGGCTAATTGAGAAGCTTTTTCAAGACATTTATACTCTCGGATGTTTGTCAGACGTTCGCGAGAGGTGGCGCAGTGAAAAAACCCTAAGTCGGAATTTGGGTTTTTGCGGGATTCGAACCTCGACCCCTCGCATAGCAGTCCAACACACTAACCACTGAGCTACTGCGCCGCAAGAAAAATTAGGTATTTAAAATTTATAATTTTTTAATTCGGATGTTCCGGACTTACCGCTTCACAATTTGAAATTAAAAGTCGGCGCAATTATCATTTTGTTGAGCAACCTTAATGCACCGAAACTTTGAATCGCGTTTGAAATGACTGTGAAGAATCTCAAATCAAATGTCGTGCAAGGACGATTTTGAGTTTAAAAGGCAAACATTGTCATAACGCGGACTCCGCTTACTCAGAACGATTTGGCATTTAAGCGTCTATGACAAATAATAAGTCGCAAGGATAATCGCTGGATATTTGTATCATCAATCTTGAATTCCCATGTTTTTCACATGGTCCAATTGTATGTGGCGTGCTCACCTGTGGGCAAACCACTTTAATACAAAAGCGGAAGGTTGGCCGGCACGTCAATCATTGCGGTTGTATTGAAATACATCGATATTGCTATACTTCAGTTATTTCTATTGTAGTTAATATAACTTTTGAATAAAGAATTTGAATTGATGGGATTACATAAAGTAGCATGCGCTGTGCATGCTTGGAAATATTATTTTCATTACATTTATGAATTTGGGCGGAACGGAGTTCGCCGGGTCAGCTAGTTATTATAATAAATACAAAATGCCGAAAGGAACTTTTTCGATGATGGTGGAAATTGCGGAGATGGCGTATTTGGCAGCGTATATACCTATTGGAAAGCAGTGACGACGATCTTGATTACGAGCCAATGCGACGAAAGCGGAGTACATATTTAGCAAAGAAGTGGTTGGACCGTCGCGAGAAGAGTGGACATTGGGCTAAATTACTCCTCGAATTGCGCAAAAAATAACTTGAATTATAGCGCAATGTCCTTCGTATGTCAGTCAATCAATTCGATTATTTATTGAGTTTAATGAAGCCACTGCCACACAGCGGAAAACTAAACACAAACAGTGCGAAAGAGCTTTCTGTGTATCGAAGCCAACGACAACGTGCATCATTCCGGAAGCTCTCGACGCTTTTTATAAGGTTCTTGCCGCTAACTTTATTAAGGTGTGTGCAATTTGACATTTCAGTTTAAAATTTCACCAATTATTTATGTTTTATTTTGTCAGTTTTGAAACTTTTGCACCGCAATCAAACGCGATTCCTCTTCATCGCACCAATGGCCAATGGCCAATTTTCCTATCCCGATTCATTCCTGCTTTCTGCGCTTTGCCCAATTTTTTCCGACTTTATTTTACTTTGTGTATAGTCCAAATTGTCGGAGCTTGACGCGACGGTGCGTGTTCCATTTCTCTCAATACCGAACAACACAACCACAACGAAACAAATAGAAACCAGTTTATTAATTTTTAGCAGCCACACACATGCGACACGCCCTTCGAGAAAAACACCAAATGAAAGCACATATCGTATTAAATGCTGCGTCATTTGTCATTTGCGTAGAAAAATAACATGGCATGCATTTCGGGCCTGGTCATTTTTTGGAGATTGGCATTTAAATGACACAACAACCAAAAAGTTCTGTCATTTGTCCTAAGCGTCATTAAAGAGCGATTTTTTTCGCCATTTTAATGTCACTTGGTCCGCCATTTTCCTAGTCATTTAAATTATGACGAAAATGTTGTTCCAAAAATGGCGACCACACAGAACGACATTAAAATGACAGCTTTGTGACGATATTTTGACGTCAACGCGCCATTTAAATGACGCCAAAAAATTGCCGCGTAATCCAAAAGGTGAAACCTAAGAATTTGCTCAAAATTTGCTAAAAAAGGGGATAAACAGTCTTCAAAGCCTGGGAACACTGACACAGTTGTTGAATAATCTGTGTCCACCGGTCCGACATTTATACTTCTACTAATGATATTTTTTAAACAACCTCTAATTCGCTTTTACTCTTCTCCGCGCTGCTTTCTTTAGACTTTAAACTCAGACCTCAGACCTTGCCGAGAGACAATGCACCACTACAATCACCCAACGCCCATTGCCCTAGTACCGTTCAATATCTAGTCCACCCCTGGCTGAGCTGTGTATGTGTACTGAAAATATCAGCATACAATTCATGATGATAATTGGCATAAGCTGTCGATGTTGAAAACTAATCCGTCAACAAGCACAGACTGAACGAATGGAAATGATTTCTTTCCTGCTCATGCTGTCTGTCCGACAACTAGAATGTCTTGTCATCCATTCGTGTGACGACGCTATAGGGATTTTCCTGTATTCAATCAGTTTGTGGGGCTCAGATCCGTTACAAGGATTTGTTGGATTTTGTTTGGCGTGTAATATTTCGGGGTTTTACTGAACTAGTTGAGTAGTTGACTCATTTGACATGCTTACGAGCCCCTGTGACATTCGAAATGAATCACCTCCACATGGCGAGTGTGTTTCCAAAAAGCTTTAAGGTAATTGTAGCATTCGACACACTTTAAGTGGTAAATGGCAACACAATGTGTTGAGTGGCAACTTGGTAAATCCACTTTAGTCGACTCATGAAATTGAATTAACTGAATGCGTCAGATCGATTCAATTTTAACGGCAAAGCGGCTGAAGTTAATTTGCCAGTGTGAGGTTTTCATTTATTTAATTGTGTGACCGAAACGATTTCTGGGGGAATACTTTATGGAACCATGTGTAGGGTGAGGTTGTAATAGATATATTTCCATTTGTTTCGGTTAACAAAAATGTTAACAATGCCAATCATGAATTGGAATGTTGGACGGACTTTCGTCACAAGTAGAAGGGCACTTCAACCGATATGGTGTGCGCAATTTGAGACAGTCATCAAAGGCCGGTTCAACTGTCATGTCAAAACATTTTGTAAAATCCACGTTTTCATCATGGTGAAGTACACGAAGAAACAACGTTTACAAAAAAAAAAATTAAAATTTACTGCCGAAATTCCGAGTCGATCACAATTTCGGTCGCAATTTTAAGAGCGTTAACGCCAATTTTCGGCCGGAATTCTCGTCCCAGTATACAAGTAATTCATGGTCTACTGAAAACATTTGAGTCAGAATATTCGGTGCTTGATGTTGCCGTGCCAGTGAGACTACGTTTTGCCCAAAGTGTGGAGAATATTGCTGCCGTATTAGAAGCATTCGGCGCAAACGAGCCAAATTAGTGAATTTCACGGCGTTCGGAAGAGTTGGGCCTCTCCCAGACCACTTTACCACACAGACGCAAGAATCTTGGCCAACACCCTTACAAGATCAGACTGACTCAAGAACTAAGCCACTTGACCATATGAAGCAACGTACGTTCTCGAATTGAGTTCTGGTCATGATGGAAGAAAATGAAGACTTTCATCGCAAAATCAGCTTTAGCGTTGAAGCTTATATTTGGTTAAACGGTTTTGTCAATAAGCAAAACAGCACTTCATCCGCACAAAGTCACCGTTTGGTGTTAGAGGAGCTCAGAGCCAATATTGAACGAGAAATAGCGGCCGTATCGGCCGAAATGCGCGGCTGATTCATCGAAAATTGGGTTCAACCATTTCGACCGCTACATACGTTCCGATGGTAGACATATATACGAAGTCGTATTCCATTCATTGGTGTTTTGATCGTATTTTAAGTTAATAAAAGATTTTTTGCACTTTATTTAAAAAAAAAGTCAAGTCCTTAATGAAAGACTCTTTAAAAACATCCCCTGCCTTGTTGAAACACCAGCCAATATTTTCCATGTTAGGTGTAGTTTTCCACACGTTTTTCGATGAACACTGTATTTCCTACTACCCACCGACACCATATAACTTCAGCTACAGTCCTTGACATGTGCAGATGTAACTCAATCATAATTACCTTGACATTTCTTACAACGAAAGTTATCCACCCAAAGTTCGTATAACTACAATTTCAAAATATGTGTAGGTATGTACAGGTACAATTGCTGTGTGTCTCTTAGCAACGGACTAGGAATATGTTTGCCAGATGAATATAAAAGGCCCTTTGAGTCATGTTGACATAGCAAGCACCCTTTGGAAGCGAACCCTTTGGTTTGAATTATAACAGTTTCAAACAATTGTCTTTTGCGAAATCCTGCAATTCATCATAACTTTTATGAATAATTGTTTCTACATACGTAGGTATATACATTTTAGCAGTCAATTCTGCGTTCAGAAGCAACCGTAAGTAAAATGTTAGAATATGTTAGGTAGTGTTAAACTTTGTGCCAACCGTACTTTTTTACATTTAGTTTCACTTTACAAACATTCTTAAATAAAAAATCTGCAAGTTTGTTGGAAAAGCTCTCAGTAAATATCTTATATTCATAAATTTCTTTGATTAATTATATGAGATTCAAAATCAAATTTTTGCCGAAAAAATGCGACAGATTTCATATTCAACCTAAAAACTATAATCGCTACGGAATTGAAGGTGGGTTATTTTGCTTATGATTCATTTATAATAAATTATATTGATGTTAATATTAGTAAAACCTATTTTTTTAATTTTTACGTTCCCATTTCAATAAGGTCGCAAGTTCATTGGGTAACTTTGTACTACCATTCTTGGTGTTTCACTTGGCACAAAGTTACCCCCTGTGTATGGATTTTCTTGTTTACGTACAACTTTCTTGGTCCAAAGAAACCCTGTACCTACTTTTTAATTTTAAATTTGAAGGTTCCAGAATTGACCCAAAATGCCTCGAAAGTATATAATGAAAGATAGGTGGACAGCATTACTGCAATTTCACTCAGAAAGTTTGGAAAAAAGCCGTGCAGGAAGTTCGAAGTGAACGAATTTCAATTCGAAACGCGAGCGAAAAGTGCGGTATTCACAGGAGTACTTTTATGACGTCAAACCGTTTTCACTGCCGAAGAAGAGTTATTACTACATCCGCTTATGGTTTTCCAGTCAATATTCTTTATTTAAGACGAATTGGCAAAAGCTATTACGACAAACTATGGAGGAAATAAACTCCTTTCCGGAACAAAATGCCTGGCCCTGAGTGGACAAAATAATTTATGGTCCGACACTGTCATCCCTCGATTCTTAAACTGTGTTCCGCGGAACCCTGGGGTTCCGCGAAGGAGTTTTCAGGGTTCCGCGACTCCCTTGAAATAAGAATAGTAAAACAGAAAAAAAACAGAAATAATTTTTACAAGTACATTATGCAATTACAAAAAAAAATTTAGGAAAATGTTTGACTTCAATACGAAAACTAGCATCGAGTGGGTACAAAATCCCACTACGACAGCCTACGACACTAAGCATTCCGGAAAACGAGTCTCTTATAAAGCTGCAGAGTTTTTCTTCATCAAAACATGTATTTGCTTCTGTATTATTCAACGAATTTTGGGTTGTTATTAGGAGTGAATACCCTGAACGTTCCCTTTATGTCACAACGTTTGATACCTATTATACTTATACAAAGACTAAATATGGATCGAGATTGGACGCTGCCTCAGATATACGAATACAGCTTTCGGATAGATAGAAGTTAATTTTTTAAAACTTATGTACCAAACAATGAAAAAATTTCCTTCTTCACACTAACCTTGAAAAAAATATCTTAAATAAAAAAATTGATCTAGAAATATGTTGTTTTTCATTTTTTATATCGTATCGAATACGCTATTCACACCGCACCGAAAACTCTTCCATGCATTCACACCGAACACCAACTAGTTTTCGTTTGACGTTTCAATCAGCTGTGAGGCACTAGTCGTTAAACTTCGGTGCAATCTATTCTGGTTACAAATTCGATCGAATTTATTATCAAATAAAATTAATTTATTGCATTTAAAAATATTATGATTCCATCAATTAATAGTGGAAAATGATTTTAAGTTGTGAGCTATGACATTGGGTCGTATGAATAAAAACTAGCATTTGCTTTGAGTAAACGGTTTCAGCAAAGTTAAAGCCCTTAGCAATTGCTTTGAATCGGTATGAATAAAAACATAGTTTGCTAAAGTAAGTTCGAAAATTCGAACATAGCTTTTACTTAGCTGCACGTGTACTTGCCTTGCAATTTCTGTCAAACCTGACCAGTAAATTTGAATTTTTGAATTTTCCTTGAGATTCTAACGACTTTTGTGGAAATTGAAATTAAAAAATATGAAATTCGGAAATATGATTGCAATCTATAGCTCCAATTGCACCTGGAAATATGATTTTTGTTTACCAAATAGGTTGTTGATGTTTTATTTCTTCTTCAGGTGCCCATGACCATAATAATTGATTTTTTCACAGGTATTTTGATGATTTTCCTGCACGAACAAAACTTCATTTCTAGGTATTTATAGACAGACCATCGAAAATTCACATTGCTTACTATTCTTTTTTGTGCGCGTACAAATTTGCATAGCATTTGCTTTGTTTATTCATACCGATCTGAGTAAAAGGTCAGTACTGCCGCTTTTCGAACATGTCAAAAGTTGGAACTAACTCAAATTAGTTTTTATTCATACGAAACGTAGCAAATGCTTCGACTTTGACATTTCTCTTGAGTAAAAGCAATTGCTATGCTTTATTCATACGACCCAATTGCTCTTAGGCTGTTCTGCTGAATATGCTGATTATTGCAAAAGGTGTGTTTGTTTCAACAACCCATCGATTGGATGTCGTTTTCGGGGTGTTTTCGTGGAAAACGACTTTAAAGAAATCAAATTTTGCGTTCCCACTGAAATTTTAACATTTCAAATGACAGCTAAGTGTCAGATCAGAATTGATTATTGATCATTTTTTTTCTGTTTAGAAATCAGAAGCGGTTGAACGTATGGAATTTATTTTTTTAATTTAATCGCTAATTCAGACATACTAATATTATATTGCTGACTTATTTTGATTGATTTAATGACAGGCGTTTTTTAACAGCGGCCTGAAAAGTCATTAAATGACGCGTGGAATTTATAACGAGGTTTGTTTGATGTTGGAAAATATGTTTCGAAATGCTGGACATTTAGCCTGAAATGTTGAATTTAGCCAAAATGATGAGTTTAATTGTGGTGTAAATGTACTATTAACGAATCGTTCTGAAAAATGAAATATGTATGGGAAAACATCTGTTTTCGATGAAGTTTTCGGCTCAGTGTAAATAGGGTATTAAGAGTTGGGGTTCCGAAATATATTTGGGCCTTGTTTAGGGTTCCATAGCTTAAAAAGTTTAAGAACCGCTTATAGTCTATAGAGTCGCCGAAATATTTTATTAAAATTTTTATTTTTAACGCCTTTAATTATTTTTTTCGTAAATAAAAATCCTTCCCTTGTTTCTTTACAAAATGTTGTTATCATGTGTTTTAATGGTATATAAGGTAAAAATCAACCAAACTTATATTTTGACAAGATTGGCAAAGGATTTCCTTTCGATAATTTGAGAAAGTTTCCTTTATTATTAAGCAAATTAAGCTCAAGAACAAATTGGTATACCTATCTTAGTTTGTTTCTTTCATACAGAAGTTTTTTTTTTCAACCATCAAAACCTGGCACAAAGTAACCCCAGTTTACGGTGGGTAATATTTGCTAAAAAAAAGTTCTGCGTCGCTGTTATTTCATTTCACAGATCAGCTTTGTCATTGTCATTTTTGAGAAATTGTTAAAAAACTGAATACTGATATTATCTTTAATATTTATTTTGATCAAAATTGTTAGTGCGGTTTTTTTTAAATTTGACAGACTATATTACAATATTTAGTTTGCAAAATACTTTTGGTTAATAAAGCTGAAAACGGAGTATAAGTTATTGTTCGGAATGTAAGCATTACCTGGTTTTTAAAGATTTATCGAAAAAGGGGTTTTCGAGATATGAGCAGTTTTTAAAAATAGCGTTTTCGGTGATTCGAAATGAAAATCAATTCTACTCTAAGTTTGCATTTTAGTCAAAAATCCATTATACGACAATATGGAGAAAAACTGAGTTTACTATTCAGTTAGAATTGACCATATAACCTTAGAAATGTATTTTTGTTAAATGCGTTTTCGAGATATTCTTAAAATGTATGTCCTACTGAAGCTTAAATATCAATTTTTGTTGAAATCGTTAGAGGCGTTTTCGAAAAAATCAAACTGGTATGTAAATTTTATATGGGAAGTAATTAAAATTGAGGTTACCTTGCAAAAAAAAAAAACGACCCCGTACTGTAAGCCCCCGAACTCTAAATCCGAAGTATGAACGAAGTCCGGGCAGCCGTTTATAGGCTGTAGGCGTTGGGACAGACGGACAGACGGGCAGAATTTTGCGACCCACTTTTTTGAGTTCCTCTATCATTGTAATATCAGAATTGATTAACATCTCGAGTTCGAAATTTTGAACGAATACAATATCCTTCCTTTTGCTACGTAATCGAGAAAGCTTAAAATACACTGAATGTGTCAAACTGGTAATAACATACAGGTGAAACTAGAAAAAAAATGTTTAGGTTGACTGTACCTGTGTCGACTATAATTACCACTGTGCAACTATTAGCAGTGAATTCATTTTTACCTTCTCATTTTAATTTTGTTATTTCATCTCCATAAGGACAGAAGAGAAGCAAACAAAGAAGTCCTCGTCGCACCAAACAGCAAAAAATGCGGCGCGCTGCATAATAAATTAGCGAAACTGAATATTCACGGAAACGTATTCAAGTCACATGCTTTGTCACTTAGAGAAAAGTGATAAATGAGTATTTAGTCGGCTCTAAATAAAGTGGATCAAATTATCTGTTGAGAGGTTAGAAACAAGTAAATGCTAGAACATGCTTTTAGGTTTAATAAAATTTGTATTTGTTTTTATTTCACTACCAGTCAAATCTTCACTGAGAAAATTAGTTTTAAAAGCTGCTAGGACACCAAAATATGGTTGCTATACCCACAATTTAGAAAGGTTGAATCGAGGTAAAAGGGGCGTGGCACTTCCCACACAACCATCCAACCAAACAACCAAATTTGGTCACCAGGGGGCGTGGCACCATACGAAAGCAGCTTGCTAAAGCTATTTTACGACACTAATGGGTGATAAGTAGTACAAAACTGCACAGCGATTTGGGGCATTTTTAAAATATAGCACTTTGTGAAATGTGGGCGGGTTTGGAAAACGAGGGGGGCACGTCCCATTTATAACAAAGTTATATACAACACTACCTCTTGATTTATTTATTTAAGTCGGGTTTGAAAACAGAAGATCGAAGCCCACTTATCAGCTGAGCCCTCTGCGTTACCTAGTCGTCAGTACAACGACTGCAAACGGCTGTGATGGCTCTTCATTGTACAGTTTTCTTTAGGATAAGGTTGCTCTGGCTTAGGCAAGATGTGGCAACTGAGTCGGCTCAGTTGAACTCTGTGTTGTATATTCAGCAACCCCCTTTTTTTTTATTGCTTTTGTCTCCTAAAAAAAAATCCCCTTCAGATATGTTGCTAATTTCTTCAGATAAAGGACGTAGCGGCTTAGTGGCCAGTATGCTAGAATACTAAGTGAAGGGTCTCTGGTTCGATTCCGGATAAATGAAAATTCCGTCTTATGGTCTGATAAACATCCGAGAGCAAACCTGTCATGAAAGAGCTTCTCAATTATCTGTTTGGACTCGGCTTAAAATTGCAGATCCCTTCCGTTCATCCCAAAAATAAAAAAATCACACAGAGTGAATGTCTGTGAGAAGCCAGGCCAAGGGTCTATTCGGACCTGTTCAGTCATCTATTTATTTGTTTAAATGCTTTTCGTTCTGAAATTCTAAAATCTTTTTTTTTTTTTTCATTTTTGAAGCAAAGATTCTCTGAGATCAGGGTAGACGACCTTAGATGGCCAAAGATTTTATAACAGTTAATCAAATATATGCAGGTATTAACAGGGTTTCGAAGTAATATGACAGCTGTGAGCTATCTAGATTTCTGAAGTTACTCTGCAAGTCGAGTATAAGGGTTAGAGCCTTAAAGCTCCTAATAGGCTATAAGATCCATGATGAAAACACCTCTTGTGGCCAGAGACAGAATGTAGGTTCTGTGTGGAGTATGTCGAATCCTCAGATCACATCTTCTGTGACTGCCAGGGCATTAATTGGTTAATAAAACGCGTCTTTAACATAGAGGCTCGCACTCCAGCTGATCTAATGAACTCTGCTAGTAAGGAATTATGTTAGCCTTCATAAGGGAGGTCACTCGTCTCTTAGATTAACCTCTCCCCATTGATACAATAGATCGCTGCCTCAGCCAACTGGCCATGGGAATTTAAAAAAAATTTCACCAGGTAGCCATGCTCTTTCTATTACATGAGTGTTGCAACACTTGCACTAGGCTATATGAGTTTCGCATTCCTATTTGCAAGTTCTAAGAGCCTCAGTTACGTAAATATAAGGGTGTACTAAAAATCGTTTAGTGGCTATGACAACCGCCGATTTGTGCTCTTTAGCACTTTGAAGAGATCCTATCTTCTAGCAGCTTTGGGAACGGGTGCGATAGGCTAACTTGGATGTCCTAAACTAGGTTCGCAATTCTGTTTAATGTGTTGTAACCGTCTTTATGGTGGCACCACAGCTGACTTTTGGTTAGCAGTCATGAAGCTGTACCTATACATAAAACAGAGCTGGCGAATTTCATAGGGCTATCGAAGCTCTACAATTTTCAGAGTGTAAAGCCTGTAACTTATACAAATGGCCGTCTATTACCTGAACAAAAAATGAAACCACTCCAAGTCCAAATTGCCAAATGGAGTTGTTTCAGATAAAACAAAATCACAAAACACGATACTTAACATGCTAAAATCTAGTTTTACCCACATGCACTGCCTTACCGCATGCTTGTGGCAATAAATTCAAATGCGAAAATCAATTAGTAACGATTTAAAGTATTTGACTGCCTAGGCACTCCTTGATTGTGTCTTGCGTTGCACTGTTAATTGCTGTCCCAAATCATTATAGCACGAGCTTGTGTAATTTTCGTTTTTCTACAAGAATCTGGTTTCATATTGATAAAATCCATGTTGGGACATATGTAGTTTGTTGCGTGTTTTTGCTAGATATGCGTACATGGAGGGTTTTTTTTTTTTGACAGCAGAAACGATGCTTGTCGTATGCTTTTCTAGGAATACCTACCTACGTACTTGTTAGCGATAAGCATATATTTAAGTAAGTCGTCAAGTTGGTAACTACTTGAATTTGAATGATGGCAAAAGGTAACGTGGATTCGATTGCAGTTTAGTTTTTCATTTAAATATTGTCAAACAGACGCACATAGGAGTAAATGCATGCAAAAACCGGACAAAATTATTTTTTTGTCTTAATGGTTATTTTTCCTTCTGAAACTATAATTAATACAATTTAAAAGATTATTTTCTTCTTCTTTAACAATATAAATTTTCTGTTTAAAATCATCTAATTGATCCTGCTCACAACAAGCTCTACTTAGCAAATATTTTTCTAAATAATCCAACTTTGCTTTGAAATCCGTTTCTGTACATTCATTCATAACTTCATATAAATGTTTTCTGGTTAAAACTCTCAAACCAGATGATCCTTTAAACGTAAGAAAATTTCTTTGTTAGCCACATAATAAAGTACGCATTAAACTTCACATTGATTATGACGAAAACAAAACTGAGTTGGCAAGTAAAAGCAGCCAATTTTTTTTTCAATCGAACCCTAAAGGTTCTATTTATCATATTACATAATAAATTATTACCGAATACCACCGAATACTACAACAAAATAACTTTCAAATGAAGGAAACACAGGAAAAAAAATTGATTATTATGCATTTTTTTCAATTAAATCGCATAAATGTTAAATTAAAAAAAATCTACATAAAAATCACTTTAGATAATAAAACACACCTGCAGCTGAATTATCCATATCAAAAAATGTATCACAAGTTAAAAATGTTAAAGGAAAAATTAAGTGAAATGTAAGAAATTTTTCGATTGGTAGTACAAAAAACAACGATATATTTGCAATCAATAACTTTGAACTAATGTCATGCAAGAATGCATTGATAAAAAAAAAATATTACAGCTTATTGTTTATTGGGAATCATACTACCGTTTGGCAAAACTTCACTTTCCAATTTTGCAATTTGAAAAATCGACTTTTGTCCGGTTTTTGCATGCATTTACTCCTATGTGAGACGTGCGCGGTGTATAAACAGTCCCAGGAGTACAGAATAAAACTGGTCATAAACATGTTGGGGATTTTCTTCGAATTTGGGAACTTTTGACCACGAAAACGAAACAAAGCTGTTATGAGCAACAGGCCTCGAAAGAGATGGAGCTGCTATATTGAACAAGTATATGCTACGTTAGATTTTCTATCCTAACTTCTGGACTGAATCGATAATATACCAGTCCCGTGAAATTTCCACTAGTTTCTTGCCCTCTGTAAATGTTTCACTATTTAAAAAAGATGAGTCTTCTGTTGCAAGTACCTATCGCGGTATTTCGTTCTTGAACTCGTCTATTAAATTAAATTTATGTACGATATTTTCAAGACTTATAGCCTGGGTATACGAGAACTCAAAGTTCAGCCTCAAGTCGGATTTCACTCAGGGTGCTACGACGGACTGATACTCACAAACATTTCCCAAGTGTACATTCATCGCTGGAAAAAAGATTATTCCAAATTTGTGGACTTTAAAGTAAGGTAAAGATATTGTATTCGTAAAAAATTTCGAACTCGAGATGTTAATCAATTCTTAAATTACGAGGATAGAGGAACTCGAAAAAGTGTGTTGCAAAATTCTGTCCGTCTGCCTACACGGCTGTCCGGTTTTCATTCAAACTTCGGACTTGGATTTTGGGGGCTTGCATATCGGGGCTTTTTTGTACGGTAACCCTTAATATTAATGACACTTCCCATATAAAATGTTCATACCAGTTTAATTAGTTCGAAAACGACTCTAACGATTTAAACCAAAATTGATATTTAAGCTTAAGTAGGTGAGGTTACCAAGACTAGCATACCCAGTTTTTGGATAAAAATACGAATAGAGGTACTTTTGAAATTTAGACATATCTCGAAAACGGTCCATACGATTGTAACAAAAATTCGGGTTGGATTTGGATGTTTCAAATGTGAAATAATTGCTTCTTCTGGATTTTTTTCTTGTAATATAGTATTCAAAACCTGAAATGCATAACATAAATTATAATACAAAAATATTTTCATTTTTTTTCATATATTATCATATTGTTTTTTTAAAGCAAAATTTTATTGCTTAAAATTTGAAAAGCAGAATTTTGTAAAGCAGAATTTCCTTTCCTGTCAACAGAATTTTGCAAAGGTTAGTTTTTAAAGCACAATTTCGACCTGATCCCCAAGATTTCATTTCTAAGGTAATATGGTCATTTCAAAATGAATATCTGACAGTTTTTCTCTGTATTATCACAAAATGTATTATCTTTTTTTTTAATTTTTTTTTTTCTTTAGTTTACCTAACAACGGCAATAACGATTTATACAAAAATGCAAACTTAGATCAAAATTGATGTTTTCAAATTTCAAATTCAAATTAAATTCCAATCACCGAAAAGGCTAATTTTAAAATCTGCTCATATCTCGAAAACTCCATTTTCGACTTCGATAAAACTTTAAAAACCAACTAATGCTTATACCCCGAACAAGAACTTATAATCAGTTTTCAGCTATATAGTTAACAAATAGTATTTGTCCAACTAAAAATTGCAATATTTGGCACTGTTTTGTCTGCAAAATTTTACAAAAACAGATCTTACGATTTTGATCAAAATACATATTTAAAATAATATCGGTATTCTAAATATGATCCCGTACTTAGTTTTTCTCAAAAAATTCGAATAAATCCATTTTTTAATTATTTCTCAAAAATTACTTGGTAGCCAAAAGCCGATCTATGTTCATATATATTTTTAAATCTCAATGCCGCAATTTAAAATTAAAATAGCAACGCAAAACTTATTTTTACACTAAGAAATGTAGGTACTAAGGTTTGGTTAGATCTGAGGGATAGGTGGATATTGGACACTTTTTTTAATTTTGATGTTGTAGCGGAATGAGTTACGATTTGGCTCAAGTTCTCGACGGGTCGGCAGAGTTGGGAAATACACTAGGACTAGACTGTAGTTAGGACTTAGAGGACATAAGTGAAAACATTCTTTTAATTTTTATTATTTATTCTCTAAAATTTAGGCGTTCATGAACGAAATGAACAATAGGACGCGTTGCCACTGCTGTGCGGATGGAGGTCTATTGTTATGGACTAAAACTTACCCGAGACATAGATCCAGAATATAAGTTGTAGTTAACTTACCTGAAAATAAAAAGAACAAATGATTAGAAACTATTAAGACAATTGCATATATAAAGTTAATAGAATAAAAATAAATAGTTGGCGCAACAAGCCCGGAGGGACCCTAGCCTAGCTTCTCACAACCATTCGTTTTTGTGTGAGTTTTTCATTTTTGGAATGAATGGAAGGGATCTACAGTTTTATGCCGACTCCAAACGGCTAATTGAGAAGCTCTTTCAAGACATTTATACTCTCGGATGTTTGTCAGACGTTCGCGAGAGGTAGCGCAGTGGAAAAAAAAAACATACGTTGGAATTTGGGTTTTTGCGGGATATATCAAGTTATAGGTACATATTCATAAAACGATATATTTATAAAAACAAGTACTATGTATTCGAAGTCAGGAAACATAAGAACGATAGGGAAACAAATTTAAATAAAACAAGAACGGTCTGAAGTATAAAATTTAATCTAGATTTCTTTTGAAGTTTCATTCATGTCATTATGTTTGGAATAGTACATCATTCAAATGGCCGAATCGACTTCACTGGGGTTGTTTTAAGCGGTCGGTTAAATTAAATAGAAATTAAGTCCGATGAGGCCGCCATGCCAAAAACCGCACCAACCAGTCAATTTTTGTGTGTGCATTGATGCTTGCTGGACAGTGGATCGTTCATTCCAGGGATGTTGCTGATGCAGAATTTTTGACATCCGTGAATGCGAAAGCGGATGCGGATGCAGATTAAAATTTTTTTTTTTAAAGAGATACATAATTAAATCACTCTACAAGCAGAAAAAGCAAAGCAAAGTCCACTCAAAAAATTACAAAAGCTTGTGTGAGCGAATGATTGCAAAAGCATGTGTAAAAAAAACAAGTTTTTATTATTTTGCGTCGTCTTGTCACTATACTCTGTCCAAGAAAAATTGTCAGTACAGGCAAGATAGGATGTTTGTCTCTCAGTCTGGTTGCAATGAATTACGTACATCGGTCCCTTTTTAAAGCTCTCACAGGGTTGCCGTAGTGCGTATGATAATTCGCCATAACTCAGAGAGTAATACTGTTAGGGTTACCATCTTACAATTTTAAATAAAAATGTTGCTGAACGAAATAAATTCCAACAAAAAATTCTTTCGCTGACGTTTGACGAATTTAAGTCCGAGATCTTTTTGCAATATTGTATGCAAAGTTGATCTGCTTAGTTTTGTTATATTTTCACTTTTTTGTACTTCCAATAATATCTTGTCTAGCGTTGGAAGGTCATTATCCATTAAAAACTGATGGACTATCCGCCTTATCGCACATTCGTCCAAATCATCCACCTTGCTCTTGATACCGGAATTATTTTTCTACTTTGGTGGTGAATTGTGGACTTTGATTGCTTTTTCCCTTAAAAGCCTGTATACAGTTCGTTCCGTAACAGAAAAAACAGTAGCCGCATTTCCTACGGCTTCCGATTTATTTTTGAAAAGGCCATAGAATTTTTCAGTTGCATCAACAATTTGTTGTTTCTTTTCTACACTCAGATCCTTTGAAGACTTTGTAGCCATGTTTCTGTTTATTCATATGCACAATAAAGTTTACCACTTGCTTAGATGCACTATCCGCTATTGAGATAACAACCATTGTTTCTGGCTTATATACACAAACAGGCAATTAGAAAAAATTATATAACCACGACTCAATGTCATGTACCTAAACAGATGGTAAAAGGACTGCACTTATGCAGCTCTACATACATTTTTTAATATAGACATTTATATACCTAGATTACATATTTGTTAAAAAATTATTACCCGTCAATGCAGAACTTCCCGGAAACAGTAGCAAAAAAAAGGATCATAAAATCCTTTCAAGGCATTTACTTTACTGGAGAGGAGTGACCGGATGTGGTAAAACCCAACGACCGAAAATAAACAGTATAGGTCTACCTGCTTCATCATTTTGATATTTCAGTGTGAAAAATATGCTCTACAAAGTGAAATATGAATTTATACCTACCAAAACATGCAGAAATACGCCCTAACGAATAAGGCTGAAATTTTGAACTCAGTTTTCTATAATAAAATATTTAATCAAATTTTATCCCTTAAAATACCATGCTTTTGCATGAATCCGGTTGAGTAATTAATATTAATAATTATTAATTTATTGCAATATCTCTACAACGCACATAATGAACACTTGTTGCGTTAATGAAATGAATGCATTAAAACACCTCACGAATAAACATTATTTCTAAAAGACAACATTCAAAAATATGTTTTAACTGAATATTATTGGATCTTTCAGAAATACAAACAAATTAAAACCGAATGGCAGCACCCCACATAATATGCCGCTCTCAAAAGCTCCAAAAAGCTCCAAAAAGCACCAAAACCGAAAGTTCTTTGACAAAATTCAAAGAAAAACCCTTAATGATATGCTAACATTGTCATATGGTAACACTTCTCTGATGTGCTTCAGTCACTCACACCGCTTATTTTGGTTGATAATAACAGCAAGCGAACACAAGTGATCGTGCTCATTCTGCCCGCAACTGTGTGGCAGACTGGTTGTGGAGGGATATATGCGAATTGCAGGAAAATTACAACAACAAATTTCTTTGGAATGCCAGTGGTTTCGTTTTTATTTCAGTGGCAAATCTTGTGTTTGAGTGCCGTGAGAGTACTACAGGCACCACTGGTAGAAAAAAGAGCTTCCCATAAGGCCTGTACTGACAATTTTTCTTGGACAGAGTATAGTAGCGCGCACAGCAGGTTTCATTCACTGGCAGCCACACATTTTATTGTCCAAATTCTGGATTTCCGGCCGACATTTTCAGCACACAATTAGCGAAACTCAATTCGTTGCCCGTGTCAGATGAAATGGCAAACCCTCCGAGTATTTTGACAGTTTGATTTCATTGGTAACTTTGACAGCTGCTGAAACATAATAAATACAAAATGTATTAAAAGAGACTGTTTTTTTTGTTTTTTTTTTTGTACCGATGACGGTGTGAAAGGCTCTAGGGTGTCCATTTGATGGATGAAATACCTGCCCATGGGACAGCTTGAATCAGTGGCACAGTATATCTCATGAAGCGCAAATCATTCTTAGTGAAAAAATACTCTTTAGGAGAGTATAAGTTAATTTTTTTAATTTTAATTTTTAATTTTAAACCAACATTCGTTCTTTTAGACAGAAACTGCACTTTATAATTTTTTTTTTTTTTTTTTTTAAGATGACATCTTCAGCCGCAGTGGCCTTAAATTCGCAAAGGACAATAAAAGTATTTCGGTAATTAGATATTACACCACAAAAGGAGAGATAGTAAGTCGTCTTTGGACTGTGGTTACAGACATCCCTGTTGAGGAGCAAGTATTCACCATGAACTCGATCTTCAAAATAAACAGCTCTTGCTGTCAGTCCGAATCCTGTGTTTATGAAATCGTCCTCAATGTCTAGAAAGGCACATAAAGCTAATTGTTCGGATCGCAGTGGTAGAATATACAGATAAGCGTCTGTAGGCTTAAGCATGTAAAAACTTTTTTATGACCTTTCTTGCCTGGTATGAACGTCAATTATAGTCTTTTCTTGGTTTCACGCCAGGCCTCCAAACTGGTGCAGGGAAATAAGTCTCCGGGAAATAAGTCCACTGCGGGTAAACCACGAAAGTGGTTTTAATTCCCACTAGGTGGGAACTTAGTCTCTCAGTATATTTAGTTCCCGAGGAATTATTTCTCTGCACCCGCCAAAGTTGGTGGGATTAGTCCAAAATTGTTGCTAGCTATCCAAAAATAGAAAACATTTCCGGGGGCTTTGGAAGGGTTTTAAGAGCTTATACTGCCCAATTATCCTTTGTCCGACAAACTGTTCACTTCCCTAGCAATACAGACGCTTTCGTCGGATGAGTCCCCCTACGCCATAGCTTTCTGCCCAAACAGTATGCACGTTTGGTATAATCTTGAATAACGTTTCCAAAGCGAACATAACTTTTAATGGACTCATTTAACATTTAGTCCTAATTAGCGTGTCATAATTTGATTAATTAATATGGGACCCAGCTAATTTACTAAAACTGCTCTCGCACAAATTCATTTATGCTGCAGCACATTCAAGAAGCGACAGTGTCCAACAACACACCACTCAGTCGCATGGGGACGCAATGGGGGCAGCCATATTTATTCACCTCTTCCCGCGAACATGAATACTAATCGAAATTCATTTTCTTCCGATCGCCCTCTTCTCCACCCCATCATTGGGAATCAAATAAAATTTAAATCTCTCCACCTAATGAACTAAGACTAATTGACACGAGTCGCATAAATTCATCCACTTTATGGCTCAAGAAGGAAAAGCCTCCTTTGGCGCGAAACAGAGAACGGCATGACGGCGACTCCTTTCGCGGCGAATTTCGGTCAATCATTTAATGGGCATATGTGAGTAAGGTCGTTTCAAATTGACATTCGATATGTCACCCACTATCGTGCCGTAAGCCACTGCGAGGTTAATCTACTAGGAGCAGCCCTTTTAATCGGTTAATGCCTATGAAAGCGCATCAGGCACGCATTTACGATGCAGGTTTTCCTTCACACACACCACATGTCATGTTGGATCACGTCTATATGGCCGTTGCAGGTTGCACCAGTCCCAGATGGCTCTATAGCGCTTACGACTCACTCGACCGCAATGGGCAACTGAAAAGGATTAAAACATGAATACCCTCTCTGACCTTATATACGAAGGTGGAAAATTGCACACTCATTAGCAGGTGAAAATTATCGTGTTGCGTATTTTGTTACACGGAAGCCGATGTTGGGGGTAATTGCTGGATGTGTACGGTTCCGCGTGTTACGGAACAAACTTAAGTGATGGATGCTAACGGATGCGAAGGTGGTAAAGTGCTTATGCCAGAGTGTAGTGTTCTGTGAGCGCCTTATTGTGTCCAGATGATTATTGCTGTTTGCGATTATTTGGTTAGCATGCAGTATGAGGGTTTGCAACTTTAACGGTCGTTGATTTTTGTTGTAAATAGAGCTTTTCCTCCGGTTGACGTATTTTTTTTTTTTTAAGTTTCAGGTGTCAAAATATTTAGTAGTACAGTTTGCAGTGTCATCATGCTGCGTTTTACGGTTTTCAGTGGGTGTTTATAAATTACCAAAAAATGTTACTGAATATCGAATTTTATTGTGGGTGGTCAAAGGTTGTTCGCAGTCACTGTTTCTCTGTCGAGGCTGTACGCCGTACTGTGAGCGTGAGTTACACATTCAGGATAATAAGCTACAAGTAGTACAGCGAACTGAGGAGGAGACAAATAAACATCCAGTGTAGCCTAATACGATTTAAATGGCTATATAAGTCCGACTTAAAACTGTTTTATTTAAAGAAAAATAATTTTATGTGAAGTTTTAGCAAAGCGTGAGCTTTACCTGTTTAGGTAGCGCTTCAATACAGACCCATAAGCATAATTATAATTGCATAATTGCAACAGGTCCGTATAAATGAGTTATTATATTTGGAACAAATGAAAGGGAACTATTAATTTGTAACGAATATACGAAATACTGAATCGTGTGTGAAACCTGTATGCTCGCGAAAGCTAGCGCAGTGGCAAAAGAAATCTGTATAAAATTTACACTCCGCTTCAACTGAATAAGCACCAAAAATTTATTTGTTGCATTTTTCCATATTGAATACCTTGCAAGATAAATAAGTGCACGACTGGGTCGCTCGAAACTTTCTCGTTCATCAAAAGTTTGGTTGGGTCAATTGCTAGGTAGGTACAAAGTTCAGAAGCAACCGTATCTAAAATGAAAGAATGGTTACTGTTAAATAGTATAGATAATTCATTCGATATGCCAGTGTAGATAACTATTAAATAACAACGTGAGTTTTTATAAATTTTAGCTCTCAATAACTTATAATTTTTCGCAAGTTCTGTGTAGGGGTTATAAGCGCTTACTGTACTATTTTTTAAGCTCTTACATTTTTCAATATTTTTCAGTACGAGAACAAGCGTATAGTAGGAGTTTCTGTTTTGTTGATCTGTTAGGCAGGGCAAGATTTTATTTTTGACTGGAATAAATTAATGACGACGAAAGTAGAGTTTGTGATAGTGATGGGCGCATTCGAGTGATCGAGTGTCTCGATTCTTGATTTCAAATCATTCGAATGATTTTTTCATTCTCTTTCTCTCATTTTTTATTTTTTTGTTTTTGTCGTACGCTCGATTTCACGAGTGACTGACACACACAAGACACAATTAGTAGAAAAACCAACATCGAACATCCATAAATCAAACAATACCTTACTCAGGTTCCTACTTGGTTTGCAGTGCAGTGTGCAGGGTATTATAACTACCCTTGGGTGTGTGGAGTCTGGGTGTGCGAGAAGAATATCTACCTGTATAAAGTATGAACATGAAGTATGATGTATGAATAAAGAATAATAATCAGTGTTGCCATTTTGACCGGATTCCGGTCATATTTGACCGAAAACTCTTCACCTTGACCGGAGAAAATTTTGAAATCCGGTCTAACCGAATTTCTAACCGAAACAACAAATTCTTTAACCGGAAAAACCTTTTTTGACCGGAAAAATAATATTCTTCTATGACTAGTAATAAAGATAGATTTCTATAATTTGAATAAAACTTGGCCATACTTAACGAACACACTCACAATTTCATACAGAAACCAATTTATTGTGAATAATCCTAGAATACAGGGGCTTCACGACCACGCGGCAGTCTCATATCTCATTTGAATGTTCCCACGGCACCAAACTTTGCATTTGTATTGTAAAATTTGACGTATTGAAGTGAGAAGAAGAAAATAAACGCGTTGAAAAGGCTTGTTCCTCAAAATCGTAAGAAAAATAGGGACAAACGGGGTAGGTACCTATATAAAAATTATATTTCAATCGATTCCGATAGCTGAAGATGATGATTTTTTTAATAATTTATAAATGTGTATTGTTTTTCCAATAATATGTACTTGTACATATACATTTCGCCATATTTTTTAACACTAAATTAGATTGAAAATTTATTTTTCTGCAAAACGTTGTGATGCAAAGCATTTCAATGAATTGTTTGATTTTTGTTTTATTAGGTTTAATATAATTAGTTTGAAAAAATAAGGAAACTACATAAATACCGTAACATGGGGCTACTTTGCCCCAGCAGGGGTTACTTTGCGCCACTGACGAAAAGAGTTGGTTTGGGGATTCACGCTCAGACATGTAACATTCTATAATCCGAACCTATCTTAATGTAAATATACACATATATACATCTGCCACATGTTGCAACGGACTGTCTACCGGCAGTTGGTTAGCAGTAATTGACCTGTGTAATTCACGTAGAAAATTTGTTGAATTTCTCAAGTGGACAATTTGGTGTGTACAAACAGTTGTGTGAGCTTTAACAAAGTTCAGTACAGATTTTCTATTTACAATAATATTCTGTTAATACTTTATGAATGACGTTTGTTTGTTTAATAAATAAATAATAAATTTTGACATTTTTTTATATGACCATGCACTTTTTTTTGGATTTTGGGGTTACTTTGCCCCGGGGCCGAAGTAAGCTCAAAACATAAAAAAATAGATAGTTACTGTATTTTTATGTTTATATTTATTGAAACTTACTACTAGAAATGTCAAGGAACCATACAAGGATGTTGGGAACAAGAAGGCAGATCTCTTAAGCTTTGGAAATGGCCTTCTCAGAGAGATGAACTTACATACCCTTGGAGTGGTCTATTAAACTACCAAAACTGGTTTCTAAATGGGGCACTTTTCCGTCGACGAGCTTAATTCCATATTTTATTAAAACTTTTAATTTTTATAATTAGTATTTGGAGTTCTTAAAATCTCTTTTTTTTTATTCTATATTATAACCTATGTTTTTATTGTTTTTAAAAGTAAATTATTTTTTGTTTTGGTAAAAATTGTTATATTTTATTTGGAACCTATTCACATAGAATTACTGAATTGTTTTGTTTTTATTCCTTAATTTATAAGCATTTAATTGGATTAAAAAAGTTTTGTTTTGTTTTTTTTGGAAAAAAAAAGTTGGATTTTCAATTTTTATTTTATTTTTTTTTTAACATTTATGACTCTTCGAATCAGTGAAATTGAAAACAGTACTCACTTTTCTCCAGCTCTTTGGATAAAGGAAATATAGTTAAAAGTTTCAGATGGAGCAAAGTAACCCCGTCCCCTGGACAACTTTGCTCCATATTTCAATCACAAAAAAAAAGTATTGTAATTATTATTTAAACAGTTTTCATAGCATAAAAAGATTATTTCACATCTTATTAATGAAACGGGATGGGAAAAAAAATATATCGAAATTATTTGTCTACCATTTTTAAGGTTTCAAAAAATTGTGCAAAAAAACGGAGCAAAGTAACCCCATGTTAGTACCTAAAATAATATCAGTTAATTTTTGTTTTCTGTTTTTCGTAAATATAATATACGACTTTATTCTATTTTTGACCGGACTTCTGGTCTAAAATTCGTATTTGAACTTTTGACCGGATTTTCTGACCGAATTTAAAAAAATAAAAAATCGGTCATACGGTCAGATTTGACCGGATTTGCTTTTTTTTAGTGGCAACACTGATAATAATATCTCATGCTATGCCAACTTTCCTTGTATTTTATTTTTTTCATTCGAATGATGAGTGATATAGGCATTATATCTCGTAGGTACAAATGACTCGTTGCATGATCACTCGAATGAAAAAAATTGTATACTACTACTATTAATTGCTGTTACTACTCTTTGAAAGAATCTACAGTCGAGAACTTTAAATCGAGATATTCATTCACTCACATTTGTATGCGATAATGTGATGTGTGCATTAGCCGTTCGTTTACCCAACTATTTGAATTTTCATTTGGCCTAGCACTGCTTCCTTTGGATTTGGGTGTTTATGTTATCTTTTCCGTGCCTATCTATCTAGTGTTTTTGACTAAGTTCGGATTTTTCTTTTCGATGGTAATTTATTAATTTTCTTATTGTAGTTTTTGAAAGCATGTGTTTCGTTTTATATAGATATGTAAATCAAATAGGTACCATGTATAAAATACGTATTTTTTTTTAATATACTGAACTGAGTGATAAAATGAATAAAACAAATCTGACACAGACAAATTTTCAGAGCAAATATAGAATGGAGTATGGAATATTTCATTCGAATGATCATTCGATTATTCATATCACTCGAATACTAACATCTCGATTATTGAAATCATTCGATTATGCACATCACTAGTTTGTGATAGATTGACATCTTTACATATATAGGTATATCCTACTAATCCTACTAATATTATTAACGCGAATCATGCTTATTTTGACATTCGAACGAATAGCCAATTCGAACGAATGTCTATCAAAATACACACAAGTTCATTCGAACGAATAAAGACTTCGTATGAATTGGCTATTCGTTCGAATGTCAAAATAAGCATGAATGTATGTAAGGATGGATGTCTGTTACTCTTTTACATAAAAACTACTGAATGGATTTTAATGAAACTTTACAATAATATAGCTTATACTTCAGAATAACACATAGGCTACAATTTATAAAGATATTGTGTGAATTGTCCCAAATATGAAGCAAGTAGGAAAAAATCTACCATCTGCGAGCTATTCTGGCGTGCGCTGCCAAAACGGCTAGAGTTACACATATGTAATGTATGATGGAAATGTTTATCCTAAATAGTCCTACAAAAAAGAACGCCACAGTATATATCTATATCTTATGTGTAAGGCGTTATAGCCAAAATAGTGAACTATAACTGCAATAAAAATCACGTGTCACAGATTTCTCCGCGACGGAAACCTAAACTAGGTACTGAAGTGATTTTTATCAAATTTTGCACACTGTGTGAAGTTTGATCTAACTTAGGATATTTTATAACTAAATTTATCTATATTCGCACTATTTTTTTATTTTTTTTATTGCAAATTAATTGTTTATTATTTAACAAAGAGTTATAATAATACCTGTGAATACTGAGTGAAATTCGATGACGTTATAACTCGAAAACCACTGGATCCATTTTCATCATTCTTTTTTTGTTCGTATTGATGCATTTCAGGCAGACTTTTCAAAGATAAGATACTTTTGGACCCGATAGGTGGCGCTGCTTTCGATCTCTGAAACCACTTAACCGATAACAATAGAATTTTGTGAATGTACCCATTTCAGTTTGAAAGATAGGATATTTTAGGACCCCATAGGTGACACCTTGCAAAAGATAAGCGGGATAGGAAAACGGGTTGTGCAACTCCAATAAAAAAAAAAAAAAAATCAAACGACCTTAGCCACAGCAACGCGTGGCTTTGGGTAGTCATTTTTAAGAAATAATTAAAAAACGGATTTATTCGAAATTTTTGAGAAAAACTAAGTACGGGATCTCACTAAGAATCCTGATATATTATAAACAGTGCCAAATATTGTAGTCGCAGTAGCTTAGTGGTTAGTGTGTTGGACTGCTATGCGGGGGTCCCAGGTTCGAATCCCGCAAAAACCCAATTCCGACTTAGGGTTTTTTTCCGCTGCGCTACCTCTCACGAACGTCTGACAAACATCCGAGAGTATAAATGTCCTGAAAGAGCTTCTCAATTGGCCGTTTGGAGTCGGCATAAAATTGTAGATCCCTTCCATTCGTTCCAAAAATGAGAAACTCACACAAAACGAATGGTCTCTCCGGACCTGTTGCGCCAACTATTTTTAAATATTGCAATGTTTAGTTTGAAAAGTACTGTTGGTTAAGTATCTAGCTGAAAACTGAGTGTTAGATATTGTTCGGGATATAAGCATTATTTGGCTTTTAAAAAAATTTCGAAGTCAAAAATGGGGTTTTTGAGATATGAACAGTTTTTAAAATTAGCGTTTTCAATTTTACTCTAAGTAAGTTGTTGTCCAAAATCGTTATTGTCGTTTTCAGGTTAATTAAAAAAACAAAATTTTTAACAAATGACTTTTTTCAAAAATCCATTCAGAAAAAAAACAGAGAAAAATTGATTTTGCTTGTTAGAAATGACCATAATTACTTAGAAAATGATTTTTGTTACAAATTTCAAAAGAACCATTATTCGAATTTTTAGTCAAAGTATCTAGTCATGGTAAGCTCACCTACTTAAGCTTAAATATCAATTTTGTTTGAAATCGTTAGAGCCGTTTTCAAACAAATCAAACTGGTACGGACATTTTATATGGGAAGTGTGATTAATATTGAGGTTACCGTGCAAAAAAAGAACGCCCTCCAAATCCGAAGTTGAAACGAAATCGGGCAGCCGTTTAGGCTGTAGGCAGGATGGACAGCCAGACAGACAGACGGACAAAATTTAGCGACCCACTTTTTTGAGTTTGTCTATCATCGTAATGTCAGTATGTGTTCAACATTTTATTTTATTTTTATTTTATTTACTTCTTTATAAAAATTTGCATTGTCCCTTGTCTTCAATGGAGGGCTATCAACTGCCGTAAAAGAGATAATAAACTTAAGGCACTGGCACAGGCTTTCTTTTGACTAATTGTGAGCGGCCATTGGCACTACCATTTCTAATGCTCTCAAGTCTATGGCATATATTCCGAACCGGCATTGTATAACTACCTATAACCAAGTTAGGTATATATCCAATTGGAAAATTTCCAACATAAAGTCGATGGCATGATTTTATGGCAGTCTCGCATGACGAATGCGCGCTTTTTTATAAACACAATTTTCTATGTCATAAAATTCACAGCCAAAATGCTATATAAATTCCGACACACGCATATATCACAGTCACACCTCTGGCCTCCTACTGTTCTGCGTTCTGCTGCGCAATGCTTAATGCGAATGGCAAGCCAAATGGTAACACCACTCACCACATCGTTCAAAACACAGGTACCTCACGTATGCGGCGGTAACTTTATGGGCAGTAAAATGTTCTCATTACCGGTGTTTTGCACATCCATTATTCGCAAATTAACACAACGCACACAACATTGTTCCTGTTTGCAACGACACCGGCGAGTAGTTTTTGCTTCGCAGTCGAATCACTTTCGGCTACAAACTAGATGCAGTTACTGCTGTGAAAATTTCAATCCGGCATTGCTGCTGTTGTTGACGACTAATTTAGATCTATTCGTTACTTTTATTAGGCTGGAATTACATTAGACCCATTGTTGGTTGGTAGGGATTTAGCCGCACGGATTTTGCGTTATTTAAATATGAATTATATTGTTGAGGAGAATTAAAAGCGTATATCCTTCGAAAGTAATTAACAGACTAGAGGCATTGCCTTTGCCCGACAGAAAGCCGCGACTGCGACAGAACTACCGCGCCCCAGTGTGTGGACGAACAGCTCTTAAAAAAGGGAACGGAACTTAGTTGTCAAATATTGGTACTGAAGTGCTTCTTAAATCCGAAAAGGCTTTAAATTATGACAGGAAGAAAATTGACCACATCAAGGTATTTTTTTTTTTAACTTTTTTTTTTTTTTTTCTTAAGAGGATTCCAAGTTTTTAACATTCAGCCCTGACTTCCTATCCATAGGTTGTAAAAGCAAGCTTTTACCACATTTTTGGCCTGAATTTGTATGACGAGTAGAAGGAACTATCAGTTCAACTACTGAGAATGAAATGAGGATAAGTATATGCTATCAACAAACAAACAAGCACCTACCCACCGCCTATGACGCCGAGTGTTGGAAGACAAGCAGGAAAGGGTAGCTAATACTGAGTTCCTTTGAAAACAAAATTCGTTGACCGATTTTTGGTCCTGAAGGAGAAGATACAACTGCGAACTCTATGAGCTTTACCAAGATGTGGATATAGTTCAAAAAGCAAAAAAAAAAAAACTAAGACTACATTGGCTCAGCCATATCGAGATTATGTACACTTACGCTGCAGCTAAGAGGATCCTCGAATCCAAACCCACTGCTTCGAGACGACAAGAAGGACCGCACCTTCGGCCTGGATCGCAGAGGATGGAAAGCTAAACTGTCTCAGGCAGAGCCACTTCACGGGATCTAATCTACGATGATATATAGGTATGTCTGAATACGTTACTAAGGTAATATGGCGGCGACAAATCGAATACGAATCACCAAAATGGGCTCCAGTAACTGATAAGCATTTTGTATGGGGAATTGTTAACTTAGGTAATTTTACCAGTCTTAATGGCGATGGCAACATATACCCACGTTTTTTGTTTGTGCACATCTATGGCACAGTACCTTTCGAGTGATATAAATTTCATTCTACTCATTTCAATATAAATACTTAAAAAGTGTACGGAGACTGTTCACATATTAATATACTGATTTTACTGTGCAATCGCCATATGATTGAATACGAATAAAATGCTGTTGTTGTTTTTATCTACTTTGGAGCTGTTTTAAAAAAAGACAGTGTTGCGTGTTGGTGCCCAAAAGGTCAAAATTAACGCTGACAATTTAAAAAACGGTGCTCAAACGCCAGAATGAAATGACCAATGTGGCAAGTGGCAACCGTGATCACACAACACTGATGTAGTAGCTAATGCCTGCGTTCCCTCATCCCTCCCCTGTCGTTAGGCAAAGTTCTCATTGCGGCAAAAAATGGTACCTACTTAAATGGGTCTGAAGGTAGTACGCAATAATGTACTTAAAACGGCTTTGTGGTATTTTTTAATTACAATCGGCAATTTGTTTATACAAAATTCACATATTGGTACCTACTATACGTTTTCAAATATTTGTTTTATTTGAACATACTTTTCTTTATTATTGGCCAATTGTAAAGCTGCTTCCACTCTATCCGAAATTTTTGCACACGCAGATTGTCCCCATTTTTATCAGCCATCTTAAGTCTTAATTCTTTATAAAAATATGCTTCAGTTGAAGACAGAATTTTATTTTATTTTGGTCCAATTGCATCTTCTGCGTCTACTACACTTAAGACAATTACTCAAAAATAATTAACTTGTCCTAGAAACACTACCAAATTACAAAACTGACTTACATTTAACGTTTAACTACAATTTTATCCATTTTAAATGTTTCCCTAGAGAAAATAAACTTTATTTGTTGACAAACACCACATCAAACATCAACCAGAAGCAGAATGATAATAAAACCAAAGTTAGTTGTCATTTAAAGTCGTTTTCCATTGGGACCGAATTATTTTTTGCAGATTCAGAGCAGTTTTTCTGCTCTTGAAATAGATGACCGTCAGATTTTATGTTCCATTGGCCGCAAAAAAAAAAAACACTTTTTTTCAGAGTTAGAGCAATTTTGCAAATCTCGATTTCTGAGCGATATTCCTACACCTATTTACACTAACGCCAAAATATTTGTCAAACTTTAAAGTGTGTTATTACTACGTACCTACTCAGACAACTCTGTGAAAAATAGAGACAAATTTACATTTGGCCGATGCAATGAATATCAAAATAAATTGAATGGATTTTTACAAACACAAGTTACAATTTAAGAACTGATTGAGCTGATTTTTAAAACACGCCCCACCACAAATGCAAAAAAAAAAAATCTCGTTTCATGTTCCATTGGAGACGAAAAATCTGAAGTCTGAGTGCAAAATCTGAAAATCCCAATGGAAAACGGCATAAGTTTTGTATAATTAAAGTATGTTCAGCCTGGCCTGACACTTTCACTTCACAGCAATTGAGGAAAAGAGGCGAGAGAATTTGAACTGGTTTGGAACGTTTAAGTCTGTTACACTATGTAACAAACAATTTTGGTAAAAAAGAAATGAGTTATTGATACGAATTTATAAGAAAGTAGTACGCGGTGATCTAAAGTAGTAAGTTATCAAAAATGTACTCAAAAACTACAAAACGCTACAATTGTAGCACCGAAGCGGGAGGGAACGCTGGCGGCTGGCTATGGCTAGGCTATAGCAGGCTTAATGCTTGTTTAAAAATATCATTGAAAAATACTAAATATGCAGAATAGCTTCAGAAGTGGCACTTTTTTCCTCATTGGCCCCTTCTTTTCAGAATTCTGCAGCGATGAGGATACAATAATATAATAAACTACAAAAATATATATAATTATTGGGCCGATCCCGGCGGTACTGCAATACCGGGCCAACCCGTGACAGAGGTGGAGCAAGCTCCTAGCACTCCGTCTGATTCCAAAAATCAGTTTAACATTTGTTGTTCCCCGATGGGGAATCTATCAGATGTTAAGCTGATAAGAACAGATACTACACTTTGATCTTAGCCATAAGGCCGAGAAGCGATAACAATTCCACTTTCCTTCCAGCTACTCATCGAATTCTCTACAAAAACTCGGTGTGAAGTTGGAACGGATATGAAACGTTCCGATGTGTTTTGTTGTTGTTTTTATTTTCCTATATTTTGTTTTTATTTATTTAAGATGTACGTGCCTCGTACCCTATTGTTTATTTTTAGGTAGGGTAGGTAAGGTATTGTATTCGTATTTCATCGATCGTTTGCCCTTCTTTCTGGTGTCTTTTAACGGAACCGTAGTTTTCATTTGTTGGTGTCATTTTTATAGTCATCGAAGTGTTTGAGTAGCGCCTTTGTTGTTGTTTTAAACATCGGTTTCTTAGCACGAAATGTAAAGTACTGCAAAATGGAAAATGCAGTTTACATTAACAGGGTAATTTACAAATGCTGCTGAAAATTTTGCAGAAATACAGACCCAACAAACTTTAAGCTCAGTCTCCTAATGTTAAAGACAATTCTAAACAATTGCCACAGAGAAAAGTGGATCTACATTTTTAATTAAAAAAAAACTATCGGACGAACACTAAATTCTATTTATTTTAAATACTTATAAATTAGATTAGATTAAATAGATCTCATTTCAAATTAAATGCTAATGGTTTACAAATTTTAGCACAAAAATCAAAAGCATGGCCTTGCCGTTTGCCAGAGTGACAACATCTATCGTTAAGAGTCCACTTGATGTATCTGCATATATGTTTTCAAATTTAAGATTAAAATTAAATACTTTAAATACCTATAAATATTTGGCCGTCCGCCGACCAGGTCCGTAAAGGACCCTAAAGTGGCCCATAGACACCACACTTCTGTGCACATAGGATTTGTGTTAACAGTTTCATATGAAGTTATTTGGTGAATATATGTCCTTCGTAATTTGATATTTACTAAAAATGTTGTTATAAAACATTGCTTTTACTGCATTTTATATATATATTTTTTTAAGTCAGTTGGGGCACATTGATACATACGACCCTGGGGTAGTTTGATGAGTATCAATGCACCTGCAGAACAGCTTCCCTATTTAATTTTAAAATCAATTCTTGTTCTTACAACAAAAGGACTATAAATACCAAGTTCCTTGTTTTGAATTCTTTAGTTTACGTTATTTATGTAAGAAGCTTAGGAAAGCATTTGTTTCTAATTAAAACTAATTTAAACTTAGGTTAACATGAATTATCAAATACCAAAACACTGTTTGTATTGTTATTTGTTATTTAAATACTAAATAATATTTTAATCATTGAAGTTTTTCAATAATAATACTGATTAAATTGCTATGAATCGAAGTGACTCGGACGTGTACCAATGTACCCCGTGAGTGGGGCAGTTTGATACAAATTTCATTTTTTTTTAAATAGGTTCTTATATTTTTTGTGAATGGATTTTAGAGTAAATTCGTCTGATATTAGCTAGTTATAAGGACAATCAACACATCACATATTTTATTTTGTTATTTCTGTCATTATGCTGTCTTTTATTTGAGTCTCAAGCAAAATCGTATCAATGTGCCCCAACTCCCCCTACTGACACTTTCACTTTCCGCCACACACGCCACACCAAATCATACACATTTTAGTTAAGCAAGTGATCTCAACCAGGAAAGTTGAAACCATGAGTGATGCGGACGATGAGGTTTGCGCATTAATTGCAATTGCTGTCTATGTTGCGTGGCTTTCATTTTCTTTATATTTCTGCAGCAAGGTTTCCCATGCTTCTTTTTTTTATCGCGGTTTTTATATTCACTTGACTTTATTAGAGCTCCGGAAACTCTTTGTACACATCTAAAGGGTTTTTCAATAAGAGGTGTTATTGTGAAAGGATATTATGGTCCTGTATGCGTGCTCGTGGTGGCCATTTGACTGATGTTGTTTTTCATTGTTATTAACGGCATACCTTCCTCTTTATTATGAAATAAACATCCGATCATTTATCTCAAAAAATGACATTTTTCTTTGAATACCAAAATAACACCTCTTATTGGAAAACCCTTTACAAAGGATCGCCAAAATTCGCAATCACGAATTGCCATTCCAAAAAACGGCCGAATGCCGACGTTCCTCGCATATCAACGATTCGGATGCAACTGAGAACTGTAAGTGCGCGTGCATCCCCACACACATCGCACCGATCGAGACACCGACACCAAAAATCAAAAAGTTTTGATTTTTACTCGCACCGTGTGTGACACCAAAAATCGGTGTGCACACCAGCCCACAGACGGCACACATTTCCGCACACCGGTGTGCGCACAAGTGTGATGTCTATGGGCCACTTAAGACTAGAAGTTACTCGCAACAATTCGTTTTGTGTGTTAATTTTTGGATGAATGGAAGGGACCTACAACTTCATGTCGCCTAAATTGAAAAGCAGCCGAATAATAGGAAAAATGCCCACTCGCACTTTGATATGTGTTTTTGAGCATTTTTATTATTTGACTAAGGGCGAGTTCCAAGTTGTCAATTGTTAACTAAATAAGCTAAATTTACTTTGGGAACTTGGGACTCGTTTTTGTTACGAATGTCACTCTTTTCGCGCATGTACCTATACGAATATTTCTGTGTTTGGGTGCAGTGAGACGTCCATTTGTTAAGACAATCAGATATGATGACGGATGAATGTGTGACCATCAAGTTAAATTTCTAAAAAAAAAAAAATCTTCATTAAGTTAACAACGGGGACAACTTTGAACCCGCTCCCAGACAGAACAGCAATTTCAGCAATCTCAAACAGCCCTATAGCTTGCGTTTCTACATGCAATTAGGGAAAACTATAAATTACACATTGTCATTGATTGTTATTTTTGCATTATACACATCCGTGTTGCAGGAAATTAAACGCTCTTGAAGAATGCGGAAAGTCGCGCTTTTGCACGTTGAACACGAAAATCAAAACACATTGTTCTTCTACAGTAACAAGTGCAATTCATGTCGTACCTGCACGCAACATGCAGCACTCTCAAGTTATTATTGGCATACCACTATTGGGGGGAGGGGGATCTGATTTACATTCGCAAAAATACAGTCATGCACATCGAAATAATATCAATAAAAATCACTTTGCCCGCCAGTGTCAACTAATGTCACGAGTCACGACTTCAGTGCGCCGAACGAGTCCCCTGTGGAAAGTGGTATATTGTGCGTGTGCCGCTGCCGATGCCGATGCTCTTTAATGTCTCAATCGTCGGTAGTCAGTCGAAAGTCTCACTCTCAGCACGATACTAAATCCTATTTTGAGGGCCATTCCTGTCTGGGGTGCGTTCGAATTGATAGCTTATTTGAATTGACACTGCACATCTAGTGATTTGGGTCCATTTGACATACGAGGTGAAAAGGTCTCCATTGTGTGCAGAAGTCAAAAGCATTATTTAGTCTGACTGACCCCAGTCGAAGATCGTTAGTCTTAATTCAATAAGTTAGCAGAGAATCCTATATGCACAGTATGCTATTCTTGCTTCTTCGTCTTAAATGTCTTGGATGTGCCGAATGGAGTCTATAGGAGAGTACAATTGCTATGGAACTGCTTTTGAGAAAGAGAATTTCTTGAACGCATCCCCGCCGGTTGCTAAGTTTACATTTATTCAGACAAACAAGGGCGAAAAGTGTTCAGAAGTCACAGTCATGATTTATCCCAATTACAGTTTCTGGCGAGGCGAAGGCGAATCGATTTTGCTGCAGACGATTTATGAACCTCAGGGATTCCTTGGTCCCTTTAAATTGAATGCCATTGAAGTAGCGTTCGCATAGCCATTCCCATAAGCCACCTATCGCAACAAGCCGTACATGGTTCTACATGATGTCTCGTGTGTCCAAATCAAGCTATTGGCAGAGATTACCGTATAGCAAATGAAAAACGATCTCTATAACCAGAGGTGGGTGTTGATTTAGGAACTCTACCGTTGATAAATAAAATATTGCAGCTTTTAAAATATACTAGGGGTCGCCCCGTGGTCGTAATTCGACTAATTTATTCTATAAGTTCATTTTTGACGGGGAAATGTCGGAGCGCTTAAAAATAGGCACTCGAAGCCATTTCAGGCTTCCCTTAAATTGCGGATGAAAAGTGTCCAGTAATGCGGGCTGTCTTCTATTTTATATCACAGGTAGAAGAGGGTGCATAGAATAGATGTGCAAAGTTTCATCGTTTTTCGCTTAAATTTACCTGCTGTAATTCATAATGTGTGGAAAATTTTTGTATTGTGCACTTCTCTGTATTGTCCCCTACCCAAATGTATATAGTGTTGGCATATTTATGTGACGTATAATAGCAAAAATGGGTGGAAACACGTTATAGGCAACTCCGTATGAATATATAGATATTATTTTTTGGCCTGCCATCAATAAAATTCTGTTTCAGGGAGGCTCATATTCGTTTACAGGATATGCTGCCGCTGCGTGTAATACGTCTCATAAGTTTTGATACTTATTGAAAATAATGGAAAAAATGTCTTTGCGATGACAGCTAGCAAAAGTTACGATTATCTTTTACTTATAAAAATAAATAAATAAATAATAACTGTCAGCGATTTTAATTTTGATCAAACATTTTATGAGTCGATGCAAGTCACAAGCCTTTAGCAAGTCTGAAGAAAAATCGCAATAACATGAAGAACAGCAATTAACACTGGCTAGGAAATGGGGTGCGGTTCCATGGAGCTGCTCACATGGATATTTGCTGTCAAAAATTATCAGAAACCAGTTGGACCCAGCATAACTCGGTTTTGCACGAAAAATTTGTACATTTTGCCTAAACCTGAAATACAGCAATACGAGCAAAACTCAAACAAATTATTCATAAATATCGTAAAAGTAGCGATTATCGGGTTACAACGGCATCGAGTTTAACCCTGAAGGAATTATACCTGTATCTATACATATATTTGGAAGATAGAAGATGATATTTTCCAGAATTGTATACTACACGTGTGTTCGTAATACCTTTTTTTGAACTTTCAAACTCCTACCTTGAGATATGTAGTAGTACATTGTTGCAGTCCAAGTAAACGACGAAAAAAGTCAGCTAAATGCTGCAGTCCTTTTTTAGTAATGTTCCGGCCGTTCCTTGGACAAAAAATACTTATTTAAGTAGGAATGCAAGTGTACGATTTATTGAGCTAAAAATCTCGGCAGATAACAAAAACGAGTTATGCCCTTGCTAAGCGACGAGAACAAGAATTGGTAATTGCCCAAATCGAGTATAGCGAGCGAAAAACGACGAAAATATCTGTTCAAGAAAAAGCTCCGATCAACGTGAATGTTACAACCAAAGTGATTTTTATTTCCTAAGCGAATTCTATATGGCTATAGCAGTTTAGTACAATTCGGTTATTTGCATAGCTGTAGTACACATTTAAATTTAAAAATATGGCGAACATTGGCTTTTTGGCGCCAAGTTTGAATTATTGTTTTGAATTAGAAGAAAGTAATAGACGTACCTAAGTTAGGATGTAATTTTGAATGCAACGATTTCATAAATGAAATATGGCAAAATTAATGATTTTATTATTTATTTATTTCATGTTATTATAATTTTTTATTTTATTTTATTTTTTTTATTATTATTTATATGTCGTTAAATTTATGATGGCGAGATGTGTCCAGTGCCGTCGAAAGTACTGCAAAAGCAACTTTTGTATTACTTTCGGGCGCTGCGTACTGCCATACTGCTTAATTTTGTTTTGTACTGAATTTTCCTCTTTGTGTTGCCCTTTGTATTGCTTTTTGTAGTTCGTTGTTTTCATTAATGTATTGAAGAAAATAGTACAGATGGCATCAGTTTGTATGTTCTCATTCACAATCCACATCAACCTTCACAATCTAACTCTACAAACAAAGAAAAAATCTGGAGGAAACACATTGCGAACTTTATTTTTGTGAATCATGCGATACAGTAAAATGTTTTGAAGATATTCCTCCCTGTCCAACTACAATCAGTTATTGCTATACAACCAAGTTCTATAACCAGTATGGACCTAAGAGCACCAGCATTACCACGCCAAACGATTTTCTAGAAAATGAAGGTCTTTTAAAATACATTACAAAGGAATATAATCAATGCTGATCTACATAGAGATCTATATATTTAAATGATTTAAAAAGAAGTTTACCAAGTTAGTTAAGTGCGCGTACCTTCTAGCTCTGGAATGCCTTTCAATGATTTTCAATTTCTGTGAACCTCCAGACACAAAAAAAAATAAAAAAGGCACTCCGGGAGTGCCGACAGAAATGATAACTTGAACAATTACGTGTGTATTTTTCGAATCGTCAGAAAATATATTATTGTGTAGGAAGTACTTTTAAATAAAGTGTTTTTTTATTCATTATTATAAACTACTACTACTACAAAAATTATGTTACATTTTTCATTTTCATTTAATGCGGTATTTTACATCAAAAATAATACATATTATTTTACATACAAAATTGCAATCTATTGCTTAAAATGTATAAATTTAGAGATGCATGAAATATTAAATTTAAAAATTAATGGGTATTCTTTGAAATGAATACCAATGACACCTATGAAATTTCATCAACAACTTCAAACTCTTCCATCATCATCATCATTATTATCATTATATTTGAAAACGGATACTATAGGTTTATGGTAGGTAACTAAAATAGGAAACAAACAATTTTGATTCGAATCTATTTAAATATCTTGTAAAGATGGCATCAATTGTAGTTTTATGTCTAGTCGTGCTAAGATTGCGATCATTGCTCATCGTTAAATCAAATTTGCTATTTAAAAATTCAATTAATGGTAGTTTTTATCATCTGCAAAGTTGATGTTGAAATCCCCACTCAAAATGATTGGAATATCATCAAATCTCTTCCCAACTTTATCTTGAAGTAATGCAGAATTATCTTTAGCATATATAAGTAATTTTCATCGATGCTGTCTTCCAGCGTAATCTAGATAGATTACAGTCTCGAATGTACATATTATCTTACTTCAGCTACCACAATCCGATTGTATCTACTTGTATTCTACCGAAACTAGTACAGAACGAATAAATTAATAATAATTATACTGAAGCTTAATTGAATATGAATTTCTTTCCGAAAAATACAAATTTTACTTTTAAAAGAAAAAGAACGAGAAAAGACAACAATATTTTTCTGTCTTGCCGCATCGCCATTGATAATGCTCTAGATCTCGTGGTACGGCATCAATTGTAGTTTTATATTCATTATTTTACACAAAAATTACTAATCATATTTTACAGTATACACTAAGGCGACATGAATATTACAATTATTTATATTTATATAGAATACCTACTCTTAGGGTGGCAAGTTTACCACAGTTTTCTATTTCCTGTTTCGGTAATTATAACACAAGCTACTGTGCCGTAAATGTGCACAAACCCAAAATCGTGGATATAATATGTCGGAATTAAGCTATAAATTACCTACCCCTAAAAGTAAGCAATAGTACAAAAGTTTACAACTAAAAGTATGCAGTATGTATAAAAGTATGGTGTCGGTGTCGGTGTCGGTGTCGGTGTCGGAGACGGTGTCGGTGTCGGTGTCGGTGTCGGTGTCGGTGTCGGTGTCGGTGTCGGTGTCGGTGTCGGTGTCGGAGTCGGTGTCGGTGTCGGTGTCGGTGTCGGTGTCGGTGTCGGTGTCGGTGTCGGTGTCGGTGTCGGTGTCGGTGTCGGTGTCGGTGTCGGTGTCGGTGTCGGTGTCGGTGTCGGAGTCGGTGTCGGTGTCGGTGTCGGTGTCGGAGTCGGTGTCGGTGTCGGTGTCGGTGTCGCGAGTTTGCTAATTTTTGCCCATCCAAATAGTGCCCAACGCGCCTAAAGAAGTTATCACTTCAAAAAATAAAAAAGGCACTCCGGGAGTGCCGACAGAAGTGATAACTTGAACAATTACGTGTGTATTTTTCGAATCGTCAGAAAATATATTATTGTGTAGGAAGTACTTTTAAATAAAGTGTTTTTTTATTCATTATTATAAACTACTACTACTACAAAAATTATGTTACATTTTTCATTTTCATTTAATGCGGTATTTTACATCAAAAATAATACATATTATTTTACATACAAAATTGCAATCTATTGCTTAAAATGTATAAATTTAGAGATGCATGAAATATTAAATTTAAAAATTAATGGGTATTCTTTGAAATGAATACCAATGACACCTATGAAATTTCATCAACAACTTCAAACTCTTCCATCATCATCATCATTATTATCATTATATTTGAAAACGGATACTATAGGTTTATGGTAGGTAACTAAAATAGGAAACAAACAATTTTGATTCGAATCTATTTAAATATCTTGTAAAGATGGCATCAATTGTAGTTTTATGTCTAGTCGTGCTAAGATTGCGATCATTGCTCATCGTTAAATCAAATTTGCTATTTAAAAATTCAATTAATGGTAGTTTTTATCATCTGCAAAGTTGATGTTGAAATCCCCACTCAAAATGATTGGAATATCATCAAATCTCTTCCCAACTTTATCTTGAAGTAATGCAGAATTATCTTTAGCATATATAAGTAATTTTCATCGATGCTGTCTTCCAGCGTAATCTAGATAGATTACAGTCTCGAATGTACATACATATTATCTTACTTCAGCTACCACAATCCGCTTTTATCTACTTGTATTCTACCGAAACTAGCACAGAACGAATAAATTAATAATAATTATACTGAAGCTTAATTGAATATGAATTTCTTTCCGAAAAATACAAATTTTACTTTTAAAAGAAAAAGAACGAGAAAAGACAACAATATTTTTCTGTCTTGCTGCATCGCCATTGATAATGCTCTAGATCTCGTGGTACGGCATCAATTGTAGTTTTATATTCATTATTTTACACAAAAATTACTAATCATATTTTACAGTATACACTAAGGCGACATGAATATTACAATTATTTATATAGTATACCTACTCTTAGGGTGGCAAGTTTACCACAGTTTTCTATTTCTTGTTTCGGTAATTATAACACAAGCTACTGTGCCGTAAATGTGCACAAACCCAAAATCGTGGATATGTCGGAATTAAGCCTGGTAAAATTAAGTTATGAATTCCCCATACAAAACAGGTAATTGAAATAATTTTGGTGACAATCAATTTGTCGCTACCATAAATTACCATAGTAACGTATTCAAATAAAAATCATCGTAGATTAAGCTATAAATTACCTACCCCTAAAAGTAAGCCATAGTACAAAAGTTTACAACTAAAAGTATGCAATCGGTGTCGGTGTCGGTGTCGGAGTCGGTGTCGGTGTCGGTGTCGGTGTCGGTGTCGGTGTCGGAGTCGGTGTCGGTGTCGGTGTCGGTGTCGGTGTCGGTGTCGGTGTCGGAGTCGGTGTCGGTGTCGGTGTCGGTGTCGGTGTCGGAGTCGGTGTCGGTGTCGGTGTCGGTGTCGGTGTCGGTGTCGGTGTCGGAGTCGGTGTCGGTGTCGCGAGTTTGCTAATTTTTGCCCATCCAAATAGTGCCCAACGCGCCTAAAGAAGTTATCACTTCAAAAAAATGTTTTTTTTTCTATTCATGACAATTTCAATAGTTTTAAGTTTGGTAAGTAATATCTGTGAATTCTTTTTGAGGTACACTCTGCTTATCAAAAAGGTCATCAATGTCATGATATTCTTATTCACCTAACTTAATCGTACTATTATGTAATAAGTTCCAAAAACGTAGTATTCTCTTAAAGAAACATCTGAATAAATTTCCAAACCGTCATTCTCCGAATCCTTTTCAGGCTGAAATGTCAAAAATTTAATGCGACGGACAATAGAGAGATTTTAGTATTGCCATAACTAACTCAGTTTTTGAATCGCCATTTTTCAATATATTTGACGGTAAAGCTATCCTAATCATATCATGTTAAAATTGTAATAAACATATTACTGTCAGTATTTGTGAGGTAATTATTTTGATTTTGGTATCAATAGGGCTTTACGATGCTGGCCATGTAGAAATTTCACGTTGATAAAAATGTTGTATGTCTGGAACGAAGTATTTTTGTTATTATTGTTGAAAAAAAAAAAAATGTATTTCAACATATTTTTAAACATTTGTTTGTGCGTACTGCTTTTGTCTTAAAATTATACAAAAAAATCTTGAATGTACTGCTTTGGTTGTTTCTAAAACGACAGCACTGGATGTGTCTTCTTTAATGTATTAGGAAGGAAATTAATTACCCTTAATACCGACGTGTGCTGGTACCCACGCTAAAGTTATGTTTGATTTAAAGTTGAGACTGCTTCTGATGTATTCTAAGGAAGGGGCATATTCAAACCACTTCGTAGTCCATTTATAATGCTTAAATTATCAGTGAAAATGATGGTTTTTTCTAAGTAGGACTGGGCGATGGAAATCCCTTTTTCGACAGCTCAGCTGTGTAACTGCTGGCTAATTCGGGAAGGAGTCCTCTTTGGATGATTTTGGTTTCTCCGTGTTTGTTGAGTTCAATTACCGCGTACGTAGAATTATTGTCCATGCACGACTCGTCCGTGTATATATTTCCAAACTGGAGTTAATATTTAGTAAGTTTCGTTTCTAAGGTGGAGGGGGGTTAAAGTCTGTTTTTGAGGCATACATATTGGCTAGATAGTAACGACACCATGTTACTTATAGCCGATGTACAGCTATTACGGATTGTTTTTTTGGTGAGCAGCGCATCCTTTGTAGTATTGTGTAATGGATGCATGAGGTCAGACAGTGCCTTACTTACTAAATTCACTGATGTGTATCCAGCTTCGCTCGTAATGCTGCAATTGGCGTAGCTTTCAATGCAACTGTTGCCGTGCGTAAACAGTTATTGATGGATGCGTTAATTTTATCAGAGTTCTTTTTCGTAGTCCACATGTAAACTGTCATACCATATTGAAGAGTACCTTCTACAAGTGTTTCTGCTATTTGAAGGGCAGTTTCAATGTGTGGCCCCTTCCGCCATGAACATATAATTTTTAATGCATTGTTTCGCAATTTATATTTTATGTTTTAATGTAATAAAGTCTGATTGAATTTTCGATGTCCGTTGGTTATGGTGTTGAGTGATCCAACATAAGCACTATAATTTTATACCCATGTGCATGTACCTTATCCGGCGAGTACCATATATGTATTTTAATTTTGAATAGCAAGTAAAAAATACTTCCTAAAATGCTCTGTATGTTTTTTTTATTACTCAAATACAGATCGTAGTGATATGCGAGAAACAGATTAACACAGCGACAGCAACAGCAACAGCAACAGCAACAGCGAATTTAGGAATGGCTCTAACGTTGATGTCGCTGTCGATGTTGCTGTGCTAATGTGTTCAAAGTAATCAAAATACATTGGTTCTAAGTTCGCTGTTGCTGTCGCTGTGTTAATCTGTTTCTCGCAATAGGCAACTAGTTACCTACCCTATGCAATCACTTTAAAAGATCTGCAATTGTAGTTACATACAATAGTAAATATATACATTCTTTCTGTGACATATGTCTGTCATCCCCTCACCTATCACAACACAAATACAAACCACCGGAGTTGATTCCTACCTAGTATCTTAAGCAACAACAAAACAAAAACGCAAATCTTCTTCTTCGCAAACGATCGATGAAATACGAATACCTTACCCTTACCTATGCACCCTATTCACTACCTGAGAACAAACGATAGAAAGAGCATAGAGTACGAAACACGTACATAAATGAAAAAAAAAAAAAATAAAAAAAAAAATAGGAGAATAGAAACAACAACAAAACACATCGGAACGTTTCCTATCCCTTCCAACTTCACACCGAGTTTTTGTAGAGAATTCGATGAGTAGCTGGAAGAAAAGTGGAATTGTTATCGCTTCTCGGCCTTATGGCTAAGATCAAAGTGTAGTATCTGTTCTTATCAGCTTAACATCTGATAGATTCCCCATCGGGGAACAACAAATGTTAAACTGATTTTTGGAATCAGACGGAGTGCTAGGAGCTTGCTCCACCTCTGTCACGGGTTGGCCCGGTATTGCAGTACCGCCGGGATCGGCCCAATAATTATAATTCAATTGTTGTAGTTTATTTAATATATAAAAATCTCACCGTGCAGCAGTGTTGTTATATCGTGGGATTTATCCCTTTTCGTGGGAATTTCGATGTCCGAAAAGCCTTTGGTGGGATAAAGGGATAAAGCCCCACATCGTGGGATTTGAGGAATCTAACAAAAAACATTAAAACTTCATCAAAACTGCTACATCTCACGATGATTATTAACACACTGAATGTGCATAAAAAACTGCTTATAAAAATTGTCCCTTATCAAAATTTTCTAATACCAAAAAATAATCGTAATAATGTTACAAACTGTGTTTTTTATACTGAAAGTTTATTAACCGTGATTTTCTTTCCTTGTATAACAAATTTTACTTATAAAACCTGGATTTTGAGGCGAAAAAGTGTCGTGGGACTTAAAAGGGATTTTGAGTACAGTGAAAAGGGAAAAAAGGGAAAAATTACCACGCTTCGTGGGATAAATGAAGATAGAGTGCTAACAACACTGCCGTGCAGAGCGTCAGGCTGAGGCTGACCATGTCCATGGTGGCCATCGCTGCAGAATTTTGAAAGCATAGAGAAATTTTAGAAAATCTCGATTCCTTTTCGGAGCTTAATGAAATATACGAACAACAAAAGTTAAATGTTTGATTATTGTTAGGTTGGGAATTTGTATAGCTAAATTTTGAATTTAGGAATAATTAAATATAAAATATAGCCTAGGAATGGAAATCATCTGAAGATGTCTCAATTGCTACGGTAAGGTGCACATTGCACATGACATTAACGTTTGTTTGACGCGTAAAATGAAAATCTGAACTCTGAAGTCTAAAAGAGAATCTGAGAGAGAATCGGTGAAAACCACATAAATCTCTGAGCACGACAAGTCGACAACTGGTGCTGTCGTGCGTTAGGTGACAAAGAGCGAATAGCTAACATGGAGATGAAATGTGTTTATTAATGAAAAAAGTTAACAAACGGATAAGGTCACTATCCGTCTGTCAGCTAAAACACGTGTTAGAGAGCGGATATCGTTTTTTTATTAATACAGGGGTAAGTCTATTAAATGTTGAAAATGATGGCAATGCATTTTTGTTTTTTTTTTTTTTTTTTTTTTTTTTTTTTTTTTTTTTTTTTCTGAAAATTAAGATCTATAGTAATTGTAAAAAAAAAAATTTAAATTATTATGTACCTACCTATTCTATTTGATTTTATTTTTATTTTTTCGTCCGTTTACTTTTTGCCTACACTGTTTCATACAAAATATATTACTCAAACAGTTTATATGATACCTATTGTGAGGCGTCAGAAAATGAAAAAATACTGATTGAATAGGTAGGGTCAGTTGGTGTAAATGGAAACACCTTCTGCATTTTTTTAAACCAAATTTTGAAAAAAAAAATAAAAATAAAAATGTTTGGTACTTCCTTTCAACTTTCGGGTATTAATATTATTGTTAAAAAAACACCAAGAATTGTACTGGTGATCATTGCACTTCTGATCTGTAACAATGAAGCGCCAAATAGTGCTGTTTACATTTACCCCGGCGTTGTTTACATTTCCCCCAATTATTTTGAAAATCAAGGAGTGAATGGAAACAGACCGTTTGATTCCTGTAGACACTAGGGACTTCGGTATGGGGTGAATGTAAACAAGTAAGAACTGGCTATTGATTGATATTGATTTTATACGACTAAAATTTTCAGTGATATATGAGAGTCACCGGCGAGTAAGTGCGGCGACAGATTGGCGGCAATTCAAATTGTTTCTTTGTTATTTCTTGACCTTCGGCAACTAGTTTTGAAAGGATAAAATAACCGCCGTTAACAATTACCCTGTTTTTACGTTTACCCCAACTGACCTTGTAAAACACTAAAAAATTGTTCGTTAATTTAACGCATCCACTGTTGTAAAAAAAATATTTTGGATCACCCTGTGAACAATTTAATAGCCGCAGACATTTTTAATAAGATTCGTCAAATTTTAACTGTTTTTAAAGTTTTTCTTTAATTCCTTTTTAAAGCAAAATATTACTTCAGCCTAAGATTCAGAAACACCCTGTGAAGTAATTTTCTTAAAAATCGCTATTTTTATAAATAGATGGCGCAACAGGTCTGTACGTACCCTAGGCCTAGCTTCTCACAACCATTCGTTTTGTGTGAGTTTTTCATTTGTGGGACCAATGGAAGGGATCCACAATTTTATGCCGACTCCAAACGGCTAATTTGAGAAGTCATTTTCAAGACAGTTGTACTCTCGGATGTTTGTCAGACGTTCGCGAGAGGCGGCGCAGTGGAAAGAACCCTAAGTTGGAATTTAGCGTTTTGCTGTATTTGAACATGCGACCCCTCGCTTAGCAGTCCAACACACTGACCACTAAGCCACTGCGCCGTTCTATTTTTATAGGCTTGGAAATTTCCATTAAGAAGAAAAACAAAATTTGTAGCGATATACTCATGCGTTCAAAAGTTATGATTTTTGCCACTTAAAAAGTCATTATGGACCACAGTGCGACGGCCATTCATTGCGTCGACGTTACACCGCAAGCACTTCTTTTCCAAAGCGCAACGACTTTGACCCAAATTGGAACTTATACATTACAAGCCCCTATGAGGCGGTGCTGACCGCACATCGTACCGATAAATGTCATTTCGAATATCATATTTCCTTCGTTGACAATCACCGCAAATTAAAACCCGAGTACGCATTCAAAGTACACCCCGGTAGACCTGTAATTAGCTCATTCTATACTGCTTTCGGTATCGCCAAGGAGTGCAATAATTGCAATTGTTCGACATTTCAATATGACGACCATGGAGCTGTGTGTCAGACATAAATATAGTTAGTATTCAGAAGAAAGCGATTTCCTCTGCTGTGTAATTATACATACATCACACGTTCACCTGCATTACTCGGATGTTGATGTGGGGGAAACGAAAATCTTTCCGAGCGATCAGCCACTTAGTGGATACAACCTGCAGGCCATCATCATGACACTGTCCGGCCCACCCATGACAGTGGTGGCAGCACCTTTCTCTCCATCGCGCCGCCAATAAGTGATTGATGATGGTTGACGGGAAACAATTAATTTTAGGTCAAAACACCTGGACGTGATGATTACACGCCACCGACCGCGTCACTCTATGCCGATGATTATGCAAAGTGATAGCAGCTCTACTCCGCCCACTGAGCAGTGAGCACAGTAGCGCTGCGCTACTCGATCAAGGACACACGAACACAACACAGAAACTGAATCCAGAGTAGCTTAATCATATTTTTCACACTTTGTTGAGATTGATGTAAATTGAATTGAACAGAGCGCAGCGCGCGAACTGAGGATGGTTGGCTGCTCTTCGCGCTGATTTCCATTTGAATTCCAATTGAACGTGGAATTATCTTGTTGGCGGGAAGTTGTAAAGCTGACGCCAACCATGAGAACGTCTGCTTCCCCTGCTCTTCCACCGCAGCGACAAGAAATTAAATTTAAAGAGACGCTAAAGAGTGTTAATAATTCGGGCGCGCGATTTTTAATTAAGATTATGACGAGCGGCACAGTCAAGTGTGTGGGGAATTGTTAAAATGCGTCGAATAGCGAACTCATTACGTTTCCTAGACGAGAATATGCGAGGCTTGTGGTTGTGCGCGGAACTTTTGCTGGTAGGGTGATTTAATCTGTTAAATAATGTAAGATGTCAAAGTATTTCAATCAGAGCATTGAGAGGCAATGTCAAGTCGAGCATCAAGGCGTGTTCAAATTGCCACAAGGATATTGAAACGATGTGATTGTATTCGTTTGTATGCTGCGACCGTCTGACAAACATCTCACAGTATAACTATGTCTTGAAAGAACTTCTCAATTCAGCCGTTCGGCGAAAAATTGTATGTCCCATAAATAAAACCCCACACAAAATGAATGTTTGTGAGAAGCTAGACCACGAACCTCTGGTTTTATTTTTTTGAAATGACAATCAGCAATAAGTTTTAGAGCCAGTTTTAATGACAGTTGTTATAAATCATTTCAAGTAAAAGATTAAAAATACAAAAATAACACCCCAGGCAATTCAAGTCTTTGAGTCAAAAAAGCTTTAACCAACGAGTTGAAGTGAACTCTTTGTAATACTCGATTTGTCGCCACCGACTCTTACTCATTCATACGGCCAGGACAGATGTCCTTCTAGAACTAGAAACAGTGTTACCTCTGAAAATTTTCAGAAAGAATGTAAGCGCAAGAGTAGAGAACACGCTCTAATGACCGAGAGTCTTTATATAGTGATTGTCTGTTTTTTGTATACATATTAACTTTTCGGCAAAATATTCTTCCGCACATATATAGCTACGAGCATGATCTACAAAAGAGTATATACTCGTATCCATTTTGTTGTCAATCAAGAAATAAACAGCTTTTTGTGTGAATGAAAAATTGTTTTTCCAAAAAATGACTAATTACTCTAAAACTCGTCTTTGTATCACTACCATTGGTATTTGTTGTTTAACTAAAAGTTATATCTACCGGATGTTATGTGCAAATTTCAGCCTTCTTCAAATTGGTCTGGTTGGTTCGGACAAACGGATAAAAGCGAAATCAAGGGTGGGATTCTCTAAAAAAAAAAAAAAAAAAAAACGAAACGAAACCCACTTTCGCATTTAAAAAAAACGAAAGAAAACACGCGAAAGCGAAAATTTGCTTCATGTAACTTCTTACGTTTTTTTGTTCACAATTGTTTAGATTTCAGAAACAGTGACAACAAAATTATAGTTTGGCAGCCTCTGTATATCTATGTATTGTCGTTAAGTTATTTTGACAACTAACAGCTGACAATTAAAAACATTTTGTTTGTTGAATTTGATTGTTTACGAAGGCGGACGTTTTGAATGAAAATGTAAGTTATGTCGTTTTCCATTGAGATTTTCAGATTTTAGATTTTTCGTGCCTTTTGCATTTGTGGTGGTGTGTGTTTTAAAAGTCAGCTGTTCTCAAATTGTTATTTGTGTTTATAAAAATCCATTCACTTTATGTTGATATCTATTGCAGCGGTCAAATTTAAACACCCTTTTAAGTTTGACAACTTTTTTGGTGTTAGTTAAAATATGTGTAAATCTCGCTCAGAAATCAAGATTTGCAAAATTCTGACTCTTAACACATTCGCTGCCATGCCATTTTTGGCAACATTTCTAAAGGTGAAAATGGAAAATTGTTGGACGTATTTTAACCGTTCTACTAAAAAAAATTAGCATTCTTTCGTGCAGGCCACGTCATTCAAATATGAATGACACACAATGTTTCCACAATGGCCGTGTCATTCATATGTGAATGTCGGGACATGGACAAGATAAGGCCGTGACATTCAATAACGCACGACACTATGAACAAACTGAATAGGAATTAAAGAGCCTGGCCTCTGATGGTCATACCGTTGTGCTTGGTTTGAGCAAATCTGGAAAAATATGGCTGTTATCGGAGGATGAAATTAGAATTGAAAATTTTTACTAATTTTACAAGAAATTTTATTTCAGTACCAAAAAACTAAACTTCATCTGTTTATGAGAAGAAAAATAATAATAAATAATAATAATGAATAAATAATCCACAAAAATGAGCTACTTGTGCTCTGTATTGAAACACGGAAGGCACATTTGCGGCCATCCAGGACAATCATAGCAGAACGTATATACCATTTTTCCTTTATTTCTGGCTGCTGAACGACCTTGTTCTTTCTTCAGTTTTGCATAGCAGATGGAACATTTTCTACGACTTTTTTTGCCATTCGGGTTAGTTCGTTGAATAAGATGATGTGTGCTTCCAGATGACCTGGGCCTATTCAGCCGTTGATTGAGCGGTATATTCAAGAGATTAGATACCAAGATTTCTCTGAATCGGCGTATACCCATTTTGGATTTGGTTATGTGCTTGTGCACAACCCATGCGTTAACAACAGCAATTCCCAGAAGCATTTCCACACCAAGTCTTCTATACCACTTTACGCCTTTCCGAATCGTCGTTGCATACGAGGTCATCTGATCAGACAGATCAATGCCAACTTTGCCTGCATTATATGAAAGGACTGCAAGTGGTTTTGTGGTAACCTTTCGATATTTGCGTCTATGGTTGTCGCCTGAAGTTGGCTTGTGGAAGGCTGATATAATACTGGTTCTTGATAATGGTTGCTTCTTACGCTTTTTAATTGTAGGTACTAATATCGGAGCATGTTTATGATAAGACCCTCACGTCGCGGGTGTCCTTCCATTTTAGGACAATAATTCCATTCCTATCCTCTTTTGCGACTGAACTTGCCAGTTGTTGATTTGCCAAGTCACTTTTGACAATTAGGCGTGTCGTACATATATGAATGTCATGGCCTACTAGGTAAAAATGTACCGTAATTTTCAAACAGGGCTTCGTCGTTGATATGTGAATGACGACAATTTCTCCGGCCTACTGCTTCAATTTTTTCAAAAAAAAAAAATACGAAAATACATAATTGCAAATACGTTTTTATTGCAAAACAACTGAAAAAAAAACACTCACAACTTTTGTTCACTTTTGATATTTTTTTGAAATATTCCTATGAAACATTTTCTGCCATTCATTTTTGAATGTCATGGCCTTATAGGGACACGTACCTGGCATACACATGTAAACGACGTGGCCTCCACCAAAACATGAGTGTCATTCATATTTGAATGACGTGGCAGTGAATGTGTTAAATAATGTGTTTTTTTGAAGTGATAACTTCTTTAGGCGCGTTGGGCACTATTTGGATGGGCAAAAATTAGCAAACTCGCGACACCGACACCGACACCGACACCGACTCCGACACCGACACCGACACCGACACCGACACCGACACCGACACCGACACCGACACCGACACCGACACCGATTGCATACTTTTAGTTGTAAACTTTTGTACTATGGCTTACTTTTAGGGGTAGGTAATTTATAGCTTAATCTACGATGATTTTTATTTGAATACGTTACTATGGTAATTTATGGTAGCGACAAATTGATTGTCACCAAAATTATTTCAATTACCTGTTTTGTATGGGGAATTCATAACTTAATTTTACCAGGCTTAATTCCGACATATCCACGATTTTGGGTTTGTGCACATTTACGGCACAGTAGCTTGTGTTATAATTACCGAAACAAGAAATAGAAAACTGTGGTAAACTTGCCACCCTAAGAGTAGGTATACTATATAAATAATTGTAATATTCATGTCGCCTTAGTGTATACTGTAAAATATGATTAGTAATTTTTGTGTAAAATAATGAATATAAAACTACAATTGATGCCGTACCACGAGATCTAGAGCATTATCAATGGCGATGCAGCAAGACAGAAAAATATTGTTGTCTTTTCTCGTTCTTTTTCTTTTAAAAGTAAAATTTGTATTTTTCGGAAAGAAATTCATATTCAATTAAGCTTCAGTATAATTATTATTAATTTATTCGTTCTGTGCTAGTTTCGGTAGAATACAAGTAGATAAAAGCGGATTGTGGTAGCTGAAGTAAGATAATATGTATGTACATTCGAGACTGTAATCTATCTAGATTACGCTGGAAGACAGCATCGATGAAAATTACTTATATATGCTAAAGATAATTCTGCATTACTTCAAGATAAAGTTGGGAAGAGATTTGATGATATTCCAATCATTTTGAGTGGGGATTTCAACATCAACTTTGCAGATGATAAAAACTACCATTAATTGAATTTTTAAATAGCAAATTTGATTTAACGATGAGCAATGATCGCAATCTTAGCACGACTAGACATAAAACTACAATTGATGCCATCTTTACAAGATATTTAAATAGATTCGAATCAAAATTGTTTGTTTCCTATTTTAGTTACCTACCATAAACCTATAGTATCCGTTTTCAAATATAATGATAATAATGATGATGATTATGGAAGAGTTTGAAGTTGTTGATGAAATTTCATAAGTGTCATTGGTATTCATTTCAAAGAATACCCATTCATTTTTAAATTTAATATTTCATGTATCTGTAAATTTATACATTTTAAGCAATAGATTGCAATTTTGTATGTAAAATAATATGTATTATTTTTGATGTAAAATACCGCATTAAATGAAAATGAAAAATGTAACATAATTTTTGTAGTAGGTAGTAGTAGTTTATAATAATGAATAAAAAAACACTTTATTTAAAAGTACTTCCTACACAATAATATATTTTCTGACGATTCGAAAAATACACACGTAATTGTTCAAGTTATCACTTCTGTCGGCACTCCCGGAGTGCCTTTTTTTTTTTTTGCGGCCAATGGAACATGAAATCTGACAGCCAGCTGATTGGTTTCGAGAGCAGAAAAAATGTTCTGAATCTAAAAAAAAATGTATTTTCTATCAAAATGGAAAACGACATTAAATTTGCAAAAACAATTCGTAAATTTCCACTTTTCTGTTGCAAATTACGAATAACTCACAACCATTTAGTTTTGAACTGCAACTCAATAGTGTTGCTTTGCGAAAAAACAGGGGAAGATTTGCAAATTTACAAATTTACAAATCCTTAATCGTAAATTGCTTATTTTTACATTTATTTTTATCAATTTGCAATTCATATTTTGCAATTTACGATTCTTGAGTAGTGAAATTAGAAATCTTTATTCTCAATTTCAACGTATGTAGGTACTTCTTGTGCCGATTGGCAATTAGTTATACTTGAAAGTGACTTGTTTTAATATTTTTAATTTTTTTTTTTACAGTCAGTCGGGTTTTTTAGTTTTTTTTTTTAAATTAACTTTTTTATGTTTTTTTTTTTTTAATTTATATTTTTATATTTATTTGTATAGGCTATCGAACCTATGACACTCAGGGAAAGAATACCAATTTAATGAAACTCACTCTTCAAAATCGGTCAAGCCGTTTGGGTTACAGGGAGCTTAACGTAGAAAAGTACATACGCGCGAAACACATAACCCTCCCTGTGTCCAGTCGGGTAAAAAGAAAATTCCACACGTTAGGTAGTTCGTTCCATGGAAGTAACACAAAAATATTTTCCAATTTACGACTTCTCTACGTCAATTTACATGTGTTAAGTTATTATAAAATTTTGTTAATTCATCATTCAGTGGTGTTAAATCACGAAATATTTTTTTGCAACTTCAGATTTTAAAGTGGTGTTAATTAATACTTCTAATCGTAAAATTCAACAAACAGAATTTAAAATTCTTCCCCGTTTTCAGTGTAAAATTACGAATTCTTGTATTAAGACAAAATCGTTGTGATTTGAAAAAAACATATAATTCATGAATTGGAAATACAAATTTTGCATTTGGTGATTTTCAATTTGTTCCGTTAGGGTGTCAACATGAGATATACATTTCCCGTAGCACTCAAAATTTATCTGGTCCCGTCATCTCAGAAGTTTCAAGTGTAGGTATCTGTTGTAAGCGCTCCTTTCGCTTTGATACAAACAATGTCCACCAAAACAATCCCGACATTATAAAAGCAAATGTTACCGTCAGCAATGTCCTCAATCCTCATCATTATCTAACGAGTTTGTGTTTTTGGCAACCAATGCACTTAGACGACAGAACTGACTGCCACTTGATTTATCATGCAAATCTGTATTCATATGCACAAAGGAGCACATATTCCCCCAAGACTCACTGATTCATCCCCTTTGTTGTGCTCATTGCGCTGTATGATGAAATAAGACTGACTGCGATAAATGATCTAATTAGTGTTTATGCCCATGCCCAATGACATCAGGGTACTTTGCGTCCGTGATTGAATCAGATGTGAAAAATTTAATAAACACAAAATGTGTTATATCGCGCATTCGGTTTAGCACGCCTGGGTGGACTTATAACTTATCCTGCTGTCGTATGGAAGTCGAATATTTACCCTAAAAATAAAAACGAAGGGGATAGGTATTGTTGGTATGTTCAAAATTATTCTTCACATGAATTGAATATTATTTCCCTCTCTGGGCGAGGAAGGAAGCGGTTGCACGCTGTATAGGCTGAAATCAATTTCATTCATTTATGGGAGAGCTGTGGGCTTCTGAACTGAATAGTGTACCCGTAGGTACATAAAGTAACTTTGAATATAGAAGCAAAACAATGAGGGTGGTTTTCCTTTTTTTTTTTTGTCATTACCATCGACTAAGTGGAAAGCAAAAGAAGTGCTGTGTGGGGATAGAAATTGACTTGTTGTGTAGTCTTCTCCAGGAGTGGTACAATTTGAATTTTCAATTTATCTCAAGGAGCTCGCCGAAGTAAGGATAGAAGCGATAAGTGATATGAAGAGCTGAATGGTTTGTTGACGCATAATTTGGGCTTACGCTGCCGCATTCAGAACGGAGCAGCACCTTTGTAACCTTCAACGTTGGTAAGGGCGATTGCAAGAACTTTGAGGCTCTTTATATATATATAAATTAAATATATATATGGAGCAGATGCAAGAGATTTTCTTTTATCCAAGGTGTGTTAACCGCGTGAAGGAGCATACGTTTACGAAGTTCAGTCGATTTTTATCTCGGAAGGGATGGATAGTACACTTCCATTCGCAGTGAATTCTCGATTTTATATTAGAAGCACAAACAATTTCAAGGCACGTATTGCCCGTTCACGGATATCGCGTAACGTCGAAAAAAAATTATTTAATTAGGACGGTGCATACCAAATCCAGTACCACCGTTCAAAGTTGTGAAATGATCGGGGTAGAAATTACAAGTGGGTATAAAATCAGAAGTCGATGCCGATTATTACTTATTTAAAAAAAAAATCTAAAATATTTCATTTGGATGAGTCATTCCAAAGCTAGGAGCTAGAAGGCATTCGAGAACTACAACTTAGATACCAGCTCAGATTTCCGCTTCCGGTCAGCAAATAATGGTAAAACATATACTATAACCTAATCTCGACAATTGTCAATGCAACTGTGAAAACCGGAATCAATTTCGTGCAGTACTTTTTGAATCTATTCATAGCAAACAGCTTACAGCCGGAAAAAAAAATCCAGTTTCATTTTATTAGATAAGGATGCTGGTCAGTCGGATATGACATAAGAGTTGGAATGAATAGCAACCAGTGCCTTATTTTTGTCGGGTTTTTTCCGCAATGGTAGTTGCGGAAAGGGTTCACTTTACGTATAGGCGGATTCTATAAATGTGTGAGTGATATCAAGAACTGACAACTTCCAATATTTTCTCTTTTAATGTAGCCCTGTTCCTGGAAATTCCAGGCTGGCTTTCCCCTACGCAACCTATTTAGGTAGCGAAAAGGATGTCGGATGCGAACAACTGACAACAGCGTGACTGTTGTGCGACAATTTGGTACTTTTTTCGAGGACCCTGATACAATTTGTTGTTCCTTTGTTTTTATGTTGGAAAGAGCGAACTGCGAACAAGCGAATATCCGTAGTTCTTGACCCTTCATTCACGCATGAAAACTTTTTTTAGTCGCAGATTCGCGTTTGTGGATCGCGACTATTTTATGTGGATCGTGAATAAAGTGTGACATTTCGCGGCAAGAATTTTCAATTCGCGGGAAAATGTCTGTAATTGTAAATTTAGCTATTTAATTCAATTGAGAGGCAGGTTATTTTCAGATAAGTTGATAGATTAATTCAATTTTCAATTCATAAGTACAATCAAATTGACTTTTTTCTATCATCGCATTTACCGTCTGTATGGTTTTACGAGCGTAGAACAAAAACTTTAGTTTATAACCTTTCTCTAACACTCAGGGAGATTGTTGCAAAATTCTGAAAAGTAGCAAAATTCAACAAGTATTGGCTTTCTTAGCACTATAATAATTTTCGGATAGACAACTTCATTACATATTAAAGATGTTTATTTGAAAACCACAGTTTTTGTAAAGTTTTCAAAGTGCCATCAACCTAAAAAAAAAAAAAAAATAACAAGAAATTGTCTCAGAGTCCTAAAAAAAAGTGCCAAATTATAGCACAACGGTCACGTTGGACACAGACACATTCAAATCCGATTCGGAACGTTCCCAAGGCACAGATTCTAGATGTGAGTTTGTGTTACATAGTTAAATAGCATCCTCAGCATTTTCCAGGCTGGATTTCAAGCTAGCTTGTCGACAGTGGATCAAATATTTATATTAACAACTATCGCAAAATGCTTTATAAATAAAGTGTACGACAGGGTCGAACGAAACTTTCTCGCTGATCAAGAGTTTGATTAGTTGTTTTCGTATTCTATTAGGAAGGTAGGTAAAACTCTGACAAGCAATACTAAGAATATTGTGAAATAAAATCCATTTTTGAGTTACTCATCTGATATCAAATAACAATGTGAGATTGTGAGAGTTGAAGCTCTAGTATTTGTATTTGTCGCAACTTCTGATTATAAAAATGTCTAGAGAGTTTTAAGTGCCTACTGTACCTTCTATTTTATAAACTTAGGTATATATACTTTACAAGATTTTTGGCATAAGGGATATCAGCGTATACTAGAAGTTTCTGATCTATTAGGGCATGTGTATTCTTGACTGGAATTGAAGCAATGATCACATTATGAAAAAAATCGGAGACTTGTTCTTTTAATTTGCATTCGCAGTTATAAACTTAATATTCCAATTGACGTGTATGGGGGTGCAAATGAAGCGTGATTTTCTGATTGTGTAAACTCCAAGTGGTTGGAATTATTTTAAGGTGGACATGGAATATGGTTGAAAAAATAAGAACTGGGTAATATTTATGCTAAAAATAAGTTTTGAGTTGCTGTTATTGCAAGTTTAATGGCTGTTGCAATTTGAATTTTAAAGTGCGGTATTGAGTTGTAAAAATATATATGAACAGAGATCGGCTTTTGGGTAGCCGTTTTTGAGAAAAAATTAAAAAACTGATTTATTGGAGTTTTTTGGGAAAAACTAAGATCTTGTTAAGAATACTGATATTATGTTAAAATGTATTTTAGTCAAAATCGTTAGAGCGGTTTTTCTAAAATTTGGCGGACAAAACAGTACCAAATTTTACAATGTTTAGTTTGAAAAATACTGTTTGTTAACTATATAGCTAAAAACCCGATTATGAGTTATTGTTCGGGATATAAGCATTACTTGGTTTTCAAAGTTTTATCGAAATCGAAAATGGGGTTTTCGAGATATTAGCAAATCTAAAAATTAGCGTTTTTGGTGATTCGTATTCAAAATTATGGGCGCAAGAATTTTGAGAACATAAATTTTACTCTAAGTACTTATGTATTTTGTTCAAAATCTTTATTGCCGTTTTTAGGTGTACTAATGAACTAAGTATTACTAAGTATATACTAAGTAATAATAACAATACCAATAACAATTTGATAAATTACTTTTTTCAAAAATCCATTGTACGATAGTATAGAGAAAAACTGCGTTTGCTTTTAACTTAGACGCGACCATATTACCTTAGAAATAAATTTTTGTTACAATCGTATGGACCGTTTTCGAGATATGTTCAAATTTCAAAAGTACGGTTATTTGAATTTTTTTAGCAAAAAACTGAGTATGGCCCATGTCCACCCCGGACTGTAGACCCACCTTAAGTAAGTCATGTTAACCTCACCTATACTCAAGCTCAAATAACAGTTTTTTTTAAATCGTTGGAGTCGTTTTCGAACAAATCAAACTAGTACGAATATTTTATATGGGAAGTACCATTAATATTGCGTTTACCTTGCAAAATAAAAAACGGCCCCCGAACTGTAAGCCCCCTAGTTCCAAATCTGAAGTTAGAACGAAATTCGGGCAGCCGTTTACCCTGTAGCCGTCGGGGCAGACGGGCAGAATTTGTTGACCCTCTCTTTTGAGTTCCTCTACCTTCGAAATATCAGAATTGATTAACACCTCGAGTAGGAAATTTTGTACGACTACAATATTTTTTCTCTTACTACGTAATCGAGAAAGTTAGAAATGTTTGAAACCTTACGAACTAAGGTGCCAGTTCACGCTCTCGCTAGAGTATTAATTTTTGCCAGGAACCATCGACCGCTTTACCAAGGCGACTGGTTGTTGTGACTAGAGAAACTATGTTCTTCGCCTGGTATATTGCTGTACCTGGTACCTGGTACACAAAAACAAAAAGGCAATCTCTTGAACTACTACACCATGGCCACGAAAAATTCGCTAAATATTTGTCTGTAAAATATATCGTAAATTTCAACTTAGGGTTTTTTTCACTGCACCACCTCTCGCGAACGTCTGACAAACATCCGAGAGTATAACTGTCTTGAAAAAGCTTCTCAATTAGCCGTTTGGAGTCGGCATAAAATTGTAGATCCCTTCCATTCGTTCCAAAAATGAAAAACTCACACAAAACGAATGGTTGTGAGAAGCTAGGCCTAGGGTCCCTCCGGACCTGTTTCGCCAACTATTTTTTTTTTTTTAAATATATCCAGACCTGCATGGCTTCTTCATCACGTGTGTAACAGATGAAATTGCCCATTTGGATGAGGAGAAAATTCAATTGTTCCTATGACGAGTAAAAACAGAGTGACAAGTGAAATGTTTATTTTAATTCCTATCACCATCCGAAGCTGGGAACTGCCACCGCGCTATTATCATCCTTATCTCCGACGAAACCCTCACCAGCTCTTCACATAGAACACTAGTTGTGAGAGTTATCAGTTAAGCACCGTGAAATCCCAAATGAAAATTCACAGAAAATTCGGAGCAGTCATCATCTTTCATCTGTCAGTCAGAACCCGCCCCTTCTTGGCTGGTGTCACCGAGTCGTTAACAAATTCCCACTGAATTGCGATCGGGGAGAGCAGATTCCAAGGTGTAACCATTAATGCCACCGGTATGGTATCATCCTTCGTGCATCGCCATTCCACATTAATCCAACATTGTGTTGAATGGCGAGAGTAAAACCCCATTTAAAAGGCAAAAAGGGATGAAACTCGGCGTTGGTATGATGACGGTGAGTCCTCCCGACCTGAGTAGGGTCTTTAATTTCCTTTACATCCGATAAAGCATTTAAGTGGATCATTGTATCGTGTGCGTTAATTGGAGGATTGGTCAAGTAGTTTGGTTTTTTTACGAGACCGCAACACAATACATACGTCGGCTTGAGGACGAATCCACTGTTGAATATACGCTGACAGTTCATTCCCCCTTATACACACAAAGTTGAATGGATGACTGCTAATTGGAGCCATTTTGGCCTTTAAAATTTCAAGTGTGGCAGGGGTTTGTTTGTGTGCTTTTATGCGACTGCATCCTCTCAAGGGATTCTTTGCTCGTCAACACCTCTTTTTTCGTACAAGTGGGCGTGAATGAAAAGCACAGAAATAACACGGATGGGGGCACGGAATAGACTTACAATGGCAGCTGTGTAAGCACATTCATTGCGCCCGTGTGGGTAGGTGTGTAAACACCCTCACCCCGACGCGCGTTAAGTGAGCACATTAACTAAGTTTGCCTGGAAGGCTTTGAAAAGATAAACAATTCAATGCCAGCACATACACTATACAGTCTTGCAACAACTAATTAGGTTGGAGATTTAATTTATTCCCAACTTGAAAAACACTGCGAGGAAACACAGCGCGGTGAACAGAAAGTTGTTGTTAAACATTAAAAGCTCTATATAGTCAAACTCGGCGAAGGGCATAGATGCATTCATTTTAATGCATCATGGAGTATTTAGTGATGCGTTCTAGAAGAATACAAGTAGCACAGTAGATAGCTATATATCGGATGTACAAAGTGCCACATTAGTAGACACATTTTTATAAGGAACCTGTGAAGTATATTAAGCTGGATGAGTTCATGAGTCACTGAATGAACTTCTTTTATTAAGTACCAGAGGATAACAATGTATCACTGATGTGGACTACAATAAGCTGTCGGCAAACTGTAGGTCGACTATCGCCAGAAACTTGAATCCGGGTTTGGTAAGTCAAGACCCACAGGCACAGAGGACAGAGGAGACCTGATGCTTAAAACAATGTACTGAGCTCATTTAACCCCGGACGGATATAAAATGGGTAGGCGCAGTGGCTTAGTGGTTAGTGTGTTGGACTACTAAGCGAGGGGAATCTCGCAAAAACCCAAATTCCAACTTATACCTTTCTTCCCACTGCGCCACCTCTCGCGTCTGACAAACATCGGAGAGTATAACTGGCTTGAAAAAGCTTCTCTAATTAGTCGTTTGGAATTTGCATAAAATTGTAGATCCCTTCCATTTGTTCCAAAAATAAAACTCACACAAAAACGAATGGTTGTGAGAACCTAGGCCTAGGGTATCTGCGGACCTGTTGCGCCAACTATTTATTTATTTATTTTTTATACGAAAGGGAACACCTTTAGTTTCGACTCTAAACTTTATAAGTTCACAGTGGCTATATTTTCCATACAAATTTCGCAATTGTGAGCTTCCGCAAAATTTAAAGTCGAGACGAAAATTTTTTATTAGTACGGCGCAATGTGTCAAATTCGGAGAATTCGAGACGTATTCTGATTATCTTCGTAAAATAGTAAAAATAGTAACAGGTTATAAACTTGAAGCTTTGACTAGTTCTTTGAGAACTTCCCTACAGTTTAAGGATTTGAAAGAAGTTCATCTACAGCTTAGAACCAACTTCGAAAAAATCCTTGCTTATGCTGATGAGGTTGTTCTGCTAGCCACTGGTCAGTTAACTCTTTAAAACAGTCATCAAACAATCGAACAAAAATTTACTCAAATTGAGGTCTTGAGACCCTCGACACTTGTATACCCTGGGAAGTGTTTACACCTCACTAAATCGAACTGGTAAAATTCAAAAAAGTTAAAAAGGAAGGCAAGGGAATATATTGGTGTACGTCTCCACAGCTACAGCAAAAATATGCCACACACCTCTAAATGTCTGACAGCGGAAAGTACGTCCATGGGACGTAAACTTGACCACACGAAACCCACAATCATAAACTAAGTATTAGAAAGACCGTCAGCTCCCGCGCAGCTGCCAGACAGAATGAACTGTCAGTCATCTGTCAGGTTGCTATGTGCACGTGTATGTGTACGTGTAATTTACTTTAGCATGGCACACATACTTTCGTACATAGCAACAGGGAAAACAGTTTGTAGTCAAACTCTCTAAAGTTGGCTGAACTGAACGTCTATTTAATGGATCTGCGAAATAAGGCCATAAAATAAAAATAAAGTAAGTCCCAAAAAAAGTATAATTTGCTGTATAACAACAACGATTTTTAATAAAATTTGGGGTGTATTTCCTTTTTTGGGGCTTTATTTCCTAATGAAAATTAAATGAAATGAAGTAAGTCCCATTTTTAATAATTACCCTTCCGACATGGAACACGTTTGCAACCCCCTGCTTGAATTTACTGTTAGATAACGGTGGGTGCGAGGTTGAGTATATACCTACAAAGTTCCTTTTCTAAATTACTTTATCCAATATAAACAATATTAAATTAAAAGACTAATAAAAAAGTAGTTTTCGTTAAACCCCAAATTTGGGGCCTTATTTCGTTTTTTTCTTTTGGGGCCTTATTCCATTGGGACCTTTTTTCCTGCAGACCTATTTAATACTTACTTCATGGCCACAATATTATTTTAGCCCTGATGGGATTTTTGTCGTGGAAAACTTGTGAGCCTTCTGTAAAAAAATAAACTCTGGATGTACAAAGCTAGGCTATATAGTAAGATCAATACTGACGTATGGTGCCCGGCAATCAACAGGGCCACATTATAAAAGGCCATGTTACAAAAGTCTAGTCAAAAGTCTGCCACCAATGCAATGAAGACATCTACAGAACTGTAAGCCCTGAGGCTGCCCCTAGATATCGTTGAACAATCATTCCGTATCCATTAAAAAATAGGCCTAGCTTTGCAAAACTATTAATTTTGTGTGTGAGCTTTTATTTATGGCACGAATGGAAGGGACCAAGAATTATATGCCGAGTCCTAGTGGCGGAATTGGGAAGCTCTTTCCTGATAGTCATACACTCGGTATGTTCGCAAGAGGCGGCTCTGTGAAATAAATAACTTCCAAACTGTCTTTTCCGGGGATCAAACCTCGGACACCTCGCACAGTAGCCAAACACAGTAAATACTGCAGCCATGCGTCATAACTACCAAACAATCCATTGCTGCGTCGGTCATGTTCTCGAAACAGCTAGCTACAAAAATGCATGTGATTCTGCTGAAGGGATAACAAGACCAACAGGTATAAACCCCTTAAGGTATTAGGTATTAAAATGAGAGCTTGGGAAGACCTCTAGGTTCATCGAATAAGCTGTGCTGAGTCGCAGAGACATGAAGTCGATGAGAACCCTAACGAATTATTAACAAAAGATTAAACAGCTCTTTAAAAACAAGATGTCACTCTTTTGAGTAGCCCACTCGAGTTCAAAGCAGCCAAAAAAAAGAAAGAAAAAAAAAACGAAAAAACGAAAAGTGTATCACCAAAAGAAAACAGTGGTAGGCCGAAAGGAATCTTCGGAAATATAGAAAATATTGAAAATATGCTCAACTTTTATAGATTTTCGTGACCCTTTGGATTCTATTGCGAGAGAAATGCTTTTTTATAAGCTGTATAAGTATGGAATCTCGTCTCAGGTCATCAACGTTTTCAGAGCATTATTGAAATCAATAAAGCATGTGTCTAGGATGGTCGCCGGTTATCAGAGGATTTTTAAGTTTCCATGGGTGTTAAACAAGGCTGCGTTCTTAGCACCTTGCTATTTATATTGTATATAGATCTTACTATAGCAAGCTTAACTATTACCTAAAGGACAAGACTTATTTTTTGAGCAGTTATTCGGTAGATAAGATAAGCACTATCTTCAAAGTAAGAGGTGAACTTCTAAAACTTAATTTTATTTTACACCGCCCAGAGCTACCAATTCTATGCGATCTTTGTAATCTCAAGGAGCGGGAGGATGTATTACCCTTCATCGCAAAATGTCCAATACTTCAAGAAATCCGCATAAACTTTTTCGGAGCTCCGACACTTGGGTTGGAGGAAGCATATATTGAATTGTGGTAGAGATTGGAAATTGCTTTACAATTTCGCAGTCAATGCACTTCGTTACAGAAATTGAAGAATGAATAATGTATCAGTCAAAACTCATAGAAGTTGAGCATTGTACGATGAGCCTCCTTGCCAAACTCCGTTTAGAAATCCTAGAAAAACAAATTGGCTCAAATATAGGGACACTCTGAAACAATCAATTACATCAGAGCTTTTAAGTCCCCCCTGCAACGCCAATGAACTTGATCTTAGAGTCAAAAATCTTACGTTGGCTTTAAATAATGCGATGTCCTCCTCATGTCCCCTTATTCTGCCGAGGGGTAAGAAGAAGCCACACTGGTGGACTTCAGACCTGGGACTGAGAAAGTCAAATTGCAGGAAACTTTTCAATCGTGCCAAAGACACAAGAAAAGTGACTGACTGGGATATCTATAAGGAATCCCTAAAGATATATAAAAAAAGAACTAAGAAAAGCCAAGCGAGTATCCTGGAGACTCTTCTGTGGTAAAATAGAAAAGTCTTCTGAAGCATCAAGGCTAAGTAAGGTACTCTCAACAAACCCAATAATGCCAAGTTGTCTGAAAAAGGCAGGCTTAATCTGCTGCTTGACACCTACTTCCCTGGCAGCTCAAAGTGTATTGCACACACAGATCCAAATAGATCAAACTTGCAATCTACCAATCTACAAGGTCTGATCACTAGACAAAGTGCTTTACTTGCTTGTGCATCTTGTTTTCGGCAGGCAAACGGCAGCCTCTGCAGCCGTACGCCTCAAAGCTATTTCACAATGGACCAGCAAAACAACTGGCCATGCCGCTATCTTGAACACCATTAAGAACCTTCCAGAAAACATTGACTACACCACACCAGAACTGCAATTTGATAAAAACTTCCAGGTCTACATTCCTACTAGATTATTCTGGGAGGAGGAAGCATTCCTGAATGATGAATCGATCCATTTCTACACGGATGGTTCCAAAACAGTGGACGGTGTTGGTGGTGGTGTCTTCTCTGACAGACTTAATCTTAGTCTCTCCTTCCGTCTTCCTGATCACTGTAGCGTTTTCAGGCGGAAATAATGGCGATAAAAGAAGTCTTATCTTGGCTAAGGGAAAACGTGATATCTGCTAAAGATATCCGTATCTTCTCTGATAGTCAAGCTGCTATCAAGTGCTGGAATCGGTCTCCACAAACTCTATAACAGCCCAAGACTGTCGTTCATCTCTTATAGAGATGGCGGAGCAGTTCAATATTCACCTCTGTTGGGTGCCGGGGCATAGGGACATCCCAGGTAACTGCAAGGCTGATGAACTCGCCAAACACGGAACTACATTAAAGCTGGATGCTATCGAAAGAACAAATCTCAGGTAGACAACCGGCTCAACATGTTTAGCGACAAAACAGATCTGGCCAAAGCTGGATCTAAAACGTTCTAAGCATATGATCTCCCTCGATAGGAAACATATCAGTGCTATAACAGGTGTCATCACCGGACACTGCCTTATCGGCAGGCATGCAAAAAGGTTTGGCGTATTATGCAACGATTTTTGCAGAAGCTGCTTTGACGAGGAGGAGGAAGATACTGTTCTTCATCTTCTCTGTACTTGTCCAGCTCTCTCACAAAGACGAAAACTCCACTTGGGAGCGTTCTACTTTAATGATCTGAACGATCTCACAAAGACAGATATTCGAAATCTCCTACGCTTCATTAGAAGCTCCAACTAGTTCAACGAGTAGGAAGAAAAAATATAGATTCATGTGGTATCACAAGGGACCTGATTAATGGTCTAAGTGTGTCGGCTAGCCGACAGCCACTTCAACCTAACCTAATCTGAGCATTGTAACGAGAGAATTTCAAATCTAGGAGTGTAGTACCAGTTTCCATCTCACCGATCATAAAGCTCTTTTATTTCAAGTAGGATAGTTTGGCAAACTTTATTAGGTACAAACCTTGGCGTGACTATTGACGCTTCTTTAAGTTTCAAACACCGTTTAAAATATCTAGGCTTTCAAATCTACAATTTTACCTGTAAGGGAAGTGATTAAAATCGACCCTACAAGGTATAAGATCTTTGAGCTCGCAGGAGTTCCCAATCTCGATAGTAAATGTTAGTTTTAAGTAAACCATTATGCGGTCCCTTCTGATTCCACACGAAACTGCAAGTGGAACTGTTTCTCTCTATTCGTTGAAGCTGTTTGAGCTTCTATCAAGAAGATATACCAGTACAAAGTTATGGTCAAGTTTCGCGAAAGTTAAGTCTTACATGCGGTGAACTAAATTCGTCAATCGCTCTAGTCTTAGCCAGAATTTTTCGAGGTGCTTCGAACGCTGCTAATTACAGTCGACAAATCTTCATCTTTAAAGCTATTGATTCGGGTTTGAATCAGCTCTGCCACCCTAAGTATGGCCAGAAATAAGATGAAGCTGCTTGTGTCCGGGGTTCGTAAAGAGAGTGTCCTATTGACTACCTTCCCATAGTGTAAGCTCAGATTTGCAGATCCCTTTCGAGTGAATTTTGTACTCACCAGGAGTTGGGATAAGGTTGGGTTGACGCCCTTATAAGACTTCATATAATCAACTGCTTACTTTACGGCACTGTGATACTGAAGACAACTTATAGCCTTCTTCAAGTAAATTTATTCGAAACGAGTAATACCCCGAGTTCAGTAAAAGAACAAAACCAGCCTCAAAGTGCCAACACCTTCTAACCAATTTAATGAATCCACTCGGTATTCACCAAGATGTTCTTATGCTACAGCCACTTGGAGTCGAAAATTAATTACTCTTCCCGAATAAGTAACCATGAAATTACTTAAAGTGCACAAAAATTCATTTTAGGGAGTCATTTCCCTTGTTGGCGCTTTAAAAAAACACACACAAACACACACACACGAACAAACAAAATTGAAAAAAAAAAAAAAAAGAAATCCATTCCAAGTGGGACCGTTGTGGATGGGCTCCTCTCCAGTCTCCACTCATTTGATTCCACACGACTATATGCCAGTTCCACCATACACTAACACACCGGCAGAAAAACGGAACGTAAGCAAAAAAAAAAAAAGGCTCCTCATATAAAGGATAAACGGAATATACAGTGGAAATGTGTTGGCAATCTTCCAAAATGCATATAACATGAAGTTCGTCTTCCGTGACGAATTTACTTCCTTAAATAGGAGGCAATACCAGATGCACGAGTATATGCACCCGAGTAGGTACGGGTGTATAGGTAAGATCTGCCTTCTCTTAAGAGGATTATTCGTGGATTTCTGTTGTCACAGTTTACATCTTAGGCAGGAATATATAAGAAGTCCTTGTTAGTCAGTGAAGAAAAAGAATAAATAAAACTAAAGCTTACTGATTTTACTGTTAATTAAGACAAAGTTGAGAAAGCAAATATATTTTCAAAGTAATCGAGGTTTGCATACCTATGCATTATTTTCAAATGCTTACTTATATTTCTGTATCGAAAAGTTTCATTAACAATAAGTACTGACAGACAGTGTAATTGTGCGCACAAGAGAAAGGAAAAGAAATGAGAATGCCTGAACAAAAGTGTAATGAAATGGCATTTCCAAGATAAAATAAAGAAACAAACACCACTCACAGATACAGCGGCAAGATGAACTAACCTTGCTCTGGGGCCAAGGTCTTGGTGAAAATGTTCATGACTGAAATAAAGCGCGTTATACTACGTGGTTTATTCACAGAAATATTTCTGGAATATAGGTATTACACTGGCAAAGAGTGGTTTTTGTGGGCGCAGTGGTTCAGTGGTTAGTACGAGCGAGGGGTCTCTGGTTGAATCTCCGGAGAATCACAAATTACATGTTAGGATTGTCATGGACCAAGGGTCGAAAAGAAGGAGGCTGCTGTCAGAAGCGATGGGATCACTCAGGACCCAAAAGCTACAAAATCTGTAGAATGTAAAAAAATGTGGCCAATACATCGAAGGCCACAACGGACGATACCCCTAGCTGCTCGCACAGACGCCCAACGGCTACAGATCACAAAACTTATACCAAAACCACTACGAGCCGAGAAAAACAGAGACAATTCATTCAAGGAGATTTGGTGGCGGCACTCATCGCAATATCAAATGACGGTCAAAAGGGAGGGGATTTGAAGGTCGTTATCGCCTCTGCCTATACCTCCCTGGAGACACTTCTGAAGCACCAACTTCAGAAGTAGCGGCTTTGATGAGATATTGTGAAGAAAGGAGACTGCAGTGGATCCTCAGCTGTGACGCCAACGCCCACCATACGGCATGGGGGAGCACCGACATAAACAAAAGAGGTGAGTCCCTTTTTGAATATATTTGTGCAAACAATTTGGTGGTGGTAAATAGAGGTGCAGAACCAACCTTCATAAATGCGATTCGTCAAGAGGTCTCACTTTGGCAAGTCCATTATATATATAATATCATCACAAACTGGCATGTTTCCGAAGAAGCATCCATGTCAGACCACAATCACATCAGATTCGACCTGGAAGCATATTCCGAAAGAAACTCAGTTTACAGGAACCCAAAATCCTCTGACTGGGAAACCTATCGGTTAGTCCTTGAATCAGAACTAAATCGTTCTTTATTCCGCTAGGGACCATTCCGGAGCTGGAAACTGAATCCGAACAGCTCCAAAAAGACATAACCTTCGCCTATGAAAGCAGTTGTGCCCTAAAAAATAGGAAAACACGAAGAGATGTCCCATGGTGGAATAAAAGACTTGAAACTCTTAGGAGCACAGCAAGAAAAATGTTCAATAGAGTTAAGAACAATGGCAACAAGTGCCAATACAGAACAGCCCTTACTGATTACAACAAAGAATTGGGAAAATCAAAACGAGCGACTTGGAGGAAACACTGCGAGAACATTGAGAATCTCTCTGCAGCGACACGACTCCAAAAAGTCCTTGCCCGCGATCACTCAAACGGCATCTGCTCTCTGAAAAAGCACAATGGTGAATTTACAGCTACCCCTGAAGAAACCTGTCAACTTCTTCTTGACACGCACTTCCCAGAATGCATCCGATGAGGCACCAGGATCTCATTGTATCAAAATGGGATTATAGTCTATCTGGAAATTTTTTTCAGCGAAACAAGGTAAAATGGGCGATCTCGTCCTTCAGCCCCTTTAAATCACCGGGAACCGATGGCATCTACCCCTGTTTACTACAACAGGGTATAGACCTACTGGTTCTCAACTAATTAGGATCTTCAGATCCAGCTTATCTCTAAGACACGTACCATTGAGCTGGACAAGGGTCAAGGTGGTTTTCATACCAAAAGAAGGCGGGAAATCTGAACAACAAGCGAAATCATATCGCCCCATCAGCCTTAGCTCCTTCCTCCTAAAAACCATGGAGAAAGTCCTAGACCAATATATAAGGGATCACTTCCTTACAGGTAACCCACTTCATGCGAGCCAGTTCGTATACCAAGCCGGCATGTCTACCGAAACTGCCATACACAGCCTCACAACGACGATTGAAAAGGCTCTGGCAGCAAAGGAAACGGCTCTTTGTGCCTTCATAGACATCCAGGGAGCGTTCGACAATACCTCCTCCGATGCCATAAATAATGCTATGATAAGGAAAGGCATTGCCCCACTAATCATAAAATGGGTTCTAAACATGGAGGCTCACAAAAGACTGTTAAGACCTAGGGGCTGTCCTCAATGTGGAGTACTTTCTCCCCTTCTGTGGATTTTAGTCATAGATGAACTCCTATTCCACCTCACACATTCGGGGTACATAATACAAGGTTATGCAGATGATGTAGTAATCACTGTTAGGGGCAAACATGACTCCACGATATCGGAGATCATGCAAGGAGCCCTAAACTTAACCTATAGATGGTGTCAGAACAAAGGATTGACCATAAATCCCTCAAAAACAGTCATGATACCATTCTCAAGAAAGAGAAAACTAGAATTGAAATCGATTAAGCTGAATAGAAGGCGACAAAGGCAATTTACATGTGCCAGCGTCTTTACGGCAAAACCTGGGGCTTAAAACCAAAAAATGATCTATTGGTCATACATTACGATCATCAAACCAATGATCACCTATGCGGCGATATCATGGTGGCCAAAAACCGAACAATTAACGGCCCAGAAAAAACTAAACAAAATATATCGCCTAGCATCCGTTGGTATAACGGGGGCAATGAAAACTTGTCCAACCGCAGCCATAGGGGCAATGCTCAGTCTTCTGCCTTTACATAGTTCTGTACAGAAGGGAGCTAGTCCCAGTGTCCTTAGGCTCCCTGATATATCAAATCTTAAAGCAGGAAATCTTACAGGACACCTTCGAGTATTACAAATGCTTCAAGATGATCCTCTGATCAAAGTATCAGACACAATGCTTAAAATGCTTCCCTTCTCCAGAAAAGTTAAGATAGTCATATCTGACAGGAGTACCTGGAGAGCCAACCAATTCGTTACATCATCAGGATCACAAATCTGGCACACCGACGGTTCAAAGATGGAAGATGAAGCCACCGTTGCTGGGGTCTATGGGCCTAGGAAAATCACCAGACATCTTTCAAGCGGAGGTACACGACATAGAGATATGTGTCCGAGAATGCTTACGAAGGCGCACTAAAGGTGTCTGTATCTACATCCTCTCAGACAGCCAGGCAGCACTAAAGGCCCTAAGATCGTTTTCGATTAGATCAAAGCTAGTCTGGGAATGTTTTAATCTCCTCGAAGATCTGGCAAAGGACAACACAGTCACTGTTGCTTGGATACCAGGCCATGAGGGATTTGAGGGCAACGAACGAGCAGTTTGTCTGGCGAGAAGAGGCGCATCACGCCTGCTCACCGGTCCTGAGCCCTATTTCGGGTTACCTTTAAGTTACACACACACTCCAAAATCCAGGAAATGGGAAGATGATACCCTTGCCGAATACTGGACGAAGTCAGGCAAAAAGATTCATAAGCCCAGCTCGTAGTAAAGCAAAAAAGTTACTTGAGCTAAGCAAAGAAGATCTAAGGATCCTAACGGGTTGGCTTACTGGTCACCTCCACAGAGGAGGAGACAACGGAACACATACTCTGCGAATGCCCTGCTGTGGCAAGGGGCAGAGCGATTCATATGCAAAAGGCGCTTTTAAGTCCTGCAGATATTGGAAACATGGAACCAAGAAGGGTGCTGAGGTTTATAAAGAGCCTCAACAGCTCCCTGGGTTAAATAATAAAGGCGAACACAATAGATCTCTTCTGGTCGCAGTGTACAGGGCCTATCACTTACAATACAATACAATACAATACAATTGTCATGGTTTCTTCCACTGCGCCACCTCTCGCGAACGTCTGACAAACACCCGAGAGTGTAGGTATATGGACAAATCTTTTCGACTCAGGCGTTCGGACGCGGCATAATACTGTCCTTTCCCAGCATTCCAAAAATAGGCAAACTCTGGTGGCTGTAGCGCCAAATATAAATTTTAAACTGACTTTATACCAGACTAGCGCGTCCGGCGAACTTCGTCCCGCCCATAAAATTGACTTTCTGACTCAAATAATTTGGGGCCTTCACTAATCCACCTGAAATGAATTTTTTTTATCCAAAATATCTTTTGACAAATACGATCATATTCTATTTTGTATATTGTTTAATAGAGTGTATGATGATGAAATTAGTGAAATAATTATAATTCCACCCAAAGTTTTTGTTTCCAATTAGAGTTACTCCACGCTATTAGCGAAAAAATACCTCTAACGCAGCGTGCGTCGAAGAAAGGCTAACAGGTGTTGTTATCATAACTAAAATTGTCTGTCAGCTCCAAATGGTTGGGATGCTACCTCACTTAAGAACATAACTTATGAGTTATGAATGTTATATTGCTTTCTTTTTTACTGATAGGCGTGTGTCCTTTTTTTTAGAAAATCTACAATTTCGACCAATTAAATCGCAGGTCTGCCAAAGCCCAATCAAAGCTATACTCACACATGACCGGACAAAATTAGATGACGCAGAATACGGAGAGGGCACGCTTGTTCTCAACATCTAAGAAAACAAGAACAAGCAACTCCCCCATTTAAATATAAATTCAAAGGATATCATCATTAAAAATTGTCCATTCATTTCCCACCACCCATTTGTCAGAAACATTAATTAAAAAACTTACAAACAAAGCGCCACACAAACGTGCCGTTCGACGAAACAATGCAAAGGCGTCCACACACTTACAGCTTGAGCGTTACACTTGCAGTGCAAACAGTATCTGAATAATTTACCAGCATTTCACAATGTCCTGTTTGTACAGAAATCATACAGGTGCTCCTCCCAGCTACAACCGCCGCCCTTCCACCAAACCCCATAATATATCGATCTGATGCGCCTTGAACCGTCCGCACCGTAACGTCTTTCTGCATCACCAGCATATTGCTACTCGCACCCAGCCAGCCATCCCTACAATATTGTCCATGTCCATGTCCATCCTTGGATATCTGCACTCTCCTTTGGGAAGGTACCTACAGCATTGCGTTTGATGCATTCGTCCACCACCCCCCGTTGACCTAATTTCGTACGGAAAAGCTAATAACACTATGACCTCGTCACGCAGTGAATCGAATTTCATTCTGTGTCCTTGTTGCTTCCCCTGCAGCATTTAACAAAAAAACACAAAAATACACTCGAAACAGCGATAAAAGTTGAACTGCTTCTGTTTGTCATTGAGCTCTGGGCCAAAAGCCATCCGAATTTTTGTTGTTTATTTTTGTGTTTTATTTGCAATATGCAATTCTCGTTAATTCTTTACACGGGATCCGGCAAACTTCCCCCCCACCATCACTTACCCAGGACACCAAACGTATACGAGTACGACTACGAGTTTAGCGCGACTATGCTATCAACGTCATCATCCCAGAAGGGTGCCACACCATTGCCTGTGCAAAATATCAACGTCATTATCCTTGGTGCTAAGCTGACCCAGGTCACATCGTGGGGAGGGAAAGCACAGCGTTCAATGTGCTGTCCACACATCCCTCAAAACCGGAGGGGACTGTGCAAAGGGTAGTTTCTATAAATAGAGTGCGCGATAAAAAGGTGGGATGTATGGTGGAAATAAATTAGAACTGCGATGAGTTGAGGTGATACCGTGGAAATTTCAAATACGAGTCACTAAGGGAATGCATTTTCAGTGCAGCTAACTTTGTTCGCCCTGCAGCTGATGTTGCCAGATCAATAATTATTTTAAAATTTGAAAAGGTCGGAGACACACGAAAACGAGGATGGGTTTCATTTAAGCGTGCATCCTCCTTTAAGTGTAGGAAGGGCAAAGTTGGAAGTGAGAATAATTCGCAGGAGGCTTGAATTAGCGGTAATTCCTAAAAAGTCAGAAGATTATTTGCGTATGGTAAAGATTACGTCTACCAATTTCATCTGCACACAACTTCGGGGAAAACTGCTCCCTATAAGGACTAAAAAGTTTAAAGGAAAACCATCTGGTGGAGCAAAAATCTCGAAAAGCACAGATCTAGCGTAAGGAAACCATTCAACAATGCGAAACGCAATTGTGACTGGCAAACCTACTCCAGTGCTCCCACCAACTACAACAAAGAAATTGAAATGGCCAAAAAAGAATCATTTATACGGTTCTTGTGAAGATATTTCTGATATTCCTTCCAGCTGCTGACTCCATTAAGTTCTTCCCTCTGACAGAACTATCTCATTGGGTATACACTTTCCGATGAAAACGGCCGTCAGACACAAATTAAGAAAGAGACACCTCAACTCATTCTTAAAATACACTTTCCCGGTTCAACTATAATTGATGCTTTCACATTAAAGCAATTTCCCCGACTCGATCGGATCTTTCTACCGACGAGAGGGGACAGAAAAATTGCCAAACAAATCTGCAATCAGAACGCCATTAAATGGGTCATAACCTCCCTGAAGCCTTATAAGGCAGCAGGGGAAGACTGCATATTTCCGGCACACTTCGTTGGATGTAGACAGCGGTGGTACGTTCTATCCTCACCTACGAATCACTGGTATGGTGGCCCGTCTTAAGCAAAGCCTATAACATCATTAAATTAAGTATCGAGTCCAAAGAACAGCTGGAATCACGGGAGCCCTACGATCAAGTCCGACCGAGGCGCTGAATGTGACTCTAAATTTTCTGCATAGGTCGTATATCTACGGACTACACTGTACCCAAACTCAACTTCCATAAAAACTTCTCTGTTAGATTCCCCTCTAGATCAGAATCAGAGGAGAATGCAGTCGTAAACGAATTCGACATACCTATCTTCACAGGTGGTTCCAAAATGAACTGTGGAGTGGGATTGGGCATTTTCTCAACAGATTTAGACATCTCCAAAACTCTTCACCTTCCCAACGCAGCCAGCGTCTTTCAAGCTGAAGTAATGGCAGTTAAGGAGGCGTGTAGACTGCTACTTACATTGGGGAGACACCCAGAAAAAAATAGGCATCTTCGTCGACAGTCAGGCCGCGATTAAGGCTGTCGGTTCGACGAAGTCAACGTCCAAGCTTGTTGTGGAATGCAGGGAGATACGCACCAGGGCTTGTCATCGGTTTGAAATCACTCTCGTCTGCGTTCCCGGCTATAGGAACAGGAACACTGAGGGAAATGAGAAAGTTTATGAACTTTCCAGACGAGGCTCTGTGCGTGTCTTGTGCGGAGGAAGTCTCCCCTTCTCCTGCACTTCACCTCATGACTAGATGGATGAACCTGACGAACTGCGTCATTTAAAGGAAGATCTGGCCAGCCTACAATACAGCCAGAACAAACAACCTCTGAGCCAAAACGCGTGTAGATGTTGCCAGACTAAACGGCAAATAGTACGGGCCATTGGCCTTTAAGAACTCACGCTTGGCTTGGCATCCCCCATAACGCCCGCTGGCGTGTTTCTCAGCTCCACACCCTGGTTTTGAGCTTCCTTACCTTCCTGCAATATGCTATATCTGTTGTTCAGAGATGGTTTAATAAAGAATGTCTTTCTGTAAATCCAAAGAAGACAACTACAGTGGAACTTCAAAAGTCGAACTCTCAAAATGTAAGAAAAAAATTCGAGTTATAGAAAATTCGACTTAGAAAATAAAAACAAAAACTTTTTTTTTTTTATTATAAGGAAATTTTTATTTTTAAGTAACAGAAGCCTTAAAAAAAGTTATCAAAGTTATCCATAAAACTTTGAGTTGTGGAAAAATTCGAGTTATGTGGAAGTTCATGTTATGGAAGTTCGACTGTATAGTCTCTCTCTCTTATAATCTCCTTATAAGCCCTACCATACATGTTTGGCGAAACCATTTAATTCTCTGGCGAAACCAAATACCTGGACACTCAGTCCGTAGCTTTTCGGACGATTATCGTCAAAACGATAGAGCTCAAAAATTATCAACTAAGTGCTAAAACTACAAATTTGAGATACTACTCAAGTTCATTTTCCACAAATGTAATGAAAGCTGACGACGTTCAAGAAAATTCGAGCAGAATATAACTTCTTATGGTGATGAAAGTTTCAAAAATGATATCATTCAGACGATCGTTGATATACGGAATCTGCCTCAAGGGAATTATCCCTGACAGCAAACTATCATGGAAACAGCAGATTGAACGTACCGAAATGGAGCCACCAGATCTTATTGGATCTGCCGTCGTCCATCTTAAGGTTTCACAAAGTTTTGTTTCAGATTGTCGTCTATTTAAATCAGGGTTTAGATTCAAGGTCTTAATAAAGTGAGGGTTTAATTGGTTCAGCAATTTAGTTTCGTGGATAATATTCAGGAAATTATGAAACAAATGTGTGGTCTTCCGATAGCGAGTTTAAGAACCCACGCCTCTGTCGAGCTATCGTAGCGCGTATGCAAGCATGCCTGCTCACACTTTGCTGTCAGGACAACTTACCTTGCAACCCTTCGGCTTCGGCTAAGAAATCCTGTACCCTAGGAAATAGGTGGAAATGCAATACCATAGCTATTTGTAAGGTAAGGTTAACTGCTGTTACAATGGAGCAACGTTAGCCAGATCGTGAACAGCCGTCTAAAAGAACAGAGAGCGATTGACCGCATAAGAGAACAGAACGCCCAAGAGGACAGAACAGCCTGAGAGGCTAACCTAACCAGCCCCGCGGGGAAAGTGGTTGAAGGAGGATACAGCGGCAGCCGCTATTTCTGGTTCAATATTGGCTCTGAACTCCTCTCACGACGCCGGCTTGTTGGCATAACAAAAATATATATATAGTTATCGCAACAGGTCCGGAGGGACCCTAGGCCTAGCTTCTCACAAGATTTCGTTTTGTGTGAGTTTTTCATTTTCGGAACCAATGGAAGGGATCTACAAATTAAGCCGATTTCAAACTGCTAATTGAGAAGCTCTTTCAAGACAGTTATACTCTCAGATGTTTGTCAGACTTTCGCGAGAGGTGGCGCAGTGGAACAAGACTGGTTGGAATTTGGGTTAAGTGGGATTCGAACCCGGGACCCCCTCGCTTAGTAGTCCAACACACTAACCACTAAGCCACTGCGCCTATTTATTGGCATAGACCAATGATTAAATGTGGCTCTATAAAAAAAAAGTCTAGAGGCGTTAAATCAAACGATCCCGGCGGCGATCTACGGGTCTATTTTTCGAGATAACGCACGTTCACCGAACTGAGATTTCAATAACTCGATTGTTGCACTGTGTGGCTTGTGGCACCGTCTTGCTAGAAACACATACCACTGAGGTCCAGTTCATGCAATTGCTGAAATAAATAACGTTCCAACGTGTCTCTGTAGCGAATACTATTTACCTTAACGTGACGGCCATTTTCATTCGACGAAAAACAACGGCCCTATGCCGCTTCATACGATCAAGTGGCTTCAGTTCTTGAGTCAGCTTGATCTTGTAGGGGTGTCTCGGAGAGGTCCAATTCTTGAAAATCCGTGGAAGTGATTGAATTGGCTCGTTTGCGACGGACGCAAAACGTAGTCTCACTGGCACGGCAACATCAAGCAGCGAATATTCTGACTCAAAATATTTTCAGTAGACAATAAATTACTTGTTTACTGGGACGAGAGTTACGGCCGAAAATTAGCGTTAACGCTCTAAAGGTTCCGACCACCGACTCCGAATTTCGGCAGTAAATTTTAATTTTGTTTGTAAACCTAGTGTCTTCGTGTAGTTCACCATGAGGAAAACGATTGATTTTACTAAATATTTTGACATTGACAGTTCGGTAATTGGTTTAAGGGTGCTTTCATTGAAGTTGTCAAGTGGCTAATAAAAGACCCTTCATTGCCCCGAATAAAACACCCTTCGGACTTCACGTTTTACAATTTTTCCAATCCACCAGCGGTCTCTTCAAAAACAAACTGTTATATACTGTATTATGGTAACACCTGTCAAGCTGAGCTGAATGCAATCCAACTGCATCTGTCAATGGAGAACTACTGATACTGTCATCACGATTTCTACGGCTCTCAAGCAACGTACTCGCTGTCGACCTTTTCTTTAAATTAATTAATTAAATTATTCACTTATTTTGTATTATCCTTTATTCCCAAACAGAATACAGACCATGCGGCCTTAACCAAAAGATTATCCACTGCAAACTTATGCATCCCCAACCCCACATATATCTATATCACTTCAATGGTCACAGTTACGTCACGAAAACAAAAATAAAAATAAAAAAAAGCAATCCAATGCAAATTTTCGAGATAAATTCCCTTCCCATATGGCACTCGTGCTGCAGGAGCAGGACCCATTTGTATATGTTGCTACATGGAGAATATGTTTGGATGACAGAATTATGTTCATATAGGATATAATGTGGGGTAGATTCGTTTTTGTTGTATTTGTATGATTTCGGGTTGATGCTTGAGGGGTTTATCATTTTTAGGTCAACCCCAACGTGGCTTTAGAGGAACACATCCTTATTGATTAATTATCGTGTATTCAATTTTGTTCGTTAAGTCAATCATTGTCGGCAGAGGTGTTTAAACAAATCGAACTGTACAATAAGAAATAAAAAATAAAATAAAAATAAAACCAACTAATACACACCAAGGAACATGCAGATATTTTGTCGTGCAGTAGGTATATCCTGTGCAATGGACGTTTTGTAAATACTTGTCGTTGCTGCTCAATTTGTGCACTGTAATCCACGTGTGCGCTTGTGATTTGTGATGAATTTCGTCGTCACCGTCATTGAACTCGGCGGAGGCTGAGGGCAGGGTAGGTAGGGATGATTCAAACTGAAATGTAGTTCTCTCTCACTCTCCCACACACATGTATGTGTACACATGCACTGGGTTCTGGGTGTCGCACTCGGTGTATAATGATTCTGCTTCCGTTTGGTGGAAAATTCTGGAGAAAAACAATTCTTTCTTCCTACACACTGTCGCCAGTTGTTGTCCTTCAAACGACTATACAACAACACACAACCGACAAGTGGAGGGGGCTTTACTGCACCAAGGATCCCCAATCCGAATAATTTGCGAATAATTTTCCGAATATTGAATAAAAATATCCCGCCCGAAACGAATCCGAATCAACCGAACCGAGATGTTTAAAAATAAAAAATAAACAAACCACACGATATCTGGTGAATGTCAAAACACGAGCATACTACGTCGTCGGATAATATCAATGGAAACGTCATTTATTTTTGTATACCCACACTATCGTTACACATTAACTGCGCGTACTTTTAGTTCCGAACGCCTGCGATGAATGCAAAGTGCGCACTAAAACTCGATGGAAAAGTTCTACTCTACGGTCTACGGTATTCCGCTTTTTAGTATCTCTCAGTGACACACTATAGTACTCAGTTTTGTGACTCTCGGTCTCGGGTGTGAGGTAGGTATATAATACCCATTCGGTGGTGTACTAGACGAGCGGCTCGTAGATACAATCGTTACTTTTTTTTTTTTTTTTTTTCTGTTTTGCTCTAAGAGAGTCACTACTTCCTGGCTGGCTAGAACGTACCTACTTGTGTTTTTTTTAGTGCCAACGGTTGATACTGTTCAGAGCAACTGGCACTAGTTCACAGACAGACGGCAACACTACACCACCCTACAATGTGCCTGAGGGAAGTAGCACAACACCCGTTTCAAGGGAGGTGTTCATCTGTTCATGTTCAGGCAGGGGCCAGAACAGAAACCCTACCCTACCCTATCTATCTTTGGTTCTACCTTCCACTTCGAGGCTCTTCTCTGCTCTCTGCTCTGGACTCGTAGACCGGAGAGTCTGTGCTCTGTGATGTGCCCTGTGCGTGTGCATCTCTAGTCGGTGGTGGAAAGTGGAAACCATTACCATATTACCAATAACAAGGCGTACTACGTTTTGCGCACACAGCTACACCAAGCACGAGGCGGATAAATGGCGCACCTACAAAATGAGAACTTGCACCACCAAATAGGTTCTCTGGCGCTCTGGCTCTCGCGATTCACAAATCACAAAAGGCCATGGGGTTATGGGGATGGGGATGGGGCCATGGCAAAGGGTAAGGGTAACCGTGGAGGAGTACATCGCAATCGTGTTCGTGTGTGTTACGTGGTTTTTTGATGAAAAATGAAATTCTTGCCGGCAAATGATTTGGTTATATCATCATGACTATGTGTTGGCGAAATCTGTTTTTGTTTTCGTGTTTTGGTACTGTTGCTTTGAGGGCCATAAGTGTTGCCGTGAGCAGATAAACTTTGTGTATACCTACGGTGACCATATTCGCCGAAAAAAAAATAAAGGACAATAATTATTTTGATTCCAATATTTTTGTATTTATAATTCATTTGTTAAAAAACGGTAATTTCGTTTTCATTTTTGGCTTTTCAGATGTTGAGCTGAGATTTCAAAATTCTGCTGCCTAATCGAACAACAAAGTACATTTACACCTAATGCACCTAAATTTAACATTTCTGGAAAAAAATTTCGAAATCCGGTTTTGCGTTCCCAATGAAACTTAAATATTTCAAATGAAAGCTAGTTTCAGAATTGATTACTGATCTTTTTTCTGTTTAGAAATCAGAAATGGTTGAACCTAAAGAATTAATTTTTTTTTAGCAGTATTATTAGGTCTGTTCCCTTACTTTCTGGTTCACTTTAGGCAATATGTCACATTTCTCTCATTGCGAGAGAATATGCTCACTGAAATTAAATATAACCAAAAAAGAATAGGAACGCGTTGAAGCACAAATTTGAAAAATGTGAATTTTTTCTAGGCGGCAATATTCGAATTTCAGTAGAAAAAAACACAAATTTGTATTTAAGACCAGGATTTGAATTGCTTTTGTTGCAGAAATTAAAAAGTACAATTCTTTTGTTTTTTACATCTATTTTTATGCGATACATGCAATAAATATAAATGAAATTAAATAAAAAGTCAGTTACAAATTAGAATTTGAACGATTTGACAACCATCTGTCAGCAATAACCAACTAGCCCAAAGAAATTTCTTGGGCTAATATTCGTATGTTTTTTATGGAGGGGAAATGTTTTGCTCTCTCTTTTTGGTTCTCTTCTGCCCAACTCTTGCGTAAAGGAACGAAGTTATTGTTATGAATTTAAGTGCTAGTTCAGATATATTAAAATATAGAGGTATGCAACCACTTCCGTCTTCTTTGTTATTTAGAGGTGTAACGGATAATGATTTTGCAAAATACCGGATACTGGATATTCGGCATACACTTTGGCCGGATAACCGAATATCCAGCGGCCGAATATACTGTCAAGAGCAGAATACATTCATAGCGATGTAAAATTCGCGAAGGTCTATCTTTCATCACTAAGTAGCAGCGTTTACAGCGAGAGACTGTTTTCTGAAGCTGGCTTAATATATGGAAATAAATGCAACCGTCTTTTACCGGTTAATGCAGAAAAACTTATTTTTATTCACCATAATCTGCCTTTAATTAATAATTATAAGTACAAATTTTGTTACTTATTTAAGAACTGTTAATAAAAGAAAAAACTTTTTCAATCGACTTCTTGTTTTTATATTTCATTTTACCTATCCGGTATTCGCCGAATATCCTATCCGAAGTGGCAGGATAGCCGGATAACGGATACTAACCGGATATCCGTTACATCTCTAGTTATAATAACTTTTTCGTTCCATATTTATAATTTTAATTACTTGAAGTGACTGATATCTTTTGTGATCGGTATTGCTTTTTATGTTCGATTTGCCAAAACATTAACATTATCATATAGGTCTACAGAAAAAAAAAAGTAATAATAAAGAGTGTAAAAGTAAAGCCAGACTGACTTTTCGTAATTTTTAGAAGGGTGGATGGATTTAAAAACATATTCATTTTTTTCTTCATTTTACGAAAACCTCTAAATTCTTAGCAGGGTTTTCCGAAACTACATTTAGTAATAAGAATAGGTTTAACCGTATACATTCATTTGTGATTTGTCACTGCTCCAAGCGTTATTCCTGATTGAAAATACTCTTCAGTTGGTGGACTAGAACCCGTTAGGTACAAATTGAAATTTAAGGTATACACACTCTGAAGCACTGAGGGTGTAAACACAATTTCAAGTAATGTGTGCACATTATACGTAATATTTTTAACTATCAACTAAATGCAAACAATTTTCAGTCGGTGTTTTAAAGGACAGTTTCAAAAATAAAGGACAAAATCCGTCCTTTATTAAAAAGAAAATAATATAGGACAGGTGTTGGTTCCCAACAATTATTTTTAATAAATGAAACAAAATGAAAACGATTAAAGAACACGAGCACGACGAGCATCCGATGACAACAGATCCAGCACAAAAACACAAACGTCAAAAGATGTCGAGGTCTACATCCATCTCTCCCTAGCACCAAGTCACTGCCTAAACAAAAAGGTACACACGATAGCGAAACATAATTCAATGATTGCCGAAATACGGAGTGAGCGAGAAAGACAGTGTAGGGCGAACTATCTACCACAGTCGAACAACAGTCTCACAGTAGGGGGCATTAATAATAAAATCGTAGATGGGTAGGGGAAAGGAGCACACAATGAGTTAATGTAAAAATCTATGTAAATAATAAAGGGCATTGACCCGAACTACTCACAGATGTTCGTTATACATAAGGAACCAAGATTACTTGGCTAGAGAATTAGCAAAAATGTTTTAAGTCTTTAATCATCCAGCGAAGAATAAAGTAACAATTTATAACGTTTTGAAGCTACAGTTTTATTTCTTTGGCCACTTGATCGTTGAGTCATCTACCAACGATAATTCGATTAGAAATCACCTATTTCAAATCAAGGCTCCAAATTCAGCTACATTTGGAACAACAGGGGTTAAAAATAAAGGACTGTCCTTTTGAATAAAGGACGGATGGTCACCGTATGTATACCACTCACACTCGGTTGTGAGAGGGATTCACACAAAAGGTTATATCTTGTCAGGTGCGGGTATTTTTAAAAGAACCAACCAGAAGTTGGGTGGTCATGTTTATCGCATGATTAAATCATGATTACCGCCACAGTAAATATTGATCAGATAAAAGAACAAAATAGAAATAATAGTCCATACAGAACAGCAGGAGTACCTATACAGTTCCTCAGGAGCATTCGGTTGTGGGAGCTTAATTGTTGAGACGAATTTGAATTATAGTCAAAGTGTCCACTCTGGAAACAGATCGAAGATGAACCGAAAAGGTAATAACCCACTTCAAAAACACTTAAGCACAGAATGTAAGTGTCATTTTTCGTGGCTTTCGTGGATTTTTAGTCAGTAAAAATCTGACACTACTATGAGCACGCGCTTGCTATTCTCATAGTGTCTTTGGAAGATTTTCACCTACCCTCGGCAAAAAAAAAAAAAAAAAAAAAAAAAAAAAAAAAATTTTTCGTGGCAAATTTTGACATGCCGACGTCGTTATCACGTAAACATGTCAAAATTTGCAACGAAAAATAACGCGTGTAATTTTAGCTTAAGTGTTTTTGAAGTTTCCAATTAATAATTAATAATTAATCAACTTAGAGTTGAAAGCAGTGATGATTTGTCGTCGGATCAAACAGCCGTAATCTTAACGGTCAACGGCATGTAAGTAGAGCAGATAAGCAATGAAAGACTTACCAACAAAAGAACAAACTGGTGTACCTAATTTTAAAAAAATACTCGAAGGTTTTATAAACCTTAGATCTCCACTGGTCACAACAAGGCATATTGACATCGAAATGGAACAATTCATTGCCGATATACAACAGGCAGCAGAAGATAATACACCAACTGGTCAGCAACGTAAACAAGCATCGGTAAAATATCCCATAGAAATTATGGAACTAATATTAGAAAAGAGAAGAGCCTGGAGAAAATGGCAAATGACAAGATATCCCGGCGATAAAACTATATTCAATAGACTTAATAATAAACTTACAAAGAGTATTAGTGAATTTAAAAATAGATCTCTAACTAAATACCTTTCCAACTTGACTGCTGACAAAGTCACAGACTACTCCCTTTGGAAGGCTGCCAAATATTTAAAAAGACCTCAAACGCAAGATCCCCCGTTACGAACATCTGATGGGAAATGGATCGGCGACCCAAAAGAAAAGGTCAAACTTTTTTCAGAACATTTGACAAATGTTTTTAAACCTTTTCCACCTAGCGTGGCAGGCGAATGCCTTGAATTCTCTGATAGAATTGATGAGGACGTAATCACTTACGTTTCGCTAAAAGAGATCAGCACATGTATTCATGAGCTCTCTAATAGAAAATCACCAGGTTATGATCTAATAACTGCCCAAATCCTGAAGGAATTACCCTCATAGCATTGGTTAAACTTAAGCTTTTAATTAATGCTTGTTTTAAGCTAAGATATGTTCCACATCACTGGAAGATAGCGGAAATTATAGTTATACCTTCACAAGGTAAACCTCCATCAGAAGTCACCTCTTACAGGCCAATTTCGCTTTTACCTGTACTATCCAAAATTTTTGAGAAACTGCTTCTTAAAAGACTAGATAAAATCATAGAGCAGAGAAAGCTTATTCCCACCCATCAGTTCGGGTTTAGAAATAAGCACTCGACAATAGACCAGGTACATCGTATAACAGATATTATAGAAAAATCACTAGAAGAAAAACAAGTTTGTTCTGCATTGTTCTTAGACGTTGCTCAGGCTTTTGATAAGGTCTGGCATAAGGGCTTAGAGTATAAACTTCATAGAGATCTACCTAGACAATACTATGAGATACTTAAATCTTATATTTCAAATAGATTCTTTAGAGTTCGTTATGGTTCAGCGTATTCGGAACTTAAAGAAATACAAGCAGGAGTTCCACAGGGAAGTGTTCTGGGACCAACCCTTTACTTATTGTATACTAGTGATATACCACATACATACAAACGATACGATGATAGCCACATTCGCAGACGACACTGCTCTTCTATCAACTGATAGATGCGTGACTAAATCAACAGAAAAGCTGCAAAATTCAGTTAACGAAATATGTGATTTGGCACAACAATGGCGAATTAGACTCAATGAGTCAAAGTCCACTCATATCAATTTAACAAACAAAGAAATTATAAATGTTCCGGTGGTTATTAATAACCAAGTAGTTCCTTATTCTAACACAGCTAAGTATCTGGGTATGAATCTGGATGCTAAGCTGAAATGGAAGGAACATGTGAAGAAGAAAGTAGAAGAGTTAAATATTAGATATAGAAAACTTTATTGGTTGCTAGGACATAACTCGGAAATGTCCATTGAGAATAAAATTTTATTATATAACCAGATATTGAAGCCTGTTTGGACATATGGTGTCCAATTATGGGGTTGTACAAGGAAGGCAAATGTAAAAATAATACAGACATTCCAAAACAAAGTCCTTCGGGGAATAGTAAATGCCCCATGGTATATTAGAAATAATGACTTGCATCGTGATTTGCAGACTGATCTTGTAACGGAGGTAATTAAAAAGTACGCAATTCGTCACAATGAGCGTCTGCAGATGCATATTAATCCTGAAATAGAAGACGTCTTAAATGTACGATACAATGTTTGTAGATTAAGAAGAATTAAACCTCACGACCTTATAATCTAAATAATATATCCCTGTCCATCGACATAAGTCACTATTTGTCAATTAGCAACAACATTCTAAGCAACTTAAGCAAACACTACTTTGTCATAGAAACTCTTCTCAATATTTCCGTTACTAAGCAACTCAAAATAGAGGAATCAATTTTTTCTAAAGTTTTCTATTGGATGTACATATATCTATCTATTCTATATATATAAAAATAAGTTCAATTGTGTTAGTCGCCAATGTTCTCTGGAATGCGTGAACCGATTTTGATTCTGTAAATTTCCCATGAAAGGTGAAGTTAATACCATGGTTCGTATGTATATACGGTCTTTGTAGGTATATTGGTTCATGAGATATACGATTTTTAATGTTTATTCTTATATGGGCGGTGCCACTCCCATTTGTCCAATTTTGACTAACTTTCACAGGAATACTTCTGGGCCAATACCTAGGATTGTGTGTAAATTTGAACTCAATCGATTAGGTGGTTATAGTGACGTGGCACCTCCCATACAAAAAATGCATTCAAAATATAATATTTCGATAACCACCCAATCGATTGAGTTCAAATTTACACACAATCCTAGGTATTGGCCCAGAAGTATTCCTGTTAAGATTGGTCGAATTAGACAAAGGGGCGTGGCACCGCCCATACAAAAAAAAAAAACATTAAAAATCATATATTTCGAAAGCTACTGAATCGATTGAGTTTACATTTAAAGATAATCTTAGGTATTGTCCTGGGAGTGTTCCTGTAAGGATTGGTCAATATTGGACAAAGGAGCCTTAAAATTGTGTTCGTTTGCTATTGGTCTGTATATGGTTTTTGTGTAGTTCGGTTGCAATCGGAAAACGTACGTGTGTGTGTGTTGTGCTTGAGTGAAAAACACATGAATTTCAGTATGTTTTACATACAGCTCAGGAGCAGGACTATTATCGATACGATAGGTGGCGCTGTTGTCGATCCCCCAAGCTACTCAACCGATTTTAATGAAATTTTGTAAGTGTGTATGGTTGGTTACAGTTGGATAGAAAGGATACTGTTTTCGTATGGTTGGTCAAAGTTTTAAAAATAGGATTGATTTGGATAGGTGGCACTTTGTAAAATATAATCAAAGTATGAAGAAGTAGGTAGGTAGGGTTGTAGCACCTCCCATTCAAAAAAACAGAAAATTCAAACGCTAGGTATATCTAAAGGTGTATAAATGAAATTATTATTGTACATTTGGAACTTTGCTAAATCTGGGCGGGATTTAATACGTAAGGTATGGGCAAAACCGTGTGGGTACTTTACTTACTTTAGGTGGCGCTACAGTCCGGGGTGGACCTGGGCCTCAACCAATACGCCTCTCCAGTTAGCGCGATCTTTGGCTAACTGCCTCCAGTTGCGCACTCCAAGTTGGTTGAGGTCCCCTTCCACTTGCGCGCGCCACCTAAGGCGAGGTCTTCCTCTACTGCGTTGTCCCTCCGGGTTAGAATCGAAGACTCTTCGGGCCGGAGCGTTGGTGTCCATTCGCTCTACATGTCCCAGCCATCTTAGACGACTGATGCGTACTTTTCTGACTATGTCGATGTCGCTGTACAGCTCGTAGAGTTCGCTGTTAAATCTTCTCCTCCAAAGCCCGTCAACGCAAACGGGACCAAAAATCACTCGAAGAATTTTGCGTTCGAAACGACCAAGGAGATCTTCATCCGCCTTTGATAGCGCCCATGCTTCTGCACGATAAAGCAGGACTGGGATGATGAGGGTCTTATACAGAGTTTCCTTAGTATTTCTCGACAAGGCCTTACTTATCAGTTGCCGTCTTAGGCCAAAGAAACAGCGGTTGGCAAGTGTGATTCTTCGTTTGATTCTGATGTGATGTCGTTATCAGAGTTTATAGCGGAGCCGAGGTAGACAAAGTCAATAACTACCTCAAAGTTATAGCTGTCTATCGTGATGTTCTGCCCGACTCGTCGATGTTGTGTGTCCCTTCTTGTTGACAGCATATATTTTGTTTTGCCCTCATTCACCATCAAACCCATTTTTGCCGCTTCTGTACTGATACTTGCAAACGCACCAGTGACAGCTCGCTGTGTTCTGCCAATGATGTCGATGTCGTCAGCGTATGCAGACTTGTAGAAAATTGTGCCTCTGGTGTTGGCTTGTGAGTTTCGCACAATCTTCTCAAGAATGATGTTGAAAAAGTTACATGACAGCGCGTCACCTTGTCTAAATCCTTTTTTGACATCAAAGGTCTGAGTGAGATTGTTTCCGACCATTATGGAGCAGCGAGCGTTCTCCATCGTCATTCTGCACAATCTGACAAGTTTGGCAGGGATGCCAAAACTAGACATGGCTCTGTATAGCTCGTTTCTATAAATGCTGTCATATGCGGCCTTAAAATCGATAAGTATCGAGTATCGATCTGGACTTCTTGGGTTTTTTCCAGGATCTGCCGTAGTGTGAATATTTGATCGGTCGTGGACTTACCGGGCCTAAAACCGCACTGATAGGGACCTATCAGATCGTTGATGAATGGTTTCAGACGTACAGCAGACATGATCTTATACGCAGTATTCAGGAGACTGATGCCTCTATAGTTGGCGCAGTTTAGAGAGTCTCCCTTCTTGTGGATCGGGCAAACGATGCTGAGGTTCCATTCATCAGGCATACTTTCGTCTGACCAAATCTTGGACACGAGTTGGTGTATGCTCTCTACCAGGTCATCTCCCGCTGCCTTAAACAGCTCGGCAGTTAAGCCGTCCGGTCCAGCAGCCTTGTTGGACTTAAGCTTAGATATTGCTATCCTCACTTCATTTTGGTCAGGTGGACGGAAATCTTGGCTTTCATCGTCCAGGTTGAATGGTTCGTTCTGCCTGACTGCGGAATTTGTGTCGTCTTCGCCGTTTAGCAGTCTGCAGAAATGGTTTTTCCATGTCCTTAGCACCGACTGTGACTCTACTACAAGGTTTCCTTGTTCCTTGTTTACCTTGGGGCTGGTAAAACCGAGCACATCAGTTGCGGCGTTTTTGATGGCTTCTTGGCATCGGCGCCACTGGTCTTCGGCACTTGATGCTGGCAGCATAGGACTTCTCGAGAGGTTGAGGGATACGCGATCGGCATAGGTTCTGGCGGTTTGTTGCGTTTGTAGTCGTCCAACGTTAAATCTCCTCACAGTATTTTCTCGTTGTTGTGGAGTCTTGGATATCCGCATCTGTACCTTGGCTACAACGAGGTAGTGGTGCGAGTCTATGTTTGCCGCTCGGAAAGTTCGGACATCTAGAATACTGGAGGAGTGCCTTGCGTCGATCGCAACGTGATCAATTTGGTTGACGGTTTGATGATCAGGTGACCGCCATGTTCCTTTGTGTATATTGAGGTGAGGAAACCGTGAACTAGCTATGGTAACATTACGTTCCGCAGCAAAATCAATCAGCCTAAGTCCGTTTCCAGACGTGGTGTCGTGTAGGCTGTGTTTTCCGATTGTGCTACCAAAGATGTCCTCCTTTCCTATTTTGGCGTTAAAATCACCCAAGAGGATTTTAACGTCATACTTAGGACATTGCTCATATGTTTTGTCGAGGAGCTCGTAGATACACTCTTTGGTAGCATCGTCTTTTTCTTCTGTGGGGGCGTGAGCGCATATTAGGCTGATGTTGGCGAATATAGCCTTAATGCGGATCGTTGTAAGGCGTTCACTTACGTGTCGAAAGCTCAAGACTTCTTGCCTAAGTCTGCCGCTTACAACAAATCCGCATCGAAATAGACGCTGCTTTTGTTCCCTATAGCAGTCACATTAGTAAATGTCACAGTTTTTCATCCTTCTTTTGCCCGGCCCATCCCACCGCACTTCCTGGATGGCGGTGATGCCTGCTCTGTAGCAGTCAAGGGCCTCCGCTAGTTGTTCGGCTGCACGCGGTCTGTTCAGAGTACGAACATTCCACGTGCAGTTCCGAACGTCATTGAAAGAGCTTGGACCGTTTAACATTTATTTTGACAACGTTTTTACTGGACTACCTTTACTAAAATACCTGCGAGATAATAATATAGAGGGCACAGGCACAATACGAGAACACCGCCTGGAGAATTGCAGTCTTTTGAATTCCAAAGTAATGAATGATAAAGAGAGGGGTGCTTTGGATTACATGGCTTCAAAAGAAATCATGGCTGCTAAGTGGCATGATAATAGTATAGGAACTGTTGCTTCCAACTGCCATGGACTGGCGGCAGTTACTAAAGTGGATAGAATTGGAGTGATCAATAAGAAACGCACAAAGATACATGTTGATTGTCCAGCACTTATAAAAATGTATAATAAGTACATGGGCGGAGTTGACCGATTCGATGAAAATGTTGACTCCATGCGGGTGGGCCTGCGGGGAAGAAAATGGTGGTTTCCCCTCTTTGCATTCGGTCTAGATGCTGCTTACCAAAATGCGTGGCTTACAAATAGAAAAGACGATAACTGTACTTATTGTGAATTTCGCAGGGCTATAGTGGTACCATACCTTGAGAAGTATGGAAAACCCCCAACTAAAGACACCAATTGTGGAGTTCCCATCCAAACAAGAGTTTCCAGTGAAACGAGAATGGGAGGCAGTGCAGCTGATCACGTAGCGACGGATTGCACTCAACGCCGATGTGGCTTTTGCCATGAAAGAACCAGGAAAAACTGTTCGAAATGCAATATAGGCTTGCACATCAAATGCTGGTACAATTATCACAACAACTAAATTTATATTACAACTTGTAAAACCTAAAAAAATATTTTTTTTTATATAAATAATAATTTAACCTTGCTTATTAAAATAACTTCGCATTTTCAAATTGCTTCCATTTCATTTTTAGGACAAGGTAAAAATAAGGATAAAATAATGCCCAGTGTCACCTGTAGGTGACTGCCCATTTTTAGAAAAACTAAGGGGCGTACTTTATTTTTTTCTTTTGAAAGCATCATTGTGATGCATAATTAGGAAGAATTGATAATAGCAAAATCATTTTTCCAATCAACTTTCTTTTGGGAACTGACGAGAGCGATCCGATATTTCCAAGCAAACAGCAATAGCCCAGTTTAAGCTACAAACTTCACCAAAAAAGTCCAATAAAGTCTGCTCAGAAGATGCCAAAATATCGTTTTTTTTTTTTTCTTTTTTTTTTTTAAAGAGGTGTTAAGTTATAACAAGTTTAAATTTTTTTTTTTTTTTTTTTTTTACCGTGGGTAGGTGAAAATCTTCCAAAGACACTATGAGAATAGCAAGCGCGTGCTCATAGTAGTGTCAGATTTTTACTGACTAAAAACACCACCCTGCGAAAGATTGTTAGATACTGCAACTAAGATATAACTTATCAAGCAATTTTTCTATAACGAAATAACAACTTTTGACAGGCTACTTTCCAATGAAAGATCCTGCATGTTCCGCAATTTAGACGCGGTTAATCTTATCTTGCCAAGTCGAACGGTTTCGTTCTTTGTAGTCGGCGCAATAAATTGTTCTCGTCCAAAATTTGTCGGACCGTATTGTTGACATGTCCGATTAGTCGGTTTCTATGCTTTCTCGCGAAGCTTCTAGTTTCAGCTTCAATTGTTGGAATTCCGAGATCTCTGTGGATATCGTCGTTTCTAATATACCATGGTGCTTGTACAATTTCTCTAAGCACTTTATTTTGAAAAGTTTGTAGAATATTGGCATTTGTTTTCTTGGTACAACCCCAGAGTTGTATACCGTAGGTCCACACCGGCTTTAGCACTTGCTTGTATAGAAGCAGTTTGTTTTCGGTACTGAGCTGGGAATGTTTTCCGAGTAACCAGTACATTTCTCTATATTTGATATCGAGTTCTTTACGTTTCATTTTCACGTGCGAATTCCATTTCAGCTTTGCGTCGAGTGTCATTCCCAGGTATTTGGCCTCGTTTGCAAAGGGTATTCGGGCCAAGTTTAGGAAAATTGGCAAGTCATTAGTTTTCTTATACGTGAAATTCACGTGAACAGATTTAGTTTCGTTGAGGGCGATCCGCCAGCCCCTCGTCCATTCATTTACCTTATTCAGTGCGATTTGAAGTTTTGCAGTCGTTTCTTCAATTGTATTACCTACTGCTAGGATAGCGGTGTCGTCGGCGAACGTAGCGAGAGTAGTGCCATCTTCTCTTGGTATATCGCGAGTATATAACAAATAGAGAAGGGGCCCAAGGACACTTCCTTGCGGCACGCCGGCCGAAATTTCCTTAAGCTCAGAGTATTCGTTTCCATGTCTAACACGGAAGAGTCTATTCCCGAGATATGATTCTAAAATATCATATAGGCGTACGGGAAGAACTTGTCGTAATTTAAATTTTAAGCCGTCATGCCACACCTTGTCAAAGGCTTGTGAGACGTCAAGGAATACGCTTGAGCATATCTTTTTTTCTTCAAATGCTTTCTCAATTACGTCAGTAATTCTATGCACTTGGTCAATCGTGGAATGCTTGGTTCTGAACCCAAACTGGTGGTCAGGGATAAGATTATTATATTCTATAACCGGTTGTAGGCGCGTTAGTAAAATTCTCTCGAAAACTTTGGATATAACTGGAAGAAGGGAAATTGGTCTATACGACTTTACTTCATTTGGCGGTTTTCCTGGTTTTAAAACCATTATGACCTCCGCAACTTTCCATTGGCTCGGGACGTGTTTTAGTCTGAGCGCGGCATTTATAATATGAAGAAGCTTAATTAATGCTTTTCTTGGTAGAACTTTGAGAACTTCTCCCGTGATCAAATCATAACCAGGAGCTTTCTTAGGTTTTAGGGATTCAATTTCACGTTTTAGTTCCCTTAGCGTTGCACTTGTGAGTACTAAATCGTCGGATAGTAATTCCGCCGCAATAACACTGTCGTGAACCGCCCGACCATCGTACGGTTTAAAGGTTTCTTCTAAATGGGCGGCAAAAACGTCCGCTTTTTCCTTATCTTCCCTTGCCCAATCATTTTGATTTATTTTAATTGGCGGCGCGGGGATTTTGGGCCTTTTGGTGCCTTTTACAGCTTTCCAAAGTGAATAGTTGGAATCTTTTTTCGCCGTTAAACTTTCAAGGTAAGAACCTATCGCACGATTTTTAAAGTCCTTAATAGCTGTCTTCAACAAATTGCACAAATAATTCAAATGTGTTTTATGTTGCGGGGCGCGACTCTGTTGCCATTTTTTACGCGCCTTCGTTTTTTCGTTGACCAATTCTTTTATTTCGGGAGGATATCGTAGACCGTATTTGGCCGGCGTTTTCCTTGGATTAGGCGTGTTATTCCAGGAAGCGATCTGTACTATCTCAACGAAGCGATCTACTTCAACCTCAAGTTGATAGGGTGTCGTAAGTGGAACGCTAAGTTCAACATTCTCTTCAATTTCGTTCCTAAAGCCTTCCCAGTTAGTCGTTCTACCAGTTAATCTCGCTGGCTGAAGGTTATTTACTACTTTTACGCTCAATGTTAAAATAACCGGTGAATGATCAGATGACAGATCAAAGCTCTCTTCAACTTTAATATGGTTGGTAGATATTCCTTTTACGACGAAAAAATCGATAAGGTCAGGTATTTTTGAAGTATCAGTTGGCCAGTACGTCGGTTTGCCCGTCGAGTGGAAATCGCAACTGTACTCCATACCTGCCCCATAGAGCATTCTTCCTTTTCGCGAGATGTATCTAGAACCCCAGAACGTGTGTTTCGCATTAAAATCGCCGCCAATAATGAAGTTTGGTTTGAGCGATTTAAGCAAGTTAGTATAATCAGTTTTTACAAGCGCGGAACGCGGTGGACAGTAGATAGATGAAATTCTAAGAGTACGTTGACTATTTTTCACTCGAATCGTGCACAGTTGCATAGTTTCAAGCTCTATCTTCAGGTCTTCGTATTGTTCAATGCAGTCTTTAATAAACAATGACGATCCACCTCTCGCGTTTCCCGAAGGGTGACAAGCGTGGAAGTCATTATAGCCTTTTATTTTTAAACTCGATCCCTTTTTCACGTGAGTTTCAGAAATCAAGCAAATGTCAAGATCTTTCTCGCGTATGAATATTTCCAATTCGTCGAGTTTTTGCAAAAGTCCGTTTGCATTCCAAGTGCATATTTTTAACATTGGTTTTTCATTCATATTTTATTTGATGTACGCGTTTTCCGTGAATTATTCTCGAGCTTAACCAAGCGATCGAGAATAATTTTATTTATTTTGCTTTGTTCTTCAAGTTTCTGGAGAATAACTGAGAATACATGAGAAACAGGTTCCGGCGAAGTTTCAACGTTTTTTGCTCCTTCGGATGCCGCGGCCTGAGCGTAGGTCTGCACTCTGGCTGTCCGAGGGCCACTATTCGCCACTATTGGCTTTCCTGATTTTAACTTTTCAGTAGCGTTTCTTTTGACAACAGAGGTCGAGGGCTTTTCTGTTGTCTCTTTTTCTTTGACATTATTACGCTCTTGAACTGGAGATTTTATATTGCCTACTACCTCCCGGGCGGTCTTACGCTTTGTCTTTGTTGGCGGCTTTGTTTTTATATTTTGTGGCTTAAGGAGCGCATCTCTCCGTTTTTGCAACTCTTTAGCTACTTCGCAACCTCTATAATTTGCCGGGTGCTTTCCATTACAGTTGGCACAGGTAGCGGCGGATTGTTTATTTGCTCCACAGTCTTGGGAGAAATGATTTCCGGCGCATTTCACACATCGCGGCTCTTTTTTGCAATACATTTGCGTATGATTAAATTCTTGGCAACGTTTGCACTGTGGAATTATTTTTAAATTTCTGCGCATGGGCTCGATTTTTACCACAATATTTAGTATTGTTTTAATTCGGTAGATATCTTCGATATTATCAGACCTATCGAAGGTAAGCATAAAGAGCGGAAGTTCACGCCTTACCAGGACATCCTTATCTTCTTCCGATTTCTGTTTCTCCTTCTTGATGATATTAACGGCATCAAGAATTTTAAAACCTTTGGCTTGAAGGTCGTTTATAACCTCTTCTTTTTTGCATGAGGGGTGGAGTCCCCTTGCAACAACACGATGTGGCCTTTCTGACTTTATTTCGAAAGTATACCACTGGATCTTTTCGGTATTTAGCTTTTGGGACACTGCCCGGTAGTCTTCGTGGTTATCGATGTTAATTTTCCACGCATTATTTCTCGAAAATGTTACCTTAAATTTCGATGTTATCGTTCCTTTAAGGAGGCTGTTCAATTTATTATAATCCGTTACCCCAACGACGTTTATTGGAGGTGGTGCGCGAATATGCTTTCGGAGTTGTTTTTCTTGCGGTACTTTACGCGTTAGTTCTTTTACTCGCTCGACTTCGGGCGAAGAACCGGCTCTCCTTTTCTTACTAGGTCTTTTCTTAGTTACCCAATTCGTTTCGCGTGCTAGCTCTTCTTCGTCGGTGTGGTATTCCCGACTAGCTAACCGTGGTGGAGTACATTCGCGTTCTTTCTGCAAATGGGTGTTCCTTAGAACCTTATTTTGTTCTTTTAACAGTTCTATCTCTTTCTTAAGATCTTGATAGAGTAGATCCATTTCATTAAGCTTGATTCGGAGTGCTTTATTTTCTTCCTCAAGACTTTTATCTTTCACTGAGTCCTGTTTTTCACGCGCTAGCGCTCCCGGCGGACTTCTTTTCCCGGCGTTATTCGATCTTGTTGGAGGAGATCGAGATACCCTTGTGCTTTTAATAAAAGGGTTTATGGATTGCAATAAGCGGCTCTCCCCAGAATCCGTAGAGCCGACCTCCGAAGAGGGTGGATTTTCCAGTAAAGCTGGACTGCCACCTGGGGTACTTAATCTTTTTGTTTTGTTCATTGCATTTTTTGTATACGCCATTTCGCTCGGTATACGGAGATTGGATTTTAGTCGCCTTTTACGACAGGCATGCCTACCTCGGGTATATTCTAACCCCTACCCGAAGGGGGTTTAAATGAAGTGCACGAGACTTGCTCGTTTATCAAAAGTTTGCTTGGTTGTTTTCCTATTTTATTAGGTATAGGTAGGTAAAGATCTGAGAAGCGATGCTACACCCAGAGAAAAATACAGTGTAAAATTGCCTTAAACGCCTTAGGTAAATATTTTTGTATGAAATGTTTTGGACACGTATAAATCTTCCAATAAATAGGACAGTTTATGCATGGCATAGGTAATGACATGAGTAATAGGTTAAATTACCTAAGGGCCTTAGGTATTTTAACCTAGATACAAATAAGTGTTATACATCTAAGGACATACGTAACTCTGCTTAAAGCTAGGGTAAAATTTCGCCTAAATGCTCATCACCATTCATCAACCACCTTAAGTTAAAGGCATACAATTTGTTATTTATTGGTACTTGGGCGCAGTGGCTTAGTGGTTAGTGTGTTGGAATACTAAGCGAGGGGTCGAGGTTCGAATACCGCCAAAACCCCAATTCAAACTTAGGGTTTTTTCCACTGCGCCACTCGTCTCGCGATCGTCTGACAAACATCCGAGAGTATAACTGTCTTGAAAGAGCTTCTCAATAAGCCGTTTGGAGTCGGCATAAAATTGTAGATCCCTTCCATTCGTTCCAAAAATGAAAAACTCACACAAAACCAATGGTTGTGAGAAGCTAGGCCCAGGGTCCCTCCGGACCTGTTGCGCCAACTATTTATATTTTTTTTTTTTTTTTTTTTTTATCCTTAATATATATTTTCACCAAAATCGTTAGAGCGGTTTTGTAAATTCATACAGAAAATACAGTAACAAATTTTGCAACATTTAGTTAAATCTATTGCTTAATTTTCCAGCTGAAAACGGAGTACTATGTATGTTATTATTTGGGATGTAAGCATTACCTGGTTTTTGAAGTTTTATCGAAATCGAGAATGGCGTTTTCGAAATATGAGCATGCCTATTTTTTGGAGCGTTTTTGACGAAAATGTGTTTTTTTCTGACTTTACTGCCTTTTACTCGCCATTACTCAAACAGTTCTTAATCAATGCAAACAAAACAAAATACTTAGTAGAACCAACACTTTTATAGTTATTTCAAGCAATCCACCAGCTTCCTATGTCCTCTAGAAGCTGAGCTACAACCTCAAATCTAACATGAAAAAAACAAATTTATTTTCTCAAATCGAACATTATCAGCAGCCGCGGTTCTTGATCGTTGTTCTGCTTTTGGGTGGTTGGGTGGCGCACATTGCACAAAGCACGATCATATGAAATGAAAAACTGCGTGGTGTTTTCTCCAAATTAGGTGAAACGAATGAAAGAGAAGTATACGACGTGAATGTGTATGTAATCAACAGCGACAATGTGTTTCTGAGGAAATGCGCAGATGGCTGATGACGTGCGCTGATGGACGTATGGTGGTGTATATAGAAATTGAGTTCAAGGTTTTTGTTTCAATGGTTGTTATAGTCTAGTTTTGGCATCCCTGCCAAACTTGTCAGATTGTGCAGAATGACGATGGAGAACGCTCGCTGCTCCGTTAAGGTCGAAAACAATCTCACGGAGACCTTTGATGTCAATAAAGGATTTAGACAAGGCGACGCGCTGTCATGTGACTTCTTCAACATCATTCTTGAGAAAATTGTGCGAAACTCACAAGCCAACACCAGAGGCACAATTTTTTATAAGTCTGTGCAACTGCTTGCATACGCTAACGGCATTGGCATTGTTGGCAGAACACAGCGAGCTGTTACTGAAGCGTTTGCAAGTATTAGTACAGAAGCGACAAAAATGGGTTTAGTGGTGAATGAGGGTAAAACAAAATATATGCTGTCAACAAGAAGGGACACACAACATCGACGAATCGGACAGAACGTCACGATAGACAGTTATAATTTTGAGGTAGTTAGGGACTTTGTCCGGCTCCGCTATAAACTCTGACAATGACATCACATCAGAAATCAAGCGAAGAATCACACTTGCCAACCGCTGTTTCTTGGTCCTAAGACGGCAATTGATTAGTAAGGCCTTGTCAAGAAGCACGAAGGAGATTCTATATAAGACTCTCATCATCCCTGTCCTGCTCTATGGACCCTAGCAAAAACGGATGAGGATCTTCTTGGTCGCTTCGAACGCAAAATTCTTCGAGTGATTTTTGGTCCCGTTTGCGTTGACGGGCTTTGGAGGAGAAGATTTAACAGCGAACTCTACGAGCTGTACAGGGACATCGACCTGGTCAGAAAAGTACGCACTAGTCGTCTAAGATGGTTAGGACATGTAGAGCGAATGGACACTAACGCTCCGGCCCGAAGAGTCTTCGACTCCAACCCGGAGGAACAACGCAGTAGAGGAAGACCTCGCCTTAGGTGGCGCGCGCAATTGGAAGGGGCCTCAACCAACTTGGAGTGCGCAACTGGAGGCAGTTAGCTAAAGATCGCGCTAACTGGAGAGGCGTATTGGTTGAAGCTCAGGTTCACCTCGGACTGTAGCGCCATTTAAGTAAGAAAACCAAATTAAAAAAATTTGGAAAACCAAATTAAAAAAAAAAACTTTTTCGCAAAATCAATTTTACGATACTACAGAGAAAAACGGAGTCTGCTTTTAAGTTAGAAATGGCTATACCATAGAAATGAATTTTTGTTATAATCGTATAGAACGTTTTCGAGACATGTCCAAATTTCGAAATTATCATTATTCCATTTTTTTTAGCCAAAAACTGAATAAGCAGTCATGTTAGCTTCACATACTTAAATTCAAATATCAATTTTAGTTGAAATTGTTAGAGCCGTATTCGAATAATTCAAACTGGGACCTGCTTCACAGATCATACAACACATACATTGTATGATATTCTCAATTCTGCTGTATGATTTCTGTTTCACAGAATTGATGTATGATCTGCTATCATACAGCAATTTATGAAATTAAAATTGACTGAAAATATTGGAAAGTTGTATGATTCTGTTTCACAGAAATTTATCATACACTTCATACAGCAGTTTAACGTCAAATTTATCACACAATTCATACAGCAGAATAATTTGCTGAAGATAGTTTCAATTTGAATAGCAATGAATTTTAATAAAATAAAATATACAAAAGTACGTTTTTAGGATTTAGGTAACTTTTTATAAGTCTAATACGTTTATTGTGTTTTTTAAAGACAACAAAGGAACAACAAATAATTGCGCTACAAGAAATGCACGAAAAAAAAAGATGTACTTTTTGGGAAATTCACCGGTTGTAGCGCTACAAAAACAGAGATTTCCGATGCGTGGAAGAAAGTAGTTTCACTGGCATTGGCTTATGAACTTGGCAAAATTGGCGCCGAAATGTTATGGTGGGATAACTAGTTTTCACCTTAGTTAATTTTACTAAAGAGTATCTACAGAATAATTTTGTCAGGATGAAACGGACTGGAGTCGGTGGTGCTTCCAGTAAGGATCTTCATGACGAAAGCAACAAACTTGTCCTAGCGATTGTGGGCGATGAGGTAAAATCTTTCAGACCAATTATAAATTATTCAAATTAATTGAGTTTCTTTCCTTTTATAAGTTGTATATGGTCTGAATGTTTCCGAAAGCGATGGAAGAAACAATGAATTATGCTCAGAGCGAGCGAAAACATCTTCACATTGCCAAGCCAATGAAGCTATACCATACCAATTATTGCTGTAATGGTGATAAAGCGTCATTGCAATTTGTCGAATGTACAATTGAAGCGCCTATACGCCCTAATAAAAATTCAACACACATCCTGGGCATTCTAAATATTTCGACAAAATACATACAAAATAAGCGTTAAAATTATTATATGCCGTCTTCTGACGTTTATATTAATTTCAAGTATGTAAGTCCAGCACATCTTCACCGTCATAAACCAACTCCATTGTCTATATTATATATTTACTTTTAAAAATATTTATCAGAAATTACTTTATTTTAGTTTACAGTGAAGTCTCACTTATATGAACTCTCAGTTATATGAATTATTCCAATATATGAACCACAGAATTTTTGTACTGGAATTCAGTTATATGAACTGATACTCTTATAAATGTACTGCAGTGTCATGTAAGTGAATTTGTGTTGACATTTTTCTGAAGTAAAAACAGTTATTTTGTCTAGACAGATTATTTTACGTTTTATTTTACTTATTTGTATTTGGACGTGCAAGTCAGTTCGTGCTCATTTTCGAAGAAGCAACATCGGTTCGGTGGTGTTTTTTTTTTTTTTTTTTTTGTGTAAAAAATACTAACGTTATAATGTCGATGGTTGCGCGGAAATAACGAAAAATTCATAAGTGTTTGAATATGGAGCAAAAGGGACAGATTATAATGGAATTAGAAAAGGGCAGTCTGCTAAAACTCTCTCAAATAAATTCAACATTGCAAAGTCCACCATTGTGGGAATAAAAAAAAAACAGTGCAAACATTAAATCTTTGACAGCTAAAATGGTTTCTGGAACCGCAAAACAAAAAAAGTTTCACCAAGGAGATTTTCCGGAGATGGAAAAGCATTTGTACAAGTGGTTTCTCAGGCAAAGAGAATGTGCCTATTTCAAGTGAAATCTTACGAAATCAAGCTTTAATTTCGTTCAAACTCAAATACGGAGAAGAAAAAACCTTTTCTGCCAGTAACGGCTGGATGGCGAAATTTGAAAAGAGGTTTGGCATCCGATTGTTGGCTATATGCGGAGAAAAGCTATCGTCTCAGCCGGAACTTATTCCTCCATTTAAGCTTGAACTTGACCAGAAAATTAAGCAACTTGGGCTAGAAAGGGAGAAAATCTATAATGCAGATGAGTCTGGGCTGTACTTCAAAATGCTTCCAGGTAAAACATTTGTATCCGCCTGTGAAAAAACTGCCCCCGGAAGGAAAATAGCAAAAGAGCGAATAACATTCCTAGCATGTACTAATGCTACTGGCACTCATAAATTAAGGCCTTTAGTTATTGGTAAAGCCAAAAAGCCAAGATCATCTAAACATTTTGAAATTCCAGTTGATTATGATCATTCAAAATTAGCTTGGATGAATGCTTCGATTTTTAGAAATTGGTTTCGTAATTCTTTTGTAAAAAAGGTTTTTTAAACATTTGTTAATCGAATTCAAAGTTAATTCTCCATTTTTCCAGGTCCAAAACCATCTAGTGGAGAGTGGATATCCTCCAAAAGCATTGCTTTCTTTGGATAATGCTCCTAGTCATCCTCCTGCCGATGAGCTGACTAGTGCTGATGGTCAAGTTACAGTTATGTTCTTGCCACCAAACGTCACCGCACTTATACAGCCCATGGATCAGAACATAATAAGGCTGACAAAGCTGTATTACCGCAATTTTTTACTGCATAACATTATAACACGAGGGGAGAAGAGTATATAGGACCTTTTAAAAGCAATACCTATAAGAGATGCTATTTTATATTATCCAGTGCTTGGGAGAAAATCAGAGCAGATACAATCGCAAAATGTTGGCAGAAGATATTTTACAATCCTGATGAACAGGACTTTACTGAAGAAGATGATGTGCCTTTGTCGAAGTATTTTCAAGCAATTCAGCCCGAACTAGCTGATGCTGCTCACATGAGCTTAGCGATGATGAAAGAAGTCGCCCCTGATGAAAATGTCGGCAATCAAGCTTGGAAAGAGTTAGCAGGCTATAACAGAAGATACCGATGATGATGATGACGATTCACTAAGCCATGATACTCCAGAGGATAAAAAAACAAAAAGAGTTCAGCTTGGGGAGGCAATGAAAGCTCTTAACACACTGATGGATTGGGCTTCAGATAATGAGCGTCCTTACGAAGAACTACTGATGCTGAGAAAAATGCGTGAAGGAGCTTTTGAACTTGGATTTAAAAAAAACTGCTCAAACAAAAATATCCAACTTCTTCAAACGAGTTTAGCTCAACAAAATTAAAACGAATTATTTTCTGTATTGTAATATGTAATTTAATTTCATTACATTAACCGTTTCAATAAAATATATTTTTTGCTACATACATAGTTCCAATATATGAACTTTTCAGTTATATAAACTAGCCCAACAATCATTAGTTCATATAAGTGAGACTTCACTGTATTTTAGTTTTTAAGTAATCGTAACCTAACAACGAAAATGTCAAAATCATACATTTCATACAACAAAAATAATTATCATACAACACCTCCAATGAAATCTATGAAACAGAAAGTTGTATTATGTTGTATGATGTATGATGAGAATGTATGTTGTATGAAATGTATGTGATGTATGATCTGTGAAACAGGCCCCTGGTATGAAAGTTTTCTATGGGAAGTACCATTAATAATGAGGTTACCTTGCAAAAAAACAAATGCCCCTAAACTGTACCCCCATTAACTTCAAACCCGAAGTTTGAACAAAATCAGGGCATATGTTTAGGGTGTAGGTCTCAGGATCATATGGACAGACGGACGGACGGACAGAATTGCGCGACACACATTTTTGAGTTCCTCTCTGTCATTATAAAATTGATGACGCCTCGAGTTCGAATTTCTTTACGAATACAAGATCTTTCTTCTACGACGTAATCAAGAAAGTTCAAAATTGTTCCTCATTCGGTTGCATGTAATTACTTACTGCAAAAAAATGAGAACATTTTTTTTTAAATTTTGACTAAAAACGTAACGATAATACTGAGCTCTAAATTCCTTGGTTTTCTAGACACGTCTTGAAAACATGCAAACACTGAGTAATAAAATACATTTTACTACATATTATTATTTTTTTATTCCAAGTATATTAAACATACAAAGTAATACATTACAGCGCTAGCTACCATGGCTGGAGGTTAAAAATAAATTAAATAAGAGTAGAACCGATCTAAATTTGTACTCCCAGTATAAAATCTTTATGGGAGATGTTTGGGATCCCGCGTAGGCTAAAGATATGAATTAATTATTGTGGTTTCACACTTTAAACCTGAAAGTCCTTACAGTTAAGACTCTTTCTTCAGCGCCACTTGTAGGCAGCTCCTATGAAAGCTGATTTTCCTTTCGATTTTACTTTTTAAATGCCGAGAACTATCTATTGACTATTGAGCGAGCATCTCAAGCTCGATCCCCGCAAAAACACAAATCTAACAAAAATCCAAGAGTTTAACTGTCCTGGAAAAAACTTCTCAATTCAGCCGACGGACCTATTGCGTCAACTATTTACTTATTTTTATTTGTTTATTAACGAACGATAATTTCGCTTTGCATGGACTCCTAATTATACAACGACTTTTACTTGTTTGATAGGGTCGTTCATTTAGTCGACGTATTCAAGGCTTCAAGGTCCCGCCACTCAAACTTTTCTTTTTCGGTAAAATAAAAAAAAAAATGGTGCGACTGTATCCAGCAGTCCCGAAATATGTGTATGTGTAAACACCGTGCGTGCGGTATGTGTGTGGTTTGATACACGGCATTGAAAAAAGAGGGAATTGTAATAACCGTATTCTTGATATATTATGAAATAACAATAATTTATTTGTTCTGTGCTAGTTTCGGTAGAATAGATACAATCGGATTGTGGTAGCTGAAGTAAGATATGTAATCTATGTAGTTACGCTGCAAGACAGCATCGATGGTTGTTCCATATCTTGTTGTTGAAATTTTCCAGTTGGAGTTCATTAGAAGATTAAATTTATCGTGCATAAAATCAATAAATGGTTGAGCTTCTGGAGTTGCAAAGTTGATATTGAAGTCTCCGCTTATGATCATTGAGTAAAAGATAATAATCTCCCTGTAGAATTCTAGAAATTTCTTCTGAGTACGGTGCAAGGACGAAATGGAGAATGTTTATTTTACATCAACAAAATTAATATGCCCCAGCTCTTAAATGTATGCAATGATAAAATGTATGCAATGATAAAACACAATTTAATATCACATCAACAAAAAGCTGAAATTAATATGCCCCAGCTCATAAATGTATGCAATGATAAAAACGTATGCAATTATTAAATGTATGCAATGATAAAACACAGTGACGCATTCCCTGTCCCCGCAAGTTAAATGTGTGGAATTACTCCACCAGATTCGAAAATATGTATGCAATGATAAAACACAGTGACGCATTTCCGTCCCCGCAAGTTAAATGTGTAGAATCACTCCACCAGATTCCAACAATGCGCGCTTAGATGTTTGCATTGCACATCAAAAAATAGTCTGCGCAACAGGTTCGGAGAGACCCTAGGCAAGTTAAACCAACAGACGACGGAAAGTAAGCGTAAGCAACAGGATACCGATGCCACGGTGAGTAGGTGTAGCCAACACTCATCGTGAGGGCGCACTATGAGCTTTGCTTCTCCCCCGTTGCGAAAGTCTCTAATAAGCTGATATACGGCCCCATTGACGTAGCCTCTGTATAGAGAACTTATAAAACAACTGATGAAAATATTCCGTTCATTTTTCAGTCGACTTTGTAGTGCCAACCGTTACAATTACGCCTACTAAGTACCACAAATAAACTGTCATATAACGAAAGCTGCTGTCGTCATCCAATATCATATTACCAATTCCACTTGATGGATTTTTAAAACGACAATGACTTCCTCCTCCCCATTGGACATCCACAAACAAAAATTCAATTTACGAAATTGTTTATTTACACTTGCAATGGCTTGTGGCTTACTCCTGCCACAGTGGCATCGATTTTTTTTTTTTTATTCGTTTGTTCCTGTTTATATTTCGAATTCAACGTTTGTTGGGGATGGAGGTTTAACTGATTTTTTAAGAAACACTGTACTCGTGCGTAGCCTAATCCGGATTCACATTTCGATATGTGCCTGCTACCTTAATGAAAAGTTCAAGCATAAAACATAAGCATAAAGTTTGCAAATTTAACAAAACGGTTTGTTATTGCTGCTTAAATAAATAAATTTACAGCTGCAGATGTCGCAAAATAATGAGGAGTTATTTCATGGGCGGCAGAGCCACATTAGCACGTCCTTTTAGCACCCATCAAAGTAGGTACATGTGAATCGGCGGACATAACACGAGGCCGGCAGATAATAATTAGTGCGAATGAGGTGGCAATTGAGCCAGAGAAATCTGTATGGATATTCATATTCACAGAAATCATAAGTTTTGCGTACAACTATACAAAATGGCGATGTCTTTACAAAACGTACTGGTCGTGCAACTTCTTATGACCTTTTCGAATGTGTCCCCAACATTTTGAAGTCAACCGGGTAGTTCAACAAGAATTTCAAAGCCTACATTTACGATTTACCTCCAGGACTGACTGGGAGAAAAAGGTAGGGTTTCGCAAGGGATTCGCCTGCTGCTATACAGACGGGTCCAAAACGTAAACTGGAGTATCGGGTGGTGTTTTCTCCCAAGATCGGAACTGATCATCACTGTAGTGTTAATCGCTGCGATCAAGGAGAGCCTGTCGGGGCAGTGGTTCAATGTTATATATGCAATCTGCGATTAAATCCCTGAATTCGGTCGCCAAAGTCGATAACTGCCCTCAATTGCCGCTAATATTTTAACGAGATGGCGGAACGATTTAAGATTTACTTTATATAGATGCCGGGTCCATGGCGACGAACTCGCTAGGTTAAGCAAAACTGTGTCTATTTTATCGGAGATGGAGAGTATATGCATCAGGGTGAGCCAAATGAAAGCTTCTTTTTGAAAATGCAGTAAAATGAACAAAATTATTTTTTTTTTTTCGATATAATATGGCTTTATTAGTAAGAGCAATCATTTCCCATTAATAATGGAACACAAAGTCGTCAAGTGCATTCTGTCACTCCAATTTTCCAAGACCTTGTTGATGGTTTCGGGATGTAGCTCTAACGCCCACCATTGACTAAAACGTTAGTGCGTGAAGTGTTGAGCTGTTGAGATCGATAGCGAGTTGATGTTCGTGAATCTCTCACTCTCGGCTACAGCAGCCACATTCTCGCCTGTGCGCACCGTATGACGATGGGGACCATGAGTGGTTTCCACTAGCAAACCAGTCTCACGAACTTTTTGCACAAACTTGCGTACAGCAGTTTCGGCCGAAACTTATTTTCAAAAAACCCACTGTTTGGGCTACACAGCACTCACTTTGGAAATAAATTTTCAATATTGCCCAACGTTATTCAAGCGTTAAATAACTTTTGTCGTTGCTTGGAGGTATGATACCTACTGACTTTCTGTCAAGATTACGAGCGGGAAACAACTCTCAGTCTAAAAATAGCCTGCGATTTAAAAACCTTAGATGGCCCACCCTTTACACAGTCTGCACACTTAGAGTAAAACTGATGTTTCCCAAAATAATTGTCCTTCATTTTCAATACGAATCACTGAAAACACTAATTACAAAAACTGCTCATATCTCGGAAACCCCATTTTCGATTTCGATAAAACTTTAAAAACCAAGTAATGCTCACATCCCAAACAATAACTTATACTCAGTTCAGTTCATCTGAAAACTTAAGCAATTAAACGAAATGTTGCAAAATTTGTTACTGTTTTTTCTGCATAAATTAACAAAAATCGCTCCAACGACTTATAATTCGAATTCAGATACCATACTTAGTTTCCTTCAAAAAAATTCGAATAAATCCGTTTTTAAATTTGTTCTCAAATATGACTACCCAACTCGCGATCTCTCTTCGTATATTTTTCTAAAACTCAATACCGTATTAATTACAGCTAGGAAAAACTTCTTTTTAGCAAATATTTCCCACTTCTTATTTGTTTCAACCATTTTCGATAAATGCACGGTTAAATAACTCCAATCACCTGGAGCTTAGTGGTTAGTGTGTTGGACTACTAAGCGAGGGTTCGAGGTTCGAATCCCGTAAAAACCAAGTTCCAACTAAGGGTTTTTTTCACTGCGCCACGTCTGACAAACATCTGAGGGTATAACTGTCTTGAAAAGAGCTTCTCAATTAGCAGTATGGAATCGACATAAAATTGTAGAAATTTGTTCCAAAAATGAAAACTCACAAAAAACGAATGGTTGTGAGAAGCTAAGGCCTATGGTCCCTCCGGACCTGTTGCGCCAACTACTTACATTTTTTTTTAACTGGAGCTTAGACAATCTAATACGTCAATCAGGATAGGGTAAAGTCGGGTGAGAGGGTGCCATATTGCCGACTATTTCTTACTTAACGATTTTATTCAAAACAAGAACATTAAAATATCATTACTTAGTTTTACGTATGTTCCTGAAGTGTGTAGTCGCGACCTGATTTGCAGGTGAAAATTTCAAGTTACCGATGAACAATTCATGTTTTTCGTGAAAAAAAAAAATACAAAACCATTTGGCAGATACGGCACCCCCAAGTTCGATATTATTTGGAACCGGTGCCATTTCTCCCGCTATTAGTTTAATATTGTAAATTTCAGAACTTTTTTTCTATGATTTTTTTTTACAAAATGACAACTATTTATACATTGTGTACTCGAGTACATTTTTTTTTAAATTCTTGTAGCGAGTGGTGGAAGAAAAACCTCAAGAGAACTCAAAATACCATTCACGATTCACCCATGGGTGCTAAATCAACCTCCAGTGTTTTAATGGACTTTTAATTGTAACTTTTAGGCTTTGAAAAAAATTAGTATATTTCAAACTATGAATTAATTTTATGTTCCTATTCTTTTTTTAGTTAATCAAAGAGTTATTATATTTAAGTTTTGACTTAAAATATGTTTTATTTTTTTAGTTGTAACGAAAACAAAAAATGGGGGCCATATCTCCCGACTTTCCCCTATTCAGTTAGTAACTGCTAATGTAAATTCAAAAACAAATCTCAGAATTCTTATATTATAATATAGTCTACGTGAAGATATCGATCTACTAAGAACCCTTCTTCATTGGCAATTTTCTAGCTTATAAAATAATACAGTAGACTCTTTTAATTGTTTGACCCGAACTTGCGACACCTGCCTCTTACTGAGAGCTTCAACTTACTGCCGTATAAAACGAATAACCCAAACGTGGATATTATTTAACACTACTCCTATATTTTATAAACCGTTTCTTTAAGCAGGATTGCTTCTCAGATTTTTAACTACCTAGCTATTAAAATAAGAAAACAATCATACAAACTGTTGACGAACGAGTAAGTTTCGTTCGACCCAGTCGTAATCTAATTCCTAGTTAGATTTAAAAGTTGTTTCATTCTTTTGTGGGAGAGGTTTAGCATGACTATTTTAGTCTCCTTGTTTTGTTTTATTTTTTTAGATTAGATTAGATTAAATTTATTTATTTCATAAATTTCTATACGAGTATGTTTTTCAGACCGTTTTTAATACAGCATCTTGCAGTGCTGATGGGTAATCTACAGAATGCTCTCGGCATCATGATAGTCGATGCCGATGATGAGATTTTTTTTAAATAGGTTAATAAGTCAAAACTTTATTGAACTACAACATTTTGCGACGATGGGAAACCCGTTCTAGTGAGTTTAACTTTCTTCATAGTGTCCTGGCCCCGAGTCATTTAGCTTCACGGCGATAAGAAGCACGTCGGCTTGAGCAGATCTATTTGCATATTTACTTAAGCATTCAATGGGTCCTTTGGGTACGTTTAAGTAGATATGAGAGAAAAAAGTCCAACCTACAGACAGACATCAAGGAAGTGTCAGTGACTCGGCCTTACCTCAGCCTCAAAGGGAACTTTGTTTGGAAATACTTCCAATCCACCCCATCGTTGCTCCGGCATGAAATTCATGAAATCATTTATTAAATTAAATAAATAAACATGCAACCAAATGGAACCAACCCATCCCACTCCAGGCAAAAGTCCCTGACGTTCTAAATGATTAAGATAAACCCCAGCTAATAGAATAATCCCCTGCTACGATTCTTGTCCGTGTCCCAATTCAAATATTCCTTAAAGAGCAAATGTCACACCATCAAAGCAAGCCACAGGACTGAGGCATATCCGTCGGCAAAAATCTCAAGACCATTAGACTTCATAAATCAGATAAAATCTTCTTCCGGTCGGAAACATGAACATCCTTTTGGAAAAATTTCCTTGTCTACGCCGATACATATCTGCCGTCTGCTTTGACTATGGATAGACGTATCCTGGATATCGCAGATGCTTCCCGCACGCAACAGGGAAGAACGAGAACATTTCTATTATTAAAAATAAACTATTAACCACACACTCATAGATCACAGGGCTCAGTCTAAGGCGATATGGTTGTTATTGTCGATTCGGTGTGATTGTGTTAGGCTCGAATTGGTATTATGATGTTTATGATATTCTGACAAGTTGTGGTAATTGGTTATGATTCAAGATTGGCCAATGGTGTTGCAGCAACCTGTTGAACAGCGTTGAGTGTTGAAGGCGATTTGATGATAATCTTAGCGAATTTGTGCGGCTGTAGCGTACTAGTTTAGGTTTTATGGAGGCTATGGTTGCTGCGAACTTGTTTAAGGGCAGCTTTTGCTTTGATTCTAATTAAGATGCGCGTAGATTTCATATCAGAAAATGAGAGCTTCCCTCGAAATAATACCCCCTTCCAGATTACAAAAGGAGTATTTTTGTATTCACAAACAAATAGCATGTTGGTGAAGACAAAAATCCCAAAGCCAACCAACCCAAGGCAAATAAAGTGGGTCGTACAAAACTTTCTCCCTCATGTCAACAGCTTTTTTCTTAATTTATTAGGTAAAAAACTCAGACGTGATACTTGATAAACAAACCGTACAGAAAACTTAAGACTATATATAAAGCAACTAAAACATATTCATTTCATATGTTAGTTAATAACGTGTAAAAAACATTTTTCGCTAGTTACGTTTATGTTGCTGCCCAAATATAATTATCTATTTATAATTACTTCATTTAATGAAAATATTGAACTCGTATATTATTAAACTTTTGTATTACCAAATTTTGTTTGTAACAAACTTACATTACTTCTTAATGTTATAGATTGTTTATTTTACTAAAAATTTAAATTTAAAAATATTTACAAGTTTGTTTTTAGGTATTTCCGTTATTTTTCTTTTTAATGAATAAAAAAACGAAAAAATGTTGCAATATGTTAAGGAAATGTATTAAATATGGTGCCTTCAACGGTAGTACATAGATAACTGACTATGAGGAAGGCATGAGGTACACGGAAAAAAGTTTAAGATCAAATCAAGAAAAATAAGCACCAAATCACGAAAAGTTTATCTCATTTTAGAGCTTAGCTCAGGATTTACCAATTCACGACTTTTTATTCGCAATTCTAGAAATTGTACAAAGTGAAGATATTCATCCTCAAAAGTCGTGAATCGATAATTCTCAGTGTCAATAATGCGATCGGACGTGTAATACATATTGCCAGAACCAATCGCAATTTGTATTTGACACAAATAGTTATCAATTTGATGTTACTGTGGTTGTGAAATGCAAAAAAAAATCGTAAATTACCACTTTTCTGTTGCAATTACGATTTCATCCCTTAGTAAATTGCAACAGGGGTTGATTTACTACTTCAGTAGTTGCAATTTACAAATTCTTAATCCATGGTTGCCACTATTATTAAGAAAAAAATTCCCTGACATTCCTTGACTTTCCCTGACCAGTTCTGAAATTTTCCCTGACCTAATTTTACAAATATATAAAAAAAAAACACACATTTTAACACTAGTCCTTGAGATCAATAAATTACATAGGTACATAAGGTCTGTTTTACTTTACTTTTAAATCTTACGAATTTTTACTAGTTCTTACGAATTCTTATGAATTTTTACTCAGTGACGTTACTTAATTCGAAAAGTTCGTAAAAGAGAACGTCCTCGAGAGAGCATCATACGAATTTTTACTCGACAAATTTCTGGGTGTAAGAAGTGGAAAAGCTGTCAGTCACCTTACAATTAACAGCTGATTTGAAATTTGTTACCCCATTTGGCATATGCGTGGATTATTTTTTGATTTCTGCGTATTAAAATGGTATCAACGGGCGGCAAAATAAAATTTAATGTTCTCCTCGGAATTCTTTCGAAAGTGGCGACCAAATTCTTCCTCTCTGGAACAAGGAACAATCTCTTCCATGTAATTCTTGATGCAGTATCGCTTTTTCCTCTTTTCGAATGCTAATATAGTTCAATCAGTACAAACTCTCCCACATACTCGGATTCATCAAAATAAATGCTATAACTAATTTTCTTAGTAAATTAACAAATTCCTCGAGTTTATCAGATATTTCGTACCATTTTTAGAAAATTTTGAATTATTCATTTTTCTTAAATTACTACAAAAGCGTTCCCTAGAGCGTTCTGTGACAGAATTTATCCCCACCACTGCCATTTTCACAGTCTGTTCCATTCTAACTAAAAAAGTAAAGGAACAGACCTATATAGTTAATTTTTTTGTTTGAAACAAATCCCAATCAATAAATGTTGAGAGGTATAAAATTAATTGCCAGTCTCGTAAATACTTGACAGAACAGCTTTCATATTGCACTGCAATTTTTCCTTCTTGTTGGTCGAACATGTCGATGTGGGTGTTCAGGCGCATTGATTTTTATATTTTTGCGTAAATGTGGGTAGACTTCAGAGCTCGATATAAATAATTATTTAAATATTAAAAAACAAAAAAATACGGACTGAATTTTCCCTGACTGTTCTCAAAATTCCCTGATTTTCCCTGACATTCCCTGACCAAATTTTCGTTCCCTGACTTTCCCTGACTTTCCAGTCTAGTGGCAACCCTGTAATCGTAAATTGCAACTTATTTTTATCAATTTGCAATTAATATTTTGCAATTTACGACTTCTCTACGTCAATTTACGTTTTCAATTTACATGTGCGAAATTATTACAAGATTTTGTTGATTCATCATTCAGAAATATTTTACAATTTGAGATTGTAAAGTGGTGTTTGAGAAATTAACCTATTGAAGTGGTGAATTGCGCCAAAAATGTCGCAAATCACTGCAATTAATGAAGCTCGAATTAATACTTCTAATCGCAATACTCAACAAACAAAATTTGATATTCTTCGCCGTTTTCAATGTCGAATTACGAATTTTTGTATCAATTCAAGACAAACTCGTTGTGATTTGCGAAAAATATATAATTCGTGATTTGCAACTCAACAATTTGCAATTGGTGACTTTGCAGTTCTTTCCGTGTAATACATTTTTAAAAAATGGTTGGCGCAACAGGTCCGGAGGGACCCTAGGTCTAGCTTCTCACAACCATTCGTTTTTGTGTGAGTTTTTCAATTTTTGAAACGAATGGAAGGGATCTAAAATTGTATGCCGACTCCAAACGGCTAATTGAGAAGCTCTTTCAAGACAGTTACACTCTCTCGGATGTTTGTCAGACGTTCGCGAGAGGTGGCGCAACGGAAAAAACCCTAAGTTGGAATTTGGGTTTTTGCGGGATTCGAACCTCGACCCCTCGCTTAGTAGTCCCACACACTAACCACTAAGCCACTGCGCTTATGTAGGCGCATACATATTTAAATATTGTTAATTTACTTTTAAAAAGACAATATTTTGAATGATATATACAAAAACAAAACAACAACAAAAAAAAAATGGGGTGTTATTTAATTTTTTAAATTTTTGGGGGCTTATTTAATTTTATTGTAGAGGCCTTATTTCATCGTAGTGGGGCCTTATTTAATTTTCTCTTTTGGGAACTTATTTCATTGGGGCCCTATTTCCAGAAATAACGACCAGCGAAAACGTTGTGTTGTCTTGATATTTGATAAGATTAGAATTTGTCAAAACCTCACATATAATATTAAAAAAAAAAACAGGCCAATTGCGATTGTAACTCGCGCACCGAAGGTTCCGTACTTCTTTAGAGTTGCCACTATTATTAAGAAAAAAATTCCCTGACTTTCCCTGACCAGTTCTGAAGTTTTCCCTGACCTAATTTTACAAATATAGCAAAAAAAAAAAAAAACCCATTTTAAAACTAGTCCTTGAGATCAATAAATTATATACATAAGGTCCGTTCCTTTACTTTTAAATCTTACGAATTTTTACTAGTTCTTACGAATTCTTACGAATTTTTACTCACTGACGTTACTTAACTCGAAAAGTTCGTAAAAGAGAACGTCATCGAGAGAGCAATATATTAACGCTCCACTAAGAATCATACGAATTTTTACTCAACAAATTTCTGGGTGTAAGAAGTGGAAAAGCTGTCAGTCACCTTACAATTAACAGCTGATTTGAAACAATCTTCCATGTAATTCTTCATGCAGTGTCGCTTTTTCCTCTTTTCGAATGCTCGTATATTTCAACCAGTACAAACTCTCCCACCAAAATAAAGTTCAAAATAAATGCTATACCTAACTAATTTTCTTAGTAAATTAACAAACTCCTCGAGTTTATCAGACATTTTAACTACTTTTCGTACCATTTTTTGAATATTTTAAATTATGTATCTGTCATTTTTCATAAATTACAACAAAAGCGGTCCCTAGAGCGTTCTGTGAGAGAATTTATCCCCACCACTGCCATCTTCACAGTCTTTTCCATTCTAACTAAAAAGTAAAGGACCTATATAGTTTATTTTTTGTTTGAAACATTTCCCAATCAATAAATGTTGAGAGGTATAAAATTAATTGCCAGTCTCGTAAATAGTTGACAGAACAGCTTTCATATTTTTGCGTAAATGTGGGTAGACTTCAGAGCTCGATATAAATAATTATTTTAATATATAAAAAAAAAAAAAAACTACAGACTGAATTTTCCCTGACTGTTCTCGAAATTCCCTGACTTTCCCTGACCAAATTTTCGTTCCCTGACTTTCCAGTCTAGTGGCAACCATGAAGGGGGAGCGTAAGAGCAGATAACACGCTCTACTCTAATGCATGAAATGACCTAGAGCCACGTTGAATGTATGTTTAACTAGAGGTTATACCGGATGTTGTGTGCAAATTTCAGCTTTCTATGTTAATTAGTTTCTGAGATAGACCTAGTACAAAATTGGCCAATTGGGTCGGACAAACGAACAGACATCGTAGCGAAATTAATAAGGTTCCGTTTTTTTCCCTTTGGGTACGGAACCTTAAAAATGATTTAAAAAGATGGTTTCGGTGACCTAGGAGCAGAAACAAATAGATTTTTTTGCCAATGAAATAGGTATGTGCTTTCATGGTAAATGATTTTTTTGATATTTGGAAAAATATTAAAAAAATGTTGTTTCAGCAAAACGGTTTAGATGGGACTCTATGCGAAATTATAAAAAAAAAACAATTTAAAAATTGCGCTTTAGTATGTGACCAAGAACTTAATAATAGAAAATATTTTAAAACATTAGTAAGTAAGTAAGTAAGTAAGTAATTTTATTCATAGACATAAATTTCATTCATTTTTTTTTACAATAATTTACAATAATAGACTTTGGCTATTGCCGTCAGCCGAAGGAAAGAGAGAATTACTCTAACGTTTTATTTATTTTTGTTTGTAATTTAAAAAGCTTCGTTCATTATTTGCTGCCGGTATTTTATTGCAGTTTTTAAGTAGCTAGCCAGTACGCTCCAGTCCTAAATATTATGTGGTTTTGAAGAAGATCCATTCACTATTTTCAATGATGAAAAAATATTTTGTTTCTATGATTTTCCTCACTTATTAAAATCACTTCGTAATGTTCTACCGAAATCAGATTTGCAAACTCCAGACGGTAAAGTTTCTTTTGATGTTTGCAGAGAAATATACAATTTGGAAAGTGAACGTGGCTAAGACATGTTTGGAATTTAAAAGTTCTCATATATCACCAAATGCCTTTGAAAACAAAATGCATGTTCGCGTTGCAACGCAAATATTTAGCAGGATAACTGCGGCATCGATTCAAACTGCTTTTGAACTTAATTGCTTTAAAGATAGCTCCAAGGTAGCTGTAAAGCTCACACTTAAAGAAAATAATGCAAATGACTGCATGAATTATGTTCACGCATTATGACAAAAACATTTTGAAGCGCGGAGTTCAGCTAGTTAATTCAGCTTGGGTTAGGTTAGGTTGAAATGGCTGTCGGCTAACTGGTTAGGTTAGTCGACACACTAAGACCATTATAAGGTCCCTTGTAATAATTCATTCCTCCTACTCGTTGAACCAATCGGAGCTTCTAATGAAGCGTAGTAGATTTCGGTTGTCTATGTTTTTTAGATCGTTCAGATCACTAAAGTAGAACGCTCCAAAGTGGAGTTTTCGTCTTTGTGAGAGAGCCGGACAAGTACAGAGAAGATGGAGAACAGTCTCCTCCTCCTCCTCGTCAAAACAGCTTCTGCAAAAATCGTTACAGAATACGCCAAGCCTTTTTGCATGCCTGCCGATAAGACAGTGTCCCGTGATGTAGCACTAATATGCTTCCTATCGAGGGAGATCAGATGCCTAGAACGTTTTAGATCCAGCTTTGGCCAGATCTGCTTTGTCGCTAGACAAGTCGAGCCGGTTGACCACCTAAGATTTGTTCTTTCGATAGCGTCCAGCTTTATTTTGAGTTTGCAAGTAGCGAGTGGAATACCTAAGGAATCCTTAATTGGGAGCAGAGGTATCGTAGTTCCGTGTTTGGCGAGTTCATCAGCCCTGCAGTTACCTGGAATGTCCCTATGCCCCGGCACCCAACAAAGGTGAATGTTGAACTGCTCCGCCATCTCTCTGTGAGACGAACGACAGTATTGGGCTGTTATGGAATTCGTGGAGACTGATTCCAGGCACTTGATAGCGGCTTGACTATCAGAGAAGATACGGATATCTTTAGCAGATATCACGTTTTCCCTTAGCCAAGATAAGACCTCTTTTATCGCCATTATTTCCGCCTGAAAAACGCTACAGTGATCAAGAAGACGGAAGGAGAGACTAAGATTAAGTCTATTAGAGAAGACACCGCCACCAACACCGTCCACAGTTTTCGAACCATCTGTGTAGAAATGGATCGATTCATCATCGACGTATGCTTCCTCCTCCCAGAATGATCTAGTAGGAATGGAGACCTGGAAGTTTTTATCAAATTGTAGTTCTGGTGTGGTGTAGTCGATGTTTTCTGGAAGGTTCCTAATGTTGTTGAGGATAGCGGCATGGCCAGTTGTTTTGTTTGTCCATTGTGAAATAGCTTTGAGTCGTACGGTTGCAGAAACTGCCGTTTGCCTGCTGAATATGTCAATGGGTGTCAGATGAAACAGGATGTCAAGTGCAGCGGAGGGGGTGCTGCGAAGAGCTCCGCCGATGCACAAGCAAGCCGTTCTTTGGACTTTTCCTAGTTTATCGCGATTAATCGCTTTGTCTAAGGCAGTCCACCAGACAACCACACCACACACACGTGAGTATTGGTCTTATGACCGAGATATATAGCCAGTGGGTGATACGAGGCTGTAAGCCCCATTTGTTCCCTATGGCTTTTTTGCAAGAGAAAAGTGCCACAGTGGCCTTCTTAACTCTTTCTTGGATGTTAGGCTTCCAGGTTAACTTTCTATCAAAAATAAGGTCAAGCTACTGCCATTTATAGATGGAGGGTCAATGTGTGGAATCGTATGTTTCCTAGAGAAGAGGACAAGTTCAGTTTTGTGAGGGTTTACGCCCAACCCACAACTGTTTGCCCATTTTATTAGCTTGTTAAGAGCGTGTTGTAGAAGTTCTTTTAAAGTGTTAAGGTACCTTCCTGAGACGGCAATAGCAACGTCGTCCGCATAGGCAATCACATTGTAAGGAATTCAGCTTATAGTGAGTTGAAATAATAAAAAGAAGTAATACAAAAATCAGATAACCTTCCAAGACACTTTTGTTTAAAGGGAATGGAACAGACAATAAACGGTTTTGTTTTTTACTTAGTCATGATTAAAGTAATGGCCTATATGAGAACGTGTATTATATCTATTCTTCGTAGCAAAAGTGGTATTAACAAAAATCTGTTTACGAATTAAGGGCGGTATTCACCGACCAATATTAAACTAAGAGCTTCGTAAACCTACTCATCAATGGTTATTAGTGCATATTAAGGGGCGCTCATAAGACTTACGATTGGTCCCTACCACTCTTAAGTTGAGAGCAGTAATAACTTCGAAATTCGAAATCAGCTGGCGTTTTCAAAATGGAAGGGAAGGGAAGGAAGCCAAATCTTTCCGAAAAGGAAAACGAGCAAATAACAATTCATCATAAGGACTCAATGCACCTTCTAGGAGTCACAGTCAACTCAGGAATCACATGGCAGAACCACATATCCTATATCGCAAAATCGGCGTCCGCAAAGTTGAGCTACCTATTTAGAGCAAAGAGGTACTTTAGCCCCAAGCAACTTCTCCTTCTCTACAAAGCACAGGTTAGACCAGGCTTGGAATATTGTTCCCATATATGGAGCTCGGCCCCAAAACATTCACTTAACCTGCTTGATAGCATACAGAGACGAGCAGTTCGACTCATTGGAGACCCTACACTCACATCGAATCTACAACCGTTGGTGCACAGAAGACAAGTCGCTGACCTATGCTTGTTCTATAGGTACTACCATGGTAGATGTTCTGAGGAACTCAAAGACATTATCCCTCGAAATGCAACTTTTGGGCGCCCAACAAGACAGGCTGCTAATGCTCATGACCTTACAGTACACTTGACAACCGCGAGGACATCAACTTTCAAAAACTCCTTCTGTTACAGGACAAGCAAACTTTGGAACTCGCTTCCTGGGGATATATTTCCAGAAGACTACAATTTGCAGCAATTCAAGTGCAGAGCAAACATACATCTGCATCTGCAGGCATCTCGGGGCGCTGTTGAAGCGTTATAGGTTCGCCTTTCCCGGGAGAAGTATATAAAAAAAAAAAAAACTAGCATACCTAAAAGCGAAAAAAAACTGGGAGAAATTAACGGATGAGTTCAATGCTTCCAGCCAGCGCTCACTTTATGCGACTAAAGTTGCATTTTTCCCCTTTTTCTATCTCTGTCCCCAATGAGACCACTTTTTCAAAATTGTCCAGATTTGCCCCTTTTTCTGAATTTCGTTGAAACTTTGTCGCATTTAAAAAAAAAAAAAAATTTTTTTGTATGAAACACGGAATATTTCATCATAAATAATTCATTAAACTAGTTCACAGCTAATTGGGATCTGAATGCATCCTTTTTCTATCAGCTGCAATAATTTAAGCCATTAGCCTTTAGCCATCATTCATTCAATGCATATGCAATAATAAGATAGAACGAGATGTGTTAAAGTTCTTAGACCCTTTTGTAATTAAGTCAGGGGAAGAGATTTTATATTTTGACCTTGTTTCTGTATTCAAAAATTTAATAAGTGAACCCGAAAAAGTTGTCGAGGAGTTGAAAGTTTTGGAAAATAAGGCAAACCAAAAGACATTTGAAAAATTATTTCAAATATCCAACACAGAAGAATTTTGGTTTAAAATTGGTCAGTTAAAAAATCATCTTGATGAGCATATGTTCCCAAATTTATTCCGATTTGTTAAACAAGTTTTTACACTTCCACACAGCAGTGCAAGTGCGGAAAGATTTTTTTCAAAATGAAACCTTATGAAAAATAAGCTCACAAATTCTCTGAAAGTGTCTACTTGTTAATCCAAACTTTCGGCTCTAAATTTACTAACTGATCAAAGTTTAGAAGATTGGGTGCCAGATTGGGAGCTCATGAAAGAATATAGAGACAAGGTCACAAATAAATAAAAGCCAAAAGTGAAACTTAATATATACTACTACTAAGACTGATTTCTTAATGACTGAATTATTTTATTTATTTTTGTTATTATTATGGGTTGAACCCATTATAATTTGTTATGTAGTTATGTTACATAAACATTTTAATAAACAGAAAAAAATAGTTAATTAAGTTGTTTTTTTTTTTTTTTTTTGGTTTTTCTGCCATTTGTCGACAGGTTTTTTTTGCGACTTTTTCAAAATCTTCGAAGTGAGCGCTGCTTCCAGCACTTCGTTAAAAATAAGTTCATTGAAAGCATTTTTTTCAAAATTCCAAAACTCAACTGAAAAAAGATATTGCTGCAGATAGAATGGAGGCATATCGCACTGGTGGAGGAACCTACGAAAAAACAGATAGATGAGAAAAACCTTTAATGGGCCTGGTCCTCTCAGAAACCACAACAATCTGCAACTTAAATGCCAGCAGTAGCAGTTATTTCAACAATAAATTTAATCGGAGAATACAATTTATGTTTATCTAATTTCAATCACACGAATTGATTTTGACAATTATATTTGCGGAAAAGATTTCATAAACTCGTTTTGGAACGCGTTTGGAAATTCGAATTTAATTTGTTCGCATGGTGAATACATCGAAAAAAAATTGCAATTATGAGCCTCGTAAACTAATAATCGATTTAAGAGCGCTTGATAATGTTTTGATGTCAAAAATTCGTTCATCATATCATTCTACTTTTTCTCCTCAGAGTAATTGTGATGATGATGACGTAAAATGCTTGAACCTAGACACATCCCAAACTCAGTCTAATACTTCAGAAATTTCTTCACTACCTAAGGCTCGTAAAGAAATTGTATGCGATGAGACTCTGTACGAAAAATTTTAAGATGCCTGTCCATTTGAGTGAGAGTACTTTCGCTAGTAAAATCTCGAAAGTTACTCTCGGTTGGCTGTCCATTTGAGAGTAATAATTTCGAGATTTTAGTCTCGCGAGTTTTTTGATTACATTTTGGGAGCGGATTCCCTGAGAGTACTCTCATAACCATGTCCACTTGATATATTTCGCCTGCTAGTTACCAGTTAAAATGTATTCTTACAAGCAAAAGGTTAATAATTGTTAGTACATTGTTCTTTAAAAAAAAGAAGAATAAAGCAAAAAAGAAATGCTGAATTAAAATGGGTAGATTGTCGTTGTCAACTCAATGCAGGGTCTACTCTTACAAGCAGGGTTGCCGTTAACTCAAAAAAAAAGTCACTAACTCGAACCTAAAAATCCACCAGATATGCTATAATTTTTAAAAAAGTCACTAGAAAAAAATGTTCACTACCAACAAATGAAAAAAAAACAAAAAATATAAAATTTTAACAACATTTTTATTTTTAACAATTAGTCAAAAACTTACAATATGTTAATAGATTTATGTTAACTTACAAAAAAAAAAATATTTCAGTCTCAAAGTTACAATAAAAAAACAAAATACGTTCATTTATCTCAATATCGGAGGCATTTTTAATTTTTTTTAGGAATTTCGTATTCGTGACAACTTTTTTTTTTGTATTTTTAGTTGATTTCTGATGAGCTTCTTTTTTTTTTTTTTCTCTGAGGTAGATGGAAATCTTCTAGAAGACACTCGGCGCGTGCTCATAGTAGTGTGAGATTTTTACTCACTAAAACCACCTCCTACAAATTTCTTTTGTCCTGCAACTAAGTTAAAGCAATTTTTTTAATCACGAAGTTTAAAACGTTTGGCAGGCAACATTCCGGCGAAAGTTCCTGCTCATTCCGCAATTTTGACACGGTTGATAATTATTATCGGGCTAAGTCCGAAGGTTTAGTTCGTTGTAGACGCCGCAATAAATTTGTTTCATCGAGAATTTCATGGACCGAGCTATTAATATGATATGACCTAAATCGTTTCTATGTTTTCGAGCGCATATTTTTGTTTCGTCCTTAACGGTGGGAATTCCGAGGTCTCTATGGAGATCTTCATTTCTAATGTACCATGGTGCACTGACGAATGATCTTAGCACTTTATTTTGAAATACAGGCTTCATCACTTGCTTATATAATAAAAGCTTGTTCTCGAGGGTAAGCTTGGAGTAACCAATAAAGTTCTCTATATATGATTTTTAGGTCTTCGCATTTTTTCTTTACATGCGGTTTCCATTTAAATTTTGTGTCTAGAGTCATTCCGACTGACTCTTGATGAGCATTATTGAGTTCAAAGTTTTCGTTGATATTTTATTTCTCAACTTATTATTAACTATGATCATCATACTTAAAATGCGTTCGACTTAGGCCTTTGAATGTGGAAGCAAAAAGTCAAATTGAATTTTGCAATTTGCAAGTGTCAAACTCGAATACCAGGGATGTAACATCACCCAGATGCTTAATAATTTAGAAAAACATGTTTATCCAAAAAGTCACCAGAAAAGTAACTAGAATTTTCTAGTGACAAAAAATAAATTTTTGTCACTAAACTTTTGAAAATTCCACTAGATATAGCGACAAAGTCACTAAAACGGCAACTATGCTTACAAGAGAGCAAACGTGTATGTGGACAGAGGGGGGAGTCTCGCCTAGGTCAACATACTGGATGTATACGATGATAACTAGACCCATTATTAACTACTCCTCGGTTGTATGGTGGCGAAAGCCTCCCAGAAAACTGTGAGGAAGCACCTGGATAGGATCCAACGTTTAGCATGTATAGGAGTTACAGGTGCAATAAGGACAACACCAACATGCGCATTGGAAGTGATCCTGGGGATCTTACCGCTAGACTTATTTATTAAGAAAACAGAGGCCCTAGCGGCCCTTCGTTAGCATCGAGATGCGAAATGGCACAATCGTGGTACCATCTATGGACATAGGAAGAAAAACGAAATTAGGGAGTCGAACATGCCTATATGGATGGGATAACAAGGGTGCGTATTATGGAAAGGAATCACAAAACTCGTATTGAGAACGAATTACTTCCAGAAAAAAGGAGTGGTGAAATATTGATTTTCACAGATGGATCCATGATGGATGACGGAGCGGGTGCCGGTATCTATTCAGCAGAGCTGGAACTAAACCGTCACGTTAGCCTCGGGAATTACACTTCTGTATACCAGGCTGAGATGATTGCATTGCTGCATGCGTTGGACTACTTGCTTGAGAGTCAGGTGGAGGGAAGAAATATCCTTATAGCACTGGACAATCAGGCGGTGATCACATATGCATGGAGCAAACAAACATCACAACATCATTGGCATTGGAATGTGTACTTAGGCTCAATAAGTGTTCATATAAAAATGAAGTAACACTGACATGTGTCCACTTGCGAGTGACTTTCAAAAGACAGGCACCTTTATATACTATAGTTTTCAGAGAATCTCTACAAGAAAGAAATATAAGACATACAAGGGCCTTGAAATGCAGGTACCATGAACTAAGGCCATATGAACTAATGCCATAATGGCGTTAATTCACTTTCAAATTCGAATTAACGCCATAATTGACCTAGGGCTTAAAATCACTTTCAAATGAGTACTCAAGTCATCACTTAAATGTGAACTAACGCCTTATATGCCATAATATGTTTTTGAACTCTTGAACTATTTCACTTTTAATTTTCTTTATAATTTTTGCATTTCTTACATATACATACACATACATAAACAGTGAGGTATGTTTTTAATTGCAACCTGCAACCCCCCTGCTTGGGGGTCACTGTTGGATTTGGAGTGGGTGCAAGTTCGGGTATGTACATACAATTTTTTTTTTTTAATGAAAAAGAATCCAAAAGAAACTTTGCATATACCCAAACCTTATATGTCTATGATCTATGTCGATATACGTATGTAGATATTAAGAAACTTTAATTCACATTCAAATGAGAACTAAGGTCACTTTCTAAAACGAACTAACACCATTTGACTTTAGTTCATTTTTGAAAGTCAAATAAGGACATAAGTTAATTATGGCATTAATTAACATTTGAAAATGAATTCGCACCACTATGGCGTTAGTTCATATGGCCTTAGTTCACGGCACCGAAATGCATAAGGATTATCAAACATCGGAGATTCAACATGCTTTGAAGAGAAAAGTCTTTGCTTTGGGTAACGCAAGGACCTTTTTATCGGGTTTTTCAATAAGAACGCTACAAACGTTTTTTTTAAATGAAACAAAAATTGCCATTATGTATGGAACTCGATATCTTTTGCATGGCCACCACGGGCACGCTTGCAGAAGTCCAGACGCTGAACATAATTTTCGACGGTTTTCAAGCATAAATCGGCCGATACTGCTGCAATTTCACGTTCGATATTCGTACGGAGTTCATCAATCGTCGCTGGCTTGTTAGCATACACCATAGACTTGACGTAGCCCCACAGGAAATAGTCTAACGGCGTCAAATCGCACGACCGAGGCGGCCAAGCGGCTGGACCATTTCGTGAGATAACACTTTCTTGGGCTTTCTTCAACTGAAGCCTCAGCGGCAGCAATATTCTCGACACTACGGGCACTTCTTTATCTCACTGGCACGAGAACATTTTGTACTGTGCCTGTGGATTCAAATTTTTCCACTAGACGCTCAATTGTTGATCTGCTAGGACGATTATGACGACCATAAATTGGACGTAGCGCTCTTAACGTTGAGGCCACTGACTCCGAATTTCGGTAGTAAATTTTAATAATTTCGACTCGTTTTTGGCTCGTATATCTTTCCATCATAAAATGGCAAAACTTACTGAAGGGAAATGTCAAAAGAGCGGCAAGAAATTCGGCGTCGTTTGCTGTCCCTATCGCTCTACTTTTGTAGCGTCCCTGTTGAAAAACCCTTTATATTTTGCACTTCTCGTTTTATAACGGAAACATTGTTCGTGTAAGATACGAAAAAGTAAAAAATTAAATTTTTACCAGGAAAAAAACGTGAAAAAACAGTCCAACAAACACAGAAAACAACTTGATAATGAAGGGTGGTTAAATTTTAGGGGCCGATGTTGAATGTGAACCACGCCTAAACATCAAGTTTTTTTCTGCATTTCATTAGACATTTCTCAATTTTAGACTAACTCAATTTGAACCATGGAAAGATACACAATCGAGCAACGCGTTAAAGTTATTCAGGCATATTATGAAAATGGGCGTTCGAAACAAAATGCATATCGTGCACTTCGTGATTTTTTCGATCAATTTAATCGTCCAAATGTGCGTACAATCGGAAAAATCGTGCAAAAATGTAAGCCCACCGGGTCTGTAGGAGACGAAAAACACCAATGCATGCTCGTACAGCTCGTGACTGAGTGTGAGAGTGACTGTTTGGTGCGGTTTATGGGCTAGCGGCATCATCGGGCCGTATTTTTTCCAAAATGAGGGCCGTCAGGCAGTTACTGTGAATTGTGTTTGCTATCTTATATAACGAACTTTTTATGGCCAAAATTGGAAGATGGATGTGGACGATATGTGGTTTCAACAGGACGGTGCCACTTGCCACACAGCTAACGAAACAATGGCTCTTTCGCGCGACAAATTCAATGGCCGTGTTATCTCACGTGGTGGCGATGTCAATTGGCCGCAAAGATCATGCGTGATTTGACACCGTTGGACTTCTTTCTTTGGGGTTATTTGAAAGAAAAGTTGTACGTCGATAAGCCCGGAACAATTTAAGAGCTAAAGGATGAGATAATTCGGCACATTAACGGCATAGAACCTCAAATGTGACTCAGCGTCATTGAAAATTTGGACCATCGGGTGGAGGTGTGTCGCCGAGGTCGCGGCGGCCATTTGGCCGATATTTTGTTCCAGACATAATTGAACCGTACCAGTATTATCATAGTAAAAAGAAATGACAATAATTTCCTAAATAATTTGTGTTTTATTCAAAATCAACATCGGCCCTTAAAACTAAAACCACCCTTTACAATACAATTGAGAGTAACATCATGTCTGAGTATGATTCACAATAGTTTGATCAAACTGGGACGTAAAGGTACGTAGCACGTTCCATTGCATGGTAATGGTAATTTTTTTGTTCTGCGTGCGATGTGTGACAAAAAAAAATCTCAGTGGACAATGGAGACAGCTGTTTGACTAAAAATGTTCAACAGAGCAGGAGCTTCGTCGTTACTTTTTCCTTTTGAAAAGAAAAGATCAATAAATTTCGGTCAACATCTGCCTCCCCCTATTGATCTTCCAATTGCTCCAAAAGAAAGAAACAAAACCAACGAAGAATGGCCTCTCGAAAAGTATTCTTCGTAAACGTTGAGAGATGTGATTTCGAGGTATGCGTTGTGAAAGGTGACTCTGTATACCGAAGATACGAACACACCGATTATAGACGATAATTATGCGAAGACTCATTTGGAATTTAACCTCTGTCACCATACTTTTAATATAACCATCCATTAAATCCAGCATACAAATGGGTGCATTCGAAAATCCATTTTATATACATATTTTGGTTCAATTATAACAACACATTTCGCATCCCCATTCCCATCCCCGACCCATTCCCATTTCGACACGGTACTCGTAATAAATCACTGGATCGCCTGCCTTGTTTTCAACACTCGAATTAAACACTCCACTCCAATGAAAGTATTATTTCTAAAACATTAGGCGGATTTATGACCTCAAATCCAATACATCATTGCGTCACGTCAAATGGCAAACAACCCCCAGCATAAAAGTGCAATCAAATAAATCACCTTTCGTCGGTTGGGGAAATTGAGCCGCCGCCACCGTCGCCGCCAGTTTGAACACGAATACACCCTAGCGTACAGCAATGTTGAGTCAAAAAAAAAAAAAAAACAGCAAAACAGCAGCACGATTGAAGTAAATCAGGCAATATTGACCGACCACGGGGCATGTTGGAGTATTTTAAAATGTCATTACGATGGTCATGGGAGCTGTAGAGGGCCATAAAGGTCAGGGTCGTATACACCCGACTCAAACACGACACAAAAGCACCCTTTTCTGACAACACACACTGTGTGCACCTGTATAGGTATCGGCCTACGGGCTTCGATTTAAGTATAAATGGTAAATTTGTTGCTGGCAATCAAAATTAGATACCAGTAACGTAACGACACTCCTGTGTGAAATTGAATTGTCGGCATCTGGCAGATTCACTTAACCTACAAGCTGGTCCGCAGGCAATGAACTTTCTTTCAGACTGAAACTTGAACATGGGTGGGGGTCGGTTATAAAAACAGTATCCAAGGATAGACTAAAACCAAGAGACGGATGCTAAGGACTTTCGCAAAATGTAACCACAAATTGTGCATGCTAATTGCTGTGGGACAATCATTTATTTAGAGTATCTACCAAAGGACTACAACTGTAATGGCATCATGCCGAGAGATACACATTTTTGTGTGACACTTGTGATGGATGACGTTTACTTCTTCCTGGGCGCAGCACGAGAATGAAAAATGTTCCCAGATACCTCTGACTGTTGGTCTGTTCTCTGTTAAATTGGAAATTCGCTATCGTATACCCGAAAACTTGGTATCCAATTGATTTTTTGCTTTTACTAAAGAAAGTTCCACTGTAAGTTGTCCATTAATAATTGACTGTCATGCATAGGCTGACCAGACGTCCTCTTTTAAGAGGATATGTCCTCTTTTTATCTAAAAAAAAAAAAACCGTCCGGTGTCTTTTTTAAAAAAATATGCAATTTGCCCTCTTTTTGCGATTTCCCAGTTTACGGAATTTTTCGACACCACAAAACTACAACAAAACTTTTTTTTCAACACTAATTCCGAAATCTTCTACATACTTCTGGTGTGAACACGACCTAAAATATATTTGTACCCGAATTCATTCACTTCTGAGCACAGCCCCATCTTTTGTTGTTTTTTTAACGACCGTCTGAACACACCCACTCAATTGACAGCTCAGTTTCTGTTTAAAGTAAATACCAGAGACAATTCTAAGGCCCCCGCCCCAACTCGCAGTCCTCTTGCCGCTGGGCCCCGACATTTTTTTTCAAATTCGCCATTTTGTTTTCCTATTGGTGTTCTGTCAATTTAAAAACCGTGTGGTATGCAAAAACATACAAAAAATATAAAACCAATGCTGCCAACCGTGGGGGAATGTGATAGAGTTCGGGAATACCACATTTTAACAGCGAAATGGCGTCAGATGAACTACTCTTCTCCAGATTATGCACAAATAAGCGCCTGTTTCTGATCGACAAACAAATAGATTTGAATGTGGGAAGACCTGTGATGTATCGTAAAGTTTTATGTTGGAACGCTTCTTATTCATCGTTAAGCTCTAGTGGACAATGCTCTGTAGTTTTTGTCTCAAGTAAATCAAACTTACCACTCAGTAAATTAGTTCTTGGAAAATGCATCTCACTTACCTGAAATGAAAAATAGAAGTAAAAACATTATAACAAATATGTAGAGCCAGCTTTTGCAATTATAACTAAAGTTTAACTGGCGGACTTCGTTCTGCCCAAATTCGTTAATGTATAGGAAATATAAATTCCGCGGATTGCCCTTATTCCATACGATTTTACATTCGTATTTAAATTTCCCGTGCGTCTCGCTTTCGCTATGACAATTAATAAGTCGGAAGGACAATCGCTGTATGTGGCTTGCTCTCGTGTCGGCAAACATCCCACTTTGTACGTACAAGATGGGCCAAAAAAAATCATCCTATTGGAAGATGCTCTTATTTTCCCAAATGGCCGCCAATGTATACAAGTGAACAAGCCATGGAGCGATACACACCTCAAGAACGCGGAATAATCGTGCCTATTTTTTTGCGTAACAATTCGTCTTTAGTGTTGGCGCAGCGCGAATTCCGTACCCGATTCCACGGCCGTCCGACACCGACTGCGCAAATACTGTGCCGTTTGGCCACCAACCTTGAAGAGTATGGAACCACACGAGACGTTGCCAAGAGTGGCCGGTCCCGGAGCTCCCGTTGTGCCGACAATATCGACGCTGTTGACGAGGATGTCGAGCTGTCGCCGGAAACATCGACCAGATGCCGTGCCTCGCAATTAGCCATCAGCCGGTCGTTCCAAAGGCGAATTTCGGTCAAAGACTTGCGCATGTTCCGTACAAAGTCCAGTCCGAGCATCAGCTGCTGCCTGTCGACCGCCAAACGCGTGTAACCTACGCCTAAGCCATCCTCAATCTCGAGGATGAAGTGGACGATTTTTCGACCAAAATCATAATGAGCAATGAGGCTCATTTCCACCTCAGCGGGTACGTGAACAAGCAAAACTATCGCTTCTGGGGCACCGAAAGGACGAAGTGGACGATTTTTCGACCAAAATCATAATGAGCAATGAGGCTCATTTCCACCTCAGCGGGTACGTGAACAAGCAAAACTATCGCTTCTGGGGCACCGAAAATCCACGAGTAATGCAAGAGGAGCCATTACATCCGCTCAAAGTTACTGCATGGTGCGCTGTTCACGCTGGAGGAGTCATCGGGCCATTTTTTTTTTTTTTTTTTTTTTTTTCGAAAACGCCGCTGGTCAAACGACAACAGTGGACGGTGCGCGCTATAGGGCCATGTTAACCGAGTTTTTTTCTGCCGCAATTGGACGAATTAGGACTAGAGGACATCTTGTTCCAATAGGACGGAGCTACAGCATACACTGCGCGAGCCACAACCGATATTCTGAAGGCCGCCTTTCCCGGGTCGCCTCATCTCTCGTTTTGGCGATTTGCACTGGCCCGCTAGATCGCCCGATTTAACCGTTCCAGACTTTTTTTTGTGGAGGTTTTTGAAGTCCCGGTTTTACATGAACAAGCCTAGTAGCCCTCAAGGACAACATTCGACACGAGTGCGAGAATCTGTCGCCCGAAGTTCTCGCCGAAGTGATGAAAAATGCCATAAAACGAGCCCGTATGGCAATCAATTGTGACGGCGCCCATTTGGCCGATATCATCTTCTCGACTTGACCAATAATAATTCTTAAGGTTCAAATAAACATAATCAAAAAACAGAATCGAAGTTTTTCATTTAGAAAAAAAAAATGAGAGCCAAACAACATCGGATAACTTCTTTTGGCCCACCTTGTATAATGAACATGTGCCATAAAGCAATTCCATGTTGGCCTACACGTCAATCATTATGCGGTTTGATTGAAACGGTGTCGGTGACATAAGGCCATATTTCGAAATATGGCCTTACGACACTTTCACAAAGCGACATAAGGCCATATTCGAACATATGGCCTTTTGTCACTTTGCTAAAGCGTCATAAGGCCATACATATTCCCTGTTGAAAGATTAAAAATTCTCGCGCTGTAGGCGCTGTTGTCCAATAGATCAGTTGACATTCCTGCCTGCCATCGTTTAAAAAATAATAGTAAAAATTCGAATAAATTCATGTTCCATAGGTTTTTGAAATATGGCCCTATGTCGTAAAAAAAATATGGCCTTATGACGCTTTGTGAAAGTGTCATACGGCCATATTTCGAAATATGGCCTTATGTGACGGCACCGTTTCAATCAAACCGCAATGATTGAAGTGTCGGCCAACATGGAATTGCTTTATGGTACATGTACATTATACGTACAAAGTGGGATGTTTGCCGAGACGAAAGCAAGCCACATACAGCGTTTGTCCTTCCGACTTATTTATTGTCATAGCAAAAGTGAGACGCACGGGAAATTTAAATACGAATGTCAAATCGTATGGAATAAGAGGAATCCGCAGAATGAGACCATCTTCGCTTTTGAATTGTCCCCTCAAAATCGTCGCTTGAATGATAATTCGTTTGAGATTCTTGAGGTTACAAAATGTCGGTGCATTGAGGTTGCGCAACAAAATTATAACTGAGCCAAATTTCGATTTCAAATTGTGTAGCAAATTACCCATATCCAATTATACCGAAACGAAATCAAATGCAGTCGATGGATAAATCAACTCAATATAACTAGGAACGACGCAACAAAAAGGAAACCAAAAAAAGCAAGTATATCAACCCAGTGTTCTCAGACTTTGAAGATTGTTTTCCCCTTTTTTTGTCAGGAAAAATTTTGGTGAAAGTGAAATTTGCACTTATTTTCATAAGAAAAACTTTAAAAGTGTAATTTTTTTATTAACAAGCTTAAAATAAGCATATCACATAAAAATATACATATTATACAAAATTCTCTTTTCTACTAGACATAATATCGAAACAAGTGAAAGCATTCATATGCACAAAAAGTCACACGCAGACGTTCGATGGGCTTTTTTCATTCATGTTTAATAATTCAAACTTAATCAATTACCTCGGACAACATTTTATAATTGGAGGTGATTTTAACTCCAAACATAGTTTCTGGGGATCTAGATGCATATCGCGAAAGGGAAAAATACTTAACGAAGTGTATATGCAGAACAATTTCGATTCTCATTCGATAGGCAAACCAACATACTGGCCAACTGATGTCGCTAAAATACCTGATTTGATTGATTTCTTTATTACAAAAGGACTACCCGCCAATCGTATTAAAGTTAAAGAATGTTTTGATATTTCTTCTGATCATTCTCCGGTAATTTTAACAACGACTGAGACATTTATAAAAAATGAAATACCGCCAAGGCTAACAAACGCCAAAACAGACTGGGAAGGCTTCAAAAAAGATGTCCAGAGCAATACAGAAGTGCGTGAATCACTCAAGACGCCTTACGAATTAGAAGTTGCGGTCGACCGCTTCGTCAATATCGTACAGAAAGCTGCATAGAATAATACTCCTCACACGCAGAGAACATCGAACTATAACTGCGTCAAATACCGGCAGGAAATAATTAATATGGTCAGAACAAAACGAAGAGCGCGAAAAAGATGGCAACAAACTCGAGCCCCGCAAGATAAAACGAACTTAAATCGACTTACTAACTTGCTAACAAAGTCTATTAAAGATTTTAAAAGTGAAGAGGCCAGAAATTACCTCGAAAGCCTAACAGCTGAAAAAGAATCCAATTACTCGCTTTGGAAGGCTATTAAAGCCACAAAAAGGCCGAAGATCGCAGGGCCGCCTATTAAGATAACCCAAGGTGTTTGGGCAAAAAGCGACAAAGAAAAGGCGGATGTTTTCGCCGCTCATGTAGAAGAAACTTTTAAGCCGTTCGATGGTCAAGTGCTTAACGGAAATAATAATGCATCAGATAGACTAACATCTGAAAATAATGTAGTAATAAACGCTACACTCACCAAGCTCGGGCAAGTAATAAAGAAAGTTAAGCCCAAAAAAGCTCCGGGATACGACCTGATCACGGGTGAACTCCTAAAAATGTTACCTCGGAAAGCATTTACTAAGCTTCTTCCCATTATAAACGCCGCGATCAGATTACAATACATTCCGAGTCAATGGAAAGTCGCGGAAGTCATAATGGTGCTAAAACCAGGCAAACCACCGAATGAAAAAAAGTCTTATAGACCATCTCGCTTCTTCCAATTATTTCCAAAGTTTTTGAGAGGATATTACTCAGGCGCTTACAACCAATTATAGAAGAAAACCGTCTTATACCCGATCATCAGTTCGGGTTTAGAAGCAAACATTCGACAATCGATCAAGTGCATCGGATAACTGACGTAATAGAGAAAGCTCTAGAAGAAAATAAAATTTGCTCTGCCGTGTTCTTGGACGTTTCGCAAGCATTTGATAAGGTTTGGCATGAAGGCCTCAAGTGCAAATTAAGACAAGTTCTCCCCGAACGATTATGGAAAATTCTACAATCGTATCTAGAGAATAGACTCTTCCGTGTCAAACACGGAAACGAATATTCGGAATTTAAAGAAATAAGGGCAGGTGTGCCACAAGGAAGCGTCCTTGGGCCTCTCATGTACCTGTTATTTACGCGTGATATTCCGCAAACAGAAGGTACTACCGTAGCCACTTTTGCCGATGACACTGATATACTAGCAGTTGGTTCAACGACCAAAGAAACAAACAAAATATTACAAGGCGCGCTTAACCAGGTCTATGAATGGACAAAATCATTGAGGATCGCTCTTAACGAAAAGAAATCGGTTCACGTGGGTTTTACATATAAAAATACAAATAATTTGCCTGTATTTATAAATACGGTACAAATTCCTTTTGCGAACGAGGCCAAATATCTTGGAATGACTCTCGACATAAAATTTAAATGGAAGCCGCATGTAAAGAAAAAATGCGAAGAACTTAAAATTAAATATAGATAACTTTATTGGTTACTCGGAAAATATTCCAAGCTTACCCTCGAGAACAAGCTTGTATTATAGTTACATATAAGCAAGTGATGAAGCTTGTTTGGACATATGGTATACAGTTATGGGGCTGTACCAGCGATTCAAATCTAAACATTTTACAAACTTTTAAAAATAAAGTGCTAAGATCATTTGTCAGTGCACCGTGGTACATTAGAAATGAAGATCTCCATTGAGACCTCGGAATTTCCACCGTTAAGGACGAAACGAAAATATGCGCTCGAAAGTATAGAAATCGATTATTAGGACATATTAATAGCTCGGTCCGTGAAATTCTCGATGAAACTAATTTATTGCGGCGACTACAACGAACTAAACCTTCGTGATAAAAAAATTGCTTGATAAGTCATAACTTAGTTGCAGCACAAAATAAATTTGCAGGAGGTGGTTTTAGTGAGTAAAAATCTCACACTACTATGAGAATGCGCCGAGTGTCCTCATAGTGTCTTCTAGAAGATTTCCACCTACCTCGGAGAAAAAAAAAAAAAAAAATGTTTAATATGGACAATTCATTCTTTAAAATACATTTTAATTTTATTTCTAAACATTATACGTTTCACAGAGATTTTTTTTATTTTTCCCATTTTTTAAAGCTTGTTCCTATGTTTTCGCCTCATTCATTCAAAAAGCTTCACCTGGCGGTTTTTCGAATCATCAATAAATGTCAAAGTCGATGCGTAGCGTCATCTGTTTTCGAACAAATGTATAGATACCAAAAACATAATTTGTGCTATTTCCGATTGCGTTGTTTTCTATCTGGGTCCCCAGTTTGGACAACATCACACATCAACACTCGGACTTGAACACCCTGAGGTCAACCCAGGCATACTATATGAGTATGAATCCGAGAAGACAGTTATGCAAAATAGATTTGAAGAAAATCAAACATTGCATTGTTGCAAGGGAACGTTGCGTCCCTGCTGTTTAGCCAACACATTAAAATTAGGGATGTTACGGAGGTGGTTTTACCGGAGTCGGAGTCGGAAGCGCCATACGAACCTCCGCGGAGTTGGAGTTGAATCGGAGTCGGAGTCGGAGGCGGAGGTCGCACGCAGACACAAATTATTAATATATAAAATTTGAAAATATAAAATTGACACACGCACTCTAAACTTCAATGCAAATCTCGCCTAGTTATGTAAAATACATAAAAGAGTGAAAAGACAGTCGTATTGTAAAATGATGCAACTCGATAATTCTTTGTTATTCATGTTCATCGGTCGCCTCGTCACCCATGATGGTGCTCCGATAAACCTCCGATGTGATTATATCGGAACCGAAGCCGGATTCGGAGGTGCAATTTAAACCGGAAGTTCCGACATATCGGATTCGGAGTCGAAGCTCCGTATCATCCCTAATTTAAATACAGGGTGTCCGCCGGGAAGGTATACTACTTTGTTTTGCAGCCATTTTGGTAAACATAAGTCTTGACAGTTCAGTTCATATTTGTTGGCAGTGGTGAAGTAGACACGTGGCAAACTTATTATGGAAAAATATTCGATAAACCAACGTTTTTTTAAACGTTAAAACATTTTATCAAAATCAATCATCGATTACTGTGACGATGAGAAAGTTACGTGAAATTTTTGGGAGAAACAACGTCCCAACAAAACGCACTATTCATCGTGTAGTGAATGATTTCGAAGAAAGAGGGTCTGTAGGTGATAGGCCCAAGCATGGACCACAACGTACTGCAAGATCGGTTGAAAACATTACTGCTGCTCAAGGAAGTGTTCAAAACAATCCATCAACTTCAATTCGACGCCGTGCTCAGGAGCTTGGTCTTCAAAGACCAACTTTGCCGACAATTTTGCACAACTTCATGCTTTGGGCTTGATTAACATGTGGTATCAACAAGACGGTGTCACATCGCATACAGCCAGGATTACAATGGAATAATTGCGAGACCTCTTTCCACAACAAGTTATTTCAAGAAATGGTGATGTTGATAGGCCTTTACGGTCGCCTGATTTGACTGTTCCGGACTTCTTTTTGTGGGGATATCTGAAAAGCAAGGTTTATGCAAACAAACCAGAAATGCTTGAGCAACTCAAACAAAATATTCGTGATGAAATTACTGAAATACCGCGTGAAATGTGTGAGAATGTAGTGAAAAATGTGCTCAAAAGGGCTCGCATTTGTGAGACTAACAGAGGCGGACATTTTCCTGATATTGTATTCCATACATAATTGCCGACATTAAATAAAACATTTATCAATATAAGATCCATTCTCTTTCATTTAATCAAAAATTATAAACAAACAAAGTAAAGGGTCCGCCATCTAACTTTTTTTTTTTTTTTTTTTCAACTAGTGCTTTTCGCGAATGGTAACACTTAGCTCATGTCTGATTTGACAGATAATTAGTTTTATCCTTCCGCTGAACGAATATGGTTGTGTATACGCTTGAACAACGCTGGGAAATATTGCGACATTACTTTGAAAATCTTGGTAATGTTGCAGAACGGGTGCGAAAATGCGTACGGATTTTGGAAGAAGAGAAGCACCGTCAGCTCCGTGTGTTCGTTATCTTGTGAAAAAAGTGAAAGAAACAGGCATCCTCATCGATAAACCAAAGCGTGAAAAGTCAAAAACAGTGCGTACACCCGAGAAAATTGCTGCTGTGGCAGAAAGTTTGCGTGAAGCGTCATCAACATCAATTCACCGTCGTTCTCAACAATTGAACATTTCGGAGACATCATTTAGACGAATTTTGCATAAAGACCTTGGTATGACGCCATACAAAGTTCAATTGAATTGAAGAGGAGGATATTGGCAACATTTGCTTTCAACAGGACGGCGCTACGTGCCACACAGCCGAAGCTACACTCGATGTTTTGCGCCCTGTTTTTGAAGATCGCATTATCGGAGCTGCGATTTGACACCGTTGGACTATTATTTGTGGGGTGCCGTAAAATATAAGTGTTACGCCGACAAGCCAGAGACAATTGACGCTTTAAAGGACAATATTCGTGAAGCCATTGGTGAAATACAGCTGGACACAATCGATAATGTGCTTAAAAATTGGACCGATCGTGTAGGCTACTGCATGGCCAGCCGAAGCAGCCATTGGAATGGAATTATATTCCATTATTAACCGGAAGGATTGTACTTTTAAATAAAAAAAGAAATTTGAGAAAATACTCAGTAGTTTTTTTTTATAGCATTTTCAAAAAAAAAAGTTATTTGGCGGACCCTTTAGTATACCTTCTCGGCGGACACCCTGTATTAGCTATTCACCACCATTTGCTACCTAGTCTTAAGTCAAAAGTGTAATTGTGACAGAAGGGTGTTTTTTTTTTATTTTAGATAAAACAAGGATGAGTTTTTTTTTAAATTGAAATGAAATTTACTTTATTCGAAAGATAATCTTCTGGCATTATAATTTAAGTATGATTTCTGGCAAATGACCGCCACGACTGGCTCGGACGTAGTCTAATTTAGAGGTCTAATTTTCGATGACTTTTTCCCACATTTGATGCCGTATATCGGCAATAACGAGGAGAATGTTGTCCTCCAACTGGTCAATTGTTTCGGGCTTATCGGGGTAGAGTAGCGACTTCAGATATCCCCACAGAAAATAGTCAACGGCGTTAAATCGCACGATCTTGCAGGCCAATTTACGGGTCCGCAACGTGAAACTATGCGGTTACCAAACGTTTCCTTCAATAAATCAATTGTGGCACGAGCTGCGTAACATGGTGCGCTGTCTTGTTGAAACCACAGTTCCTGCACATCGTGGTTGTTCAATTGATGAACGAAAAAGTCAGTAAGCATGACTCTATAGCGGTCACCATTGACTGTAACGTTCTGGTCAGCATCGTTTTTAAAGAAGTACGGACCAATTATTCTACCAACCCATAAAGCACACCGAAGTCAGTGTTTGTGGATGTAACGGTGTCTCAACATACACTTGAGGATTATCATCACTCCAAATACAGCAGTTTTGTATATTGACGTATCCATTCAACCAAAAGTGAGCTTCATCGCTAAAAAGAAAAAATGGACGTAGTGCGCGATACGTATCTCGAACAGAACCATGATTTTCAAAAATAAATTTGCACTTAAAGTTCTATACCTCTAAAAAAAACACCCTTTAAAAAAAGTTCAATAAAAGCAAAAGTAAAATGGACCAACGAGAAAGCATAGAAACTGACTAATCAAACATATCAACAATACAGTCCGAACAGGTTTTGGACGAGAGTAATTTATTACGCCGACTTTAAAGAACGAAACCGTTCGACTTGGTAAGATAAGATTAACCGCGTCTAAATTGCGGAAAATTCAGGATCTTTCATTGGAAAGTAACCTGTCAAAAGTTGTTATTTTGTGATAGAAAAATTGCTTGATAAGTTATATCTTAGTTGCAGTATCATCTAACAATCTTTCGAAGGGTGGTGTTTTTAGTCAATAAAAATCTGACACTACTATGAGCACGCCTTTGCTATTTTCATAGTGTCTTTGGAAGATTTTCACCTGCCCTCGGAAAAAAAAAGATACCTCGTATACCCATCAACATTAAGATACAGCAAATTTCCCTCAAACTGTGCTTCGCCATGACAATGAATAACTCTCAGGACCAAACTTTAAAATACACTGGTGTCGATATCGATGCAATGGTAAGTAGTAGCTCCCACGGTCAGTTATAGGTAGATATCTAGCTTGCTCCCGCGTAAGTTTACCCAAAAGCCTGCTTATATTAGTGGCGCCCAATAAAAAGGACAAGAGATCTTCTTTATATAAGGAAATCCTTTTAAGCGGGAATTAAAACACTTGTTTCTTACTTTTAAAATTAAACAATATTTATTTGGAACTATGTCCTTTATTATTGAAATACTTTTTACTAATTCTAAAAGGAGCTTAAGGCTACTATGTAGTTACAATAAGACTGTTGATAAATTCATCATACAGTCGTATTTATATACTTTTCTTATCTATCTACAAGGAGACCCAAGCGTACAATCGTCTTGCTTGATAATGAAGAAGAGATAATATTCCAACATTGTATACAAACGATATTATCTCTTTTACATATGTTATCATTGTAGCGTTGTGTGCAAGACTGTACTAGAGACTAAAGATATCATTGAATACAAATAATGTTATCTTTTTCTCAATATGTTTTGCTATGGATACTTAACTCCCCCCCTTGTTAAACGAAATCGTCCCGATTTTTCGACGCTATTTTTAACATTTCTCTTTCATAAGTTTTGTTATATGCGTCAATCTTTTTTTGTTTTTGACGATCTGTTATACATTGTATAGTTTTTATCATTACGTACGTAAATGCTAGAATAACAATCAGTGTTACAATTGTGTATATAGTTGATAATATCGGTTTTTCTTCAAAAGGAATAATTAGTTTTTTTAAAGTATCTATGTTATCGAATTTGTACATTGTATCTTCTTTAATTATTTGGTCGATGTAAGACTCTGAATTATGATTTCTTAATATAACTTCTTTAATTTGCTTATGCATGTTTTTGTATATTTTATCGTCTAGATTTATAGTATTTTCATAAGTAACTAAGTTTATACCATTAATTGTTTGATTATTTAACTTATGCTTACCGCTTAATAACATAACACCGGATTCAATTTCTAAGTCGTAATCGTATTCTTGTTTAATGTTGCATTTTGAAGTTATATTCTTTAAAAGTGGAATAAGACAATTTTCTTCTTCAAAGTTAATTTCACAAATGTTTTTACTTAGATGATTTTGACAATTTCTTGTTCTTAAATAAGTTTGGTTACATAAGGCAATTGTTTTATCTGTAATGATTTTTCCATGTTTTGAATTTAAAGGTGTTACTTTATACAATTTACATGATTTAATTAGAACTGGATATTTATATATTGTGATGAAGAATTCATCAGTTCTAGCTAATAATATTTTAGAGTACTCAAGTATATTTATTATGGGTACTTGAATTATTTCATGTTGAATAATATTTTTAATGTCATCTAAGTCTAGGCTTTCTGATAAATATTCATTATTTTTTGCTGCATTAATTGTTCTGGTCAATAATAATAATTGTTCGTACACTTGTTCTATTACTAAATGTTCTTTAAGGCTCTGACCTTCGAATTGTTGCAAAATTTGTTCAAATCTAGAATTTATAGTTTTTTGTTTATTATTGTTTTCTATGAGATTATTTATACTCGTTTCTATGTTAACTAAGTCATAATGGTCAGGATTACCAAACACATATTTGAAAGCTGTTCCTAAAAAGTTAATTGATCTAGTATGCCTAGTATGTTCTTGTAATTGGTCTGCTAAATTCTTAATTTTACTTAACCAAATTTTTTCTTCTTGTGTAGGTTGATATTTACTAGTTACGATATTTACGTAAGGTTGAAATATCGAAGTCAGGTTGGTGGCATGTAACAAATAAGTTTGTTCTTTGAATAAATACACGTCATCTGTTTGCGTAAGTATAAACTTCTTGTTTAGTAACTCAGTTATTTGAACGTTTCCTTGCCCTTCTTGACTCTGTACAATTCCTAGTAATGTTAGGAATATTAATATTTTCGTCATCTGAAAAATGATAATTCTTTATGTTATCCTTGTGAATTTTTATTCCTTCTTTAGAGATTACAGTGTCTCCTTTATCTTCTTCTACTATTCTTGTTATGTATCTGGCGTTAGATTTCTTTCTAAGACCTGTGATTCTTACCATTATCTTATCTCCTTTTTTATACTCTCTGTGTCGAGTTCCTTTATTTAGACGTTCGATCACTTTTTTGGATGCTGAGTTTAGTTTATTTATTATAATTTCACTATTGCTATATTTATTTTGATTAAAGAAAATGTCTCTAGGTTTCAAACCGGTAACTGAGTGTATAGAATTATTTAATTCACGCACTGTTCTAAATATTTCTTCGATAAGTCTTGTTTTATTCTGAATTGTGAATATTCTAGACAGTTCAGTTATTGTACCGTTTACACGTTCTACCTGACCGTTCGCTGTCGATCTGTATACTGGAGTTTCTACTTTAGTTATGTTGTATTTCAAACACATTTGGTTCACCATTTCTGTTTTGAATCCCTTCTCGTTATCTGTCATGAGTCGTTCACATTTTGGGAAATAATTAGATAAGACCTCTTCCATAACGTCGTACAGTCTGTTTCGAGTTTCGATTTCCCGAAGGATTGTATATTTAGAATACTTATCTACTGTTACAAGGAAAGTATACTTGTCGTTGAAGTATATGTCCATATGAATGTGTGTTCCCACATGTGTTGGTATTTCTGAATTATTCAGAGGTTCTCTGATAGGTTTTCTTTCATATTTTCCAAATAGACATGCTATGCATTTTCTGTTGAAACTCTTTGCTTGTTTATTTAGATCGGGCCAGTAATATTTCTCTGAGATTTCTTGTATATTGTTACGTAACCCTCGGTGTGCTCTTTCGTGAGTTACCCTTACAAGTTTTAGTTGTTCCTCCAAATTTGTCACGTCTTGAAGTTTTCTTGGTGTGAATATAAATCTTACTAGTGGGAATTCTTTTTTTATGTTTTCACCATATTTGTATATGTTTTCAAATTTCGTATGCAAAGCTACAATCTTTTGGGGTTGTATAACTTCTTTCATCTGCCTTAGTAAAGAGTCTTTGTCCTTAAACTTTATTATGAGTCTTATTTTGTTACTAAAATAGATTTGTGTTTCGATATTATTTGTTATATCTTCAATAAGTTCGAACTGTGCAGTGTATGCATTAAAAGGCTGATTCACAGTTTTTATTATATCATTAGAAGAACTTTCAGCTGAATGTGCTGTTTCTATGGTAGAAGTATTTATGCGTTGACGTGATAATGCGTCAGCTACAAGATTTAGGTTTCCTGGTTTATAAACTAATTTTGCTCCAAAGTCTTCAATGATTCCCTTCCAACGTTTCAGCTTTGTGTTGGGATTTTTTTCTGATACAGAATATATAAGGCTCTGGTGATCGGTATATATGGTTAAGTCTGCTATACCATATATGTAGTTTCTGAGTTTTTGTAAGGACCATATGATCGCTAATAGCTCTTTCTCGTTTGTGCTATAGTTCTCTTCTGTCTTACTCAGTGTTCTTGACAAGAAGTGTATAGGTTGCTTATTCTGACTTAGTACGGCTCCAATAGCTATGTTGGATGCATCAGTAGTAAGCTCGAATGGTTTACTATAATCCGGTTGAAAAAGTTCGACTTGTTCTTTCAAATAATTTTTTAAAATTCTAATCGCTTCTAATGCTGAATCATTCAGATTTAACTTAATATTTTTACTTTGTTTTTTGTTTACTTTACCGTTATCTCCTCGTAAATATAATGTCAGGGGCTTGGCTATGCTTGCGTATCCTTTTATAAACTTACGATAGTAACCTGTAAGACCTAAAAATCCTCTCAAATCCTTTACCGTTTGTGGGACTGGAAAATTTTCTATAGCTGCTATTTTCTCAGGGTTCGTAGTGATTCTACCATGTCTGATTATGTGACCTAAGTATTCTACTTCTTCTTGAAAAAACTTACTTTTCTCATCAGATATTTTTAATGTGGCTTTATTGAGTACGTCGAATACTTGACTTATGTGCTGTATATGTTCTTCCTCAGATGAAGAATATATCAATACGTCATCAATGTAAACGTGTACGAATTTACCTACAAAGTCTCTCAAAATGTCGTCCACGCATCTCTGAAATATGCTTGGTGCATTTTTGAGCCCGAAAGGCATTCGTTTAAAATGATATTTTGCGCCATTTATAGCAAAAGCTGTTTTTTCTTTATCATCTGTTTTGATTTTAATTTGGTGGAAACCTGACTCCAAATCTAATGTTGTAAAGTACTTGGCTTTACCTAAATTTTGAATTGTCATGTTGACATCCGGAATGGGGTATCTGTCTGTTACAGTGTGAGCGTTAAGTTTTTGGAAATCAACAACCATGCGCCGTTTTGGTTTTCCTTTTTCGTCCAAACCTTTTTTAGGTACTGTCCATATGGGACTGTTATAAGGACTATGGCTTTTTTCTATTATATCGTCATGTAAGAGTTTCTGTATTTCTTTGTTTACGAATTCGTTATCTGCTATGGGATATGGATATTGTTTAACATAAACCGGATTATCATTGGTCGTCCTAATGCTTGCTTCTATAGTATCTGTAAAGGGTAACGGTCCTATGCTGTTATTAATCTTCATCAGTCTATCTATGTCTGCTTTATAAATATTATTTTCCCCAATTATGTAATTAATTTTCTGAATAGATTCGACACTGCTTATGGTAGTTAGAGTCATATTACTGAAATTTATTTCCGCGTTTAGAACTTTAAGTCCTTCATATCCTAATATCATATCAAAAGACTGAATATCCTCTAATTCAAAAAATGTTATATTTTTCTTTAATATCCTAACTACTTTCTTTGTATCTACCATAGAATAACCATGCATTGTTTTTATTTTTATAGGTTTAATTTTAATTTTTTTGCTAGAATCGCATTTTCTATTAATGTAATTATGGGTTGCACCAGTATCAATAAGAATTTTATAAATTTTCTTAGAAATAGTACTAGTTAAATTTAAGCAGGGCAACCCGTCTACTAGTTTAAATGATCTATTCTTATGTTATTATTTACCATACATTCCGTTTCATCTGCTTCTGCATATGTACTGCTGACATCGTCTCTGCGTTGTTGTCGGGAGTTATTTACTCTCTGCTGCTTGAAGTTCTGCTGATAAGATCGTTGCGGTCTGTTGTGTGTGTTGAAACTCCCGCTGTGTTCACGTTTCGCTGGTGGATTATATACATCGGGTTTGTATTGATTCCAATTTTGTCGCTGTGCATGTACAATTTGTCTCGAGTTTATCTCCATCGGCTGTGGTCCTTGATTGTGTTGCTGCATATTATCGTATTGCTTCTGGGGTTGATAATTCGTTGTTTGGCTCGAATAATTTGGTCTTCTTTCGTTTCTGCGTTCATGTGGCATATTTTTGTGGTGCTTATCCTGAGTGAGATGTAAATGCCTGTGCACATTATCATGTTCTATTCTGCGAGCAATTGCGAATGCGTGTTCTAGATCATTTATTGTAGCTGAATATAATGATCCTCTTGTAAAGTTGTCACTCATACCATCAATGAATATACGAACTGCGTCGTCGTTAGCATTTTTAATTAGTCTGTCGATTATATTCGGCGGATCACCTGACATAGTGATTTTTGATATTATTAAATTGAGATTTTTATTTATCTCGTCGTGGTATTCAGACAGTGTGCTTCTTTTTTGCGTGATGGCTTTCATCATGTCTTGTAGCACGTATAGAGGTTCTTGATTAGAGTACGTATAATCTAATCTGTTACGTATCGCCTCAAAATTAAAAATTGTGTTATAATTAGTTAACACATTCGCGGCTGCACCCTGTATTTTACTTTTCACTATAGTCAATGCTGCTGCGTACTTACTGTGTGTTTTGAAGTTTTTAATGCTGTCCATTAATCTGGATGCTTCTTCGCGCCACGACCGATAATTTGATTGATCGCCGTTGAAAATAGGTAGGCTTTTAAATGCGTCTAACTGTATTTCACTACCATCTGTATATGTGGTTCTTATTTCCTCTAGCACAGGTATGTTTGGTACTATGCCTAATCCAGATTTTACTTCATTTAGTTTTGTTTCTAAATTAGTGTTTATTTGATTTTGGTTAGTTATTATTGCTGCTAACCTTGCATTCTCTGTGCGTGTGTGCTCTAGGGTTTGTGTTACTGTGTTGCTCCTGGTTTCTAAAGCTTCTAATCTTGCCATTAATACTGCGAGTTGTTCCATTTTGAACTCGTGTCTGTTGTCGTCGAATTTGTGTGTTTTTTTTCTCCACATATACACTTTCACTGAATTGCTTTGCTGCTTCGTACGAAGAAGCTATATTTGTACCTGCTATGCTAGGTAATTCTTGTAACCGGTAACGCGAGTGTTCTGTTTATACTAGATTTCACTACTTGTTCCCGAGGTCCGCTCGATTGAAGTTAAAAAGTATATTTAACCTCCTGGCAGGATCGCCAATTAAAACACTTGTTTCTTACTTTTAAAATTAAACAATATTTATTTGGAACTATGTCCTTTATTATTGAAATACTTTTTACTAATTCTAAAAGGAGCTTAAGGCTACTATGTAGTTACAATAAGACTGTTGATAAATTCATCATACAGTCGTATTTATATACTTTTCTTATCTATCTACAAGGAGACCCAAGCGTACAATCGTCTTGCTTGATAATGAAGAAGAGATAATATTCCAACATTGTATACAAACGATATTATCTCTTTTACATATGTTATCATTGTAGCGTTGTGTGCAAGACTGTACTAGAGACTAAAGATATCATTGAATACAAATAATGTTATCTTTTTCTCAATATGTTTTGCTATGGATACTTAACTCGGGTCCATGCAAAAGGAAGCCACGGGCAATGGGCGTTACACGTTACTAATAATCTTAATAAACGTTTGCACTAAATATTTCGTGGGTCACAGTGGATAATGTTGTTGAAAAATATTCCCAATGCCAGATCGTAAAATTAAAAAATTTAACCTGAACGTTGATTGATTATTAAAATAGAAGACGTGGGTAAAAGCTATAGTAAGGTACAAGACATCAGTTCATATCACTATTGAACGGAAGTCCCGAATGTTTTCCGCTTTTCTCTTAAATTGGTTAAGGATATGGTTTGTTTCGTCTTTTTAGGGCTACGTAGCCAAAATGGCAAGAAACGGAACCCTTATATATTCGTCATGTCTGTCTGTCTGTCTGTCCGTCCGTATGTCACAGCCACTTTTTTCCGAAATTTTAAGAACTATACTGTTGAAACTTGGTAAGTAGATATATTCTTTGAACCGCATTACGATTTTACACAAAAATAGAAAAAAAAAATCAATAAATTTTGAGGGTTCCCCCATTTACTTATCAATAACTTAATTAAAAAAATACACTTCTATTAAATCATCGATCGATTGCTGCTACGGAAACCTACATGGGCGAGTCCGACTCGCACTTGGCCGCTTTTATTTATCTCGCTTTTTTGTTGTTTCGTTTTCGTCGTTTCGCATTTTGTTGTTTCAGCATTTTTATTAATAGGTTTTCCAATTATTTGGCCTATATTTATTACAAAAAAAAAAAAAATAGACTTTAATTTAGTTCGTTATAAGCGCATTTCGCCTTTTATTGTTTAGTTTTTCGATTATATCGCTTTTTGTTTATTTTGATTGTAATTATTTCGCCATCATTTGTTTCGGTTTTTTTTTTTTTTTTTTTTTCTTATGTAAAGAGCCCAAGGGCATTTAAATTCGCGCGGTTGAGATTAGCCTCCATTCCAACATTCCAGTGTTGTACTAATGGCGCCGGTTGTTTCTATACATGCTAGTCTTTGAATTTTGGTCATTAGTTTGAGATTCAATGGTTTGTTTGTGGCTTGCCACCGGACTAGGCTTCCGTACGTGAGTATTGGACTCATTACAGCCGTATACATCCAGAGAATTATTTTAGGGTTTGGTCCCCACATTTTGCCAAAGATTCGGTTGCATGCCTAAAAAGCATTTCCAGCTTTTTTTTTTAACTCTTTCATTGATGTTTAATTTCGAATTAATCTTCCTAACTAAAATTATACCCATATATTTGGCACTCCCGGCTACCCTAAGAGGTATACCCTCAATAGTTGGAGGATCGAAGTTTGGAATCACTCTTTTGTTACTGAACAATACTAGTTCAGTTTTCTGTGAATTGACTCCAAGACCGCATTGTTTTGCCCACACATTAAGTGCTCGTAATGCGTTTTCTAGTAGTTAGCTTATGGTAGGTAAGAATTTACCTGTAGCATGTATTACTATATCGTCTGCATAAGCAGTTACTTTAACCCCTTTATTTTCGAATTTCACTAGTATTTCGTTTATGACAAAGACAAAGAGTAAGGGGGATAGGACTCCTCCTTGTGGTATACCTCTTGAGGCTGTCACTCTAAGATCAGTGTCACCTAGTTTTGCATTAATGTTTCTTTCAATTAGCATGCATTCAATCACATTTGTTAGCGTTAGGTCAACGTTGGAATTGACATTGTAGGAAAGGACACATAGGAAAGCGGCTAGTGTGTATTCTTAGTCCTTTAGGGACTTTTCAATGATGCTGGTGACCTCCTGTAACGCGGTCTCAACCCCTTTACCTTTAATGTGGGCATGCTGAGCCGTTGAGATCACACTAAAGTCACCCCGACTACGGATAAAAACGTTTAAAAGCTTTTCGAAGGTTTTCAGGATGAAAGATGTTAGACTTTAATGCCTGAAGTCTTTAGTAGTCGTGTGGCTAGATTTGCCTGCCTTCGGAATGAAGACGACCTTTACTTCTCGTCATGCCCTGGGAATGTGACCACATTCTAGGCAGCGTGTGGAGAGTCTTATCAGGGCTGGTATAATAATTGACCTGGATTTCTGGAGCATTATTGGAAAAATCCCGTCAACCCCAGGTGAATTATATGGAGAAAAAGTCTTAATCGACCAGTTAACTTTTTCCTCAGTTATTATACCTTCTGGAACTGTTGCAAAAGTAGTTGCGATGTTCGGTGTGGACTGGACAGGTGTTTGGGGTGTACAACCCGGAAAGTGAATCTGTACAAGCAGACTTAGAGTGTCCTGCGTCCAGTTACCACTGCTGTCTTTTAGATATCCTGGAACCGCAAGTTTATGGGAACTAAGTACACATTCAAAAATAAGAAGAGGGAACTTACTTCCAACATTTAGAATTGGATAATTTTTTTTAACTAAAGGACTATTCACATGAGAGCGACCAACTAGCAATTAATGCATGTACACCCGCTTAACCGGACACGAAATGTGAAAGGAGAATATTTTACTTTAATTAACATGTTTGAAATGTATCCTGATCGGTTTTACAAGTATTTTAGAATGTCCAAGGAAGTGTTTTACGAAATTTTTCAAATGGTTAAAGATGATCTAAAGCCTAAGCTATTAAGTTTTCGAAGGCATGAGATCTGTGCCAAAGAGAAAGTGGTCATAACTTTAAGGTAATGGTTACACATTTTATTTAGGCCACAACAGAAAACTTTTTTTTTATTGTTTCCAGATTTCTTGCTACTGGCACCAGTTTTGTAGATTTGGCGTTTAGATATCGAATGGGAGTATCAACAGTTAAAAAGTCAATCGACCAAACCATAAACGCAATTATTGCAAATTGCTTACGAATTATAATCCCTGACAAGTTAACTGCAGCAGACTGGAAGAAAATATCAACAGAATTTTTGCAACTATGGAATTTTCCAAATTGTCTGGGAGCTGTAGATGGCAAACATGCACTGACATTTGCACCGAAAAAAGCGGAAGCCTGTATTTTAATTATAAAAAATCATTTTCATACAATCTTATGGCTATCGTAGATGCAAGTTATAGATTTTTGATGGTAGATATTGGCGCCTATGGAAGCAATGCTGATTCTACAGTTTTTTCAAATTCTTATTTCGGTAATGCTTGGCTAAATAATCCACGTAGCCTCAATATACCAGAGGACTCACCACTTCCTGGTACCACATCAAACCTCCCTCACGTAATTATTGGAGACGAGGGATTTGCATTAAAGAAAACTATTCTTACACCCTTTCCTGGTTACAATCTTTCAACAAAGGAACGACTTTTTAACTACAGGTAATATTGACTTTTAAACGATAGCAACTAGTTGTATTTGCATTGTTTAACTTGCTTTTACTTCAGGTTATCGAGAGCAAGAAGGGTGGTGGAAAATGCTTTTGGTATACTGTCACAAACATGGAGAATCCTTTTAAAGCGCATGGAAGTGGGCAAATCATCGGCTACCAATATAATTTAAGTATGTTGTATTTTACATAATTTATTACGAACAAACATTTCTGAAGCTCGATCAAAGCATAACGCAACCACTTCAGAACGTAATGTTGATATCAATGAAGTGATAACATTAATCCCAGCTTCATGTGCTTATGACATTCGAGATCAATTTGCAGATTGGTGTGTGTCTGAAGGAGATGTAGAGTTTCAGCACAGAATGATCTAATGAAATATACCTACAATGTCATGAATTCGTTAAACGATCGTTTATAGACAATAAAAATAAATTACATTCAAATTATGTATTTAATTCATTTTTAAAATATATTTTAATTCATTTACAGGAAACAAAAAACAAACTTGAGAACAAAAACTAAATAAACAAAAATAATAGCAGCAATAAACAAACAAATAACATTGAGTCCTTCCCATTTAAAGTATGTAATACCTAATAATAACTAATAACACAGATAATAATCAAAATAAACACAGATAACAAAAGTCTTTAAGGTTCGTCCTCGAACTCTATTTGATGGAACAATTGCAGCGTTCCCATTTCCAAAAGTGATTGCTTTCTGCGACTCCAGGAGCTGGCTCGGGATGCCAGAGAGTAAGAGAATTTTTTCAGCGGGGGCGAATCTGGAGGGGCATTTATTTGCAACAATTCTGCCAAAAATTTGTCGCACTCAGTGTCGTCTTTCCTCATCCTCTTTTTTTTTCGTAGGTGCAGGTTCGATATACGATTCGTCATTTGCTCCAGAATATGAAGGAGGTGTAAGTGGTATCTCACTTATTAGATCCTCATATTCCTCTGTACAATTTAGTACATCGCTGTTTTCTTTTTCGTTTTGAAAATTTCCAACAGTCCTGAATGAAATAGGGAAAAGAAAGCAAATACAATATTAGAGATAGGATCAGACTATGACAAAGTTTGCATTAAAATTTATTCCGTGGAACTTCAATAAACGGGATTAAAAATCCCATGACTTTGTAGAATATCCATTTTTTTTTTTTTTGTAGAGCCACCACTTCCACTTGGAACACATTTGTTCCTCTTGTAGTATTTGGCGAAGGTATCCCTCAAATTTTTCCATCTATCCTTGCATATTTGTACTGAAATGTATATTAGAATTGGTATATTTGAATTTAGTTAATGTATGCATAAAAAACTTACCATCATCATTTGCACGATATATCCCGCCATGCTTCTTCCTTTTTGTACCGATCCGCATACAATTTGAGGGATTTGTTGTAAACAATAGGGTGGGCTTCAACTTCCATTAACAGTTTCTCGTCAAATACCTGAATTAAGATAATATTATATAATTTCAATAAGCACGATTTCTCTTTTGTTTAATAACATATTTACCTTTTTATTTGTTGATTCAGTCATATTTTCTTTACTTTCCTTTCGGACCAAAACAAAACAACACCACAAAATGAAATATGTACAAAAAAAAAAGCTTATGACATTTCAAGTTTGAGGTTAAGTTCGAACGAATGTTTTATTCGCTAGTTTGTGGAACGCGAATTGAATGATGTGGATTGTGAGTAATCTTTGACAATTCGCGTCAAGGGTGTATTCGTTCGCGGCAAAAAGTTTGGAATTTTAAATTTCGTTATTTAAACTGTTTATTAATTTGTTTTCTTAATACATGTTGATGGGATAATTAAATATCCTCCACTTGGAATAGTAAAATGTTTAATTTTCTGTTTATAAATGCATCAAAATTGGTTTGTTCGCATTTCAACAATTCGTTCGCTCGCTCTCATGTGAATAGTCCTTAATAGTGGCGATTTTTCTTTGACTATTTTCAGATTCTTGCAAACTGAATTTCGATTTTGAAAATGTTGTTAATTAAATTTGGTATATATTCTGTCTGTCTCAATTAAGAGTTAATTTTTCACTTTGTTCCTAGCTGATAGCGAGAATTAACTTCACATTAAAAGGGAAATAAAACCACTCAAAGTTTTCGGAATTTTTTTTCTACCTTACATGGGAACTTAGACCACTTCAATAAAGTGGTTTTATTTCCTACTAAATGGGAATTAAGTCTTTCTGTAGACTTAGTTTTCCGGGGACTTATTTCCCTGCACCGAATATCTTCTCTATAAAATTTATTTATCTAATTTTTTCCGGGCGATTCGATCCGGACAATACTGCGGTTGAGTACCGCATCCGTGATCGAGTAATACGTGACTAAATCTGTTATTGTTTTGCTTGAAAATCCACAAAATTCTGTGACGTATGGCTCGCTCACGGATGCTGTAATTAGTACCAAAACTATCTCTATAAGTATAGGTACCTACAAGAAAATACCTTCTCACTTAAATAAAGTATGGAACACATTTGTTCATCGGTCGACTGCATTAAACAAATTTTATTCACCACCCTTCTGAGCGATTGTAATAAAAATAAAATTCGAATTGGCATACCTACCGCGATTGAGACCCAACACCGCCAGCCATCTCAATGTGCCAATCATCTCTGGCCAAGCAGAAGCGCAATAAATTTTCTATGCCATAACATCGATCATATCAAAAGTTCCGCCTCTGCACTTTTCTTTCCCATTAGCTATAGTAATTATTTACTTAACGAATCGATAAATATCTCATTGAGTTTTTATTGAATTCGAAATCAAAGGAACTGCAAAACAAAGAAAACACACAAAGCTGGATGAAAATCGGGCCAGAAAAGTCTCTTCTCGAGCGAGTCGTTTGGAAAATCACATTTCTCCCATCGTCGACGTGAGTCACCCATCTATATCTACGGCATACGCCCCCAACATTCTCATTATCTGCGACGCATTCATTGCTGCCACATGAAACCTACCAAGCATATCGATTATTTCACGAGGCGCCACTCATCCGAGTCTTGGCGCAAAAAACGACAGTTTAGAAAGCAAAAAACAAAAACAAAAACCCTCTACAGGTAAACGCTAAGGCCCACCCACGGCCGGAGGGGGCATCAAAGTCCTCGCAGCGTAATGAAATCATAAAACCAATCATGGTGCCACCGAAGGCAACCAACAGCGCTCACCCATCCGTAAACAGTCACATTAAGGGTGGCAAACCGGGGGGAATATTGCGTTGATTATTGATTTACCCGCACCCGCAGCCATCAGAGCACCCCAAGCACTGTTTGACGTTTTGTCAAATATATTTGACACATACGAGTACGTATGGGGGAATCTGTCTGCGTCGCTTCGTCCTGTGGAATTGCTTGTTGCTTTCCTTGGATATCACGCAGTGTATTAGCGTGGATTTTAGGGAATTACTTACCCCCACTGAGTGGCATATTTGACGCATTGTCTGACGGGTTGTCGGTGCACATCACAGCGGGTTCAGTCGTTCAGTAACTATCATCCGACTTCAGATGGAAGAACCGATTTCAGGATGATCTCTCCTTCGGTGAGTCTCTTTCGCTTGGCAGTACCAGTATCCATTCATACGCTATATTCAGGGCACAGTCATTCAGCAGCACATGCAGATTGATGGGCTAATCGCGAGCTTTTAATACTTTATAAGCGGTCGTCTCTGATGACGATACGACTGTAGTGCGGGTATCCGTGAAACATTATTTATTGGATGGGATGCGTGCGGTGAATAAATGCGATGAGTGTTGATAACTGAATGCTTACGACGATGACAACGTTGAATGATGAATGGTATTGAATGGGGACGGGTTGGGATGGGTTGGGATGGTGAATTACAGCTGTGCGGATTAACGCGGGGGTGAGCGGTTAAATGGTAATGTCAGGAGCAGGTAATTTATTGGTAACGATTTCCGCCGCACATAAGTGGAATAATAATATTAAAAATTACGTTTTATCGGGAAGATTTGACGAAGTGGGTTGCGGTAGAGTGATGATGTCAGGAGGTTAATTGGGTGGGAAATTGTTCATTCGCACTTGTGACTCCCTTGTGGAGGGTTAGTGTGAAAAAGAAACAGCGAGTGCGTGTTATGGCTTGAGTTGTTGACTTTTTTTTTAACATACAAAATTTCGAACTCTGACATTACGATGATAGACGAACTCAAAAAAGTAAGTCACGCAATTCTGTCCATCTGTCCATCTGTCCGTCGGCTCCTAAGGTCTAGAGCTCGAACGGCTAAGCGAATTTTTTTCAAACTTTGGAGTTTCTGGGCTTATAGTTCGGGGCCACTTTTTTTATTGCGCGTTTGATCCATTACAGGTAGACATACTTCCCATAACTACAATGGTTTCAAACAAGTTTGAGTTTTTCGGAAACGGCTCTAACGATTTCAAAATTCACATTTGAGTTTAAGTAGGTGTGGTTTACTAGGCAGCCCAGATTCTTGAAAAAAAAAACAAAAAGACTAATCTCAAAAACGGTCAATACGATTGTAACGTTAATGCATTCCTAATGTTAGTTGGCCATTTCCAGCTTAATAGCAAATTCAGTTTTTCTCTATATTATCGTACTATGGATTTAGTTTTCTTTAGTTTACCTGAAAATGGCAATAACGATTTTGACCAAAATACATAGTTAGAGTTAAGTTTATGTTTTCAAAATGATTGCGTCCTTAATTTTCAATTCAAATCACCGAAAACGCTGATTTTTAAAACTGCTCATATCTCGAAAACGCCATTCTCGATTTCTTTAAGATCTATGTAATGCTTACATTCCGAACAATAACTTATACTCGGTTTTAAGCTAAATAGTTAAGCAATAGTATTTCTCAAACTAACCATTGCAATATTTGCTACTGTTTTGTCTGCCAAATTTTACAAAAAACCGCCCTAACGATTTTCATCAAAATATATATAAAATCACTCCCGACGAACTTCGTCCCGCCCAAAATTGACTTTTTGACTAAAATAATTTGTAGCATTCACTATTCCACCTGAAATCAATTTTTTTGATCCAAAATATCTTTTGACAATCACGATCTCACTGTATATACTACGATCAAAATTAAAAAAAAAAAAAAAAATAAAGCTCGCCGTACAAAATGTATGGAAAATAAATTTTCACGAACTTTCCAATTTATCTTTAAATTTTTCCAATTTTCTCGCCGTATGAACCTTCCTTGGGCGTAGACAAACTTAACAAAGAAAATATATCTCAAATCGGACCATCCGTTCTCGAGTTATAGGCGGTCTTACGGATGCAACTTTGTTTTATATAAATAGAAGATGATTAAATAAAAGATCTAAATATAATTTATTTAAGATGCTCTAAGTTAACAAATTTAACAAAAGGAGTTTAGGTTAGGTTAGGTTGAAATGGCTGTCGGCTAACTGGTTAGGTTAGTCGACACACTTAGACCATTATAAGGTCCCTTGTGATACCACGTGAATCTATAATTCATTCCTCCTACTCGTTGAACCAATCGGAGCTTCTAATGAAGCGTAGTAGATTTCGGATGTCTATGTTTTTTAGATCATTCAGATCACTAAGGTAGAAAGCTCCAAAGTGGAGTTTTCGTCTCTGTGAGAGAGCCGGACAAGTACAGAGAAGATGGAGAACAGTCTCCTCCTCCTCCTCGTCAAAACAGCTTCTGCAAAAATCGTTAGAGAATACGCCAAGCCTTTTTGCATGCCTGCCGATAAGACAGTGTCCCGTGATGACACCTATTGTAGCACTAATATGCTTCCTATCGAGGGAGATCAGATGCTTAGAACGTTTTAGATCCAGCTTTGGCCAGATCTGTTTTGTCGCTAGACATGTTGAGCCGGTTGACCACCTAAGATTTGTTCTTTCGTTAGCGTCCAGCTTTATTTTGAGTTTGCAAGTAGCGAGTGGAATACCTAAAGAATCCTTAATTGGGAGCAGAGGTATCGTAGTTCCGTGTTTGGCGAGTTCATCAGCCCTGCAGTTACCTGGAATGTCCCTATGCCCCGGCACCCAACAAAGGTGAATGTTGAACTGCTCCGCCAACTCTCTGTGAGACGAACGACAGTCTTGGGCTGTTATGGAATTCGTGGAGACTGATTCCAGGCACTTGATAGCGGCTTGGCTATCAGAGAAGATACGGATATCTTTAGCAGATATCACGTTTTCCCTTAGCCAAGATAAGACCTCTTTTATCGCCATTATTTCCGCCTGAAAAACGCTACAGTGATCAGGAAGACGGAAGGAGAGACTAAGATTAAGTCTATTAGAGAAGACACCGCCACCAACACCGTCCACAGTTTTCGAACCATCTGTGTAGAAATGGATCGATTCATCATCCACGGATGCTTCCTCCTCCCAGAATGATCTAGTAGGAATGGAGACCTGGAAATTTTTATCAAATTGTAGTTCTGGTGTGGTGTAGTCGATGTTTACTGGAAGGTTCCTAATGTTGTTGAGGATAGCGGCATGGCCAGTTGTTTTGCTTGTCCATTGTGAAATAGCTTTGAGGCGTACGGCTGCCGAAGCTGCCGTTTGCCTGCTGAAGATGTCAATGGGTGTCAGATGAAACAGGAAATCAAGTGCAGCGGAGGGGGTGCTGCGAAGAGCTCCGCCGATGCACAAGCAAGCCGTTCTTTGGACTTTGCTTAATTTATCGCGATTAATCGCTTTTTCTAAGGCAGTCCACCAGACAACCACACCGTACGTGAGTATAGGTCTTATGACCGAGACATATAGCCAGTGAGTGACGCAGGGCTGTAAACCCCATTTGTTACCTATGGCTTTTTTGCAAGAGAAAAGTGCCACAGTGGCCTTCTTAACTCTTTCTTGGATGTTAGGCTTCCAGGTTAACTTTCTATCAAAAATAAGGCCTAAGTATTTAGCTTCATTTGAGAACGTCAAGCTAGTGCCATTTATAGATGGAGGGTCAATGTGTGGAATCTTATATTTCCTAGAGAAGAGGACAAGTTCAGTTTTGTGAGGGTTTACGCCTAACCCACAACTGTTTGTCCATTTTATTAGCTTGTTGAGAGCGTGTTGTAGAAGTTCTTTTAAAGTGTTAAGGTACTTTCCCGAGACGGCAATAGCAACGTCGTCCGCATAGGCAATCACATTGTAAAAAGGAGTTTAAATAATTAACTAAATATAGTGCTCAAACAATTAAAATCGTCGCAGTAGCTTAGTGGTTAGTGTGTTAGATTGCTATGTCGGGGGTCCCAGGTTCGAATCCCGCAAAAACCCAATTCCGACTTAGGGTTTTTTTCCGCTGCGCTACCTCTCGCGAACGTCTGACAAACATCCGAGAGTATAAATGTCTTGAAAGAGCTTCTCAATTAGCCATTTGGAGTCGGCATAAAATTGTAGATCCCTTCCATTCGTTTCAAAAATGAATGAAATGAACTCACACAAAACGAATGGTTGTGAGAAGCTAGGCCTAGGGTCTCTCCGGACCTGTTGCGCCAACTATTTATCTATTTATAAACAATTAAAATAGGTTTAATAAGAAAATTGAGTCTATTGGGCCGAGCATTACAGTTCATGCCCAAGGGACACGTTCAATAATCATTATACCACCCGCTATATATTATAAACGCTTAAGAACTATGGAGAAAATTTAAAACTCAACTACCTACTAAACTATTTAACTAAATAGAATAATAATAATAAAATGGGAGAGCACCATAAATTTGTTCGCGTGTCCGAAATGGTTCCTTTTTTAAATAACTTCCTTTCGAACCTTCACTATAGAAGACTGATGGCTTCATTTTAAACCTTCAGCTTGTATAACGGGTGATTTTTTAAGAGGTTTAGAACTTTTAAAAAAAAAAAAACACAAAAAATTCGAAAAAATGAATGAAATATTTATTTGAATCGATAGTTTGAACCTTGCAATTTAATGTTTAAAGATAATTTCATGCAAATGTTGACCGCGGCTGCGTCTCAGGTAGTCCATCCGCTGAGTCCAATTTTGGCATACTCTTTCACACATATCGGCCGGTATCTCACGAATGAATGCATGGATGTTGGCTTCCAGTGCGTCAATCGAAGCGGGCTTGTCCCTATACACATTAGCCTTGACGTACCCCCACAAAAAATAATCTAATGGTATCAAATCGCACGATCTAGGCGGCCAATTGACCGGCCCGAAACGTGAAATTAACTGTTCACCAAACTCGCCTCGCAATTGCGCCATTGTTTCGCGTGCTGTGTGGCATGTGGCACCGTCTTGTTGAAACCACATATCATGCAAGTCAAGAACTTCCATTTCGGGCAAAAAAAAAGTTTGTTATCATCGCTCGGTAGCGTTCACCATTGACAGTAACGCTGCGATTCGCATCATCTTTGAAGAAATATGGCCCAATAATGCCGCCGGCCCATAAACCGCACCAAACAGTGGCTTTTTCGGGATGCATTGGTAGCTGTTGCAATGCTTCTGGCTGATCTTCACTCCAAATGCGGCAATTTTGCTTATTTACGTACCCATTCAACCAAAAATGAGCCTCATCACTGAACACAATTTTTCGATAAAAAAGCGGATCCTCGGCCAGCTTGCCAAGAGCCCATTCACCAAAAATTCGGCGTTGTGGTAGGTCGGCTGGCTTTAGTTCTTGCACAAGCTGTATCTTAAAAGGCTTTACGCACAAATCCTTCCGCAAAATTTTCCACGTAGTGCTGTAACAAAGGCCTAACTGCTGGGAACGGCGCCGAATCGACATTTCGCGGTCTTCTGTCACACTAGCTGATACGGCCGCAATATTTTCTTCACTACGCACAGTACGTAAACGTGTTGGTGGTTTAATGTCCAACAAAGTAAATTTGGTGCGAAATTTGGTCACAATCTTCCGAATAGACTGCTCAGAAGGTCGAGAATGCCGATCATAAAATGGAAGCAGGGCGCGATGAACATTTCGAACCGAGCACGAATTTTGATAGTAAAATTCAATAATTTGCAAGCGTTGTTCATTTGTAAGACGATCCATGGTTAAATTGCAAACCAAACTGAAGCTGTTTGACAGTGACACAAGGTACTAAACACACGTCAGCTGTCAAAACCATTGTTGCCAAAACCAAACCAGCTTAAAAATCACCCGTTATTTTGTAGGCAACAACGCGTGATTTTGTAATGGAACACTTCGTCATTGTGAGTTCGAAAAAAATCAGCCTGGCCACTAAAAATGCTAATTTTTGGCAGTGAGCTGTAATCGAGTGCAAAGTTATATACAAATGTCGTTGTCGTTGAGCTCGAATTGCTGAACTTGATCTTGGTGTGCGTGCGCGATTTGATTCGTTGCGTTCCTCGCGTTGCTCATCGTCCTCCATTGACCGTGAGGCCAAGTTCGACCGTGCATGTCGCGTTCGCCGACCAATATTTTATCGTCCTGACATAATAAACTCTAAATACAATAATTTGTTTTAGCTTTAAACACTGCAGAACATGTGACGAATGTAATGCACAGATTACAAAAATGTAATACACTTACTTTTTATAAAGACAAAGATATAGATACAGAATTTTATTCGTTGGCGTTGTGAACAGTTCGGTTGATAAGACAAAACTCAATTTTATTTGACATTTTAAAATAAATTGTAACTGAAGTTTAGTTCAATGAAATAGATTTTTAGTAAATAATAAATATACCTACATAAATATATACACAAAAATGGAATGGCGGTTGCGCTTTCTTTCAAAATTTTATCATACTAATATAAAAACCTTCTCTGCATGGTCTATTAACCAACAAAAAAAACTAAATCAAAATCGGATGTGTGTGGCTGTCACACACATATTTAGCAAGTTATTTTTATATAGCTGACCCGGCAAACTTCGTGCCGCCAAAATTTGTTAATGTAATGAAAATGATAATTCCGAGCATGCATATGCATTTGCTAATATGTATATGTAATTTTGTCAATTAAAATTCTTCATTCAAAAGTCATATTAAATGCAATAGAAATAAATGACGTATAGCAATGTTGATTTTTTTTTCGATCAAACGGCAATGATTTTGACGTTTCGGCCAACCTTCCGCTTTTCCACTAATGTGGTTTTCCATTGGGACCACCTGAAATCTTTTTCAGATCTCAGATTTTACGGTGCTCATGGAACGCGCAACGAAAAACTGAAAAAATATCGAGATCTGCAAAAAGTGATCCGAATCGAAAAAAAGATTGATTTTTGGTCCCAATGGAAAGCCACATAAGTTGACCACGCCATCCACATTTTTATTCTTACCCGCTAAAATTACTCACTTAGGCCCCAGTTATAGCTTTCATTGAAATGCATCATTGAAAATTTTGATTTACGATTTTAAGACGATTAACCAAACAATATTGGCTTTACTTGGTATCAAAATAAAGCTAATCAATTGTGGAATTTTTTTACGAAAAAAACAACTTAATTCTGATTAAAACTTTTCTTTAAATCCACTTTTATATTTCACTGATTGAAATTGATTTCAATGAACACCTGACTTTCGTTCCTCTAATTTGTAACCCAATCGTTTCACTGATGTGTTCGATTATTTTTCTGTTCTCAGCTGTCAGTTTTGCTTTCAATGATCAACTCCAACCTCGAAACCTGGAATTGTTTATTGTAAGTTGTTCTTTTGTACTGTAACTTTTTCTTTTTTTTTATTAAACTGAGCATTTTCAATAAGAATAATAACATTTTATTTCTTCTATGCAATCCCATAATTCCGATTATTAAACAGTTTTACATGCTTTCCGATTTTTGGAGTTTTCTCTGTTTAGTTTCACTGACATGTCCTTCCACTGACAGCAACTTTTCAATGATTGCTATAACTGACTTGTCAAAAAAATGTAACCATTATTCCTCTGATTTGTTCCAATGATGCATTTCAATGATAGCTATAACTGGGGCCTTACTCAACAGTTCTTTATTTTTGTGGTTATCATTGATGTTCAGGAATACTTTGTTGATAAGCTGGTCTTTTGATGAGACCGAATTGCAAAAATTCGAAGGAAATGAAATCAATCCGCTCAATTCGTTGATAGGAACACGGCCATTTCTAATAGCCAGCAATTGTTTCGACAAATCTTAGGCAGATTGATCGTTCAGCAATGCAACTCTCATGTTTGCTATCAGCTGATGTTTCCCACATAGCGCCACAGATTTGATGATTTGAGGAAAGAAAAGTCGGATTTCTTACGAACACTACATTCATTTGAACTAATGTGTCTAATCCAGGCCAATAAGATTCAAAAGTTATATTAAATACAATAGTAATAAGAATAACATTGTCGATGTTTTTCAATCAAATTGCAATGATTTACGTGTCGGTCAACCTGCCGCTTTTTCACTGAAGTGCTTTATGTTGTTTTATGGTGCACAACATTTTTTGTTCTATTAGATGTATGTATACTGTATAGTGCATACGCGTACATAGCGGGAGGTTTGCCAACACGTGGCCTACCACATACAATTGACCATGCAATGTCGTTTTCCTTTGGACAAAAAATCTGTCTTTTTTTTTTTGATCTTAATTATTTTTCATGTTTCATTAGGCAAAAAATCATATCGTTTTTTCGATTCGGATCACTGTTTGCTGATATCGATATTTTTTTTAAGATTTACACCATTGCCCATCGCCAACAGTTGCCTGGAGAACTCTGCAGCGGACTGGTCATTTTGTAAAGAAACTCGCATGTTTGTTGTCAAATGCAATTTCTTTATGTATTGCCATAAAGCAGACGCCTTCAGGCAAGCATTCAATTCATCTGCCGGAGTTGATCTCGAAATGGCAGGCAGATTGTGCATTCGTCCCATATGATAATCTTACATTGCTGCAGTACTTTCGCCATCGCAGTGTTCTTTGAAATGTTGCATGTAGCATGTAGGTTCTTCATCCCCTTGCAGATTCAATGGCAATTTCAATGCTGTTCGACCGCCTTCTAACAAAGTAGCCGCTATCCCAGAAGAGGCTAGGGCCAAAGCGATCTCAGATCTCGAACGAACATTTCAAAAAGTTACTTAATGTAACATAGTAAACATAATTTATTAGAACAAACTTTTTATTTATATTTAAAAAAAAAATTTTGTTTCAAAATTGTTGACAACAGCAATTTGCTTGGAAAAAATTTAAAATAATTGACAACAACAATTGCTTTTAAAATTCATTTTTTGCTTTGTATTTGAGATGTCACTACTTGATTTTATCCAGTTTCTTTACTTTTTTCAAAGTGTAATTCCCCATAAGAAAAATAAAAAAAATGAGGATATGTATTTAGGGATATGAAAAATAGATGTTGTCCGATTCTCAACCCTAGTCCATATGCACACTAAGTTTCAAGAAAATCAGTTGAGCCGTTTCGGAGGAGTTCAACAACGCACCCCGTGACACGATAATTTTATATATTAGACTAGCTGTTCCCGCAACTTCGTACGCGTCGTGAGACTGTGTAGTTTCCAATAAAAGAGATTTGACCGTTTTCTCAACGGCATATTTGTTTAAAATCAACAATCTAGCTAAAAAAAAAAGCGGTGAACATTGTCGACATTGAAACAATAAATCAAACAAATCTATTTATTACCTAAAACACCAATTTAAGAAAATTAAATTCAACAGCGTAAGTACTGAAGTTTCACTTCCTTACTGTAGGTGCCACGTAGGTAATATCAAAACAACCACTTAATCAAAAGCCTTAACGGAAATTTGTATCTACACCAACAATAAATAAATCAAACAACATAAGTCACCTATATCGTCTTTACTTCTTGAATTTTTCAATTCTTTACTGTAAGTATCAACGTAGGTACTATTACAACCACTAAAATAAAAACCTTCAACTCAATTTCTATATACACCACCTCCACCATACGTCCCCCACCACACCACACGTCATCAGCCATCTGCGCATTTCCACAGAAACACGTTGTGGCTGTTTTTTTTTTCATATGAACTTGCTTGTGCGATGTGCGCCACCAAAAACCACCCCAAAGCAGAACAACGATCAAGAACCGCGGCTTTAGATTTTAGGTTGTAGCTCAGCTTCTAGAGGACATAGAAAACTGATTGATGGCTTCAAATATCTACAAAAGTGTTGGCTCTACTAAGTATTTTGTTTTGTTTGCATTGATAAAGTATTATTTGAGTAATGGCGAGTTTAAGGCAGTAAAGTCGGAAAAAAAAACACATTTTGGTCAAAAACGCTCCAAAAAATAGGCATGGCAATGAAAGGAATAGTCTATATGTTTCTCAGAATCTTAAGAAACATTTCAAAAAAAGTTTCATCGAAATCTGTGCAGTAGTTTTCACGCCATTAGGTAACAGAAAAATTCCCTACAGTTTTATTATAAGTATAGATATAGAGATAGATAATATAAATATTCTAAGTAAGATTCCGTACTTAGTTTTCAGTGTGAAAGTTTGGGAATTTTTTTTGTTTTTTTTTTTTTTTTTTTTTTTGTGTTAATGAAAAAAAATTATTTTGTGTTTTTGTGTGTTATTTTTACAGTGTGTAATATGTGCAGTACAATAGGATAATTATATGTGTTGTGTATTACGTGTTTGATCTGTAGCTGAATCACGAATGTCGTGGAAACTGAAAGTAAGCGAACAAGCCACGGCAAAAGCTAATCGAATGGATTCAAAACAGAATAACAACAATGTAAGTAAAAGGAAGGTATAACTACAATGTTTGGTATAACGCGGAACATATTTCTAAACACACAGATTTTTTAATTATTTCTCAAAAAATGACTACTACCCAAAAACCGATCTGTGTATTTATATATATTTTTAGGACTGAATACCGCGCTTTAAAACTAAAATTGCATCAGCCATTCAAAATGCAAAAGCAGCCACTCAAAACTTATTTTTAGCAAATATTTCCCAGTTCTTCTTTTTTTTCAACCATATTTATTTATTTATTTATTATTTCGCCTTATAAGTTACAATCTTATTATAGACTACTTCTAATACAATCCAAAAAAAATATTTATTTGTTTAAGTTTAACTATCTAACAATCAATTAATTATATAAATCTAAAATCACAAAGAGTTCATAATAGCAGTTTTACATAACATTCTACTCATATTGAAATCAATTAAGTTACTGTATAAATTGTAATTGACACAAGCCTTAGTTATAGGGTCGTTGCGACCATAGTTTGTTCTGTGCCTGGAGACATGAAAAAAATATTGTTCCCTAGGCCGAAGAATGCGCAAAGGAGTGTATATGCTAAACAGTGTTAATAAAAACGAACAATCAATAGTAGAGGTAATTACATCATGTGCAAAAAGTACTGAGTAATAGGTTCTTCTTTTAGCAAGAGGTTTTAAATTCAAAAGCGCACATCTTGCTTCATAAGGAGGGAAATTATTATTCCAGTTCATTTTTCTGAGAGCGTATTTAGTGAACCGTTTTTGAATTTTTTCAATTCGAACCTCACTATTGCGGTAGTAAGGACTCCAAATAACACAACCATATTCCAATATGGAACGAATTAGTGAATTATAAATTGATTTAAGCGTGTAAGGATCCTTAAAGTCCTTAGAATTTCGGCAAAGAAAACCTAACATACAATTAGCTTTGTGAATGATATAATCAATATGAAGGGCAAAATTTAATTCCGGGTCAAAAAGAACTCCCAAATCTTTTTGGTTGGTTACTCTTTTGAGAACTTTTCTTTGAATATTGTAATCAAAGGTAATTGGAGATTTATTTCTATTGAATGTCATGACCGAGCATTTATTTATATTAAAATGTAACCCATTCAAAGTGCACCAATAATTAACTTGGTTAAGATCCGTTTGCAGTTGGACTGCATCAGAAAGAGAATTTACGGATCTAAATATTTTTAAATCATCTGCATATAAAAGAGATTTGGATGATGATATAAAAGATGGTAGGTCATTAATAAATAGAAGGAATAGGAGCGGACCAATATGGCTTCCCTGGGGGACACCTGAGTAATTTAAAATTTCGTTAGACAGAGCGGATCCTAACTTCACAAACTGTTTACGATTGTTCAGATAACTTCCGATCCAAATTAAAATATTAGAGTGGAAACCAAACATTTCAAGTTTCTTTAGCAAAACATTGTGTTGTACCCTGTCAAAGGCCTTCGAAAAATCAGTGTAAACACAATCAACCTGAAGACGATTTTCAATTTTATGAAGAAAATAATTAGTGAAAATTACTAAGTTGGTAGTAGATGATCTACCTGTTACGAAACCATGCTGGTTTTGAGATATATGTTTGCACACAGCCGAGTATATCCGCTTCTTTACAACAGCTTCAAATATTTTCGGAAACATTTGCAACTTAGCTATAGGTCTGTAATTTTCAACAAGTCTCTTAGATCCAGATTTATGAATTGGAGTAATATAAGAATACTTCCAGCAATCAAGAAATTCACCTAGCTTAAGAGACTTGTTAAATATAATCGTAAGCGGGCAAACTAAACTACTTTTGCATGCTTTAAAAAACAAAGGTGGAAGGTTGTCAGGAGCAATGCTCGAGCTCGAATCAAGCGATGATAATTCAAGTAGAATTTCATCTTCTGTTAGAAAAAGAGATCCTAAGTCAGTAATTCGTTCACAATTAGGTAATGAATTGCAATCAGTTACGTCATTTACAAAATTTGATTGAAAATATGATGCAAACATGTTACAGATTTCATTCAGGTTATCACTATTAACTCCGTTATAACTCATAATAGATGGTACACCAATTGATTTTCGCTTAGTATTAATGAAAGCCCAAAAGGCTTTAGCATCGCGTTTGATATTGGTTTCCATTGATGAAACGTATTGCATATAAACGAATTTCTTTAAAAATTCATATTCTTTTCTTAATCGCAAATAAAAATTCAATTTGCACCTTAACATAACTCCTAGCACTTTGAGTTTACACAATCAGAAAATCACACTTCATTTGCACCTCCACACACCTCCATCAGGATATTCAGTTTAGGTATAATTTAAAATGAATTTTAGGTATAACTGCTAATGCAAATTCAAAAACAAGTCTCTGAATGCTTACATAATGTGATTATTGACACCTTAAACCATTAGTGGGCCATTCCAGTCAAAAATAAACACATGCCCTAACAGATCAGAAAAAAGAAGCTACTAGTATACGCTCATATCCCTTGACCCAAAATTCGTGTAGGCTCTTTAAACGCTCTAATCAGAAGTTGCAACAAATGCCTATTATTTATTTATTTATTTATTTATTTATTTAAGTGAACAAAAGTGGTTTGTACAATTAAGAACTAAGTTCTTTTACTAGTACATAAGATACAGTATACTTTAAGCGAGATATTATAAATTTACATACATACAATACAAAAAAAGAAAGAGAAGAAAAAACAATAAGAAAATTTAATACTTTACAATTGAAAAGACTAATAAATAATAGTTAAAGTTAAATTACAGTTAAAATTGGAGAGAACAAGTGTGTTTAGTTTATCTTAAAGTATATTAGTACTTAAGTACTTGTGTCTTTTTTTTTTTTTTTTTTTTTTTTTTTTTTTTTTTTTGTTTTTTTTTTTTACCGATTTTTAAAATGATTGAAAAGGGAAGCACTGAAACTCCTTGATCCTACCATACGTCTAATTGCGCATGGCAACTTATTCCACAACCTAATAGCGTGAACAAAAAACAAACGGCTACTTTCTAGGAAATGATGAATTGGGAGAATCATATTTCCAGTTCTGGAAGAACTAGGAAACTGCAGCTTATCATATAAATAATTTGGCTTCTGTTGTGATATTAAATTTCCTAGGAACAGACAGTTTCGATAGTTTAGAAATTCTCGAAGCGAACATCCTAAAATAGACTTACTAAACATTGAAACATGATCGAACTTTCTCAAATGATAAACGTATCTCACCATAGCATTGAAAGCGAGTTCTAACTTCCTATACGACGAAGAATCAAGGTTACTATAAATTAGACAGCTGTAGGTTAATTGAGGTATGAGCAAAGTTTTAACCAATTTCAACCGAATGTTAGTCGGAGTATAGCCAGCAGATGTCCACAATGTACGCAGCCCAAAATATATATTTTTAACTACTACATCTACGTGTTCGTTTGCGGACATGGAGGTGTTAAGTACTATTCCAAGATTTTTTACTTTGTTGGAAAAAGCAATTGTTTCCTTGGATAAATAGATGTGCGGGTATTCGTCAACAGCACCAATATTCCTACCTATAGGTAAGCACAAAGATTTCTTAGGGTTGAGTTGCAGATCATTAGAAACAGCCCAATCATGTATCGCATTTAAATCCTCATTTAACCAGCCGACACAATCTCCAATCTGTGATCGCGGAGACGAATTATATATTTGGACATCGTCGGCATATAAATGTACAGAGGTGTGCCTACAAACAGAAGGAAGGTCGTTTATAAATAAGGCGAAAAGTAACGGTCCAAGAATCGAACCTTGTGGAACACCATTTCGAATTTCCAACATCGTGGAAGCAACTCCGTTTAGAAAAACTTGTTGATATCTATCGCTAAGATAATTCGCTATCAATGCAACCGCTCTACTGTCTAGACCGTACCTGAAAAAGAGCTTGTTACAAAGTTTGCTGTGATTCACCGAATCAAATGCTTTCGAAAAATCCAAAAGATAAAGCAAGGTAACCTCGGATTTGTCAAAATTTAGACGAATATCATCAACTATTTTCAGCAACGCAGTAATACAGCTATGGTCCTTTCGATACGCAGATTGGTGGGGGGAAATCAAGCTTCCGGTGTCAATGTGTGCTTGAAGTTGGCCTTTAATGATCAGTTCAAAGACTTTTGACAATCCAGGGAGAATGCTGATTGGCCGAAAATCAGAGCATTCTGAGGGATTTGATTTTTTCGGAATTGGCGTTATTTTAGCAAATTTCCAACTTGAGGGAAAACAAGATTTTATTAGGCAGCTATTATATATATGCGTTAAGGTATCAATCAAAAATGGTATGATAAGTTTAATAACTTTTAATGATATGCCATCCAACCCAATAGCAACGGACTTAACAGATCTTAATGCAAAAATAACATCACTGCTATTTACCGTTTTGAAAACGAATTTCGGTCCCAAATACTCTGGGCAGCTATGGTTGACATCAGATGAGAAATTTGGATCAGATACACTAGATGAAGGAGACGGTTTTAACAAAGATGAAGAAGCGAAGTAATCGTTTAATGAAGTTGGACTAATATCGATGTTTACAGAAGTGTCTTTTTTATGTGTAACATTGAGCTTACGCAAATTGTTCCATAGATCACGGCTATTTAAGTTAATGTTGAGCTTAGAGGCGTAGAAAAGTTGTTTCCTTCTACGTACTTCGGCAGTCGCACAATTTCTTAATTTGACAAAGTTAGTCCGATTTTCGGTTGAAGGATAAGTTTTCCACCTATAATAGGCTTTATCACGAAGTATCATAAGCTTTCTTACTTCATTAGAAAACCAAGGACGTCTGGGATCTTTTACGATAACTTCTTTTAATGGGACATGCTTATCAAACAGCTCTGTAACCATAGAATCGAACAGAGCAACTTTATTATCAACGTCAGACAGGTTCCAACACAAGTCCCAAGGGTAATTTGAGGCTTCATTATGCAAAGCATCCAGGTTAATATTTTTGAAATCTCTAAATCTCCACATTTTCGGTGACTGATGAAGATTTATGTGAATATCATAAGTAATAAAAATTAAATCATGAGGAGAGTTTAAACCAGGTACCGATAATTGATCCTGAAATATTACTTTGTTTTCGTCAGAGGTTAAAAAATAGTCCAAGAGCGAAGGACGGCAACCAACTCTAAAATGAGTAGGCACAGAGTTATGTTTAATACTGAGACCACAGTTAACAGCAAGATCATTCAGTGAAATTGATTTAGCATCGTTTTGCAAGAGGTTTTTATTAAAATCTCCACATAAAATGATGTTTTGATATTTAGAGCTATAGTACGACAATTAAGTTTCTAATTCATTAAGAACAGTATCACGGTGTGGAACATATACACAGCCGACGAGACATTTTTGACAATTGTCAGAGATTTCAACAAACAAAAACTCGATAGCAGTTGAAGTCGCATTCTTTTTAACAACATCGCACTTTAGAGAACACCTGTAATAAATTGCAACACCGCCACCCCTTGTGAGTCTATCACTCCGATAAATCTTGTAACCAAATAGTTTTACAAGCTCATCACTATCGCCGGCAATGTCCTCACCTCTAGGAACCAACCAAGTTTCTGAAACACAAATTACATCTACTTGCTGCGAAGAAAATAACTCTCTAAATTCATCGATGCTCGGTTTCAGACTCTGCACATTAATGTGACAAACTCTCAAACCTGAACATTGTTTTGCAAAAATGTTAAGCATAATACAACCGCTGTTTACATTGTGCACGCCATCCACTATGTTAATAGCCATAGAAACAAAAGATACAGAAAACAGTAATGACCAAAAAAATTCAGTGATTCTCTCTTCAAAGCAAACTTAGACACAAATATTACGACTAAACAATTAAAGAAACTAACAAAACCAGAAAAATAATTAATAAACAACTCAAAAAACAACACACTTGTTGACCTAATTTTACAATTTAAACAAATTAAACAAACAATAATTAAAACATACATTATTAAAAGATGAAACATACTTAATCTCGCTATCATATTAAAAACATCATACTCGAACAATACTCAAGCATAAATCAGAGTCGGTGATTAGATTGGATAATGGCTGAGTACTTCTTCTTAAATCTCAGCGTTCAAGAGAGCTGTGTTGTTAAAGTAATTTTCGTCTCGGTATCATCTCGGCTCTTCTTAACGTAAACCAAACCATCACGAGTTCTCACAGAGAAAATGATGCCCTCTTTTCGTAGCCGAAGAGCATGGCGTAACAGGGAACTATTTTCCAATGTTAGACTCTCATTGATGTAAATCCGTTTAGAGAGATTTTTGCTGACATCAGGTGCTTGAGAATGTGCATCGATCTGCTCAAGTTTCAATCCACCTTTCTCGCGAAAGGCTGTAAGCAATGCACGTTGCTCCGTATGCGAAGAGAGGCGGATCAATAACGGGCTATTATCATCAGATGACTTTGACTTCAGACGAAAGGCATCAAAGTGCGGAGAAATTTGGTGATGGAGTGTGTCAGCGATTTTCTTCACAATAGCGAAGGTGTTCTCCCCAGGTCGCCGTGGGATACCGCGCACAATTACGTCGCGAAGCCGTTCCTTTCTCTGAAGAGCAGCTAATTCAGCTCTAATTTTTTTGTTGTCCTCCCAGAGCTCGTTTGTTTCTTCTTTGAATTGCTGTACTCTTACCTCAAGAGAAGTTATGGCGTCGCTCAATTTCTTATTGAAATTTATTTCAAATTCATGCAGCAATACTTTAAATTTGTTTAATAAACTAGCCTCGATTTCACGAAATTGTTCATGAAGAGGCTGTGCTTTTTGGCTGGATTTAACGACCGGTGAAATTTGCTTCAATGCATTAGCAGTACTAGCAAGCATTTTATCTGGTGTTAACGAAGAACCCATAGCAGATTTGCCTTTAAGTGCTTGTTGGCGTGTGGTAGACATTATTTCCAGTATAAATATTCCGGAAAAGCGTATTTAAATACAGCACTCTTTAAATTTGAAATTAGATCGACTTCGACAAAACAAACTTTGAACTTTAGAGACTTAAAACTTTGACTTTAAGATAAATAAATTGGTTAAATTGATGGTTTTATGCGAGAGCAAGTTGAAAAGACGTCTATTCACTTGACATTACACGTCGTGTGTCCTTACTAGAGCTTCAACTTGTAAAATTTCAAATTGCTATTTGATATGTACTTGAGATGAATAACTCAAGAATGGATTTTATTGAACTGCTTCTCAGATTTGTACCTATACCTAATACCTACCTAATAAAATTGGAAAACGGCTAATCAAACTTTTGATCAACGAGAAAGAGAAAGTTTCGTTCGACCCAGTCGTGTATTTCATTTTTCATTAGTCTTCTTAACTTTTTGTTTCAAATTTAAAAAAAAAAAGTCGACTCCACGATCAACTTTTTTCTTCCAACTTTTCTTTATAGATCACATACCCTTAATGCATAGCGTAGCATATATGCATCATTAGGAAAATCCGATTTTCCGGAAAAGTGGTTGATCGGATTTTTTTTTATATGTGTACAGTCGAATCCCTCTAAGTCGAACCTCCCTTAACTCGAATTTCCCTCTAACTCGAATTTTTTAACCCAATTTTTGCATTCCCTTCAATTTTGCTTATTTAACAGTTTCTTTTGTGATATTTGTATAGCCTTTTAATATGGCATGTAGCAGAATCACCCCATACTACAAATAATGTTGTTTTAGAAAAAAATTAAATCATTAAAAAATTAACAAAAATTTGTTTCAAAAGAAGTAAATTTCAGTGGACGTGCGCAGTATAACAAATGATGTATAATGTTTGAAGGCATTCACTATATCGAGAGCGTTCGTTATATTGATCGATTTTTTTCATACTTTTTTTTATAAAGAAGAAGTCATTTCAAACCGTCCCAATTGAAAAACCCTTTAAATGCAAAAAGTCGGTTATATAAAGGGTTTTCCAATAAGAGGTGTTATTGTGAATGACCCGCTATATCGGTAGCTGTCACCTTTGAAACTTGTACTCTTTGACATTTGACAAGTAGAAACTACGCCATTACTAAAAATGGAACGATACACACTTCAACAACGCACTGAAATTATTAAAATTCACTACAAAAATTGTGAAAATCTTGCAGTCACAGTTCGCAAAACTAAAGCATTTTTTGGTCGTCGTGAAGCACCTTGTCGAACCGCAATACAGAAATTGGTGGAAAAATTCGAGCTGTTGGGACAAGTTAGTGATGTAAAGAATAAAACCCGTGCACGTCGCTCAAGAACAACTGAGAATATTGCTGCTGTAGCCCAAAGTGTTGAAGAAAACCCAGGTTTGTCCATTCCTCGTCGTTCTTTGGAATTGGGCATTCCACAAACGTCATTACACCGTATTTTGCATAAAGACATGGGTCTTAAGGCTTATAAAGTTCAGTTAACACAAAAACTCAAGCCAGCCGATCATCAACAACGTGTGTCTTTGCTGATTGGGTCCTTGAAATGCATGAAATGATCCGGAATTCCATGGAAAAATCATCTTGACTGATGAGGCCCATTTCCACCTCGGTGGCTACGTTAACTTGCAAAGTTATCGCATCTGGAATTCGGAAAACCCAAGAGTTATTGTTGAGAAGCCTCTTCATCCTCAACGTGTGACTGTTTGGTGCGGTTTATATGGTCCGGCGGGGTTATTGGACTTTACTTTTTCGAAAATGAGGTTTGATCAACAGTTACGGTGAATGGATTGCGCTATCGAGAGATGATTTATAATTTTGTATGGTCGGAGTTGGATGCTATTTATCTGGACAACGTTTACAACAAGACGGCGCTACGTGCCACACAAGCAACGAAACCATTGATTTTTTACGGGAAAAGTTTCCGTACCGTGTTATCTCTCGAAGAGGTGATCACAATTGGCCACCGAGATCTTGTGATTAAACACCTTTCGACTTCTTCCTTTGGGGTCACGTGAAAGATAAGGTCTACGCCAACAGCCCAGCGGCGATTCAAGACCTCAAAGATAAAATTCGTGAGGCTATCGAGGACATAGGGCAGCCACTTTGCGATTTGGTTATGGAAAATTTTATGAAAAGGATATGGTCCTTCATGCGTGCTCGTGGTGGCCATTTGGCTGAAATTGTTTTTCATTATTAACGGCATTCCTTCCTCTTTATTATGAAATAAACATCCGATCATTTATCTTTAAAAATGACATTTTTCTTTGAATACCAAAATAACACCTCTTATTGGAAAACCCTTTATAAGGACAAAGGTGTTTTAATTCCAAGTTCCTCGGGGTTCGTCATAAGTCGTAACCATAACCAATTAAAACTGTAGGTACATTACCGAATATCTCAGCGATGAATTGAAAGAACTGATATCGACATTCATCTAACAATTGTAGGCGTCGCATAGTTTTTAAAACTAAGAATAGTCACATCCATCCTTGGATATGCACTAGTCAGATACAAAAGTCAATACAATTGAAAAGAAAGGATACGTTGGAAATGCAATAAAAATAAAACTAGAGACATCACTCTGTTACATCAGTTTCCTTCACACCTTTGAGTTAAAAAGGACTAACAAATTTGATTTCATTCACTCTCTCGGCAGCAATATCGTCACTTCTGCTTCCGACGTTTCCGCATGTACTTTTATTTTCCTCGACATTTCTCTCTGCAAACGTATAACACCCTCCTCATCACCGAGAGATTCATCTACTCACAGTGGATGATGTAATTTTGTGCCTATTGGAAAATTTCGTTTGAACTTGTGACCCCTGAGCGTGTGAAGGGAGCTGTCTCCCATTTTGAATGTCCTCAATAAAGGCATCATAATATACACATACTCGGGATTGGGGGGAATCTTCTCAAAGGTAAATGACATCCATCGAGGACGACTCTGTGGTGGGCACACAAGAAAAATAGATGAAAATAGAAAACGCGGCCAGGGAAAAACTGGAACGTGCTGCATAGTTGCCTTTTCAACGTTGAACTAGATTGCAGCGCTATGGATGGGCGAATTTTCTGAAACGTTGCTACGGAAAATTCGCTACCCAAGCTTTGTGTATACACAACATGCAGTTTATAGCTACCAAATATTTCCCCTCTTTGACACAGAAATACTGAAGGAAAAACTTTTATAGCTTCTTTAGCTGAGTTAGCTGTGTATATTTCCCACCGTTGCGAATCTTTCTAAATTGTTTTGAATGCGGTGCGAGGGGACAAAAGACACGTTTGGAAAAACGACAGTTACACTCTAACTGAGCTTTGTTTGTAGGCACAGGGATATATCGAATATTTCCAAAGAAAACGCACAGTTCGCGACACTAAGGACCCCCTAAACGTCGAAACTAATCCGGCAACTAATCCTTTAAACTTGAGTAGCTGTAAACTTTTTAATTAATAATGGATTCACTTACTACACCAAAACAGAGATAAACAGCCATCTTAAAAGGATATAAGCCTTAAGGAAAACTTTCGATACAGCTCCTTTCGCAAGACACAACTCTCAAAAATTAGTTAGTTCTCGGGGCTTAACTTAATCGAAAACGTTCCTGTTCGTATAGTTCAAGTGGTACAATTGTATAGAACTGTATAAACTTTTCAACAAACTCTTAGCTCTGATGCGACCATCTCCTTCTGCAGACAGGGCGTATGTTCATTAAGAGGGAACAATTTTCGAATACCACTCCGAAGAGCTAAGGCTATAACAAGCAACAGAAACTTTTAATCTACTGCCTATAGCAAGCTTTAACACCTTTGCACAAGATGACCGTAACAAAACTCTTAGCATCGGCATAAACTATTTATTTACGTGTGTATACATCGTCCTCGAAAGTTTTTACTTAAAAAATAAGTTTTGTGCAGACTCCTGACAGGTTTAGATCAAAAAAAAAAAAAAAAAAAACTCCAACTATATTGTCATGTTGATGGAAGTTGTTGCCCCTCCCCCGTATTATAAATGAGGGTGCAAATAGAGCTTATAATCGATATACCCAAAGTTTAATTGGATATTGTATATACCTTTCACGTTGCAGGCTAATGACTTGTTATCTTTCCACTCAGTCGAACGAATAAATTGTTTTCTCTGACCATCAGGGTGAAAAATGTGCGGTAGTCATTAGGAAGTTGGAGCGAGGACGATTGGACGAGAAGTTTCGATTACGTTTGCACTCGTGACAAATGTGTCAATGGGCGGGTGCGACCATGGCGGAGTCAAGGTGTTAGAAAAATGAGGCTTAATAGACAAAAATCAAGAAAGAAAATTAGTTAAACAAGTTCTTGCAGGGTGTGCTACTTGCACCATCGTTTTAAAGCAGAATTAAGAGCTAATGCGTGGGGAAATATTTTGTCCAGTCTATCTCTTACTATGCCAATATCTCTGATATTTCCTCCTAGTCCAACCTATGTTCCTGGCGCTCGTCGTCGTCCTTCCGTTCTTGATTTACTTGTTACTAATGTACCTAACGAAGTTACGCAGCCTTGTTCGTTAAATGATCTGAGCTCAGATAATAATCCGGTCTTATGTCGACTTCTTAAATCAGGGATAAAAAAAGTGCAATACGTGCAAGACCTTAAAAATGCAAATTGGAATCGTTTTCGGTCGGAAGTTACGACTAGGCTCCAAAACATTCCAAGCAACTTAGATAATGTTATATGTAAAGAAGACGTTGATTCGATTGTCACACAATTTTCAGAAGAAATTTTAGGCGCTGTTAACAATAGTGTCCCTAGAGTTCCCAAAAAAATTGTATCGATTAAGCTACCTTCTAACATCTTGGAATTTATTAAGAAAAGAAACACTTACCGACGACTTTGGCAAAGATATCGTCAGGCTTACTTCAAAGATCAAGTCGCGCATTTGAATAAGCTAATATCTAAGCACATTCTTATGCATAGAAACAATGAGTGGAAAAAAAAACTAGGCACTCTAGAAAAAAATGCAAAACCCTTTTGGAACATAACAAAAGTAGTAAAAAACAAAAACAAACAACTTCCCTTTCTCAAGGATCCAACCAGTACATTTTTTACTGATCTGGATAAAGCAAATGCGCTTGCCTCGAGCTTCGAAAGGAACCATGTGATAACGTCAAATTTAGGAGACCACGCCACAAATGTGTTAGTAAACAATGCTATCGAAAATTTGTTAAATAATACCACCCAACCATCTTCAATGACTTTATAACCATTGAAGACACTGAATTTATTGTCAATAACTTGAGACTACGAAAAGCTGAAGGTATTGATTCAATAAAAAATGTATATATCAAGCAATTGCCTAGATCTGGTCTTCGATTAATAACTTTTATTATCCTTTTACATTCCTGAAGAATGGAAAGTCGCAAGAGTCGTTCCAATTATAAAAGCTGGTAAACCTCCTGAACTGACTGACAGCTATAGGCCAATTAGCTTGAGGAGCAGTCTCAGTAAAATTTATGAAAAGGTCATAAAGGAAAAATTGTCGAAGCACATTTCGGACAACGGCTTATATCCTAATGAGCAATTTGGTTTTAGACGCTTCCACAATACATCTCACCAAGTACTCAGAATTTGCAACTATGTCAAAACAAATCGTTCAATAGGCAAATCAACTGGTATGATTCTTCTCGATATCGAGAAAGCCTTTGACACTGTCTGGCATGACGGACTTCTATATAAAATGTTGAATTTAAATTTCCCTCTTTATATTTGTAAAATTGTTCATAGTTTCTTGTCAAATCGTTGTTTTAAAGTCCATGTTAATAGTGGTGTCTCAAATATTATTTACTTTACCTCAGGTGTTCCACAAGGCTCAGTCCTTGGGCCTGTATTATATAATTTATACACATCAGATTTTCCATCTATACCCAATTGTGAAGCAGCTATCTTTGCCGATGATACTGCGATTTTATCGTCTCATGAATTCGCTCTCGATATTGAGAGGAATCTAAAAAATGCGATGGTGATACTAGAGGAATATTACAGTAGATGGAAAATTAAGTTGAATCGGGAAAAATTGCAAGCCATCTTTCTCACACGAAAAAGAAAAGCATGCTATCTTCCGAGTTGGCAGTTTAATATAAATGGTGCAAATATTAATTGGAAGCCTGCCGTAAAATATTTAGGAATATATTTGGACACCAAGTTGACGTTTGGCATTCATATTACGAATACTCTCAACAAAATTTCAATTGCTATCAAGATGTTATATCCTTTCATAAATCGAAAGTCGAAGCTCTCAAATCAAAATAAAATAATTATACACAAAGTAATTTTTCAAGCAATACTGCTATATGGTTGTCAAGTATGGGGAAATTGTGCAATGTGCCACATTAAAAAACTACAGGTTTCGCAAAAGAAGTTACTCAAAATGATGCTTAACTTGCCGTGGCATCACTCGACTATAGACATTCACAATAAAGCGAATGTTGAATTGATCTTCGAAAGAATTCAAAAGCTGAATCAACGTTTTCTAGAACGCTGTGATTTTAAATACTAATTATATCCGACTTGATAGTTGATAAGTTTGTCATTTGTTTTTTTCTCTCTTCTTCGTTATTTATTTTTGTTACTTACTGGATGTTAATCTATATTTACATATTTTTTTTTATTTCTTATATTTATTTGTTTACATATGTATATATTTATTTATTTATTTTCATATTTATTTTTTTTAGATATTTATTTATTTATTTATTTATTTATATACATATTTATTTATTTGTTTATTTAATTATTAATTTATTTATATACATATCTATATATTTATTTATTTGTTTATTTGTTTATAATTTATTTATATATATATTTATTTATTTGTTTATTTATTTATTTGTTTATTTATTTATTTATTTATTTATTCACCTATTTTTTTGCTGTTATTTGTTTCTTAATCTGTAAACTTCTTAAATACCTATGTATTACATCAAAATGTTCGGTGAAATCGTTAACACATGTACCTGATTTACCTTTATTTACTAGTCATTTTATGTATATCCTTTTTTTTTCTTCTTCTTTTTCTCTCTACTTTAATTGAAGGTTTTCTTCGTATTTTCCTTCAGATGTAATATTTCAATGTAAATCTCAAAATCATCCTTATGGTAAAAATAATGTTTCAGAAGAAAGATAGGTATAACTTATCATATCTCTGAATTGTAAAATGTGTGGTAACAAAGTCCTTGTAAATTTATATACGAAATAAAGCTATCTATCTATCTAAAGCAGAATAGGCCTCTATTAACACAGCGAATGAAAGGCGATGTGATACAATCACGAATCAGTTACAGCCGACATGAGCTCTAGCTCAGAAATATGTAAACACACCATGGCCGTACTGACACTTTCAGGTTTTGATTTGCAGAATAAATTCCATGTGCGTTGGTTTTCGATCCATCGGTATGGATGTGGATTATAGCGTGACAGGCAATGCCGCTAAACAATAACAGAATCATTTCTCAAAATAGAAACATCTATACAGAACAGAACAATAAACAATAGCTGACTTGCCGGTCAATGGTTATGAATAAGTCATAAGCAAACCGAACGGTGTATTAAGCATTAAACAGCACAGCGTACCGCAAATTAGCGGTCGAAATAATTGACAAATTTGTTTGACATTTAAACACATCCCTTGGTCGTAACACGATTACCGATATTGTTATCCACATCACAATGAATCCCTACAACCGATGCATAATTGAATCGTATTTGCGACAGGACACGGATATGCCAAACATCAAACACACTGCCTATGCCACAGGTATATGTATGTATGTGCTTTGAGAGTGTAATCGTGTTGTGCTCAAATTGATTAAATTGAACTGAATGGCCAACTCGTCTAATTGCATTTTTATAAGCCGCTTCTTAGCACTGTGAATCACTAAATGGGACAGTGTTTCCATTCACTATTAGCATACATTTACCCAATTTATATATAATGAATGCAACTTCCTGCAGGATACAGTCAACATACTGGCAAAACTTTGTCTTCCATTCAATATTTGGAAATATGCATCGAACCTTTTTAATTGACTTTGCTGGGAAATTCAATTAAATTTCGTATGTATCTACCGTGAAATGGAAGCTTTTGTTGGCGAGGTTGGACCATAGCCATGGGCAATTGTTCTACGCTGTTTGCGATACTGCGTTCGAGTGAATTACTCGATTTCGAATGAAATGATGCGAGGTTTAGATGCAGTGTAATGGGGTAGCAATGTTAGCGTGATTAATTATTCGCAATATTAACGCCCCACGATAATCGGTGATTTTGATCGAAGGAAGTTAATAAAATTTAAATTAACTGCATAGATGTAGTTGTGGTACAGAGTTCACTACCGCCCAGTGGAAGTCTAATATTTACTTTTATTTCGATTAGGTTTCGGCGGGATATTCAATTCAAGCTTGGAATTGTAGATGATTGTCATATGACGTCTGTTAAGGGCCATTTTATTCACTCGCAGTTCTACAAAACTTGGGGATTTTATATGTCAAAATCCCCTAGTTGTGTTCAACTTCGAGTGAATAAAACGGCCCTAAATCGATTTTTCATTCACAGTGACGGGTGGTTGGTTAGTAGACTCATTTCGGGGTAAAGTGCGCAGCGGGTAAGAGTACGCAGCGTCTTTTTCTCCGCCTATAAAAGACTTAATATAAATGAAATGAAGAAATCAAGGCTGTACTAGCCGCCAACGATTTCACTGCAAAGCGGACGAACTATCCAGACAAGGAAGCCGCCTTCACTCAACCAACAACTGTGAACCGTACGCTCCTATAGGCAATCTATCAATATAGCAATAAGGGTCGCAAACAATAGGTGGAACAGCATAAATACCTGCGTCACATCCAAGCTGGCCAAAACTAGATGCTAATAGGGCTCAGAGACTTCTCCCTGTAATTAGAAACAGAATCAGCTATCGACTACTGCCCGCACCACCCGCATCTCTTGGACGTGCTGTTCGTAGCCACCCTTTGAAACACCTCGCAATATGTATGTGTAGTAATCAGGCCGATTACTCCAATCACAAATACTACTACGCTTTTTGCACTATCCGCCCTATTTGATAAGTTGCCAGAGGATACAGGACAGGCGAGGGTGTAACTGATACTTGACAGTACAACAACTGTTTCCGGACGACTTCGTTAGGAACAAAAATTATTCAAAAAAACTGGTTTCATGCCGACTTGCAGGGCAATCTTTTCTATGCATCAGGCAAACACACATTTTCTAACAAGGGCACGGGATACTACGCTGCAAAACCCGGATTAACAGATTCAAAGCCAAATTTACCATCGGATGGGTGCCTCCTTGCCAGTAAATAAGAACGTACACCAATATTTGCAGGTGTACTTCATTTTGTCGAGGGGTGATCAAGTCGATAGGCTGTACAGAGGGCAAATAGAAGTGACAAAAAACGTCATTCGACAATTGCAGCAATTATATAATGCAATCAACGCTTCCATTGCAATGCTTAAAACGGCGATACAGAAAATGAGCTCAGACGATCGCAGATTTGTCTTCAAACCTGATAATAGAACTGCACTTTGGAAAAAATAGAATGGATAGGAAACGGGTAAAGCCACTTCCAATACAAGAAAAATTATTTAAAATTTTTAGTTTTTTAATTCTTTGAATGTTCCGGGCTTACCGCTTCACAATTTGAAATTTGATATGATTGTGAAGAATCTCAAATCAAATGGCATGCAAGGACGATTTTTAGGGTAAAATTAAAAGGCAAACTATGTCATATCGCGGACTCCGCTTATTTACGATTTGTCATTGGCATTTAAGCGTCTATGACAAATAATAAGTCGCAAGGATATTCGCTGGATATTTGTAGCATGAATCTTGAATTGCCATGTTAGTGCAAAGGCGAAAGGTTGGCCGGCATGTCAATCATTGCGGTTTTATTGAAATACATCGATATTGCTGTACTTCACTTATTTCTATTGTATTTAATATAACTTTTCAATAAAGAATTTGAATTGACGGAATTACATAAAGGAAATATTGGAAATATTATTTTCATTACATTAACGAATTTGGGCGGAACGGAGTTCGCAGAGTCAGCTAGTGCTTTATAAACTAGAACTTTTGGGAGCGTGTATAAAGGATGTATAAATATTTATGCACTGCATAACTATACATGCGCTTAGCGAATTCTAATAAATAAGGCTGTAAATCTTTTGTTTATTATAGAACATTGATTCAACCGCAATCGCAAATCGCAATGACGCTAAGTTTCATTTCATCATCATTCCGCGGTTTTGAGCGCTTTCTCATTCCCATTTCTATAACTTTATTCCTATACGAGTCCAGCTGACTTATCGACAAGAAGTTCACCGCTTGGTTAAAACCACCTCAACAACAGGTGGGAAGAGCTCACTACCTGTGAAATATCATTTATCACGGAAGTCTTGGCCAGAATATAACAGAACACGGACCAACAAACTACTACAGTTTGACAGGTCATCGCTATCTAAGTTAGTAGGGGCTCTAACTAGTCATAACTTCCTTAGAAACCACGCAATGAAACTAAATCTCAAAGATGACATATGCAGAGGCTGCGAAGACGAGGAGGTCCGAGGACACACCTCACTTACTTTGTCATTGCCCGAGTCTCTCGGCCTTACTAATAATCAAACGCTAATGTCGGCTATTAGTTGGCTGTCAGTTTACAATAAAGTGTGCAGAATTTTCGAAAGGGTTACAATAAACAATTTGATCTCGACCTTTACTAGTTCGAAGACTTTCTGTTGAAACTATTACATTTGTTGTCACGCAGAATTTGAATTTCATAATTTGTTTTCGTGAAAAACAAGGTCAGTCGTTCCTTTCACAACGAGGATTTTATTCTAAAAAAAGGAATACATAAATTACATTTAAATTTGCCCAACATATATCTTTCAAAGGCTTTTTAAGGCTTTTTATAAGAAAAAAACAAAACACAAAATAGGAAATCCACACAGTATCCGCTGATCTGTCAAATATCATGTATGCAATTCAGTAATGCCGTATTATTCGTTCGGGCATAATTTTTGGTACTCTTTATAGACACTTTCCTTTGATTTATAATACTTTATTATTGATTGATGAGTGCAATTATGTCGTAATAAGATCCCTTTCAAATTATTCAATAAACGGAACACGGTTTATTAGAATGCTTTGATGCAAATCAAACCTTATTGGTGGTGTAAAGATCACAATTATTTAATCGTTAGCAAGTGAAATATCACGTAGCAAAAGCATTTTAAGAACCTATCGCTTCCAAATACAACTTGATCTTTTGAAAATTTGATAGATTATTATTACTTAACTAGCTGACCCGACGAATTTCGTTCCGCCCAAATCTATATTAAATAAAAATTGAGCCTTAAAATTGTGTTCGTTTGTCGCCGAACCACGCCTTAACGCATTTACCGATTTTAACCAAACTTTCACACATCTTTGGTATTGGTCTATATAAGATTTTTGTAAAGTTTGGTTACAATTGGTAAACGTATGTTTGTGTAATTTGTTTACAAAAAACGGTGCAAAAAAATATATTTGTACTGTAAAATATGTTTTTGTTTTTTGTTTGTCTTATGCGAAATTCATTTTGTTTTGTCAAATCACTTTTTTTCGAATTTGCAGTCGGTTTTATTCAGTTTTCTCAACATTTTGAAAAATTGTAGTTGCACGGTTCCTACACTGGAATCGGAAAAAATAACATGAATTTGAGTAAATTTTTGTTGTCGATATCCTAAACCACTTAACCGATTAAAATGACATTTTGTGGCTGTGTATGGTTGGTAACAGTTTGAAAAATGGGACACTATTATGGTGTGGTGGGTACGGCTATATGTAAGAGAGACTGACGTCCGTATGTGCACTCATAACTCGGGAATGGATCGTGCTTCGTGGATTCGTATTGAACCAAGGAAGGACAAGGTATTTGAAAATAAAAGTTTACGGGGATGGGATTGGGGATGGAACTTTGCATGGAGAACCGCATTAAAAAAAAAAAATATTGAATAGAAATATGGGTAGTGTCACTTCCAATACAACAAAAATTATTTACAATATTTATTTTTGAATTATTTTGATATGCCGGGCTTACCGCTACACAATTTGAAATTGAAAGTCGGCTCAGTTATAATTTTGTTGCGCAACCTTAATCCACCGAAATGTTGTAACTGATCGCGTTTGATTAGATTGTGAATAATCTCAAATCAAATGTCATGGAATAAGCGACGATTTTGAGTGGAAAATTCTAAGGAAAACATTCTAATTCCACGGATTCCGCTTATTCAGAAAGATTTGCCATTCGTTTTTAAGCGTATCAATTTCCCGTTTCAGTATGACAACTAATAAGTCTCAAGGACAATCGCCGAAGTTTTGTGGAATTCCCATGTTTCTCCTAAAGTCAAATGTATAAACTTCCGCTTTATACATCGTGTATCGTAAAGGACATGTGCATTGTGCATGCTCAGTATTATTATTAACGAATATGGGCGAAGCAAAGTTCGCCGGGACAGCTAGTGAAATTATAAGTATCAATTTATCTTTTCTTGAATCTTGAAAATAAATTGAAGGTACCAGCGTAGGAGCTGCACAATTCCACTTTTTCAAAAAGTTGGGAAAATTTGAAATAAAACCGACTGAAAATTCGAAAAAAGTATTTTGACAAAGCAACAATTATAAAAATAAAAAAACAACGTTTTTTACAGTACAAACAAAATTTTTTTTGCACCGTTTGTTGTAAAAAAAAATTGTCAAAATCTTATAACTCGTAGTTTTTAACTTCTCGAACGACATCTTGAGACGTCAAAACACTATAAAAGGCCATATAATCTTGATGAACCAAAACCATCTAGATTTCCTGAAGATATCTTTGTGTCATCATTTTGGACAACAAATTGCCACTCATGAGCAGACACATATCCTCGATCAAAATCAAAGTTTTGTTGCGCTTTTCATCTGACATCTCCAGACTCCAGTTACATATCCGATATCACAGTGCGAATTCAATGCAAAATATCGTCGGCCATAGCACACAACACACCGACAACAGTCCACAGCGCTTCGAAAGAAGAAGGGCCACAAGCATTGACCAAAAGCATTCTCAAATAGAAGCAAACGTCGTTTTTCGGGTGAACTGTCTATATTCTACCAATTGCATCACTTGCATAAACACCACGGAATCCGGGAACTACTTCACCTTGCTTCCGCCGCTGGAACTTCTTCGACGACGTATTCCAATATCGGGGAATTTCGCAATAAGTAAGTGTTCGTGCAAACTCGTGGCCTCGGCAAGTGTCGAAAAAATTGGTTAATCTTGTTGCAGGTGCCATAACCCCACTCACGAATAAACAGATTACCATGATTGTTACTCGCTCATTTTTCGTAACAACCCCTACGTGAAAACTCAAAACGCTGAAAAACATCGTTTTCCACGTCATCTCAATCACCCCTACATTTCAACTTATTCACTCATACTAATGCAAGGATCCTGAAAATAATGGATTCAAAAACCTTCAAATAATTAAAATAATTGACAACAACAATTGCTTTTAAAATTAATTTTTTTTTTTTTTTATTTGAAGTATCACTACTCGATTTTTATTTTTATTTTTTTTTAAAGTGAATTTCCCCATACAAACTTTCATAACCTCTTTCATCCCCTCAAAGTTTTGATTTCGCGACAAAACTTCACAAAACTTCACAAAAATCATATATAGACCAATAGCAAATGTGTGTAAAAGTTTGGTTCAAATCGGTAAATGCGTTAAGGCGTGAATCGACGACAAACGAACACAATTTTAAGGCTTTCATTTTATACATATATAAAAGATTCAGTAAACTTAGAACAAAATTTTAAATTCTCGGAGAAAAATATAAAGCTTAGGCGTACATTTTTATAGGCGAAAAATGTCATGTTTCCCCCTCCATGAATTCACACATACAGTCTGCTATTCCTCCATAAGTTCCTTAATTTGTTAAATTGCTTGTATTTTGCTGAGTGGTGACAATTTTATTCTTGTATCTATATTTTCCGTGAAGTCAAACTTTTCACACCAAAAATTGTTTCCTCAGATATCCTCATTTTCGGTAAACAAACTCCTTTTGCAAAGAATTTAATAAGGGTTTCGTTTCAGCCAAATATATACCTGAGTCGCCTTAGGTTCTGAGAGTTGTTGAAAAAAGTAGGTATTCATGTAAATATCAGCCTTTCAATTTTAAGAAGCACATATTTTATTCCGTTTGTGACGACTGTCAAGAATGTCTCGGAAATATCCCAAACTTATATTTATAAGAAATTTTTTTTAGTAAGCATCCGTTCATTGCTTGCAAACTTTTTTAAAAGAAAAACCAATTCAAAAGCAAGAACTAGCGGTTAAACAAGATAAAATAGAGAAAAACAGAAAACAGAAATTGCAATATTTTTTAATTTTTTGCATACATTTGTACAAATTTGTGTTTGTTAGACTTAAAAACCATTTGCATTGTTGTTAATACAACATGAAATAATATTAGAAAACATTAACAATTCAATAAAATTAATTCATAATTATTGTAAACGCTCAGGCTAAACAACAGCGTTTTTAAATTCGCTCCTATTACGAAATTTAATACCGTGATTTTGGACGGTTGGGCAACACTCGTCTTCAAAATGACATTAAGGGAGGATTTATTTAGAGATAAATATGGCTTTCTCAACATTAACATTTAACCCTGCAGTTAACGATATTCTGGCAACTTTATTTGTTTATTGGAAAAGCGATTTTGGAAAGTCTGGAGTCTTTGCGTAAATTTCCAGACTGAAGTTGATTATTGTTAAGGCCGTCTGTCACTTAAGGAACAGAACACTTGGAAGCTATTACTTCCATGACGAACATGAACTTTCTGATGTCTCACTGTCTGATCTTTACAGGTTTCTGAGGACATTGGGATGGCTAGACAGCATCAGGTAACCACAAGAGGAAAAGGGATGGAGACCACCGATGTAACACCAACGGTTAACCCCATAAAGGTCATCACAATGGGTTCACGAGGACCTATGTGAGGTATTGCAGGGCTCACCCTGCTCTACAAAGCCGTTTACCTAACCTAACCTAACCTAAAACCACCTCCCATACAAAATAGGAACATTCAAAATCGTATTTTTCGAAAAGCATTTGATAACAGATTGTAGTCGCAGTAGCTTGGTGGTTAGTGTGTTGGACTGCTAGTCCCAGGTCCCAGGTTCGAATCCCGCAAAAACCCAATTCCGACTTAGGGTTTTTTTCCGCTGCGCTACCTCTCGCGAACGTCTGACAAACATCCGAGAGTATAACTGTCTTGAAAAGAGCTTCTCAAATTAGCCGTTTGGAGTCGGCATAAAATTGTAAATCCCTCCCATTCGTTCCAAAAATGATAAACTCACACAAAACGAATGGTTGTGAGAAGCTAGGCCTAGGGTCTCTCCGGACCTGTTGCGCCAACTATTTTTTTTTTTTTTATTTGATAACAGATTTTCAGACAATTTTCGATTTTGCCCCGGCTGCTGGGGGTGGCCCATTAGAAAAAAAAAAAAAAAACTGGGATCGATGGCTCAAATTCTTTTTTTTAATGTTCTCGGTCGCCAGATCGGTCCTTTGAGGTACCGGTGTTGGTTAATTGTATACCAAACCGGTTGTCTGGTGTTTGGCCACCTATAACGTTAGAGTCCACTTTAAAGGGGTACCTTGTCGGCCCTAAAATGACAGAAACTTGCGCAAGGTTTGCTATGCACTGACAAACAATCGTTTTGAAAATAAAGTTTTGTCATTTGGGCTGTTCTTGTGGATTCGGCATCAATGACTTATTGGCTGCCATACCATTTAGAGGGGTTATACCTCTCTGAGGCGTAAGCAGGGGGTACAATAGACCAACAGGTCGTAGTACAACAAACCCTTTCACATAATAATAATACCCGTTAGTCGAATTCCTTATGCACCTTTCCAACTAAACCACTTATAGAAAATCAATGGTTTTACAAACGTCCATTCTAAAAAAAAAATACGATACGCCGAACGATAATTTAGAGAAAAACTGAACTTGCCATCAAGTTACTAATAACCAGATCACTTTAAGGATGACTTTTCGCCGAACAGACACGGGCGGAACTGCGAGACCCACTTTTTTAAGTTCCTCTATGTCAGAATTGCTTGACATCCCGATTTCGCAATTTTCTACGATACAAGAGAAACTTAAAAAAATATATTCTCATACTTCATACAAAATAAAGGGGAAGGGTGTATTTAAAAGGAGCTTTTCGCAACACTTTTTGACAGCTGACAGCTGATTTTGGTTTGTCATTTCAAACTTTGAAACTGACTTTGGCCAACCAAATTTAAAGTGATGCACGTATCAGATACGCCTGTCACAGAACAGGAATTCCATTGAAACAAGTACTGGGATATTTTATGCTCTTGACGTTTTACTCAAGAGGCCGAGGGTTGGAAGGGCGATCTTGTGTTTCCCTTCATAGATGCTGAGTAAAAAGACTTGGATTGCCATACATTAACTTTTGCAGAAGCTGCAGGGATGAGGAAGAGGAAGAGTCCGTCACTCACCTTCTATGCAGCTGCCCTGCTCTATACAATCTAAGGATGGCGTACTTAGGAAACTACTTCCTCAATGATCTTAGTGATGTGTGCGACACCAGCGCTGCTAACATTCTTAGCTTTATCAACGGAAGCAAATGGTTCACATGAGTAACCAGAAAAGGAACCCCTAAACACAATCGGCCGGATAACGGCCTAAGTGTTTCTCTCATCGAGAGCCACTTTAACATAACATAACATAAATGTTGAGACAGCCAGATCAATCTGTAGATACCGTACTCTATTTCAAAGCTAAGTTATCGGTCTTAAATTCGTGTCGGACGACCACCCTTAAACTTTGACAAGCATTTCAAAAAGGGATTTGCATTTGTTTGGATTAAAAATCAAAAAATCGGTATCAGTAATATAAATGGAATGTATTATAGCACCTAGTTTGATGTGATCCGACCCTGGTGATCTCACCAAGCGAAGTTGGTTGTAATAATCAATTTGGCTTTCAGAAAGGCAAGTCTACTGAAGATGCACTTCTTCAATTTTGTAGTCATATAATGTCAAGCCTAGATTCGAAAAAGTGTACGGCTGGGCTATTTATCGATATAACCAAAGCTTTTGATATGGTTAACCACAAAATTTTGTTGCGTAAACTGGAAAAAGCTGGATTTCGTGGCTTCGTTCTTGACCGGTTTAAATCTTACCTAAAAAATAGATCGCAAGGAGTGAAGATAGGTCAGATAAGGAGCAAAATTAGGCTCTTTAATTTGGGTGTACCACAAGGCACTGTTTTAGGGCCGATTTTGTTTCTTGTCTATATCAATTCACTGTTTGCACTTAACTTTAAAGGCTCACCAAGTGCTTTTGCAGATAATATAGGCTATTCTTATGGTTTGAATAGTCCCTTAGACCTAGTCTCGGACATAAATTGGGATCTAAATTTGTTAAGGATTTGGTTTGCTAAACATAATCTGGTTCTAAGCTCAAAAACTAAAGTTATGTTTTTCAGTTTATCATCGATAAACAGCTTGGATGCTTCTGTTTCATATCACGCACCTGAATGCTTAAAATATAAACTTTTAAATTGCTACTGCAGATCTAGCTCTTCTTTTTATGACAATGTAAGCTGTAGTGATAACTGCTTCCCAATCGAAAGAGTTGATGAATTTAAATACCTGGGGCTTACCATTGACGCTAGAATGAGCTTTTCAGTCCATGCAGAAACTCTGAGAAAGTATTTCCGCTGCACACTTAGACATTTCTACTACTTGCAACAAGTTTGTTCCACCAAGCTCCTAAAAACAATTTATTATGGTATTTTTCATTCCAAACTGCAGTATGGTATTGCATGTTGGGGGGGTGTTTATCTAAACAAAATACAGCCACTATTAATTCTTCAGAAATGTATGTTACGAAAAATATGCCGCAAACCTAGGAGACATCCCAGTTTTCCTTTGTTCTGTGAACAGAAAATTCTTCCAGTTCGTCATTTGTACTGTTTTAAGGTTCTACAAATTTTTTTTAGGCGGTCGGGGAATCGTAATTATCGGTTAATTTCAAACTACAATTTACGTGGAAACTTTTTAAATATGGTATCTGTTCCAAGTTTCTGTACTACCGCATATCGTAATTTTTATTCTGTTTCCTCATACCGTTTATATAATAAACTTCCTCAGTCAATAAGGATGATATCAACGCCTGGTATGCCTTTAAGCCATGTAAAACGCTGGCTTTTCAATTTTAATTTTGCTAATTTAGAAACTCTACTCTCAGACACTCTGTTTTAAATTTTAGTTATAACGAATTATGTATGTATTTGTTATTTTTTGCACTTACGTTTGAATTTCTTTTAGTGATGAGCTAAGTCGTGATTTCGAAATCACAGGTACAACTGTGACTGTGATTTGCAAATCACTGTGATTTTAACCTGTGATTGTGATTGTGACTTGCGAACTCGGGGTAAGTACTGTAATGTCATGTTTTAGACAATTTTTGATAATATGACTGTTTTAGAGAAATATCTAAGCCCTAAATTGTTAGACAGTTTACTTATTGTCGGAAAATGAGTTGGGAAAATTTCAATTAATGTAACGAAATTGTCACAGCAAATTAAGGATTTACACGTATGTATTTAATTTAATGTATTTTGTATACTGCAACTCCAAGCTAATTTTAACTTAACCGCACCCGAAAGTTCGCGAACACTACTCACTTGTCCCTTCTCCCTTGCCCTTCACATTCAAATTACAAAATTAAAGAAGCGTTTCCAGCTCTGCATACGTAAAAATAAAATAAATGTATCGCAGCTAAAACTACCCCAACAAGATCCTGTAGGAATATCAATCAGAGCAATAACCAAATAAACAGAAAACAGATACACTACAAATAAGCAAAACAAAAACACAATCACTCCCACTCCCTCTAGTCTACCATCATAAATATCATACATCATACTATTTCAAGTTTCCCTTTCCCCTCTGCTGCTGGCTGCTGCGTGCTGTCCTTACCTGTTCCTCTTCCTGTGAGTGCTTACCAGTGATGGGCCTTCCACCACATCAGTGGTATTTCTACCACTTTTTACACTTTTGGAAATTCTACTAACCTGAACTCGAAATCTACCACATTTTACTCATCGCTATTCGCTAATTATATTTCTTTTCCATCATTTAATTAAATTGAAAATTGTACCTATACCCAGACCTACTCCCCTTGTTTTAAACGACAAATGTGATTTTTAAAAATAATTTAAGTAAATAATACGAAAAGACTGATTTATGTTTATTTTATTTCTGTTTTTTTTTTTATTATTATAACTATTTAATTTGTATAAATAAATGAATTATATACCATACCATACAATTGAAAAAAATGTTGTTCTACCACTTTTCTACCACCTTTTTTTAAATACTATCTACCACCGCTTCGCTTTTCTCAAGTCCCATCACTGGTGCCTACTTTCTTATTGCTACTTGCTACTTTGATTCGCAGTTCGGCATTCTCTTCATTTGCCCTTTGATTTTGATTCTTTATTCTTGTGTGTCCCTCGCCCTCGTGGCTCCTGCTCCTATACCTTATTTCATTGTTTCGCTCTTTGTCCTGTGATTGCGACTTTTGCTGTTTGTCGTGACTCGTGAGTCGTGATTTTCAAACTGTGACTGCGACTGTGATTCTTGTGTGTATACCCACCCTCATTTCACTGTTTCGCTGCTTTACCTGTGATTGCGATTTGTTGCGACTTTTTCTGTTTTTCGTGAGTCGTGATTTACAAACTGTGACTGTGATGGGAAAAAATATAAAAAGGAAAGAGTGAAAAGTCGCAATCACGCTTTATTTGAAAGTCGATCACAGGTAGTGATTGCGATTTTGAAATCACTGTGATTAAATCACAGGTAGTGATTTTGTGCTCATCTCTAATTTCTTTAAAGTAATCTGCTTCATTTATTCTATTTGAGTTAAAGTTCTTACTCAATTCTTTATTTTTTAATTCTGTTTGTACTAATCCTTTATTTCTATTATATCCTTTGCTTAATGTTATATAGGGTCACCCCACCCAAAACTATATTTTTGAAATTTGTAATAGTTTCTTTAAAGTGACATTCAACACTATTTTATGCACTCAGTGCACTAAATACAGAATGTTCTTATTTTTCCTAATTTCTATACTTAATGAAAGCACTTATAATATTCTTTCTATTCGAAACTTGTATTTTGTATTGAAATTTTTGAAATAAATTATCTATCTATCTATCTATCTATCTATCTAATTTCTATCGTATTTTCTCTTGGTACAAAACCAACGGCGCAATTGTTCTGCGCTCTCTTCCTTTTTTTTCATAACTAAGCCGCCATACGCCATCTTGAACAAATTTGTATTTTTCTCGAACATAGTAATAAAGTCAAGATACACATATAAAAATTAGCGAAACGTTTTTCTTTTTTCTTGCACTTTTTAACGTGATCCAAAAAAGCATTATTTTCCATTCAAATTGCCCCCCCCTAGAAGATCGATTTCCTACTCTCAGAAGCCAGTTCCGGATATGACCCCGTGCTTACTATTTGGGAAGCTCTTTACAAATGTGCGTGCATTGTCTTCTTGTTTTAAACTGCCGGAAATATGGTGGCACAACACTCCAGCTAGGAAACTAAATGCCTCCCACGGTAGACCTATCAACCCTTCATCTACACCCTCCCAACATTCGCCAAGTACGGTCTGGCCATTAAGTCGAAATATAGCTCCACAAATCGACAGCTGTCAATGACATCTTTCATTCGAAAACACTTGCGATGACATTCGCAATGAGTGAGTAATCAAGTGTCCACTTCTTAGATACCTACTGATATACATATAGCAGCATGTCTATAGGTTAGGCACAACATGTACTCTACGTGTAACCATCAGGCATTAGAGACAACAACCGTTGTTGCCCTTAAAGTGTTGACATGCTTATATATAATTCTCGCTCTCCCCTATTTTGTCTTTTAGCCACACAAACTAATCAAGGGAACAAGATATTTTTGTACTCACCGCTCATGTCGTGATGCTGCTGATGCTGCTGTTGCTGCTGTTGGATGTTTGGCGGTGCACAGAATGCACTTGAACCTCCTCCAGCTGTCATGGATAGAGTCGGATGCGGCCCTTGATAGCCACCACCATAGCGCTGGGGCGATTCACATCGACCCTGTGACATTGAAGTCGGTGGCGGCGGCTGCTGCTGTGTATGATAGTGATGGGCGCTGGGCGCCTGTGATGGCGGAGGTACTGGTGCCGCTTGATGGCCACCGTAGTGTTGCATTTGTGATGCATGATCTGTGGAATGTGCATGCATTGACATGGCTGCCGGTGACATGTGATGATGATACGAATAATGTGAATGCTCTGACGGGTCATGATGGCTCAAGTCATTGGGTTGGTAAATGTTTGGATGATTAATTGGTTCGGCTATGGGTGGTGGTGCAGTGCCAGTAGGTGTCGGTGGCGTCGAACGACCTGAAAAGAGAGAAAGACCAAGTAAAACTATAAATAGCAACAGTAGGTATACATGTACATGAGTGATTAATTCCCTAGAGGCAAGCTAGAAAACTCACAGTGGAGCTAGTAGGCAACTGATGGATACACAAAGACGGCGACCTTTAATCAAGGGAACTGCTGCGATAGCTATCTAAGGGAAGCATCTAAGTGGTGACTCAGGGGCTTGCGGCACGGCACACCTGTCCTAATTTCCTTTCCTGGACACGAAAGAGTTTATTATCGGTGACCTTGTCAAGGCCTTTTGCCCATATCTTGTCAAATGCTTGCGAAACGTCCAAGAATATAGCACGGCACCTTTTTATTTTTATTTTGCCGCCTGTTGATATTTACCATTTTAATACGCAAGAAAACAAAAATAAAATCAAATAAAAGTGACTGAAAACTTTTCCAATTCTTAAAAATAAAAAAATTGTGACTAAAGATTCGTAAGACTCTCAGTGGAGGAGTAGTATTGTGCTCTCTCGATGACGCTCTCTTTTACGAATTTTTCGAGTTAAGGAAAGGCATTGAGTAAAAATTCGTAAGAGTTAAAAGTAATGGAACAGACCTTATAATTTCCACTAAGCGCTGGACCAATGAACGGCTTACAAGTTTCTTCTAGATCAACGATCTTATCAAAGTTTTAAGTTAGACATTCGATTTAAGTGCGCTTATCTTGCGGGGCTCGAGTGTGTTGTCATATTGTACGCATTTTTCGTTTTGTCTTTACCATATCTATTATTTTCTGCGGGTATTTGACGCCGTTATAGTCCGGTGGTCTACGCTAGAACGGAGTATTATTTCTTGCACCTTTTTGTACGATATCGACGAAGCGGTCGACCGCAATTTCTAGTTCGTAAAGCGTCTTGAGTGAAACACTCAGTTCAGTATTGGCCTGGGCATCTATTTTGAAGCCTTTCCAGCCTGTTTTTGGCGTTTGTTAACCTCGGCGGTTTTTTTAATTCTTTTTATGAGTTACTCGGTCGTTTTTTCTTCAAGTTTAACACGATTGCCGGTTAGTCCTCTAGTAATAAAGAAATAAATCCAAAGGTGCGCGCACTTTTGATCTATTCCCAACAATCTGATCTGCTTCTGCATTCCCTGGAATACCTAAAAATCCTGCTACCCAGCACTTAAGGTCAACGCGTTGGCAAATGTTTCTTACGTATGCCTTCTGCCCTCAACTTTACCAGCTCTAACTCCATGGCACTTATTGCCGCTTGGCTGGCAGGGTGATACTCTTATTGACATAATAGCGTTACTTTAATGCTTTCGCAGCTTGGGTTATAGCCAGCTATCTCTGCCTGAAAGACACTGCAATCTTCACTGATCCTAAATGATTCTACCAGATTTCAAGTTTCGCTGAGGATCCCAGCGACGTGGTAAGTCCTATTCTTGCTTAGACCCTGATGTGGTGTTCTGCTTTAACTAAAGCTTAGGCACTGCACCGCTAAATTGAGGAGAGTCCTTAAAACACATTGAGTTGTTGCCACGGAGGCTCTACGGTCCTCGTACCTATCTATCTTCATATATGGTTCTAAAATTTCAAAGCAACTTAATGAATCTATATCTGTTCGACCCCCCCAGCTTCTGAGAACAATTTCAAGCAATTATAAAAGTATGTCTCTAGAATGCTGCATATAACTATCTTCGCCGACAGCCGTCCAGCAGCTAAGGCTCTCCATTCGAAATATCTACATTAAAGTTGGCTGTGATCACAGGCGGATACTGGCCCTAGCTAGACATCGATTAGATATTACCCTTGTAAGGGTACCCAAAGCCCGACCATAGGAGCATAGGTAGAGTGGAATGACAGAGCCGAGGAAGTGGCCAAACGTGGCCCCTGTTTTTGCTTATCATCTACGGAGAAAGTCAATCCCCAATTTGAGGTGACTGGCAGAGCATTTAATTCTTCCCGGGAGGGTTGGGGCTAACTTGAAAATGCTCGCACCTAAGATTTGGACAGCTAGCCGGGAGTGCCGGTCAAGAGACAACAATCCTGCCACGCAAATATATTTGCCTTCATTTTAAACAACAAACAACAGCATGCACAGATGCATACATGCTACAAACTATTCACTTACCTTCGGTTCCTGCGGCGGCGCCGGGCGGTCGCATACTTGACAATGCACCCAGTGGAGTGTATGACTTTGGCGGCTCAACGGATCCTGGCCGGAGAACCCGCTCTTCCGTGACACTCGATTGCACACGATATTGCATTTTGCAGTAGGACTCTTGACTAGAACCTGTGGTGGGATTCACATAAACCCCCGTTATGGTTACATCTGTATCCTGAACGATGACCAGACTCGATGAAGTTGGCCTCGTTGTTTCCTTAGCCTCCTTTATAGACTCTTTGAAGTCCTTCGACTCCTTCGTGTCCGCCGCACACTCGCTGATGTCTACCTTAATTTCTTTCGTTTCCTTCATATCCTCACTATCGGTGACCGTTATGGTAGGCTGGGGAGGGGGCGGAGCAACTTGCTTCTTTGACTTTTTGCTCACGTGCTTCTCTTCGTCGGGGAAGCTCTCGAAACTACTGCAGTCGGATGCGAAATTCCTATCAAGATGGCGCTCCACTTCGTAGGTGGCAGCGACTATTGCACTTGCATTGAGACTAGCCATGCGCTTGCGCGCCAAGATGCCTTTGTAATCGCCAATCAGCTCCTCCTTGAGTTCACGTTTGCGTTTCTTTTTTGGTTCGGGTGCTGGCTTTTCTGGCGGCGGATTCATAGACTTCTTCTTTGTGTCGTGATCGCTGGACTCTGAACTGCCATCGTCGGAGGCTGCGTTTTTTACCTTAACCGATTTTTTAGGCGGTTTGGCTGGCTTTTTCGGTTTACTGGCTTTCTCCTCGGACTTTTCCTTCTCCTTCTTGTCCTTCTTGGCCTGCAGGGCCTTCAGCTTCTGCAGCTTTTTCTTTTTTAGCCGCAGCTTTTCGATGAGTATGACCTCGTTGTCGGTGTCGCTTTCGAACTCCCAATGCTTGCCCATTCCGCGGCCGGGGACGTTGCGTAATTCGCGCTTTGTCTCCACCTCGACTTCCTCCTCCTTCTCGGGTTCGGCACTTTCTTCGGGAGGTTCGACTTTAAGTTCGTCGGCCTTCTTGGTTTCCTTTGACGGAGGTGGCTCCTTTTTGATGGCCAGCTTTACGTCCTTTTCGTCGTCCGAGCTGCTGCCTGAATTCAGGGTGCGAATTTTCGGCATTACTTGGACCGTTTTTGACAGACCCAGTTCGTATGCCGTTCGAGATTCATTTTCGTACAGACATTGCACCTTCGCCGAGGCGTTCAGCGACGCCATGCGATGGCGCTTCTGACCGAATGTACTGAGTTTCTGTTCGTCTTCGGAGTCATTGGTTGAACTGGAGTCGCCTTCACTGGTCGACTCTGGGGGTGGGAGTTTCACTTTCGCAGGAGGTTTCCGAGCCGCCTTGACAGGTTTCTTCTCGGGCTTAGCCGGAGGTTTCGCGTCTTTTTTCTCCACTTTCGTCTCGGCTTTTGTCGCAACCGGCTCAGGATCCTTGTGAACTTTTTGATCTTCTTTGATCTTCTTTTTAGCCACCTGCAGGGGTTTGTCATCGTCGTCGGAGAACTCTCGCAGTTGCTTGAGGGTAGGCAGTTCCATTTTGATATTGTCTTCACTCTCGGACCCCGACTTGAAGTCGTAGATATCGTTTTTAGCCTCTTCTGATGAGGGCTTCGCTGCAGACTTTTTAGCGGTGGTCTTGCTTTCGGTCTTTTTAGCCGGCTTAGCGATTGGCTTACTCTTTACGGGAGTCATCTTGTACTTGTTTTGCAGACGCTGGCGTATTGTCAGAGCCTTTGGCTTCTTAGCGGGGCTACTCGGAGTAGTTAATGGTTTTTCTGCAGCCTCAGTAGATGACAGCTCTTCATGGGTCTCGACTTCATCGGCCGTGGGAATCACTAAGTCTGGTACATTCGATGGAACTTCGTTGCTGGAAACGTCGGGAAGTTTAGTTTCGTCTTCATTGGACTTCGGCTTGGTTGCTTTGGTGGTTTGCTTTGTCTTTTTGGGCGAGGTAGCCGCTTTTGGCGGCTGCTTTTGAGTGGCAGTATCTTTTTCTACCCCTTTCTCCCTTTCAGCCTCAGTTGCAGTCGATTCCTTGTCTACTTCAGTAGCAAGCTTTACAGGCCTTGCTAGCTTCTTTTTGTCATGATCTGTCTCGTATTGGCTGTGTTCCGTGGGCTGTTGCTCACCACTGGTTGCCTTGGACAGCTCTGGAGACGGAGCCACTTCATTGTCCTTAGGTTCTTTGAGTTCGTCGGGCTTTTTCTTGTTCCGACTTGCCTCTAACTTTGCCTTCTTTGCAGCGATTTTCTTCTTTGTTTCGACAACTGGCTCGTCCACTCTTAGTTCCGCCAGTTCGGGGCTTCCCTTTGAAGCAACATCTTCGCTTCCTTTGGCGGTGCCATCTTCTGAAGATGTTCCAAAATCCCCAGTCTTATTTTCAAAGGCTTTTGGTTCAGGCTCGCCCGAAACACTTGTAGAGTTCGCAGACGACGGGCTGCTCGAAGTGGAAGCCTTCTTTTCCGTCGCCTCTTTCCTCCCCAAGGGCTTACCAATACCACCAACGCTGCTACCTTTTACCGCAGCAGCTCGAGATTTAGTTTTGACATTTTCCGATATCGAGGACTTTAGCACTTCGATAATTTTCTCCTCTGGAGGAAGAAAATTCGCGAAACCACTGATTTGGATGTCGAGACTCTTCAGCATTTTGCTGATTGCCTTCGTTTTGTCATCCTTCGAAACCTGCGACTTATCGACTTCAGGATTCGATTCGAGTTGCCTTCTGTCGTCTGCAGCTTGTGTCGATGTAGACGGTTCGGTTTCGGATTTCTTAGACTTTGAGGTTGATCTGGGTTTGGTGTCCTTTTCACATTCGGGTAGAGATTTTTCCTTTGAGATTCGTGTCTTGATCGGAAGGGTCTTTTTCGCGCCAGCCTTGGGAGTCACTTTTTGTGCCTTCTTAGTGGCTGTGGTTGCGGTCTTATTGGCTGCCAGTCGTGTTTTCACTTGGCCGGAGTTTTGTTGTCGATCGACGGCAGTGTTCCGTTTCTTAGCACCCATTACTCTGGAACGAAATGAGAAAAGGTTGTTAGTTATGATTTTGGTTGAACGTGTAGCTTTGTATAAGTGGCATTAATTTACATTTAAGGGTAGGTATCATTTCTGTTCAAATGGTTGTGAAAAGCTAAGCTTGGGGTCCTTTATGGACCTGTTGTCCAAACTATTCATTTTCTTACAAGGCAGCAGGAGTGGTTTAGCAACCAGAGTTGGAGATGATGAAAAGCCCCACTTGTCAGTGCGACCTAGCTTCATTTAACTTTGAAAACAAGACTTCTAGTTAAACAGACTTTGCAGGACTTTGTTTTTAGGATGGATTGGCGTAAAATGGAGAGTTTTGAGTAGTACATACACACACTTCGTTACTTGATAAACAAAGTTGATTTTTTATTCGACAGATGAGGCCTTAACGGTCCGACGTTCATTAGTAGTGCCGGATTTTTACATGCTAGAATCACCTCCCTCCCGAAATTGACCATATTTCTACTGCGTACATGATTGTTGAACTGGCAGTTCCTGAAAGAAGTAGTCTCTTAGTATTCTTCGAACCTCTGAAGGCTCAGGAAAGATGACTTTTTAAAGACACGCGTTAAACATTTTGGCGAATGCATCGGGCCGGGTTTTATTGCGATTTTTAGAGTTCTGTTTTAGTCATCCACCAACGCGCACTCACCGAAAAATGACAAAAAATTGGACCAGGAAAGTTCCAACGGACTATCAAAGCATTCCAGAAATGAAAGACTCACATAAAATGAATGCTTGTAAGAAGCTAGGCCTAGGATCCCTACTGACCTGTTGCACCAACTATATTTATTGATTGACACGGACTGTGCTGTACCCATAAGTGCACAGTTTTTGCACTTATACGTGCTAATTTAATAAGGTCAACAATTTCTGGCTAACTCTAAATATTAAAGTACGAAGTGCTGCTAATGTCAGTCGGAATGTCTTAGTGATTTATGTCATTGATTGTTTATCTTTTCAGCCGTTCGATAGTCAAGCGTTTAATCTAAATATTATAATACGTCAGACAGAACATCTGAAAATAATATACAGTAATAAACGCTACACTCACCGAGCTCAAAAAAGCTCCGGATGACGACATGATTACGGGTGAACTCCTAAAAATCCTCGAAATATTCGAACATATGGCCTTTTGTCACTTTGCAAAAGTTCCATAAGGCCATATTTTTTTGCGACATAGGGCCATATTTCAAAAACCTATGGAACACGAATTTATTAGAACTTTTACTATTATTTTTTAAACTATTGCAGGCAGTAATGTCAACTAATTTCTTCGACAACAGCGCCTACAGCACGAGAACTGTTACTCTTTCAACAGGGAATATGCAACCCCCCTGCTCGGGTTTACTATTGGATTACGGGGTGGGCGCGAGGTTGAGGATATGCAAAGTTCCTGTAATAAAAATTCGAATTCGAATTCGCGAATTTTTTACTATTATTTTCTTCAACGGAAAGTTGAAAGTCTATTCGAATTTTACTATTATTTTTAAACTTTATTTCTATCAACTTTCTGTTGAAGAAAATAATAGTTAAAAATTCTTTCGTCGCTTTGATTATCTACAGATTAACAGTAAAATAGCTTGAAAGTGACAAAAGGCCATAAGTTCGAATGTTCGCGGAAGCAAACATTTGTAATAGGCCTATTGGTGGAATGTAGAGGGCGCTAGGAGCGAATGTATGATAGGAAGCAAGGATGTGGATGGGACCTAAGGATGGGAACAGAAAAGAAAGGGAATGAAGGTCGCGAGCGAGGAGCGCGGCATGCTGGCGAAGCACGGCTAAGCTCGCCGAATGGGGTGGTTCTTGTCCCCGCTACACGACAAAGCCTACAACAAAACATAAAACATGCCGAATAAAACAAAACATTCTCTATCTATAACGGACGGACTGGTTTTACCACACTGAAGGCGCTGCGGTGTTATTCAGCGATGGCCTTTTCCCTCCCCACCATGGAAATCCTGTGGCCATTTTGGATTTCCCCAAATACCATCGATCAAGTGCATCGGATAACTAAGGTAATATAGAAAGCTGTAGGAGAAAATAAAATCTACTCTGCCGTATTCTTGGACGTTTCGCAAGCATTTGATAAGCTGTGGCATGAAGGCCTCAAGTGCATATCGAGACAAGTTTTCCCCTAACGCTTATTGAAAATTCTAAAATCGTATTTATCTAGCGATTAGACTCTTTCGTATCAAACAAGGAAACGAATATTCGGAATTTAAAGAAATAAGGACAGGTGTGCCGCAAGAAGCGTCCTTGGGCCACTCCTGTACCTGTTTTTCACGAGTGCTATACCGCAAAGAGAAGATAGCCACTTTTTCCGATGACACTGCTGACCTAGCATTGGGTACAACGAAAAAAAAACAAAACATATATTACTAGGCGCGCTTAACCGGGTCTATGGACGGACAAAATCATGGAGAATTGCTCAATGAAACGAAATCGGTTTCCCGTGGATTTTACATACAAGCAAACAAAAAACTGTCCGTATTTATGAAATCCGGCTCTCGACACAAAATTGAAATGGAAACCGCATGTAAAAAAAATGCGAAGAACCTCGAGCACCTTTAATAAAAGCTTTTATTACATCTATATATTAATCGCCGACATGATTTCTTTCAGAACATATTTAACCTACAAATGAATACCAATTGGATTTATTTCTTCACCAATTTGAAGCGTGCCACTCATAGATCTGTCGAAAGATATTATAATTTCCAAAATGGATTTGCAAAATAGGTAAAATAGTGTTTTAAATTACGTTGAATACAACAACAACAATAATCTCTGCGGGCGGCGTCACCGACGAATGGTTATTGTTAGGCGAGGGAAGAGATACGTATTCTCTATCTCTTATAATTTACTTATTTATATTAATCACCGACACAATTTCTTTCAGAGATACGTATCAACCCTACTTAATGAAGATCACTCATAGATCGGTTGAAAAGAATAATTATTTCAAAAAAGTTTTTGCTTTACCTTTCTTACAACGGCAACACTGTTAGCATCAAGAGAAAGATAATATTTCGCCTTCGCTATCTCTGCGGCCGGTATCAAGGATGAGATGATGGTGGCAGTTAAGCGAAGGAAGAGAAAAGAGAAACTGCGACAGAGTAATTCTAATTCGATTAGTCAAATTTTTCTTTCGCTTGGACGAAGTTCTGTTTCCTGTTCCTGTATGAATGTGAATCAGAAATTCCAAAAGAGAATCATACCCAGAGTCCAGAAAATGTTGCTGTATGCTGTTATTGCGTAAACTTTGTTCTCTATACCCAACCCATACCTAGTGTTGCCGCTGAGGAAAAAAAATTGTCGCTAGACCATAACCTAACCTAAAAAAAAAAAAGTAAATTGAAATTTAGAAATCAAATTCCAGCTCAAAAATGGAATCATCTAATTCCTGGCTGTTAATTTCTTCCAAGTTTGAAGTAAAGGCTTCGGCTATATTTTCTTCAGTTTTAGATTTTGTTGTTTCTCCTATTTTTTTTTATAACCTCGCCTTGCAGGTCGTAGTTACAGCAACTCCTGTTCATCACCTCAAATTGATTTATAGAATTCAACGTCAGGGTTGAAAGTTGATTCCGAAGTTTGTTTTTTACAATGTTCATTGCACTAAAAATTCGTTCAACTTCAGCATCTGAGTGGGCAAGAGGTAGCACAGTGATTGCCAAATCAGCCAGTTCTTGCAAGTTATTTACACCTGCAGCATTTTTGTACTTGAAAAAATATATTCGAATGGGTCGGAGATGCCACTTGTATGGGATTCGTGTACGTGGTGATGTAGTAATGAAAAGTAGCTAGAAATCGCCAATTTTTTCTTTAGCGACAACATTTTATCAAAAATCGCCGAGAGCTTTAAAAATACGCTAGAAATAGCGAAAAAATCGCTAAAGTGGCAACAGTGCCCATACCTTCGTGAGGGAGAATGGAATGGTGTGTGTAAAGCGAATGATGAAGAGAAGAGAATACGCGCAGGAGTGATTGGATTAGTTTGATGAATGAAAGAACATTTCGCCTTCGCGATTCGCCCAGTCGATTCCCTGATAAGCCAACAAAATAAGTGCAAAATTTCCCAAATTTCCAGCGACGTTGCTGTGCTGGAATCAGTCTTGTGTGTTGTGTCAAACGATAGAAATATTTTCGGAGGTGAGGGTTCATGCATTGTTTAAAGTGCACACACGTTTTTGTTTAGATTGATTTGTTGTCGCAACACCCTATTTTGTGTCGCAAATAGAGCTAAATATCTCCTGTAAGCTTGCGCGTGCAAAGTTTGTATATAGTCCTAACTTAATTGTGCACTACAAACAATTAATATACCCCTACTTCCGAAGTTGTCTATCGATCGCCGATCGACACAAGACTGTAGAGGTAGACTGATTTCAAAAGAGCGTCGTCCGTGGCTTATACCAAGAGTATAGATATACATTTTTCCACCCCTGAGAAAAGGGAAATTTGGGGAAATTTGCACTTCTCAAATGTTTATGGATGAACATTTGAGTTTTGTTATAAGAATTGATTGAGAATTGAGTTGGTATGAAACTACTATTAAAAAGGTTAGCAGAAATCTTTTGTAGAATCACATTTTAATAGATTTTGACGGAATAACCTTTCTCCTCAAGTGAAGTCCATAACAGGTAGATTTGGCTGGTGCTTATAATTTTAGATAGATAGATTTCTTTATTTCGCATTAACATTTTTACATGATTTAGTTATCGCACAGCATAAGATACAGAGATTTGATACATTTATATCTTTCTTCTGAAAAATTATTTCCACAATATTACGAAACACAATAAACATTTACATTTATGAACATAGGTGTTGAAGGAAAAGCGATGAAAAACCTTCAATAAGCAAAAAAAAAAAAAATAAAAATAAAAAAAAAATGTATAAATAACTAAATGAATAAGTAAATAAATAAATAATTAAATAACAAATAAATAAATAGATAAATAAATAAATAAATAAATAAATAAATAAATAAATAAATAAATAATAAATAAATAAACAAATAAATAAATACATGAAAATAAATAAAAAAAAATATATATATCTATACAAAATCCAACGAATAAATAGACAAATAAATGTATAAATAATAAATAAAATATAGAAACAAATAAGTACATAGTTTTAATAGCTTGAGTAGCTGTTTGTGGCACACAAGGCGTTGACTAGGCGATTGTCGGCAAATGCGCAGGAATTGATAAACCTATTTGTTTGTTTTAGTATTCTCGAAGATATCGGTTCAACACCCGCCTTTTTGTGAAGGTGCAAGGTGGGATAATCCCACGCTAGGTTTAACATAAGCTTAAGAACTTTGTTTTGTGCTACTTGCAGTTTTTTTAAGTGACATTTTGCGGATTTTCCCCATACAGGACAGCCATAGAGAAGTATTGCTTGGAATATGACTTTCATTATTATAATTTTGTTATGTAGAGATAAGGAAGATTTTCTGTTAATGAATGGGTAAAGCATTTTCGTTGCAATATTTACTTTATTAACAGTCTGTCTAATATGCTCCTGAAATGTTAGTTTACTGTCAAGGTAAATACCTAGGTATTTAACGGAATTTTCAAACTCCAAATTAAATCCATTCACTTGCAAGCTAGAAGAAGAAAGAAAACAAGCTTTTCTTTTTCTTGAGAAAAAGATTGCTTGCAATTTGTCTTCATTTAGCTTGATTTTCCACTTAGTGAAGTACTTTTGCAAGATTTCCATCGCATTTTTAAGATTGTTCTCAATATTAAGAGCAAACTCATGAGATGAAAATATAGCCGTATCATCAGCAAAAATAGCCGCTTCGCACCCCGGTAATTCAGGAAAATCGGACGTATACAGGTTGTAAAGTATAGGCCCCAAAACTGAGCCCTGAGGTACTCCTGACTTGTATTGTATTAAATTAGACACACCACTGTTGACATGCACTTCAAAACATCGATCAGACAGAAAACTTAGAACTATATTGCACAGATAAGGTGGGAAATTGAGGTTAATCATTTTGAAGATCAGACCTTTATGCCAAACTGAGTCGAAAGCCTTTTCTATGTCGACTAAAATCATGCCAGTTGATTTTCCTACTAACCGATTACTTCTTACATGATTGCAAATCCTCATTACTTGATGGGAAGTGCTATGGAAGCGCCTGAACCCAAATTGTTCATCGGGCAGAATATGGTTATCTTCAGTAAATTTAGTGATTTTCTCTTTTAGAAGCCTCTCATAAATTTTGCTCAAATTACTAAGTAGACTGATTGGTCGGTAATTATTTGAATCATCTGGGGGCTTTCCCGCTTTTGATATCGGTGTCACTTTTGCAAGCTTCCACTTAAGTGGGAAATACTGCAATTTTAGACAAGCGTTCATAACATATGTCAACATTTTGACACCGATTTTAGGTAACTGCTTGATGTATACATTTCTTATTAGATCTAGCCCTCCAGGTTTTCTTGTTACCAAGTTATTTATGAAAAACTCGATATCATCATCACATACATAGGCGTCTACCGGTAAATCTATTTCTAAAGATCTGAGCGTTTGAACCGCGCTATCTACTAATGAAATTGTATGCATATCACTCAAGTTTTGCGATATACAATGATTACGCTCAAAAGTGAGAGCAAGTGCATTTGCCTTCTCGAAGTCTGTAAAGAATATATTTGATGGGTTCCTGAGGCATGGTACCTGTCTACTTCTGTTTCGAACTATTTTGACTACGTTCCACATAGGCTTCGCGTTAATGTCTAATTTTTTTAGTTTTTTGTTCCAGGACTCATTTCGCCAAGACACTATATTGTCCTTAATTAGTTTACTGAAGTACTTAACCTCGATCCTGAAGAATTCTATTCTGTACCTCTGCCAATTCCTTCTATACATGTTTCTTATCTTTATGAGATTTAATATATGCGCTGGAAGCTTTAAAGAAAAATTCGTCTTTGCTACTTTTGGTATGCTTTCATCAGCTGCATCAAGAATATGTTTGGTGAAATCATCCACGAGAGCTTATAATTTATTTTTATAAATAATGGTTAAAAATTACAAAGTGGAGAAAAGCATTACCAATTTCATTTCATCAAAAATGATCTAAGAGAAAATATGTCTTTAATTGTGCGAAGATATTTTCATTGCTATTTTTTCGCGATTTTCTTTTAAGAAATAAGGGATTAGTCTTTCAAGATTTCAACCGAAAGTCAACTACTCTTTACTTAATCGAGTTTCTGGCATCAACTGCAGCAGCATCAAATTCAGCTGCAACCACTTCAACTGCATTTAAGCAAAAACTTAAAAATATTCTTGAATAAAAAATATAAAAATCCATGAAACAAAATGCAATAGGTACCTACATTTTCTTTAATTTTAGTTACTATCTTTTTTCAACATTAAAAAAGTTTAGTACAATATTAGCTACTAATGTTTGTTCCAGCATTGACCCAAATACGATCAGTAATTATTACGAATTGTTTATTTAAACACAGATAGTAAAATTCGCTTCAAGTCAAATATTGCTACACCAATTTTATTTATGATGATAATGTAAAAACAATTTGTATCCCCGACCTATAACTTTGAGGTAGTTAGGGACTTTGTCTACCTCGGCTCCGCTATAAACTCTGATAACGACATCACATCAGAAATCAAATGAAGAATCACACTTGTCAACCGCTGTTTCTTTGGCCTAAGAAGGCAACTGAGAAATAAGGCGTTGTCAAAAAACACTAAGGAGACTCTATATAAGACCCTCATCATCCCAGTCCTACTCTATGGCGCAGAAGCATGGACGCTATAAGAGACGGATGAAGATCTCCTCGGTCGTTTTGAACGCAAAATTCTTCGGCTGATTTTCGGTCCCGTTTGCGTTGACGGGACTTGAAGAAGGAGATTTAACAGCGAACTCTACGAGCTGTACAGCGACATCGACCTGGTCAGAAAAGTTCGCATCAGCCGACTAAGATGGCTAGGACATGTAGAGCGAATGGACACCAACGCTTCGGCCCGAAGAGTCTTCGACTCCAACCCGGAGGGACAACGCAGTAGAGGAAGACCTCGCCTTAGGTGGCGCACACAAGTGGAAGGGGACCTCAACCAACTTGGGTGAGTGCGCAACTGGAGGCAGTTAGCAAAAGATCGCGCTAACTGAAGAGGCGTATTGGTTGAGGCCCAGGTTCACCCCGGACTATTGGATGGGACACGTTTATAACTTGAAATTCTTGTTGAAACAAATTTATTGCGGCGTACAATGAACTACGTCTTCCGACTCAGCCCGATTATTATCCATCGCGTTAAAATTGCGGAACGAGCAGTAACTGTCGCCGGAATGTTGCCTGACGAACGTGTGTAACTTCGTGGCTCCATGAAATTATGCCCCAATGAAAATTGGCCCAAAAAAAAATATAAAAAAAACCCCACAATATGATATAGTAAGCAGCAACAACGTTTGATAGACGTTAGGTCTGATCGCCCAAAACCATAACGCCCAAATTGAAAAATGTCATAACGCCCAAAAACCACGACATCGTCCAAAATCTAAAGGAATAAAGCGCCGCAAAGCCCAAATTGACGGACATATCGCCCAAAGTAACTATATAATGTCTTAGCGCCCAAATCTAGAAATGTCAAAGCGCCCAAATATTCCTTGTTATTAAGTTAGGCTAACTGGTTAGGTTAGTCGACACACTTAGACCATTATAAGGTCCCTTGTGATAAGTTAGGGTGTTACGACATATGTAGTCTTTGGGCGTTATACCTAACGTTTTTAAAATGAGAAAACTTACTTTTGCTTGATATGAAAAAACAAATTTCAAAAATATATATTCGGCGTTATGATAATTTCTTATTTTTGTCATTTTCTATACTAACCGTTAATATACCCCTGTTTTAAATTTAAATTTAAAATAAAAGTAAGCAAATGAATAATAAGCATTCTGAGCATAAGCAAGGTGACCAGAAAATATGCACAATGAACGCTGCGCTGCGCCGCGCCTCCCCGCTGCGAGCAAGAATGTTTCTCTAATATGCTATTCTGTTTTTTCCCTTAGCAGTCAGAATGCTGCAAGATAAAATTTGCGCTTTATCTCATTTGAGCGTTATAACATTTATTTACTTGGTTTGTTTAACCTTGGGCGATAAGACCCAATGGTATTTTAAGCAAAAATAATGTCATTATACGCCCAAGATCAATGTTACATCACCCAAATAACCCGATAAGACCTATCGCCATTTGATACTCTGATTGGGGTGATTTTTCATTATTCATTGATAATTTGGAGTAAAGTTCCATTTTCGTTTGTTTTAAGAATGAAGGAAATAAATAATTTGCAATAGATGGAATGTAACCCCAAATTAATGAAAAATGACCCCAAATTCAATGTATAGAGCCACAAATTACAACAAATATTCAAGAAACAAATTGTCTGTATAGTTTTTTATTATTTTAAATAAATGCTTGAATTGTACTTTGCACGTTTTGCAATTCGGACACTTATAGTTTTGGCTTTTATCCACCGCTACTGCCTCGGCCACTTATTTTAAGTCGCACTCAGAGCAAACTTTTAATTATTTGCAAAAGAAGAATGATTGCCCGCAAGTCCCGGCAAACTACACAAAGGCCTGACTCCTCTGGTATAGTGGGTGACACAATTTCGTCCTCTTCGTCATTGTCCATTTCAAATGCACCAATTTCACGCAAGCAAGGCAAAAGATCGTTTTCTTTTTTTTAATTCATCATCACGGATGATATTAATACATTAAAAAATTCTCCATTTTTGGTAGCGCTTCACCCCAGTATACCATTAAAGGCCTCTACAGCTGAAGTTGTCCTTGTATTTTGTTTGTGGACAGTAAAATTTGTATCCCCGACCTATAAAAGAAAAATGAAATGGCAATCAAATTTAGTTCCGATTAAATATTGAAATATTCAGATTGTACCTAGATCAATTACCTTTTTCATCCATTGGGTTTCGAAATATTAAAAAAAAAAAAAAAAAAAAAAAAAAGCGCCAAATATTCCTCTGCTGTCCATTAAAACAATACTTGCTTTGATGTCTTTATAGACACTGGGAATAACAGTTGGAGGTACGTAATAGTACAAGTGCCGTCATCATCAGTTTGTGATAAGCTGCAGATGCTGCCCTTGATGTCTTAAGATATTCTAGCAGGGATTTGTATTTCCTGCTTGGCAATAATGAAACCTATATAACATTAAAAATTAAAAAAATAATGTTTGAAACGTTTTAATTAAACTAAGTATGCGTACCAGCAAGCAACGTTCTTTGAATGGGGATGGACATTTCTTACTGCATGTCTCATGGCTTCTTCATAATCTATGATGAAAACAGATGGAGCCATATCGAAGAGGCTTTCTTTAACATAAGTTAAAAGGTGGTTCATAGGACTGTACAGGCTTCTTATTCATTAGAACAGAAATAAAAAATACCACAAAAATATACATTAGTATCAACAATTAATTTTTTTTAATTTTCCCAAGCTTAGTCAGTGAAAAATTAAATAAAATTAAGAGTCAACTCAGGTTTTCAAATAACTTTTATTAAAGTTTGAGAAAATAGAATTTAAAAATTAACACGAATTCTCAAATTTTCTAACGTTATTTTTATTTTATTTTTTTAATTATCTAAGGCTATCTTAATTTTTTTTTTTTAATTTACTAAAGCTTAAAGTCGCTCAGGTTTTCAAATAACTTTTAGCTTTAGCTTTAGAATTTTCAAAATATTCGACATAAATGACGAGAATTTGTCCCTTCGGAAGAATCTTAAAAGTTGCATCCATTAATATCCGACGCATGCCGTAAAAATGGACGTGGATTGCGTTCGTCGCGCGACACTCCAAAACTGTTCCAAATGGACTCCAATTGAAAATTTTCAATAATTTCAATTGACATAATATCGCCGAAGCAACCAATTTCGTATTTACGAGTTGCTGAAGACACCTGTTAATATTTGTAAAACTAAGGTCCTTAGTCTCCTCCTGATATCTGTTAAGAATATAAAAGAAACAAAAGTAAACAAATTTTTCACCAACTCTCATTTTCCTTCCGGATGCAAATTTTTCCTGGATTTACATGAGTTTTTCCAGCACTTGTACTTAATAACTGATTTATGCACCGCATTTTTTTCCATAAATCATTTTTTGTTCCATAACACATAGAAGTTCGCTGGTTATTTATTTTTGTCGGTAAATTTAATGCATTCCATTTTTTTGTCAACACATTATGATCACTGCACTTTCGTCACTTAACTGATTGAGTTGTACTCACAATTTAATTCGCAGCAAGTTAGTTTGTCCTTGAAACGAGTGCCGCCGTTGTAACAACGGTATACTTCGCGTTTCTTCTAGTAGAATTTTGTTTTGATACCAAAATAAGAAAATGAAAAATGGCCCAAAAGTATGCAAGAACATCCCAAAACAATGAAATTACTCCCCAATTTCGTAATCATTTTTGTTGTTGCTTGCCATGCAATATTTTGAGGCAATTTTTCATTTTATGCTAGCAATATTGCATAAATGGAATTGGGTCATTTTGCATTACGAAATAATATTACCCCATTTTTTGGGGCCGTTTTAATTTTTTTTTTTTTTTTGCCATTTTTCATTGGGTATGAGGACAACGCAACGATGGCATTCTGAAATAAATCAAACTACAGGCTTTTCCAAACAAGTTTCTGATCTTTAGGTGTGAAACCTTCTCCGACTTAGACAAAAAATGGGTGATGCTGTTCGACGAAATGAAAATTACCCCGGAGCTGGAGTATCATCTAAGCGAAGATCACACATACGGATTTTTTGATTTTGGTGAACTTAGTAGAGTGAACAAAGTTAGGATGCATTCATTGGTGTTTACATTACGGGTACTAAATTCTTATTGGACTCAGACTATATCAGCTTATATTGGCACTGCAAAAGGTGAACAAATTGCAGAATTAGTCAAAATTAATGCAAGCAAAGTACATGAGCTCGGCTTTAACTGTGTAGCTACAAATTGCGACCAGGGTAGCGAAAAGTGTTTTTACTATACGATGTTCCATATCTCTTTAAAAGCGTCAGGAATACACTGCTTAAGGCTGATATAAAAATCAAAGAAAAAATAGTTTCATGGCAAATATTAAGTGAATTATTTAAAGCAGAATCATGCCAAATATTTCAGTGTTTTTATAAATTAAAATATTGTCATGTTGCCCCTTACCCGTTCTAAAAATTAAGTATTAAGGTAGCAACAAAAATTTTTATTGAAATTATTTCATCGAGCATTTATGCAGCAATATCACTACGGTGACCATCCGTCCTTTATTTAAAAGGCCCTTTCTTTCATACCGCTGTCCTATATTATTTTCTTTTTAATAAAGGACGGATTTTGTCCTTTATTTTTTAAACTGTCCTTTAAAACACCGACTAAAAATTATTTGCATTTAGTGCAATTAAAAATAAATTGTGTCTACACCCTCAGTGCTAACTAGCACTTAAATTCGTTACAATAATACGGCTACAAAAATAGTTCTTTAGATTCAACCATTTCTGATTTCTAAACAGAAAAAAGATCAATACTCAATTCTGAAATTAGTTTTCATTTGAAATGTTGAAGTTTCAGTGGAAACGTAAAATTGGACGGAATTTTTTTTTTTCCCCCGAATTCTTGAATTTAGGTGCGGTGTAAATGTACTATCATGTTCGATTTGGCAGCAGAAATCTGATTTTTTTTAACAGATACAAAAATATTGCAAGCAAAATAATTATTGCCCTTTATTTTTTTTCCGCGAATATGGTCACCGTAAGTATAGCGCCTATGACCGCGAACTCATGGCTGCATACTTATCTATACGTCACTTTCGGCATCTGCTGGAAGGCAGAGTATTCACGCTCTAAACGCACCACAAACCTCTTGTCTACACCCTCCAGCAAAAGCTAGAAAAAGCCTCTCTAAGACAACTACGGCATCTCGACTTAATTTCGCAGTATACCTCGGATATCCGGGATATGCCGGGTGAGCAAAATGTCGTAGCAGATGCGTTGTCCAGAATGTATGAGTTTGCCATTCCTGGAAATATGGATTAAGAAGAGATCGCAATAGAGCAGGAAAAAAGGCTTGAAATAACTATAAAAGTGTTGCCTCTCCTAAGTATTTTGTTTTGTTTGCATTGATTAAGAATTGTTTGTGTAATGGCGAGTAAAAGGAAAACTCGAAAACACGCGTTTTCCCAAACATAAGACTGATCTAGATCAATTGTTTACCCCCAAAAACCCCCATATACTAAATTTCAGCGAAATCGTTAGAGCCGTTTCCGAGATCAAAGAAATAAATAAATTTATATACATACAAGAATTGCTCGTTTAAAGGTATTACTTACTTAGGTGGCGCTACAGTCCGGGGTGGACCTGGGCCTCAACCAATACGCCTCTCCAGTTAGCGCGATCTTTGGCTAACTGCCTCCAGTTGCGCACTCCAAGTTGGTTGAGGTCCCCTTCCACTTGCGCGCGCCACCTAAGGCGAGGTCTTCCTCTACTGCGTTGTCCCTCCGGGTTAGAATCGAAGACTCTTCGGGCCGGAGCGTTGGTGTCCATTCGCTCTACATGTCCCAGCCATCTTAGACGACTGATGCGTACTTTTCTGACTAGGTCGATGTCGCTGTACAGCTCGTAGAGTTCGCTGTTAAATCTTCTCCTCCAAAGCCCGTCAACGCAAACGGGACCAAAAATCACTCGAAGAATTTTGCGTTCGAAACGACCAAGGAGATCTTCATCCGCCTTTGATAGCGCCCATGCTTCTGCACCATAAAGCAGGACTGGGATGATGAGGGTCTTATACAGAGTTTCCTTAGTATTTCTCGACAAGGCCTTACTTATCAGTTGCATAAGATAATTAAATAAAAACAAGTTTTAAAATGGGTGTGTGTTTTGCATTTGAGTGCAATAATAATTCCCGAAAAACGATAACTTTAGACACCAACTTCCATAACTTTCCTAAGAAAAAAATAATTTTGAAGCAATGGATATCGTTTTGCAGACGGAAAGATCAAATAAATCTAAAAACTGCAAGACTCTGTAGTTTGCATTTTGTTGCAGACGACTTTATAAACAATATAAAATATGAAATGGGTAAATTGGCGTCTAAATAGTCGGTTTATGCTAAAACATGTACTTTCTTGGTAGGATTTACAGTTCGGCGAAAATTGAAACCTGTGGCTGTTCCGCAAGTTCACGTATGCGAACCAATAGCTGATGCTTCTGCTCCAATTTTTTTTTCGAAATGTAGCCGCTCAAAAGGAATGGCTATCCGCAAAAATAAAGAGGTGGTTGAGGGCATTGGTCCGCCATTTTCCTAGTCATTTAAATGCACCGAAAATGTTGTCCCAAAAATGGCGATCACACGGAACGACATTTAAATGACGGCTTTGTGACGCTATTCTTACGTCAGAGCGCGATTTAAATGACACAAAAAAATGGCCGTGTAATCGTAGCTTCAGAGAAACTCATTTTTGTTCGTCGTCACGGTAGTACCTATTGCAGACCGCTACGTTGGACAACGTTGGATAAAAGTAACACTCACGGTCGTGCCTATTGCAGACCGCACCGTTAGACATCTTTGGACAGTACCGGCAGTACCTATTGCGGTCTAGCCTATCGCAAACCGCACCGCCGAACCATACGCATAACCGCAAGCAACAGAAAAGCACACGCACGCCCTACCTCGTGGCTTATACAGTAAGCAGTTGCAGTTATTTTCAATATATCTATACTTATAATAAAACTGTAGGCAATTTTTCTGTTACCTAATGGCGGGAAAACTACTGCACAGATTTCGATGAAACTTTTTTTGAAATGTTTCTTAAGATTCTGTGCAACATATAGGCTATTCCTTTCATTGCCATGCCTATTTTTTGGAGCGTTTTTGACCAAAATGTGTTTTTTTTCTGACTTTACTGCCTTTAACTCGCCATTACTCAGGTAATTCTTAATCAATTCAAACAAAACAAAATACGTGGGAGAGCCAACACTTTTATAGTTATTTCAAGCCATCAATCAGCTTTCTATGTCCTCTAGAAGCTGAGCTACAACCTAAAATCTAACATTAAAAAAATAAATTTATTTTCTGAAATCGAATATTATCAGCCGCCGCGGTCCTTGATCGTTGTTCTGCTTGCACAAGCAAGTTCATATGAAAAAAAAACCAGCCACAACGTGTTTCTGTGGAAATGCGCAGATGGCTGAAGACGTGTGGTGTGGTGGGGGACGTAATGGTGGAGGTGGTGTATATAGAAATTGAGTTCAAGGTTTTTGTTTTAATGGTTGTTATATTACCTACGTTGATACTTACAGTACAGTAAAGAATTGAAAAATATAAGAAGTAAAGACTATATAGGTGACTTATGTTGTTTGATTTATTTATTGTTGGTGTAGATACAAATTTCCTTTAAGGCTTTTGTTTAAGTGGTTGTTTTGATATCACCTACGTGGTACCTACAGTAAGGAAGTGAAACTTCAGTACTTACGATGTTGAATTTAATTTTCTTAAATTGGTGTTTGAGGTAAATAGATTTGTTTGATTTATTGTTTCAATGTCGACAATGTTCACCGCTTTTTTTTTTTAGCTAGATTGTTGATTTTAAACAAATATGCCGTTGAGAAAACGGTCAAATCTAACGACGCGTACGAAGTTGCGGGCACAGCTAGTTAACTATATTTGTACCTATATTTACATAAATATATTTATATTTTTGTATGTATAACACAAAATACGTAGAACCTTTCAATGATAAGTAGAAGATAAATTATTCCTTAGTCTTGTGAACCATACACACTAAGCACGTGATCTTCCTATCGCACCTTTAAAGTTTTGCTATTACACGCGTTTCAACCTGTTCTAATATCGAGTAGTTCGTTCGGTGGATCGGTAATTTTTTTCTTTTTTTTTTTGTTGCCCAAGAACGTACAATGAGCGCGATGAATCAAGGGCTCCCTCCTTAGTGGTGAGTCAGGCGCTGGCGGCAAACGACGCCAAAGCGGAAGAATTTCCACGAACAGACCTTCAACAGGTAGAGAGTGTTGCTTTTAAGCCAATTAATTTTTAGCCTTCGTGTCCAGATTTGTGGTTTACTGCCATGGGAGCAATTCGCTCTCGCTAGGATTATGTCGGACGAACGCAAATTTTATACCGCGATTACGTTGATGGATATAAACACCGTGCAACGCCTTCGTGACGTCATTGCGACTCCACCGCCACAAAACAAATTTGAAGCCCTCAAGGCAGCAGTCCTAGCGCGCCTCATGGATTCTGAGGACGCACGACTCCAACAGCTGCTGGGCGGGTTAGACTTAGTTGACAAGAAACCAGCTTTTGCGGGATATGAAGGATCTAGCAGGTTCTGGGTTTTTAGAAGTCACATTAAAAAATTGATGGCTTCAGCGATTGCCGGACATGGTCAAGGCCATTTTAGCTGGAAACACTGAAGATTTAGAGCACATGGTCTCAACGGCCGATAAAATCATTGAAGCTACTATGCATTTCAATATTAATAGTTTAGGGGAGAATACACTAGTCAGTCGACGTTCTCAGATGAGAAACTCCGTACCTTCTAACTCACCCTTATTCTTCTGCACGCCGACAGGCACCGCCGGCTAGTAGTGCTATTGACAGCTTAGAGCATCGCATAGAGGTTTTGACTATATACATAGTTTCGAGCGGCTAACAGGGCGCGACAACCTCGACCAGCAAACAAGGCACGAAGATGGCAAGCAGGAACAGGAGTCGTTCTACTGGCAAAGTGTGTTGTTACCATAGGAAACATGATGACAACGTAATTCACTGTACGAGACCTTGCTCATATGGATCCATTACAGAAACGGAAAACTAGAAGGTGGGTCGTGCGCAGCGACCGTCGACCCCAGCCAAACAAATAATAGCGCCTATTCATTTTCGATCGATGCTCATTATTTAGTCGATACAGGCGCTGACATATCAGTACTTCCCGCTCCTCGTGAACTCACGCATATGTCAGATATGGCAGACCCCAACTTCTCTCTGTTTGCTGCTAACGCAACACGGGTATGCACATATGGGAAAAAGGTCGTGAAATTAGATCTCGGCATGCGGCGATCCTTTAATTGGGTGTTTGTTTTAGCCGAAGTAGATAAACCTTTCATAGGCGCAGATTTTCTTAAGGCGAACGGTATTTTAGTAGATCTGAGAGCGCGGGCCTTATCGACCCCTTAACGTCTCTGTACACCTCGGGTTGCAGCGAACACCCAGAAAATGCCACAAAGCAAACAATTACCCACAACGTCACCTATCTCTTCAAGATTCCGTAAGTTATCCCCATAAAAAATGCCTATTGCGAAAAAAGAATTTCAGTTCTTACTCGATTCAGGTATTTGTAGGCCTTCCAAGAGTAGTTGGGCTTCCCCACTACATTTATGGTATCTAAAAAGAACGGAGAATGGAGACCCTGTGGAGATTACCGCGGCTTAAATGCCGTTAACAAACCCGATCGGTATCCCATTCCCGACGTACAGGATTTTACTCAGGAGCTGTAAAGTATTTTCCATACTAGATATAGTGCGAGCCTACCATCAGATCCCAGTAGAATCGGCCGATATCCAAAAGACGGACATCAGCACCCCATTCGGATTATTCGAATTCCTCCGAATGACATTTGGCCTGAGAAATGCAGCACAGTCCTGCAAACTCCAACTGCGACTCAACTGTTTTGATAAAAATCGGGATAAAGCTACTTCAACAGCAGATTTTATTTCAAGAATGAATTGTTTATTTGAAAATGTAACCCTTATCCTGTATTCATGGACCATCGGATGGAGGTGTGCCGCCGAGGTCGCGGCGGGCATTTGGCCGATATTTTATTCCATACATAATTGAACCATACCAATATTATCATAATAATAATAAATGACTATAATTTCCTAAATAATTTGTGTTTAATTCAAAATCAACATCGGCCCTTAATCCCTTTGTAATCCTCTAAAAAGTAAAGTCATCGTAAATAAGTTGGAAAAACAAACACAGGTACAATTTTGTGCTTGCAGTTAAATATAAAACATAATATAGGAGTCGTGTCTGCATCTTACAATTGAATATGTACAATGTACACATGCGTATATCTACCTACTTGTGTTATGCACCTACTTATTAGCAGCTGAAAATACTGCATTGCTGCTATTTTGACGGATTTAGGCATTTGGTAACAAATCCTTGATCGTAATCGAGGAGGAAAAATGAAACATGGCAACCAGCCCAATATATTAATTTTCCTTGACAAAAGTCTAGACTTTCGTTTGCGCTGTTCGGAACACAAAGCAAAAATATAACTGTTGTTTTGTTTATCACATGAATTACTTTCGTTGAAAAATAGTTTAAAGCTCCATCTAAATAAATTAAGGGCACAAACCAGTTTTCATTAATGATCGATTGAAGCGCCAAAACTTCTGTGGGATACTGGTACAACATTTTTATTGTATTTCTTGGCGCTATTATAGGAATGTATATACAAAGATACAAGCTAACAATGACTTAACGCAATTTAAATTCAGGAACTTATAACTAGTACTTAAAGATAAGGATGTTTAAGGAGATCGATTTTTAGGGAGGAGGTGCTGCGGTTGAAGTCGAAAACAGTGAGGTTTAAGTTAACCTTTCTCAGCGTACGAGAGATTGGTTCATTAGAGCCATAAGAGGTGTGGTGGGTTGGAAGATAGAAGAGACGGGGGCAACGTAGACTACGAGGGTTAGTGTTAAAGCAGATAGAGTTGTACAGTGACGTGCAATCCACCGAGCCTGAGAGTAGTCGTAGAATGAAAAGAATGTCTGCTGCATCCCTGCGTTCCTCAAGTGTATTCAGGTCAATAAGTTTGAGACGGTCGCGATAAGGCGGTAGGATTAAGCGATCATTCCAAGAAAGACCACGAAGAGCAAATTGAAGAAATCGACGTTGGATGCTCTCGATTCTTAAAACATGCACCTGTTGAAAGGGACACCACGCTTAACTAGCTTACTCGAGGAGGGGACGAACAAAAGTAATGAAGACCTGGTCCCATAGGGGTCGCAGAATTCTTTGGACCATCTTTTAACGAAGCCAAGTGATGAGTTTGCTTTGGCAATTATCTCATCAATATGCGAACGGAAATTAAGCTCCCTGTCGCATAAAATGCCAAGGTCACGAATGGATTGCACGGTAGATATAGGTTGGCCGAGAAGAAGGTAAATTCGGGGAGGAGACTTGTTTCTCTTGCGTGAAAAGGTAGGTAATAGATTGACATTTGGAGATATTCAGTTCTAAACAGTTTTTAAGGCACCAGGTGGAAAAACTATTCAGATCTTTTTGAAGGAGACTGGAGTCATGTAGTGAGGTAATGGCTTTGAAAAATTTGGTGTCGTCAGCATAGAGAGAGACTGCTGAGTGTTGAATGACCCTTTCAAGATCGTTAATTGTTAGGATGAAGAGAAGGGGCCCTAGGTGGCTACCCTGACGAACACCCGAGCTGGCTAAGATAGGGGCCGAGAGAACGCACCTGAAGCGGACTCTATAAACACGGTTTTCCAGGTATGAAGATATCCATTTCAGCAATATGGGTTCGAAGCCGAGGGCAGACAATTTGAAAAGTATCATTTTATGGGAAATCTTATCAAAAGCCTTACTGAAATCTAATCTATTAACGTCGACTTTTTTACCGCTTTCTACACCAGAGAGTGTAGAGGATATGAATTGTATAAGGTTAGTGGTTGTTGATTTACCTTTGAGAAAACCGTGCTGGTTAGGGGAAATGAGGGACTTGCACTTGAAGCTAGAGGCTTCATAAAACATACTTTCAAAGAGTTTGGGAATAAGGGACAATTTTGCTATGGGGCGGTAATTAGTTACTTCGCTCTTTGATCCATTTTTGTGAATCGGTGTTATGAAAGATTACTTCCATATTTGAGGAAATTCCCCTTGCGATAGCGATAGTCCAAAGAGATATGAAAGGGCGACCGAGGAGGAGGAGCTTTTTTTTTAAATATTGCAGAAAGGCCATCTTGGCCGGGAAAGTATTCATCATTAAGATTTTGTAGTTTACTTTCTGTTTTTATACAATCAAAACTTTGAGATATAAAAGGACCAAATGAGAAGTTAAGAAGATATTCGAAAAAAGAGGGATCCGGAACGAAGGTGTTGTCGGCAAAAGATTGTTTAAAGAAAGAAGCAAAGAAGTTGGCAATCGTGCGCGGATCGGAAGATGATATGTCTTCAAATGAAAGGGATGAAAGGAGCTATCTGAGGATTACAGTCGAGGGGAAGACTGTTTCGGTCACCGTTCCCCTATCCGAGGATAAACGGCCCCGTTTCTCTCTACGAGACGTAGGAGGATTGCAGATAAAGACAAATAGTCACAAGGACAAAGATAGCAATGCGCCCATACTATGCCTTGAGGAATCTGAGACGGCGGCACATATACTGTGCCAATGTCCGGCGTTGGATGAGGATCTTGGGACATAATTGCGTCCACACCCAGTCGATGAAACAAATCTCCACTAGCCATAGAGCCCAGGGAAAAACTCTGGAGAAATCCAGAGGGTCTCTCTGTGTAAGATTTATAGAGGTAGAGAGACGATAAGAGACACCACAATGGTGGTCTGATTCGATTATCTCTCGAAATCTTCATAAATGTATCATAGTTTTCAATTTAAAAGAAAAAAAAACTCAAATATGTACATATTTGCAAAAGAAGTTATTTCAAATCTAAGAAAAAGAGTGTTGAATCTGCCCAACCCTACCCTACTTGGGGTCGTAACTTTTTTGCCATTGTATATGTTATTCAACAAAAAACAAACAAAAAATCTGTAATAAAATTACGCACTTTAAAGCGGCTCTTCCACTGAGGCAACAAGCAAAGCTATAAGCAACTAGCAATAAGCAATACGCAGCTTTTATTTTAACCTATTCTCCCATTGAAGAAACATAATGATACGATGTTAACAATGTAATGAAATTTAAGAAAAAAGATACGAAATAAAAGGAAATATTGGATTCCTGCATTTACTAATTTAATAAATCATGGTGGAAATATTTGGATATTTTTCCAATGTTTCTACAAACTTTGTACACATTATAAACTGTACCGCCTGACATATTTATAAAATTGAATAATATGCAGTAACATGCGCAAAAGTCTCCAGCGTCCCTCTTTACTTACTTACTTAAGGTGGCGCTACAGTCCGGGGTGGACCTGGGCCTCAACCAATACGCCTCTCCAGTTAGCGCGATCTTTGGCTAACTGCCTCCAGTTGCGCACTCCAAGTTGGTTGAGGTCCTCTTCCACTTGCGCGCGCCACCTAAGGCGAGGTCTTCCTCTACTGCGTTGTCCCTCCGGGTTGAAATCGAAGACTCTCCGGGCCGGAGCGTTTGTGTCCATTTGCTCTACATCTCCTAGCCATCTTAGTCGGCTGATGCGAACTTTTCTGACCAGGTCGATGTCGCTGTACAGCTCGTAGAGTTCGCTGTTAAATCTTCTCCTCCAAATCCCGTCAACGCAAACGGGACCAAAAATCACTCGAAGAATTTTGCGTTCGAAGCGACCAAGAAGATCCTCATCCGTTTTTGCTAGGGTCCATGCTTCTGCGCCATAGAGCAGGACAGGGATGACGAGAGTCTTATATAGAGTCTCCTTAGTGCTTCTTGACAAGGCCTTACTAATCAATTGCCGTCTTAGGCCAAAGAAACAGCGGTTGGCAAGTGTGATTCTTCGCTTGATTTCTCATGTGATGTCATTATCAGAGTTTATAGCGGAGCCGAGGTAGACAAAGTCCCGAACTACCTCAAAGTTATAGCTGTCTATCGTGACGTTCTGTCCGATTCGTCGATGTTGTGTGTCCCTTCTTGTTGACAGCATATATTTTGTTTTACCCTCATTCACCACTAAACCCATTTTTGCCGCTTCTGTACTAATAGTTGCAAACGCACCAATGACAGCTCGCTGTGTTCTGCCAATGATGTCAATGTCGTCAGCGTATGCAAGCAGTTGCACAGACTTATGGAAGATTGTGCCTCTGCTGTTGGCTTGTGAGTTTCGCACAATTTTCTCAAGAATGATGTTGAAGAAGTCACATGACAGCGCGTCGCCTTGTCTAAATCCTTTTTTGACATCAAAGGTCTCGGTGAGCATTCTCCATCTTCATTCTGCGCAATCTGACAAGTTTGGCAGGGATGCCAAAACTAGATATGGCTCTGTATAGCTCGTCTCTATAAACGCTGTCATATGCGGTCTTAAAATCGATAAAAAGATGGTGAATATCGATCTGGTATTCTTGGGTTTTTTCCAGGATCTGCCGTAGTATGAATATTTGATCGGTCGTGGACTTACCGGGCCTAAAACCGCACTGATAGGGACCTATCAGATCGTTGACGAAAGGTTTCAGGCGTTCACACAGTACAGCAGACATGATCTTATACGCAGTGTTAAGGAGACTGATGCCTCTATAGTTGGCGCAGTTTAGAGGGTCTCCTTTCTTGTGGATCGGGCAAACGATGCTAAGACTCCATTCATCAGGCATATTTTGTCTGACCAGATCTTAGAGACGAGTTGGTTTATGCTCTCTACCAGGTCATCTCCCGCTGCCTTAAGCAGCTCGGCTTTTAAGCCGCCCGGTGCAGCAGCCTTGTTGGATTTAAGCTTAGATATTGCTATCCTCACTTCATTTTGGTCAGTACTGTGTAGCCTCCCAACGCGCGCGCACGCGAAACTGCAACACCAGTGAAACAAACGTGCATACATCACACATATATTACATATAATACAAAATAAAAATTAAACACCACAAAACACAAAAACAATAACAACACAAAATACGTTTAACACAACACCTAATAATAATAATCATTGAAAACAAAAAATAAAACAAATCAATCAAATAAGTGTCCAGTGCAGTGCTAATAGTCAAAAAAAAAATCGCACACGCGAGTGACCTTTGTTCTTCCCGTTTTTGTTTGGTTTTCTTTTCTTTCTCCTTTGTTTCTCCTTTCGCCTGTTGCGCTTCTGTGATCGCTGCTGTGTCATAATTTTGGCTAAGCAGCGATCACAAACCAACATCTGATGAATAGCGGGTTGTAAGTGTGTGTCTTGCCGGATAACTGACTCGCTCTGTTGCATGGGCATAACACCTGTGACAGAGTGTTTTGGAAGTCCGGTGACGGATATACACGTTGCAACTCTGCTTAGTTGCGTTGGAGTTGTGTTTTAAATTTTTGTGTGTATTATGAGGGGTGAGTTCCGTGTTGATTTTTGCAACATTCGAGGCTTGAAAAGGAATCTCTTTGCTGCATACGTCCATGTCTTTCAATTCAAACCAGCTGTTTTGGCACTTTGTGAGACACAGGTGGACAGAAATTCGATTTCCTCGAATTTTGATTTACCAGGATATCACTTAGTGCCATTATTCTTTTTACATCGCGGGCTCGCCGTTTACGTCCGTGATGATATTGCTTACGAATTTCCACCACAATGAGATCCTTTATTCCCAACAGAAAAAAGAGTATTATACCTAAGGAGAATGCTTGGTGCGACTCGAGCTGCAAAGAGGCTATCAGGTTGAGAGAGTTGAGCTTTCGGGCTTATAAAGCAAACCCAACCGAGGAAAACCGAAAAAAGTTTCGACGAGTCCGAAATGACTGCAACTCCGTGATACGACGTGCAAAATTTTCTCATGACCAAAACTTACGACAAAAAATACTTCACTGTCCCAGTGGTAGTAAACAGTTTTGGTCTTTCGTGAAAAATATTAAGAACTCCACCACGTCGTCAATCCCCACACTCGTTTACAATGACATTCCAGCTGTCAGCTCTTTGGACAAAGCAAATCTGCTGGCTGCGCAATTCGCCGCAAGCTCCAACATTCCAGATTGCATCATGTCTCCACCTGTGCTCGAGAGCGTCGAATATTTCATGGGACAAATACATTTCCGCACTCGCACAGTAGCAAGAGTATTAAAAGATCTTAACATTCACAAATCCGCTGGTCCAGATGGTATATCCCCCATAATTCTGAAGAGGTGTTCTTCCACGCTGGCAAAACCACTGCGTAAGCTTTTCCACTTGTCCTACTCTTCTGGACTCTTTCCGAGTAGATGGAAAACTGCATTTGTCCAGCCCGTTCCAAAAAAAGGCGATTCTTCTTCACCCACCAACTACCGACCCATTGCACTTACGTCCATTCTTTCCAAGGTCATGGAAACGCTGATAAACCGTCAGCTTATGAAATATCTTGAATCACGAAAACTTCTTAATGACCGGCAATACGGTTTTCGTAGCAGCAGGTCCACTGGTGATTTGATGACTTATCTCACCGAAAAGTGGAACCAATCTCTCCACCACTCTGGTGAAACGAAGATTGTTGCGCTTGATATTTCGAAAGCATTTGACAGAGTTTGGCACCAAGCTCTTTTGTCGAAAATGCGTGCCTTTGGGATCGACGCGTCTCTTCTTCAATGGATTAGAAACTACCTTTCTGGCCGTTCAATTCAAGTTGTGTTGGACGGTTTCAAGTCTGCAATTCACCATATAAATGCTGGTGTTCCCCAAGGCTCTGTTTTGTCTCCGACACTCTTTCTCATATTCATCAATGATCTCTTGTCTGTTACTTCTAATCCAATACATTCTTTCGCTGATGATAGCACCCTCAGTTTTTCATATTCGTTCCCTGACTCACGTCCCTGCTCTTCGGCCGTGGATCTGGAACGGCGACGTATGCTAAACACATTAAATTCCGATCTTGACAGCATTATAAAATGGGGTACAATCAATAGAGTGGAATTTAATGCTTCCAAAACACAATGCTGCCTTCTATCATTAAAGCGAAACTTGAACCCTAACCCATTATCCATGAATGGGACTTGCATCGACGAAACCGAACGACTTTCCATACTTGGTATATATGTCAACGACAAACTCCGTTGGAATGACCACATATATGAAGTCGCCAAAAACGCTGCGAAATGTCTAGGTTTCTTAAATCGATGTAAGAAATACTTTACACCCTTCGACTTAGCTACAATATACAAGGCCTTTATTCGGCCTAAGCTTGAGTACAACGCTCATATCTGGTCAGGTGCACCAAAAACTTCATTGCACCTACTAGACAGAATTCAAAAGCGCGCGATAAAACTTATAGGTGATAGAAATATAGCGGAGTCTATTGACCCGCTCGAACATCGCAGAAATGTTTCTTGCCTTTCTTTATTTTATCGATATTTTCACCATCGATGCTCTGATGAAATAGCTAACTGCATTCCGCCCCTTCAACAATTCTCTCGCAACACCCGTCACACATCGAATGCACATCAGTTCACCCTTAAGCCTACCTTCGGACGTACTGTAAAATATAGAGATTCTTTTGTGAGCCGAACAACACGCATGTGGAATGCATTGCCTCACACGGTTTTCCCCTCTCATTACAACCCACAATTGTTTAAGACCAATGTGCACCAGTACCTCTTCTCTATCCTCCCTATCAACCCTTCCACTCGTGCTGTGCATTAGCATTATAAGGGAACGAAAACCCCTTGAGCACTAGTGAATTATAAAAAAAAAAAAAAAAAAAAAGGTGGACGGAAATCTTGACTTTCGTCGTCCAGGTTGAATGGTTCGTTCTGCCTGACAGCGGAATTTGTGTCGTTTTCGCCGTTTAGCAGTCTGCAGAAATGGTCCTCAGCACCGACTGTGACTCTACTACAAGGTTTCCTTGTTCGTCTCTTCAGGTCTCCGTTCGGGTCTTGTTGGCATGACACGTTCTTTTTACCCTTTGGTAAAACTTCCGAACATTGTTCCTGGAGTAACACCTCTCTATATCCTTGATCGCGCGCTTCTCATGCTCTCTCTTTTTTCTCCGGAGAAGCCGATGTTCTTCCCTCCTTTTTTGCTCGTAGAGCTGACGAGCTGCTCTCCAGCGTCCCTCTTTTCGCGCAAATATTGATACTAAGACGCGATATATATCGCTTTTCAACATGCGCTGTGTATCGCCAGTTGCTTTAATGTGAGACCTCTAATTTGATTCAATGTAAAATAATTGTTAGGGAAATATCACATGTTTCCTATTGCCAGTTGCTTGTTGCCCCAGTGGGAGAGCCGCCTAAAGTTTGTTTGTTGCTGCCAAATGATGTTTGGTCTTTGGTGTTGCTGTTCAATGAGGTGGAATTTTGATTGTTTTAAATACGGTAAGGGTTGAATGGATTCATCTACATATTTTAATTGCAGTTTTATATGTTGGGATATGCTGTGTACAAGCGTACTAAAACAGCTTTTCGTTGTTGGAAACATCTACTTCGAGGGCCATCACGTTTTTATAGGGAGATTTTCCTCCTGTGAACCCATTTCGCACGCCTCCTTTAAGTATGCTGTGTATTTTATTTTTTAAAAGCTGCTGAAATGCTGTAAGGTAATCATGTACGGCTCGGATTTTTCTCGGTACATTGTGTCCTCCTCCGAAGTCTTTACAACGGCCGCCCTTTTTTAGAACAAGTTTAAGTGGCTTTGCCCACCACCCATATAGTGGTTCAGAACTCCAAAGCTTGTCCTAATTGGACGTCCCTTTGTGGATCCTCACAGGCCATAGTACGCGTACACGTACATACCATGCATCGCTGGCTTTCAAAGAAGAGCTCATGTGACAAAACACTGTTGTTTTTTCTCGACTCAACCGCATTTCAATAATAAAGTGAATGACGTCCTATGACTCACATCATCACCCCAGCGCACCACCAACCCCAACCCCCAAGTACTTAAATCACCAGCCAAACGAGTGTATAACTTGTAGGGAAAACAATGGCGAAGCCCCGACGGAAGTATGTAAAGAAGTGGGGACGTATGTGTAACATTACATCCCTGGCGGTTGAAGTACGAAAAAAAAAAAACACAAACACTTTCAAACAAGGAAGTCATCCTGACACAGTTTGTAGGTTGTAGCTGGTTCTCAGCGCGCAGTGTTCATGATGTGTGTTAACCAGTTCGCCGTATGTAGCGTATATGTGCCGAATGTTAAATGCATATAATAAAATTTACGGAATTCGCAGTTTTACCACATTATTCGGGGGAGGGGAGGAGGTTGTCGTGTGTGTGTGTTGGGTAGTTATGCTGTAACCGAAACGAAATAGGTTGGCTGCGCCCCGTTTGTGAGTGTGTATATATTTTATGGAAATGTTTTTCAATATTCGGCGGTACGGTAGTAAACCTTATTCCGCTACAATCATAAATAACATGTTGCACAAGAGGACCTTGTGTGCCACTGAAAGGACTAACAACGGGAAAAACCTCAGCGAGGTGCCCACACAATGTGCTTTAGCATATACATATTTAATATGTAACCACGTATGCAAAGGTAATTTTGCTGTCGCGAATAACACGTTTATGGAATGAATTGCTGAGCGCGTTGATTCATTACTCGTTGAGGTGTTTTCGCATTAACACGTATTTTCAAAACGAATTTGATGATGAATTGTTGCAGAGTAAGGGTTGCTGGATTTTTTTTGCGCTGATGCGATATTTTCTCTGATTTATGAACACGAACGGGGATGTGGAAAGTGGCCAAAGTCGTTTCAAAGTTGCTTGATTCACTTGATTAACCACTTGGACGTGGAGGGGCTTGTGCGATGTGTTGCGTAAGCAGGAGTCACTTTTGAGGTTGCGCGGAAAGAGAAACTTAAGCTCGGCCCTTAGGTTTGGATTCAAGTTCAAGCATTCGATCACTTACCCGCTGTTGAAGCCGTCAGCATGGGACTCAGTTAAACAGCTGCAGCTGCATGCCTACTGGACGTCTTGAAGGCCTTTGACAGCGTCTAGCGTTCTTTGAAAGCTGATGGAATTTCGCATTCCCAGCAGTTTGGTGATACGAATAAGTTACTCATTTCGAACTTCGTATGTTTTGTATGACGCAAGAGCCCCAAGAAAACGGATCAAACGCGGGAGTACCGCAAGATTGACGTCTTGGGCCCATAATTTTTAATAAAGGTTTTTTTTAGTGGTATAGAACTTTAAGTTCACCACCTGTCAAGTGATTTATTTTTAGTTTGGTATTTGGTTTGACATTTCAACATGAATAGACTGACGCCTGAAGAACGCTTCCAAATTGTGCAAATTTATTTTGAAAATCATGGTTCTGTTCGAAATACGTATCGCGCACTGTCTATTCTTCGGTGTTTAGCGATGAAGATCACTTTTGGTTGAATGGATACGTCATAAACAACAAAAACAAAACTGCAGTATTAGGAGTGATGATAATTCTCAAGTGTATATTGATACACCGTTACATCCACAAAAACTGACTGTTTGATGTGCTTTATGGGTTGGTTTAATAATTGGTCCGTACTTCTTTAAGAACGATGCTGACCAGAACGTTACAGTCAACGGTGACCGCTATATAGCCATGATTACTGAGTTTTTCGTTCACCAATTGAACAACCATGAAGTGCAAGAGCTGTGGTTTCAACAAGACGGCGCAACATGTCACACAGCTCATGGCGCAATTGATTTATTGAAGGAAACTTTTTGTAACCGCATAGTTTCACGTTGCGGACCCGTTTATTCGCCTATTTTCTGTGCGGATATGTGAAGATCACTAGTCCACGCCGATAAGCCCGAAACGATTGACCACAACATTCGCAGCGTTATTACCGATATACGGCCACAAATGTGGTAAAAGGTCATTGGAAAATAGGAATTGGTCCGTAGGGACCTTAAGCCTGGCTTCTCACAACCTTTCGTTTTGTGGAGCGTTTTCATTTGTGAAACAAATGGAAGGGATCTGTAATTTTATGTCGATTCCAAACGGCTATTCGAGGAGCTCTTTCAAGACAGTTTTATACTCTCGGACGTTTGTCAGACGTTCACGAGAGGTGGCGCAGTGAAAAAAGACCCTAAGTTGGAATTTGGGCTTTTGCGGAATTCGACCACTAATCACTACGCCACTGCGAATACTTGTTGGCATAGACCAATGATTTGATGTAGCCCCAAAATGTAGCGGAACTGAAATTTCAATAACTCGATTTTTACAGCTGCTATGTGGCTTGTGGCACCGTCTTGTTGGAACCACATATAACTTATTTATAATTCTAGCAATTGATCAATGGAATAACGTTCCAACATTTCTCTGTAGCGAATACCATTTAACGGGACGAAAGATAACGGCCGAATGACGCCACCGGCATGAAAACCGCACCCAACTGTGAATTTGTGCGGATCAAGTGCTGTTTCATGAGGGTTCTCACTTGACAAGTTATGCATACTTACTTACTTAGGTGGCGCTACAGTCCGGGGTGGACCTGGGCCTCAACCAATACGCCTCTCCAGTTAGCGCGATCTTTGGCTAACTGCCTCCAGTTGCGCACTCCAAGTTGGTTGAGGTCCCCTTCCACTTGCGCGCGCCACCTAAGGCGAGGTCTTCCTCTACTGCGTTGTCCCTCCGGGTTAGAATCGAAGACTCTTCGGGCCGGAGCGTTGGTGTCCATTCGCTCTACATGTCCCAGCCATCTTAGACGACTGATGCGTACTTTTCTGACTAGGTCGATGTCGCTGTACAGCTCGTAGAGTTCGCTGTTAAATCTTCTCCTCCAAAGCCCGTCAACGCAAACGGGACCAAAAATCACTCGAAGAATTTTGCGTTCGAAACGACCAAGGAGATCTTCATCCGCCTTTGATAGCGCCCATGCTTCTGCACCATAAAGCAGGACTGGGATGATGAGGGTCTTATACAGAGTTTCCTTAGTATTTCTCGACAAGGCCTTACTTATCAGTTGCCGTCTTAGGCCAAAGAAACAGCGGTTGGCAAGTGTGATTCTTCGTTTGATTTCTGATGTGATGTCGTTATCAGAGTTTATAGCGGAGCCGAGGTAGACAAAGTCCCTAACTACCTCAAAGTTATAGCTGTCTATCGTGACGTTCTGCCCGATTCGTCGATGTCGTGTGTCCCTTCTTGTTGACAGCATATATTTTGTTTTACCCTCATTCACCACTAAACCCATTTTTTCCGCTTCTGTACTAATACTTGCAAACGCACCAGTGACAGCTCGCTGTGTTGTACCAACAATGTCAATGTCGTCAGCGTATGCAAGCAGTTGCACAGACTTATAGAAAATTGTGCCTCTGGTGTTGGCTTGTGAGTTTCGCACAATCTTCTCAAGAATGATGTTGAAGAAGTCACATGACAGCGCATCACCTTGTCTAAATCCTTTTTTGACATCAAAGGTCTCGGTGAGATTGTTTCCGACCTTTACGGAGCAGCGAGCGTTCTCCATCGTCATTCTGCACAATCTGACAAGTTTGGCAGGGATGCCAAAACTAGACATGGCTCTGTATAGCTCGTCTCTATAAACGCTGTCATATGCGGCCTTAAAATCGACAAAAAGATGGTGAGTATCGATCTGGTATTCTTGGGTTTTTTCCAGGATCTGCCGTAGTGTGAATATTTGATCGGTCGTGGACTTACCGGGCCTAAAACCGCACTGATAGGGACCTATCAGATCGTTGACGAATGGTTTCAGGCGTTCACACAATACAGCAGACATGATCTTATACGCAGTGTTCAGGAGACTGATGCCTCTATAGTTGGCGCAGTTTAGAGGGTCTCCTTTCTTGTGGATCGGGCAAACAATGCTGAGGTTCCATTCATCAGGCATACTTTCCTCTAACCAAATCTTGGAGATGAGTTGGTGTATGCACTCTACCAAGTCATCTCCGGCTGCCTTGAAGAGCTCGGCAGGTAAGCCGTCTGGACCAGCAGCCTTGTTGGATTTAAGCTTAGATATTGCTATCCTCACTTCATTTTGGTCAGGTGGACGGAAATCTTGGCTGTCATCGTCCAGGTTGAATGGATCGTTCTGCCTAACAGCGGAATTTGTGTCGTCTTCGCCGTTTAGCAGTCTGCAGAAATGGTTTTTCCATGTCCTCAGCACCGACTGTGACTCTACTACAAGGTTTCCTTGCTCGTCTCTACAGGTCTCCGTTCGGGTCTTGTTGCCATGACACGTTCTTTTTACCTTTTGGTAAAACTTCCGAACATTGTTCCTGGAGTAACACCTCTCTATATCCTCGATCGCGCGCTTCTCATGCTCTCTCTTTTTTCTCCGGAGAAGCCGATGTTCTTCCCTCCTTTTTTGCTCGTAGAGCTGACGAGCTGCTCTCGTCCTTCTATGCAGCGACGCTTCGTAGGCACTTTGTTTTGCTGCATGTGCTTGCCGGCACTCTTCGTCAAACCAGGGGTTTCGGGGGGGTTGACTGGTGAAACCGAGCACATCAGTTGCGGCGTTTTTGATGGCTTCTTGGTATCGGCGCCACTGGTCTTCGGCACTTGATGCTGGCAGCATAGGACTTCTCGAGAGGTTGAGGGATACGCGATCGGCAAAGGTTCTGGCGGTTTGTTGCGTTTGTAGTCGTCCAACGTTAAATCTCCTCACAGTATTTTCTCGTTGTTGTGGCGTCTTGGATATCCGCATCCGTACCTTGGCTACAACAAGGTAGTGGTCCGAGTCTATGTTGGCCGCTCGGAAAGTTCGGACATCTAGAATACTGGAGGAGTGCCTTGCGTCGATCGCAACGTGATCAATTTGGTTGACGGTTTGATGATCAGGTGACCGCCATGTTCCTTTGTGTATATTGAGGTGAGGAAACCGTGAGCTAGCTATGGTAACATTACGTCCCGCAGCAAAATCAATCAGCCTAAGTCCGTTTCCAGACGTGGTGTCGTGTAGGCTGTGTTTTCCGATTGTGACAAGTTATGCATATTTTGCTTATTAAGGCAGCCGTTTATCCAAAAATGCGCCTTATCGCTGAAGATTGTAAAGTGGCGTTACCGCTCTTAAAGTTGCACCCACAGACTCGGAATTTCGGTAGTAAATTTTAATCCTTTAAAAACGTTGTGCCTTTGTTTACTTCACCATGATTAAAATGTTGATTTTACTGAATATTTTGACATTGACAGTTCGGTAATCGGTTTAGGGGTGCTTTCACACTGAAAGTTTTAATTTGTCAAGTCGGTAAGGAAAAATCCCTTTATATGTATCTACATACAGGGTGGCTGACTATTGAAAACCAAAGAGAGTTGAATGAAATTGAAAAAAAATTAACGTAGTTCTAAATTAAATAATCAGGCATGGTTGCCTGTCGGCCGCAGGGGTTCATCTGCGCCACCGAGACTCGATCGAAGCCCTAAACGTCTCGGAAGTACTCATTCATGCTGGCTAGCCCGGCCAATACTAAGGACAACCTATATACTCTAACCCTAAACCTACAAACTTAATATCTAGCTTAAAACTAAGGAGGATGCTTCGTAAATAGCGCACCGGCGCGGGAGAGCGTATCCACCCTCACCTCTTCCTCAAGCCACCAAAAATTAGGGAACCGCATTGGCAGCGTACCCGTCGTGGATGAGCCGCTTGTCCCTCACGCCGCGGCAGTTGTACAATACCGGCAAACCATCTTTTGTCTGGACTAACCCTTTAAGTCTACATGAAGAAATGCCCCAGGCGGGATAAAGCCAGACCCAAGCTAACTCTCGTGGTACATTAGGGTGTTTTCGGAAATGTCATCTGCATCAAATTGCTTTTACAGCATGTTCGACAACGCAAATTGCCAAAGTCATGTGTTCGAAAAAGTCATCATAGCAAAACTGCATTAGCATGTGTTCGGTAATGCAGTTCTGCGAAGGTCAGATGTTCGTAAATGCCATTTGCGTGTCGTCTGCCGTGCAGCAAAGGGATGAAAAACGATCGTGCATTTGCTGTGTAATACGTGAAAGTGCGGAATGGATTCATCGTCATCATCATGCTCAGAGGATTTTTCTCGGTCCTGGTGTCGGTCTAGATCTAGATCTAGGTCACTTGAGCGGTAAGAATGTATTTTTTTTTTTTTTTTTTTTTTATTAGAAATTAGAAATTTAATGCAAATAAATTATTGTAGACCCCCAGATCAAGCTCAAGAGGGGATGATAGAACGTTGGACTAGGAACAGAATTAAGTTGCTCCTTTCGGTTAAACTCCAATTTGAAGACTCTTTCCAATATGGAAAAAAGTCGAAAAGAACTGTATGGAGTGCTGTTCTCCGCGAAATTTTATTGCATGACAGAAACTTTCCTTTTAGTTGTGATGAGGTAATAAAAAAATTCACCAATTTGTTCACTTCATAACGGGTGATTTTTTAGCTGGTTTGGTTTTGGCAACACTGGTTTTGACAGCTAACGTGTGTTTAGTACCTTGTGTCACTGTCAAACAGCTTCAGTTTGGTTTGCAATTTAACCATGGATCGTCTTACAAATGAACAACGCTTGCAAATTATTGAATTTTACTATCAAAATTCGTGCTCGGTTCGAAATGTTCATCGCGCGCTGCTTCCATTTTATGATCGGCATTCTCGACCTTCTGAGCAGTCTTTTCGGAAGATTGTGACCAAATTTCGCACCAAATTTACTTTGTTGGACATTAAACCACCAACACGTTTACGTACTGTGCGTAGTGAAGAAAATATTGCGGCCGTATCAGCTAGTGTGACAGAAGACCGCGAAATGTCGATTCGGTGCCGTTCCCAGCAGTTAGGCCTTTGTTACAGCACTACGTGGAAAATTTTGCGGAAGGATTTGTGCGTAAAGCCTTTTAAGATACAGCTTGTGCAAGAACTAAAGCCAGGCGACCTACCACAACGCCGAATTTTTGGTGAATGGGCTCTTGGAAAGCTGGCCGAGGATCCGCTTTTTTATCGAAAAATTGTATTCAGCGATGAGGCTCATTTTTGGTTGAATGGGTACGTAAATAAGCAAAATTGCCGCATTTGGAGTGAAGATCAGCCAGAAGCATTGCAACAGCTACCAATGCATCCCGAAAAAGCCACTGTTTGGTGCGGTTTATGGGCCGGCGGCATTATTGGGCCATATTTCTTCAAAGATGATGCGAATCGCAGCGTTACTGTCAATGGTGAACGCTACCGAGCGATGATAACAAACTTTTTTTTGCCCGAAATGGAAGTTCTTGACTTGCATGATATGTGGTTTCAACAAGACGGTGCCACATGCCACACAGCACGCGAAACAATGGCGCAATTGCGAGGCGAGTTTGGTGAACAGTTAATTTCACGTTTCGGGCCGGTCAATTGGCCGCCTAGATCGTGCGATTTGACACCATTAGATTATTTTTTGTGGGGGTATGTCAAGGCTAATGTGTATAGGGACAAGCCCGCTTCGATTGACGCACTGGAAGCCAACATCCATGCATTCATTCGTGAGATACCGGCCGATATGTGTGAAAGAGTGTGCCAAAATTGGACTCAGCGGATGGACTACCTGAGACGCAGCCGCGGTCAACATTTGCATGAAATTATCTTTAAACATTAAATTGCAAGGTTCAAACTATCGATTCAAATAAATATTTCATTCATTTTTTCGAATTTTTTGTGTTTTTTTTTTAAAAAAAGTTCTAAGCCTCTTAAAAAATCACCCGTTATAAACGTATAAAGAAACGAAAGAACAAGACCGGAAGAGGGGCATCAAATTGGGAATATTTTGAAGAATTCGATGCAGTTTACGGAACAAGGCATTTCGTTAATGCACCCCCTTCAAATCTGGGAGATTCCATGTTAATCGCTGATATATTCGAAAACAATACTGAAAATGTTTCTGCTTCTACGATGGATAAAACTTCGACGACAGGACGCAAAGAGAAGAAGAAGAATGAAGTATTGGAATACTTGAAGGAACAGGAAAAAGTTGAGGCAAAGCGCCACGAAGAATACGTGTCTCTTGAACGCGATAAGCTTAAAATAGAAAAAGAAAAAATCACAGTTCTACGGGAGCTCCAATCACTTTTACAACGGGATATTGATATAATTAGAACTTCAAATAGAATCTATCTACTTCTGAAGTACCTACATGCCACTTTTACCTTTTTTTGTTTTTGTTTTTGAAATTCTTTTATTTTATTGTTATTTTTATTATGAATAATGAAGTGTTAGTTAACAGATATTTTGAATTTATTGAAAAAATGTTTATGCATACAGCAAGTTTGCGAGAAGATCTCTTTTAGAACGTCCTGCTGATAAACTGGTAGTGGCGGTCAAGTTTTTCCTGGCGTATGATGCTGATTCTGTTCTGTCCTGAAAACTTTCTGAGAACGGTTCCCCTTTGAAAATTATGAAGTTGTGTAACACTACACATGCCAATACAATGTATCTTAAGTTTTCAATCTTTTTGAAGTTTAAACTTTCAAGAATTCTAAACTTCGCTTTTAAAGTACCAAAGGCTTGTTCAATTATAACTCTTGAAGAGCTTAGACGATAGTTGAATTGTTTTTGCATTTCACTTAAACTGCCGTTGTCTTTGTAGGGCACCAACAGGTAGGTAGATAATGGATATGCCGAGTCACCGATTAAATGAGTATCAGCAGGCAGTTTCAAAGTTCCATTAATTAGCTTTTTTCCGAGTTCACTTTCTTTAAAAACGTAAGCATCGTGACATCTACCAGGCCATCCAAAAAAAATGTTTGTGAAAGCTCTATCACTATCGCATGTCGCCTAAAACATACATATACATATGTATATCAATTTGCTTTGTAAGAAATGATAAAAACGTTTTGGAGTTAAAGATGACTAACCTGAAGTACAATGGAAGCAAAGCCTTTCCGATTGTAGTAGCTTGAGCTGTCTTCCGACGGGCTCGGAATTTTTATGTGCGTGGAATCAATAACGCCGACAACATTTGGAAAACTATTAGGCCCACGCAAATAATTGAATTTGCTGACTATTGAGTCGATCGCTTCATTTGACGAAGGCCATTTTACAAATTTTGATAAAAGTTTGACAATTTTCTTACAGGCTTTAATAAGGATATCGAATACAGTGCTGATGGACTTGTTGAATCGGTCACCCATTTCCCTGTAGGAGTTTTTGTTTCCTAAAGCCCATAGAGTTATGTATAAATCTTCTTCTAAATGAATTCCCGGGCGTCCCCTCTTTGCATTTATCCATAGAGGATTCAATTCTTCTTTCAATTTCTGCAATACATTTTTCATAATTATTATTAGGTATAGCCTGAAAATTGGTAGGTAGGTACCTATACCGAACTTACATTAAAAACACTTTTAGACATTCTGAAGTGGCTGTGAAAAGTTTGGTCCGTAAATTGAAGGATTGTTGCCAAATAGTTTTGGATTTTTGGAATTTTCGGAATATAAACACTTTGCATACTTAAAATAATTTTCTTTCTTTTCTGATGTGATAACTTTTTTAGATGTAAATACTGTTTATTATTGTTTCCATTACAATTGTGCATCAAGTTGTCCAACAAAATGTTTATTATATAAGGGTTGAATTTGTTCATGTTCGGAATCATCAGGCTGCACTTGTAAAAAAAAAACATTGACCCGACACAAGTCAGCTGCACAGAATGACATTTGCAAAACAAAGACCGATTGATTTCTGTCATGCATTGACGGTCATTTGCAATTGCAAATGACTTTTTTTTTACATTTCCGAAAACACCCTTAAATTGGGGTAGTAAGCACCTGACATCAGGTTATTATCACTGGCCATCGTCCTAGCAACGTGCTTCCGAATCACCTTAAAAAGGAAGTTGTCAATCCTATTCAGTCGGGTCCCATTGTACAAGGTCTGGTAGTATTTTACTATGTACTGAGATTTAGGAGTTCTAAACAACCCTAGCCAGGCCCTGAGGCATTGGCTCTCAAACACCCGAATCTTTTCCATATAGGACGGCGCTATATTGAACCACATGGGACAGCAATAAGCGATGATAGGCCTTATAAGGGCCACGTAGCAAATGACAGGATGCCAGGATACCTGACCACGTTTTTCACCAGCAATGATCGTCCCTGGTGTCCAATAACTGTTAATTTTCTCCAGTTTTTTCTGGTGTCCCTAGAGGCCCCAGCCAATGGAGTCCCGCACAGGATTGTTTCCGATTTTTGGAAATTGATTTTCAACTTCCAATCATCGCAATACCTCTTAATTTGCTCGAAGTCACGCTGCAGAAGGATGTTGATTTTTGGTCCTGACCTATACGCCACTAAATCGTCTGCGTACGCTATAGTGTGTCTGAGGGAACCCACCAGATCACTTGTGTAAATATTAAACAGGACCGGAGAATTCACTGCTCCCTGTTGTAAGCCGTTTTTAATTTCGAAAAACCTGCTCAAAGTCAATTTGCCAGCTTTGACAACGAACTTCTTTCCCATAAGCATGTCGTAAATCATATACAGCAAAGGTTTTTGAATTCCCATTCTGGTCTGGCTTCTTACTTCTATTCCACTGAATGTCGGAGACCAGTTTCGACGCGGTATGATGTCGTGCCCGCTCTAAAGCCAAAAGGGTTGTGTCGAATAATCTTATTTTCTTCAACCCATCTTAAAAGAGATCTATTGACTCGAATACATTGCTAAAATTCGGGAGCAAACTAACTCACCGCAGTTTAGCAGGATTTGTCCTATCTTTATCCTTTTTCGGGATAGGGTGTACCACCGCTATTTTCCAATGCGCCGGATAATATGCATTATTTAGTGCATTGTTAAAAAGCGTGCCGAAGATATCGATCACTTCTAGCGGCAGGTGTCTTAATACAACGTTTGGGACACCGTCAAATCCCGAAGACTTTTTGTTTTTCAGTGACTCAAAGATGCATCGGAGTTCATCTTTACTCACGAAAGACGTAAAAAGAAAGGCTTCTTTACATGTTCACGCATTACGCCTCAGTGATGCCAGATCGTAGGCATTTTACCTTTTAAGCTTAAAAGGGTGAAAAATTACTTTTTTTTAACGCTCAGAACAACAGAGAACAGTGTACCTACCTATTTTGTTGTTTCTTAACGTCGGAATGGTGAAAAAGAGTATTTTTTGGCATATTTTTGATAGTCGTTGTGGGCAATTCAGTCCGAAAAGTCTATCACTGTCACGCCGTATAAAGGCAGTTTCTCTCTGTCAAATTTTGATGAATATTGTTATTGTACGAAAGTACGATCAACCGAAATACAATCCCAATTCTCTCTATTCAACAATAATAAAAGAAGAAAACGGATTATGGCTGACATTTTGACAGCTGCTGGGCTGGTCCTGTGTGAGTGCTTGCTGACAGCAAAATGAATAAACTTCATCGCCTGCCTGAAACCAACCAAGGACGGCCCGCTCCCCCACTGATAAACCGAAAGCAGCAATGTAAAGCATATCAAAAAAAAAACATTCCAACCAGATGATGTACGTTTGTGTTGTGCACATGGTGCACCACTACTGTTACTCAAATTTGAGAAATGTCTATGAACGTGTGTAAACGCAACTGCCAACTGGTAGTGGTGTTTCAATTTCAATCGAAATACGATGAAAAAAAATCAATAAAACAAAAACGAAACAAAGAGAATACGTGAAGAAGAGACGAACGAAAGTTCTCTTTGAATGTAGAGCGAAATCATTTACTCGGTGTCAGTGTCAGAGGGAAAATGTTGATGGCTTTTGTTTATTTAAAATGTCTATTGTGTGCGCCAAACAAATACGCAGGCATAGCTTTTGTAAATGTTTTCATTTCGCAAATAGGTACACCTATTTACTTATGGATTTAAGAAAATAAATATAAAAGTGATATTTATCTCTTCTATTGTACAGTACGCAAAGAAGGTTGCATTCTGTCAAGTCAATATTGGGGAGGACGATAATCGCATTGGGGTGATCACGAACAAATTTTGAAAGAGGACATCTTCTATAGGAACAGCGTATGCGATACAACGTCTAGTACATAACGGACTCAAGATAGAATTGATACGCTTTCGCTGTCTCGTTTACGTGTGAACCATGTCGCTTCGTCAAAATTGAGTTCACACAAAACTTAGCTATTTGCATTCAACACCAAGCGTGAAGTTAGAGCTTGTTAAATTTGCGCGAATGCGAATCAAGCCACAATGGTTTCTATTGTTTGTTTGGAGTGTAATTAATTTTCAAGAGTGCGACGAAATCAATGCTAATACAGCAGCAAAGGTTTATGAATTTAATGCGAGGCGAATAGCGATAGCAAGGACAGTGTTTCCTGATCTCTAGATCCAAAAGGCACGACGTCCTTGTTCCGATGACAACCTATCCAAACTGCCGAGATGTTTAGCGCGTGTGTTCAGGAGGGCATTTTTCCTCAACCTTGGAAACGACAAAGCCTTGTCTTACTGCCGAAGGGAAAAGGAAATCCAAACGAACCACCAAGGGGTTGTTGTACTGCGACCTTCTGGTCTATTGTACCCCTTGCTTACGCTTCAGAAAGGTATATTCCCTCTTAAGAGTTCCCCCGCAGTATAATTGTACAGGGTGTCCGCCGGGAAGGTATACTACTTTGTTTGTTTATAATTTTTGATTAAATGAAAGAGAATGGATCTTATATTGATAAATGTTTTATATAATGTCGGCAATTATGTATGGAATACAATACGAGGTAAATGTCCGCCTCTGTTAGTCTCACAAATGCGAGCCCTTTAGAGCACATTTTTCATTACATTCTCACACTGTTCACGCGGTATTTCATTAATTTCATCACGAATATTTTGTTTGAGTTGCTCAAGCGTTTTTGGTTTGTTTGCATAAACCTTGCTTTTCAGATATCCCCACAAAAAGAAGTCCGGAGCAGTCAAATCAGGCAACCGTGGAGGCCAATCAACATCACCATTTCTTGAAATAACTTGGTGTGGAAAGAGGTCTCGCAGTAATTCCATTGTAATCCTGGCTGTATGCGATGTGGCACCGTCTTGTTGATACCACATGTTAGCCAAGCCCAAAGAAAGAAGTTGTGGCGTTAAAAATTGTTCAACCATATCACGATATCGCTCCCCATTCACAGTTACCGTTACGCCGTTTTCATTTTCAAAGAAGTAAGGTCCAATGATTCCTCCTGACGAAATTGCACACCAGACTGTAACTTTTAATGGATGCAGTCACCTGAAGAAGAAGACAAAAATAATGCACACCAGCCAGAACCAAAAACAGCAGGTTATTGTGAGGCAGGAGACGATAGAAGAGGTCGCTCAGTTTAACTATCTGGGTAGTTATCTGTCACCCGACGGTGGAACAGACTTGGACGTCAGCAATAGAATAAATAAAGCTCGTAGTGCATTCGGAATGCTTTCTCCAGTGTGGAGCTCTTCAAAAATATCACTTCGTACTAACTTGAGACTCTTTGAATCCAATGTTAAATCTGTGCTGCTGTATGCCTGTGAAACGTGGAAATGCTCTTCTTACATCTCGAGTAGGTTGCAGGGCTTTGCCAACCGTTGTCTGCGGTACATCCTAAAGATTCGATGGCCACAAACAATATCCAACAATGATCTGTGGCTGAGGACATCAAGCAAAGAAAATGGAGCTGGATTGGCCACACACTGAGGAAGCATGATGACAACATAGCAAAGCAGTGCTTTGAATGGAATCCTCAAGGTGCGAGACGGCCTGGAAGACCAAAAGGAACATGGAGGTCAACTGTCATGAAGGAAGCTCAGTCCCAGAACTTGCAAACGTGGGCACAGCTGAGGTATCATGCTAGGAATAGAGAGAGATGGAAGGATCTGGTTGCCGCCCTATGCTCCAGGAGGAGTTAAAGTGTTGCCAACAGCAACCGGAAACTAAGAAGAAAAGAAGAAGAAGTCACCTGATGAATAAATTGAGGATTTTCCATTGCCCAGAACCGACTATTCTGTTTATTCACATATACATTCAAATGAAAATGTGCCTCGTCAATCATTATGATTTTTTCATGAAAATCGGGGTTGTGATGGGCTAGCTGTAACATCCTATTGGCATATGTACGGCGGCGTAAATGGTCTTGTGGAAGAAGCTCTTGTATTTGTGTCTGAATCTTAAATGGAAACAAATACAAATCCCTGTGCAAAATTGTCGCCAAAATTGTTCTTTGAAGATATGAACTGTCAAGACTAATGTTTACCAAAATGGCGGCAAAACAAAGCAGTATACCTTCCCCGCGGACACCCTGTATAATTCCTTTCGAAATTATTTTTAGAGGTTCTTGTACTATCTCTAGTCCAGTTTCCCTTAAGAATCTAAGGATGAGAGCTGGCTCAAGTGACAGTATTTCGTCATCAGATAGTTGGTACTTGCCCAAGTATTACAATCTTTTGTTGGTCAGTTCTGGGATTTCACTGAAATCTGCAGAAACCTTCTTCAGATATACCCAGTTTCCTAAGGTATTTCTTGAGTCCACAATGCCCCGTTAGGAAGCTCGTTAGGATACGGAAGTTATTTTACTCATGCGGATGCAAGCTTGGAATCTTTTCCGGTTGAGTGTTTTGACTGTTTTCTTTCTCTAGTTTCCTAAATTCTTCAGTGAGGGTGTGATCCCCTATTCCGCAGAATGGTTCAGAATGGCGCGTTGCTTTCCTGGTTATCTCTTCTGTGTGTGTTTTCCAGACAAGTTTGCTGTCCAGGTTTATTCCCAGATATTTAACTTCATTGACTGATGTCAGTGTTGTAGGTACCCGATAGCCTTATCGGCCTCAGCCGTTCAAGATTTATTTTCCTCGTGAATGGTACTATTGATATTTTTGCCAGATTTAGGCTTAGCCCAGCCTTTTCGCACCAATCCCGAGTTATTTCGAGTCCCATTTGTATAACGTTACATAGGATTCCCTTAAATTTACCCCTGGCAATAATTATTGCCTTCACCATCAGCATATCCTTGACAGTTGATGGCATGGTTCGTCAATTTCTCAAGTAGCTCGTTCACTATAAAACTCCACATTAGGGGAGATAGAACTCCTCCTTGCGGACAGCCTCCGCTGTGCTAACCTTAATGAGTGAGTCTCTGCTAATCTTTGGTTTTGACTGGTTGCTCCATAGGACTTCGGTAGACTGGGGTCCTTTTTTGCACACTTTACGAATGAACATTACCTTCGTTCGTCTCCACTGGTTTGGTATGTGAAGTTAAAGGGCTGACTATTGCTGCCATCACCGTTCGAGGGAAATGGTTTATCCCTTGTCCGTATGTCTTATTGTTAATTGATTAATTACTTCCTGTGTCGTTGCATACAAACCATCTTGAAGATTTGATGAAGTTCATGATTTTGTCCAATGGTGTGCCAGATAGTTCGTTCAGATTGTTGAAGAAGAATTTTCCAAGGAATTTGTACCTGTAGTGTTGAAGGCCTGGACAGTTACATATGAAGTGGGTTGTGTCCTTTATAACTCCCTCGTCACCACAGCCTCTGCGAAGCTCCTCTTGGGTCAGCCGTATTTTCTTCATGTGGTATCGCAGGCTGTTGTGTGCCGTTAGGATACCTATAAGCGTAGAGAGACATTTCCGGTTGTTTTGTATGATTCTCTGGATTTACAAAAAGATGGCCATCATTTTCTTGTGTTTGCGCACGTATTCATGGATATCCATCTAGCGTTTGCCTCATCTGTGGCCTTCATCCCCGATTCTAGCTTAGGTGTAAAGAGCGTGATACACACAGAGGGGCATGTTTGATCTAGAGCATTAGCAGAACCTTATCGTGTTAGTTCATTTGCTTTCTCATTGCCTTGAATGCCGTCATGTCCAGGGAATCAGCACAGTAATACCTAGTGTTGTGTTCCAAGAGCTTTAAACTTTCGCGGCAGCCCTTTACAAGCTTTGATTTTATTACTGGGGCAGTTAAGGCTTTTATAGCTGCCTGGCTGTCGAAGGTAATTCCCTCCGGAAGAAATATCGCAGACTCATGGGCAGTTCTTGTCACTGCCATGACTTCCACTTGGAATACACTGCAATGGTCTGGGAGGCGTAGTAATATAAATATGCCCAGCGGTTCAGAGTAGATGGCTGACCATACCCCGTTGTCCATTTTTGATCCGTCTGTGTAAGCCGAAACGGATTGCGTGTTAGGTATAGGTTCATCTCTCCATACTTCCCTGTTGGGGTAGGCGCTCGAGAAGGGTCTTGTGAATTCTAAATATGGCTTGATGTAATCCGTTAGATCGTTTAGTGACCCTCTTCATCGTATTTCCAGTCTATTGATTGGCTAATTCCCATGGCACTTGGTGCTGCCATGATTGCTCAAAGATGTCTAGTGGAAGCAGATTGGGGATAGCCTCAAGTCCGGCGGTTAGAATTGACCTCATCGAGCTGGTGACTCCGATGGAAGCTAGTCTTTGCATTTTTGTGATATCCTTTAGGTATGTGGTCTTTTTCGTTGCTAGCGACCATACAAAACTGCCATATGTCAGTATTAGTCTGACAATAGCTGTATACAACCAGAGTTTGATCTTGAGAGATGGTCCCCTTGCTTTCCCAAAGATTTCGCTGCAGGTGTAGAATGCTATTGTGGCTTTCTTGATTCTTTCATCTATGTTCATTTTTCCATTTAGTTTCTTATCTGGTATTAGTCCCAGATATTTAGCGTTATCAGAGACTCTGAGGGGTGTACCGCCAACAGAAGGCATGACAAACTGCCGAATTTTCCTTTTGTTTGTGAATAATACTAATTCAGTCTTCTGGGGATTGACTGATAGACCACATTTCCTAGTCCTGTAGTCAAGGATAGAGAGGGCTCCATTTAATTGCTTGCCATCACTCTATAATGTAAAAAAAATTACCCTTGAACTTAAGATGTGTTTTTCATCCAATGGAAAGTAACATCTAATTCAATTTTTGAATTTTACATCAAAATTTACTTAAAATACAAAAAACCGTTCCAAAAATAGACGCAAATAAAAGCAATCGGATATGGCCTTGTTGCTTAGTTCTCCCTACTTTTATTCTTATTTATTTTGTTCTTCTTTCCCCCAATTACACACGTGCATATGGCATACGCTGCATGTGCGCACGCATCGCACACGCACACATAAATCCAAATTGAAAACATTTGACGGCTGTGTGGCGCTGAGCATCTGTATGTGTGTGTGTGGGAGGATAGAGTTTCTCTTTTGAAAACAATTTTTTTATAGGTATTTGCTTTTGGAATTGAAACACGAGAGTCCCATAAAAGCAACTTCCAGTTGGAATAGTGAGTGACTTGTTTCTTTACGCTAATTCCACATTCCAATTGCATTTATCCATCCATACAGCATAAAATCCCTTTTCATCTTTGTCAAGCTAAATTCTAAATCGGCCAACTTTCAGTTCCGAGAAGGGACTATTGGATTTCCTAATTCCTTTCCTACATCGAACTAAGCGAGAACACTTTGAAAATGAAATTGGAATATGAGGAATTTCAGCGTTCAGAGATCATTGCTCTTTGCAATTTTTTAATGTACAACAGATAGAGATAGAGACCAGCGTACACAGAGAGAACTGACGAAAAGAAAATGATAACGATGACGATGAGATGACTCAAACTCAAACTGAAAGTCAAACAATCTGAGATGGATGCATTGAAAACTATAATGGATACACGATAGGCATACAGAATATCAAATATATGTGCTAATTGGAACTTACTACAGTTTTAGCTATTTTGTTCTTTTGTCTTATCCACTTGTGCGTTAATTGTATCCTTGTTGCTTGAAATTTTCGTTGAAATTACCCTTTCAGATAATGGAATAAGTGTTTCCCCATTTTCCTTAAAGGCATTTTCGCCATTATCCTCTTGATATCGTGTGGTAATCCTTTGATCACATTACTGTATAGCTAAACTATGAAATATGTTTTCGCACAAAATACACAGAGATGCACCATATTCACAGAATCTAAGCTGTGTATACACACGATTTTTTATTTTTTTATTATTATTATTGGTTATTTGAACTTTTTTTTGTAATTAATTTGAATTTTCTTTCATCACTTCACATTCCACAGACGCAAGGCGTTGTGGGGGGACGATACACACTTAGGCACGTAGCGACCCAATGGAAAAAAAATAACCATAAGCCAATTGCTTAAAAGAACACATGAGAAAAGAAAAAAACAGCAGCACAAAAAGTATGTAGATACTCGCTGAGAAAATCCATTAACAGCACAAAGATGTTGTAGTACCGCCGATGTCTTACGCGTTTTTACAGCACTTTCTAAAGGTTTTCCCTTATCCCACCGCGCGTAGGCATAATCACAAAATCGTCAATTGCATTTTTTTCGACTGATAACAAACTGGACGATGTTGTTCCAAGACGATTCCACTATCTATTCGCTTGTGACGAACTGAACTAAGAACTTTTGTAATTTATATCTTTTTAGCGAAAACGGGGTATAATTGTTGTAGATATCTCCGTGGAGCCGCACTATTTTCGAGTAAAAAAGATTCACACTACACAGTACGTACTAGGTAAGTACAACCTTCATACAACAACAGAAACAGAGTACTCGCATCGTCGTATCTCGTACACGTACTCGTACTCAGCTCTGTTGTGTGTTGTTGTCTGTCCTTGTCTAGCGGAATTGCCTGCAGTGCAAATGAGAAGCGAAGGTGTTCCGATTTTCTTGCTCACTATTTCTCTTGTTTTTCTGTTGGCTTTTGCAGCGTTTGTATGTGTGTGTGTGTGTGTGTGTGTGTATGTCACAGCACAGAGAGAAAAATTGCAATTCTAATAAGAGAAAGAAAAGAAAAACACCGTTTTAATTGTTTTTCCAACGAGCTTCGGGGGTGTTACCGTTGTTGCCCAGATACTTTGTTCTTTTGTTTCGTCGAATATCTAACTGAACGCACTCTGTTTGCAATGGAGACTATTTTCAGAAATGAAACCGAAATACCGATTTCGGCGCTGCATTAGTTTGCTCAAATAAAATTCGAAAAGCACTATTGATACACAAAAATCGGTGAGCTCTACGTTGCACTATGTTTGCAACCAATCTCTCAAACGTCACTGTCATTGGAATTGTGTTTAAGATTTACATGAATTGTTTGGAAGGAAGAGAAAGATACGGGAACGGGAACTGGGTCTGGAATCTGGGATTGGGAAAAGTTTCAACGAAAGACACCGAACCAGTGTTTTATGTCGTGGGATTTATGTCTTGTTGTTGCAATTTCGATGTCCGAAAAGCCTTTCGTGGAATAAAGGGAAAAAGCACCAAAACGTGGGATTTTTTAGGAATCTAACAAAAAACATTTAAACTATAAAGTTTTGCTGAAATTTCATGAAATTACCTTCATTTCACCATGATTATCAACACATTGAATGTGCATAAAAAAAACTTATCAGATAAATCGTATTTTATCAAAACTGTGATTTTTATAAAGTTAATTAACCGTGATTTTTTTGCCTTGTAATACAAATTTTACGGGGCGGGTTTCCATAATGCGCACTAAGCAAACATTTTTTTTTTTTCTGGCTTAAAATGGCCTAAAAAACATAAATATAATATTTTTTTCTTGAGGAAATTAAATTTTTTTTATTATTATTTTTTTTTTATTAAATTTTAGTAATTTTGTTTTTTAATGAAACTATGTTTACGTGATTTATACACCGATATTTAGAACCTTTTTTGCAAAATCTCCTGGTTTAATTAAAAAAAAAAAATAATAATAATTATTAAAATTTAATAAAAAAAAAAAAAATTCATTTCCTCAAGAAAAAAATATTATATTTATGTTTTTTAGCATAGTTAAATAGTTGAATAAGTGTATACCAAAACCTGTCATGCAGGTGCCTGTAAGAAAGTATGGTGTATTTAAAGTAGGGGTGGGTGGCTCGCTTCGTTCGCTAACACAGTGGCGCAGCAAGGGGGGGGGGGGGGCAAGGGGGGCACAGGCCCCAGGCGGCACTTTGCTAGGGGCGGCAATTTGGAGAAGTTCATTTTTTTTTTTTTTAAATAAATAATTTATATATATTTATTAATATCATTTTGGAAAGTTCTGGTTAGAGAGCTATAAGCGCCTACTGTACTATTTTATAAGCTCTTACAGTTTACAAGTTGACAGGCGTAGTAGGAGTTTCTGTTTTTTTATTGCAAGTAGTGTTGGTGATAAATCGTTATCCTTGCATATATGTACGAGTATATCTAAGAATTCAGAGATTTGTTCTTGAATTTGCATTAGACGTTATAAACTGAATATCCCGATGGACGTGTGTGGGGGTGTAAACGAAGTGGAATTTTCTGATTGTGTAACGATCCAAGTGGTTAGAATTATTTTAAGATCTGCGGTGATAAAGTGGGCAATATTTGCAAAACATAAGTTTTGCCTAGCTGCTATTGCATTCTTAATGGAAGTGCGGAGTTTAAAAAAAAATATATGAACACAGATCGGCTTTTGGGTAGTAATTATTCAGAAATAATTAAAAAAATTGATTTAGTCTAATTTTTTGAAAAAACTAAGTATTTTTTCTCAAAATCTTTTTTCACATCTTATTTAAAATACTTATATTATCTTTAATATGTATTTTGATCAAAATCGTTAGAAAGGTTTTTGTAAAATTACGAAGAAAAAACCGTACCGTAATAAGTAGTTGGCGCAACAGGTCAAAGGGCCTAGCCTAGGCCTAGCTCCTCACAACCATTGTTTTGTGTGAGTTTTTTTTTTTTTAGAAAGAATGGAAGGGATCTTCAATTTAATTCCGATTCCAAACGGCTTATTGAGAAGCTCTTTCAAGACAGTTATACTCTCGGATGTTTGTCAGACGTTCGCGAGAGAAGCACAGTGAAAAAAAACCCTAAGTTGGAATTTGGGTTTTGTGCGGGATTCAAACCTAGACCCCTCGCTTAGTAGTCCAACACACTAACCACTAATCCACTGCGCCTACAGTTTCGAGATATAAGCAGTTTTTAAAATTAGCGTTTTCGGTGATTCGAATTTAAAATTAAGGCCACAATAATTTGGAAACATAAATCTTACTGTAACTACTCATTCTGGTCAAAACCGTTGTCGCATTTTCTTAGAAAACTAAAGAAAACGAAATTAAAATAAAAAACTTCTTTTCAAAAATCTATTGTACGTTTCGCTTAAATTGTTGGGAAAATTGACGTTTCGCCGGGGTGGCGAAATGATCAATCTGGGAAATAGTAAAACGATAAAACGATATTTCGTTGAAAAATTACTTGACAACAACATCAGCAAATTGCCAAATGATTTTTGTGAAATGATCAAAAATCGTTTAAAAAAAAAAACGAAAGATAAGAACGCCAATTATTAGTAATCGCGCAATGATTGAAATACTTAGGGAATAAAAAACCGAATTCAAAACTCAGGATTGCAAAATAAAGGAAATATTTAACGACTAAGGGCAAACAAATAAAAACCGAATGAATTTTGCAAAATAATGTTAGCCCTACGGCCTACGATATAATCTACCTCTATTCAGGTAGAAATGACCATATTACCATAGAAATGAATTTTTGTTTTCGAGATATTTCGAAATTTCAAAAGTAGCGTTACCTATTCGATTCCAGAAATGTTACCAAGTTTACAAAGGTATTTTTTAAAGTGTGAAAAAATTATGGGGGCAGCAGAAATTGGGTCTGCCCCGGGCGGCTCCAACCCACGCTACGCCACTGCGCTAACAGGATTTTAAGAACCCTTTTTTTCGCAGGGTTTAGCCGCTCACGCGACTTCGTTACTCCGCTAAGGGTATGTCAACAACTGTCAGGCAGGCGCCTTTAAGAAAGTCTGGTGTATTTAAAGTAACGCGTCCATTTGTGCAGTTTGTAAACATGCACTTCTCAGTGAAAACTGAAAACTTTAAGAATAAAAAAAAAATAGAAAAAAAACGTTTCCGCAGAAAAATTCTTCTACAGTACATCTTAGAATAAGTCAATTTAAATAAAAAAATTTAAAAAAATGAATTTGCTTAGTGCGCATAATTTTAAAAAAAAACCTCAGCCAATTTTACTTCTTCTAAAAACTGGATTTTGAGGCGAAAAAGTATCGTGGGATTTTAAAAGGGATTTTGAGTATGGTGAAAAGGGAAAAAAAGAAGAAAAATTACCACGCTTCGTGGGATAAATAAAGGGAGAGTGCTAACAACACTGCACCGAACCGAGTACGGATGAATTCCGGAACGGTCGTATTCGAACTGTACGTTTCGTATTGGACCTACGTTTTACGTACATGAATTGTACGCAATTCCCATATTACCGTACTACACAGTACACAAATGTGTAAACTGTAAAGGCACTTGATTTGGAATACGATGTGTAGGCGGGTTGCGTTTATACAATAGATACACTATTCACATGGGGAGATTTTCTGGACGAAAAGCCAACGGAACGAGTGAGTTCCTACTCAAAAAACAAACAAGTTTCGTTTGTTTTTGGATTCCAATTGGAATGTCTCTTTTTTTTTGGATTATAGCTGCTGCAACCTGCACGCATTCAAATCAGATCGTTGGTCGGTAGGGATTCATTTATAGGACTGGAACTAAACACAATTCCAAAGGAAAATTCGTATATGAGATCAAGATTTTTTTTTATACTGAGATGCAAATTGCAGATATGTAGTTCGAGTCAGAAATATTAAAAACGTTTAGGTATTACTTGAATGTTTTGAATAGCCATCATTATATACGAAATGTATTGGTTATTTTAAATTATAACTACAATTGCACTGTGTCACGCAAAAAAAAAAAACGACAGCAATTATTTTGTTTTTGTTCCATTTCAATTCCATGTTTGAGACACAAAGCGACATCTAAATGTGATACCAAAAATGAATTCATATGTTAAAAACGTTCCCAGTGCCCATGTTTAGTAACTCATGCGATAGCTTAACTTTGAAAAACATTCCGGCGTTCATCGCATCTGGAAAATAATAGAGTTCTTTAACTCTATAACTAAAAAAGTATCCTCTAGTGGCTTTTAATTTCATCGAAATTTTGTAAATATTTCCCTGAGCTGTGAAAATAATGCAACATAAAAAATTCAATTTGATAAAAAATTTACAGGGATTTTCAGTTAGTTGTTATTTTTTAAAATGCTTAGATTTTCACTAATTTTGGGTGAAGAATACGATACCGGCGTAACATTTTACGGATTGAAAGGCGTGTACTAAAAGGCAGCACAATGCACAGACCCTTTTGAATCGCCGGATGCAAGATTTCGGGAGTTGTATCGGTTTTCCCGTGGTTCAGCTCGGATACTTATTGACGAGTATGGCTGGACGAATCTGCAGACAAGGCATTGATGTGTTTGGTTGTTTTGAATCGCCGAAAGCAAGATTTCGGGAGTTGTATCGGGTTTCCCGTGGTTCAGCTCGGATACTTATAGACGAGTATGGCTGGACGAATCTGCAGACAAGGCATTGATGTGTTTGGTTGTTTTGAATCGCCGAAAGCAAGATTTCGGGAGTTGTATCGGGTTTCCCGTGGTTCAGCTCGGATACTTATTGACGAGTAAAAGTTCACAATTTTTTGGCTGGACGAATCTGCAGACAAGGCATTGATGTGTTTGGTTGTTTTTGTGTGTCGAAAAATATCTGCATTTCCTTTACACTTCTACTTTTTCCGGTTTCCAAAAAATGGGCATTTTTCGATTAATTTGGCGTTGAGAACGCATTATTTGTCTTTTAACGGATTTGGCATATTTTCACACAATAAAAATTTAAGAAGATGTTAATTTCTTGCAACAGGATTGTCTTTCAAAAGTAGGTACAATAGAATAAAAAAAATGGCGTTGACGATCTGGTGCCCGAGGGAGGAAGCGATGCTGGTTAGACAAGCAGGAGATAGACTTTTTTGCGGGTTGGACGTAGCATTTGTGAAGTTGTGAAAGCCACCCGGTAAAGCGACGAAGTGATAGACACCATGGATAACGGATCAACACAAGTCGGGAGGTGGGCCCTTACCGGGAAAAGCTCAAGGTTATTCAATTGAACCTTCATCACAGGAGAGCAGCATCAGCAATGATGACTAAATGCTTTGATGAGGATTCGTTTGATATAGCCCTCATACAGGAGCCTTGGATCTTTAGAGGAAAGATCAGAGGACTCCCAAATAGCATATGGCTGAATTGCATTATGCGCAAACCAGCGAAAGAATTAGGTCCTGTATCCTGGTGAGGCGCGGAGTTCAAGCATATAAATTGCCGGATCTGTTTGCGCCAGACCTTGCAGCAGTACGAGCAGGTTCAGGTGCGGGAACTTTTGTTGTACCATCTGCATACCTGCCGTATGATTCTCCGGATCCTCCTCCGGCAAGAGAGTTGAAGTATTTGGTGAATGCATGCAGGAACAGGAATGAGGACTTAATAATTGGTTGTGATGCCAATGCACATAACACAGTGGGCAGCTCCAACGATAATTACAGAGGAGAAGTATTATTCGAATTTGTATCATGCAAGGATCTAGCTATATTAAACAGGGGAACAGAGCCAACCTTCGTGGATGTGAGGCGGAAGGAAGTGATCGATGTTCCGAAGAATACGGATAGGACTAAATACCTTGAAGTATTGGAGGAAAAACTGAATGTAACAGGATTCGGAATACCGAAAAACACTTAGCATGTAGAATCACAGCTGAAGCATCTGCAATCAGCTGTTGAAGATGCGTATCGAGTGGCTTGCACACCTACCTGAGTGGAGAAACGAGATCCAGCGCTTTGGTGGTGTCGGGAACTTAAAAAGCTAAAGAAGGATGTGAGGAAGGCCTTCAATCACGCCATGAGGAGGGGAGAACCCGAAGCATGGGATGAGTATAAGGCGAAAAAGAAAGAGATGAATGTTACTCTGCGACGACGTAAAAGGGAGTCATGGAGGGACTTTTGCTCGAGTATGAGGAGTACGTCTGAAGTCAGTAGACTACAAAAGATTGTCTCCAGGGATCCAGTTTCCAAGATCGGACTCATTCGTAATAGATATGAGGAGAAGTTGGAAACACTGGATCAGACAAATGAGGTCCTAATGGAGGTACACTTTCCAGGAAGCTATAAGTCAGATCAGCCCTGGGCTCCAAGGGAACAAGGAGCGAACAGGATGGATAGGACGGAAGCAGAACGGATCGTAACACCAGAAGCGGTCAAGGGTGCGATAGCAACATTTTCACCCTTCAAAACCGTGGGGCCGGATGGTATATTTCCAGGTCTAATGCAATGGGGAGTAGACGTAATTGCACCAAGCCTCAGGAATATATATGTATGTTGCATGCCTAGCAATAGGCTACATCCCGATTACATGGAGGGGGACACATGTGGTCTTCCTTCCAAAGCCGGGGAAAAAAGATTACATCGAGGCAAGGGCCTTCAGACCAGTTAGCCTAACATCCTTTCTGTTGAAAACAATGGAAAGGGTGGTGGTGGACTATATGGAGAGTACTGCGCTTAAGATGTATCCTTTAAATAGTAGACAGCATGCCTACAGGGCAGGCATGTCTACAGAAACAGCACTACATCAAGTAGTACGCGTTGCAGAAGAAGAGCTAAATACCGGGGGCATTGCGATGACCACCATAATGGACATTGAAGGTGCCTTCGATAAGATATGCTTTGAAAGTCTGAAACAAGCCTTGAAAAAACGTAGGGTTAACCCGTTGGTGGTAAGATGGGTGGACAATATGTTGAACACAAGGGCGATAAATATTCAGACGGGAACCTCAAAACTCAGAAGAAGGGTTAGCAGAGGTTGCCCACAAGGAGGTGTTCTCTCACCTACACTGTGGAATATCACTGTGGACTCTCTTCTCGACAGACTTGAGGCGACTGGCATTCACACAGTGAGATATGCCGACGACATAGCAATAATGGCCAGAGGCAGTTTCATAGACGTCACTGCAGATATCATGAGGAATGCGCTCAAAGTGGTGGAACGGTGGTGTCTGGAACAAGGGCTTTCCATTAATGCGGAGAAAACAGATCTAATAATCTTCACAAGGAAGATGAAAAATCTGGAATTTCCACCTTTAACACTTTTCGGATCGGAAATAAAAATGGCCAAGAAGGTTAAGTATCTCGGAGTCTATCTATATACTAGACTTACTTCGAACTACCATGTTGAGGAGAAGGTCAGGAAGGCAAAAAGGGTATTACATCAGTGCAAACGTGTATGTGGACAGAGGTGGGGACTCTCGCCTAGGTCAGCATACTGGATGTATACGATGATAACTAGACCCATTTTTACCTACGCCTCGGTTGTATGGTGGGCGAAAGCCTCCCAGAAAACTGTGAGGAAGCACCTGGATAGGGTCCAATGTTTAGCATGTATAGGAGTTACAGGTGCAATAAGGACAACACCAACATGCGCATTGGAAGTGATCCTAGGGATCTTACCGCTAGACTTATTTATTAAGAAAACAGCGGCTCTAGCGGCACTCCGTTTGCATCGAGATGCGAAATGGCACAATCGTGGTACCATCTATGGACATAGGAAGATCCTGGAACTTATCAAAAACAAGATTAGGGAGCTGAGCATGCCTATGGATGGGATAACAAGGGTGCGTGTTATGGAAAGGAATCACAAAACTCGTATTGAAAACGGATTACTTCCAGAAAAAAGGAGTGGTGAAATAGTGATTTTCACAGATGGATCCATGATGGATGACGGAGCGGGTGCCGGTATCTATTCAGCAGAGCTGGAACTAGCCCGTCACGTTGGCCTCGGGAGCTACACTTCTGTATACCAGGCTGAGATGATTGCATTGCTGCATGCGTTGGACTACTTGCTTGAGAGTCAGATGGAGGGAAGAAATATCCTTATAGCACTTGAAAATCAGGCGGTGATCAGATGCATGGAACAAACAAACATCAAAACATCATTGGCATTGGAATGTGTACCTACTTAAGCTCAATAAGTGTTCATCTAAAAATGAAGTGAAGTGATGACTGACTTGGGTACGAGGACACATAGGGATCTAAGGCAACGAAAAGGCGGACTCCCTTGCAAAACAGTGGTAAACTGAAAAGTTGCTGGGACTAGAACCATTCTCTTCAATTGGCAAAGGAATGGTAGAACAGCTGATTCACAAATGGATCACGGCAGAACACCTGAGAAGGTGGTCAACCGTGGAACAATGTAGACAGGCTAAAATGGCAATTAAGTGCTGGTCGCAAATTTGCCCATAGCGGAAGTGGTTCATATTTTTTGAGGGTGTGTGATGAGTCGGAATTTTTTAAGTTTCGTGCAATTTGTCAATACTCAATACGAATTAATATGATGTATCAATGGACAATGGGTCGTATGAATAAAGCGAAGCAAATGCTTTTACTAAAGAGAAATGTCAAAATCGAAGCATTTGCTACGTTTCGTATGATTAAAATCAATTTGAGTTAGTCCCAACTTTTGACATGTTCGAAAAGCGGTGGCACTGGCCCTTTACTCAAATCGGTATGAATAAACAAAGCAAATGCTATGCAAATTCTGAGTCTGCTATTTAGTTGACTCAGACCTTTTGCTAAATATTTTGTAGGCACATTTTTTACGCAAACAAAAAAGTAAGCAATTTGCGATGGTTAGTCTATAAAAAATAGATAAATTAAGTTTTGTTCGTGCAGGAAAACCAACAAAATATGTACATGTGAAAAAATCAATTATTTCTTGTCATGGGCACCTGAAGAAGAAATAAAACATCAACAACCTATTTGGCAAACAAAAATCATATTTCCAGGTGCAATTGGAATAATAGCCTATAGATTGCATACATTTTTCTGAATTTAATTTTTTTAATCTCATTTCCACGAAAGTCGTTAGAATATACTGGTCAGGTTTGAAAGAAATTGCAAGGCAAATACACGTGCAACGAAGTAAAAGCTATGTTCGAATTTTCGAACTTACTTTAGCAAACTAGGTTTTTATTCATACCGATTCAAAGCAATTGCTAAGGGCTTTTACTTTGCTAAAACCTTTTATTCAAAGCAAATGCTAGCTTTTATTCATACGACCCAATACAAACGCACCAAATCGAGGGAACTCCGCAAAAATATAGCTTGTAGGCAGGGTTACCTTCGAAAATATTTGGAAAGTTTCCGAAAAGGGGTCCCTGGCTTTTTAAAAGGGTCCCGTAAGAAATTCAAGAAAAACAACAGTATCGAAACAGTATCCCAAATATATTTACTTCACTTAAAAAAACAGAAACCTTAAAAAATCATAGGTCATATAAAATATTGTATATTGGTAAATTCATTTAGTAAAAAGCAAAAAAAAAATGTTCCTGTAGGAAATCCTCCTAACACGGAAGATTAAAGGGATGCCTAATGGAAATGGTGCGTTAACACGGTCACACATTTCTATCACGGAAAATTAAAGGGATGTCCAATACTAAACAGCCGTCTGACTGAAAGGGACAGCATTACCTAACACGCAAAAAAACGTGATACGTTTTTTGGTCGGCCATCTTGTTTGCGTGGTAGGAACTATGGGAAAGCTATGCATGTTGATATTTTTATAGCGATGATTAGAGAAATTCGGCGTTCCTATAAAAAAAAATGGCTTCCGAAAGAGATGAATTGACAAATTATTCATTTATTTCGTATAAATGATTGATGAATTGTTGGTGTAATTTACTGAAACTAATTAATACACTCATTTTACATGTTTTAAATCGGAAATAGAAATGTTTTCATGTGATTGCAGAAATGTTGGTCACCGGATCTTGTGTTCATTTTCGCTTAACGTAAATATTATTATGGGTAGAACATCCATGACAACTTAACGTCTGATTTGTGTTCTCATTATTATTATCATTGACGGTGGAAAAACGGATCTCTCTGTGCCGTTTCGAGCAAAAAGGCACGTTCTTGATGGTGCAAATGCAGTTAAAAACTTCAATTCTAAAATGAGACATGAGCTTCCAGACTAAATCGGAGAGAAACTGTATATATTTTCGAAGAAAATTATGGATATATGTAATATATTTGATTCAAACACCATACCTAAAATCTACAAATAGTAGATACGTGTAAATGTGAAAACAATATTTATGTCGATTCTACGTCGATAGTCGACGGCTGTGTAAAGAGAGAATATGTTTTGCGTCTTGTAAATAACCAATTTTGAAAAAAGGGTCCGTAGGCGTTAAAAAGCGTCCTAAATTTTCTTAAAGGGGTCCGATTTGGACTATTTTGGAAAAGGCGGGTCCTGGGGTCCCAGTTTGCCAAAAAGGGTCAATCGGACCTTAAGGGGTCCTAAAGGTAACCCTGCTTGTAGGTTGTAGCTGTAGGCAATGTAATGGGAAATCGGGCAAAGTTAGCGGTCTCAGTATTGTCTCTGGTTGCAGGTGCATTCATTCATTTCATTTTCATGTTCATTTTTCTTTGCAAATATTTTGCCTGTTGTTTTTTTTTAATTTCCGGTCGGTGGAATGTTTTTAATTTCAATTCTTACTTGTCGAATAGAGATTAGATTATTGGATATGTTTTACCATTATCCGCTGTCCTTAAGCGGAAATCTAAGCTGATATCTAAGAAAAGTTGTAGTTCTCGAATGACTTCTAGCTCCTTGCTTTGGAATGACTCATCCAAATGAAATAGATTTTTTTTTTTTTTTAATTATGAACATATAATTTAAGATATAAATCATCTTTGTACGTTATCCTGAAGTCGAACAATAAGCAATAAACTATAAATTTATTACAATAAAAAAAAAGTAAAATGTTCGATTAAAGCTATATGGTTGGATTTTCCCAGCGTTCAGTGGAGGAAGTTTTGTGTGTGTGTGTGCGAAGTGAAACTCTGGTGAAGCAATGCGAGCACAGGTTAGCTATTTTTTTTTAATAATTGTTGTTCGAGTTTGTCGGTTCTTTTTCCATTAAACATATTGGTTGATCTTTTTTCATGTTGTTTTCTTTCAGTTTCATTTTCTTTTATTTCGTTTGATAGTTTCTGTAGTGCATCATTATTTCTTGCATCTTCCTTTCTGGCTGTGCTCATCAGAGAGTATCCAAACTAGAGAGCCAACTCCCGTGCCCCTACCAGCTACCACCTACCCGATTTTCCCCGCAAATTTTGAATGACAGCCCTCTCTCGAGCGCTCTTATTTTTCCTGTCGGTGAATACGTGTAATTAATGGCCGCCCGGTGGTACTTTTTCAATTAAAAATAATTTGTAAATTCATTTATAACAAAAAATGTAGCACAAATAAATGTTGAGTATGGTTTTTTATATACCTTTACTTGTTCTCTATCCAAATTCGGTTCTAAGAAATGTTCGTCCATTCACATTTCAGGTCTTTTTAATTTTGTTTATATGAATTACATTTTTGACAGCAGAATTCATGCAGCTGAACCTTGGGGGTTGTTCCATAAATAGGTTAACAACATGCAAGTTAAGCCCAAGGTTCCACTAGGGCAAAAGTAAACTTTATGTGGTATTCGATTGGGCGTTCAGAGCACTTTTTTTGCTCTCAGAGTTTTTATGTTCGTTTGGTACAAAAAAATCAATCTTTTTCAGATTTCAGAGCACTTTTGTGATTCAAGATATTTTCTCAGATTTACCAATATAAGCGCGTTTGAGTTTGACAACTGGTGGAGGGCGTTTAGGTATTTGTGAATTTGTTCTAAAGCAAAGAAAGGCATTGCATCGGGTGATCCTATTTCTGTAAATTATTTATGTATAAATATTTAAAAATCAGTCGGGACGAATGTTTTAATTTAAAATCTAACCAGTCAATGAAAAACGCTTTGAAAAGTGTTGAAGGCTACACATATTCGAATCCCACGAATATTATCACAAAAAAGAGCAAGTGACGTTTTTATGTTCGATTAGCCACACGAAATCTGAAATCTGAGAGCGAATCTGAAGAAGCCCAAACGAATACCACATTAGAAAATGTATTCCCGAAAATAAATTTCCATTTGGCTTGGTTGTTTTCAAATTCGTTTATTTAGCACCATATTATTTGTACACAATCAAAGTGCGATTGGAAATTGTAGTTGAATAACACTGAACAGTGTTAAATGATGTTACATAGGAACAAAGCTTTTCATATTTGAAAAAAAAAGACGTATTAATATCGTAAAAATACAAGTAGCTATGTCTTTAAACTCCTAACAAAAATACAATAGGCCTGTTTTTTTGAGGTTCGATCTCAGCAAATCAAAGTAAAGTAGGATTTTCAGCTCTTAATTACACGATTACGATTTCGGATTTGGCGTATTCAATCGTGAGAATCCAAATAATTTTGTTTATTGTAGGTATTCTCATGTTCTATTTCGTGTTTTGTAGATTTAGCGCAGTACTTTTAACAAATTTCAGTCTCGACATTAAATTTATGGTAGCTCATTATTGCAAAAAATTTTTTTTTTGAAAAATAGAGTTTATTTTGAATTACTAATTACAGACTTGTCGTCTGTAAAAACGTAAAATAACACACTTTCAATTTGACAAATGTTTGGTGTTAGTGTAAGTAGGTGTGAATTTCGCTCAGAAATAAGGATTCGCAAATTTATCCAGACTCTGAAAAAAAGTTAAAGATTAATTTGAGAGCAATAGTACCTATAAACGGAACAAAAATATTGAATTAATTTTTTGAATTTAACAAATTCATGCTTGCACATATTTATATTGTGTAAGTATGCATTTTACGCATCAATTAGAGATTGTAAAATATGTTGAAACTGAAATATGTTTTTCCCACGGCATAGCTACAAACTGTTTCTCCTACATTGTTGTATCGAAGGAAGAAGAAACGATTTAAGAATGTTCCGATCGAAATAAAACAACTTTAATTTTTGGTTGGGAAAAAGAGCATTGCTCATAAAAAACCCAAGTTTATTTGCTTTCGTGACTGTCTTGCTGGCTGGCTGGTAAAGAACTAAAGAACTCAAAAATCGTACGCGCAGTAGTACGAAACCTAACTGTTTTATCATGCATATGTATTAGTGTATGTTGGAGGCATTTATAAGAAATACACTCATGGGCATCGCATATGATAAACTCGTATGCATCGCATACGATACATACAATTGTGTTCAAATATTGAAGTAAGAGATTAAAATCCACAAAAATAAGCAAAAGTGCAAAAAACCGTGAGATGAATTTCTGATATTGACAAATGATTGATTATTAAAAGGTATTTGACATTGTGATGAAATTATATTAGGTACCTATATTATATTCGAAATTCGATTTTCCAACAAATTCATAAACTTTAAAAATGTTTAACTTGAACTGCGATGTGAACGCCGTGTAACTAATCGGCACCAAAAATGACGAACACAGTCGCCCCCACTTAAATCCAACTTAGTAATGGCCGCCCGATTGACAGTCCATTTCCTGCCTAGGAATTGCCTCAGTATGCGTGCGGCAGCAATGGCGCTCCTTTGATTTGTACAGGCACTAATACTTAGGAAATTCCTAGGCTGTACAAGGTCATAGGAAGTTTGTGGGCAAATGTACCGTTTCTGCTCTCAGTTGGCTCTCTAGTTTGGTTCCTCTATGGTGCTCATTTTCCGATACGATTTTTCGGAGATCGTAGTAGGTACATAAATCCTTAGAGCATTTTTCGTTGACATCTGAAGCATGCAGGGGCGAACGCATGTGGTAGGGGTTTTAGGGGTTGACGTAGAAGCAGAATAAGAATTTTATTTGTATTTCTTTAAATTTAAATAAAATAAAGTGCACGACTGGGTCAATGAAACTTTCTCGTTGATCAAAGGTTTGATTAGTTGTTTTCTTATAGGTAGGTAAAAATCTGAGAAGCGATGCTAGGAAAATCAGTTATTCATCTGATATGGTAGTATATTATATCAAATAATAACAATGTGAAATTAATATTGAGGTTACCTTCCAAAAAAAAAAACTGCCCCGAACTGTAAGCCCACAAACTTCAAATCCGAAGTTTGTACGAAATCGGGGTAGACGTTTAGGCTGTAGGCCTGTGGAAGAACAGACAGACATACAGACGGACAGACGGACATCGTTATGTCAGAATATCTTTTTCTCTCTTACTACGTACCTGATGGAGAAAGTTAAAAAACAGAATGCAAAGCAGAGTTTCGACCTACTCCCAAAAATTTTTTTATTAAAAATCACGTTATGTATGTAGTGTATGGGATACTTTAACAGTCATAAGAAAAATTATATAGTATGGCTTACCTTACCTCCAAAATTAGCCAATTAGTCGTAAAACGGAAGTTTGCAAAATGCAAGTGACATCAATAAAGGAACTACTAAACGACTTTCTTCTAGAATCTAGACTACAACTCGAACTCAAACAAGGAAGACTTCCCAGTCTGTACATCTTTACGTTAGAGATAAAAAGTAGAATAAACAAATTAATGCACGTACTTCACAGTTTATTCAAATTTAGTTACATAATGCTCGTAAGTAGATTCGTCTTTCATTTTCTTGGTTTTGATGTATCTTTTCCTTTTAATATCGTTCGCAAATAATACAAAATATAAATTCCGGCTATAGCGGCGTACGTTGCTTTTGCTGCCTAAACAAAATCAAATGAAATTCTGTTAAAAATCGGCTTATAGTTTGGTGTATCATAATATTACATTAGCACGGCCCCGTTCTGTATAACTGTTGAAGATTTTATCCATTTTTAGCTTCGTTTTTTGTATCGCACTATTCGCAGTCAAAAATTGTTGTTTAAATACAAAAGCCAATGAATACTTGTATTTGCTATGACTAAAACATAAACTAAGTATAAATAACTATAAATTCTGTTTTCATGAAAGTTCCGGAGCCGTTAACTTTTCAAATAGATAGTTAGGTAAGGGGTGTTTCGTACCCTAGTAAATTGAGACGGTTGACTTGTTTATTCTTCCAAATAAAGATACACCATTATTTACATAAAAGACTATCGACGTAATATAGGCTGACAGAAAAGTAAAAAAATAAATAAAAACTTTGCATGCTTGCTGGCTGAAATGCACAAATAGGCTGTCACCTGTCACCTGTCACCTGAGATCTTTGAGCAATTAAGAGTCCGTGTGACATGCAAAAACATACAAAAAATATAAAATCAATGCTGCCAACCGCTACCAACCATGGGGGAATGTGATAGAGTTCGAGAATACCACTTTAAGACTGAATGCTATTGTTGGTTATTATAAATTTTTAAAAGACGAATAATGTAATTTGTTTGGTTAATAAAACTATCTAAATGAGATGTTTTATATACCTACTAGAAACATTTTAGGACATTAAATATGGTTCTGTATTTTCCGCTTTTGGATATCATTGACTTCGATTTCATGAGTGAAATTCCCAAAATAAAACACTATTCAGACGTAACGAATAATTATTTCAAATTTAACGGACAAAATTCTATGAAGGCTGGCAGCAACTTTGCCGACAGTGGAAGTGGCACATGCAAGGTGCGAGTGTGCTGGTGAGTGAAGTTACGTGACATTTATCGATTTCTATGTAACAATACTAACGCACTTAGCATGTACCACCCTATAAAAATACCTATAGCTTGTAGGCAAGTAACGGAAAATCGGCCGAAGTTAGGGTCTCAGTATTGTCTCCGATATTCACAGTTCCCATATGTAAAAGTTGCGAGCTTTCGGTTATTTCAATCGATAGTAATAGATTAACGTTTATGATGTTTATTTATGTCATAAGACCAATAGGTACTCACGTACGGTATGGTTTTAGGTGCACTGCTTTGGACAAAGCGATTAATCGCGACAAACTAAGCAAAGTCCAAAGAACAGCTTGCTTGTGTATCGGCGGGACTCTTCGAACCACCACCTCTGCTGCACTTAACATCCTGTTTCATCTGACGCTAATTGACGTCTTCAGCAGGCAAACGGCAGCTTCTGCAGGCGTACGCGTTACTCCTCAAAGCTATTTCACAATGCACCAGCAAAACAACTGGCCATGCCGCTATCTTGTACACCTTTAGCAACCTTCCGGAAAACATCGACTACACCACACCAGAACTACAATTTGATAGAAACTTCCAGGTCTCCATTCCTACTAGATTATTCTGGGAAGGGGAAGCATTCCTGAATGATGAATCGATCCATTTTTTCACAGATGGTTCCAAAACTGTGGACGGTGTTGTTGGTGGTGCCTTCTCTGACAGATTACATTTAAGTTTCTCCTTCCGTCTTCCTGATCACTGTGGCGTTTTTCAGGCGGAAATAATGGCGATAAAAGAAGTCTTAACTTGGCTAAGGGAAAACGTGATATCTGCTAAAGATATGCGCATCTTCTCTGATAGTCAAGCTGCTATCAAGTGCCTGGAATCGGTCTCCACAAACTCTATAACAGCCCAAGACTGTCGTTCGTCTCTTAGAGGGATGGCGTATAGCAGTTCAGTATTCACCTCTGTTGGGTGCCGGGGCATAGGGACATCCCAGGTAACTGCAAGGCTGATGAACTCGCCAAACACGGAACTACACTACCTCTGCTTCCAATTAAGGATTCCTTAGGTTTTCCAATCGCTACTTGCAAACTTACAGTAAAGCTGGATGCTATCGAAAGAACAAATCTCAGGTGGACAACCGGCTAAACATGTCTAGCGACAAAACAGATCTGGCCAAAGCTGGATCTAAAACGTTCTAGGCTTCTGATCTCCCTCGATAGGAAGCATATCAGTGCTACAATAGGTGTCATCACGGGAAGCTGCTTTGACGAGGAGGAGGAAGAAAATATTCTCCATCTTCTCTGTACTTGTCCAGCTCTCTCACAAAGACGAAACCTCCACTTGGAAGCGTTCTACTTTAGTGATATCAACGATCTCACAAAGACAGACATTCGAAATCTCCTACGCTTCATCAGAAGCTCCAACTGGTTCAATGAGTAGGAAGAATAAATATAGATTCATGTGGTATCACAAGGGACCTGATAATGGACTAATACCAGTGTTCTAGTGGTTATCGGACTTCTAAGCACGGGTCCCAGGTCGATCCAAGCAAAAACAACATCTTAGGGTCATTAAAGACCTTCTAGCCATCAGAGTTCTTACATTCGTTACAGTGTCTACCTACCGTTTTTAAATTAATAGAGAAATAAACAAATTGGGGACTATATTTGAAAATGATTTGCCTAGCTTAGTCTAATATTTTACACTCCCAATGTCCACAATCTAATACAAACAATTCTTATATCTTGTAATAAATAAAAACGTTCGTGCGTATGTATGACTGACAATCACGGCTGAACCACTGAAGCTATCCCCCTTATATTCACGCCATATGTTTGTGTGGTGCTCTGGGTGGTTTATGTTTATAGACCCTATAGGAGGCGCTGGGGTAGCCTTTTTGAAAATTCTTATTTATGGACCGATTTGGCTCAAATTTACACCATATAACACTCAAAAAAATAAAGTTTTTGCCAAAATGTGGACTCGATAGGTGGTGCTGGGAGATATTTACGTCAAGTTAGATTTCCCTGCATATCAATTTTGTATCAACAACATTAAATTTAATTGTAATGAAATAGTTGGCGTTGGTTGTCTAGGTATACTTTTTTGAATTTGACATTTCAGTAATTCATATTTCATTTAGCTGTATAATTGTTCGACGAAAACTCCAAATTAGTTTTTAATCAATTTAAAATAGGTAAATAAAACATTTCCATTCGATTTCCGGCACAAATAACATAACCAAGGAAAATGTTGTTTTTTAGCATAATGTGGTGAATCAGGCACTTAGGAATTGTGGTGAATCGGGCACTTATTCACACTCCAAGTTCCACTTCCAATTGGAGATTGGAATCTGTCAAGTTAGCTAATTCTAGAACCATCTAGAGAAGAGTGGAATATACTTCTGGAAAATTCGCTGATAGGTGGCAGAGCGGATATAAAAAGGGCGCGTTGAGAACAGAGATGTACAGTTGATTTTTAACCAGTGATTGGTGAAGTTCGAAAGAGTAATCGGTTGTAAGATAAATAAGTAAAAAGTAATACAGTGAATAAAGCGATTGGATTGAAACGTTTAAGAATTGATTTAAGTGATATTGTTTTGGTACTGAATAAGTGAATATTTAGAAAGTGTAAATAAAGTGATTTTATTGGAAAAGTTAAACAGAATAGTGGTTTATCTTTTCGAATCCCAGCCAGAATGTAACAATACCTACATAAGTGTACAAATTGCGGTGATACGTAAAAATGTTATCTGGCTTTTATACCATTTCGAATTAGACCAAAGGGGAATATCAAAAATTGATTATTTATGGAATTCATAAAAAACACATCGTCTCTTCTTCTCTTCTTCTCTCTATATATAAAAATCAATTGCTGTGCGTTAGGTTAGGTTAGGTTGGGAGGGCAGTTTTGCAACCGATGCGAATTTCACCCAGAAGCCATGAAGGCCCATTGTGAGTACCCTGTTTGTACATGCAAGGACAAGTGGCTAACAAAACCACTTCAATCTGTTGAGGAATAGTTTTATGTCTGATAGAGGTAACCCTGCCAAGTCGTCCAAACTTTCGAAGAACCTAGCTCCCATACAGGATGAGCGGCGTTCCTGTAAAGCTGGGCAGTGGCATAGAAGATGTTCCACGAACTCTATTTCCTTCTCGTCTCTACAGCTTCTGCAGAAGTCATTTGCAAAAAGTCCTAGCCTTTTAGCCATGTTTCCTATGATGCAGTGTCCGGTTAAAACCCCGACGAGCATCCGGATTTGGCTTCTATTAAGGGAGATTAGGAACTTTGATCTTTTGGTGTCAACCACAGGCCACAGACTTCGGGTTATGACGCAACCGATGGTGTTGCTCCATTGTTCCTTAGCCAGTTGTGTGCATGGTGACGCCTTCAATAAAAGTCTTAGCAGTGTTGAAAGGCGGTAACACCTCTCCATCCGCATTGCTGTGCGTTAGTCGGGTAAAGGTTCCAGAACGGCTCGAGCGATTTGAATGATTTTTAATTTGTTTTTTTCGCATTGAATCAGGGATGGTTTAGGAAAAAGTCAGAAAATCTTCAACATGTGGCGTTGTAGGCCTATATTTCGTTTTCAGTTCAATTCAGTTTTCTTCAATAATAATCTTCTTTCGGGGTGAAACTCGATGACGGTATAACTCGATAACCACCGGGCCAATTTTATGATTCCTCTTCTTTTCTTTTTTTCGTATTGTTGTATTTCAGGTTCTGGTAGTCTTAAAAGATAGGACACTTTTGGACCCGATAGATAGCGCTCGTCGATCACCGAAACCGCTCAACCGATTTCAATGAAATTTTGTAGATTTATATTCTTCGTTCCCGCTTGAAGGATAGGATACTTTTGGACCTGATAGGTGGCGCTGTTGCCGATATCCGAAACAGCTCCACCGAGTTGATTGAAATTCTGTAGATGGGTATGGTTGCTTCCAGTTTTAAAGTTCTAATAGTTTTTGACCCTTTAATTGGTGCTCTGCAAAACATAAGCGCAATAGAAAAACGGGTTTTGGCATCAAAAATAAAACCAAACGCTATTTCTAAAGTCGAAGGTATAATGCATGCAAGTGAAGGGGAAAATTCGAAGGCAAATACTCTCTTTCCGCAGATTCCGCTTATTCAGAACGATTCTCCATTCGTATTTAAGCTACTTAAATTTCCCGTGCGTCTTGTTTTCACTATGACAAACAATTTGTTGTAAGGATAATCGATGGATGTTTGTGCATTTGTGGCATCAATCTTGAATTCCCATGTTTCTCACATGGTAATTTTAGTGAAAAAGCAGAAGGTTGGCCGACACATCAAAATCATTGCGGTTTGGTTGAAACAAATCAACATTGATATTCGTCATTTATTTCTATTGCATTTAATACAACTTTTGAATAAAGAATTTTAATTGACCGAATTATATAAATTAGCAAGTGCATTGTGCATGCTCGAAAATATTATTTTCATTACATTAACAAATTTGGGCAGAACGAAGTTTGTCGGGTCAGCTAGTACATTATAATAATACATCATTTTATTTTTACTTGTTTGTAACTCTCTTGCTCTCATAAGCATGGCTTGTTGCGAGTGTTGCCACTAAAAAAAAGTAATCCGATCAAATCTGACTAAATCTAGTAAAACAAATTTTCATAATACAAACGCAATATTACTGTTGTATGGGAGTATAGGTTGGTGTAAGAATTTGGTCGTACTTCTTTAAAAACGATGCTGGCCAGAACTTACTGACTTTTTCGTTCATCAATTGAACAGCCATGATGTGCAGGAGCTGTGGTTTAAACAAGAAGGCGCAACATGTCACACAGCTCGTTCCCAAATTGATTTATTGAAGGAAACGTTTGGTTACCGCAAAGTTTCACGTTGCGGACCCGTAAATTGGCCTCCAAGATTTAACGCCGCTTGACTATTTTCTGTCGCTAGTCTATACCGATAAGACCGAACCGATTGGCCATTTGGAGAACAACATTCGCCGCGTTATTGCCGGTAAATGTTGGAAAAAGTCATCGAAAACTGGACCTCTAGATTATAATGCCAGTAGATTATCTTTCGAATAAAGTAAATTTCATGTCAATTTAAAAAAATCATCTTTGTTTTATTCCATTTCAAAGTTTTATACCTTAAAAAAAACACCCTTAACAAACGAGAAAAAAATCACTACAAACAACTACAAACGAATGTCTATCCAACTGCAATTCACGTTTGTCATTCTACAAAAAGTGCGGGCTAACTTTAAATAGGTTTCATTTACAGTTAATGTGTGGTTTTTCTTTTGTTCAGCTTTTGAACAGAGTCTGACCAAAATGTTCGTACTGGATCAGACCTAAGCCCGAATAAAATCTCACTCCAGCCACTTCCTACTTACCGAATACCGATGTTCGTTTAGGAAAACAATCAAAATATCTCCTTGACATTTTTATTATATATAATGTTCTTAGTAAATCAATACACAACTGTTAAATATATATTTTGGTATAAGGCGGACGTTTAATTATTGTTTTTGACTCGTATTCAGTTTCGTGATCCAGATTCGAATTCTACTATTGCTTTGATTTACTTATTTCTGTTAAATGTATTTTATTGGTATATGAGAAAATAGTCAGTCTTCTGAGTAATTGTTGTTCAATGTTCCATTAGATGCATTCCTGAAAAAAAAGAAAAGAATTAATATTTAAAATTTCACAGACATCTCTTTTGCTACCACTTTTTGCAAACTATTTGTAAATCATCAAATTTTCACTTCTAAATATTATTTTTGCTTAGAAAATTAAATAAAAAACTGAATCCGGTACTACATACCTTACTACAAATGAGACGACAATGAAATATGAAAGATTTGTGCCCGTCACATTTTAATATTAAAACTTTGTAGGTACTAGTGTCAAAACGATTATATGTCTGGCTTCCTATGTGGGTAGCATTATTTTATATTTACATATTGTGGTGAATCAGGCACTTAGTGAATCAGACACTTAGGAATTGTGGTGAATCGGGCACTCTGTTTCCCTCCAAGTTCCACTTCCAATTGGAGACTGGAATCTGTCAAGTAGTTAATTCTAGAACCATCTAGAGAAGATATGGAATATTTACTTACTTAGGTGGCGCTACAGTCCGGGGTGGACCTGGGCCTCAACCAATACGCCTCTCCAGTTAGCGCGATCTTTGGCTAACTGCCTCCAGTTGCGCACTCCAAGTTGGTTGAGGTCCCCTTCCACTTGCGCGCGCCACCTAAGGCGAGGTCTTCCTCTACTGCGTTGTCCCTCCGGGTTAGAATCGAAGACTCTTCGGGCCGGAGCGTTGGTGTCCATTCGCTCTACATGTCCCAGCCATCTTAGACGACTGATGCGTACTTTTCTGACTAGGTCGATGTCGCTGTACAGCTCGTAGAGTTCGCTGTTAAATCTTCTCCTCCAAAGCCCGTCAACGCAAACGGGACCAAAAATCACTCGAAGAATTTTGCGTTCGAAACGACCAAGGAGATCTTCATCCGCCTTTGATAGCGCCCATGCTTCTGCACCATAAAGCAGGACTGGGATGATGAGGGTCTTATACAGAGTTTCCTTAGTATTTCTCGACAAGGCCTTACTTATCAGTTGCCGTCTTAGGCCAAAGAAACAGCGGTTGGCAAGTGTGATTCTTCGTTTGATTTCTGATGTGATGTCGTTATCAGAGTTTATAGCGGAACCGAGGTAGACAAAGTCCCTAACTACCTCAAAGTTATAGCTGTCTATCGTGACGTTCTGCCCGATTCGTCGATGTCGTGTGTCCCTTCTTGTTGACAGCATATATTTTGTTTTACCCTCATTCACCACTAAACCCATTTTTGCCGCTTCTGTACTAATACTTGCAAACGCACCAGTGACAGCTCGCTGTGTTGTACCAACAATGTCAATGTCGTCAGCGTATGCAAGCAGTTGCACAGACTTATAGAAAATTGTGCCTCTGGTGTTGGCTTGTGAGTTTCGCACAATTTTCTCAAGAATGATGTTGAAGAAGTCACATGACAGCGCGTCACCTTGTCTTTTTTGACATCAAAGGTCTCGGTGAGATTGTTTCCGACCTTTACGGAGTAGCGAGCATTCTCCATCGTCATTCTGCACAATCTGACAAGTTTGACAGGGATGCCAAAACTAGACATGGCTCTGTATAGCTCGTCTCTATAAATGCTGTCATATGCGGCCTTAAAATCGATAAAAAGATGGTGAGTATCGATCTGGACTTCTTGGGTTTTCTCCAGGATCTGCCGTAGTGTGAATATTTGATCGGTCGTAGACTGACCGGGCCTAAAACCGCACTGATAGGGACCTATCAGATCGTTGACGAAAGGGTTTCAGACGTTCACACAGTATACAGCAGACATGATCTTATACGCAGTGTTAAGGAGACTGATGCCTCTATAGTTGGCGCAGTTTAGAGAGTCTCCCTTCTTGTGGATCGGGCAAACGATGCTGAGGTTCCATTCATCAGGCATACTTTCGTCTGACCAAATCTTGGAGTTGGTGTATGCTCTCTACCAGATCATCTCCCGCTGCCTTAAACAGCTCGGCAGTTAAGCCGTCCGGTCCAGCAACCGTGTTGGACTTAAGCTTAGATATTGCTATCCTCACTTCATTTTGGTCAGGTGGACGGAAATCTTGACTTTCGTCGTCCAGGTTGAATGGCTCGTTCTGCCTGACAGCGGAATTTGTGTCGTCTTCGCCGTTTAGCAGTCTGCAGAAATGGTTTTTCCATGTCCTCAGCACCGACTGTGACTCTACTACAAGGTTTCCTTGCTCGTCTCTACAGGTCTCCGTTCGGGTCTTGTTGGCATGACACGTTCTTTTTACCTTTTGGTAAAACTTCCGAACATTGTTCCTGGAGTAACACCTCTCTATATCCTCGATCGCGCGCTTCTCATGCTCTCTCTTTTTTCTCCGGAGAAGCCGATGTTCTACCCTCCTTTTTTGCTCGTAGAGCTGACGAGCTGCTCTCGTCCTTCTATGCAGCGACGCTTCGTATGCACTTTGTTTTGCTGCATGTGCTTGCCGGCACTCTTCGTCAAACCAGGGGTTTCGAGGGGGTGGGCTGGTGAAACCGAGCACATCAGTTGCGGCGGTTTTGATGGCTTCTTGGCATCGGCGCCACTGGTCTTCGGCACTTGATGCTGGCAGTATAGGACTTCTCAAAAGGTTGAGGGATACGCGATCGGCAAAGGTTCTGGCGGTTTGTTGCGTTTGTAGCCTCCCAACGTTAAATCTCCTCACAGTATTTTCTCGCTGTTGCGGCGTCTGGGATATCCGCATCCGTACCTTGGCTACAACAAGGTAGTGGTCCGAGTCTATGTTGGCCGCTCGGAAAGTTCGGACATCTAGAATACTGGAGGAGTGCCTTGCGTCGATCGCAACGTGATCAATTTGGTTGACGGTTTGATGATCAGGTGACCGACATGTTCCTTTGTGTATATTGAGGTGAGGAAACCGTGAGCTAGCTATGGTAACATTACGTCCCGCAGCAAAATCAATCAGCCTTAGTCCTTTCCCAGACGTGATGTCGTGTAGGCTGTGCTTCCCGATTGTGCTACCAAAGATGTCCTCCTTTCCTATTTTGGCGTTAAAATCACCTAGGACAATCTTAACGTCACAGTTTTTCATCCTTCTTTTGCCCGGCCCATCCCACCGCACTTCCTGGATAGCGGTGATATCTGCTTTATAGCAGTCTGGGGCATCCGCTAATTGTTCGGCTGCACGCGGTCTATTCAGGGTTCGAACATTCCACGTGCAGATCCGAACGTCGTTGTCCTTCTTTCGTTTTGCAGGGTCGTCAACAGTAAATCCATCCATATCCGAGGCTCTTGGTTGCTTCGCAACAGTGTTGTTTTTCCGTGGTTGGGTAGTTGGCCCCACGCACAACCCCCAACCTGGAGGACCAGGCCCTAAACAGCGGGTCGGATATTCCGTTGTCAGTAACCCACTTCGGGGATATGAGTGCTGCCGTTGACCCATAAAGGGCTCATCCGCCACCATCTCTATTTCAGCACCCTGACTAGTGCTGAAATATCCTTACTGACCTTAGCTCCAAATATGTCAGGTATCTGCCATCTTGACTGTTGACACCGTTGTTGATCCAATATTGTGGATTCATTCGCTGTATGTCCTCTTTCTGTGGGGGGCAAATGTAAGACCTCTGAGACTCGATCAGGCAGTCATTCCGACAGAGCATTATAGTGTTGCTATTTTCTTCCTGCTCAACACTCGCGCTTATAAGTTTAGCAAGTCAAGTCCGGGTGGACGAGACCAGTACCCGGTGGTTACCACGGGGAGGTAAAATAAGCACAATTGATGTGCATGAACCAGTTGCAACAACTGGGCATCGCCAAGTTGATGCCAATCAGTGTCTACCCTATTCATTGGGCTTGCCAATCGCTATCTCTAAATATCCGATCGTCACCACAGTTGTACTAAATATGTGGCGCCCAAACGTGTGGACATTGGCGACGGCGAGCGGATGAAAATATTTTTTCTCGGTTTGAGCAAAAGTTCTTCAACTTCCTTGTACGTTGGCGAGATTTGATGAATTTAAAAGCGACGTTAAACTGGTCAGAAAAGTGCGAATGTGACTGTAAGTAACCTTATGCACGCAGGCATTGTGACCAATTTGGGCCGTTTTATTCACTCGAAGTTGAACACAACTTGGGGATTTTTTTATCAAACTCCCCAAGTTGTGTTCAACTTCGAGTGAATAAAACGGCACTTAGCATATTTCCTGCTAAATTTAGCAGGATTATTTTATTTTAGCCTCTTGTTTTTTCAAATCAATCAAGCAAGCTTCTTTTTTTAGCAGGATTTTGGTTTAGCAAAAATATGAACTAAAATAAAATCAAAGCACACGAACTTTAGTGAACTTTAAGGCGGAACCACACTTGTAACGTGTGTTGTGATGTGGAGTGGCGTGTCGCTATCACTCCAATGGATTTCATATGCGTAGAAACATATTTTCGTGTGTTGTGTTGCAGCGCGTCACGTTGTGTCGAAATCGCTCCTGTACCGATTGCGCCACAACGCTCTATGGCGCAATGAAACGAGACATATATATTATCTGAAATTGCATATGTGAAAGAAAGAGTACACATGAACTAGGAAATCAATAACGTCAAAAAAGCAAAACAAACAACATCGTTCACAAAAAAATTCATTTAAAAAAAAATGACAACACACTAGATAAGTATGCACAGAACACGAAACGACAGACCACACCACAACACACCACACGTTACAAGCCTGGTGTCGGCTTTAGTCTGAACAAGCCATTATAATTTGCGTTTGACAGTGAACGCAGTCATTCAACGAATTCAATCAACTTTCCAAGCACACAGTTTATTTATTGTTAATTTTGTGAAATACCTATATCTTTTTTTTTCTAAAAAACAGTTTTTTTGTTATTTTTTGGGGTTTTTAGCAGGTTTTGATTTAAAAAAATATTAAGTGTGATTCTTATCAACTTTTTATACAAAAAAAAAAAAAAATCATGCTATATTGCTGATTTCAAATACTGAATTGGTCACGCTGCACTAAGGCAAGTCCAAATTTTGTACCAGATGCAAGTCATATCACCCTACTCGTTGGTTTATTCTTTTTAATGACAATGAACTACATTAATTTTCTGTAATGTCATCTACACAAAGAAAATAAAAATACCAACATCAATGCCTAAGCCTACATAATAGAAAACCAACGCAATTATGCTCCACAATGAATTACAAAATAAATAACTACAACATTTGTGTATATATTTGTTTTCATTTTATTTGAAAAATTAAATAATAATAATAAATAGAAAATTAATTTAATATTATATGTATAAGCAATGTAATGACAAATAAAGTAGCAAAATGAGTTCATTACAATCATTTTTGATTAAATTTTTCTCTTTTTTCGTTTTAATTCTACATTTCAATTAAAGGCTTCCAATATAACGAACATTAGTGTATACTTTTTTTTATTACTGTTGCGAAATTGACAAGTTCATCTACAATTTTGTAAGACAGATTTTTAAAGCATTTTCTTCTTTTGGTTTTTATTTTGTTTTTAGTGAAAGAGATTGGAAAAATAATAAATTTTATTTGAATGTCGTTAAAATAAATGCTAATGAGATAAATTTTTTTAATAAATATAAAGTAGCTCTAGAGTTTTCGCCGATGAGTTTTTGGAAAAATAACAAGGACGAGGGAATAATCTTTGGAATTAGGTTTCTAAAACAATCTTCGATATTTCATTCTTTGTTATACTAACCAAACCATATGCGCTAAAATGATTAAAGCAATAATTGGCTAATAGGAGAGAGAAAGTATATTAATGTTATACAAGTTTAGAATTGAATACATACATAATGTGAAACAAACATCAAGCGTTACAAATATATCCTTATTTATTTCATTATTCATTTCTATGTTTAGTATGTCAATCAATAAATTGTTTGCTTGTTGTTGCTGTTTTGTTTGTTTAGTGAATATAACTTCATAAAGAAAAATATAATAATTCTATTCTTCAGTAACATTTGATTTTGTTTTTACATCTATTTCTATGTCTACGGTTTAGTAAATGTATATCTATGCGTATCTTAAGATTTAATTAAAGGAATTTGAAAATAAAATTAAACAAGGAGGAACCACATCAATTCTATAAATATATTCCAATTGTTCATGTATATATAGTTAGTTTGTCTTTTATTTATTATTTAATTTGTTGTATGCAAATAGTTAGTTTTATTATTTTACTTCAGTTGAGGGGTACAACTACAGTTGATGGTAAAATAATGGGAAATCAACAAATAAAAAATGATAACAATAATGCTACTTTTACAATCAACGGTATTTCAAACTTGTAAACAAATATGTATTGGGCAAACCTTTCACTGCGAAATGATCTCTTCCGGATTTTTTTTTGTTATTAGTATGCTGCAAGAAAAAACAAGAAGAAGAATAAATCAGAATGGATTTTTTTTTTTTTGTTTGATTTGATTTTTAACTTTGATGGTTGGATGTTGTATGAATAGCGATGAGCTCTGGAGTCTGTACCAGAACGCGATAAGTAGGTGTAGGACAAGTGAATTTCGACAGCGTGTAAAGAATTGTGTAACACATATCGACAAGTCCATGAACACTGCGACAATTATCGCGATGAAAGATGTCAAGTGGGTGATTTTTATAATTTCCCTCTTTCTGTAACAGAACACAACAAGTGTAAAAAAAAACACTTGTAAAACTGTGGTTCAATGAGGACGAGTGATTTGATTATTCGGGTCTATCACGGAATCCGTCGTATTCGGAATTTTGCTACGAACCCCGAAAGAACTGTTACAGAATCCGTCGTAGGGGAATTTTGAAATTCGTAGAAAGTGGTATCACTAATGTCGTATTCGTTTGGGCGCTCTCAGATCACTTTTGTTGCTCTCAGAGCAGTTTTTATGTTCGTTTGGTACAAAAAGCAGAGAGCAGCTCGTCAGCTCTACGAGCAAAAAAGGAGGGAAGATCATCGGCTTCTCCGGAGAAAATAGAGAGAGCATGAGAAGCGCGCGATCGAGGATATAGAGAGGTGTTACTCCAGGAACAATGTTCGGAAGTTTTACCAAAAGGTAAAAAGGACGTGTCATGGCAACAAGACCCGAGCAGAAACCTGTAGAGATGAACAAGGAAACATTGTAGTGGAAACACAGTCGGTGCTGAGGACATGGAAAAACCACTTCTGCAGACTGTTAAACGGCGAAGACGACATAAACTCCGCTGTCAGGCAGAACGAACCATTCAACCTGGACGACGAAAGTCAAGATTTCCGTCCACCTGACCAAAATGAAGTGAGTATAGCAATATCTTAGCTTAAATCCAACAAGGCTGCTGGACCGGGCGGCTTTAATGCCGAGCTGTTTAAGACAGCGGGAGATGACCTGGTAGAGACGAAAGTATGCCTAATGAATGGAACCTTAGCATCATTTGCCCGATCCACAAGAAAGGGGACTCTCTAGACTGCGCCAACTATAGAGGTATCAGTCTCCTTAACACTGCGTATAAGATCATGTCTGCTGTACTGTGTGAACGCCTGAAACCCTTTCGTCAACGATCTGATAGGTCCCTATCAGTGCGGTTTTAGGCCCGGTCAGTCCACGACCGATCAAATATTCACACTAAGGCAGATCCTGGAGAAAACCCAAGAAGTCCAGATCGATGCTCACCATCTTTTTATCGATTTTAAGGCCATATATGACAGCATTTATAGAGATGAACTATATAGAGCCATGTCTAGTTTTGGCATCCCTGCCAAAATTGTCATATTGTGCAGAATGACGATGGAGAACGCTCGCTGCTCCATAAAGATCGGAAACAATCTCACCGAGACCTTTGATGTCAAAAAATGATTTAGACAAGGTGACGCGCTGTCATGTGACTTTTTCAACATCATTCTTGAGAGGATTGTGCGAAACTCGCAAGCCAACACCAGAGGCACAATCTTCCAAAAGTCTGTGCAACTACTTGCATACGCGGACGACATTGACATCATTGGCAGAACACAGCGAGCTGTCACTGGTGCGTTTGCAAGTATTAGTACAGAAGCGGCAAAAATGGGTTTAGTGGTGAATGAGGGTAAAACAAAATATATGCTGTCAACAAGAAGGGACACACAACATCGACGAATCGGACGGAACGTCACGATAGACAGCTATAACTTTGAGGTAGTTAGGGACTTTGTCTACCTCGGCTCCGCTATAAACTCTGATAATGACATCACATCAGAAATCAAGCGAAGAATCACACTTGCCAACCGCTGTTTCTTTGGCCTAAGACGGCAATTGATTAGTAAGGCCTTGTCAAGAAGCACTAAGGAGATTCTATATAAGACTCTCATCATCCCGTCCTGCTCTATGGCGCAGAAGCATGGACCCTAGCAAAAACGGATGAGGATCTTCTTGGTCGCTTCGAACGCAAAATTATTCGAGTGATTTTTGGTCCCGTTTGCGTTGACGGGATTTGGAGGAGAAGATTTAACAGCGAACTCTACGAGCTGTACAGCGACATCGACCTGGTCAGAATAGTACGCATTAGTCGTCTAAGATGGTTAGGACATGTAGAGCGAATGGACATCAACGCTCCGGCCCGGAGAGTCTTCGATTCCAACCCAGAGGGACAACGCAGTAGAGGAAGACCTCGCCTTAGGTGGCGCGTTCAAGTGGAAGTTGACCTCAACCAACTTGGTGTGCGCAACTGGAGGCAGTTAGCCAAAGATCGCGCTAACTGGATAGGCGTATTGGTTGAGGCCCAGGTCCACCCCGGACTGTAGCGCCACCTTAAGTAAGTAAGTAAGGTACAAAAAAAGCAATCTTTTTCAGATTTCAGAGCACTTTTGCGAATCTAGATATTTTCTCAGATTTACCAATACAAGTGCGCTTGAGTTTGACAACTGGTGGAGGGCGTTTAGGTTTTCGTGAATTTGTTCTAAAGCAAAGGAAGGCATTGCATCGGGTGTATCTCTTTTTGTAAATTATTTATGTATAAATATTTAAAAATCAATCGGGACGCAAATTTCGAATGTTTTAATTTAAAATTTAACCAGTGAATGGAAAACGCTTTGAAAAGTGTTGAAGGCTACACATATTCGAATCCCACGAATATTATCACAAAAAAGAGCAAGTGACGTTTTTATGTTCGATTAGCCACAGGAAATCTGAAATCTGAGAGCGAATCTGAAGAAGCCCAAACGAATACCACATGAATATACCACGTTCTACGAATTTCGAAAGCAAAAAATGTACCCTACGACGGATTCTGTGATAGTTCTTTCGGGGTTCGTAGCAAAATTCCGAATACGACGGATTCTGTGATAGACCCGATTATCAAAATCTGACAAGAGGATTTTTAATTGAAAAAACAGAATACAAAGAGGTAAAGGGGCCCTACTCTGTATGCAATCCTATTCAAATGTGCTTTTCGTTTCGCTTTTGATTTTGTGCTCTGTTAAATATTGATGTTTTCGCGTCTCGAATTATTTCTCATGAGATCTGTCAAGTCTCGAATTATTTCTTATGAGATCTGTCAAATCAAGAAATCAAAACAAATAACAAACCAGCCGGATAAGAACTAATTACAATTTTTAAAGACAAATAAAACGAAAGAAAATGGATTCGGTTGCACTTTGGATGAATGCAAAAAATAGTCAAGAATAAGTGGAAAAACAAATTATATGGACAAATCAAATATTATGGAAATGTGTGACAAAATTTTATTGGTGGGAAAAATTTATTTCACTATTTTTGTTTATTATTTTAGTTTTGTACAAAACTTTCGCCTTTCGAAGAACGCTTTTTTGTATGTTTAATTTTTAAATGCCATACAAGATGAACTCTCTGCTCCTTTAAGATCAACTGCAGTTCCAACCATATTATAACTAGCTGTTACCTTAAAGTTTTTAGGGCAAGTAGGCTATCACGACTATTCCCTTGGCATGGCACAATAAACAACATCAAGTTCTATTGCAAAGGTCTGCAGTGCTATAGAAAATATATTGTGTCCAAAACACATAAATTTTCTAAAAAAAAACAATACATTTTAAGACATTTATAGTCACTTCCGTTATCACATGTTGTAGAAACAAATTTTCCGCTTTAGAATGCTTTTGACATTCGAAAACGAGTTGCCAGGTACGAAAATGATGGGTCTATCCGGAAGTAAAGGGGTTTCCAATAAGAGGTTATTTTGGTACTCAAAGAAAAATGGCATTTTTTGAGATAAATGATCGGATGTTTATTTCATAATAAAGAGGAAGGTATGCCGTTAATAATAAAAAACAACATCAGCCAAATGGCCACCACGAGCACGCAAACAGGAGCATATCCTTTCACAGTAACACCTCTTATTGAATAACCCTTTAGTCGATTGCCACACAGCCAACAAAACAAGGGATCTTTTGCGCGAGAAATTCAATGGCCATGTTATCTCATGTCGTGGCAATTTTAATTGGCCGCCACGATCATGTGTTTTGACAACGTTGGACTTCTTTCTTTGGGGATATTTAAAAGAGAAAGTATACGTCAATAAACCAAGAACAATTCAAGAGCTAAAGGATGAGATAATTCGGCGCATTAACGACATTGAACCTCAATTATGTCTCAAGAGTCATTGAAAATATGAACCATCGGATAGAGGTATGCCACCTAAGCCGTGGCTAGCATTTGGCCGATATTTTGTTTCACACATAATTGCCATAGATCCTTCTATAATAATATTAAGATAATTCTCTGAAAACTTTTTGTTCTATTTACGTTAATTGTAAATCGTGCGCTTTCGTTGGACCACCCTTTGCACAAAAGATTGAAATTCCAAATCCACAAATACTGACAATATTTTTCCACTTTATATTTTTACTTTATAGTAATATTTGAAATAAAAGGAACAGTAGTTATTTTTTTTTTGGATTTGCTGATATGAACTCAAGCTAGCACTTTAATAGAATAATCTTCAAATTTTCAGTTTAACTTTATATAGGGTGGGCCATATAGTGTTTTTTTTTTTTTAAATCATAGGTTATTTTGACACTGTAAGGCTGTATCCAGCTCGAAATCTTGAAAAAGAGTCAGTATCATATCTCCGCGGAACCAAATGAGTCGCTTTGCACTGGAACAACGTTGGGAAATATTGAAAACTTATTTCCAAAGTGAGGAAAATAAGTTTTAGCCGCCCGCTGTACGCAAGTTTGTTCAAAAATTTCGTGAGACTGGTATACTAGTGGACAACACTCATGGTCCCCGTCGTCATACGGTCCGCACAGACGAGAATGTGGCTGCTGTACCCGAGTGTGAGACTCAATTCACGAACATCAACTCGCTATCGATCTCAACAGTGGGCGTTACACCGTAACAAGGCCATGTTAACCGCACCAAATTCCCACATTGTGTTATCAGACGTCTTGGCAATGTCAATTGGCCACTTCGGAGCTGTGATTTGACCCCTCTGGACTTTTTTTTATAGGGAACCGTGAAGGACTGCTGTTATGCCCACAATCTGGAAACTATTCAAGAACTTAAGACTCATCATCAGCAAGGTCATGGAAAATTGGAGTGACAGAATGCGCTACTGCAAATCCAGCCGAGGCAGCCACTTGAACGATGTTACTTACTAATAAAGCCATAATACATGAAAATTTAATTTAATTTTGTTCATTTTATTGAATTTTTTAAAAGAAATTTGTATTTGGTCCACCCTGTAGATACTGCTGGTGCACGGAAGTCGGTCGCAGTCTTCGTCTGTTCAAAATTGTGCACAGATATATTTATTGCAGATTTACAGAAAACACGTGAACAAGTTTCTGCAGCTACACATATTCCAAACATAGCCAAATAACAATAAACAGAGAAATTCTTTTTTTTTTTATTCGATTGGACATACGAAATCTGAAATTTGAGAGCAGAATCTGAGAATCTCAATTTAAAAACACAAAAATTAATTTGCAAAAACATTTTTATTTTATTTTTTTCAACTGAGTGAATTGTGTGTGAAATTTTGCAGTAAACGTAAGTAAAAGGTTTAAGCAAAGTAAAAGCAATTAGCAATTGCTTTGAATCGGTATGAATAAAAACCTAATTTGCTGAAGTAAGGTCGAAAAATCGAACATAGCTTTTACTTCGCTGTACATGTACGTACTTGCCTTGCAATTTCTGTCAAATTGGACAACTGACAACTGTCTTGTGGGAGTTGGATTATAGCAGCCAAGCAGACCAGACCTATTTTGAGGTTAAAGTTTTTCTTTTTCCTCAAAAAAAAAAATTTTTTTTTGGTTCGCGTAAAATCCATACATATTTAATAAAGTATCGTGAAATATTATTAATATTTTATGTTGGCAATTAACGTAACCCAGTTTAAACGTTCCCATCTGCGGATGCCACGTTACTAGTGGTATTTTCGCGGATTAAAATTCCAATCACCGCGTGTCAGAAGACACGACTTTTTGCCTCGCTACGACGAAGCCATATTAATTGGCCCAGTGGATGAGGTCTAACCTAAAAAACAATTCAACGATCAAGGGGAATGATCTAATAATGTCTTCCCCTAGTAAAAATCCATCAACATCAGTCGCAGAGTTCCAACAATGGACGACGAACAAAAGACTACCTGGCGACGAAACCACGCCAAACGCTGAGTGGATTTCGAGCAGCGATCTCACTCAATTCGACATTTTCGAAGAATTCAGTGCACCAAGCAAGAAACACCGTTGCAGCCCTAAGACAATCAACCCGGCTGAGAGTCTATATTCTGCCAGCTCTTCCTGCAGAAACGAGAATCGTTTCCAGATTCTCGGAGACATGTCATTCCGAGACACACTGCGTAACACCAGCAACAATCGTTCACAACGAGCCACGGATCACAGCAATGCAGGCGAAACCAACATTATTTCTGAGGAAACCTGCGATTTCAACCTCAGCAAAAACGCCAGCAATCTCTCCCAGAGCAAGAGAAATCGAATCAGCAGCAGTAATTTCAACATCACCAGCAACAAGCGTAACACCATACAGGACAGCAGTAACAGTCAAAGCAATAACACCGTAATCAACAGACCCAAAGTAGACGCCAACAGCACCGGAGAAACCAGCACTCAGGACAGGGTTAGCAGTATTAAAAGCATTGTAGGTAGAGCATTTTGTCCTCCAATAATTTTTTCCAAGCCGAAAAACATAATTTTAAATTTAAAGTGGTTAACTTGCGTGATGGTAGAAGTAAACTGTTCGTCGATAACAGCGCGGTCCATCAGGAACTTATTGAGAAATTTAAAGAAACGAAGGGAGTGCAATCCTATTCCTTCACTCTTGCCGAAAATCGCACGGTAAACTTAATCCTGAGGGGACTAACCTCCGAGTTTGCGGAAGAGGTTATCCTGGATGAACTGCAGTGCCTCATCCCAGAAACGGTTGAAAAGGTCTCACGGTTTGAAACGTTAACCTCTAAGAGGGAAAACATTAAATACGATTTGTTTTTGGTGAGACTTCGCCCTGGTGTAACTGATAGGGAAATTTCCAAATCAAATACATTTGCCACACCAAGGTCAAATGGGAAAAGCCGAACGGCAACAAAGGACCAATGCAATGCAGACGATGTCAAGCTTTTGGACATACGATCATCTTCCCGGGGGCTGCCCTTAAACGAAGGGTCCCGATTCGAAGGCATCGTGCAGAAACTGCGGCAATGATCATCCGGCTAACTATCGCGGTTGCCCGGTATACAAAGAATTCGACAAAAGAAAGAGACAGATTGAGAGGAGAACTATTGAAAGAAATCAGAATATCGTTCCTAGTTCGATTCCTGCTAAAGTAAAAGTCAACAAAAAGGCGACCTTTGCCAGCCTTTTTAAAAATGCAGACCCCGGTCTTCCTGCTTTACCTAACAATTCTGTTAATAACTCTTTAAACCAATTCTTCGACCTCTCAAATCAACTCTTCGGTGTGGGCGTCTGTGACCTCCTGGCGAAGATCGAACTGTTCATGAAAAACATAAATAATTCTGGCTCCATTCAGCAAAAGAGATTGGCCTATTTAGACCTTCTCAACCAAATTCTGTTAAATCACAAGTAATGTTATTAAACCTCATAACATTCAACATTCAGTCCTTAGTAAGTCATAGCAGGAGAGTCGAACTCATTAAAACTCTCCTTGCCAGTAATTGTTTAATAGCCCTTATGCCCTCTCTAATGCACAATTGCTTTAGTAAAAAGACCAAATTACTCTTCTACAAAACTCTAATTAGGCCGGTTCTCTTATATGCTTTTACAATATGGTTCTCAATCTCACCGACTATAGCAGCTTGAAAGCACTTGAAACCTTCGAAAGGAAAATCCTAAGAATATACATCAACCGTAATTATGAGACCAGAAACAAACGACTCTCCAATACCTGTATATACAATGACTCAAAGGTTACTCCCCTCATTAACTACTCGCTTTCTTTAATGAAAAAAACGATACTTAAACTACCGCATATTGACAATGATCTTCTAAAAGAAGTACACTCTTCTCAATTAAACATTTCGTGGAACGATACAATGTACCCTTCCCCGGTCGGCACCGTATTCGAAAATGTTTCAATTACTCCTGATGGGCTGCGTAATGAATTTTACAATAGAACCATCCGCGGCCAAAATAGGGGCTAATCTTCGAAAATCATAACCCTGCCATCTAAATTTAAAGTTAATTTTAAACTCTCGAGTAGATTACCTTATACTTTGAATAATCGCTTTATTGGAGGCAAAATTTCTACATCTATACACTAAGTTCAGTAAATTATCTTGTATACAATCATTTAAATACATTCCTTGCGTATCCATCCTCTATGGTTACTTTCGTAAACTTTTCTTAATGTTGTTCCTTCACTCACTCCCCCTTCGTATTGAAAAGAGATAAAAAAAAAAAAAAAAAAAATACAAAATACAAAATAAGTACATTAACGAATGAAATAAAGCAAAATAAACAAAAGAGTGAATAAATTTACAAGAATCTCAATTATAACTCATAATTTCAAATTTCAAAATTTCAAAATTACATACTTAAACCTATGTTTCGTACAATTACCACCAATCAAAAAAACCAAAAGAAAAGAAGAAAAAAAAAACAACCTATCTCAAAGTAGCAATCTCGTTATGCTACTCACCTCCTATTATTAAGTTAGTTTTAAGTTAGATTAAGTTAACACTTGTGATAGACACGAAGTCAAGAAAGCAAGAGCATTATATCTCTTTTAATAATAATAAAAGAAAAACTGTTGCCATGTGGGCATTTAATCTAACACTATGTGTAACGTAATCAAATGAGATGGCCATACTCATACAGCCTCTCTTATCTACCAAAACGAAAAACAAAATTGCATACTATTTAACTGTTATATAAAGGAAGTCTTAATAAAGAAATTTCAATTTCAATTTCAACTGTCTTGTGGTTCATTTGTTTTGAATTTATAAAAAAATAAATAGTTGGCGCTTGGCGCAACAGGTCCGAAGGGACCCTAGGCCTAGCTTCTCACAACCATTCGTTATTTGTGAGTTTTTCATTTTTGGAACGAATGGAAGGGATCTACAATTTCGTGCCGACTCCAAACGGCTAATTGAGCAGCTCTTTCAAGATAGTTATACTCTCGGATGTTTGTCAGACGTTCCCGAGAGGTGGCGCAGTGGAAAAAACCCTAAGTTGGAATTTGGGTTTTTGCGGGATTTTGAATTTATTTTCAGATTTTTGTGGAAAAGTGAACAAAATTCAAAAGAAACTGAAAATAAATACATAAAAAAGAAAAAAATATGCTGATCGACGAAGACGACTATTTGGAAGGGCTTTATGGTATCTGTAAGTGCATCTATATTCGATTTTTAATTTACTCTTCTGAATTTCAGCAGACGATGAGAAACTTCCATCTACCTCGTATACTCCCAAGAGTGACCAAAATGAGTTGGTGTTTGTTCAGACCATAGAAGCCGTAGAAAAGATTTTGCTAAACAAATCCCAAATTCCAATTATCAAAACCTTAAAAAAAATGCTGTGCTTAAAATGTGTGACTCTTATTGTCTAAATATTCAATTTTGCACCCGGAAACACAAATTTTATTTGCCAAATTGATTTGTGATGTTTGATTTCTTCCTCAGAAAATTTATCCAATCATCGGCTTGTTGAACTATTTTGTGAGACGAATTAGTTAACTGTCAACGAAAAGGTTGACTGATGAACACCAAGATCTACTCCAACACCAACACATCAATTTTTAACTTGTTAAGCCATGATTTTTGAAACATATCCCTGAAAGCCCGGATCTCCTCAATACCTTAGGAAAGATTTTATTTTCTGGATATTTGAAAGAGCACCAAGTGTCTCAAAATGATAATTTAAAAAAGTATTAGCCAAAAAGTCCACGTTTTCACGCGTAAAACGAAGCAATTGTTTAAAGTATTATCGTCCCCAATTATTCTTTTTTATTTATGTACTGTTTTTTATTATTATTTTATTATTATTATTGTTAACGTTCGTAACAAGAGGTAAAACTTATAGCATGTTTCATCGAACATCGAAAATTCACAATACTAAGATTGTTTTATGTGAAAAATGTGCGAACAAAATAATAGCAGACTAAAATGCTTCGATTTTGAAGTTTCTATTGAGTAAAAGCAATAACTACTATTAAAATATTTAAAAAAAAAGAAAAACAAAGAGCGATTTTTTATGACGTCAGCATGTCAACATTTCCCACGAAAAATGACAGTTGGAAACTTAGCTTTAAAGAAACACAAAAGCTGACCCACTGACTTCATATCGACTTCTTCGATCTTTTATCATTATGCTGTTTAATTTTGCGCTTACCGTTTCAATAAATTCTCGTGCATTTAAACATGTTCTCTACGATTCCACGTTAATTCTAAGCATCATGACTAGCCACAGATTCCAAATCGCTATTGTCTTCGCTACCAGTTGCTTCGGTGGGATCGCCCATCGCAACGCGTGCATATTCATCGGTATCGATACTCTTGCAAAAATGTATAGCGTACTTAAGCTTCTCTAAAAGTACAGCCTGCAAAGTTTTTAAAACACATCAAGGATTGCATTAAGCAGCCGCGTAAAAAGATAATTTACCTTGCACGAATATCGTGGCATCTTGAGGAGGAAAAAGCATGTGTAGCTCTCGGGTAGGAAATGATCGGGTGGATTTTTTTCCAGAACTTGAAGCACAAAGTCACGCCCTCGGAAATCAGCAATGGTTCGGGGTAGTCTCGTTCGTCCCCAAACAAAACGTAGAAACAGCGAACGTTCCTTAAAATTGTAAAAATTGTCCACCAAATCAGAAAACAATGCGGGCTATTCTTGCGTTGAACTCTTACCTGATTTGAGAACTCTTCCATCACCTCCCAGAACCATGAGACAAGCGGTGAATTTGGGTCAAATCCCTTGTACGTTGCTACCGATTTTAGAAGACCCAATGGGATGTCTGGCGATCCGCAAACCATTGCTTGCAATTCGGCGGCTGAAAACAGCGATAGTAATGGCACCGGTATCACCTTAGACATTCCGTCGCGAACCGCTTTCACCTGTTCGTCGAATTCATGCAGACGGAAATTCAATGCCAACCGGACGTATTCGTGACGGTTCTGCGGAGTGATTCGGGTGTATCGGGTGGATAAAGGCACTTCGTGGCCCTTAGCCGACGATGTTGAGAATGGCAATTCGAGAGTACTGAAGACCTTGGGATCGTCTTCCATGTTGCGTACGCAGAGAAGTCCAGCTACGTAGTCGCGGTCGACCTCCGTTAGATCACTGGGTCGAAGACACTCACCAGCTAACTGTCGCCAAACGGGTTCGGCCAAACTGCGAAAATATATTAAGAGAGAATTACGTGAAAGACAACAACAAAGGGCCCGTTTATACTTACTTCAAACTCAACGGCGAGCCAGTTCTTACAGCGATTCCCATCAGCACCCCCAGAAAACGGAACATATTCATCTGCAGCACTGACGTCAACATCGGATCCAAAAGGAAGCAGTCGCGATTCGCGCCAGCCTCTCCACGTCCGTTAGGTGTGTTTATCAAAAGTGGCACACTCCCGTTTTGCAGCTCATCACACATCTCCGCTATTGACTCGGAATATCCGCCGCCACAGTCGTCAACGCTCTCCCCAACGAATTTAACCTTCCACACACGATGTGGCAAAGAAAGCGCCTCCTGCGTCAATAGTGGCAACTTCTGCACCATCTGACCGAAAACACTCTTCATGCCATCCACTCCGGCCAATCCATTTCCAGATTTATTGCGCGAACGTTTCACTTGAATGCGATTCAGTTCGATCACAGGACCGTGCTGCTTGTCACGCACCATTGTAGTTTGGATGACCTTGCGGAAGGCGGCCTCTTTGATTGTATAAACGAGGACATCCTTTAATGCGCCCAAGCTCAATTCACCGGATATCGGCAGCATAGCTAGGCATGGGCACACAAGTTCAGAGAAGTGATGAAGAAGCACTAATCGCGCATGAAGTGCCTCCGCGGGAAGATCTCGGACAAGATCATATTCCAATGGTGGATTTGGTGGCGGTCGCACTCGCTCAGTTAGCTGAGACGTGGACAGAGCAAGAGTGTGCGCCGATCCGCAGGTAACTTTGACTATATGCTTGCCTTGTAGAGCGTTCACCAACCGAGGACGCTGTATAGCGCTAACTGTTCCATCGCCGAGCTGTCCCTCGTCGTTGTCACCCCAGGTGTACACTTCACCAGTGTCACTGCACGCGACACAATGCAGCGAGCCCGTGGCAATTGAGATAATCTTTTTGCCCTGAAGAGCGGCGACCTTTTTTGGTCTGCGTACATGATCGACAGTTCCGTGTCCCAAACGATGATAGTCACCTTTGCCCCAGGTGTAAACGGCACCTGATCGTGTCAGCGCCACAGAGAATTGCGATCCGCACTCAACTTTGATCACCCCCAAGCCAGAGAGACTTTCGATCTTCATTGGGACCTTACAGCCATCCGAACCACCACGACCCAATTTGCCGTAGTCACCATCGCCCCAGCTCCATACGTTGTCGTCATCTGTAATGCATAGGGTTTGCGCGTCGCCAGAGCCGCAGGCAATGTCAACAGCTCGATAACCGAGGAGTGCCTCCACAAGTTTCGGTCGCAGCTGATCTTCAGAATCTCCGTGTCCCAGACGTCCGTATCGGCCTTTTCCCCAAGTCAGCACGTGTCCCGATGATGTAATGCACGCCGAGTGTGCGCTTCCACAGGCGATGTCAACGATTCCTATGCCAGATAGTGCGTCGATCAGCTTCGGTCTATCGTAGCTCATTCGATTGCTGTGCCCAAGCTTGCCGTCTTCACCCTCGCCCCACGAATAAACTTCTCCATCGGCGGTGAGCGCAAGGCAATGTTTTCCGCCAGAGTTCACAGCCACCTTCTTCACGAATACGTGCTGCAGGGACTCCACTAAGGTTGGCGTTGATACGGAATCAGTTCCACCGATTCCGAGACGTCCGCCAGATCCATATCCAGTGGCGAACAGCTTGCCATCTGGAGTGACGGCATAAAGCGTCTGTTCCCCTCCGGCCAGCTGAACGGGCCGTAGCAAACTCAAAGCTTCGCACGGTGTCGGAGTTTTGATACGACTTCCCTCGAGACCGCCCAGCTGGCCGCGATGATTATGACCCCAACCGTAGATGGTGCTTGCCCCGCCCCACGACAATGCCCAATCTTCTGGACGTCGATTGAGCCACTGCAACAGTTGGCTATCATGCTCGGCTTTAAAAAGCCCGTGGTCCTCGTGCAAAAACTGTGTCTGTTCATTGGCTACTTTCTGATCGACGTCATGCATGGACAGCGACATAACCGAGTCGATGTACTGAATAAGGTTGCTAGTGCTCGGTGTCAGTGAATTCACCATAGAAGCAGTAGTAGTCGGTGGCTGCTGCTGCTGCTGCAGTGATGGAGGCGGCGTGGGAGTTGCGTTGCTTGTTGTGCTCGACGACAGTGAAGTCGCCGAGTTCATCATCACTGACGAAGACGGGGAGGCATTTTGTGGCGGCATCATCTCGGAGAATTTCTTTTTTACTTCCAGACAGAATGCTCTTGGCAGCTCTGTCCTCTTAATCAGTGACTGCGCCACTCGCACTGCGATGCAATACCGCTTAAACCACACCCACTTGTGCATGTCGGCAGGGGGTAGAACTGACTCCAACTGCATGTCGCATGCCAAGGCGGCGAGTGTTTTAAAGTAATCCGAGTGCATCAGGTGAATTCCTCCTCGCACTTGCGGCTCCTCATATTCATATTGCCGCAAGAACTCTGGAATGAGTGGCATCAAAATGGGATTCAAGGAAGGATCCAGCACTTTGGGCGCATGCTTTGACGTGAGAACACAGTGAAGTTTCTTCAGCGACCATATCCGCTGTGCTGTTGTCAGTGAACTCAGTTGGGCGCAAGCTGCCAGTGCAGCTGCTAGACGTAATAGTACACTATTGTTATTTGGCCCAAGACGCGAATCAAGAAGCGCCATCACCAGCGGCATTGATGGCTGCGACAGCACAGAACGATCGGATCCTCTTTCCTGCATTGAAGCAGCGGGCATTATCGCGTGAACCCAGAATTTCCAGCCCCATCCATTCACGGAACTGTCACTGGTGAATTTCCATCGCACTTCATCGCCAGGGATACGTATTTCCGGAGCCCACTGGGAAAATTCACGCCCCGAACGAGTTGCAATCACTCGACCGGATCCGTCCATAATCACCAGCGGATCGTTTCGTTTCTCTGTCGAGCATTGTGAGTCAAATTCGAGGCGTAGCGCCTCAGCGCCAGGGATTTTCACATGACCGAACGCTGTTACATTGTCGACATATGGGTGACTGCTCTCTTGCATCTGGGGCTTGGGAATTTTACCCTGGCAGTGTCTCGAAGTGCATAGGTCCTCCAGTTCGGTGATGCATGTCTCCAAAAGCATTGCTCCAATTGCGGATGAATTTGAACCCAAGGCAATCAAGGTGTCGGCGATGGTTTGGGATGTGCACGGAGGACCAGTTCGGCCGGCAACGCTTAGTTTAAGCAGCTCCACAAGACTTTTTGCTTCGGCCTCTCCCAGCAATGAAGTGAAATCATCCAGCCCCGTGAGACTAGACTCGGCAATCATCACCTCGTGATGAGTCATTGTCGCAGCCATAACCGACATTGCGCTGGCAGACATTTTAGAGTGCTTGTGCGGGGCATTGCTCGAAATCGATGCGGATAGTGATAGGGATCCTGTCAAACTGTGGAATGCGCTCAGAGGGCCAGCTGGTGCTGGGATTATTTCTGCTTCCGGTGATGGTTCATGAACTGCTGGATCAGAGGCGTCGGCGGGCGCTTCTCCACCGCCTTGAGCTATCACCTCATTGTGATTGGTTGTAGCTGTACTGGGATTAGGCGCTCGCTCTGAATCCTTGAAGCTCTCAGACGATTCGATTTCATTGGTCATTTTCTCGTTCAAATTAATCTTGCTATGGCTGGTCAATGCAGCGACAATCAATTGGCGCGCCTGTAATATGCTCATGGCATTCAATACGTAGTTCAGTGCTGTTTGTCGAGCTCCGTACGTCTCTAGCGAGAGTAGAGTTTCGCTTAGTGAAAATTTGGGCTGTTGTCGGCCTATTGGCGAGGGCAAAGCCGATGGTGTTGGCTCAGAATCATAGATCCCGAGGCTGCTGCCCCCCAGTGGATCTTTCGTCGTCGCGAATGGCACCGGGCCTTTTTTCTCGTCCTCTGCTGGCGACTGAGGCAAGCCCCAGGCAACAGAATGCGAACTACCACATGCCACCCGATTGACAAACACTGAATCCAAGCCTATCACCAGGGCAGGCTTCTTATTCACGACAGTGTTTCCAGATCCTTGCTGGCCATGATCGTTGTCGCCCCATGCAAACACCTGTCCGCTATCCGTTACAGCGAGACAATGCAATGCGCCTACTGCAACGTGTATCACTTTGCGTCCACGCAGTCCTTGTATCGGGGCCGGCTTTCTCACATGTTGATCGCTGCCGTGGCCCAGGCGATAATAGTCTCCTTTTCCCCAGGTCCAAACCTCGCCAGTTCGTGTCAGCGCCAGGCTGAATTGAGCTCCGCATTCGATCTGAATCACACCAATCCCGGTTAAACGCTCGATTTCATGTGGCACTGAGGAGCCTTCTGAACCGCCACGACCTAGCTTACCGAAATCGCCATCACCCCAGGAATACACCGCTCCGTCTTCTGTGAGTGCCAAGGTTTGAGCGTCACGACTGCCACAAGCCACCTGTATAACCCGTTTGCCACTTAAAGCCGATACAAGTTTCGGTTTCAGTTGCGTTGCGTTGTCACCATGGCCCAAGCGCCCGTACTCTCCCAGCCCCCAAGTGTACAGCTCACCCGAGGATGATATTGCTGCACTGTGCGACGATCCGCAGGCAATGTCACGTATTTTCTTTGCACGCAGGGACTCTATCATCTTTGGCTTGTCCATAGTTAGGCGGTTGCCGTGACCAAGTTTTCCATCCTCACCTTCGCCCCAGGAGAATACTTTCCCGTCCAGCGTCAGGGCTAGCGCATGTTTGCCGCCAGAGTGCACAGCTACTTTCTTCACAACATACTGGTGCAGCACCGGCACTTGTCTCGGCACGGACACATTACAATTATGTCCCAAACCCAGCCTACCGTTGGTGCCTTCACCGCAGGCATAAACTTTTCCATCCTGTGACACAATGAACAACGATTTAGATCCACCGGCAATGTGAATTGGACGCAATCGGCTGAGTGTTTGCGAGAACGTAGGCACTTTCACCTTGGATCCCTTAAGTCCACCCAACTGTTCCTTGTCATTCAAACCCCATACCATAACTGTGCACGGTGGTTCATTCTGAGACGATTTCACATCTGGGTAATTAGCCAGTGAACTGGATTCACTCGATAAACTATCGTATTCGCATGCTAAGAACGCAGCGTCCATGAGCATGAGATCCAAATCAGTTTGCCGCCGGCGTCCAATGATGTTGATCCCATGAACCTTGCATTGAATCCCGTTGTTCCGACAATGTTTGATTACAATCTCCACATACTGATAGTACTGGCGCACGTCATTCATCAAGGACACATTTACGTCGCTGTTTTTCACCGAAACCCAACTGTACTCCTTAAGATTGGGAATGCTGTCACCGACACGCGTAACTATAAGTGACGGCATGTGAGAGCAATCTGTGGGATTGACCACAATCGATAAGCTATGAATTAACACATTCTCATGCATCTCGATGCGAATCCAATGTTTGCCCTGACTACTCGAGGAGCTCTGCCAGCAATTGGGGCTTTTGTCCAACAAGTGCTTCGCCATCGATTCATTCGACGAGACAGTCAGTGAACGAATGCAACGCGACCAATCCTCAACGAGATCGGTGGGCGGTCCTTGTAAAATTCCAGATGAACTGCTGTTAATGTGCCCGTTACGCATAGCACTGATCAGTTCGATTTCATTCAAATTTCCAGTCCAATTGGGTTGTTGCGGGAAATCCACTGTCACATCTTTGCCACTGACTGAAGTGACTGTCCCAATGGCACCACGTGTAATGTAACCCCATTTGTAGCGGGGCGTTGAACGTATGCGTACTTGAGAGCCGACAATAATTGCTCCACGATCGAATAGTGTTGATTTTTCCTTTGGCATTTCCAGAAGTTCAATGTGGACAAAGCAAACCCAGTAAGTATCGCCGTGCATTTGCCAATCGACCTAAAGAATGTAAAAAAAAAAAGAAAAAATTAATCTCAAGAGGACTCTGACCAAAGGCTTGTGATTTGAAACAAGAAAGATTGGGATAATAAAACTCAAGGACCGACAGCGACCGACTATCTACTAAAAAGGGAAGTATTCCACGTTTTCCGCGCACATGTCAAAGCTCCTGTTTTATTGACAGAAATCAAGGGCATAACCCATAGAATCCGTTTTCGACTGAAAGTTTGATAGAATACACAGTAGTAAGCTTATGGAAGGTGACCCATAAGCTGCGCACGTGCCGGATGCGACGGATAAAGCAGTGAAGCCTGGATCAAACTCACTACTCGGTCACTCAACGTTTTTGAGGAATCAATCTCTGTCTAATTTTTACCCTAACTTGGATATAGATCGCCGCATCCCAATTTTCACTCCGGCTACAAATAGTTCTGGGGAAAGGAGTTTTTCCTCTTTAAAACGCGTGAAAAATTATCAAAGGTCTTTATTGTCCCAAGAAAAAATGAATTCTTTAGCTCTTCTCTACATAGAAGCAATAAATAAAATATGACGGTTTTACATCGAAATGGGCGCAGTAGCTTAGTGGTTAGTGTGTTGGACAACTATGCGAGGGGTCGAGGTTCGAATCCCGCAAAAACCCAAATTCCAACTTAGGGTTTTTTTTTTTTCACTGCGCCACCTCTCGCGAACGTCTGACAAACATCCGAGAGTATAACTGTCTTGAAAAAGCTTCTCAATTAGCCGTTTGGAGTCGGCATAAAATTGTAGATCCCTTCCATTCGTTTCAAAAATGAAAAACTCACACAAAACGAATGGTTGTGAGAAGCTAGGCCTAGGGTCCTTCCGGACCTGTTGCGCCAACTACTTACTTACATCGAAATAAAACCGATATTATTTGCCAAACTTCTGTTGTTATTCTCAACACCTAGATGTAGCTGCAGTAAATGTCAAAACCTACCAGCTGCGCTTTGGCGGCTTTATGTTCATAGTCTCTTCACCTTGCTGCGGTTTTATTTCGATGTGAAAACCGTCATATTATTTACCTAACAAAAACACACAGCGTCGTTATTGAAGACCTGTCTGTTATCTGCTGGTGTTAGTCCACAACGCTATGATGATTCTGATTATAATTTATTTAATTAATATTATTCGTATTTTATAACAAACTTAACCTTTGTTGTTTGAAAATCAAATCGAATTCATTACCTCTGATAAAATAATATAGTAAATCAAGTAAATAACTTCATTTTGTATACATTGTTTGAACTTACAGTCTCCGAGACATCAATAGCTTTCATTTTACATAGGTTTAAAGTTCTTGAAGAGAAAATGCGAACCTAGATTCGTATTCAAATTGATATCTCTACAGTAGTGTTTCCGGAACGTGTTCTCAGATCTCCAGTTGCCTCTTGCTAAGATCTCATCAACTGGTTGCTTTTCAAGCCAACCCAATGAAGCGACCGCTGCTCTAAAACTTTCAGGAGCAGCACCCACGCCGGCGTCTCGTAGGATTGTACGAATCCAGCTTCCTATTACTGTCCTGGATGCAGCCCGTATTGGTCCACTAATAGTTATGAATAAACTTACTATCTAAACCGTCTTCCTGAACCCTTCTGTCTTGTGAAAGACTGATTAATCGTTTTACCCAAAATACGGGGCAGACTTTTTTATCTGCATGACTAATTAGCTGCCAACTGGATTGCCTGTGTTTGGCTGAATCAGTTTTTGATCCAAACGATGGATGTAGAATTATTTCTCTATCACCCTCTTTGTAATAATCTTTTGATATCTTTAGAAGTGTTAGGTCGTGAATTCTTCTACCTGATGCCAGAAGCAGTATAGATGCAGTTCTTCATGAAGCTTCAAATAACGTATCACTGTAGGACCTTTGTTCAGATGCCAGCCATTTGAACACAGTTCTTGGATCCCATATAGGTGGTTTTTTAATCGTTGGCTGGGAAGAACAAATTGCTTTAAGATACGTCGAACGAAGAAGTTTGTCGAAAGGCTATCATCTATAGTTAATAGTTGGACCACAAAAAGTTGAAATTGCCGACTTATGCGTATCTTTCCTTCAAGAACAAATTGGCTAAGTATCTTGCTAAACAGGAACTGGTGGGAGATTCAGGATTTATATTATTTTCCTTGCACCAAGTAAGCCATCTCTTGACAGCAGGGGAATAGGTCTTCAGTGTTGAATCTCTCCACCCGTTCCTTAACAAATTCTTTTCCTCCGTGGACCAATCTACTATCTGGCTACCCCAGCCCCAACTATCCATACTCTCAGGGTTGAACGTTCTACTTGGGGAGGGGGATATCCCGTTGTAACATCTATCAACACCTTCCGCAGGTTTCGAATTGTTAAGGGAGGCTCCAGAGCCCGAGCTTTTAGGTCGGACATCCAGAAGACGTTTTCCCATTCCGGTGACACAATCAGATACCTTCCCCGAGACCTGTTCAAGAGTGCGCTAGAACTCTTGGCATTAAGTTGGGCGGTGGAAAAATCCAGCCAAGACGATAATCCCAATCTCGACTGAAAGCGTTGATGTATGCTGCCCCCTGATCTTTGCAGTCTATCGATACATAATTCTCGAGAATAGATGTTTCTTTTGATGCAAAGAGATCTATTTCTGGCCGTCCCCATCTCTTGAAAACTTCCGCAGTAGCCTGGGGTGACACAACTTTTTTGTGTATTAGCTCGACATTGGTCAAGGCTCCGAGCCACCAATCTATCTCCTCCAACGCCCGCCGAGGGATGGTGAGTCTTTGTCGCTTGTTGAATTGCCTTAGAAATATTTGAAGATATCGGCAGTGAAGTCGGCCTCTGGGTAGAACAAAACTTGCGAAATTCAGCTGGCCTAAGATCTGCTGCAACCGAAGAAGAGTGCCTGATTTTAGTTGTGACATCGCCTGAAGGGTAAATCGCACTTTGTCCACCTTCTTGCTCGGAAGGGACATAACATTGGAAGTGTCCCATATAATACCCAGGTACTCTAGTTTTTGGCTTGGAATTAGGACGGATTTTTTGTAATTTATCATCCAGCCTAATTTTTCCCGAATACTGAAGGTCTCCGCTGCCTGATTTTGTAATTTTGTATGGTCCTGGTTTTCTAACAAGAAGTCTTCCAGATAGACCAGAACCCGAATACCTCTTCCACGTAGAATCTCCGCCATCCAACATGTCAGAGCTGAAAACAGTCTGGAAGCTGAAGCTAGGTCGAATGGCAGACAAGTCAACTCTAGTAACTCGCCTCTGTACACTATTCTTAAGAAACGTCGAAGGCTCGCCGCTATTGGCACATGAAAATATGCTTGAGATATGTCTAGCTTCACCATCCAATCTTTTGGTTGCAAAAACTCGGGAATGGTAGAATGAGAAATTAGTTTGAATTTTTGTATAGTCACGTATTTGTTTAGGGCGAATCCCCACATCCGACATTTTTACTAAAAACATCTTTGATAAAGAAAACTTGGACCAACAATCGGAGGGGGTTCTAGAACCTTCAATTTTTTCAACTTTTTTATTTGTAGATCCATTTTGTCCGAATGTATTGTTGCAAATTGTATTCGAGCTGCTGCTGAAGGAAAACTTAATTGGGGTTTTTTTGTAAAAAGAAATTCTTGTTCCCGAAATCGTTTTTAGAATAAATGAGTTTGCACCCAGACCTTCGCAACACGCTCTGGAAGTTTGCAACTGACCCCCCCTGAATGTTATATCTGAGTCACTTCTTGTCTCTGACATTCTCCTTTAGTATTTTCTTTGCAATTATACTTATAATGTTTTCGAACACTATTTTTCTACTATCAACTGCATTCCTTCTACCCTGACTGTGAAATAACTTTAATGTCTGAAGAGACTTTTTCTCCCTATCCTGAGCCGGATGACCAAGCCAAGATTGAATTCCTCCTAATGACTGTATTAGGGCAAACAGTGATTGCCTCCCAAAGAGATTTTCCGCACTAGGGTGTACATTTCTTAAGGCTTCCTGGACGTTCTTATCCGGTATCTCTCCTACTAACCTCTCCCGCCGCACCTCTATGCACTCTGCCCTCTTACCACAGACAACCTGTAGTGCCAATTCAGAGTTTTTATAAAAAGCTGACGAGGAGCCAAACAAGGCAGTAAAACGTTCATAGAGTGCATTTGCGTTCAGGTCATCCGGTGATTGGAATGCCCAGTCTAAAATTGACTGCAGACCAGACTTGAGTAATGTCTTTTGCTGTAATAATGCATCTGTTAATGCGGCCATTACCTGTTCTGTGGAAGCTAAAAAATCGTTGCCCTTATTAAGAGTGCATAACTCATCGTTAATCTTTAACTCCACGAAACCAGGAGTTGCGGCCAAAAACTTAACAGCCTTAGAATACCTCACTTTCTTCCATGTTGGAAAACCAAAGTGTTGTAATTGCATGAACTCATTGAGATTCCGTATGCAACTGTCCCAAATCCAGAGTTCTCCGCGAACTTGCCGGGTTATGCAAAAAGGAGAAGGTACTCGGTTGATTCTCTGAAGTAATAATTTCCTGTGGTAAAAGCATACTCACATACTGCGATAGTTGGCCAACTTGATCTGTAAGATCGTTTATACGTTGATCTACTGACACAACATGTCCAGGCATGAATTTCTACCTCTTATTTGTGGGAGGAGAAGCGATGACCTCATTTTCAGATGAAGACGACGACGACGATTCTGACTGCTGGAAACTTCTCTTTGAGCGCCTGTCGTCACTGTGGCTATCCACCTGATTTTCACGTTGAGTCTCACTCATAATTTCAGCGTCGCACTTTATGGAAACAACTTTTTTTTTTTTTTTTTTTACTTATTAAATGCTAAAATGTCTGATTTTGTATTCGATTTTAATAACACAACCGTCTTGTGACGAAGTACACAACGCTATGAGCATATAGCCGCCAAACGCAGCTGGTAGGTTTTGACATTTAATGCAGCTACATCTAGGTGTTGGGAATAACAACAGAAGTTTGGTAGGTATAGAAGAAACCTTAAGGCGAGTATACAATAGCTTCTTCAATAACGACGCTATGTGTTTTCGTTAAGTAAATAATATTGAACTATGATGCTATTATAGATGATTTTGCTATTAAGAAGTCTCGTAAAAAATGTTATTTCTTGTTTATTTTTTACGCTCTTTTTTAATGAATAATTCATTTGTTTATTTGACTTTAGTGCTTTCCTTACTACAAATTGGAAAATTGTTATTTTAGAAAGGTACATGGGGCGGCCTACACTCATAAAAATTTAGGCGCAACGGCTTAGTTGGACTACTAAGTGAGGGGTCGAGGTTAGAATTCCGCAAAAACCCAAATTCCAACTTAGGGTTTTTTTCCGCTGCGCTACCTCTCGCGAACGTCTAACAAACATCCGAGAGTATAACTGTCTTGAAAGAGCTTCTCAGTAAGACGTTTGGAGTCGGCATAAAACTGTAGATCCCTTCCGTTGGTCCCAAAAATAAAAAAAAACTCACACAATACGAATGGGTGGGGCAAGCCTAGGGTCCCTCCGAACCTGTTGCGCTGGCACTGTCGGGCGCACTGTATTTGTATGTTCCTATGACCTAGTATACATACCGTGTAGAAAATCGTTATTTTCGTGTGTGTGACTAAGAATTGTCTAATTTCTTGTTAGTAGGGGTTCGAACAAATAATTATTACATACTACTATTTTGGTATATTGGTTTGAATTTTTGGAAAATAAGATGAAGACAAAATAAAATTTGGAGGATGATTTAATTCAACCACCTTCAAAGGAGTTGGTTGCAAACTCATTAAGCAGTTTGCGTTTGTATTAAAAGACTAATGAAAAAAACAACCGATTCTGTATACAATGGTTTAAATTCCATTTAAGATTTTTTGGAAAACCAAAATAAAAATACTTTTTAATCATGTAAAACAGACTATTTTAAATAATAAATATGTTCCTTTCCTGTACTTTTTTTTTGTCTTATATATTCGCAAATAAATATGTACATAAATGTGTTTATAGCAATTTTGTATTTACTCGATAACTCGAAGTCTTGATAACTCAAATTTTAGTTATGCGAGAAACAGATTAACACAGCGACTTTGACAGCAACAGCGAATTTAGGATTAGCTCTAACGTTTATGTCGCTGACGATGTTGCTGTGCTAATATGTTCAAAGTAATTAGAATACATTGGTTCTAAAAAGCTGTCAAAGTTGTTGTGATGTCGCTGTGTTAATCTGTTTCTCGCATTAGAGTTATCGAAGTTCGACTGTATTTACAAAAAAAACAGACAATCACTATATAAAGTACGCCTCTTGTAACCCTTTTTCATTCGTTATTGGTGTGTTCTCTTAATCGATTCCAATTGGAACTCTACTCATGTTCATTCACTCACCGATACCACAATCCATCCAGATTACAGACTTCACAGTTCACCTTCACAGTCCACTCCCCGTCCGCAATTGACACCGACAGTCGATCCTAACACTAGTGTTTGTGCATTGTGCTCTCGGTCATCTCTATTCTCCAACTCCCCCTTCATTTAACCATATTCTCTTTTCTTGCAAAAACATTTCGCAATTTCCGAATTCCAACTCTAAAGAAGTACGGAACCTTCGGTGCGCGAGTTACACTCGCACTTGGCCTTAGGGTTCCGTAACCAAATGGCAAAAAAACGGAACCATTTAGATTCGTCATGTCTGTCTGTCCGTCCGTCACAGCCATTTTTATTATTTTTATTTATTTATTTATTGTAATTTTAAAAATAAAAATATAAAAATAAATACTCAGTAGTAGCAGTAAATAATATAAAAAACTTTAAGTCTCCTAAATGCCGGTAGATGTCTTACTTCTTACCTTTAACTATGACGCGGACGGCAAGAAACGAGTGTTACGGGTTCGAATCCCGCTCGGTGACTTACTTTTGTTTTTTTTTTATATGTTCAAGTTTATATATATTTTTTTTTAATTTTTATTGTTTTTGAAATTACAATTAATACTAATAACCTAGCAAAGCTCGGTCGCCCAGGTACTGATGTCTTAAACCGATGAACCAGACGGACAGTGGCCGGAAGGACGAAATTACCGACCATATTCTGCGTGGAAAGAAAAACGCATGAAAACTCGAAAACACGCGTTTTCCCAAACATAAGACTAATCTAGATCAATTGTTTACCCCCGTAAGCCCCCATATACCAAATTTCAGCGAAATCGTTAGAGCCGTTTCCGATATCACAGAAATAAATTTATATACATACAAGAATTGCTCGTTTAAAGGTATAAGATAAGATAAGATACTGTTGAGACTTGGTAAGTAGATGTATTCTGTGAACCGCATTAAGATTTTACACAAAAATAGAAAAACAATAAATTTTGGGGTTCCCCATAAATAGAACTGAAACTCAAAAAAATTTTTCATCAAACTCATACGTGTGGGGTATTTATGGATAGGTCTTCAAAAATGATATTTAGGTTTCTACTTTAATTTTTTTCGAAACTGAATAGTTTGCGCGAGAGACACTTCCAAAGTGGTAAAATGTGTGTCAAACTTCGTTCCCTTACGCAAAAGTTGGGCAGAAGAGAGCCAAAAAGAGAGAGCAAAACATTTCCCCTCCATAAAAAACCTACGAATATTAGCCGAAGAAATTTCTTTGGGCTAGTTGGTTATTGCTGACAGATGGTTGTCAAATCGTTCGAATGCTAATTTCAAACTGACTTTTTATTTGATTTCATTTATATTTTTGATGCTTGTATATGTGTGGATAGGGAAGGATTATTATGACGAATAAAAGTATGGAGTGAAAGATGGCAACTTAAGGGGCTACTTAGGCGAGAGTAGTAGTCAAGGTAGTGAGGTTAGGATCGATAAGGTCACCTAGGTGCGTGTTGCTAGACAAAAGGGTCAAGTCCAACGTCCACCGACGAGCTAACTGAGGAATCTAGCATGCCAGCAACGACCGAAAGGCAAAAAAAAAGGTCTTTGCAACAAGGACTTCTGTTTGACCAAAGGTTTGTGATTTGAAACAGAATGCACAACAACGATTTTAATAATAAAACTCAAGAAACGACAGCGACCATTTCAATACTCAGCATTATCCTACAGACCCTACACACTACTAGAAAGGGAATCCTAGGCACCGATTTCCGTGCAAATCCAATGTCTTTGTCTATTGACAAAAGTAAAACTAGTACATCTATGCACTTTTCAGGAGCTGTCTAACTCCCTGAATCAATGCGATGAAAAAGGCAACAAGTGTGATATAGATATACATCTCATATTTACCTGCACATTCAAGTCGTGAAGTCCTTCTGTGTCCACTTTAAGCACTGTTCCGATATCACCCTTCTTGATCTCTTCAAAGTCACGACAGCATCGAACAGTCATTCCTGGGCAAACAAGTCCTCTCACATACATAGCGTACTGATCGGCAAATTGAAAATCACGTCGCGTGGCAAACTTTGTTCCACCCGGATGTTGTGGATCTTGTATCGATGAACCCTCAACAGTGTCACTGCTGTCTGTGCTGTCATTATCTGAGTCAGCTTCGGGATCATGGCGACCAATCTTCAATCTCGCACCTCCATCTATATCGTAGACATTTCCTTTGGACGTTGATGGCATGGGCGGACACAGATCTGGATGTTCGAGAATCCATTGGACAATCTGTTCAGGAGTTGGCGGAACTTCGGTATGTGCAGCTGAAAGGCAAATAAGTTATTACAAAACTACACCCCGTCGACATTTAACTTACTCAATGTTTTAACGGCAAGTTCGACGGACTTTCGAGAGAATCCCATTTCCATGATTTGCGATACTAGCGGACAGGGTGCCGTTTTGTTCCTATTCGCTGCAGCTGCCGATGCTGCAATTTGTGCACTCTCAACTGCAGCGGCTCCGCTACTGCTGACATCATCATTTGACCCATCGTTGTAAATGGGCACTCCATGAATCAGCGTAGGCTGAACTGGTGGAGGCAGTGATCGCGATTGCAACAGTCCATTACCATTCAATTCCGAATGCATTTGACTGGCTAGCATTTGGGAGACATTCATTGCGGCGGTGGCTAGTTCGGCGTAGGTATATGTGGCCTTCAGTGGAGAAGGCTGCGTAGCACGAATCAGAATACTTTGGATAAGAAGTTCGTTCTCGGATAACGAAGACGGCGAGTCATCTCCTGCAGCTTGTTGATCTGTGACAACGTTCAACTCATTAACGTTTAGTTTGCCAGGCTCTCCAGGTGGACCATCTTCCGAGATGCTCTCTTCTGAGGAATACGAACTCATTCCAGGCGAACGTTGCCGCAGGACCTTTCGCAATGAAGCCTGATGACGATAGAGCACGCAATTAGAGTTGAGGACGCATATTTGAATTTGTTGCGATCGCAGTAACGAAATGTCAATTGGTCCAGGAATAGATTCCTTGCGTTCGCCCGGACCATACATTAGCACAGACCACGAGTTAAGAAGCATTTCATTCATTGGTAGGCGGGACAAACTAAAAACCGAGTAATCCGCTCCATCCGATGCGGTATTTAGAGAAATCTTTCGAAACTCGCCGTTCAGACAATTGCCATCTGTGCTGAGAAGGCACTTTCCTTTGTTTGTAAAACCACAAATAGTCGACGTGCTTCCTTCATAGGATACCTGAAGTCCTACGCGCGGCCTGGTATCGCATCCACCAATCGTACTGAGCACTCCCATTACATGCACATACTCTGACTCAAGATTGTTCACCTCCATTCCGTCGTCTCCAAAAAGCTCTGCAGCAACGCACAACTTTTGAGACAAAAATGAATTTATAATCGGATTCCATACGGGCAGTGTGTGTAACTTTCGTAGCAATGTTATAATTTCTTCCGCCACAGTTCCCGAGTGGGAAGCCGTAAGCAATACTCTCGACTTTGTATCAGCCGGATTCTGAAGCAAAGAAATATCATTCGGACAGTAGAGCGTAATACGGCCCAAAATTGAAAACAATTGCTTCACCAGGGTTGTTGTTCGTGTTAGGTCTTCATCTGTCCAATTGACCAATACCGTCTGCAGCAGTCGCAGGCAATGTATCTTCCGGAAGACATCCTGTTCACTGGTGGTTGCCTGTTCTAGGAGATCAACGTAGAAATCAATCCAAATAGGTAGAGTTAAGAATTTGGACATAATTTTCGATTCGCCAACAATGGCACGGAGAAAACCGAGTGTTGTCCAACTATCTAGGCCACAAATACTTCCGAGGCCAGATTTTGAGTTGAGTATCGCTCGGAACATTGACGTGACACCTTGAACAGCGGTTTTGTCCATTTTCTCACTGTGCTGGCCAATGCCAACCGACATTATTTGTAGCATTTTGGTGCATGCATATCGCAGTAACTTCGTTGGATGTGATTCGCCAGAAAGTTGAGTTTCACCAATAAGCTCATCCTTCTCAGTATTTTCGGTGTCGGGCGAAACAATGTTCGATGCGTTGTCAGCCAGGCGCAGGTCATATTGGCCTTCTTTTCCCATGCGGTAGGAATTGGTTGCTCCGGTGTACCATTCTACACGAACCCACCTGTAAAATTTAAAGCCATTAGTACGGTCAAACGTCGGAAAGTCACAGTGTGTCAATGCAAGCACCATTACATCAATGGAATATCTAGCGAATGATAGGATAGTGGTTGAGACATTTTAAAGGATTTGAAAGGTTCAGCAAAAAACCGGCATTTGCATATTTCGGAAAGTACCCTTTCTTGCTAAGCATAGCACCCAAGCCAGACTGAGCTGACCGATGCCACAGATTTTAGTGACCAAGTAAAGTAAAGTATATAGATTCGAGAGATATTCGAATCAGACCACCATTGTCGGGTCTCTTTTCGTCTCTCAAACCTAGGCCTAGCTTATCACAACCATTCGTTTTGTGTGAGTTTTTCAAGTTTGAAACGAATGGAAGGGATCTACAGTTTTATGCCGACTCCAAACGGCTAATTGAGAAGCTATTTTGCCAATGCAACGTCGCCTTGGGTGGCGCGCGCAAGCTCAATTTGTTGAAAGGTGATCGTTTCTTTAACTGGAAAATTTCAAATGTATGCCTAGAAAACATATGACAAAGTTTCTTTCCCTATTGTATTTCTAACGAATATGTTAACCGGAAAAGTGGTGTGGAACCACCATACAGAAATTCAAAAGCAATTGTATTAAGTGCAATATATCTTACCCATCTTCTCCAACTTCACTGATAATACGTCCCTCTCCCGGTGGATTGCCGTCTTGATCTCCCCACTTCCAGTCTGCTCCACGGCATATCCTTGTTCCGATCTTCATCAATTTCGCCAGCTCGGGTCCCGTCAAATTAGCTTTGTTCGACTTTTGCTAAACATAAAACAAAAAACCATCAATCCAATTGAATGATATACTAAGCTTTTCTCGCTCACTTTCAGGATTGTGTCCTCATACACCACAGACAGTTCGTAAGTATTTTTGATAGCGGGTATATCACCACCAGTTTGACGCAATAGTCCCAAAATTGTTCCCAGTGTCCCCGAATTGATCAGCAAACTCAGCTCGTTGGGACCGACGTCTTTCGCTAGGATTCCAAAAACGCTTAACAGAAATCTAGCTCTCGGCAGTTTCTTCAAAAACACATATGTCCCCAGATTGGAGTTATCTTTTCCACCATGAAACTTTGGTTTCATTGAGATCTGCTCCTGATTCACTAGTCTTTGTAATTCACGTATCGACCAGTCTAAGACTTTCGATTGGGCCAGTATCAGATTTGCCTTCTGGAAGGCTGTTATCATATTGAGATCATCCAAAATGTTCGTGGTCGTTAACTTATTCCGTTTTAAATGCAGCCCCAAGTACCCACTCAACATGTTGTATTGCACTGCATCAAGCAGCCCGTTAACTTGAAGTATTTCGTGAAAAATATCAAGTCCTTGTCGCCGAATGTGATAGCGCTGCACCTGGCAGTACATAGCACGGCGGACAGTTTCCACATCACAGACCTCCTGCATGACAAAGTCGACTATTTCGTACATAGTCGTCATGCTCAGTTCACCACCATCGAAGCCCTGCTGAAATTTTTCACTCAGCTTGAGAATGACATCATTGACAAAGGTCTGTTCAGAGTCGGCCTTCTTGTCGCCAAAGTCCATGTCGTCAGCCGGCGCTTTGGCGTCGTCAAGTGGGTTCTTGTCTCCGCCGCTGAAGATGTTGTTGTCTGTACCGGACTCGATTAGGTTCTCGTTCGATAAATTGTTGCGAAGCGGTGTATTTCCTCCGGTGTGTGAGTCAGCTTCTTTGTCAAGATTCTCCGCAGATGACACGTGAAGGAGGTTCTCTTGGGACTGATTTTTCAGCGCTGCGTGTTGGCTTTGAATCGTCACATTCAGTATGTCTTCGGGTTTGTTGCATGCCAGCTGCTTCTTTGCTATGCGCATTTCGGCGATGATTTTCTTAACCACAGCTTTGAATCTTGGGAATTTGTGAAGAATACACAACTTTCGTAGGCCCGATTGCTCGAGACTTATTGCTGGACGCACTTCGTACAGTAAAAACCTCAAACGTTCCAGCATTGGGGCACAAACCTCTTTGTAACTTCGATTCAATTGCTGGCGCGTTCTTACCACTGCCCACTTCGTTTGGTGTACCAATCGTATTATTTCGGAGATCTGCTTCGGTGGCTTCTCAGTCAAACCACCCAGTTCGCGATCGATTACCGCAAGAATTAACGGTCCTAGACTTTGGTGTCGAATCAGTACTGCTGTTAGAAGGCGTTCCAGCTCCTGAACAGGATGTTCGGGTGGAAACTCTTGGTGCCAAATGAGATTGTGTTCCTTGCAGAAACGTTCGGACACTGTCATCCATCCAGAAACGAGAGGATCGGAAAGTCTTGCTTCCCCCAGACCACTGAGGAGCGATTCAATTCTCTGTTGTACAGAGCTAAATGGCGGTGGATCTAAACAACTCGGCATTTGATGGTTGCTTGGTTCTGTTGGTGTACTTCCAGCCGTGCTGGCACTGCTGCGAGCTTCACCTTTCTCCTCGTCAAAGGGATTCGCGGGTTGCAGGACTTGTAGGCCGCCGCTAAGAATTTTCGAACGAATTATGTTCTTGCATTGCAATTCGGCTGGCTGCAACTGTGGACCTGCTTGGAGAATACTAGTTATAAGTCCGAGTAGGTATGAAAGGGCACGCTCCGAGTTGAAATGCGTCAGCACTTTGCTTTGATGCAATTGAGGCTGAAATTGTAAAAAAAAAAATTGACAAGTTAAATTGGACAGTGTTAATTTTTTTAAGTTCCTGGTGGCTAAACAAGAGTTATCGAATAAATTCTTGCTTAGATTTTTGAAAAGTTCTGTTCGCTTAATATTTTTTTTTTAATTTTTTTTAAATATGGGTTGAAAAAAATAAATTTTTCTTTTTTCCTCGCATAGAAACAACATAGTGCTAGAGCTCCACATACCTAGTTTTTATCAAAAAAAAAATTCCAAATTACGCCAAAAAAAAAACATTTTCCAAAAAAATATTTTGTTTTTTTATCAAAATAATGAACTACATTATGTCTGGAAGACGTCCATACCCAAGGCCTAAAAATTCTTGACGCCGTGAATATTATCAAGAAGGAAAAGCAATGCCTGGAAAGAGACAAAGATACCGTAGTCAAACGGGGCCTTCCACTCTTTATGCTCACCTTTGATAGAACAGAGAACGTGGAGGACATCTTCAAAATCAAGACAATCCTAAACATAAAGGTCAAATCGAGCCATTGCGTAAGGGAAGAAGAACGGTACCTCAGTGCAACAGATGCCAAGGTTTTAACCACACGCAGGCATACTGCCAGAAAGAACCACGTTGCGTTAAGTGCGCCGGTAAACATCTCTCGAGAGAGTGCAAAAAAAACAAGCAGGTCCCAGCGGTATGCGCAAATTGCACGAAAAACCATCCAGCAAATTATCGCGGTTGCGAAATCGCGAAAGAGCTACAAAAAAGACGCGACACTCTTAAGAAACCGGTAAACCCGGACCCAAGCTCAAAATATCCTAAGACCGATAATCCAAAGACCGCTAGGACAGTCAAAAGGACAAAACCGATACAAGAAAATAAAAAAATTGCGCAACAGAACGTCGCTGGTCCAAGTGCAAAGGGAAATCCGACATTGGTTGGTGCGAGATCGTACGCGCAAGTCGCGACACATGGAGACGAGTCAAAATCAGATACAAAAGATCCGATACGCCAATTATTAACTGTGATATTAGACAAACTTGAGGAGCAAAGCAAGATTAATCAAGTTATATTTGACAAATTGAGCAAGCTCGAGTTCAAACCTCGAAAGCAACACAACAAAACATGAATATGCTAGAGTTTCTTAAGATATTGACATGGAACGCCAACGGCCTCCTAAACAAAATTAACGAACTAGAAGTATTTCTACGGAAAAACAATATTGATATATGCTTGATATCGGAAACCCACATTAAAAAGGGACATGAACCCAAAATAAAAGGTTACAGAGACTATCATGCGCATCATCCTTCGGAAAATGCCAGAGGCGGATCCTCTATTTATATTAAAGATTTCATTAAGCACTCAACAGACATAAAAATGGAACTCGATTCTATGCAAATAAGTTCAGTCTCCGTAAAAGTAAACCATTTAGACTACCTTATCGGATCTTGTTACTTTCCCCCAGGATATAGACTGGCAGACGACGACCTTGACCGCCTCTTTGACTCAATTGGGCCTAATTTTATTATCGGTGGGGACTTTAACGCGAAACACACTTTCTGGGGTTCAAGATGCAACTCAACGAAAGGCAGACTACTTTACAAAGCCAGTATGAAGCATGGTGTGGACTTTTTTTCGACGGGAAAGCCAACGTATTGGCCAACTGACAAAAATAAAATCCCTGACCTAGTCGACTTCTTTATAGCAAAAGGGCTAAACAAAAATCTGACGGAAGTAGAAGAATGCTACGATCTATGCTCCGACCACTCAGCAGTCACCCTGAAAACGGGTGGAAGCGCAGCAAAAAAGGAAGGACCACCCAGGTTAACTAGTAACAAAACCAACTGGGACGTTTTCCGAAAAGATTGCAAAGAAAATATTGCTCTAAATGTGCCACTAAAGACACCCCTCGAAATAGAAGATGAAGTTGACAATCTCGTGGAATCTATTCAGAGCGCAGCGTGGAAAAATACTCCCTTCCGGAAGACAGCCACACGGTACAATAAAGTCAAGTACACGCCTGTAATAGAAGACCTCATACGAGAAAAGAGGAGAGCCCGTAAGAGATGGCAACAATCCCGCGCACCCCCTGATAAAACTTATCTGAACCATCTTTGCAACAAACTTAAAAATGAGCTACAGGATCTTAGAAATCTCGAAACTTCTACTTACCTCGAGGGCTTGACTGCTGAAAAGAGCTCAAACTACTCACTTTGGAAAGCCTTAAAGTCCATAAGGAAACCCATAATGCACTCGCCACCAATTAAAAAAGCTAACGGCGAATGGGCAAAAGGGGACAAAGAGAAAGCGGATTTATTTGCCGAGCATCTAGAAGAAACATTCAGGCCATTCAATGGACGACCTTTGAACGAAGAATCAAATGCTAGTACGGCATCCGACAACTATAAAGTAAAAGCCGTATCTCTGTCCGAGGTCCGAGCTTAGAAACACAATAACAAAGCTTAAAAATAACAAAGCACCAGGATACGATCTAATCACTGGCGAAATTCTGAAGGAACTACCGAAAAAAGCATTAGTTAAGTTGCTCTACATTATAAATGCTTCTCTGAGACTTTCATACGTTCCAAGGCAATGGAAAGTAGCCGAAGTCATTATGGTTCCGAAACCGGGGAAAAGTACAAATGATAAGAAATCATATAGACCTATTTCGCTACTGCCGATAATATCTAAGGTTTTCGAGAAACTTCTGCTAAAACGATTACAACCAGTAATTGAAGAAAGACGCTTGATCCCAGATCATCAATTTGGCTTCCGGGTCAAACATTTCACAATCGATCAGGTGTATCGAATAACAAATGAAATTGAAAAATCTCTAGGATGGAAAAAGATTTGCTCCAGCGCTTTTCTCGACGTATCGCAAGCCTTCGACAAGGTATGGCACGAAGGCCTAAGGTATAAGCTAAGGACAATCCTACCGGACAAATTATACAAAATACTGAAATCCTACCTGGAAAACAGACTCTTTCGTGTTAGACATGAGACTGAATTCTCGGAATTCAAAGAAATTCACGCCGGTGTTCCGCAAGGAAGCGTTCTCGGCCCAATCTTATTCCTGCTCTACACAAGAGATATACCACAAGATGAAGGGACCATTGTAGCAACGTTCGCAGACGATACGGCTATCCTCGCAATAGATGAGTCAGTCGAATCATCAACGCGAAAACTCCAACGGGCTCTTAACAAAGTATCCGAGTGGACAAAGACCTGGCGAATCGCCCTTAACGAGACCAAGTCGACGCATATCAATTTCACGTACAAAAAGATAAACAACTTGCCCGTTTCCATTAACTCGGTACAAATACCATACGCAAACGAGGCAAAATATCTAGGAATGACCCTAGACGCGAAACTTAAGTGGAAGCCACACGTTAAGAAAAAACGCGACGAGCTCGAAATCAGACTTAGAGAAATGTATTGGCTTCTCGGAAAATTTTCGAAGCTAAGCGTATACAACAAACTGCTCCTGTATAAGCAAGTGCTAAAACCTTCTTGGACATACGGTATACAACTCTGGGGTTGTACCAAACCAAGCAATATGGCTATAATACAAACATTTCAAAACAAAACGCTAAGAGCAATCGTGAATGCTCCATGGTATATAAGAAATAGTGATATCCACAGAGATCTAGGAATTGCTACCGTGAGTAACGAGGTAACAAACTTTGCTCGCAAACTTCGTACTAGTATTCATGCTCATTGCAATAATGAAATAACCCGTACTCTGGAAGTGACAAACCTTGAGCGCCGACTACAAAGAACAAGACCGTTCGATCTAGCGCCATAAGGAGAAACCGCATGTAATGACGGTATTAGTAGGTGCGTTCGCTGGAAAGCTACCTACCAAACGTGATTAACACTACAGAAGCGTAAACTACTTGTTAAGGTAACTTAGTCGTAGTCATCACAAAAATGAAAAAATGAAAAAATGAGAGGAAAGAATTTCATACCACTATGAGCGAGCGCTGCCGGATCTCATAGTGCCTCTCTGAGGAGTGAGGTTTAGCACGTAGGCAGATTATTTATATCTGAATCGGGCATAACCAATGGTACGGGCCATTGGTATCTTTTGAAGATTACTCACCTCCTGGCGCAACCACAAAAAAAAAAAAAAAAAAATTAGGTCTGTTCCTTTGCTTTTGTAGTAAGAATGGGAAAGACTGTCAAAATGGCAGTGGTGGAGATAAATTCTCTGACAAAGAGAGACACTTACGAAAAAGTTAGGAACGATTTTGTTGTAATCTTTAAAAAAGGACAGATACATTGTTCAAATATTGAAAGAAAGTGGTACGAAAAGGTGGAAGAGTTTGTACTGATTGAACTACAAGCATTCGAAAGGAGGAAAAAGCGACATTAAGATTTACCTACATGGAAGAGATTGTTTCTTGTAACAGCGAAGAAGAATTTCGTCGACAATATCGAAAAGAATCTTAAACAGAACATTCAATTTTATTTTGCCGCCTGTTGATACCATTTTAATAAGCAAGAAATCCAAAAATAACCAACGCATATGCCAAATAGGACAACAAATTTCAAATCAGCAGTTAGTTGTAAGGTGACTGACGGCTTTTCCACTTCTTACACCAAGAAATTTGTTGAGTAAAAATTCGTAAAATTCTCAGTGGAGGGGTAATATTTATAATGCTCTCTCGAGGACGCTTTCTTTTACAAATTTTTCGAGTTAAGGAATGCCTCTGAGTAAAAATTCGTAAGATTTAAAAGTAAAGGAACGGACCTATTATTCCATCTGCATAGATGGGGCCTTCAGCTTAGGGTAACAAGCTGGCTCTATACTGCGGTGATCAGGCATATTCTGTTTTATGGAATTCAGGTTTGGTGGCCCGCAATAGAGAATAAATGCAATTCTAGATCTATGGAACGTATACAAAGATCAGCTGGTGCATGCATCACATGGGCACTCAGGTCCACACCTTCGAATGCTTTAGAATAATACTATACCTTCTTCCGGTCGATATCTACGTGCAATTAGTTTCATCTATGGCAGCCTTAAGACTTAGAGAATCTCACAACTCCAACTTTCAGATAGGCTAGCATAATCCCAAAAAAAAAAAAATATTTCCTTTCGAGGAATTTAACATTTTAACATTTCCCAGAACGTTACCAATGGGAAAATGGCACAATAGAAAATAACTATGCACTAGAAGCTTATACAGATGGCTCCAAATTGGCGGAAGGAACGGGATCGGGACTCTTCGCTCAATCACCCGAGATTAATATTGGCTTACGTCTCTCAGACCACTGTAGCGCCTTTCAGGCTGAAATACTGCTATACGCGATACAGCCTGCAGACTTGCCACGGTAAGGCTATCATCCTCTACATAGACAGTCAGGCAGCCATAAAAGCTCTGAATACACCAACAACCAGATCAAATTTCCTAAAACAGTGCAAACAGATGTTCAGTAACCCTGTGCTGGGTTCCATAAACAGCATAAAAACCTGCGTCACATCCAAGCAAATCTGGCCAAAACTAGATGCTGATAGGACTCAGAGACTTCTCTCTATGAGTAAAAACAGAACAGCTCCGTAGTAGGAGCATTAACGGGACATTGTTTGATAGATAGGCACGCTCGCAGATTGGGAACACCCTACAATGATATCTGCAGAAGCTGCATTGATGAGGAGGAAGAAGAAACCGTTCACCATCTTCTTTGTACCTGCCCAGCTCTTGCAAATTTGCCAAAAAAAAAACAACTTATGTAGGTGAATTCTTCTTCGAGCTCCTCTGTGACTTGTCTCGCTCAGACATACGCTGTATCAGCAAATACACCAAAAAACCAAATGGCTTTAATGACCTTCCATATATACTCAGCTTTAGCAGTTGGTCTTATCGTTAAACAACCCACACCACCAGCGTCTCTTAGACGGGCTGTTTGTAGATTACAATCGAGGGGTAGACTGCTTCGGTTACCCTTCGTATATCCGGAACAAACCGTTACTTGTCCAAATTTACCTTTTGACCAAGTTGAAAGACCTCGCAGTATGCGTAGTAATGAGGCCGATTGCTCCAATCACCACTACTACTAGGTACGCTTTTTGCAACATCCGCCCTATTTGATAAGTTGCCAGAGGAAACAGACGAGGGTCTAAACGATACGGTCACCACCCGCATATCCGAAGGCATACTGTCGACCGGTCACCTCCTCCTTGACCAACCACATTAAACCTCATGCAAGGTACATTACGATAGGGCCGATCTTCAAATCACCTATGGTTTATACCGGTTTACGTCATTTTGGTTGCGATACCAAGTAAGTATCATTTAAAAGTACTTGCATCTTAACTCTCTAGGAATGCGTTTAGTCTTTCTCTTCCCACTTAACGTTGTAAATTCTTAAGTCTTACCTCTTTTGTCGATTATCAGTGGTGAGTTTGGTCGCTTTTGTTCAATCGTTTGTTGTTTCAAAATAAATATTAATAAATTATTAAAAATGAGCCCGCCAGCTTTCGATTAAGTGGAAAACATCTATATTCCACAAAATGTATTTTATTCTTGTTGAAAAATGAATGATTGTTTTCACTGGAATTTGATTTCGATGCAAGTAGGTATGATACTTTTTATCCGATACCCGCGTAGGTTTCGATACTTTTTGACGTGTAAACATCTAAGCGCGCGTTGTTGGAATCTGGTGGAGTAATTCCACACATTTAACTTGCGGGGACGGAAATGCGTCACTGTATTTTATCATTGCATACATTTTTTGGAATCTGGTGGATTAATTACACACATTTAACTTGCGGGGATAGGGAATGCGTCACTGTGTTTTATCATTGCATACATTTTATCATTGCATACGTTTTTATCATTGCATACATTTATGAGCTGGGGCATATTAATTTCAGCTTTTTGTTGATGTGAAAAAAAATTTCTCCATTTCGTCCTTGCACCGTACTCAGAAGAAATTTCAAGAATTCTGCAGGATCATAAGCGGAGACTTCAATATCAATTTTGCAACTCCAGAAGCTCAACCATTTATTGATTTAATGCAAGATAAATTAAATCTTCAAATGAACTCCAACCGAAAAATTTCAACAACACGATATGGAACAACCATCGATGCTGTCTTCCAGCGTAATCTAGATAGATTACAGTCTCGAATGTACATATCTTACTTCAGCTACCAAAATCCGATTGTATCTATTCTACCGAAACTAGCACAGAACGAATAAATTATTGTTATTTCATAACATATACCAAGAATACGGTTATTACAATTCCCTCTTTTCTCAATGACGTGTATCAAGACACACACATACCGCACGCACGGTGTTTACACATACACATATTTCGGGACTGTTGGATACAGTCGCACCAATTTTTTTTCGATACTGGAAGGTATCGTTTCATAACTAGATGTCGGATGATTACAAGCGAGGGGTACAGTGCTTCGGTCACCCGTCGTATATCCGAAGACATATCGTCCAAAAATTATCCCCAGTTCCCTCTCTTCAAGGAGTTATCCGAGGACTACAGGCGAGGGAAAGACTGTTTCTGTCGCCCTTCCCCTATCCAAGGATTAACTGCCCCGATTTTCTCTCCGAGACGTAGGAGGATTGCAGACGAAGACAAGTTGTCACAAAGACAGCGATAATACGCCCACTAGCATGTCCGGCTTTGATAGCACTCTGGCCTGAGCAAATTCAAAAATTTCGGAGTTCCGAAGAGTTCTGATTAGAGTTTCATAAAGTGCACAATGAGCTTAATATAAATCCTTATAAAAAAAATCTTCTAAAGACTGTTGAACATATTGTATTGAGTTTTGTCAAATGTAGGTCTCTCTCTCACAATGTAGTGCATCCTTCTTTTCATTTATCACACACACACATATACCAATATATTGAATGTGTTCTCTTAGTCTGTCGTTGGCTTCGTTACAGTTCAGTTGTCTCGTGTCTCGATTAATAAAACATTCTTTCATCTATTACATCTATTACATCTATTATCTATTACATATAAATAAAATTGGTGTAGTTCTGTTCGACTAAAATTGAATTTGACTGCATGTTTTTAAATGCAAAAATCTTAGAAACTGCTAAATATATTCTGGTGCATTTTTCACAGGCGTATAGAGGATACCTATGACTACAATCTCCACTTTGTTTTAACTCTATATCTCTATAAATTCCGGAAAAAATTGGATAAGAGTAATTTATTTTTTCGTTTCGTTTCACTTTTTTCTTTGCAACGCTTTGCGTTCATATACTAAATACCAGCTTATAGAGGACATCTGCAGGTACAACTTAGGATATCCATTATCTCGATAACTTAAAAGGTTTTCAAATAAATAGGAAAAACTTGAAACATTTCTACGATTTTCGCCTCGGTGAGTGGATATGCACTTCATTCTCAAATCAAACATACTAACCGCACAATATATTGACATCTCTTTTAACCTAAGTTTACTCCTGTGACGGAGAGGGAGACAGTATACTGTTTGGTTTGCTTGGAAAAAAAGAAACACATAAAAGAAATGTCAAATCAGTGTTAGTATAATGTAGGGTAAAAGTCCCTACACGTAGGGATCTAAAAATGATACCATAAGGAAAAAAGGACAGAATTGGATAACGTAGAGATTTTTTTGGACGAAACATTTTCATCTTTGCTCAGTCAAGAAATATTTATTATTTTTTTTTACTTTTTATATTTTGCTCTTACATTCGTCGATATTCGCTAAGGAATGAAATGAGATGACATGATTGAAGAGTCAACAAAAAGGAAAAATTCATTTGTGGTTGAGATTGCGTATGAGAAGTTTGATTCGATTTTATTCGTGTATGTGTGGATAAAATAGTTATGTAGAGAGATTGTATTGAAAATCATTCGACGGTGTAGGGAAAAAGTAGGAATTTTCTTTGTGCACTGTAGGGTTTTTTTTGTTTTGTATGTACATAAACTTTGTCAAATATGTAGGAATGTTTTGCTTACAAAAAAAAAATATATCTATCAATATCTATGAAAGAATGTCAAATAGATATTGGTATGCATTTTGTATTTAAAAAATTAAAAACTCCCATTTTATTCACATTTTGTTCGATTAATATGTACCTATAAAAGTGGAACACATGGAATACCCAGTGCGTGGTATTTAAAAGAATAGCCAAAGGACGAATGCACTATGGCTAATAAATTACATATCAATAGAAGCGGTTAATAGGACTATGCCAGATATGCTAGATAAAAACAGATTTGTCGGTGGAGTTACATATTTGTTCTCTGGTGATTTCAGATGAAGATTAATTATTAAACAAACGTTCAGTGCTTTGGCGATACTTTAGAACAGTGCACTTGACTCAGAATATGAGAGCAGTATCGGGGATTCTGATATTTGCAAACTTATTTTTGAGAGTGATTTCGTTGCAGAAAAAGGTTATTGGGGCGTTAATTCTAACTGGTTGTGGTAAAGGAGATACGGTCTATACCAAAAATACCAATAATTCCCAACAATAACCCTATTCAGTTTCAACGGATTCAATTTCCTATTTTTTTTTTTTGACAATCAATAAGTCACAGGCTCAAACTTTAAGAAAAGCGGGATGCGGGAGTTGATTTAAGCAAGAATTGCTTCACGCACGGGCAAAATATCACAACTGTTATGAAACCACATTTTGCACGTGCGAAGCCGGGCGGGTACATCTAGTATTAAATAAAACAAAACGTATTAAGTTTATTCTATTTCTTTGGATATTTTACAGATATGGAACAAGTGGTAAACTTATAAAGTCAATAAAGACAATATCGGAATAGGCGAAGAAAACCCGAGAGAACGAAAATTGACACAAAAAAACACCTCGTAACAACAACAACGCACAGAGATTGATCTCCTCCCCCGTTCTTATCACCAGTTAGCGGGCTTGTACTCGTCGCTCAGTTGGCGCAAGTGGTAGTCTCTTGGTCAAATGCAGAAATAAAATTGAAATGCAATGAAATGAATTATATACGGAAAATTGACTGTCAGAATTCAAACACGATTCAAACAATCACTTCAAGGAGTCTGATGGTGAATTAGTAGTGTAGTTCGAAATAGCTATCATTCCTACCAAAGTGACTGTTTCTACGAGTTTTTGTTAAGAGTTATTCTCTCAAACAATAATTCACAAACAAAAAAGTTTTGTTTATAATCCAAACAAATTTTCTCGTTTAGGGAACTCCAGACTCTTGCATTTCGATAAAAAAAAGGGCATTATTCTGATAAAAAAAAATATATACATATTTTTTTTAAATGGGGTGCTGTCGAAATCGAAGAATCGAAAAATATTTTTTTTATGTAATTTGCTAATTTTTTTGGAAAAAAAAAACTATGAGGAACTCTAGAACTATGTTGTTTCTATGCGAAGAAAAAAGAAGAATTTATTATTTTCACAAATGGGGTCCTCCGTGAATTTGCAACCCATATTTAAGAAATTTTAAAAATGTATATACTAAACGAACTGAACTTTTCAAATTCTTAGCAAGAACTCTAGAACTGCCTAGAAGGAACTTAGGAACTCTAAAAAAAAACAATAAAAATTAACATTGTGGTGCCAAGTTCACGAACCCGTCTTAGGACAATATCCTACTAGTACAATTGTGATACAAACCTTTTCATCGGAAATATTCGGAGCGTACTTTCCCACTTTGTAGTTGTTGAGAATGTGCTCCAGGACATGCCTGTGGCTTGGTGAATTAAATTCAGACGTAAGATCCTTTCCAATACCCGATTCGATGAGCTCATTGACGGAGGCAATATCACTTCTGTTAAAAGAAAATGCAAAATGTTCAGATGTTCACCTTAGAAAAGACTGCAAATATTCGCCAGACTTACTTGTAATCGTTGACATCACAAACGTAACCGTTTATGATGACCCAGTTGCCCCCATCAGCTATTTGGTTCTCAAAGTCGTTCTTTCGTATAAGCAATGGCTCCTCTTGAATGGGTGATGTCTTATGCGTACCACGGCAAATGATTCCCGGCCAACCCATGTCGTCCGAATCCTAAAAAAGAAACAAACACTTTATAGTACAGCCACGCGAATAAGGATAAAATATAGTAATACCTGAATCTCACTGTCGCAAATAACCCGATTCAGGTTGTCCAAGGCGTGCAGAAGCGGTATAAATGTTTTCGTCCATTCGAATCCCTGCAAAATGGTCGGTTTATCACGATTCAATATCACTAGTCCAATGAGCATCTCATATAGCAGTGTATCCGAGATGTCTGACTTTAGGACGTCAACTACTCCATCCTTGCCCTGTAGAGCAATCTCATGCGCCTTCTGCAGCGACATTACACACAATCCGACTGCGCTCTGGACAAATTTACTAAGTAACGCCTCTGCGCCAGATGAGTCGTCGACTTTCGACTGATGTATATGCGAGAACAACAGGCGTTGGAATCGATGCAACAAGTCCAAGCTGGGACTCGTGTGCTCGGGTAGCGCCATCCCTCCGTCATCTTCAGTCTTGATCATACCAGCACTAATCAACAGCTGTGATAGACGAGCTTGTGTTAGAGCCGAATTGTTCCGTAGGAGTTGTTTTATTAGGTGAAGAAGTGGCAAATTGTGCCCACTGTCGGGGCATTCTGATGTTTCCGAACGTATGGCTTGATTGAGAGCGATTTCAAGTCCACCTTCGGCCATCAGCGAGCCAACAAGAAGATCTGTCATAAAACGATGACCGGATGATGAGATACCCGGCTCCGACGGCAGTAGAGACGTCAACGTTTGTGCTCGTTCCGAAGCTGTGGGCAGCAGTACACTCCATCCAATTTGTAGCGTCCATTGGGCGGCTTCCTGCATTGTTTTCAAAATACACGATCCCCCAGCCAGACTAAGTATTCGTGTTTTCAAATTGACCAGCAACCTGGAGCCTTCACTTAAGCCAACGGATTTGGGCGAGACACCATTGGCAATCAGAGCATGCAGCTGCAGTCGCAAAAGGTTCAAACAAGCAACCGCAATGCACTCTGATTCCTGGTTCGGTGTTTGTCTTACCTCTTGGCCGCAAACCATGCCCAAGAGTTGTTCCAGCAATCGAAATGTGTGCTCGGATAGGTCGATGACAAATGGAATTTTTGTTGATATACCCTGTATCGACGTTTGACTCCATATAATGCTCTGAGTGGCTCCACACGAGATTCCCGACACACGTACGGACGGATGGGTAGCCAGAATTGGCGATGTTAAGATTGGATCTTTGGAAATGCCCTGTGGACACACTTGCTGATAGTCATTGCGACCCCAGCCGAACACCTCTCCCGTACTGCTCAGAGCCAAGCAGTGAGCAGCTCCTACTGCTACGTCGACAATAACTTTCCCCTCTAGAACATGGATTAGCCTTGGTGTGTTTACGATCTCAACAACTCCTTGTATGCTTTTATCCATACAACCATGACCTAAGCGGCCGCCAAGACCCTTTCCCCATGTGTAAATCTTTCCATCACATGTCAGCGCCAAACTGAACTGCGACCCAGTGAATACTCGTTGAACTCTTGGCAACGCTTCAATAAGCACGGGTAACTGCGATCCATTGCAACAGCCGTTGCCCAGTTTTCCATAGTCGCCATCGCCCCATGCAAAAACCAGACCCTCCGCTGTTACGCAAAGTGTGTGCGAATCGCCGCTACCGAGAGCCACGTCCACAACCTCATATTCCATCAAGCACTTTACCAGGGTTGGTGAAAATCTGTCATCTGAATGACCATGCCCTAAGCGGCCATATGTCCCACGTCCCCATGTATACAAGTTGCCGTTCATTGTTATTGCTGCGCTGTAAGTGCATCCGCAGTGCACACTTCTCACATTGTTCTCTAAGCTGGTAATCTTTTGCGGATCCTCCGTGGGGAGGGCATCGCCATGTCCTAAACGGCCACCTTCCCCACTACCCCAAGAGTATGCGCATCCATTCACGTCCAATGCCAAGTAGTGCCGACCTTCACAGTGTGCCGAAATGCTCCGGATGCTAACTCCAGAGAAATCGTTTACCAACACCGGGTCAACCTCTGGTTTTGTTATTTTCCATGTATAAACCTTTCCACACTGCGTGAGAAAGAGTGTGTTCTCTTCTGAGAAAGCCACCTGTTTGACTTGAAAACTAAAGTTAACGACGGGAGCCGAGTAGAGTGGATAATTGCTCTGTACACCAGGCATTGGGATGCCGACAGCTGGTTCGGCCGTAAATCCATAGTGGTCATTGCAGAGCGCAAGCCAACCCAAAGCGAACACTTGCTGCTGATCGTGTGACGGCTGTACTGGCTGTTGTTGCGACTGACTTTCGACTCCAATCGACTTGTTCTTTGTTACCACCGGTATCGCCGAGCCAGTCGGCAAGTGCGGCTTTGCTAAACGATCTAGATGCGAAACTATTACGACAGCCGATTGTTTTAGGTCTACATTGGACGTTTCCTGATCGGGCAGTGTGAGAAATCGCAGAAATGACTCTGTAGCGCTCGCTGGAAGAATGTCTGTTGATGTTGATGGCATGCCATAGTTGCCGATGGTCTCGTATCGTCGAAGAATTGGCACAAGGGGTGCGCCCGTATTTTGCGGAGTGTCACGGTTATCGTCGGTCTCCTTTTCTTTTTCCCAAAGCATCAGGAGAAGGACTATCGCTTCAAGCGATGCACTGAGAGTACCCTTCTGGGCACCCAGCTCCAGCAGTAAGCACAATGCAGTGTGCCGGTCTTCACGTGGTGCAATACAGCGACCGCCCATAATGTCACCCAAAGCGACTTGTCGCAGGAATTTAATGGAGCGTTCAAGAACTTCAATCCAGAGCGGGGAAACCTGTACGAGTAGAAACAGAAAAATTAGTAGCTGCATATAAATTAAATTTAATTAATTTTCGTTTTAAAAAAAAAAAACTTTATTTCTATTAGCAAACCAGCAGTAATCAATCAATAAAAACATTCTTCATAAAACTAGAGCTTAAGTACTATTTTAATGCTAACGGAGGCGGGGAATCTTATTGCGATTCTATTGCAATTGTACATAGTTGGGAAATAATAATTAAAAACATATTTCATTTCAATTACGATCACGTATGCGGTAATTCGCCCCTACTACACTGTTTTCTCATAATCATTTCTTTTTTTCTTCTGGCATAGAGTTACCACAGTTGCGAAATGATATTTTTGTAAATATCATTTGGCTTTAACAAAATTATTAAACATTCAGCCCTAAGGCCTGTTTTCTTATACTACTCATAACGATTTAAGTTCTACTTAATAACCTTAACCATTTAAGTCCCGAATTATTTGCATTCATTGAAATTCTTCCATATTCATAACCATGGCTTAGAAATCAATAAATTACTTATTTTTGCTAAAATTTTTATTTTTTGATAAGGGGTCCTAGTCTTATAAGCTGATCTCGTTTGAGATAGCTGGGACAATAATTCAAACAAAGTTCTATCTTTCATTTATTTTATTTTACACATTATGAAAAGTTTTAAAACAAGAAATGCATAATGTTACATCGCATTTCGCACAAAATGTTCTTGGCCTTCCAGTGCATCCATCTAGTTGGCAATGTCAATGTTAGACCTTTTTTCTAAAATATGGTTTTTGCCATCGTATCTTATTCCAGGTAAAACCTTTGAACGCGAAGATGATGGTGTTGATGCTGGGCGACCGCGAGCAACTCTCAAATCTTTTCCTAACTTTAGATAAGTTGTGCCTATTTCTGATTTGATTATTACTGATTTGGAAACTGTGTTGTCCTCGTTCATCCTTTTGTATAAAGTAAACGTGTTCACCACAGCCATATCAATCATTCTTGTAAAAAGGCACCAGTAGGTACCATTTCACGAATAGCAATTGTTTGTTTTTCCAAGAGCCAATCATGATAATCTACACGCCCCATATATGTTTTGTAATTGTTAATTACACTCGGTTACCCACATTGATTTTGTTTCTACTAGTTGGACACCATCGCTTTACTTGTGACAAGGGAAGCTCAGTGTCAAAGTTTGTGGCCACAAAAAAACACTTGTTCTTCCATTTGACTGTCAAAATTTTGTTTTTGTTGTCAAACTTGCTGTTATAGTACCCCCTTTTCTTTTTTTGCATATCTTTGTCAGATATTAATGGACACTTTTTAGTTCGGATCTCTCTTATGGTACCTGTTGCTCTGAAACCTTTGCTTTTCAAAGCAATGAGTAGTTCATGCCCCGTAAAAAAGTTGTAAAAAAAAACTCGATGTTTAGAGGGATCTTCAACACATTGCAGCATTTCCAAAACTACCCTTGATCCAAGAGGGGTGTCCTGTTGCCCACTAGATGGCTTTCGGCAGTAAAGTGAAAAATTGAAGCAGTAACCATCTTCACCACACATGGCCCAAAGCTTGTATCCAAACCTTATTGGTTTTGCACGGATAAATTTATTGATTGGGTAGTGCCCGTAATACCTAACTATCATTTCATCAATTGACAAGTTCTGATGAAAAACGCTCCATTTTTGAAAGTTTGTACATATAAAATCCATCAGGGGTCTACACTCCGTTTCACTTGAATAGCACACCATGCAAATTGCCATTATTCTTTTTATATTATCTTTAATAATAAAGCCAAGATTTGTTTTTATTTTTTAGCTGCAAGTATAAAAGTTAATCTTATAGAAAAAAGTAACATTTCTTTCAAATGCCCAACACGTTCTCAAAACCAAGCTAGAAAAGAAAAATACTGAAAAAATACGACTTGTTTTTTATTTCACATGAATAGCACACTTCAATATATTATATTATTATGTACACTTAATAATATTTTAAGTATGAACAAATACCTATATACATATTAATATATATTCAAGGGAAATTAAAGTCCAGGCTCGTTGAATTGCTTCGATTAGCTCAGTTTTTGTTGAAAACTGCTTTCCCGACTCATAAACTTTCCGGACCAGCCATCCCCAAACATTTTCTATAATGTTAAGGTCCGGCGAGTATGGCGGCCAGCTCAAAAGCGTGACATTTTTGGACTCGATCCACGATTTTACCACACGGGCAGTGTGTATAGGAGCATTATCGTGTTGAAAAGTCCACGATAGAGGCCCAAAGAGATCCTCCAATGTCGGAAAAGACTTCTCTAGAACATTTATATAAGTTCTAGCGTTCATGTTTGTTGTTAATATTTGAAGCTCACAGACTCCATAATATGATATGGCCCCCCAAACCATAACACCACCCTCTCGACTGTGTAAGCGATCTAACTGATGAGTTTCCTTCCTCAAATCGTGAAAATAATAATGGAAGCCATCAGGACCCTCCAAATTGAATTTTTTCTCATCTGAAAAAAGAACTCGGTGCCATTCTTTGTTCCATGACATGTTCGATCGGCAAAATGTTAATCGCATTTCTTTACGTTGAGGGGTAAGTGGTGGTTTTTTTTTTAGTTTAAGATGTTTGATGTGTTGTGCTTTAGAAATGACCCGCCAAACAGTTGTTTTACTTGCTTGGACTCCTGATTTTTCTTTAATTTTGGCCAAGGAATCATGCGAATTCGAAGCGTTGCGCAGAATTGCCCGCTTATCTGCAGCAGAAAGTACACTCTGCGTACGACCTTTCATATTTTTCCCGTACTTGAGTTCATTTTGAATAAAATTGCAAATTACTTTCCTGCTTCTTCCGATATTTTCCGCTATATCACTCACAGAAAGGCCACAATCTCTATAGGCTTTTATTTTGCCTTGTTCCTCGCCCGTTAAAGCTTTTCCGCGGCCCATTATAATTTTAAATTAAACACAATGTTATACAAATAATAATTAAATTTAGCTTTGATCAATAATTGAAAACTTGCACTGAGTAAATGAACTTTCAACCACGATGTGCTATTCAAGTGAAACAAAAAATTCGCTTCAATTATACACAACACTAAAAGAAAACAGCAGAAAGCATATAACGGTACATTTCCAGTGCACCATATTTTTTTTTATGAAAGTTGAAATGAAGATGAAGACAAAACAAACAAAAACAATAACAACGAGGAAGAAGAATATTTATTGATAAGCAAATAACAACAAATATATGAAATGTGCTATTCAAGTGAAAAGGAGTGTATTTTAAAACTCCTATCATGTTTACTTACACGACACCTGCTAAGGCATTGTTTTGAAAATGAAGTGCACTTTTTACAGATAAATACTGATTTCTGTTCATAGCGTCTTTTACAATTTGCACTCCTAGATCGTCTTCTTCGGACCAATAGTCTTTTTTGCTTGGCAAAGTATGGTATCCAAAAAATATCCGAAATCTAATGAACACTTTTATATTATCCTTAGTGATAGTGAACGACATGTTGTTTTTTATCTGATGAGCATAACGAAGAGTTTCATTTACGATGAGTTCCAAAACAGAATCATTAAAGAACTCTTGAATGAGTTTTACAACACTTTTTCCACTTAAAGATGTTTTTACACTTTCACAATTGATTGTATCAGTTGTATTCGAAAAGCTGTAGGTAGGGTCACTCGAAGACCAATTTACTGGTGTAGTCTTCAATTTCTTAGCACTACTCGGGCCTGGTTGAAACGTCTCATCAACTTTATCATCTGGTACATAAACCTCCAAATCATCATCAACATTTTCTTCATCTGTAAGCTCGTCCACATCAGGTGGCAACGCCAAAATATCAGCCTCTATTCTCTCCGACTGCAAGTAGGCTACAGCTTCTTCCATATTTCTGAATGCACGATGAGATCAGTGATCTTTACATATATATATCTACGCCAATGGTATATATATTATCTCGCTACTTTCACAACATAATTGATTCGATATTTGAAGAGAAAAATATTACAAAAAAATTGTTTCTTACCTAATATTTCCTTTATTATAAAAATATATACAAAAATCGTTTAAGCACGCACTGAGTACCTCGAATTCAAAAGCAATTAACGAGAGAAGTGATAACCTAAATACCATTGCAATTGCTCTAATTTAGTGGAATACATGCTTAATAAATATATTGTCCTAACGGTTTCATTCCAGCCACTATAAAAAAAAAAAATTTGTCTGCGCCAATTTCAAACGAGATCGCTGGGACCTAATGGGTTAAGGGCTACTTTTCCTTTGCCATAAACTGTCACAGGAGATTTTAAGTGGAACTTACAGCCCTATTATGGCTATCAAATATCAATTATTTGATACTTGATAACATCTATCAATTCATCGATAATTTGGTATTATGAGTATCAGTTGATAATTTTGACCCCATTGTGAATGCTAATCAAAAAATCATTGAGGAGTGGTTCTGTTTTGAGGTTTGACGTTTCTTATTTGTTTTTTTTTTTTTTTTTTAATTATAATCCCCTTCCCCGGGCCTAAGAAATGTAATACATAGGAAATAGCACACACATTGCAATTGCAACGTCCTGGACAGAACTAAGCTGTACAGTTGTGTACTGCTGCTTGCATTTGAACTTAACACTAAAAGACAGATAATGCAAGAACATAGTTAATTTGTTTATGTGGCTTCGTTAAATAAATATCAGAGTAAAACGTACAAGTGGTCGGCAAAAATCCTCATCCAAACCCTCCGCGTGGGTGCCGGCTGGTAATAACCGCCACAGTTGTCTTGTGCGATGTCAAGACGGGGTTAGCTGAGGTCAGGGAGCATTGCATAGGATTCTTAACTTCTCAATAGTTTAATTTTATGCACATGCTTCTTGACCATAGGGTAGAGGTACCTGATTTCAGTGGCGGTGTGAGCGCTTTCATGCACAAATCCGTACCGAAGAATGCAAGGCTGGGGGTTAAACCAGTCGCTAACGAGCTCCTTCAGACGCACAGGCGAGGTCTGTCGTAAGCCAGCCTTTTCCCGGCATAACGGCTCTACCGGGAAGGACATATATCCCGTTTTACTCGTGGGACCAAAATACAAAATGAACAAAACAAATAGAAAATAAAATAAAAAAGTTTTAAATACGTCATCCGAAGATGACCTACCAGCCTCCAGTCAGGAGACAGTAGTGGGTAGCGAAAGCCTTGAGAGGAGTTCCACTCTAGCAGCGATCCCAAAACCATCAACATCCTCAACATCCAATGCGCAGGACACTCGCACCAGTGCCCAAAAGCGCGGATCCAGCCACAAATCGACCAGCAATCGCCGGAAAAGCGCGTACAATAGAGCCATCTTTATTCTAGGTAAGATAACCAAGAACGTTATCAAGGCTGAGGAACCGCACAACAATACCCTATCGTTTCTGATGCTGATAACGGAAAACAGTGCGGACCTGATCGAACAGATCGGCTGCAAACTTCATTTTGGCATCAGACACGCAAAGGTCAAAATATTCCGATCATCAGGTCAGACAGACGACTTAGACGAAGTCGAAGATGCCAGCAAGTTGCTGGAAGACATGCTGATCGAGACAACCCAACCCACATCCCAAACCAACCCAACCACCGATGACACCAATGCTGAAAGTTGTACAGATTAATCTGAAGCACTCGAAATGTGCTACTTATAATCTGATGATTCTCCTTAAGGAGAAAGACATCGACATCAGCATTGTCCAAGAACCATGGGCAAAAGGCACCAACATAAAGGGCCTTAACGACAGCAAATACAACCTATTTTACAACCATAATAACAACAGCCATGGTAAGCCAAGAACCTGCATTTTAGCTTAAAAACATATAAACGTTTTCTTATGTCCAAATTTTAGCTCGTCTGATTTAACAGTAGTTAAAATAGAAAATGCGGGAAACGCGGATTTGCTAGTGGCATCTGCGTACATGGCACACGACCGACTGGCACCACCAGAAGAATTCCATGAGGTAACCAAAAACAAGACCAACCAGCTGATGGGCTGCGATGCAAATGCAAGACCCCAACACGTGCTATGGGGCAGCTCAGAAACAAACGAACACGGTGAGTCTCTTTTTGATTTTATTATCGTTAATAACCTATCAATATGCAATAGAGGAAACACCCCAACCTTTATTTTTCCGAGCACGAATAATTTTACCAGTTAGGAGGATGTTATAGATATCACCCTTAGCCAAAATACTATTTTTTATTAGATTGATTTTATTAATTTCATAAATATTTCAACAATAATTAGTTAATTAATATAAAATCATTTGACATGGCATTGCCGTCTGCCGGGTTGACAAAACATAGATATGAAATATTGAATATGTATTGTTAAAAGTTTTCATTAATAATATTTTCCCTATATTGTAGAACAGTTTTGCAGTACTTAGTAAGTATCGATACGTCTATCTGATTTAGGACTTCTATAACTTGATTCTCCGATAACACATCGCTTCCAAGAATAGACCTCCTCGTTTCACGCAGTATTGGACACTTGCCAACAAAATGGAATATGTCCTCCCTTTCTTCCTTATTGCATAAACTACATATTGACGGTAAATCATCCCTGTGAGGAATGTAGTTTAATTTCAGGAGCTCTCCACGTAGCTTCAATACTGTTGCTATGACATCAGTGGCGTACTCATCACGAAAGTAGTTTCTCTTCTGCAGGTTATGACACAATTGGCTATAGATTGATCTGTGGAGTGACCCTGTTGCTTTATCCACGAATTCTTCTCTGATCTTTTCGTCGACCTGAGCAATAAACTGGTACAACTGTGGCTTCCAAGTGGTCGATGAGTCCTCCAGACATAGTTCTATACCATAACCACTAGCCAGTTCCAACCAATCATTAAACCATCCAATTTTCTTTTCAACCGTATAGGCCATTGCTTTTTTTGTTAATCGATAATTAGGCATGTTGCGCACTTGGAGAATGTAATCCACCTGCCGTTTAAGGGTTTTTATAAAGAGTGGCGATAAGCCTGTTTCTATCATAAGCATATAATTCGGCGTTTTCGATGGTAGGTGAAATGTTCTCTTTAGGTAATACCTCAGGAGCTTCTCCACCGTATCATACCTCTTGCCACCCCAAACTTGTGATGCGTACAAGAGGATAGATTCCGACACAGCCTCGAAAACTTTGAACTTGCTACTATGCGCGACAAATTTGTTGCTAAAGCATTTTCTCCACGCCACGTTAATAGCAGTTTTTGACTTGGCCAATTTTTCATTGAGATGTCTCTCCATATTGAGACTTCTCGTAAAATAGACTCCTAAATATTTGTACTCCTTGACTACTTGGATAAGCTCACCGTTAAATTTCCATTTTTCATTTGCGCAATTCCTTCCACCTCCTTTTTTAAAAATCATTACTTGGGATTTACTTAAATTAACTACGAGATTCCACATATTACAGTAGTTAGATAGCCGATTTATAGAAAGCTGTAGGGATTCAGGTGAGAGCGCCAGCAACACAATGTCATCTGCGAACAAAAGTGCTTTAATTAGTACTCCTGCATACTCTATGCCTCCTGGCAGATAATCTACTATGTCCTCAATGAATAGTGCGAAAAGGCTTGGACTCAGAGCACATCCTTGTCTTACTCCTGAGCCGGATTGAAACCATTCGGATAGTTTTTCACCGTTCCATACAGCTGCTTTAGTGTCTATATATAGGTTTCTAAGAACTCTTCCGAACTTTCGGGTCATACCCATGCCATACAGCTTGTAAAATAGTGCGTTTCGATCCACAGTGTCAAAAGCTGCTCTAAAGTCGACGAAGAATGCGTATAGTTTCTTATTCCTTGATAGAAAATACTCCACCATACTATTGAGGACAAATACATGGTCAACAGTGGAATAACCTCTCCGGAAACCTGCTTGATATTCCTTTAGTAGGTTATTGCTGTCTATCCATGAAGTCAGTCGGCATTGCAAAATTGAAGTAAACGTTTTGTACGATGCATTAAGGAACGAAATTCCACGGTAGTTCACTGGGTCAGCCGTACAACCTTTTTTTTTGATGGGGAAGATGAGGGCTTCCTTAAATCGCTGTGGAATTATTCCACTTTCCATAATGTTGTTAAACAGCAGCGTAAGTCTACAATGAAGCTCATCACTGCCGTATTTGTAAAATTCAGCTGGAATTCTGTCGGATCCTGCAGCTTTTCCATCCTTCAAAATGCTTAACGCTTGCTTAACTTCTTGCAAAACAATTGGTCTATCCAAAAGGTCATTTTCAAAGTCGGGTATTGCGTATTGCATGTTGAAAAGATTGCCAGATGGGTTCAGAAGGGCATAGAAGTGAGCCTGGAGGGTGTTGGGGCTTAGCTCGCTATTGATCACATACTTTCCACCATTTATTCTTTTAGCCAACTTCCAAAAATCTGAAGAATTTTTGCAGTGGGCTAATCTTTGAGCCTGTGTTTCGTAGAACCTTTTTTTCTTTTCATTACATAGTGATTTAAATCGATTTAAATTCCCTGTTGGCTTGTACATATGCATCCTTTAATAGCCCATCATTGAAACTGCGGAATAGCTCCAGCCATCCGAATGACCTTTTTCTCGACCTCTCACATTCTAGATCAAACCATGGTTCCTTGAACTCTTTCCTTCTGTTAATCGGGTGATTAATGATATCTACCACTTTCTTAATACAGCTTTCGATGCCATTGAAGATTAGCTCTTGTTGGGCTCCTAGCTGCTGGTCAAGTAGTCTTCCATACCTTGCTGCACTGCCAATATTCCAGACCAGTTTTGGTAAAAGATTCATTTCCCTTGTACTCCGACCATCATCCATCCTTATGTCTAAGGTGACCTTAGCCAAAATACCAAATCTATGAAAATCGAAAATTATAGAGTATCCAACCTGAAATCTTTTTCAGACAACAACTGGATATTCTTTGATGTAGATTTCGAGAAACCAAAACCTTTCAGAAATCCCAAACAAATTTACTGGCCAAAGTTCAATCAGGTCATTAAATCTAAACTCCAGAAATTCCCAAACCCAATGATCACATCGAACACAGAACTCGACACAAAAGTAAAGACTTTCGAAAAAGCCTTTAGTATCGCTTATAAAGTCTCGTGTCCGGTCAAATACAGCAAGAATACCCTATACCTCCGTGGTGGAACATTGAACTCACAAATCTAAGAAAATTAACTAGAGAGACGTGCAATATCTGCCATAGGTGTTAACACTGGCAGCCTTACCGAAACTGCCTCAAAGGACTCTGCAAGGCTAAGCAAAATACTGTCCAAAGAGCACTCCAACCCTTCTCTTCTTAGGAGGATGGATGGAGTGTGGACAGAGTCAACTGCAGAATCCCTAGAACTTTTAATGAAAGCAAAGTTCCAAGGGTGTAAGGATAATAACACAGAGTGCGGGTGGCCGTGGCGCAGTGATAGAGTGTTCGCTTGTTGAGTGGGAGGTTACGTGTTCAAATCCGAGCCAGTACCACGAAACATTTTTCACAAATAAAAACTGCGAATCAGTTTATGTGAATCATAAGCGAACACAAATATCAACAATTCTCCCCTAGCTATTAGGACGCCACTCGTGGAGAATATCCACTGCGCCACAAACTCTTTCCTATCCCTCTTTCTCTTCCTAAAAAAAAACTGGAATGCCGCGCTGTGCCCCGCATTATAAGGGTATTCATAACCCCTTGAGCGCGAGTAAAATTATAAAAAAAAAAAAAAAAAAAAACGAATCACAACGATCGGAATCCGGCGCCTGGGAAAACATAACATCCATTGTCACTGAAGAAAAAATCTCCTGGGCTATAAACAGTTTCGCTCCATACAAATCGCCGGGCCTGGACGGCATTCTGCCTATTATGCTACAAAAATGTCAGGACTTAGCACTTTCATGACTCACGCCGATTTTTAGGAGCTGCCTACTCAATAACCACGTACCCCATTCATGGAAGCAAGTGAGAGTCATTTTCATCCCAAAGACGGGTAGACGAGGTCACGAAATCGCGAAAGATTTCAGACCAATCAGTCTGACCTCCTCTGTTTTGAAGACCCTCGAGCGACTTTTAGACAACCATTTACGGGGTACGATAGAAATATCACTATCCAAGTCACAGCACGCCTACCTCAAAGGAAGATCGACAGGAACGGCTCTTCACGAAGTAGTGCGAACAATCGAAAAGTCAATACACTATAAAGAATATACTCTAGCGAAGCGACCTTTCTAGACATAGAAGGGGCTTTCAACAATGTACATACAGAAGCAATTCTAGAGTCCCTTACGGAGCTAGGGATATAAAACCATATCAGTCAATGGATTGTCTCTATGCTTAATACCAGAATTATTCAATCAACACTAGGAAATAGTAACATAACCAAATTTGCCAAATATACACAGACGGTTCTAAAATGGACTGTGGGGTGGATGCGGGAGTCTCTAAATCCTTTGAACTTCCGGATATGGCAACTGTTTTTCAGGCTGAATTGCTTGCCATCCGCGAGGCCTGCCGTCATATCAAACTACACACAAACTTAGTTCCGAGGCAAAAGATAGATATTTTCATTGATAGTCAGGCTGCTATCAAGGCTATCGCCTCAGTCAATATAACCTCAAAACTGGTATTAGAATGCCGCAAGGAGCTGGCCTCGCTTGACCAGTTCCAGGTTACCCTGATTTGGGTCTCAGGTCACAGCAACGTCAGTGGGAACGAACACGCTGACGAACTGGCCAGGCAAGGTTCATATTCCGCTCGGAGCGGTCAAAGCAAAGATCTCCTCAGAATTCCATACGAGGGCCAACCTTAGATGGAGCAGGCTTACAAACAAACACACACTGCAACATATCCATATATAGGTTTTAGCATTTTTCAAAACTGACGAATTGAAAGCATTTTACGCCCCTCTCTCTAAACTGACATTTTTTTTAGAGGGAACTGCATGGGCATGGGTTTGCTAGTATCATATAAATAATATCTGGGTGACCGAGCTTTGCTCGGTTATTACTATCCGAAAACCCCCATATATACCAAATTTCAGTGAAATCGTTAGAGCCGTTTCCGAGATCACAGAAATATATATACAAATGTATATACATACATACATACAAGAATTGCTCGTTTAAAGGTATAAGATAAAAATTAAAGAAAATTATATATAAACTTGAACATATAAAAAAATTTAAGTCTCCTGAATGCCGGTAGATGCCTTTTACTATGACGCGGACTTATTACTTACTTATGCGACTTCCAACGCTAATAAAAGCATTGGATACTCAAAGGTGCGAGGGTACCGCTCACGCTTCAGAGTTCAGAGTATGCATATATAAAGGGTGTCCGCCAAAGAATTTTCGACTTTGAATTTGAATAAACGGCGAGCGGGGTATCGGCGGAGGGGGGAGGCGTATTCATTACACTTACGCGTCGTGCGGATTTTAGTAGCCATGGATCGTTGGTCGGCGGAGCATCGTGCGTTTGCTGTAGAGGCATATTTTAAAAATAACGATTCTCCCGTGGCTATTCGCAAGACATTTCAATATTCGGCGTATACGGGATTGTCCTAGTACGCAACTTATTGGCAAGTGGGTGCGAAGTTTTCGTGAACAAGGACCTGTAGTGGGACACGGGCCAGGTGTATCGCGAACTGTGAGAACTGACGAAACAATTGAAGCAGTTCGTCGTGATGTTATTGCAAATCCACGTCTTTCACTAAGAAAAAAAATTCCCAAACCTATTCGTCTATGTTGGAAAACTTTTTGGAACCTGAGTTGGAGAACAATGAATGGGTAAACGGATCGACATGGTTTCAACAGGATGGAGGCATCAATGAACATTGTAAGGCGCATTTTCCCCGAAAAAGTCATAAGTCGTTATGGTGATATCCCATGGCCCCCCAGATCGCCAGACTTAACACCTGCGGACTTTTTTTTTATGGGGATTTCTTAAATCTAAAGTCTACGTTAACAAACCGCGAAATTTATTGCAACTGAAAAGATATTCGCAACGAAATCAAAGGAATTTCGCAAGAAACTTGCAAAAAAGTTTTCACAAAAAATATGGTGTTTCGTTTAAATGAGTGTGTTCGTCTCCGTGGTAAACATTTAACTTCAATTATTTTCAAAACATAAATCCGCATTTGTATGTTTTATTTTAAAATAAAAACGATTATATAAAAACCTGTGAATCTTTTATTATTTAATTTTAAATTCGAAAATTGTTTCGCGAACACCCTTTACATACAAGAATTGCTCGTTTAAAGGTATAAGATTAAAACAAAAACCTTGAACTCAATTTCTATATACAGCACCTCCACCCAGCGATGCCAACCTAGGCTTTTTATGCCTTTTAGGCATTATTTCATTAGCTAAGGCTTTAAGGCTTTTTTGTTTCCAAAAACGCATCTTTTTTCTATTTCAAATATTTATTTATTTTTTGATCTGATGGACTAAAACTGTGTTTGTTTTGTTCAATGCTATTTACCTACCTACTCATGAAACTAAAGTCATGAATTTTGTTCCTATTTCTTCTGTGATTTATACATAATTTAAGTTTTTTTTTTGGAAATAAAAATTGTTGTTGTTAATTTTGTTATATTTGTGTTTAATTTTTGATTTATTGTTCAAATTTACATAAAAAAAATTTGTAGCCATTATTTTATTGAAAAGGGCATCTTTTTTTCTCAAGTTAGGCTTTTTTTCGTCAAAATTGGTTGGCAACGCTGCTCCACCATCCGTCCATCACCACACCACACGTCATCATCCATCTGCGCATTTCCTCAGAAAGACATTGTCGCTGTTTTTTTTTTTCATATGAACGTGCTTGTGCGATGTGCGCCACAAAACCACCCCAAAGCAGAACAACGATCAAGAACCGCGGCTGCTGATAATATTCGATTTGAGAAAATAAATTTATATTTTTCGTGTTAGATTTTAGGTTGTATCTCAGCTTCTAGAGGACATAGAAAGCTGATTGATGGCTTGAAATAACTATTAAAGTGTTGGCTCTCCTACGTATTTTTTTTGTTTGCATTGATTAAGAATTGTTTAAGTAATGGCGAGTAAAAGGCAGTAAAGTCAGAAAAATAAGCTCAAAACGCATGAAAACTCGAAAACACGCGTTTTCCCAAACATAAGACTAATCTAGATCAATTGCTTACCCCCGAAAACCCCCATATACCAAATTTCAGCGAAATCGTTAGAGCCGTTTCCGAGATCACGGAAATATATATATATACATACAAGATTAGCTCGTTTAAAGGTATAAGATAAAGGAGCTTTTTGTTGAAATGTATGGTATGCTGGTAGACAACACGCATGGTCCCCGGTCTCGTACGGTGCGCACAGAGGAAAATTTGGCTGCTGTAACCGAGAGTGCGAAAATGAATTCATAAAACATTAAACGGTGGGCGTTACAAAGCCATGTTAATCGCTTTTTTTTTTACTGAAATTGACGCCATGGATTTGGACGCCACAATCGATCTTTTGAGCACCCAACTCGTGTTTTCAGCTGTCTTGGCGATGTCAATTGGCGGCTTCTGAGCTATGATTTGACCCCTTTGGACTTTTTTTTGTGAAGAACCGTGAAGGACCGATGTTATGCCAATAATCCGAAAGCGATTCAAGCACTTAAGACCAATATCATTTAAGCAATCCGTGAGCTAAAGCCCGAAAACATCAACAGGGTCTTGGAAAATCGGAGTGACAGTTCATTACTGCGAAGCCAACCGACGCAGCCACTTGAATAACGTTGTCTTCCATGATTAATGGATATGATTGCTTTTAAAGGGTTTTTCAATAAGAGCGCTACAAAAGTTTTTTTTAAATAAAACAAAAACGGTTTTGGATATCAATGAAATTATTTATTCCTGTGAAAATACGTTGTATGGAACTCGATTTCTTTTGCGTGGTCACCACGGGCACGCTTGCAGAAGTCCAGACGCTGAACCCAATTTTCAACGGTTTTCAAGCATAAATCGGCCGATACTGCCGCAATTTCACGTTCGATATTCGTACGAAGTTCATCAATCGTCGCTGGCTTGTTGGCATAGACCATAGACTTGACGTAGCCCCACAGGAAATAGTCTAACGGCGTCAAATCGCACGACCGAGGCGGCCAAGCGACTGGACCATTTCGTGAAATAACACGTTCTCCAAACTTGGTTTCAAATAAATTGATTGTGACATTCGCTGTATGGCTTGTGGCGCCGTCCTGTTGGAACCACATGCGTTCCAAGTCCATATCATCCAATTGGGGTCAAAAATATTCGGTTATCATTGAACGGTAGCGATTCCCATTCACAGTAACGTGCCGGTCTTGATCATCACGGAAGAAGTACGGCCCAATGACGCCGCCGGCCCATAAACCATACCCAAACCGTAATTTTTTCGGGATGCAATGATGACTCATGGAGTACGTGTGGATTGCTGCCTGACCAATATCGCATATTTTGTTTATAGACGAAGCCATTCAGCCAGAAATGAGCCTCACCGCTGAAGATGATTTTTCGATGAAAATCATTTTCAAATTGTTCCTCAGCCCAATTCACAAATTTACGATGCTTCTGGTGGTCAATCGGCTTCAGTTCTTGCGTCAATTTAATCTTGTAAGGATGTAGGCCAAGATCTTTTCGCAAAATTCGCCACAACGACGTCACAGAGATGCCCAACGCTTGAGAACGACGTGTTAGAGACACATTTGGGCTTTCTTCAACTGAAGCCTCAGCGGCAGCAATATTCTCATATATATCACTACGGGCACTTCTTTGTCTCACTGGCACGGGAACATTTAGTACTGTGCCTGTGGATTCAATTTTTTCCACTAGACACTCAATTGTTGATCTGCTAGGAGGATTATGACGACCATAAATTGGACGTAGCGCTCTTAACGTTGAGGCCACCGAATTTCGGTAGTAAATTTTAATAATTTCGGCTCGTTGTTGGCTCCTATATCTTTCCATCATGATGGCAAACCTTACTTAAGAGAAATGTCAAAAGAGCGGCAAGAAATTCGGCGTCGTTTGCTGTCCCTGTCGCTCTACTTTTGTAGCGTCCCTTTTGAAAAAGCCTTTACTAATTAAGGATTAAGCCATACTTCGTGTACATGGATAACATTTAATTTTGCTAATTTTATAGCATTTAAAACAAGTATTTGGCCAGTGTCAAGCCACGCTGCAAAAAAAAAAACGGAAAGCGGCTAGACCGAAAACCGGTTATTTTCAGAGGTAATTTTGTAATAACCGCCATTCCTACTCCACACTACCCCATATACGAGAAGATCTTTCTGATTAAGCACGGGATGGCTACAAAAAACAAACCAATAGACAATAAAACCAAAACCCATATGTCATTACAATGGATCTACATTGATCTAAGTGCGAAGGGTACAATATTTTCCTGTCCCCTCAGCCCTTTAAGCTAACCTAGGGCAGTCAAATCCATCTGTTTTTCAGCTGGAGGCATCACAATCCGCGGATAAACAAACATACATATAAGTTTGAAAAAGCTTCCGAAACCGCATGTTCTTATGGGAAAAATAAATCAAATAAAACAACCGCAATTGGCAAAGAGTTCATTACCACTTTGAGGTGCACCTGTCGAAAACATCCATATTCACATTTACAAGCATCGTTATGCAAGCAATTAATTCAGCATGACAACAAAAAACAAGCTACAACCTACCACCGCGCTGAATACGTTGGAATTAAAATAATTAATGTAAACATCTTGATTACCACATATTCCCATCGAACGGAAATAGAAATTCATTAGATATTCGCATCACATTGGTGCAGTCTCTCAGTTTGGGAAGACAAACACGTGTACCGTTGAAACAATGCGGAGAGCAATGTTTTGCTTTGCAATAAATTTATTTATTTTATTCTTCCCTTTAACGCTTTCGCTTTCTTTTCGCTATTGATTTTGTTTGTTTTTACTGAAGGATTAGTTTATGCATTTTGTATAGAATTTTCGTTTAGTCGAAAGTCCGAGACTAAATACCTATACTTGTTGTGGTACCGCAATGGAATGGACTCTTCCGAAAATATATCCAATTGGGGGAATGCTATATATATTTTCCCAATTCAGAGCAGCCAATCGGTTTTCGGCCAAGTCGATTGCGTGTTACTGTTTACAATTCTATTAGTAATCTCCATTACTGCCTGACAAGGACAAATGAACATTAAGAAGAAACAGCGCCTGGATTCCCCTACACCGTTTTCTAATCAACATTGTAGTTTGTTTGAAATTTTGTCACAATAATGTAATAGGTGTTATTATAATACGTAATTTCGGGAACGGTACAGTAACGACGTTTGAATGTGTAACGTGTACCAAGGTCATTAATTTGTAATTACAATAAATCGATAAAGGTGTGAGTTTAGTTAGAGAGAACAGCAAATAGAAGCAAAGATATAGAACATTTGGCCCGTTTGCTGATACTACTCATAGAGATTTAGGTTCTACTTAAATACCTTATGGCTACAGTTTGGAATTGATCGTCGGAAAGAATTCTCTATCGAGGGTACAAGAAACAAGGCCCACGCCGTGAAAAAGATCGATTTAATGCCTGCAGGCTTTGAATACTAAATAAAGAGACTGTAGTTGAAGAATTTTCTGAATAGTGGCAGCACTCCTTCCCGTAAAAAAAAAAACATGCATCGCCGGCCGGAACCACTTTCGACTGGGCCGCTTTCTGACAAGTGCATGGTGATTTATAAATTGCCAGACTTACGAAATTTATGCTTTGCTTTGTAGCAGTCAGCTTAGTAGATACAGCAATTTTTATACTTCTTCTGCAAGGTACATAATAGCACACATGCTTAATGATAATATTTGGATTTCAACAGTTAAGGGACTCATTTAGCAAGTAGATTCCGATGCAGCAGTATGTGTGGTTTATCCGCATTGCGCACTTGTAAGACCAACAAGCCGCGTCCACATGGACAAGACCAGGCGACTACGAGGAAGTAAATTAAGTGGAAATGATTTGTATAAGATAGTCGCAAGAGATGAGGTATCCAAAACAAACCCAACTTCTTGAAGTACAAAATATAGGCAAAGAAAATGATGATGATGTTCCTAGGTGCCATTTGCAATAAATGATAAAACTAGCGACGGTCCAGGTTGAGGAGGAATTTACGGAAAATTGACTGTCAAAATTCAACGGTTCAACTGTGAAATGCTCAAATTCAAACCAAAAGTTTGAGAAATACCTACATCACACAGAGCGGGAGGAGTCACATCAATCAAAGATAGCTGGGACATAGTTCCACATCTCGTGAAGGGATTAAATGCCCTAACACTGGGAATAGGTAACAAGTAAATTGTCATTCGGGGATAATACTTTAGATGAGTTTTCGTTTTATTTCATAAACAGGCGGTTTAACTTTTTACATTGTGGTATCCTCTGTATACCGTGTCAGTACAATCATTTTGTTTACACATAGACAGTAGGATTTAGATTGAAATATCCAATTGAACTTGAAACGACCTGAACTTTGTCGATCCGTTGAAACAATAAACACTATTCACCTGTAGTGATAGGTGCTCTGATCTGTTCCTAAAGCTGAATAAAAACTCACCTGGTTTGCGTCGAAGAGTGAAGCCTCTGGCAAGTCCTGCAATGATTCCAATGCTTCACTTAACAGCTCGCTGCACATCTCTGTATCTTCACCAGAACGCCATGCTCGTCGCAGAAATGCAAATGAAAAGTTTAATGCCGCACGGGTTCCGACACGAGCCAGGCCCAGCGTTGCACGTTCGTTGTCCTTTGACAAAATGCTGCCAATCGTCAGGTCACCCGACTTGAATTTTCCATTGAAAGATTTCTCCATTGAAGTGTTAGCTGGTGCCACGGCTGTCGTTATAGTGACTGTTGTTGCGACGCTAGCATCTTGACTGAAGCGTTTGCATTGAACTGTGGGTGACTGTTGCTTGCAACGAGCCAATGCCACATAATACCTCTCGTAAATGTATAGCTGCTGTCGCAGATGTACTGACGACAAGCAATTGCCAGCTGCCTGCAAGGAAATCTCATGCAATTCGCCCAATAATGTCTTGAGACAGTTTGCCTTCTGCTCAGCATTTGGCGTCTGTCCCCAGAGCCATGACTCAAACAGTGAATCCGATGAAATTGTATTCGGCGAACAAACATTTGTAGTTATCTTCTTGATGGCTAAGTCCGAGTCTAGAATGCGGCAGGAGCCACAATTGCATCCAGACAATGGTCCGCAGTAGCAGGAGCAGCACATGCACATGAGTTTCTCAACACCACAATAATGTTTGCCGTCATCTCCCAAATACGATAGATTTCCGGCAGCATTGACAACAGGCGCTGCGTGCGATGACACCAACTCACAGTCTTGTATCAAGTTATTCCACAAGACCGCCGTGTCCTCCACATTTCGCAAATTTGATATTAGATCAGCACGAAGCCATTTCGCGTCTAAAAATGGAAGCGGTCGCAAAAAGAGTTCGTTTCGACTATTTGTTGCCATTGTTGTCTGCCTTGGTTGGACGATGAAAAATACCACCCGTTCCCCTGGCTACACTGCACAACTTTTTGTGTGAAGTATGCGACTTGGTTTCGTCGTCTTCTTGATGAAAAACGTAAATGTTTTTTTTTTTTATTTTTCTTCCTTTTCTTTTTATCGAGGTCCTCCCGAGTTCCACATTGTTTAAACTATTTGTATCTCAATTGGTTTCTTAATTGAAATCAAATTAGTTTTCCCACCTCACCACCCTCTTTAGTAAACGCACAGAATTCCAAACTCACAGCAAAAAGAATGAAACCAAAAATGAAAAAAAAAAAACTCCAATTCACTTGAATATTCTTTCTCAATGACAGCCGACGGGAGGAGCTACCTAGTAATTTTATGAGAAAATTCAATTTTTTCCTCTTGCTCTTTAGTGGCACTTTTCAATTGTGTTTTTCCATGTATTGTTCACTGATTTCAATAGAATTTTTGGTTGCAAATTATTTGGCGAACTGTTAACTTTATTTTGTGTGTGTTTTTAATTATAAAATGTACGGATTTACAAGCGAGTAATAAAAATTTCACGGATAAGACAGAAAAAATGAAATCCGATAACATAACAAATATAGAACTGTCATGGACGTGTATTCCAATGGATTGCTGTTAGGGATGGCCAGTTGTGCTGTCATAATTAAGATTAAGAAATTTAATATGTCCTCGAGGTAATATTTGAAAATTCTTCGCGAAAAATGCAAGATAATAGTAATCACAATAGTTTATAATTTATAAGTTAACAATTGCTGTGAAATAATTTTGAAGAACTGATGAAAATTATCGTGCGCCCCAAGTTATTACATTTTCCTGGAAATGAGTGAAATGACAGTACACTGGAATGATTTTCCTGCTAATCTACTACAGTAGTTAGTAGTAGATTTTTTCGAAATTGTTCCATTTTCCAATCAGCTGTTATTTGTTTATATACATTGGAACGCGTTTGGTCATTGGAAATGTTGTCAAACAAAGTTTGAGGTTAGAATTGCTATGCTATATACTCTACTCTGCCGGCTTTTTAGCTTTTTGGTTCCTTTTGTTTTGGGGGTTGGGGTTTGTTTGTGTTTATAGGTTGGGTTACAAAAATAGTAAAACTTTAGGGGTTGATGCAAATAATGCGAGCGGTTATGCTTTTACAGAACTCAAATTAGGACAACAATAAAGAACATGTTCAAAAATTGTGTTGATTTTTAAATTTTCTACGATTTTTATTTCGGTAGGTATAGTACCTACTTAGTAGTTTTACAAACGGGACTAGGCCAATTAATTGTAAAAAATAAAAGTGTTAGAAGAAAGCGATTTTACTAGAACTGTTGGCGGTATTATTATTTGAAGAGAACTTCAAAGGGCATTAGTTTTCGATTTAGCAAGCTCAATTTTTTTGAAAAAAAAAAATAATAATAATAATTGTGTATAATATCTATGTGTAGCCTTCGATACTTTTCTACGCGTTTTCCATTCACTGGTAAGCGTGGTATGCAGTTCTTCACAAACGCAATATCCCATACAAAAGTGACACAACGAAATCATGAACGAAAAATTCCGCTCTCCTTTTCGTTTTGCAGTACGCAGCTGCTGCGAAATGATGACGGAAATGTGGGTAGTTGTAGTAGATTCCTTGGTACAATTATCCACTCTCTTTTCGCACACGTTTATTGTCCGGGACATTAATTGCTTGCGGAAATTTGGCATTGTCCTGCAGTGTTCATAAGAGGGTGGAGCAAAAATGAGAAATTTTGAAGCCGAAAATATCCAAACTCAAATACAAAAATTAAATCTGCACATTTTTTGGTAGGTAATAGAGACTTTTTTTAGTTTACATTTTGGAATGTTAACAAAAAAAAAACGCAAATGTACCTAAATGAGTTTTTATAATTATTATACTACCTACTTCGAAATGGGTTGGTATAAATGTATGAAAATCAATTGCAATGGATTTCCAGTGCAAGTGAAAAATATGTTTTTTTGCGGCCAACTCACAAAAGAAACCAAATTTAAAATTATTAAAATTATTATTATTAAATTCAGATTAAAATCTGAAATCCCCAATAATCGAAAAAGGCATTACCTGTTTAGAAAGTTTAAGTTTTACGAAAAGAGTAAGTTCGCAATAGAATTATAAATTTATAAGGATCCTAAAAATCGCAAAACTTTAAATAAAGTGAATAGCGTAAATTACGATAAATCCGAAATGAACATTTTAACGAGCCAAATTGGAAATAAATAGCCAGTGCTGGTAACACTGCTACTTGTGTATCAGCTGATGGAAATCTAAATAAATATTAAATAATAAACTAAATAGTTGTCGCAACAGGTCCGGAGGACCCTAGGCCTAACTTCTCACAACCATTCGTTTTGTGTGAGTTTTTCATTTTTGGAACGAATGGAAGGGATCTACAATTTTATGCCGACTCCAAAGTCCAAACGGCTAATTGAGAAGCTTTTTCAAGACAGTTATACTCTCGGATGTTTGTCAGACGTTCGCGAGAGGTGGCGCAGTGAAAAAAACCCTAAGATGGAATTTGGGTTTTTGCGGGCTTCGAACCTCGACCCCTCGCATAGTAGTCCAACACACTAACCACTAAGGACTAAGCTAGTGCGCCTACTGGAAATCTACACAAATTATTTTCCGCTGCCTTTTCGCAGACGTTTCGCTGTCCATTTGGAGACCACCGGAAAATTTCGTTCGAGAAGAACTGCATACCCCACGCTTGTAATTTGTTTGGTTAATAATACTAGAAATGCATTAGGACAAACATTGTTGAGTATTTTCCGCTTTTGGCCTTATGGAGGAGCTTTTTTTCTACCAGTGGTGCCTGTAGCTACTCTCACGGCACTCAAACACAAGATTTGCCACTGAAATAAAAACGGAACCGCTGGCATTCCAAAGAATTTGTTGTTGTCATTCTCCTGAAATTCGCGTACATCCCTCCACAACCAGTCTGCCACACAGCCGCAGGCAGAATGAGCACGATCGCTTGTGTTCGCTTGCTATTATCATCTACAAAAGTAAGCACTCACTGCTGTGACTGAAGCACATCAAAGAAGTGTTACCATATGTCAATGTTAGCATATCATTAAGGGTTTTTCTTTGAATTTTGTCAAAGAACTTTCGGTTTTGGTGCTTTTTGGAGCTTTTGAGAGCGGCATATTATGTGGGGTGCTGCCATTCGGTTTTAGTTTGTTTGTATTTCTGAAAGATCCAATAATATTCAGTTAAAACATATTGTGGTAAATCAGGCACTTAGTGACAGGCACTTAGTGAATCGCACCCTTAGGAATTGTGGTGAATCGGGCACCTGGTAACAATCTGTTTCCCTCTTAAAGTTCCACTTCCAATTGGAGAATGGAATAGAATCTGTCAAGTGGTTCTAGTACCTTCTGGAGAAGAGATGGAGTACATCTGGAGTGCATCTGCTACTATCCATTTCTAGAATATTCGCCGATAGGTGGCAGCGCGGATATAAAAGGGGCGCATTGACAACAGGAGACAGTTGATTTTTAGCGCGCGATAGTTGAGTTCGAAGAAAGATAAGTGTGAAGTAATAGATTAAAGCGATTGGATTGAGACGTTTAAGAAAAGTAATAAAGTGATATTGTACTGAGAGATAAATAAGTGTAAAGTAATAAAGTGAAAGTAATAAAGCGAATAGATTGAAACGTTTGAGAATTGCTTAAAGTGTTATTGTTTGGTACTAAATAAGTGAATATTTGGAAAGTGTAAATAAAGAGATTTTATTGGCAAAGTTGCACAGAATAGTGTTTTATCTTTTCGAATCCACAGCCAAAATGTAACAATATTTTTGAATGTTGTCTTTTAGAAATAAGGTTTATTCGTGAGGTGTTTTAATGCATTCATTTCACTAACGCAACAAGTGATCATATGTGCGTTGTAAAGATATTGCAATAAATTAATAGTGATTACTAGGGCAACTCAACCGGATTCATGCAAAAGCATGGTATTTTTTGGGATAAAATTTGATTAAATATTTTAATATAGAAAACTAAGTACAAATTTTCAGCCTTATTCGTTAGGGCATATTTCTGCATATTTTGGTAGGTATAAATTCATATTTCACTTTGCAGAGCATATTTTTAACACTAAAATATCAAAATGTTGAAGCAGGTAAAACTATACTGTTTATTTTCGGTCGTTGGGTTTTACCACATCCGGTCACTCCTCTCCAGTAAAGCAAATGCCTTGAAAGGATTTTATGATCCTTTTTTTTTTGCTTCTGTTTCCGCGAGGAGAAATTTAGCTAACGGAACTTCTCTGCTATGGTGACAGTTTAAGAATTGCTCCTCTTTCCTGAGGTCATCCGGGATCCTGCCTATCCAGGGTAAATTTATTTTCTAATGACACGATTTATTTCCGCATACTCTTTACTTAATTTCCAATTTGTCTTCAAAGTTCCGTTAGCTATATTTCTCCTATACACAAATTTTATATTTTGTTGTTAACAAAACTGTCTCTCATATGCCATAGTCGTTTTTTTCTAATCCATCATATAACGGGAGAAATGTCGATTCTATGCCTGCTTCTAATCTTATGACTTGCAGTGTAAGTGCAGAAAATATATTTTGATTCGAGTGCAGGGGATTTGCCGTCCTTGCCGTTTCAAAAGTTTAGTTGAATTGTTTCTTATTTTATTAAGTATAGGCAGGTAAGAATCTGAGAAGCAATGATAAGTATGAGAAACGGTTCATAAAATATACAAAAAGGAATAGTGTTAAATAAAATTCACTTTTGGGTTATTCATGCAGTACTTTAAAACAATGTAAGTTTTTATAAGTTGAAGCTCTCAGTAACAGGCAATCGTCGCAAGATCTGTTTAGAGATTTATAAAGCGTACTGACTGTAGGTACTATTTTATAGCTCTTAACCTTTACAAGTTTTTGAGTACGAGAACACGCGTAGTAGGAGTTTCTGTTTTTTGATCTGTTAGGGCATGATTTTATTTTTGACTGGAATATATTGTTACATTTTGGCTGTGGGGATTCGAAAAGATAAAACACTATTCTGTGCAACTGTTTCAATAAAATCTCTTTATTTACACTTTCCAAATATTCACTTATTTAGTACCAAAACAATATCACTTTAATCAACGTTTCAATCCAATCGCTTATTCACTTTATTACTTTACACTTATCTATCTCTCAAAACAATATCACTTTAATCAATTCTCAAACGTTTCAATCCATTCGCTTTATTCACTTTATTACTTTTCTTTTCTCTATCTCTCAAAACAATATTACTTTAACCAATTCTTCAACGTCTCAATCCAATCGCTTTCTTCTATTACTTTACACTTATCTCACAACTGATTACTCTTTCGAACTTAACAATCGCGTCCTAAAAATCAACTGCACTGCCTGTTGTCAACGCGCCCCTTTTTATATCCGCGCTGCCACCTATCGGCGAATATTCTAGAAATGGATAGCAGATGCACTCCCGATGTATACTCCATCTCTTCTCCAGAAGGTACTAGAATCACTTGACAGATTCTATTCCATTCTCCAATTGGAAGTGGAACATGGGGTGTTACCAGGTGCCCGATTCACCACAATTCCTAAGTGTGTGATTCACTAAGTGCCTGTCACTAAGTGTCCGATTCACCAAGTACCCGATTTACCACATTATCCCCCTCTTAAACTTGTTCGTCCCGAACAAACTCGCTAGCATTCTCACCATTATAGCGATGAAGACGATCCACATGAACGACTTTCAGCTTGCCCCTTCCTCGTTGGATGCGATAGACGACGTCGTTGATGCGCGTCACGATTTTATAGAGTCCTTCCCAGTCCCGCTGCAATCCAGGTGATAGGCCCCTCCTCGATGGGGACTATACAGCCACACCAGATCTCCTTCCCGAAATCCTGCAGCCGTCGTACCAGCGCCGTACCTGGCCCTCATGCGGTCCTCCGCTGGAAGTACCTCTGTAGTGCTGCATCGAATACTGAACCAACCCTGCGTTGCTTCCAAATCAAACTCTTATCTTTCTTCGGCTTTAATGTGTCCTCCTTTTCGTTTTTAATTATGTCCAGCTTGATGTCTAAAGATAGATACATCGACAATTGCATCTTTTAATGGTTTTAAAAATGTTTGTTCACCGTTCTGGACCCTGGGTTCCTTTTTAATGTGCCCTTCAGTTACTTTTTGCATAGACTTGTCATTATCGCTAATTTTAATTTTTTTTTTTTTTTTTTTTTTTTTCCACTTTTTCAAGCTTCTTGTCAGATGAAGAGTGTATACCAAAATCTGAATCGGCATCCAGATTCGACTGGATGTGCGCCCGTTTTGTCGGTTCTTTAGCTGCCTTGTCAGTTTCTTTTTCTTCTTCTGCTGATGACCGGCGCGCTTTACCCGAGTTGATAGGCTATAAGATATTTCTTCCGATTCCTTAGAAGTGGACGGTTCGTCCTCGGACGCAACTTCCGTACCTTCCTTCGGGCCCAATTTCTGTTCATTCAAATGGCGATAAAACCCATCCAAACCGTTTTGTTTTGTGACATCACCTATTGCCTCCAGATACTCTTCCCTCTTCTCTTGTTGCTCTGCCTTTTGCATCTCCTCCAGCTCTTTTCTATATGCCGACGTAACAAATGACTCTTTGCCCTTGAATTCGTCACCTTCCAGTTCGCGTTCTTTTTGTGCGGCCACAATGGAATTTTTCCGCTCTTCAAAAGAATTCTTTTGCGCTTTGAACTTCAATTCCATAGAATCTTTCTGTTGTTCTAGGGAATTCTTCTGTTCTTCTACTAGAGAATTCTTTTGTTCTGCGAATATCGATTCCATGGAATTTTTCTGTTCTGCGATTATCGATTCCATGAAATTTTTCTGTTTTGCGAAGTTCGATTCCATAGAATTGTTTAGTTCTTCCATCTTGGCAAGAAGTACTTCCATCATAGCGCCTAATTCAACTTCTGTACTTACTGGTTCTCCTGGCACGTCGAATAGAATGGATTTCGGATCTGCTCCCTCGCATTGGACAGCCTCCCGCAGACGAAGAATGAGGTCACCCCTCCCTCCAGCTGTGGAGAGATTTCGCTTTTCTAGCTCACTTTTTAATTGGGGTATGCTTAGATGTAGCAATAAACGACCCATCTGTTGTCCTTTGCAATTTCAAAATTCACAAATTCACAATTTCACTTTTTTTTTTTTTTTTTTTTTTTTTTCAACTTTTCTTAATAGCACTTATACACTTAGCACAGAATAAGTTTTATCCCACTTCTGACACCAATGTTACAATTTGGGGCTGTGGGGATTCGAAAAGATAAAACACTATTCTGTGCAACTGTTTCAATAAAATCTCTTTATTTACACTTTCCAAATATTCACTTATTTAGTACCAAAACAATATCACTTTAATCAACGTTTCAATCCAATCGCTTATTCACTTTATTACTTTACACTTATCTATCTCTCAAAACAATATCACTTTAATCAATTCTCAAACGTTTCAATCCATTCGCTTTATTCACTTTATTACTTTTCTTTTCTCTATCTCTCAAAACAATATTACTTTAACCAATTCTTCAACGTCTCAATCCAATCGCTTTCTTCTATTACTTTACACTTATCTCACAACTGATTACTCTTTCGAACTTAACAATCGCGTCCTAAAAATCAACTGCACTGCCTCTGCCTGTTGTCAACGCGCCCCTTTTTATATCCGCGCTGCCACCTATCGGCGAATATTCTAGAAATGGATAGCAGATGCACTCCCGATGTATACTCCATCTCTTCTCCAGAAGGTACTAGAATCACTTGACAGATTCTATTCCATTCTCCAATTGGAAGTGGAACATGGGGTGTTACCAGGTGCCCGATTCACCACAATTCCTAAGTGTGTGATTCACTAAGTGCCTGTCACTAAGTGTCCGATTCACCAAGTACCCAATTTACCACAATATTAATGACGTTGGTTTAATTTGTCAATGATTGGAAGTAGTGTTCATTGTTCATGATAGATCGATATCTTTACATATACATTATGTATATGTAAGAACGCAGATATTTGTTTTTAAATTTGCGTTAGCAGTTATAAACTGAATATCCCGAGTATGTGTAGTGGTGCAAATGAAGTTAGATTTTCTGATGGCATAAACTAAATGTGGTTGGAAATATTTTAAGGTACATGTTCAAAACGGTTGAAAAAAAAAATGGCTGTGGTAATTTTAATTTTAATGTGCGGTGTTGAGTGGTATGAATAAAACGTAGAAATCGCTTTTACTCCGACGAAATATCAAAATCGAAGCATTTGCTACGTTTCGTATGAATAAAAACCAATTTGAGTTAATTCCAACTTTTGACATGTTCGAAAAGCGGCGGCACTGGCCTTTTACTCAGATCGGTATGAATGAACAAAGCAAATGCTATGCAAATTCTGAGTCTGCTATTTAGTTGACTCAGACCGTTTGCTTAATATTTTGTACCTACGCACATTTTTTACACAAAAAAAGTAAGCACTGTGAATGGTTTGTCTATAATTAGTTAAATAAGGTTTTGGTCGCGCAGAAAAACTTGTCTTTCTTGTCAAACAAAAAGTATAGAGTGTAGACTATTTATGGCTAATATTTCGTTCAGATGCTAATGTTTATAAAGAATCATTTCTAAGGTATATAAGAGATACGGACTTTTAGGTTGACAGTTCAAATGAGTGGCGTGTCAACAAAATTTTCCAACAAGTCTACGATAAAATTCCCGGCGCCTAAAGAAGAAATAAAATATCAAAAACCAATTTGGCAAACAAAAAATGGAACTATAGCCTATAGATTGCATGCATATTTCTGAATTTAATTTTTTAAATTTAAATTTCAACAAAAGTCGTTAGAGTCTCAAGGAAAATTAAAAAATTCAAATTTGTTGGTCAGGTTCGACAGAAATTGCAAGGCAAGTACACGTGCAGTGAAGTAAAAGCTTTAGCAAACTAGGTTTTTTATTCATACCTACCGATTCAAAGCAATTGCCAAGGGCTTTTACTTTGTTACAACCTTTTGCTCAAAGGAAATGTTAGTTTTTATTGATAAGACCCATTGCGTCGTACTAATAACAAATTTTGGTCTCGACTTTAAATTTACGGAAGCTCACAATTGCGAAATTTGTATGGAAAATATATGTTGTGATCGAGAAAAAAGAAAGCGTTTAGTAAGTAAATTATTAAATGGCAGACAACTTTATTGAAGAGGCAAAAAAGGTAGAGGCCGGAAAAAGAAAGAGACAATACAAAACGTATAAAAAGAGATAAAGCAAGTTATTACATTATTGTGCTAGGTTTACATCTTAGAGTCAGATTTATAGATTTCAACACCTCCACTTAAAGCTGACTTGAAGTTAGTTAGTCCCATCATCATCGCACACTTGTAATGTTTTTTGGCTTGGAATTGGTTTGGTTAGAATATCAGCAGCCATATCCTCGCTTCTTATATATTCCAAATGAATATGTCCCATTGTCACTTTGTCACGAACAAAATGGTGACGAACATCTATATGTTTGGACCTTGCATGATAAGCATCCGTATTTGCCAGGCTCAAAGCACTTTTGTTACCACAATAAATGACAACCTTCTCATTACGTTCTTTCCAGAAGTCATCATTCAATTGACGTAACCATTTCCGCTTCTTGAACTGCAGTCGACAGACTCATATACTCCGCTTCTGTCGTTGACAATGCTACAGTCGATTGTCGTTTGCTATTCCAGCTAACTGCACCTCCTTGTTGAACAAAAACGTATCCTGTACATGATCGCCTATCAACTATGTCACCGGCAAAATCTGCATCGCAATATCCAATCATACTTGCGTTTCCTGTTTTAGAATAAGTGATTTTCGCAGTCAACGTACCTTTTAAATATCGGAAAATCCGTTTCACTGCTGTCCAATGCGATTTATCAAAATTGTTGTTAAACTTGCTCAAATAGTTTACTGCATATGCAATGTCTGGGCGTGTACCTTGTACTAAGTATAATAAACTTCCTACAGCTTCTTGGTACGGAATAGTTTCACAGCTGCTATACTGAGAGCTTATTAGTTTGGGTTTTGTTAGCTTCTGGTTCATGTCGAATGGTGTAGATATTGGATTGCATTCATCCATATTAAAACGCTTCAAAATTTGTTTTGTATACGATATCTGATCAATATATATCTCCAGTTTCTGTCGATCACGAGTAATTCTGAGGCCAATACAATTTTTCGCTTCACCCAAATCCTTCATTACAAACTTTTGTTTCAGCTCAGACTTAATTTTGGTTTTTAGCACAGTGTTATTGCTAAAAATTAACAGGTAATCGACGTAGACGGCAATAAAAAATATTTTGTTATCTGATAAATTGAAATAAATACACGGATCGAGTTTCGACTGCTTAAGACCCATTTGTTTCAGAGCTTGGTCCAATTTCTTATTCCATTCTCTGCTGGCCTGTTTAAGTCCATAAATGGCTTTGTTTAACTTACAAAACTTACCATTATGTTTTTTCGTTATGCCTTCAGGATGCACCATGTAAATTTCCTCAGTTAAATCGCCTTGTAAGAACGCGGTCACTGCGTCCATTTGTTCAATTTCAAGGTCATATTTTGCTGCAACTGATATTAGATATCTAATTGATGTATATCTTATGACGGGAGAATATGTTTCTTGATAATCAATCCCTGGTTTTTGCGAGCAACCCTTGATGACTAACCGTGCTTTATAACGCTGTATTATGTTTTCATCATTTCGTTTAGTCTTAAAGATCCATCTGCAACTTATGGGCTTGACATTATCAGGCAAGTCTTTTAAAGACCAAGTGTTGTTGCTGATCAAGGATTTATACTCATCCATCATTGCGAGTTTCCAATGCACTGCATCTGGACCACTTAGTGCTTCGCTGACTGATTGCGGATCATATGTTAAATCTGCTTCCGCTGAGTACAAATAGTAATCATCTAAAGTAATTGGTTTTGGAATCCTCGATGATCGACGAAGTTCGACGTCATCCGGTGTACTTGAAGCTACTGATATTATCCGATCAGTTGATGCATCGTTCGTGACTGTTGAATTTGGATCATAATATTCTGAAGAATCACTAACCGCGTCATCTAACAGAGAATTCTGCATGAGATCTGTTTCATCCTCATCTTCGTCTTCCTCGTCATCCTCCACTGGAGCAGTACCTAAATCAAGGCTTACAGTTTGTCTCGATTCAGAATAAGTCCTTGAATTACTTTGGTTAAAGTTGTTTTCAAAAAATTTCACGTCACGGATCTTCTCAATACGGAAATTAACTGGGTTCAACAAACGGTAACCTTTGGTATCTTCGCAATAACCGACAAAAATTAGTTCTTGCGCTTTAGCATCCCATTTTGATCTTTTCTTTGACCCAAAAACTCGCAGATTGCTCAAATCCGGTTTTTGACCTGACCAGACCTCGTGAGGTGTTCGATCAGGAATTGCAGAACAAGCAGAAGGGTTGATGACATACATGGCAGTTGCAACAGCCTCAGCCCAGAATGGCTTGTCCAGCCCAGCGTGAAACAGCATGCATAGTGCACGTTCAACGATGGAACGATTCATGCGCTCGGCGAGTCCATTTTGTTGGGGGCTATAAGGGACAGTTGTCTGATGGCGAATTCCATTCTTCTGTAAGATTTCTGACAATTCCCGGTTGCATAATTCTGTGCCGTTGTCTGTACGCAAGCATTTTATTTTATGAGCTGTCTCATTTTCAACTTTTGCTTTGAACTGAGCAAACAATGCTGGTACTTCCGTTTTTGTCTGCAATAAATATATAAAAACTTTACGCGAAAAATCATCTATAAATGTAAGAAAATACTTAGCTCCACCAATTGATGGCACTTCCATAGGACCACATAAGTCCGAATGTATTAACTGTAGCAGTTCTGTTGGTCGCGTCTCAGAAGTTTTAAAGGGTTTTCGCGCCATCTTTCCTTTAATACATGGTATACAATTTTCTGTTGATTTTTCATTAAAGGTCATTCCCTTTACGATGTTTTTTGTAGTCTTGAGATCTTTAAAGTTCAAATGGCCCATGCGAGCATGCCATATTTCGGCTTCAGATACTCCTTCGGCGACCATACATACTTGACTTTTAGGACAATCCAGTTTAAACATATTGTTTAGCAGCCGTGCGGTTGCTAATATTTTTCCGTTTGACAATATGTTACATTTATCACGACAGAAATTCACTGAATGACCCTTTTGTATAATTTGACTGACGGAAAGTAAATTTGTTGTCAAATCCGGTACAAAAAGAACATCATAAACAGTGATGTGTTTTATGCTACCTTTTTCATCAATTATTTCAATGCTTCCATTGCCAATACCTTCAACACTGAGTTTTTCTTTGTTAGCAACAAAATTCGATTAAACAAATCCCTTCGCATGCTCATGTGCATACTTGCGCCGGAGTCAATGAACCAATCATTTTGATTGATTGAACCAGCAACAAAAACGGTGCACAATCCACTCTGGAACTTCGATTTGTTTTCCTGTACTTTCACCGTGCAGTCAGCTGCTCGATGGCCGTAGCGATTGCAATTAAAACACCGGAATCCTTTTGAAAAATGTTGCTTCTTTTTTATCTTGGAATATAAAGCTCCTGCTTGTGCACCTGCTTTTTGTACATCCTGCAGTAACTTAGTTTTAATTGCATCGCACGTAATTTTTACACCAGAGCTTTCGATGCCCATTATCATCGGCGAAAACTCTTCGGGTAGTCCAGCCAAGAGCAAAGTCCCTATCCATTCATCACTAACCGGCATGTCGATCTCTTTTAATTTGTGAGCTGTCGACACAATTTTGCTGACGTAGTCCTCAATGTTCTCTGATGAATCCAATCGTGTTGTTATTAATTGCCGCAATAATCCAACTCTTCGCGTTAATCCAGAATCCTGAAAAGCTGCTTTCAACTTGTCCCAAACTTCTTTGGAAGTTTCAGCATCTTCGATGTGAACGTAGTTGATTTTATCAATTAGCAAAATAATTTTTGTTTTTGCTTTTACATCCAGCTTTGAGTTCATTCCAGTTGCAGGATATATCCCTTGAACAGTATCCCACAATTCCTCGTGCTGCAGATAATTTTTAACAGCAAACGCCCATGAGGTGTAGTTTTCTCGGCCAATTAATTTTTCCACTTGGAAGCCTGAAGTTGATGATGCCATTTCAACAAATATAGAGCCAATGAATTATTTTGGCTGTCCTGGCACATAACCTGTTGTGATCGAGAAAAAAGAAAGCGTTTAGTAAGTAAATTATTAAATGGCAGACAACTTTATTGAAGAGGCAAAAAAGGTAGAGGCCGGAAAAAGAAAGAGACAATACAAAACGTATAAAAAGAGATAAAGCAAGTTATTACATTAGTGTGCTAGGTTTACATCTTAGAGTCAGATTTATAGATTTCAACAATATAGCCACTGTGAACTACTAAAATTTAGAGTCGAAACAAAAAATGTTTATTGGTAAGGCCCATTGAGTCTTAAAAATATATATGATAGATCGGCTTTTGGGTAGTCATTTTTAAGAAATAGTTAAAAAAAAAACTAATTTATTCCACTTTTTTAAGAAAACTAACAACGGGATCTTATTTAGAATAATGATGTTATTCAGGCTGGGATTCGAAAAGGTAAAACACTATTCTGTTTAATTTTCTTAAATCAATTCTTAAACGTTTCAATCCAATCACTTAATTCACTGTATTACCTTACACTTATTCGTATATTATACACTTCACAACCGATTACTATTTCAAACTATACAAATCACTGTTTAAAAATCAACTGTCCATCCCTGTTCTCAAACATCCCCTTTTATATCCGCTCTGCCACCTACGTCGAATATTCCAGTGTATTCAAACTATTCTGGATGGTTCGAGAATTAGCTAAGTGCGGTGAGTTACACTTGGCAGCTGACAGATGGCATTGACATTTGACAGATTTGAGTTCCCAATTAGAACTGGAAGTGATAATAGAAGTGATTGTTCATTTCACTATTTTAGGTTCGACACTTCATTCCACACCACATTATCTATATCTATACTTATAATAAAACTGTACGCAACTTTTTTGTTACATAATGGCGTGAAAACTACTGCACAGATTTCGATGAAACTTTTTTTAAATGTTCCTTAAGGTTTTGTGCAACACATAGGCTATTCCCTTTCATTGCCATGCCTATATGTGTTGTTTTTTTCTGACTTTACTGCCTTTAACTCGCCATTACTCAAATAATTCTTAATCAATGCAAACAAAACAAAATACTTAGGAGAGGCAACACTTTCATAGTTATTTCAAGCCATCAATCAGCTTTCTATGTCCTTTAGAAGCTGCGCTACAACCTAAAATCTAACACCAAAAAAATAAATTTATTTTCTCAAATCGAATATTATCAGCAGCCGCGGTTCTTGATCGTTGTTCTGCTTGGGGGTTGTTTGGTGGCGCAGTGTAGATACAAAATTCCATTTAAGGCTTTTGTTTTAGTGGTTGTTTTGATATTACCTACGTTAGTACCTACAGTAAGGGAGTGGAACTTTAGTACTTAAGCTGTTGAATTTAATTTTATTCGGGTCTATCACAGAATCCGTCGTATTCGGAATTTTGCTACCATTTTTTGCTTTCGAAATTCGTAGAACGTGGTATATTCAGTGATACCACTTTCTACGAATTTCAAAATTCCCCTACGCCGGATTCTGTAACAGTTCTTTCGGGGTTCGTAGCAAAATTCCGAATACGACGGATTCTGTGATAGACCCGATTAAATTGGTGTTTTAGGTAAATAGATTTGTTGGATTTATTGTTTCACATTGAAAATGTTCACCGCTTTTTTTTTAGCTAGACTGTTGATTTTAAACAAATATGCCGTTAGGAAAACGGTCAAATCTCTTTTATTGGAAATTACACAGTCTCACGCCGCGTACGAAGTTGCGGGCACAGCTAGTCTTCAATATTTATTTTGATCAAAATCGTTAGAGCGGGTTTTGTAAAATTTGGCAGACAAAACAGTACCAAATATTGCAATGTTTAGTTTGAAAAATACTATTGCCTAACTATTTAGCTGAAAACCGAGTATAATAATATATTGTAGTATTGAGTGTGTATACTCTCAATTTGCACATCAAAGAAATCGGTATGTAGAATCTTCAACACACAATTACACTCTATGTCTCACTTCCGTAAGACTTGGTATTTACCTAAATAGTAGGTGACTTGAGACAGAGCAGAAGTCTGATGATGTTGTTAATAACACTGGGTGTGTTCTAAAATGTTGCTTAAGTAATCTAGATTGGTCTGGACTAGATGTAGATACCCTGAACGCAAGAGCTAGATTGGTCGATAACGTTACTATTCCTACGTCACTCACATATGCGAACTGTCAACTTATGTCGTTTTACATTAGAACCACTAATTTTTTTTTAACGCAGCTCATGAAACATGCAACGACTTCGATCTGCTTTTGTAAATGGATTAGTGCGTTATTTGACAGAAATAATCAATATAAGCTGTTCGTTTTTGGGAAAATCACAAATATGGATATCTTCTTGAAAAATATTTCTCTGTTGTAGATACAATAGATCATTTTTGGAGATTCGTAGTTTTCAGATGACGAGGAAGATAAAGATAATTAATCATCAAAATTTATATCCATGGCTATTTATGTATTTCGGAATTTTGGTTTTCACCAAACCTTGCGCGTAAATCTGAAAAAAAAAAATATCGAGATCTGCAAAAAGAGATCCGAATCAATAAAAAAAGAAATAGTGCTACCCCTCCACAAACGTCAACTGACCGACCTAGAACAAGCAAAACTTCAAGTCATCCAGCTGTCAGAATTATTAAGCTAGATACTTGAAAGTGTCCATTGCTTCATCAGCACCATTAAACAAATGGACACTTTTAATTAAACTGAAATTTTATCAAAACTGTGACTGCGAAATGTTTTATTGCGCATTTGTCTGCCTTCGCTTTATTTAATGATCTGAATGTTTATTTAGATAGGCCGAAAAGCGCGAAAATTTGAGTTTTTTTTGTTTTGGCAGTACTTTAATTTAGAAAGCTATCAACAATAACACATGTGTTTTAAATGTTTAATGAGTTTGAAAACGCTTTTACGAAATAGATCGTTCTAACCTCAACTCATGCGTTAAAATTATCTTATTGAATTTTATGTAACACTTTTGTACGAACTGAATTTTGAAGTATCTATAATTTTCCCGTAAACTTATAAATCAGTTTAATTTAATTAACCGTTCCTACTCTGAGCGAGCGAGCAACATCGAGATGACCAAAATCATTGCGTAACACTATACTGGATTATTCTTTGAGGTTTTGTTAAGACAATGGTGCTGAATCTTTAGAACGGTTTAAGACAGACACATGATAATTATAGTCGAGATAGCCACCGAGATAGCAACTTATAAAAACTAAGCTCGAATTGGATCACCCATTATAATTGGAAAGTTTTAAAATACCTAAGTTAAACAATTCAGCAAGTAAATGTCAAAACTAGTTTGACTTAGTTTGGTTTAGTTAATTTTTTAACAAAAAAAGTACGACCCAAGTGTACATTCGCGTAAATCCAAGTGTTAGTATATGTTCTATTTTAAAGTTACATTGAAATGCAATTAACTCATTTAAAGATCGAACAATGGCCGTATGAACTTCGAGCAAACACAAACAGTAAATTATATGTTGACATGCATCACAATAGAATGGCATCAATAACTAAGCCACCTATTTCACACCATATACGCTTACAAAGGCTTAAATGTGAAATATGAATAATACACGAAATCACACTATCAAATTATTATCCGATCAGTTATTACCCTGACACTTTGATAATATTCTTGGGAATTAAACTAATCTAAACGCTTATTTAATAACCCCTTTGCACGACAATGATTTGTTTTTAAATAAGAAAGAGCAAAGTTTTCGCTGAGTTAATGCCGTTAAGCTTATATAACAATCGTATACTTTCAACAGTGTTTATAATTGTTTTCAAGATTAATTAAAAACGAAAAACCTACCTTTTCTATTTCACAATTAGATCTCTTAAATTACACGCAATTAATAATTTAATAACTGATGCCACTATAAAAATGAACTGAATGCAACTTAATATGCTTAGTATTCTTTGAAGTTCCAAGTTTCCAGTCGAATATTTGAAAGTAAAAATAATGCAGTGGGCAGTTGTGACAGTTGCATTCAGTTTAGTTTGTGTTGCAGTTGTTAAGGTAATTACTTATTACATTACGCAGATAAACGATTGTTATTGAATTTAGTGTGAATTCTCTCTGAGAATGTTCATACCCCCTTCGTATTATAATGATGATCGTTGGATGATTGTGCTTTGTGCATATTAAAGCTTCAGGCTACTGTCAAATAAAATGTTCAAGTAGTTTCATAAGAGTCCGAAATGTGAGGACGGAATGTTTGCTAGTCTACCGCGGGAACTCAGGTGTGACAAACACAGGAGAGTATAACAGGCCTAAAAAACATTTTCAATGAAAATTCTAGGTCCCTTCTAATCGTCCCAAAACTAGTGAAGTTCCTATAAAGGGTCTTTCATTAGCGACTTGACAACTTCAAACTTTCAGTGTGAACGCACCCTTAAGCCGATTACGGAAAACTGTCAATGTCAAAATATTCAGTAAAATCAACATTTTCATCGCGGTGAAGTAGTAGAAACAACGTTTACAAACAATTAAAATTTACTACCGAAGTTCCGAGTCGGTGGTCGCAACTTTAAGAGCGTTAACGCTATATCAAGTTCTTCATGAAACAGTACTTCACCCGCAAAAAGTCACCTTTTGGTGCGGTTTTCATGCCGGTGGCGTCATTGGGCCGTTTTTTTTTTTTTTCGTCGATGAAAATGGCCGTCACGTTATGGTGACTGCGGTATTCTCTACAGAGACATTTTGGGACGTTATTTTTTTAGTAGTTGCAAGAATTTGACAGCAACGATACGTGGTTCCAACAAGACGGTGGCACAAGCCACACAGCGGGTGCAACAATGGAGTGATTAAAGTTTCAGTTCGGTAAACGTGTTATCTCGGGAAACAGACCCGTCGGGGCTACATTTAATCATTGGTCTATGCCAACAAGCCGGCGACGTTAGAGGAGCTCAGAGCCAATATTGAACGAGAAATAGCTGCCGTATCGGTCTAAATGTGCGGCCGAGTCATCGAAAATTAGGTTCAACGTATCGACCGCTACATACGTTCCCGTGGTGGACATATGAACGAAAGCGAATTCCATTCATAAATGGAAGTGAATAATGTGTAAACAAATTTTATTAGATAAGTTTCTAAAGTACATAGTTTGCATTTTATTTAAAAAAAAGTTGTCAAGTCCTTAATGAAAGACCCTTTATAAACCTGTTGCGCCATTTATTTATGTATTTTACTTAACATAATACCGATCATTGAAATGATTTATTTTAGGCAGATGAACTTTCCTCACAAGAAAAAATCGTAAAATTGATGCGCGTGGCTGCAGAGAACTGCTATGAAGATGACGCAGAAACAATTAAAGTCGAATTTACGGAAGGTAACTGGAAAACGAGCACAAACACATTCGATTTTTTAATATCTTACTCTTTTAACAAACAGGCGCCTTTGAATCTTTAATCACCAGCGACCCTAATCCACCACGAAGTGTGAAGTGCATGCGCTATTGTGTTATGAAGTTACACAGTATGGTAAGTTATTGTGCTTTAGTCTTATTTTTGTTTGAACTTACAAATGTTTCAATAAACTAGTACAACGAAGACGGTACCATCAATATAAGCCAAGTGCAGGATATTTTGAAAAATGTTTATTCTTCATTAGACAATGATGATGCCATGAAAACCGTCAAAGATATCGCTGAGAAATGCATGGCAGAAGTTAAAGTTGAAGAAAGGTAAACAGTAAAAATTAATAATAAAATAATAGCTTTCAAATATTTCTTAAACAATAATTTTTTTTTAGATGCGAAAAAGCTCACGAGACAGCAATGTGCTTGATTCTTGATCTTGCCGATAAGGGTATTGACATTAGGGAACTTTGAGGTGCATGTACCTATAACAAATTGACTGTTTATAAATCAAAAAAATGTTAAATAAAACTATGAACGCAGCATATACCTACCTTGTTTTAGATACATGGGGGAGTTGAATTATTTGAGAGAAAAATCTCGCCCTATTTGGCAAACAAAAATAATATTTCCAGGTGCAATTGGAGCTATAGATTGCAATCATATTTCTGAATTTAATGTTTTTAATTTCAAATTCCACAAAAGTCGTTAGAATCTCAATGAAAATTCAAAAATTCAAATTTACTGGTCAGGTTTGACAGAAATTGCAAGGCAAGTACACGTGCAGCAAAGTAAAAGCTATGTTCGAAATTTCGAACTAAGTTTTTATTCATACCGATTCAAAGCAATTGCTAAGGGCTCTTACTTTGCTACAACCTTTTGCTCAAAGCAAATGCTAGATTTTATTCATACGACTCACTGACTTGCTGGTCGGTATAAAAACTGCACGCAGCAAAAAAACACTGCGGCCATTCAGCCATCTATTGAGAAAGTGAAAAAAAAATGCGTTTGTGGTGATAAAAGGGTTTGGTCGATGAATTAGTTTCCAATTTTTAATTATATACCTTTATATAATCGCACTAACTTCTTTCATTCACTTACCTTTTAAATATTTCCATATGGGGTTTTCTTTTTTTGATGAAAGGCTTAGTTTACTAATTAGATCCTCATCCATTTATTTATTTTAAAATTTTTGTGTAATTCACTTTCACCGGTTACCTTTATGTGCACTAACAAACTTTCTGTTTCACGTGTGAAATATAAATGACACCATTGGGTCGTATGAATAAAAACTAGCATTTGCTTTGAGTAAAAGGTTTTAGCAAAGTAAAATCGATAAGCAATTGCTTTGAACAGAGACACACCATACTGAGACCCCCAACTCGCAATCCTCTTGCCGCTGGCCCCTCGATTTTTTTTTTTTTTTTTCAAATTCGTCCTTTTGTTTTTCTATCGTTGTACGGTGTTATGGCTATTAAGAAGAATCCGTGTGCCATGCAAAAACATACAAAAACTTTAAAATCAATGCTGCCAACCGCTACCAACCAGGGAGAATGTGAAAAGTTCAATCTGAAAAGTTAATTTCCTATCCCTGGTACCACCCCATAAAAATATAGCTTGTAGGCAAGTAACGGAAAATCGGCCGAGGATGGGGTTCTCAGTATTGTCTCTGGCTTTGAATTGGTATAAATAAAAACCTAGTTTGCTATGGTAAGTTCGAAAATTCGAACATAGCTTTTACTTCGCTGCACGTGCTTGCCTTGCAATTGCACGGCACCTGGAAATATGATTTTTGTTTGCCAAATAGGTTGTTGATGTTTTATTTCTTCTTCAGGTGCCCATGACAAGATATAATTAAAATAAAACTTAATTTAACTATTTATAGACAAACCATCGAAAATTCGCATTGCTTCATTTTTTTTGTGTAAAAAATGTGCAAACAAAATATTTAGCAAAAGGTCTGAGTCAACTAAATAGCAGACTCACAATATGCATAGCATTTGATCTGAGTAAAAGGTCAGTGCCGCCGCTTTTCGAACATGTCAAAAGTTGGAACTAACTCAAATTGGTTTTTATTCATACGAAACGTAGCAAATGCTTCGACTTTGACTTTTCATTTGAGTAAAAGCAATTGCTACGCTGTATTCATACGACCTAATAACTAATCTATTTTACAACCATATTAGGCCTGGGCTCTCATCGCGTAATTTTTGAAACGATAGTCGTCGAAACGATTGAACAAGACGATCTCGTTTTTAGTTTGTTTCATATAACATCATCGTCGTATCGTTCAATCGAATCGTTCGTCGTTTTCATTTTGAACAGTTTGAAAATGACTGTAAACAAAGTCTGACACCTAAAAAATAAAAAATGTATGGAAATTGTTTTTTTTTTTTCTTGAATTTGTTTATTTTTCTTTGTTGTCATTGATTGCCGTGGAATGGGGCATTTAATTCAAAAATGGATATTTACTAAGGAATAAGGCCTCTATTAGTATCAAGAAGAAGTGCAATTTTAAGTGAATGTGAAAGTGTTTACAAGAAGTGTTGATAATTTTGAATTGTTAAGAAAAAAATTATAAAACAAATAAAGGAAATCCAAGTGGAATAATTTATTTTTTGCAGAATGTGTTCTTTTACAACTCGGATAGAGCAAGTCGCCTCTATAGGTGTGGGTCTTTCTTTTAATTTTTCTTTATAGATATTTCAGACCTAATTTAAACTGAAAAAACGCACCAAAAAAGACGAAACGATTGCAAAATAGCCATCGTCCAATCGAATCGTTTCGACGAGGGTATTTGACGTTTGAATTAGTAACGTGAAGCAACAAAAAACGATGATCGTCGAATCGTTTCAACGATTATCGTTTTTTATTTGCTATACGATGTATAAGCATCGTCGAGGCGATGTCGTTCAATCGTTTTGTGCTTACGCGATTAGAGCCCTGTTTTTTTGAGCTTCGTACTCAGCAAAGCAAAGTAAAGTAGGATTTTCAGCACGCAATTACAACAACTACTGTGATTCCTCGAAGTGTCAAGTAGGGCGTAGTTGTTGTAATCGCATGCTGGGAATCCTACTTTACTTTGCTTTGCTGAGATCGAAGCTCAAAAAAACACGCCTATTGTAAACATACTTTGAATATAATTTCTTGATACTTATTTCGTACCTTCAAAATTAAGTTAAAGCACAGCTGCAAGTGAGTATTAATCATATCGACAAAAGAGTTCAAATAATTCAAAATGTTGCTATGTAATCAACAATCTGTACATAGATTCAACAAAATACAACGGCAGTACTGACAAATTATTTATGTAAAATCAACAATATTTGCTGCTAATTTAACCAACTACTTCGATATTATTAACAATTTTTTTGTTAGTTTGACAGAAAGGTAAAGACCAACCCTCTTATTAATAAAAAAATGTACACAAGTAAGTTAGCTAGCAAACGTCAGATAGCATACAAAAATTGGACATAACTGCTGAGTAACAAGTTGATAAATTTTACACAGTGTTTATTAATACGGGGGCAAATTGATAAATTTCTGTGTAAAATTAACAACGTTTTTGACAAAATACTTTCATACGCACAAGAAACTATTTTTGTTAACGACACAATTTTTTTACTATCACAACTAACGTTTTAAGATGAGATAAAACTTACTTAAATTTTGTCCATCTGATAAAAACATTTTGTTGGACGTATATTGACAACAAAATTGTTAAATCAAGCCTCACTTTTATCAAATACACTAGGGTTTTATTTTCATCCATTCGTCCCAAAAATAAAAAACTCACACAAAACGAATGGTTGTAAAAAGCTAGGCCTATGGTCCTTACTCCTTACGGACCTGTTGTGCCAACTATTTATTTTATTTCTGACCTTATGTGACAGAACGGACGCGGCGGTATTGAAGCAAGCTGAAGGCTCTTCTATTTAGCTACAACTGTACTTAGCCTGTAGAGGAGCCAAAACTCGGTACTCGATCTTTTTCTCACAGGAGAACCAGTGCCTTTATTTTGTGCAGTTTTTTTGCGCAATGTCAGTTCCAGAAAGAGTTCAAGTATAGGCGGATTCTATAAATGTGTGAGTGATATCGAGAACTGACAACTTAAGACATACATGAGGAAGCTGGGAGTTTTGAAAGAAAACTCCGGCGGATATGCACAGAACTGCACTACTATTCAATCTTTCCGCTGGAAAAGTAAATGGTTACATTTTTCCAGAAAATACTCAGGAATACCTCCATCCTCCAGCCATCCAAACCTACTAGTCCGAAGGATTGCGGACCTACCGCACATCCCATCGGTACCTTCGTGTACTGGCTCTGCTTAGCGAGGAGTTATTCCCAAGCGATACAGACAGGACAGCCCTGCCCTTCTTCGAATCGACCGAGACAACCCACCGCATCGATTGGTCGATTTTCGGAAATATTTCCGGATGAAAAAAAGCGGGTTAGCCACTGCCACCTGCCACGAGACGTGAATGAGGAAACATGGAATCGAACCACCTTCGCCACGATACTCAACACCACCGTGAACTCGTCCTGGTACTATTGTTCGTCGTCCAATCGCGCGAGAAGTATCCTACTGTATTTGCTGATCGACTGGCAGTGGCAGGAGGGCATCGCTTTCCAAATGTATTTATTATTTTATTATTTATTATTTATTCATCAAGCAGATTGATATAATATTGTTTACAGATAAAATATAATCCTACAGACTAATTGAAAAAAGTTAATAACAAAATCTAACTAAAGTCTATTACCAAAACCACCAGTGTAGGAGTTAAATAATAAGTATATTAAATATTTTTTAAAAGATTCACGACTTTGGTAGGAAAAGAAGTCAACATGATTACAAATGATATTACTTTCTCTAATGCACCGAGTTAGAGGCTCATTGAGGCCATAGTTTACCCGATGTTAAGATTCATGAAATAGAATACAGGATCGCGTTTGCCTATAAGGTACATATATATCAACTAAGGACAATAATAGAGGACAATTTATATGAGAAGTAATAACATCGCGTATGAATACAATAGAGATATAACGACGGCGGATATCGAGCGGTTGTAAACCAAGCAGTTTGCATCTGGTCTCATAAGAAGGCATTTCAATATTCCAGTTTAAACGATGTACTGCAATCCGCGAAAATTTTCTCTGGATCTTTTCAATCCTTAAGCTGTGAGTTTTATAAAAAGGATTCCAAATTACTGAGCAGTATTCAAGGGAAGACCTTACATATGCATAGAATAGTGATCGAAGGGTAAATGGATCCATAAACTCTTTAGAGTTGCGAACCACAAATCCCAGCATACTATTCGCTTTAGCAACCACAAAATCAATGTGGGAGGTGAAACGTAGTTTGGAATCAAATATTACACCAAGGTCTTTCTTTTCTCTAAGTTTAATAAGCTTTGTTTTGTCAATTTTATATTCAAAGTCTATACTTCTAAGACTACGAGAGAAAGTTAAAGATTGGCATTTGGAGACATTTAAAAAGAGCTGGTTAGCAATGCACCATTCCGATAAGGGCTCAAGATCACTTTGAAGCAAAAGGCAATCGTCCGAAGATTTGATACAACGGAAAATTTTGATATCATCCGCAAACATTAAGCAGAGAGCATTGTTGATGAAAGTTGGTATGTCATTGATCATCAACAGGAACAGAAGGGGCCCCAAGTGACTGCCTTGAGGAACACCGGACGTTATATTAATAACTTCTGAAAATAAGTCATTAATATGAACCAGCTGTGTTCTACCGTTGAGATACGATGCAAACCATTTTAAAATACTAGAATGGAAGCCAATGCATTCCATCTTTTTTATTAAAATAAAATGATTGACCCTATCGAAGGCCTTCGAAAAGTCAGTAAATATAACATCAGTTTGAAAACCATTTTCAAGATTTTTAGTGATATGGTTACAAAAAATTGCTAGATTTGTCGTAGTGGATCTACCAGCTATAAAACCATGTTGAGATGGCGAGATCATTTCTTTCAGAATAAAGGTAAGTTTTTCATACACGATTTTTTCAAAAATCTTGGGAATGGTAGACAATTTACTTATAGGACGGTAATTTGAAACATCTTGTTTGGAACCAGATTTATGTATAGGAATAATATAGGAAATTTTCCAATCGTCAAGAAAAAGGCCCTTTTCAAGAGAAACATTAAACAATAGAGTTAATGGCACAGAAAGAGCAACAGCACAGTTTTTCAAAACAATTGGTGGAACACCATCAGGTCCCGGTTGATTGTCATCATTCAGATCACTTAAGGCTAACTCAACATCTTTGCAACTTAAATTTAAGCTGCCTATATTGATGAAATTATCATTCACCATAGATGAGAAATTTTGAGGAACATATTGAGGGGAGTATACCGATTGAAAAAAGTTAGCAAATAAGTTGCAAATAGAATTTATATTAGTTGATGTAGTCCCCAAATACTGCATGCAGTTAGGAATCCCATTTGAGCATTTTCTGTTATTTATGTAAGACCAAAAATGCTTACTATTTTGTTTTAAACTAGATTCAGTACGATACAAATAATCCTTGTACAAGAATTTATGTAAAAAATCGAATTCCTTCTGAAGACGTAAATAATTACTCCGGAGTACAACATCATTAACGGAATTTCGGTATAATTTATACGTTTTGTTTTTTTTATTATTTAAGTTAGATAAACGTTTATTCCACCAAGGAGGCTTAGAATTTTTATAGACAACGATTTTAGGAACAAATAAGTTAATTGCTTCTTTAATAGTCCCCAGCAATAAATTATATGCATCCGCGAGCTGGTAATTTGAAAAAATATTGTACCACGAAAACGAATTTAAATGATTAATTATTCCTGAGAAATTTGATTTATTGAAATCATATTTGACTAATCTTCCCATTACAGGTTTAAAATAATCATAGAAACTAAGTTTAATACTTAACGCTAGGTGGTGAATACTATTCTGAAAAATAGGATAATTACAATCTTTGACATCAGCAATAATTGAACTATCGACAAATATGAGATCAAGGATACGATTCAAACTATTTTTAAAATTATTTATTTGAGAGAGATTTAGTTCTGAAAAAGAATCTGATAATTCATATTCGCATTCACTACTTATATTAGATGCAAATAAACAACTTTCATCAGGATCCCATACCCAGTTTATATTACCAAGGTTAAAATCACCTAGAATAATCACATGTTGATTACAATTTAATAATTTAATAACATCACAACAATTTTTTATATGTATTTTAAATAAATCAAGAGAACTACCTGGTGGTATATAACTTACGAATATAGTTAATTCACAATTCTTGTTGATAATAATTTTCACTGCTAATTGATCAACGTCATAGCACGATGGTAAAGTTGAAGATGCTGAAGGAAGATTAATTTCACAACAGGAAAATGAAGAACTGATAGCAATCATTACACCGCCGCCTCTTGTTTGATTGGTTTTTTCAAGACATCTGTCTTTGCGGAAGACTGAATATTTATTACAATCAAAAAGTTCAGAGTTATGATATTTATCAGTAAGCCAAGTTTCAGTAAAAGTTAGGATTTCATATTGGCATGATACTGTATTGAGACGAAGATTGTTTATTTTTGTTCGTAAGCCACCCACATTTTGGTAATATATGAAAAAGTTATTTATTTTAGAAGGTAATGAAGAATGGGTAACAGGAGGGACTAGAGGGATCGAATTTACGTTGTTTCGGTTATCCCCGGTAGCGCTTCGTTTTTTTTACGCGAAATGAATTTTTTAATTTGAACAGATCTAGGCCAAAGCTGCTGATCCATGGCAATAGAAAGCATGTTAGATGGAACACTCATTTTAAAATTTACGTATTTCAAATCAGATAGGTTTTTGTCTGTTTTCACTAATTTAAAACACTTTATATCATTTATGGGAATTTCAGTTTTAGAAGCAATATGATCGATTAGTAGATTTGGATCCGTATCAACCCTGAATTTGGACAGGTGAAACCACTTATAACGAGTAAACGTAGCATAGTTCAGGGATGAAGAAGAGTCTGTACCATACAATATTGATCTTTTAGTTGTAGTATTATTAATGGTAGATTTAGGAATATTTGTGTTATTTTGAAGGTTATGATTAGCAGCGACAACATTGGCAACACTGTTTTTAACATCAGCATTCGTCTCATTCGTCTCAGCTGCCTTGCAATCCCCATTGACTGGAGCAGCAACACCAACACCATCGAGAATGTTTAACCCACCATTCCCCACAGCTCCAACATCGCCCACTTCAGCAGCATCATCATCCGAAAACGCAACAAATACCTCTTTCGCAGAAGCATCACTATTAGCAACAACAACAACCTCCTTCATAGCAGGAACATCATCATCGACAACAACAATCTCACTTTGATCAGCGTGGCATGAATCAGTTATGACTACGCTAGGTATTAAGCTCACCTCAATATCAGATTTAGCTCTGTCGGTACCAGCAGACAGAGTAGACGGAAAAGTAGGCAGCACACCAGCAGCAGCCACAGCAGACCGTTTAGAAGACGAAGCCTTCGCACTGAGAGCAGCATTAGCAAAAACAACACTCTGTGTGGAAGAGTGTGGCATGCATGATGTTTTTGTGCTTTGCTTAGAGATGGATATCGGTTTACTATTTTTTATAAGAGATTTATTGTTACCACTTTTAAGCGCAGGAGATGCAGCGGGGGAGTTTTTATGCAAAGGCAAGTAAAGAGATCGAGATGGAACGCTTTTTCCAGTTAACAGCTGTAATTGTTTATTGTTGTATGAAGGTTCAACAGCCGTCGACTTAGCCTGAGAGCGAGTTAAGCGCGGAGGTTTCACAAGATTATCGAACTCCGATTTATTGTCAACAAAGAAACGATATAGATCTTTAATTTTCGGTATGCAGCTTAAGAAAGAAATGTTTGTGCATATACCACACTTCCAAAAAAAATATTTTCGTTTAATTCAAGCGTAGCCCGTATGGTTTCACTTATATTAGTACATTTACAATGAAAACCGGAAAGACAAACTCCGCAAAGAACCAAATCGCTTTTAGAAGTTAAGAAATTACATTCCGAACATTCCGAAATGTATTTCAACGAATACAATAACACCATATATGGATAAAAACAAAAAAAAAATCTTTGTAGTGTGTTTTTTAATTCATGTTAAAAAGTATTTAATTCATTCGCTTAGAACTACATGTCGTCGTCTTCTATTTCATCGTCGACAGGCAATAATGTATGGAAACTTTCGTAATTTTCGCTAACTTCGTCTGCTTGAGAGTTGAGAGTTTCAATTTTACAGCTGTTTTTTTGAAACTGTTTTCAATCCGCGTTTAAATCCGTCTTTAATCCAACGGGTTTAGTGCATATTTTTGAGTGAATATTATGGATGTAGATTTAAATTGTCGGGCTTAAAAAAAAGGGATTAAATGGTCGGGTGTAAAATTAACTTAAACCCGATTTACACCCGGAGTGAATACATAATATGGGCGTAAATGTTCATAAAGAACAGATTTCCCTAAGATTTTTTAATAAACAACTTGAGGGAATTTGATATCGATGAAAAGGGAAAAATGACCACGCTTCAAGGGAAAAATAATGAGAGAGTGCTAAGAACACTGACTGAGATTATTTTTATATTTGGTGAGTTTTATTAATTAGTTTAATTAATAAATAATTCGTGGAAATAAAACGATTAATAAATACTTAGTTTATGGACTAAAGTTAATTATTGGTAAGGCCGCATGTAAATATATATTCTCCTTCGTTGTTTTTAACAAGGCATTAGGCCTTATCGTGAATTCCGAGGGAATATTGCCTTTCGCCGAATTTGTGTGTTCCCAGGAATAAAATCCGCCTATCGCCAATCTCCTCCGAATTCGATTTCCCTCGGAAACCGAAATGTCCCTTCGAATAGAAAAACGCAGTTAATTTCGAAAATGTTCTGTCAATTATATTGTGGTAAATCAGGCACTTAGTGACAGGCACTTAGTGAATCGCACACTTAGGAATTGTGGTGAATCGGGCACCTGGTAACAATCTGTTTCCCTCTTAAAGTTCCACTTCCAATTGGAGACTGGATTTGTATTGCAGTTTGTATTAGTTCATTCTAGAACCATCTAGAGAAGATATGGAGTATGCATCTGGGATCTATCTACTTCTGGAAAATTCGCCGATAGGTGGCAGCGCGGATATAAAAGGGGGCGCGTTGACAACAGGCAGTACAGTTGATTTTTAACCAGCGATAGTTGAGTTCGAAAGAGTAATCGGTTGTGAAATAAATAAGTGTGAAGTATAGAATAAAGCGATTGGATTTGTTGCGGCTACCTGCAAAACAAAAATATAGAAAAACAAAGTTATGGCATGGGAACACCAGGGGGTGGCAGGGATATGAAAGGAATGTTTACTTACGTTTGTACGATATTACCCGCCCAAGGAATATTTTTTTTTTGCATCTGGGTCGAACATCCGCAAACCTAAAGGAATAAAATAAGAAGATTAAGTAGGAAATAAAAGAAAAACAAATTAAACTTACCAAAAACGCGTGCGGCATACTGCTGCGAAGACAGATATGTTTTTTTTTTTCTTGTATTTTTTGACGTTTGTCAATTAACTACGAAAGCATGAAGGTGATTGATTCCACAGGTAGATGGAGCGGAGGTGTGTACCTGGGGTGGATATCTTGGGTGGGAAAATTCAAAAGTGAAGGGTGGTGAGACTTACTACCACAAAACGATATCAGAGGTTTTCAAATTTTTCTAGACAAAAAGAGTGGGACAGTGCGAACCCCAAATAGAATATCCAAAGAAAACGGGTAGTAGAATGGGGAAATGGGGGACGAAAAAGTTACCGCTTGCGATGATGGTTCGTTTTGTGCTCAAACCATTCTTCAGCCAGCAACGACAGAGGTCATTTAGGACGCAGAAAAGCAAGGCCATAGTGTGCAAAAGTTTTTTTATAAGTCCTCAAAGCGAGGCAGTGCGCGAAAATTAAAAAGTATAAGACAGTCAAACATTTAAAAATTGTTACACTAAGGGCTGAAGTGCGCAAGTGGTGTGAAGGGCAAACAAAGTACCCGACGATCACCGGAGAACCGATACATCGAGGGTCCCCACAGGAATAAAGTCAGAAGGGACTCTCAGAGTAAGAATTATCTTACCACCGAAAGGGGTGAGTTTTAGATTTAAATGTAGTTAGGATTATAAGTAATCAGTGCTTTATATTAGGTATTACATATTTGCATGTGGCGGTCATAGACTGACTTGAAAGTCGTGGCCGCCCGAATTTTACCACGGAGCGATTTTGTTCATCGCGTCTGAAGACCGCTGTGACCTTCGGACTACCACATAATTTGCTGATCACAAAGGCGGCTGGAACAGAGGATCACATAATAAATCCCTGTGACAGCGCGACCCAACAGCTATCCGTGCGAAATTTGGTGAAGCACGAGAGAAACCAGGCGAACCCATCGTTGGGACGTGGGTGATATATATATATATAAATCTACATAGACAAAAATATAAGTAGTATTTTGGGCGTAGCCGTTGAAGTGCGGCGAGACTGCCTACAACTAGGCGAACTATAACGTGTAGAAAACTACACTATATATAGATTTTATATATCTATATATATAAAAATAAATTACTAAATGTGTGTGTGACAGCCTACCGACTGCCACACACATCCGATTTTGATTTAGTTTTTTTTTGTTGGTTAATAGACCATGCAGAGAAGGTTAATATATTAGTATGATAAATTTTTGAAAGAAGGTGCAACCGCCATTCCAATAAATTCATTTTTGTACACTTTGAAAAAAAATAAACTGGATAGAAATCGAGTAGTGACACTTCAAATACAAAAAAAAAATATTTTAAATTTTAAAAGCAATTGTTGTTGTCAATTATTTTAATTATTTTCCAACCAAATTGTTGTTGTCAACAATTTTGAAAGTTTTTTTTTTAAATACCTATAGGAACCTAAAAAGTTTGTTCTAATAAATTATGTTTACTATGTTACATTAAGTAACTTTTTGAAGTGAAGTAGTTACTTTGATTATACAAAGATGATATGGCCGACGATATTTTGAATCGAATTCGTACTGTGACATCGGATAATGAACTGGAGATGTCAGATGGAATGCGCAACAAAGCTTTGATTTTGATCGAGGTGTCTGCTCATGAGTGGCAATTTGTTGTGCAAATTGGGGATGCCACAGCCAAATCGTTCAATGCAAAACGCACTTAATCGAGAACTGGAGCGAGAAATGGACTTCGATCGAATCGCATTGAGTCAAGCTGTTCGAACACATGTGCCAATGTTGAATCAAGAACAAAAGAAAGTGTACGATGAATTGATGCAAGCAGTCGATAACGAAAATGGCGGAATTTTCTTCCTTGATGCGACTGGTGGAACTTCTGGGATAGAGGCTACTTTGTTAGGAGGCGTTCGAACAGGTCATTCTGCATTGAAATTGCCATTGGACCTGCAAGTGGATGAAGAACCTACATGCAACATTTCAAAGAATACTGCGATGGCGAAAGTACTGCAGCAATGTAAGATTTTCATATGGGACGAATGCACAATGGCTCACAAACGTGCATTGGAGGCCCTGAATCGTTTACGTAATGATAAGCGACCTTTCGGTGGAGCAATGCCATCAGGCGATTTTCGTCAAACGCTGCCTGTCCATTTCGAGATCAACTCCGGCAGATGAATTGAATGCTTGAAGGCGTCTGCTTTATTGCGATACGTCAAGAAATTGGATTTGACAACAAATATGCGAGTTTCTTTACAAAATGACCAGTCCGCTGCAGAGTTCTCCAGGCAATTGTTGGCGATGGGCAATGGTGTGATTCCAGCAAACTTAATCACCGGCCTGATTGAGTTTCCACAACATTTTTGCAACTTTACAACGACACCGGAAGAACTAATCATGAATGTTTTCCACCATGATTTGCTGAGTGTAAGAGTGATTTTGACTGCGAAAAACAAGAACGTCGATCATTTTGAATCTCGCCTTTCAAAACCAAATCACTGGTGAGTTGCATTCATACAAGTCAGTCGACTCCGTGATGGATGAAAACGAAACCACCAACTATCCCACTTTGTTGCGAGACCTAAATGAACAAAAAATTTGTAACGGTACGCGTTTGATTGTGAAGAATTTAATATCAAATATTATTCAAGCAACGATTTTCATTGGAAAATTCAAAGGCGAAGTTGTTCTTATTCCGCGGATTCCACTTATTCATAACGATTTGCCGTTCGTATTTAAGCGTCTTCAATTTCCCGTACGTCTCGCTTTTGCTATGACAATTAATAAGTCGCAAGGACTATCGCTGGATGTGTGTGGGATAAATCTTGAATTTCACGAAGTGTCGGCAAAGCTCTCGCTTTGTATATGTACGCAGCCGATAATAGAAATAGAACAAAAAATGTTGTGTACCATAAAGCACTTCAGTGAAAAAGCGGTAGGTTGGCCGACAAGTATTTGATTTTATTTACCTATTTATTTAATTTGAATATAACTTTTGAATAAAAAATTTGAATTGACCGAATTACATGAAGCAGAATGAAGCGAAAGATCGGAATTATTAATTTTATTATCTACATTAATGAATTTGGGCGGAACGAAGTTCGCTGGGTCAGCTAGTTAGTTTTTAGATATAAGTCTACACGTAGTACGTGATAGTATTAAGGTAGTTATAAGTGTTTTTTTTGAAAAGAGAAGATATTTTTTTTTGGCGTGATATATATATTTTTTTGTTTTGATAACGTAAATGAGTTTTGTGTGTGTAATAGGTGCCGTTTGACCCCAGAATTTTCGTTTTGGTTATCATCCCTTTTGGGGGACAAAAGAAAAGAAGGATACCTCAAATAGAGCTCTGTTTAGGTAGGAAATAGAGTCGCGGTGTCGAGTAAGGGATAGGGTTGATTCGATACCAGGTCAGTACTGATATCAGTACTATTTTCAGTACTTGCAACAGGGTATCGATACCCATGGAGTATCGAATAAAAAGTATCGATACCTACTCGTATCGAAACAAATGAGTCCTTCTTACTTTTTTCAACAACAATCAAAAACAACAACAACTATGTGATGAATGTTATGTTGTCTGGTGGCTGGATCACTTCATACTTAAACGGGGGGAATTAAACAACACAAATATTTGTAGTATATTTGTTATTCAGATAATAATTAAAATCAATGTATAGAAAAAAAAATCATTTTCAGGAATTTCGTTCAAAAATATCAGCTATTCCAAATGTTTGCCGCTTAGCCGATTTCTGCTCTTGGAGATGATTGTCCCTACTTTGGAAAAAAGTCGAGCACCAAATATGCAAATTCCTTATGAGTATTTTGGATGGGTTTGAAAGATATAGAGTGTGAACTATAAATGGGATTGAGAGTGATAGAGTACTGTATTGAAATGAAAATGATTTCAGGTGTATATATGTAACGAGGGAGAAAGAGACAGCTATTGGCCTCTAAATGTTCCCTTGCTGTGCTGCAGAGAGTCAGTCATCTTTGAGTCGCTGAGGCGAAAGGTTGTCTACAACGAGACTACTTTTAATTTAATCATTTATTCTTTTAAAACAAATATGGAAATATTCTTATGTTCTTTTCGTTTGATACATTAATAAAGATCGAGTTAAATATTACTTTACATATATTGGTGTTTTGGTTATGCATAAATGAATGAGAATGAGAAAACAAGCTACTGTACTAATTCGCACGTTAACGTGGTGTACCGTGTACAGCATGTACATTGTAGCAATACAGAAACACACTCATACAGATAAAGGGCAAGCGTATTTTCGCATAAAGAGTAAAAATAATAATTTTGATTCGATACGAGTACTTTCATTCGATACCTACTTGAATCGAATCAGAAAGGTATCGATACCAATTGTACTTGTATCGAATCCAAAAGTATCGAGTATGTACTCGTATTTACTTGGATCGAATCAACCCTAGTAAGGGATGCATTTTACCCCAAGGTTTTTTTTTGTTGTTGTGTGCGCGGGGCAAGCTTAGCTTAATTTTGTTTATTTAATTTTCAGTCAATAACCATGTTCGTAAAAACTGTAAGATTAAGCAGTCAAAGTTTAAAATTAAAATTAACTTGATTATGCTCGTTGAGCCACGCCAATTGATGTGTCTTATTTTATTAAAATTCATTGCTCTGCTCACTGAGAAGTGAGAATGTTTTGGTGAGGTGGATTTTTTCAGGGGTGTAATGGGGTAAGTTAAATCCCTTTCGGCGCAGACGGTGTGATCGGACGACAGCATCTTTAACAAAGGGTAAATTCAAACATCGGCCAACGAATTTCCAGGAGGGGTGGGAATGGCCAGCGCTGAACGACAACAACAGCGCCCCTCAGTACGGTGAAGGTCCGTCCGCTTCTACGGTGAAGGTAAAGTAAGTACCTGTTTGTATGGCATGTTTTATGTGTTGTAGTTGGTTAGTTCGAGCGGTGGGGAGCAAGAACCACACCATTCCGGCGAGCTGAGCCGTGCTGAGCAAGCATGCCAAGCTCTTCGCTCTCGACACTCCTGCCCTGTCTCTTTCCGTTCCCATCCTTCTTCCTGTCCACATCCGGTTCCTGGTCATTTTTTCACTCCAAACTCCTGCATTATCCTTATTTTAACCATATTACAGATTGAAACGTTTGAGAATTGATTTAAGTGATATTGTTTTGGTACTAAATAAGTGAATATTTGGAAAGTATAAATAAAGTGAGTTTATTAGAAAAGTTGAACAGAATAGTGTTTTATCTTTTCGAATCCCAGCCCAAATGTAACAATATAAACAGGATTTATATTGCACTGCGCGAACTCGTCAAGCGCCCTTGAAAGTCAGATACGATTTGCGATCTTAACTCAATACGTCTGACCCACTTGACGAGCTGCATTGTGCAGTCCTATTCTAATACTATAATACCTTTGAGCAGGACGGATTTCCCTGTTCAATGAAGCTGTACCAAATTATTACAGGTTAACAATTATATTTGGTTAGAGTCAAAGATTAAAATGTTATTTCGGTGACACAAATATTAAAAAAATAATGTTTAGCATTGCATTAAGAGTTGTGACTGAGGAATTGGATGAGATGGAATGTAAGCGACAACGTTCAATTGGAAGACGCTTAAGAGATTGTTCGAATCCGCTCGAATGTTTTTTTGGTCAATCCAAACTTAAATATAAACTTTTTTATTAATATGATACAATGGGAATCATACAATAATTTACCTTTTACCACTCAAAAATTGATTTTGATGGCGGGCGTACACTGTTGACTTTACTTTCGACCATTTTCCAAAATTGAGCAATCATCCTCACTCTTTTTATGAAATCCTCTGGCAATGTCTGGACTCGCATCCATTAAACTAATTAAAACATTGAATTGGCGTTTTTGGCTTCTATTCACTTATTTTTTTAATTTTGGAGAACCAACCAACTTGCTTTTCATAAATTCTCCAACTAAATAATGACGGAAATATCGGAGAGAAAATCCAACAAAAATTCCCCCGAATTCTCATTCCCGATAGGTATTTTTTTTTTTTTTTTTTTTTTTTTCAGGGAATTATATTCCCTCATTCGAACATCATTCATGATAGGAGTATTGGGAATTTTAATTCACGATAAGGCTGATTGTAGTTGTTTATTTTTATGTTCCGTCCAATGGGATTTAAAATCGTCATCGAAAACTTGAGTGCGGACAGTTAAATTACACATTTTTCTTAATTTACTTTATTTGGCTTATTTTCTATTTAAAATTAACGAACATTTTCTTCGCATCATATCTAATATGGCGGCATAAGCAATACAAGAAGCGCCACCTAATGTTGATATTATAAAATACAATCAGCAGCTGATTTTGACATTTGTGTTCCTCATCCCCATTCCGATTTTTGATTTCCGATTTCCTAGACAACAGAAAACATAAACAAATCTCTTCCTGAAAAAATTAAAAAGGATACTGCTAATGTAATGGAGGGCAAAGACAGTAGATACAACGCGTAAGCCAACCTAATATAACATTATTTTAATTATAGTCACTCAAGTTTAATTTCCTATTCCACAGAAAGCGTTCAAACATGAAACAACACAAGAAATCAAATTATCGCCAAAAACCAGTCGCGTATGGCAATGGATCATCTAGCTCCCAGGTCGAGGCACTACGTGGAATCATTGACGTTGCCGATTCAAGTGATGACCGATTTAGTGTGCGATCAATTCCGTGGTCTCCCAAGGCCATTGAAAGTGAATTGGAAATGGATATGGACAACGAACAAATGCGCGCCGCAGATTTTGGAATGCTTTCCGAAATGCCCGCTTCAATTGGGGGGCACTTTCAATTCAGTTCCGAAAAGAACTGGGATACAGAAGAAATGCTTTTAGATAAAACTGAGGCAAGTGAATATTTCACACTGGACTTAAATCTTTTAAACGCCGGGCTGCAAACAATTCCATTTTACAAGCGGTTGGACTTTCCTTCTTCGTGGTTTTCCAAATCACAGCTAAATGCAATGAATCAAGCTGCAGAAATAGCTGAAAAGAATTACCAAAGTGTTTTGAAAGATCATGAAACCAATCCAAAAGTTAAGACTAGCAATGCTAGTAGAAAAGCATCTGCTAAATCAGCTCGGGGCTCGAATGCGGTAGGTTCACCCAAAGCTGCTGCTGAAAGTGGTGTGGTAGGAAATAACGATAATGACCAAGAGTTAGATGAACTGTTGAATCTTACCACAAATGGAGTAGCCAAGGTAAATATCGACTCAACAAAGGGTGAAAGCAAAGCTTCTAGACCACCAAGTGCAAAAAGTGATATAAAATCTGCAGAAGGTTCAGAAAATCGAGAGGGAATCCAACAATGGCTGGATGATGTTCTGGAGGAGTGATGTGCATAAGTGCAGCTAAAACTAAGGTTTTCATGCGTTCTTGTTAAAGTTGTTCACTTAGTACATTAATTTTATTATCAATATGTCAAGACAACAAGTTGGAGGACATGTCTGTCTGTTTTTTTTTTTTTTTTTTTTTTGCAATAAAATACACCTTTTTTTTTGAAAATGCGCGTAATTATTGTGACCATTTTATTCTGTTAAATGACTGTTTCTTATTCACTTCTAATACGCCTCTTATTCGTATCTGATTTGGTCATCAAAAATAGGAGCTAAGCGGTTTACAAAAAATGGAACGAAATCATCTTGATTTCGCTTCGACGAGTACTACAACTATAATTGGATAATGACAATCTAATTAGGGGAAATCACACTATTTCTTTAGAAATTACAAAATGTAGTTAACAGCAATTATTTTGCCACCTGTATTAAGAACCCACTTTCAATCGCTTCCGGCCCGGTAGATCGACAATAGATGAATGTTCACACTGCGGTCGAGACCCACCATCTTTTCATGGTCATTAAAGCAACATAATACATTTATTTTTATATACAAACTCAATAAAAGAATGACATTGCCGTCTGCCGCTTGACATTCACCCCTATTGTGAAGATCAACTATCAATCGGTTGACGATTGACAAAACTTATCAATTAAAATTGATACTGGTATTGCTACAAATACAAACAAATCTGTAAAATTTATTTAAAAAGGACCAAGGCGAGACAGAGTACGCAGAATTGGCTGCTATACGGAGGAGTTTGTGATGCGCATCTAATCCTTTGTAACTGGAAAACCGAAGGTAACTAATTGAATTTCCAATAAATGATGAGCAAGATATTGGACCCAAACTTAAAACGATTAATCTGCACCTGTGTCGGCAACGACTTCAACCTTGGTCTTGTGCAGTTAACAGCAACAGTGTCCTTTATTCTAATGTCGTTTTCCATTGGGACCAAAAATCAATCTTCTTTTTTTTTTTTATCCTAATAACTTTTCACGTTCCATTGGGCAGAAAAATCAATCTTTTTTTTTCGATTCGGAACATTTTTGGCAGATCTCGAAAGTTTCGTGAAAACCAAAATAGCAAAATACAGCTATAAATATGATTTCGGAGGAATTATTATCTTCATTGTCTCCCTCGTCATCTGAAGAATCTACAGCAAGGAAAACATTTTTAAGGTCTATATCCATTTTGCCAGACCCGAATGCAATTTGAAAAGCTAATATTGTTGTCAATTAACGCACTAATCCATTTACAAAAGCAGATCAATTTCGTTGCGCGTTCCATGAGCACCGTAAAATCTGAGATCTGAAAAAGATTTCTGGTGGTCCCACTGGAGAACCACATAGTCCATTTACAAAAGTAGATCAATTGAGTTGCACGTTCCATGAGCAGCGTAAACATAAGTGAACTGCTAAGCGCGTTATGGAAAATTACATGTGCCCAAAATGGATAAAATTCATTACATAGAGGAAGAAAAACGAATGGCAAAATATATATTTATCAAAACCGAAATTGCGATTGATAGAAAAGTTGAAAACTGCCAATAAAATTGTTCAAGATTGACATTCACGATACCGATTTGTCAACCGACAATTGCTGCACGTTCACAGTCGATCAACACTTAAGGTCTGTTCCTTTACTTTTAAATTTTACTAATTCTTACGAATTTTTACTCAGAGCCATTCCTTAACTGGAAAAATTCGTAAAAGAGAGCGTCCTCGAGGGACCAATAAGTGGAAAAGCTGTCAGTCACCTTACAAATAACTGAGTTTCGATCGGATTTAACTTTCGTATCGGAATTTTTTCCGAACGGATACCTCGATAGGGGTGAATAATATAATCGATTACTTGTTCTTAGGCTACTGATTTTAATGTCACATATGATATTCACCCCTATCGAGGTATCCGTTCGGAGAAAATTCCGATACGAAAGTGAAATCCGATCGGAACTCAAATTGCGTTCGAAGTATCCGTTTCGGAACAAAATAAATGAAGCATATAAACGCGTTTATTTCAGATGAAAAAATTCCGCAGCAATTCGTTGTCGGAGAGCTTCGGACAAAATTGCCGTGTGGCTGTCAAATATAAGTGGTATAACGCGGTTCCACGGAATGTGACAAGGTGCGCTACATGCCATCGGAGAATTTTTCCGAAAGTTGTATCGGAACGGATACCACGAATGGAATTTCTCCGATTTCGTATAGATCGGAGAAAATTCCGTTCCGAACGGATACCTCTATAGGGGTGATTGTTCATCGTCAGGAGCTCTATTTGGCGATGTCAGTTTTCGGGATCCCGGCAAAACTGATCCAATTGTGTCACGTGACGCTGAAAGAAAGAAGCTGCAAAGTGCAGTTTGGAAGTACATTGCTCCTCCAAACTACGGCTGAATTCCAAAATGCAGTACTTATGCATTACTGCTTAATCAAGCGTTCCAAGACGCAAACGGATTACTATGAGCTTTTAAACAATTTCTACACTTCGGTACATTTCTTTTTATTTGTTCAATTGAAGAAAGCAAAGACATTCTCTTAAATAAAGAATATGATTAAACGTGTTGGCATTGTAAGAACCAACATTTTGCATTTTGTTGACGTTTTTAATTCAGCCTACTTCAAACACGCACCAGATTTCGGCAAGCAGATGCGCTATCATGTGACTTCTTCATTCTCGTGCTTGAGCAGAAAGTGCGCAGGGCAGGGGTCAACACCAATCAATTACCAATAACCATTTTTAGTTTCGGCTTTAAATTTGTGTAGTTCATACAAATTTCGCAATTGTGATCTTCTATAAATTTAAAGTCGAGACTTAAATTGATTATTAGTACGGCGCACTATCTTTAACAGATCCTTCCAACTACTGGCTTATGCGGACAATATCCACATCATCGGTTGCTCACGGCGCTCCGTGATAGAATCGCGCTGCGGCGATTGAAGATCAGGCGAATATGTTAGCCTTGAAGTAAATGAGGCGAAGACTAATGTGGCATTCGATTGGGCCCCCTCAGAGCACTTTTTATGTTCGTTTAGTACAAAAAAAAAAAAAAACAATCTCTTTGATTTCAGAGAACTTTGCGATTATACATTTTTTTCTCAGATTTCCTTCAGATTTACCAATACAAGCGATTTTGAGTTTGACAACTGGTGGAGTTTGTTAATATTTTCGTAGTTTTTCTACTGCAAAGAAAGGCATTGCATCGGGTGAATCTATTTGTGTAAATAACGATTTCGTAAAAACGATTTCGGCCGCATCGAGCCAATGGACAATAATGCTCCAACTAAAAGGATATTCGAATCCCAGCCTCCTGGTTCGAGACGAAAACAAATGTCCACCCCTAAACATGGTTCTTAAGAAAAAATCTGTTACAATTTGCTAAAATGCAAGCTCCGTGTGTGAAGTTTAGTTGATGAAAAAAATAAAAAATAAATAAAAAGAATCACACCACATACCCTCTCATCTCTCTTGTATCCTTTATTGGGATTTTAGTGAAAAAAGTCAAACATATTTACGCACCGTAACATTTAAAAAATATATTTTCCTTCTCAAATTCATTGTTTTAAAAATAAATAATAATGCCTTGCAAAGAAAATGTTCTTTTCACTTAAAAAAAAGTCAAATACCTTTTTGCAGCAAGGTAAAATGTTGAAGGCCTTCCGCCTGTCATTGTGCGTTCTTAATTTCTCTCGTCAAACTTATCATTCACAACCCATCAATACCACCATTTTTAATCATTTCCAACAGCTGAATCAGTTCGGGTGAGCGCCTCGTTGCAAATTCCGCCTGATCGACACAAATAAGGCACTTCATTAATATGGTAACCAGTTCGACGCTGCCAGAGCGCAAACAAGCCGTTGCCAGCTGATTAATATCAGTCATTCTAAACTTATAACCAGAAGTTTGTGAAAACTGTTCAATTGCTGACGTGAACATTGACGCATCCGAATCGATGATAATTTCCAAAAGGATATCGATTGCCATCTGAGACCGTTCCTTTCTGACGCGATTCAAAATGAAGCGACATGCGTTGATTTTATTAAGGCCACTGCAAATTAAAACGGAATGAATTTTGCGAAGAAATAACAAACAAGCCGGTTGAATTTGACAATCGTTAATCATGCTCGCTAGCTTGCGGCGCAAATTTCGTCGACCGTACTCCTCACAGAAAATGGGGAAATAAAACTTGAAGAGCTTGTGATGTCTCCAGATAAATCTGTAAGCACAATGCAAGACCTCATTTCGTAGAAGGCTAAGTGAGGTTATCATGACATTTAGCTCTAATAGTTGGTGCCTTAATTTGCAAGCGCCTGCGAAACAGTTATCGGCCAAAAAATCGAAACAAAGTGATCCGAATATACTTGAAATTTCTCGCGTGGAGACTACTTGCGGAAATGCACTTGTGGCGGTAATACTTTCGGTTGTACTGGTCGAAGGAGCGTTGTAAGTAAAGAGGGGCTTTAGTCCAGGGCCAACGGTGGGATTTTCTGTAATGCTTAGATCATGTTGATTAGAGGTGGGAATTTTTGCTGATGGTGGTAGATCCTTCGATGGTTCGTCTGTGGTTTCTTTTACTCGCGGTATTTTAAAAGATTTCAGCAGTGGATTTAGGTCGTCTTCATTGAGTTTTGGGAAGCTCAATTCGAGCTGACTCCTCGGCGCAGCAGCTGCGCTACTTTTTGTTCTATTGATGAAGGTGGAGCATTTGGCCTCATCGATATCCATAAATTGTGATTCACTAAATCGATCTTCATTGGGGGAGCTGTAACGAAAACGAAAGACATAATCTATTAGATATCGTTAATGCTATTCACTTTAGTTTTAGTTGAAGGTTCATATAAACCTACGGGGTTAACAGGAACCAACACAAGCACTAGTTCCTTTCAACGACGTCGAAAGCATGAAACCTCTTCTTGCCATTATGCAGAGCATTGTAGAAACAGTGAAGCTGCCCAATTTCTGCGACAGATAGCATGCTTAGATCTTTAAGTCTCACAAAACCTGACAGGTTTTAGCATTAGCTTTGACAAATTAATGATCTACAAAATTTTCTCTCGACGGCTCTGATGATGATGTAGAGAGATTCAGGAAGCAATTGATAGATCTGGTGTTATGGCAGAACGATATCAATGTATGCGTTTAGGAATAGACAAATCTTCTTCAATCTGGATCGCCAGTCTCCTATCAATAGGTTTTCTTTAAATACAACTACAAACCTCTTCAAAAGTTCTTCGTAACGAGGCATTCGAGGTAGCCACACGTGGTTTTGAAGACCTCGTATTTGATTAACTGCAGGCTATTAGCTAAGGACTGGAGGAAACACTATTTGACTCGTCAGAGTGTACTTTGGAAGTATAAATATAATCTGCATACTTTTAGGGGCAAAAAAAAATAACATCGATTTCATACTCACTTAAAGCATGATGACGGCGCAAGTGACAACAGATCATCGTCCAGACAAGTGTCAAAGTCCAACAGAGAATCATCAATGTCCTTCTCGATTTCCAACAAAGACATTCCCTTTGATACCTCGGCCTTAGTTTTATCCTTAGGTGATTTTGGTGGGTTTAACATGGAATCTGCAATATCCCTTCTATCAATCTCAATTGCAGAATCCGTTACTGAATCTCCGTCTGGACTGCTCTGTTTGCAAGATACTGGCAATGCATTATTCGCTATACTAAAGACAACCCTTTTCTCTAAACCTTCTCTTCTTTCTGCCGTGGTTGAAGTAAATATGTCTCCTTCCATATCATCGAGCAATGGCATACTGCGGTTGGTGCTAAAGACTACAGTTTTGTCGACTGCATTGTCATTGTATCGATCGCCGCAGGGATGAGTTTCTTTCTCGAAAGTAGATGTCGTGTTTTTGTCTTGCTTTTGAGTCAAATCCAAAACGTTTACATTGAAGGAGATATCAAAATCTTTTGACAGGTCCAGAGCTCCACCACTTGTGTTGGGTTTATTTGTTACAATAGCAGAATGTACTATATCTAAATCCATTGCTTTTGATGTAGACGGTTTATTTTGGATGGCATTTGTATTTTCGTCGCTTGTCACCGTTTGCAGAGAACCAGCACACATCATCATCTGTGGATTTGCGTTGTCAGGTTGGGCATCGACTGATCCGGCCAAAACTCGGGCGATAACATTGTTACCAATATCAATTGATGGATTATCTATGTAATTTACCTGAAAAACGAAGGAAACAATACAATACCAGAATTAATTTTACAGCCGGAGGATGTCCTCAATGAAAGCATTTTATGAAATATTAAAAGACATAATTATACAGTACTGCCAGGTATCTATAATTATAATGTCGACTATCGAAAGTTCACTTTGGTACTTATTGATCACACAACTACTGGTATTCGTTTTGGTTTTCGGGTAATAAATCTTAACAGCCAAGCCGACTTTCAATATACTGGGGTTGAATTACCGCATCCGTGACTGAATTTATTGTCTTGCTTGTAAAATCCACAAAATTCGGTGACGTATGGCTCGCTCACGGCTGCGGTAATTCGACCCCTGATTAGCGTATAAAGCAGTCCCCTATCGTTTAATTTTGTTTAGATTTTGAGAGTAATACGAATATATTATTTAAAAAAAAAGCAATACCTACTTTCATGTCAAAAACTGTTACTTTACTTACAAAATCTTCGAATGGAATATACGTCTCGGAAGCGCCAACAGTCTCCTCCAAATTCATTGCAGTTTCGTTATTTGTTGAGCCCAATTGACTACATGCGTTAATTGGAGCACTCAATGTTGTCCATTGGCCATTCATAAAGTAAGCAATCTGCCCCCCTTGATCCGGCAAGGCATCCCAGTTCTGTGTAGTAGATGTAACAAGTTGTGATACATTCGACGGCGAAGCAGCATTGCAGGCAAACATTTCCACATACTTGGCGATTTCGCTTTTTTCGTCTTTTTTTTTGTTTTTCGAGCCCAACTTACGACCACGCTTCTTCGGCGGATCAGTTGATGGTGGTTTTGGCTCCTTACGTTTAGGTCCTCGTTTCTTTTTCGGTACAACCGCGTCCGTCTCGATTGAAACTGTGGATTCCAATAACGGCGATGAATTTTCCGTATTTGGAGAAAACTTGAGCTCAATTTTTTGATTGTTTTCAGTGCTATTGGGAATTTGTGTTTCCAGCACGTTGTTGTTAGTGACAGTGTTACCCGAAATTTCGTACGTTAATTTACACTCTTGATCGTCTTTGTTTTCATCAATTGCTCTCAAAGTTTCTTCTTTGGTTTCCAAGCTCGAATTTGCCTGATGCTCAAGATTCAGATCGATGATTTTCTTTGTGAGGTCCATGCGATTTAAATCAATAGAGATTTTGTATTTGCAACTATTGAGTTGTTCCTGCAGAATCGATGGAACAAATATCGTGAGTAAATTTGTGGACGCCGAAACTGGGAGGCTTTCAACCTGAACCAGCTCACCGAGATCAGAAACTTGATGACAACACTTGGTGTTGCATGTCGGTGATGCAATTGACTTTTCGTATTTATGGCCATGATTGAAAAAATTTATTACTTGCGGATCCTGATGAATAGTTCGACGAATCCGCGTGGTTCGCCTTAGTTGTTGTTGTGCGACAGATTCGTCAATACGTTTCTGAAATTCACATAGCGACTTTTTGACATTCATAATAATGCACTTCAAATCCTGATGCTTAAGCTTAACTTGAGGGTCTGCGACTATAAACTGCAGATGAAGCTTTTTACGAAGAGCTTCATCAGCTTCTTTGTTATCGGGCGATAAGTGGGGATAGAGCGTGTAAATTTGTTGTACAAGATCATCTATATTTATATTAGGATTGGAATTAGAATTGGGATTGTTCTGCATTATTTGCGGTTATCTTAACACAAATATAATGCGCAGGGTTTGCGTCCTCTTCTGTAAAGTAATTGAAGTCTGTTATTATCAAAATATTCAAGTCTATTAGATCGTTCAATTTCATAAATGTTTGATGGCTTAAACTTACCAACAAAACAAAGAAAATACAAGACTTTGGGATTTTATTAATTTAAATGTGGGTACGACACGTATATTTTTTATTTAAATATGTTATCTGCACAAGGCCTGCGAGACATATGGAAGTTAACGGTTACTTACTTCCAATAGCATTCCAGCTCAGGAAACATCTTATGGTAAGTATGCATTTTGAATTTTATACACATTATGCTGGAAACAGAATACACAAATCACAACAAAAATTCACCAACGTACAGGTATATTTGTTTATTTTTCCATAATTATTATCTTTATAGATAATTGATTTTAATGATATACAACAGCAGTTAATTCCGTTGTTATAATGCATGAATGCAATAGCACTTGTATTATATATTTCTGCGGTAAATAATTTACGGCGTTGACATAATCGTCGCACTCGTAACAAATTTTAGTCTCGACTTTGAATTTACGAAAGTTCATAATAGCAAAATTTGTATGGAATATATAATTTTTCCTTTAGTTTTATGATTAAATTCAAAGTATATGTTAAAAGTATTCTTCGATTGAATAACTGTAATAAATTGTTACACACACTTTTGGTAATTTGCTTACTTGAAACTAAACTTTGGGCTCAACAAATAAACAGAACTATACGAACGTTAAAAGACTAGTTTCGTGCAGCCGAATAAACGTCATTAATGTATAAAACCGGAAACCTCTCGCTAACTAGTACAGCAAACTACACTGGTCCATTGCCTTCACATAAATCTGGATAATAAACTATCCAACAGACAAATTGTCAGTTACAGCCTGAGAACATGGAAAATCATTTTTTACAGCAAAAAAAATATACAAATATTGTGTGCTGATGCTGCTTTATGGGGCATTTACACGGTCACACATTCCTATCACGGAAAATTAAAGGGATGCCCAATACTAAACAGCCGTCTGACTGAGAGGGACAGCATTACCTAACACGCAAAAAAACGTGATACGTTTTTTGGGCGGCCATCTTGTTTACGTGGTAGGAATTATGGGAAAGCTATGCATATGTTGATATTTTTATAGCGATGGCTTACGAAATTTCGTTTTTCTATAAAACAAAATGGCTTCGGAAGGGATGAAGGTACATTTATTTATTAATTTCGTATAAATGATTGATGAATTGTTGGTTTAATTTACTGAAACTAATTAACACTCTCATTTCACATATCTTAAATCGGAAATAGAAATGTTTTCATGTGATTGCAGAAATGTTGGTCGCCGGAACTTCCGCTTTACGTATCTATAATTATGGGTAGAACATCCACGACACCTTAAACCGCATTTACACTATCACGCACGCGCATTTTTGCACGAGACGGGACAGAGAGATCCGTTTGTCCGCAGTCAATGCTAATAAAGGCGAAGGAATGAGATCACAAATCAGACGCCTAAGGTGTCATGGATGTTCTACCCATAATTATAGATACGTAAAGCGGAAGTTCCGGCGACCAACATTTCTGCAATCACATATGAAAACATTTCTATTTCTGATTTAAGATATGTGAAATGAGAGTGTTAATTAGTTTCAGTAAATTAAACGAACAATTCATCAATCATTTATACGAAATTAATAAATAAATGTACCTTCATCCCTTCCGGAAGCCATTTTGTTTTATAGGAAAACGAAATTTCGTAAGCCATCGCTATAAAAATATCAACATGCATAGCTTTCCCATAATTCCTACCACGACAACAAGATGGCCGACCAAAAAACGTATCACGTTTTTTTGCGTGTTAGGTAATGCTGTCCCTTTCAGTCAGACGGCTGTTTAGTATTGGGCATCCCTTTAATTTTCCGTGATAGGAATGTGTGACCGTGTAAATGTTTTTATATGTGAAATTATTTATTGACAATATTTAATTATTTACAGGAATGGATTTATATATTTTAAGGAGTGGTTGGTGTATTAAGCCTAGTATCCTGCTCGCGCTAAATTTTATCTCCCATACAAAAATTTCTACAACAAAGATAAAATTTAGCGAGGCAGTTTAGCAAAGCAGTATCCTGTTCGCACGCTAAATCCCTAACTTTATATATATGTGTAATAGATAGAGGAAAACGCAAGCAAAACAACAGAGCCAAAACAGAGATATAAATATATATAAAGCGAACCGCATTTCAGGGGGGCTTATGCTTTCATTTGGCCTCGTCTTTTGGGTAATAACAAGTGTTCCACTATGGTAAGGAGATTGTGGAAAGTTTGAGAACACAATATGTCGAAGTTCTTCTTATAATTTCTAGGTTTTTTACATCTTTCAAGTTTGAAATTCGAAAATTCTATTAAAATTACGTTTACTGATATCTGTCATGGTACTCATTCTTCATAAATATATGGGTTTTGTCCCATCTATATCATGTTTAATAATAATTTAGCGACCATTTATCTTTGGTGTGGAGAAATGAAGTGGAGGCTATGGGCGCTAAAATTTAGCGCGAGCAGGATTCTAGGCTTTAGGGCTAAAATTATTAAAACTTTAATAAGAAACATAACATAACATAAGATATGTAAGGGACTCACAACCCTATAACTTAAGAAGTGGTGGCGACTTCAGAATGCCCGCTTACCGGGAAAATTTTACACAAAACAGCATTGTATATAAAGGCTGTCAATTGTATAACTCACTATACTCTGTTCAAATTATATTTTCAGTACAGGGAAGATAGGCTATTTGCCTTTCACCCTTACTATTAGGGATTTTAATAAGCTGTCTCGATTTTAAAGCTCTCACATGGTTGCCATAGTGAGCACTATAAATTGGCATAATTCTCTCACAAATATCGGTAGGGTTACCAAATACCAACTCTTTATTAAGAAAAAATGGTTTAACTGCATGTTAACAGATCCTTCAGATATACAAAATAATTAAAGGAGTACCTAAAAACTGTATGGCAACATCCCACATAATCAAATTCATTTATTCGCTCTCAAAAGCTTTAAAAAGCACCAAAACCGAAAGTTCTGTGAAAATATCCATAGAAAAACCCGTAAAGATATTTTTGCAAATGGATTATGGTAACACTCTTCTGACACACACATGTTTATTTTCTGCGATAAAATAGCAACCGCACACGAGAATATCACCCTCGTCGTCATCCTCATTCTGCTATCTGCTCGCGACTTTGCGGCAGACTGGTCATGGTGGGATGTATGCGCCTTTGAGGAAAATTGGTTGGGTTTTTCGTAAATTACAACAACAAATTCTTTGGAATCACCAGTGGTTTCGCTTTTATTTCAGTGGCAAATCTTGTGTTGAGTGCCGTGAGAGTAGCTACAGGCACCAGTGGTAGAAAAAAGAGCTTCCCATAAAGTTTAAATATGTATATTTTGTATTATCGATATTGAATGGCAATGTATGCCAAATAAATGAAATCAACCAATCAAAAACATAATTGCGATATTTAACCCAAAAAAGTTATAATTTATTTCTTCGTGCAGTACTAAAATATAGAAAAACGAAGTATTGAGGTTTAAACAATAAAAACATTTCATGGCGAATTATAGCAGCCTTAAAAGATTACTACTTGACTAAAACGTTATCCATTTTACATTTAAAATTTATATGCAAATTAATTGAATTTGAATTTGTTGGTGCTCAATTTTACGAGAAACTTTTTCAAATACTCTATATTTGTTTTCTATAATTGTTTAATTGTTATTCGTAACTCTATTGACCATGCTTGATAAAACGCAGTGTTAAAGTGTAAGAAACGTATATTCACTGCAAGCAAATTAACTGCCAACCGTCAAAATTCAAATTTTCCTAGTGAACATGCCCAAACCAGTTTTCCAGGATATTTGAAAATTTTATGAATTTCGGTGGTGAGTTCACCAACTTTCCGCCATCTTGCGGGTGAATTCACGAACGCACTTATCCTATTATAGAAATAAGCATGTATCCGTGACTTCATGAATTTTTCTGGAAAACAGCTTGTGGGCAGCCGCCTTTCCACTGGAAAGATATCCATCTCTGCCTTCCATTATCTTTGGCTTTACATTGCTTTGCTGAGATCGAAGCTCAAAAAAACACGGCTAAGACAAATGATTTTAGAGTTTGAACGCACTCATTCGAAGCGAATTGGTTGCGTGCTTTAGGCAATGCCGTCCACCTGTGCGTTTGTCGGTATCCATTTTCACCACACAAATGTCAACCTGTCTGATGGTAGATTTTCGTGTTACATCACTCGGGGTTTAATAGTGCGAAATAAAATTCTCAAATAGAAAAACAATAAAAAACAATAGTTAAACAATTTTCTTATCACTTTATCGGTAATGAACTAATTAGAAAAATAAATTAGAAACAACAACTAATAGAATTCCGACCAGCAACTGTGCTATTGATGCCAATCTCAATCACGTAAAATGTCAGAAATCGATCAGGTTAGATGAGTTTGAGTTTGAATACGAATCTCTTTATTAATTATTTTTGTTTTGTTATATATTCAGAATGATTAAAATTAGTTTCTAGCGATTACTGTATTTGCACTACATTTAATACGCAGTAGCTTTTTATTTGTTATACAGGTAATGCGTAGATATTTTTAGTAATTTGACAAAATTGACGTATTTTTCTGAAAGAATGCACATTTTTGTATGTTTTGATTTTTTTTTTTTTTTTTTCTTTCTGAGAATTATTTCTCAGTTCTGCGTATGAGTTTTATCTATATGATATGATATAAGTTATGTACATTTATGTACTAAATTACAGCTTAGGGATTATTGTCCAGGCAAGGGAATACACCACCAGGTTGGAGTTGGTTGGACAAAGGATGAAATTGTCTGACATGAGGAAAGAAACAGTAGAAAAATCTTTAGGATTCCGATTGATGTACCCTCTGGCTTTTAAATAAATTTTGCGCACATATTTCATACTTGTTTGCCATTAAATTTGTACGGCGCAGCTCGGCAAGTTTGCTCCAACTGAAACCGCGGTTAAGTTTTCAAGCGGGAACTACACCATTGTAAATCGACCTAAGTCCTGCACTTTTAGAATTATTCGTAATTTTTGTTCCCATTTTTTGTCATGGTATCGCAATACAAAGATAAGGATAATACCTAACTATGCGATTATCTCCTAGCGCATTGGGCTAATACACATGCAATAACTGCAAATTTACGACGTGTATCGTTAAACAAAAACACAAACAATGCTAATCAATGTTCCAGAATTTTGTTTGAAGAATTCGGTAGATACGATTCTGAGATAATAATTTGTCTCAGCGCGACTGTAAGTGGAATCAGTTGTTACAATCGCACGCGTGATATGCCTGTAAACAAAATTAAATAGAATAGACACATCCCTAAAGAAAAAAGAGGAAACGTTTTGTAAAACATAGACCAAATTGCCACTTAGAAACCGTGAATGTCAGCCACCAGCTACTCCTGAAACCAATTATATCTCCTAACATATTTGGTAGTATTGCGTTTAAATTTTCGAGCAGGTTTGGTCGGGGCAAGGGCATAACAAGTGAACAATCTGCCGTTACATTTGAGTTCTTTTTATTTTCATCATAGTGATGAACACGCTATCATTTGCCATGCCTATAAATACCGCTGATTGTCCATTTGCCCGTCTCAATATACTGGAAACTTGCCACGCTCAAGTTGACAATTGTATGTCATTGATTTTTAGCGCTACAGTCCGAGCCGTTAGTGCTCTGTCACCGGGTGTATGCTTATTTACCATCGCATCTGTCAGAAGCTGATGCAAGGGCTGTTTTTACTGCGGCAAAAGTTGTACATCTACTATTGAAAGACCTGGACATTCCGTTCAGTTTGACGGCCATTCAGGGCATTACACCTAGAATTTTATAAAATGGCGGCGGTATAAAAATGCTCACACTGCTCTGTAATAGTTGTCTTTAATTTACGGGAGCAGTTTTCCAAAATGTGATGCTGATGGCGTTAGAATTAATCCTTCTTTTGGGTTGAGAAAGACCGGGTTCTTCATAACGCTCCTTCAAGTTACCTGCCCTTAACCACATCTAATTGAAGTGAACACTCAAATTGTAGAATAATGCAGTTCTAGAGAGCTTCCCCTCGCGGTTCAAGATTCTGAACACTCAAAAAATTCGGACGACAGCATTTAATTTTGAATTTTTGTATTCTCTTTGGTTTTTGTGTCATTAATTTTAATTTCTATTATTTATTTATTATCCTTTCAGTTCAGTTGCTGTATATTTTCCTAAGTCCATTTTAAAAGCCAAAAGAACAATAATTTGATACACACATTTATTTATAATGAAAAAAGTTATAATTTAATATAATTTCAATTATCCATTATAATTTGTTGGAAAACTATTTTTTATTTTGTTTGTTTGATTTACAATCTGTGAAAGTTGATAAAAAAAAAAAAAAACAAGAAACACAGACAGACAGCTCTATTAATTTTTAATTTCAAATAAAAAATAATGGCGGCATATTTGAATCGCACACTTTCAATGGTAATCGGACACGACGGCACCTCAAATTCATCGCTCGATTCCAATGCTCTAACTGACGTCCGTTCATTGCAAAATGCGGCTGCTTTGGAAAAATCCCCACTGCAGGTATTCGTGAGGGCTAAGAAGAAAATCAACGACATCTATGGTGAAATTGAAGAATATGTTATCGAGACCACACAGTTTATCGACAGTAATTTATATTTTCTTGTTCATTTGGTTAAACAAATTGTTAATATTCAAAAACTTCTTTTGCAGTTCTGCCAGATGATGTTGAGGTTGTCGACAAATCAGAAAGGGAACTGTTTCACAGCTACGTGCATAAAATTGAGGCAATCAGAGAAGTTCTCGCCCGGGATCACATGAAGGTTGCCTTTTTCGGTCGTACTTCGAATGGCAAAAGTTCTGTGATAAATGCGATGTTGCGTGAAAAAATTCTGCCCAGCGGCATTGGACATACGACAAATTGTTTCTGCCAGGTGGAGGGCAGCGACGACCAGGAGGCTTATTTGGTAAAAGAAGGCTCAGAGGAGAAGCTAAATGTTGTGGTAAGTTTGACAGTTAATCGAACGTTTTTGCCATTACTCTTCTTCTATATTGATAAAATGCACCCATATTCTTTGATTCCAAATGAACAACGGATATGGTTTTCAGACTACTACAAAATTTAAAGTAGTATTTTATTCATACTGGTGGTTATCATTCAGCTCTCATCCCGTAAATTACCTATGTTCATTGTCTCCGTTAATAATTTGCGTAATAGATTTGTTCATCGGCGACCTATTATATATAGATTGCTTGTAGCCAACTTCACGTTGGTTCCAACATTAACCTGAGATGCAGAAAAAGTGTAGGTACCATTGACTTATTATATATGGACTGCTAGTAGCCAACTTCACGCATGTTCCAAAAATGCTGAGGCGCTCGACAGCGGAATACAAAGTAAGCGTAATATGACCAAGTTAACTGTCACTCTGAAATTATTCGCTATTCGGCAGTGCAAATATTCGGTGGTTTATAAAGTTAAAAAACAAAAAAAAATACATTAAAATATTTTAAAATGAAGTGTTGTATTGTGGGTTGTGATTCCCATTATAGGCAACTAGGCACATCAAAAGAAATACTCCCATTTCACAAATATGTAAGTAATAGTTATAGCCATACGTACAACGAAACCGTACAAATTTTCTTTTGCTTTTTTTGACCACTTAAACTTGATAGTTAAACCCAATCTTGGTCTTAAAATGTTGCTTTAGGTTAGGTTAGGTTAACGGGTTGGTAGAGCAGGTAGACCCTACTATACCCCACTTAGGTCCTTGTGGACCCATTGTGATGCCCTTTGTTGGGGGTTTATCGTTGGTGCTGTAGATGGTTAGCACATGTCTCTCCTTCATATATCTACCCGACGTTGTCCAGCCATCCTGATATCCTCAAGAACCTGTAAATATCAGAGAGTGTAATATCAGAAAGTTCTTCTAAATCATGGAAGTAATAGCTTCCAAGTGTTATCTTCCTCAAGTGACAGAGGCTCGGGCAGTGACAGAGGAAGTGAGGTGTGTCCTCATGAACCTCTTCGTCCCCGCAGCCTCTACATATATCGTCATCTTTGAGATTTAGTTTCATCGTGTGGTTTCTTAGAAAGTGATGACCCGTTAAAGCCCCTACCAGCTTAGACAGCGATGACCTGTCAAACTGTAGAAGTTTGATGGTTCGGCCTCTGTCATATACTGGCCATAGCTTCCGAGATACTTCACAGGTAGTTAGTTCTTTCCACCTGTTATTGGTTTTCATACGAATCTTGTTCTCCACTCGTTCTCTGAGATTACAGAGTGGAGGCTTAATCGACTGTAGTGCTCTATCAAGATCCATTGCAGACCCTTTTCTCGCCAGTTCGTCAGCAATCTCATTGCCGGTTTTGTCACTGTGTCCAGGGACCCAGCAGAGATTGGTAGCATGCTGCGAGCAGAGAACCTTGAGCTCTTCGCGACAGCTATGAACTAGCTTGGATTTTATTTCAATAGCAGATTTTGCCTTTATAGCCGCCTGGCTGTCAATGAAAATGGTATCATTGCGTGGTATTGCCAACAATGACACCCTTCGGGCTGCTTCCGCGATTGCCAGAACCTCTGCTTGGAAGACACTGCTGCTGTCAGGAAGCCTAATGGAGCAGTGTATATTTAATTCCTCACAGAATATACCGGCACCGGTTCCACAGTCCATCTTTGATCCATCTGTGTAGATGGATATCGATTTCCCCTTAGTGGGTTCGTCTGAATTGCATTCATCTCTGCTCGGAAAAGAGTAGGAGAATGGTCTATCAAAGTTCAGATGGGGAGACATATAGTCAGAAATGACGTGTTCCCAACGTATTTACTTAGAATATGTGCGTGGCCAAAATTGCATGGGTTCCAGGTATTAGTTTGACTAATCCTTAAGGCACTTTTGGCAGCAGATTCTTCCATGTAGAGGTCCAGAGGAGTCAGATTGAAGATTGCCTCCAATCCAGCTGTGGGTGTAGTTCTCATTGCGCTGGTTGTCCCTATACATGCTAGTCTTTGTATCTTTGTCATTGCCTTGAGATTGGTTGCCTTGCCCGCGGCTTGCCACCAGACTATGCTGCCAAATGTGAGTATTGGCCGCACGATTGCCGTGTACATCCACAGGATTATTTTGGGGTTTGGTCCGCACCTCCTGCCGAAGATGCGGTTACATGCGTAGAAAGCATTAGCTGCTTTCTTCACTCTTTCATTGACGTTCGGCTTCCAATTAAGTTTCCTATCGAGGATCATACCTAGGTATTTTGCCCTATCTGTCACCTTTAGAGGTATTCCCTCAAGAGTTGGTGGCTCGAATTGTGGTATTATTCTTTTGTTTGTAAAAAGGACAAGCTCGGTTTTTTGAGGGTTAACCCCGAGGCCGCATTGCTTTGTCCACGTACTGAGAGTTCTTAGTGAATTCCCTAACAGGTCGCTTATGGTTTGTAGGAATTTTCCTTGTACAAGCAAGACTACATCATCTGCGTATGCAGTCACCTTGACACCCATATTCTTAAATCTCATTAATAGCTCATTAATGACAAGTACCCAGAGTAGAGGAGGACTTATCGGTCTGAAGTCTTTGGCGGTGGTGTGGCTAGATTTTCCCGCCTTTGGAATAAAAACGACCTTAACCTCTCGCCAGGTTTTAGGAATGTAGCCGCATTCCAGACTACGAATGAAAAGTCTTTTTAAGATCGGGGTAATAGTAGTCTTAGCTTTCTGGAGCATGATTGGAAAAATACCGTCGCATCCAGGAGATTTGAACGGGGAGAATGTATCAATTGCCCAGTTTAGTTTATCTTCGGTTATAAGTTCTGTCGGAATTGTCGCTAACGTGGTAGTAAAACTAGACTGATTAGCCTGGTTCATAGTACAACCCGGAAAATGAGTCTGCAGAAGTAGACTGAGCGTCTCCTCACAGGATTTTGTCCAAGTACCATTACTGTCCTTGAGATATCCGGGTACTGCGGATTCTTTGCACATGATTTTTCGAAGTCTGGCCGATTCTGTGGTGCTTTCGATATCGCTAAAGAATGTGCGCCAGGTTGTGCGTTTAGCACTAATTATGGCCTTTTTGAATTTCCGCTGGCCAGCTTTGTATATATCCCAGTCTGTTTGGGAGTTTGTGGCCTTTGCCAAGTTGAAGAGGGCTCTGGTTCTCTTTCTGATTTCAATAAGGTCCTTTGTCCACCATGGTGGAGACTTCCTATTCTTTATTGTCCGTAAAGGACATGCTTTATCGTATGCTTTAATTAGAACTGTGTTTAACATTTCTGTCGTTGCATCGATTTCATCTAACGTTCCCATTTTTTGTGTTATCAGTTTCTGGCCATTCTTGGCTACTTCTGATAAAAATGTTTCCCAGTTAGTCATTCTGGGATTTCTATATTTGCCCAAAGGGGCAATTTTCTCGTCAATAAGGAATTCTATAATTCTGTGGTCTGAGAAGGATGGTTCTGTGGACACTTTCCATTCCCGCACAGTGAGAGTTAGTGAGTTGCTATATAGAGTTATATCTAAAACCTCACGCCTATTACTTGTTATAAAAGTTGGTTCGTTGCCAACATTGGCTACTAACAAGTTATTTTCTATAATAAATTCTAAGAGAGACTCACCTCGGTCGTTGATGTCGGTGCTTCCCCAGAGCGTATGGTGGGAATTTGCATCACAGCCTAGGATTATATCCCATTTGTCGCGCTCTGCTTCTATAACCAGTGATTTGGTTAATTCGGAAGGTGGGTTGGTGGATTCGTATGGCATGTAAATTGCCGCCAGTACAAGAGGGTTCTTTCCCACCCTGTCCCATTTGACCGCAGTTTGGTCGGTATAGCTGAGGTTAGGTAAGAGATAAAGTTTAATTTGTTTCCTGGCGACAATACATGTACGAGACTTACCACTGTCTGATGTACTGTTATAGACCAGCACGTTTTTTGAGCTCAACCCTCGTATTTTCCCCCGGAAGATCCAGGGTTCCTGTACTAGGGCGATATCGATTTTCCTGGTCTCCATAAGAAGAACCAGATTGGCGCTAGCCGCCTTACTGTGATGAAGATTTATTTGTATTATCTTCATCACGGGCAGCCTTTTCTTCTCCTCCGCTCTTCTGATTTTCCGCTACCAGCCTGAGTTTGCAGCGCGTGATGCCTACTCGGACCTTAAAGTCATGTTTGCGTAGTAGCGGCAGCGATTTGTGACTTAGGAGTACAGTTACTTCCATACCATTCTCAGTGTACTCACTCGTTTCCAGGATCTTCCACTCCCTGCTTTGAAGTTCCGGGTTAAGGAACTGCAGGTTGCGTTCTATCCTTTCCGCGGGTAGGTACGGTCCTCGAATATGTATTCGGCCTTTTGGTCTTGTGATGCTAAGGATCTCCTTCCTATCAACAACATGCAAATCGGCATTTGACCAAGGTGCTTTGGTGTTGCTGACGAAGTTCTTTAGCCATACCAGCGTTTCTTTGTCGTCACATTCTATTACCTTGAATCCTTTGAAGGTGGTTAGCTGTCCAAAGAGTGGAAGCTTGTTCTCTGCCTTCACGATAGCGTCATTGACACCATCTAGGATTCGATGTTCAATAAGTTCCCATTGGCTAGCGGTAAGTCCTCGATCTGGATTACCAAGGTCGACGATTGCGACACGAAGACTTTCCTTCACCATTTCCGCAAATTTCAGTTTTTTGGCCTGCCTACCTACAACCGGGGAGATTGTGTCGTCATGCCTGCCTCTTTTAGAGATTCCAGGAGCGTTCCCAGATTTGGACGTATCCTTATCTGAGACAGCACCCGGACGCTTGGGATCGGCTACAGTCGAGGTGAAAGGCAAGAGGCATTTCGCCCCCGCTGCGACAGATTCCACGCTGGCTCCTCCAGAGACACGCGCCCTAGGCTTCCTAAACTCTAATCTGCTACTAATTGGAACCTTCCTAGAACAGCTAGGTGTTTCCTCAGCCTTGGACGAGTCCTTAACTGATTTGACGCCCAGTTTTTCGGGTTTTGACCTACTCAAAGCGGAAGGCAAGAGGCATTCCTCCCTTGATCCAGTCATCTTCCCTATTCCAGTTGGGTTCTGTTTCCTATTTTGCTGGTAGCTGCGCCATGCATCTAGCGTTGTTTTCATAGTTTCGCGTGCTCTAGCTAGCTGAGCCGTTTTCCTTTCCGTAAGGGAACTGGGGTTACGGCGTTTGAACCTATTTAGCAACCTACGTCCATTCCTGCGCATTTTGAGTGGATCAGTCTGTTCAACTACTGTACTGGACGGCTTGTTGTTTTCCACCAAGATCACCGCGGTGACAGCTGAGGCTTCGGTTAGGTCCAAACATTCAGTGTATTTTGGCTCACCTGGCTTATCGACAACAGTAACTGCACTGTCCAATGTCGAATTTCCCTCTCCCGGTGAATTATTTCCTTTGTCTGCTTCTTCTTTTGCGGGGTCAGATGCAACAGGCCCCTGCCCCGATAGGCTAAGGCATATCACAGGCATGGGCTGTTGCGTTAGAGCTCCCTTGCTCGAGATTTCAGGGAAGCCAGTCCTTGGTGGGCTACTAGCACAGGGCTCGTCGCATTCCAACGACTGATTTCCCAGAAAGTCAAGAGCACTTTGAAGTCGCCGTTTGTCATTGTCTCCAAGGTGTTGTCTTTTCTGCAGCTTCTTAATCGTCATTTTACAGTTGATTACTTTTTTCCTAATAGAAGCTGTAGAAGATATGGAGAAATTGGCTGAGCTGGCGATGGAACGATTGTCATCATCCTCAAGAAAAAGTTTCCAACTCTGAGGTCAACCGTTCCCTCGCTTCCCACAACCGAAGCAGTCCTAATTGTTGACGGTTCTTGGAGTAGGAGATTTTCCTCCTCCTCCGTCATTCTTGTCTGAGAATCGGTTTTTCCGAAGTTCTTGGTGCCCGATTCGTTTACACCAGTCCCTTTGTTTGTTGTTTTGTTTAATTTTTCTATTTTGGACCCACGAGTAAGGGGGAAGGGAAGGTCGTTCTGTACTCACCCCCTGTATACAGAAAAGGGGAATTAAATTGAAACTAGAGGTCCCCAGGTATCTAGAGTTCCCGTTAGAAGACACCATAACATTGTGCCATACATCCCATGGGCACGGTTGTTATACCCGGGATTACGGGTTTTTATCGAGCTATTCCGCTCTAGATCCGTCATATTTAGTCGAAAGCAGTGGCACCTCGTGCAGGATGTGATTCTTCACCACGTATGACGATCTTGAGATATATTCCCCTGATTTCCTTCCGGAACCCAGTGTATACTCAGCTTGGAACGTGTTCCTGGCTGGGTTTGCACCGAATCTCCTGGGATGTGACCAACTCAAGGTGAGCGGCAGTGGCATCTCTCCCTTGGTCAGTCAACCTCCTTTCAGAAACCTTAGCCAATGTTGCTTACACATTATAGAGTTAGTTAATCAAAAAATAATAAGCAAATTATCTTTAAGTTTTCCAAAATAAAAAATTAAAAAATTTTCCTTAAGAACATTTTTTTCCGTTCACGGACAAATGAATAAATTCTTTTTCTAGAAAATTTAATGATAATTTGCTAATTCAATAAATAATCATAAGCAACATTTTAAGACCAAGATTGAATTCAAGTGGTCAAAAAAGCAAAAGAAAAATTGTACAACTGGATAACTGGAGCTTAAGTATAGGTCGGTTTATTTACTTCAGAATATTTCGTAGAGGAAATCTTATTGCAAAAATGCAGTATTTTGTGCTAAGCATTTTGAACCAATTTGCTAATAGTTATTTGTGGAAAATAAATTTACAAAAATTGTTCAGTTCATGGGACAATAAGTTAACAAAATGTATTGTTAATTTCGTTGTATATTTCAAAATAATAAACATTAAAGAATTAATTTGAAATCACTCTTTGAAGCTTTGCATCTTTTGAATAGATGGCGCTCTTTAGTCTACACTTTACTTTGGAAATTGATCCCTTCGCACAAGATGTCGCTCTTTTGTTTACATTTTTCTATGGAAACGAACTTTTTTTGAAAAAATGCCGCTGTTTTGTTTACGTTATTATGGAAATTTAAACTTGACGGCGGCTTGTGTTTCGTTGCTAATCCGCTGTAAAACAGTAGGGCTAGCTACTTTTTTTTTTGGAACATATTTTCTCGCAGAAGTCTATGGAAATGACATTTCACTAGCAGTCCATATATAGTATGTCAATCGTAGGTAATCTATTTAAAAAAAATAAAACAAAATTGCATTATTATTTGAAGGTACATACATATTTGATATTACGATGAAATTATATCAGGAATTCCATTTTCCAACAGTTTCATAAACTATACAAAGTTTTAAACTGAACTGCGATGTGAACGCCGTGTAATTAACGGGCACCAAAAATGACGAACACAGTCGCCCCAAAACCTAAGTATGCGTGCGGCAGCAATATGGCGCTCCTTTGATTTGTACAGGCACGAATACTTAGGAAATCCTCTGCGGTTTAAGCAGCTTGTAGGCAAATGTACCGTTTCTGCTCTCAGTTGACCATCTAGTTTGTATCATCGTTGGTTGGGGGCATCAACTTAATATGAAATATTCGAGAAACAGATTAACTCAGCGACAGCAACTATTTTAATTACTTTGAACACATTAGCACAGCAACATCGACAGCGAAATCAACGTTAAAGCTGTCAAAAAGTCGCTGTTGCGGTTGCTGTCGCTGTTTTTAATCTGTTTCTCGCAATAGACTGTCAGCTTTCGTACGTCTCTCCGATTTCATCCGCAGATTTTTTCAATAATACTCCCTTTCTCTCTCTGAGAGCCAGTCTGTCTGTGAATACGTGCAAAAATGCAAAACAGTCCCACACTCGATATAGAAATGAGAATCCATCTCAGGCTACCTGACATCTGTTAAACCGGCAGTGTAGGCTGGTTTTTCTCAATTATGTGTGTGCCCCCTTTGATTAACATGGCACAAATACATGAATTCAAACTGGGCTACACTCAAGGCCAAATTCAGCTTGTAGGCAATTTCTTTTTTTTGGCTGAAGCTTTCAGTCTATTTCATATATAATTTATGGTTGGGGGTCGCAGTATTGTCTCTGGTACAGAGTTCTTCCGAAACGAAATTTTCCGGTGGTCTCTAAATGAACAGCGAAACGCGAAACGGCTCCTTAAAATTCTCATTTCGGATTTATCGTAATTTACGCTATTCGCTTTATTCAAAGTTTTGCGATTTTTAGGAAGGATCCTTAAGAATTTATAATTCTATTGTGAACGTACTCTTTTTGTATAACTAAAACTTTCTAAACAGTTATGTCTTTTTCGATTATTGGGCATTTCGAATTTTGATCTGAGATTTCCGATTTCTGCTTCCAAATCGAACATTAAACCCGAATTTGGAATGTTTTGTGTATTGAGTTGACCGCAAAAAGACATATTTTTCACTTGCACTGGAAATTCATTGATAAAAATATGAAGACTCGTTTACAGGTGCGTACTGCAAAACGAAAAGGAGAGCGCAATTTTTCGTTCATGAGTGTCACTTTTGTATGGGATATTTCGTTTCGGAAGAACTCCGTACTATGCTTAATGCTATACATTTTTACTAAAGCTGGCATCTAACATTGTCGCCATTAGATCTTGATTAGATATTAGTAAGGCCGAAAGTGTTTAGTAAGCCTAGATTAGGTGGCAAATGTGCAGCCTGAGCTCTGGAACTCAACCAATACGACTCCACAGCCAACTGTATGCCAAATAGCCCAAGGCGCGCTGAGATGGCTTAGATCATCTTTTAAATTGCAGTTGGTTTTTATGGCAAGGGGGCTGATTGCAGCAGGCAAATATATGTAGGATTTTGCTTGCCAGGATCCCAATATCCTCTTCTTTGGCTCGTTTAAAATGAAAAAAACAACAACTTCTAAAACGGTATAATATTCTTTAATTTCACGAAATCATCTTAATCTACGTTACACTAGGATATTGTGAGTTTGGCGACTCTCTACACTTATTATTCGCTTGACGGTGCTCTACTTCTGTACGGTATGGGAGTTGAAATGAAATATGAAACTAACTCTTTGTTCGTTCATTTGTTCGTTCGTTTGTTCGCTTGTCTGTCTTTCGCTAACCCGTTCGTTCGTTGCTGTTACTGTCCGGCTGCGCGTCGCCTGATTGTTCTGTTCTTATGTAATGTGTACTTGTGTTTGTGTTATATACCTGGCTATTGTTCGCTGTTCGTAGGGTATTATTGTCTGGCCTGGCTCAATCCCACATATATGTGCCGTCTTCTTTTCCTGATAACCACCTAGTAGTTCCTGGAATAGCTCTTTAGAAACACTCTTGATTAATTAGTTTTTTTTTTCTCAATAGTTCCTGAGTTGCTGGTTGAAAGACAGCTATCTCGGCTGCCCGGTTACTAAATTTCTTCGATGTGCACTCATATGTTGAACGAGCAATTTGCATGCGAATGATTCTTATATTTAAATTAAATGTGCTAAATATATCAACAGTTAACAACGTTTTTCTACAAACAATTTCTTTGGACGATTGAAAAGACGTACAACAAGAAATAGCAACTTCTTTCAGCGTGTGTAGCATCTCAGTCAAACGAACACTGTCTTAGCAGATTTAGACACCAATTTCACTTTTAAAAAGCTCAAACGAGTTCTGTTAAATGGACCTTTACACGCACTAGATCAGATTGTTGACTTGCATCTTAACTCAACTCTGTGTTTAACAGTTCAACTCTTTTTCCAAACTGCCGTTCTAGTATTGCCTGCCTTATGCTCCACCTTATCGCTGTTTCTTCCAGATTCTTAACCCATTTTTTTTGCTAACTATAGATGTAATCATATCCTGACAACGTGTCTATCTTTTCAGAACATAAAACAACTGGCCAACGCCCTGTGCCAAGAGAAACTCAGCGAGAGCTCACTAGTGCGAATATTCTGGCCACGTGAACGGTGTAGTCTTCTTCGGGACGATGTTGTATTTATGGATTCACCCGGAGTTGATGTGTCACCTAATCTGGACGACTGGATCGACAACCACTGTCTGAACGCTGATGTCTTCGTTCTGGTGCTAAATGCCGAATCAACAATGACCCTTGCTGAAAAATCCTTCTTCCATACAGTTTCCAAGAAACTATCTAAGCCGAACGTATTTGTTTTGAACAATCGCTGGGATGCATCTGCCAACGAACCAGAAAGTCAAGAATCGGTAAGATCTGACTCTCAATAGTCAACGATTTTCGTCCACTTTTTAGAGGAAATATACATTTTTTATGTTTTTTCCGTTCATTTGTATACTTGTTGGTTGTTGTGTGTACAGGAACTAGAAAAGGTAAATACCCGGCTAGTACTTCATAGCGACATCGATTAGTTTATTTTTTTTTTTTTTTTTGCTGTTGGATACCTACTTTCAAATGCTTTTCGTTTTTTGATTTTGTTTAAAGTTTTGTCTGACTGTTAACGAATTCTCCCCCTTTTAAGGTTAAATCCCAGCACACAGAACGCTGCATTGATTTCCTTACCAAGGAGCTTAAAGTGTGCACTGAGAAAGAGGCAGCCGAACGGGTGTTCTTTGTCTCCGCTAGAGAAACGCTACAGGTATGAAGGGCTTGGCTGCCAACGGACGGTATTAAAAATGTTGTTGCACTCTTTTCAGGCCCGCCTAGAGGAAGCTAAGGGCAATCCAGCGCATATGGGTGCGATCGCCGAAGGCTTCCAGAATCGCTACTTTGAGTTCCAAGATTTCGAGCGCAAATTTGAAGAATGTATATCAAAGAGTGCTGTCAAAACGAAATTCGAACAGCATAGTTCACGGGGAAAGAACGTTTCCAGTGATATGCGTCTAATGTTGGACAACATTTACGATCGGGCCAATACGTTCCGCAACCAAAAGCTCGAACAAAAGAAACTAATCACCGACCGCATTCAGGGCACAGAGACACAGATGATGCAGGTGACAAGGGAGATGAAGCTGAAAATTCACAATATGGTAGAAGAGGTTGAACAGAAAGTTTCAAAGGCTCTGAATGAGGAAATTTGGCGTTTGGGTGTGCTTATCGATGAATTCAATATGCCATTCCATACTGAACCCTTGGTTTTGAATATCTACAAGAAGGAATTGAACGGTCATGTGGAAGCTGGTCTGGGATCGAATCTGCGCGCGAGATTGTCAATGGCGTTAGCCATGAATGTTGAAACAGCTCAGCGTGAAATGACAGGTGAGAACTGTTTGTAGTCGCCCATATTTTTTTTTTTTTTTTTTTTCTTAGACTCAGTTTTTTGTAAAAAAAAAAATTTTTGTCTTCACAACCGTTTCATATGTTCTTTCTATGAGAAGTTTTGTTGCTCACTGTAAATCCAAAAGCTGCTTCCTCGCAATTGTTATGAGCGTAAAGATTTCATTCATGGAATCCCCCAATATGGTCAGATTTATGGCACATTGTTACGCATTGTCCGCTTAATGTATAATCGTCCCCATAAAAACATCGATGGCCATTTTCAACCAACCAACCGTAGCCAATTTGGTTTTCCTATATCCTGTTTACAGAACACCGATTTCTGATTCTTAGTAAGCGGATTGAACAAAGATACCCCATACGAACCTCAAGCTACTTGAATTTGGAACGAGAATACACTTAGTTGTGGAACGTTGACATGCTCCGTCAAATGTTTGCATAAGGCAGAATATTGTTCTGCTGTGTAGGTGTTTCAATCATTTCGAGTTTCGGAATAGACGAGCAGCAGCATATGACCAGGGCGTCTGCTCTTTGATTGCTCTTTAATAAATAAGTTGTTCCAATTGTTCAAAGCGAATACACTCTCGTACAGTTAATGGATAATTTACGTTTCCGTTACAGATCGAATGCACGCATTGGTACCCAGCGAAAAACTTATTATTCAGACAAAAGTGGTCGCGCGATCTCAGCCTTTCGAAATGCTGTACTCACTCAATTGCCAGAACCTGTGTGCTGACTTCCAAGAAGACCTTGAATTTAAGTTTTCATGGGGTATAGCTGCGATGATCCAAAGATTCACCGGCAAGGTCAAGGGGCACAATAAAAAGGTTCCCGCAATCGCATCAAATCGCCAGAATAGCGTGAGTACAGATCAGTTTCTCAACCACCCCACCACATAATCCGCCAACTAAGACTTTTTGTCCATTTACAGAATATGCTATCACCAGTGACACCGGTTTCAGAAACACCACTATGTCTGATGCCAACCAACGCAGGTGGTATTACTCAAGAACAACTATCTATGATTTCGCGTTTTGCAGTTGCCTCTATCGGATCCCAAGGAACCGTAGGTGGTCTGGTTGTTGCAGGAATTGTAAGTATACCGCTTATTTCTGCTGCCTTACAAAAATTAAAGAAATTCGCTATTTAGATGCTGAAAACAATTGGTTGGCGTGTGCTTCTCGGTGTTGGTGCTCTCTACGGCTGTATTTACATGTATGAACGCCTGTCGTGGACAAATTCAGCGAAGGAACGCGCTTTCAAGGGCCAGTACGTGCGCCATGCAACTAAAAAGCTAAAAATGATTGTTGACTTGACTTCCGCCAACTGCAGTCATCAAGTGCAGCAGTAAGTTTGCAAACATCACGCTTGAATATTGGGCTACTTTAAACGATTCTATTTTTTTCGCAGAGAACTCTCCAGCACGTTTGCACGCTTGTGCCGCGTTGTCGACAACGCCACCACCGACATGAATGAAGAACTGAAAGCAATCGAAACTTCTCTCGGCGTCCTCGAGGGAAATCAGAAGCAAATCAAATTGTTGCGCAACAAAGCCAACTACATTCAAAATGAATTGGAAATTTTCGAGAACAACTACATAAAGTCGAATTGATCATCGGCCAAAAGGAATCCCGCTTTCTATAGTCGCTACAAAATTCCCCAGAGAAACTTAACCACCCGGCAAATGATTAAAACTTGTAAAAACTATAAGTTTACCGAAACGAACAAGCATTACAACAAAATCGATCCCATTTATGTTAATCCATAAAAGTTATTTACACTGATCAGAAGCTGCTGGTAATGCTTTCTGTTTTCATTTCTAAAAAAAATCTAATTAGAGTACCCATATTTATCTATCATTGACATTTCGTTTAGTTTATTTATTGCTTTCTTTTCAAAGTGTTGTTACATATTTAATTGAAAGAAGAAATAAATGCAAAATGTTTAATGTTTATCAAAAATAAAAGCCAAAATTTATTTTTGAGACAACCCGAGAACAGGCGTCTAGTCAGATAGGTCTGAACTTTGTATAAACAAGTAATATTCAATTTTCACTCCAAGCATTGTACATCTGCATAATATTAGCACCAAAAAAAATGGATGTACTTTGAAGAGATAGGTTATGACAAATAATGAAATTAATGAAAAAGTAGTTGTAAACTAAAAAAACAAAATGCTATATGGGTGTAATATGTACCGATATAAATAATTAAGATACCAATTATTTCTCAACTAAAGAACAGATCTACTGTGTACTCCTATTCATATTTACAAAATTTAATGAAAAAAATAAAATAATAAAAAAAATTGCAAAATTATCAAAAACAATTGTTTCCTTACAACATCACTGTGACTGTCGATCGAATGTTCCGAATATGCTACGACTGCCGCGTTTAATCTTTCCCTTGAGACCATTTGTTTGGATGAACCGATTCTGCTAGGCATTGTCGGATAATAGTGTGGACTTCAAATCACAATCCTTTTCCCCTTACCCATGGTGTTATAGTAAGATTGTCAGTACAAATCATGTTAACAAAAGCTCTTAATTTACGTCTTTCCGGCAGTACAAGGATTCTTCGTCGTCACGTTTTCCATGGAAGTGAAGTATTTTGGTTTAAGTGACACTACAATTTTCAACTCCTACCGCAAAATGGGGTGACGAGCAACATTTTTGAAGTGAAACTTCTTATGCGATTTCCAACTCAAGGTCGCGTTAAACGTTTAACGCTAATAATTGGATACTCAAAGGTGTGAGCGAGGGCGAGGGTGGCGCACATTGCACAGCACAAGCACGTTCATATGAAAAAAAAAATGAGTGGTGTTTTCTCCAACAAAAGTGAAACGAAAGAGAAGTATGCGAGGTGAATGTGTATAATCAACAGCCACAATGTGTTTCTGAGGAAATGCGCAGATGACTGTTGACGTGCGCTGATGGACTTTTGGTGTTGTATATAGAAATTGAGTTCAAGGTTTTTGTTTTAATGGTTGTTATAGTACATACCTACATACGTTGATACCTACAGTAAAGAATTGAAGAATTCAAGAAGTAAAGACGATATAGGTGAATTATGTTGTTTGATTTATTAAAGTGAAACTTCTTAAATGCTTAATGCTACTACATTAAGCATTGTATACTCAAAGGTGTGAGGGTACCGCTCACGCTTCAGAGCATGCAATGGTAAAGGAGTTTATTGGCACCAAATGCTGGGAGAAGAATATTCTGTGGTGAAGATTAATTTCCAAAAATAATGACTGTCTTATTGAAGTGAAACTTCTAATGCGACTTACAACAAGGTTGCGTTAAACGTTCAACGCTCCTGGGGAGGGGGAATAGAAGGAGACAGACAGAGCGAGAGTGAATGCGTGGTACTCGAACGCATGCGCGTAGTATACCTGTTACAGGCCAGCGCGATCGTTAGCAACGAGTAGCGTCCTCATTATTTCATTTACTTGTTTTAGTTTGATTTGATACACATACCTATAATTTAATAGGGTAGTATTTTTGAAGTGAAACTTCTAATGCGACTTCCAACATCGTAGGTATCTTACTTTAGTTGTCATTATCCCATTGTAAATTTTATGGATTTGGATATTTCTCCACTCGAAAATGATTATTAAAAGATGCGATCAATTGTGAATTGTAAGCAATGTTAATAAAGTTTGTCTTAAAGCCTAGTATCCTGCTCGCGCTAAATTTTATCTCCCATACAAAAATGTCTACAAAGATAAAACTGAGCGAGGCAGTTTAGCAAAGCATCAGTATCCTGTTCGCACGCTAAATCCTTAACTTCATATAGATGGGCCGATGAAAAGTCTCCACTCATTTAGCTCGCGAAATAAATGTCCGGTGCATTAAATCGAAGATAAATTTTGACAAAAAAAAGGGAGGAAAGTGTTTGTGTTGTGTTTGCAATGATTTTTTTTTTTTTTGGCGGAAAACGCAGACAATGTTTGCGTGGTAAATAAAAGAAAACGCAAAGCCAAACAACAGAGCCAAAACAGAGATACATATAAATATAAATAAAACGAATCGATTTTCAGGTGGACTTATGCTCTCATTTGGCGTCATCTTTTGGGTAATAACAAGTGTTCCACTATGGTAAGGAGATTGTGGAAAGTTTGAGGACACATGTCGAACTTCTTCTTAAAATTTCTAGGTTTCTTACGTCTTTCAAGTTTGAAATTCGAAAATTCTATTAAAATTACGTTTACTGATATCTGTCATGGTACTCATGGTTCATAAGCATATGGGTTTTGTCCCATCTATATCTTGTTTAATAATAATTTAGCGAGCATTTATCTTTGGCGTGGAGAAACGAAGTGGAGACTAGGGGCGCTAAAATTTAGCGCGAGTAGGATACTAGGCTTAAAGAAACAATATGATTTCACTAAAAATCAATTTCTACCCCTTCCTATTTTCATTTCCACATTACGAAGTTTCACTTCTTCCGCGCGGAGGGACTCCACGCACTATTTTTTTTTTTTTGGTTGTATTTTCTGAAGTGTATACTGTAGCTTCAATGTGAGTACACCTAAATATGAGTTATGGCTGCTTTTTTAATTGCTAGCCTCCCCGTTGCTGTACAAGCATTTCTATTATATTTTCAGCAAAATACACCATGTAGCGAGTTACCCAGCCACTGGGGTGACAAGCGACGAGAAAGGGTGACTAGCTACAGTAAAGGGGTAACAAGCAACTACACTAGGGTAAATGCCGAACACCACAGGGTTGTGCCAATTTAAACATCCTCCAACCCGTCGCAAAAAAAAAAAAAAAAAAAAACGAAACTAGTAAAATGGAACCGTTATTAGGTCTGATTGCTGCGCAACACAAATCTAAACTGGACTCAGAGGTCCACCACGCAGGTATGACTTTCAATAATTGAAAAACAAAATTAAGATTTACAAATCCATTTTTTAATTTATTCAGATTTAATAGTCATCGTCGTCGTCATCGTCCTCAGGTGTTCCCTGAGCAGCTTTCATTTGTTTATGCATCAATTCTGCGCTTTGTTGGACAGCTGTAGCCTGCAAGCTCATCCATTGAGCTTGTTCCTCTCTGGCCTGTTCCTCCCTCGCTTTAGCAAAAAGTTCTTGCTGCTGTCGTAACAGTTCCTCTTCGGGGATTCCCAAATGTTCAAGTCGTGTACTTTGTCTTCTACGTTTAGCTGCAACTTCTTTGCAATCGTTGAGAACAGACTCGGCCTCGTGTTTATAGTCTCGGAATCCCAAACGATCTAACGCCTCAAGGACGTGCTCAGCATTTATTGTTTTTTTATTCCGCTGGTTACACACTTCATTTGCTTCAGAGCTAATGAGATGAATAAATTCTGTACAACAGTTTAATATTAACTCTCGACTTTCGTTCGCCACACGAATCGAAGGCACCTAAGATATTAAACAAAATATTTATTTTTGGCCAAACGCCATTCGATGTTGTTTACATACCAATTCCTTTATAATTTTATATATACTCGCTCGCGGTAAGGTGAGTTCATCGTCCTCGGTGGGAGGTGGGCATAGTTCATCTTGAGGATTGCTCATTTTGTTAAACGATAAGTCAAGATTTGTTTCTTAGTACCTAATTAATATGATGTTTTGAATTGCATTAAATGTGCATCAAATAAACACAATTTTGTTAGCACCTGCAGCTTTCTTCTACCTCATCAAAACGTCAACTTGACAGTTTGACTCACCACTAAAACTGTCATTCGGGTACCTAGATACAAATTCTGCCATAATGAGTGTGTCTCATCAAAAACATCGCAGAAACAAGACCGTAAATATTTGAAAAAAATTATTTCTATGATTTAGTAAACATTGCCCATCATTATATTATTGACAAATTGAACAAAATAGGTAAATAATTATAGTCCTGCTTTCACTTTAAAAGACCTATCTAGGTAATAAAGTAGACGAATACGCAATAAAACGGTTCCAGAACCCATCCTACAGTTTTCGTGAATTTTTTCTACAGCAAAGAAAGGCATTGCATCGGATGAATCTATTTTTGTAAATTATTTGTGTACAAATTGGTATAAATATTTAGAAATCAATCTGGGCGCAAATTTCGAATGTTTTAATATGAAATATAACCAGTGCATGGAAAACGCTTTGAAAAGTATTGAAGGCTACATATATTTGAATCGAACGTTCAAAGTGACTTTTTTATGTTCCACACGAAATCTGAAATCTGAGAGCCAATCTGAAGAAGCCCAATCGAATACCACACAATAAAAGCTAATGTCGTTTTGTAATGTAATAATTTGAGAAAAAAAAATCCATTTTTTTTATCGAGATTGTTTTTTACGTTCGATTTGCAAAAAAAAACGAAATTTTTTTTTTTTGATCTGAGGCACTTTTGAGCAATCTCGATTTTTTCTAAGATCTACACATACTTTCAGTAACACCAATGTTTATGACACACAGCTGGCGGTTATGATTTGTTTAGCGTTGGAAGCATTTTTTTTTTATTTGAATTATTCAATTTACGCGTATGGGAACGAGTTTTTATATTAAATTATTTTAATATGCGTTATTATAAATGTGTGTAATTCAATTGAAATGGATTGCTAGTGCAAGTGCTGTCAACTAATACACACAAGAACTAATAAAATTAGGATTTCATGTTCGTTTGTGCAGCAGAAATCTGAAATCTCAGATCAAAATCTAAAAAGCCAAATCGAAAAAGACACAAGTGTTTTGCAATTGAGGCGGATCGTTGTTGGCCATGTTGTTTTGGTGGCGTTTGTCTAATGTCGTATTCCATTGGGAAAAATTCGCTTCTGAAACCGTTCCATTGGCACAAAAAATACTCTTCTGGCGATTCAAAGAAGAGAATTTCGCTTCTCGATTTGATGTCAGAATCCACTTATACGAGGCAGATGACGGTTGCCGTAGATTATTTGTTGTCATTTCACTAATACTTTTGTGGATTCAATCAGAAGCAGTTTTCTTGTTCCATTGGCTTACAGAATGAGTGGATCCCCGAGTGAAACCAATGGAAAACGACATAGTATGATGTTTATTTTTTTAGTCACTAATTCCAAATCACCATTGTTGGAACGCCGGGAGCTATAGCTGCATTCATAAATAAAACGCTCTGTATCGTCGAACTGATGAGATGATTCTCTATAAAAATGATTACAGAAACTACCTATTAAAACAAAAGTAAATTCATTGAAATTAACGCTTACTATTTTTTAGCAGCTCCTTCGGTCGTTTTTCGTTTCCAAACTATATCTGTTTCAACTCTTTATATCTTTTCTTTAAGTTGACAGCTCTCTGCGAACTGTTCGATTAAAATTGAAGCTGAAACTACCGAAGGACTGTTCGAATTGATATTTTCCCTTTACTCAACATCCCACCCCCCGTGAGGCGTCCCGCCATATCCCAGCCTCACCTACCTCCAACACAGCCAACTTTACTGCTGGTCTCCGTTTTTGTCTTAAGGTCGGCCACACTAATTCGCCCATCCGAGCCCGGATATACCTTAACGATTATTCCCCGCTGCCACTTGTTTCTCGGAGCATCTGCATCGCAGATGAAAACTAAGTCTCCTTCTTTTAGAGTTGGAACTTCAGCAAACCATTTACTTCTTTTAGTTAGCTCTGGGAGATACTCTCGCATCCACCGTCGCCAAAACCGATCCTTTATCTAACGACTTGTCCGCCACTGCTTTCGGAGACAGAGCTCTCTTTCATTAAAGTTACCTGGAGCCTGCGTTGAACTAGTGGAACCAACCAGAGACTTGATCTCTTCTTGGCAGGTCTGTCTTCCGATATCATCTGGTTGTCGTGGCCACTCGTCTTCAGGTCGCTGGAGGAAGGAAGGCCCCATTATCCACTTATTGTCCGCTTCAAACTTTGGAGGATGTTTTGAACGTGTCGCTTCATCCGCAGGATTGAGCTTAGTCGGGATCCATCGCCACTGAACCACTTTGCTACTATCGAGGACCTCTGCTATACGAAATCCAACGAACGGCTTGTGGCGTCGGGGATCTGAGCGAAGCCAACTAAGGATGGTCTTCGAATCGCTCCAGTATATCCGATCGGATATTGCCAAATCATGGCACTTTAGAATTGAATCGCAGAGCCTGGTTCCCAGAACGGCAGCAGATAGTTCCAGACGTGGAATCGATATTAATTTTTGGGGGGCGCATTTCGTTTTTCCGCAAACGAACGAGACGCTGATACCTTCTCCATGTTCAATCCGCAAATGTGTTACTGCGCTAAACGCCTCTTCACTGGCATCGACGAACGTGTGAAGAACAATTCTAACGGCAGACGATAATCTGAAGTCGTGACATCTCGGCACCTTCAAACTCTCCAACGCAGGAAGTTCAGCTTTCCATTGACACCATTTCTCATAAGCTTCATGCGGTATTGGCTCATCCCACTGAACGCCACTCCTCCAGATTGATTGCAACAACAGCTTAACGTTGAGAAGAAAGTTAGCAATCATTCCGTATGGGTCGAATACCGACATAGCAATTGCTAAGAACTCCTTTTTTGTTGGACACCTGTCGCATTTCATGACATCATTACTAATGCGAGGGAATTTCAGTTTGAAGACATAGACATCCTCATCTGGTTCCCACCACATTCCCAGAACTTTCTCCGACCCAGTCTCCGTATTCATGTCAACTGTCATCGTCGCTCAAGTCACAAACGCAGCGCAGCACTTCTCTGGAGTTCGATGTAAAATTTCTCAATTCAAAGCCACCACATAAATGTATTGATGTAACCGCTTCGGTGACTTCTATTGCCTCGGCGACAGTGTCAAACCCGTCAACATAATCATCCACATAATGGCGATCGAGAATCGCTTTGACTGCTCTCGGATGAATGTTGGAGAACCTCTTCGCATTAATATTCTTTACAAAGTTTGCCGAGCAGGGCGAGCAGCTGGCACCGAACGTCATCGACTGCATCACGTATATTGCAATCGGCTTATCTTCTTCTTCTCTCCACAGGAAACGCTGAGAGTCTTGATCCTCCTTCCGGATCAGAACCTGATGGAACATCTCTTTTATGTCCCCCCTCACAGCAACTGGTTTTAGTCGAAAATTAAATAATATGGACAACAGGGGTTGGTTCTCATCGGGTCCCTTCAGCAGAAACGAGTTCAAAGAAACTCCACGCACCTTAGCAGCGGCGTCAAACACTAGCCGGACCTTGTTTCGCTTGTTAGGGTTCTTCACACCAAACTGCGGAAGATACCAGGTCCTCGATGAACTCTTCTGGGCTTCGGAATAGATCAGCCTCATTGCATACCCTTTTTCCAAATAACTCGAGATGATGTTTTTATAAGTTGCTGCGAAATCAGTATCCCTGCGAAACCTGCTCTCGAGGTTTCATAATCTTCGCTGCGCCATTTCGTAGCTGTCCGGCAAACAGATGTCGTCATCCTTCCAAAGGAGTCCCGTATGAAAACGATCGTTGATATTCGTTGTTGTGCTGGAGAGAATGTGAAGAGCTCTTCTATCGGCGGCGCTGACTATCCTTTCGGTTGGTTTCTTGACACCGTAGCTCTCAATACTGAAGAAATCATCTACAATCTGCGTCAGATGGTCATCATCGTCGTCCCCAACTCGACCGCAATGAAGAACAAGTCCTTTCCTAGTGCCTCCAGATTCGGTTACTGTCCTACCATACACCACGCAACCCAATTTCGTTTCTGTTACTACAGGTCCGATGTCAGCGGATTCCAGGATGCGTGTCGGCGCTGCTAGATGGCAATTATCGAGTCCAATTAAAATTTGCGGATTTGCATTCTCATACTCAGTAAATGGAAGTGTCGATGATAAACTGGCGTCGTATAATGTTGGTAGATCAGCTGCAATCAACGTTTGATTCGGCAAGCTTAGTTCGTTAACAGTTTGAACCCCTTCCATCAGAAATTTCTCTGCTTCATCCACATCGGCACTGATTTTGAGGTCAACGACAAAGGACTCATTCGTAAAGGTCTCTTTACCAATCAATGATTGAAGAGCCCTCGTCCAAAAGAGCATGCGTCTTCACAGCGACGCCGTCACCATAAAGTCTTACTGGCAACACTCGGAAAAGGATTTTGTGATGCGTCCCAATATTACGGCCGAGCATGGCTTTCTCAACTCGGCCCATTCTACCCTTGTCGGCATCTGACAGCAGCTTCACTTCTTTGGCTTCATGGAGCGAGGAATGGTGTAACCGGTCACATCCATCAATTCCGCAAACAGTCCTTAGTCTGCACGACCGCACACTGTGTCCAAATTTGAGGCAACAAAAACAAAGCCTCTGCTTCTTCACCAACTTCCATCTATCTGAAACATCCAACTCAATATACGCTGGACATTTGCCTACTGGATGTGTATCTCTCTTGCAGTGGTAGCATTTCTGCTTCAAAGTGGTGGATGTCGACGTATTACGTTCCACTGCATGAAGTACACTCTTAGTCTTGGTTTTAGTATCGACATTGACTTGTGCCATTGTAGAAGTTGGGACGACCAAACAGACAAGAGTAGCAAGCGCAGTCAACCATTCTTCAAAATGTCTAATAGTCGCATATGGCTGAATATGCATGCTACGCTGGGCCCACTCCAGTCGCTTGCTCATGGGTAGTTTGTTGACGAGCTCTTCCATGAGTGTGGGGTTGGCCAAGTGCTGAAACATCCCACTGGATTCCAGAAATGTTGCAAGGTTTTGTACCTTGGTGGCGAATGGTATCAGCAACTCTAATTTACTATCAGCGATCGGTGGTATTTCCCTTACCTTTGCCAACTGACTTCTAACCAAGATCTCAGGGCGACCGAAGCGAAACTCCAACGCAGATAGTACCTGATCCACATTGTTTGGATGGATCAGCAGCGCTTCGACGACTTCCCTGGCAGATCCCTTTATGCATTTCTGCAGTCGGAAGATGTTCTCAACGTTCGAATAACCAAATATGGCAGTCGATTCTCTATAGGCAGTGCTAAACATTGGCCAGTCCTCGAGCCTGCCATTAAAATCGGGAAGGTCGTGTAACTTACGACCATTTCCGAATCTACCACTTGAAGTTGGGCTAGCTTGAACAACTGCATTTGATAGCGGTGTCTGCATCAATGGCGTTGCCATCATTGGATAATGGCCAAAGGGCTGAACGGCGTTTAATGATGGCATGAACGTTGGCACTGGGTGCGAGTTAGTGCTGCTGAACGCTGGTGTTCAACTCGACTGAGTTGACTGACAAGTATGCGGTGGCATAAAGGTTGTTGGAGCCCATGAATATGGAGCATGCTGCATAAACCCAGCTCCAGTGTGCATGGTCGCGGCAGTCGCAGTTGTGCAAATTCCTGCGGTAGACAGGGAACAACATTTCCTGATTATTAGATGAGCTTTCATTTTTTGTTTTTGTCTTTGTTTTGTTCAATGCCTTTCCATTGGTCACTATGTTGTGTGACGAAGATCCTGAGGAATTCCACAACCTTGCGCCCACCTTCCCAACCAGCACCACCGAATAAAAGCTCAGCGTTTCCTATGGCGGACAGTTCCTTCCATAGGGCGTCCTTTTGTCATGTTTTTCCACTGGTCGATTGTCAGACGACAACAAGGCTTCCCGCTTTTAGTTTATTTCTTTGCTCTTGGTTAAAGAATAAGTTTAAGTGAATTATAAGCGAACACAAATATCAACAATTCTCCCCTAGCTATTAGGACGCCACTCGTGGAGAATATCCACTGCACCACAAACTCTTTCCTATCCCTCTTTCTCTTCCTAAAAAAAAAAAAAAAACCTGAATGCCGCGCTGTGCCCCGAATTATAAGGGTATTCATAACCCCTTGAGCGCGAGTAAAATTATAAAAAAAAAAAGAAGAATGGATTAGCCAATATAACCATCGCTCTTTCAAAGGCAGCTTTTTCCCAGTCACTGAGGACGCCTTAATCACTATCCCATACTTTGTGGTGGATTCAGCTGTTTCCACTTTACCCCTCCTTACTGCTGGTTTTGGATCCAGCTTCATTGGCAGTGGATGTTCCAGCTGCCTCCGCCTTTCCCTCGCCCTTTAAAAAGTCTTTAGATACAGTTTCACAGGCAGCGGATGATCCAGCTGCCTCAGCTTTCTCCCCAACCGTTACATTTTCCTGAAGATCAGTCAGAGTACCAGACTTCACACTGATAAAAATGCTAACGTTAGTAGGGTGTCCTCGGACTTACTACCATGCGTTACTGAATTTACACATTGGGACCCATCCACGGGCACACAAGTTCATCGTTTAGCATTTAAATGCAACTTTCGCAAAAGAATCTCAATTTTAATTTCTTTATTTTTATTTATTTTATTTCCTCTTCATCCAATTAAAATTATTTGCAAAAATTAGGCTGTATTAAAAAAAATACATTTATATAACTAATCTTTAAATCCTATTCATATATCTTTCAAACATACATGCATATAAAAACGTGTGTATACGGTGAGCAATAAATGTTAACTATTTCTCATATTTTTTCCCTTCGAATATGCATTAGTAGCTACAACATCTAGGAATGAAATGTGTGAAGGAGGAGGGGAACAATTGCGACGGATTATAGTCAATTCAAAGGGGTGGCAATGAAAAAAGTGTTTTGTGTAGGAAGTAGAAAAGCTTTTTTTTCTATAGTACATACTAGTTTTGTTTTCATCTTAATTTATTTTTCTGTATACTTTTTATTTATTTTGTATTCAATTGAATATCATTTAACACGTGTACAAAATGTTCAAAATTTAATTTCATTTTAATTTATGAATTATATAAGGCTCGGGAATCACTAATTGATCAGTTAATATATATTTATCCTTTTATCTTCACAAACGAAAGTTTTAATTTGGTTTATAATTTATTTTTGTTTTCTTTCGGTGATTGTTCCATTTTGTATAAATCTATATAAGAGGCCTTAAGGACAAATTGTCAGGCTTGCGATTGGAATTTAAGGAAACAAATGTTTCTCCGTCCATCTGTCACATGCTTAAAGCTGACAATTTGCCTTATTAGTTATGAAAATAATTTATTTGCTTGTTTATCAAATATGTTTCATGTATATTTTATAAAAATACATTTGGGTTTTACTTTTTATGATTGCTTTCAAAGAACTAAGAAAAATAAAAGAAAACACATTTTATTAAAACAAATTGTTGTATGCTAAAAGATGTATAACAGATTGTTATGTTATTTTGTATACTTATATTCCTTGAGCTGAATGCGTAGTATATTGCCACTATTGATATGGTGTAGGGGACGAAAATTTGTTAAATAAAACAAAACAACTATATAATATAATATTTATATAAATAAAAAATAATAATCGTACAATTTGACTTTATTTAATTACAAAAATCTTTAAATACAAAATAATAATAAACGTAAAAACAATAATGTGATAACCCTAATATTATTTTACAAAAACAATCAACTTTAAAAAAAAAAAAAATACAATTCCTACAAATAACCTTATTTTTCTACTACAGCTATAGTTATATATATATTCCTTTCTGGTCTTTTAATTATTTTCCTTTTAGTGTTCTGTTCTTGGAGTTCGATCATTTCCTTGCTCAAGTGAGATCGTTCATATATATTGCGGAGAACTAGTCAATTATTGTTAGGTCTGAATTTTTGTTTATCTCAATCGGTAGATATAATTAGCATTCCTTTGTTATATGAACAATCACAATATGGCTACCAATTAACAGACAAACATAATAGTTTTGTCAGTTATTAAAGATTGCTGTCAATATGATGAACAAACAACGATTTTACACTCCACAAAAGTTAACCTTGTGTATGTTTATATCTGAATTTTCTAGAGAATTTACTTTGTTCTTAAGTTTACATATGTATAGTAGCTGCTGTGTATCTCGCTTCTCCTCGTCTCCACGACCATTGACTTGGACGGTACTGAAATTGTATTGAACACGTATTGGTTGTATTAAAGAAATTATAAAACAATCTTAAAATACAAAAATGGATATAAGAGGATAGTGATGGCTTCTAGTTTAAATGGTTAACTCATACACAAAACTAATTACGATGAAAAAGCATAACATTATGACTGGAACTACATAAAGGGAACTCTGGTGCCACTAAAAACGAAGAACGCTAAACGAGTGTGCTGGTGATTGTAAGGCAACTATGTATCAAAGATATCAATCAGGGTTGAACTTTTGGATAGAGGCAATAAAATACGGCCAGAGGGATAATTGAGTAAGCGGAATGTGAAGTTTACTAAACGAATAACAAAAAATTCAGCGGGAGCGAATAGCAGCAACCCTAAACACAGATATTAATTACAACTTAACAATGATTTCAATGCGTCAACTTTTGCGAACGTCTAAAAAACATCCACGAGTATAGGTGTCCTGAAATCAGTTGTTTCTGTTCACAATAGATGATAGCTCCCTTTTATTTATATAAAAGAAAAACTTACACAAACGAATATCGTGAGAAACTTGGTCTTTCGTCCGATATATAACTTTTGCGCCAACTAATTATACAGTAAAAGCTCTTTAATTCGGAATTCTTTAAGTCGGGAAAACAAATTTCTGAATAAATAAGAGTTTTAAATGTTTTTTTTTTTTTTTTTGTAAAAATTAAATTAAATAGGCAAACATTAAATAACGCAATGATTGAACACGTATATGTAGCAAATAAACCTCAAATATATAGAAGTCGGAACAAATCATCAAAATGTCTTTTGGGGGAATCCCGGCAATTCACATATAAAAATCGGGAAAAACTATACAATAATAAATTTTATGTATTATTTGCAATCTTATGTGATAAAAATTTTTTTGGTTTGAGTTCTTGCATTCAATTCATTTATTCGGACTGACCTTCCCTTCCCAACCATTCCGAATTAGCGAGCATTTACTGTACTTATATTGATGGGTACTTTCCCTAACGACGGTTATTATCATTGTGCTTAAGCACGAGTAACGCAGTGCAGAACGGCGGCAGTAAAACAGCTATAATTACTTCATTTTCCATTACCTTCTCCAATGCTTCAATTCCCTATTCGATACAAACACTCTTGGACGAAATTTGACTGGATTCCAAATATTAAGTAGGTAACAAAAAGCCGATAGACAACCCCAAAAAAGGTGTTCCGAAACTACCTGAACCGGGCAATAAATTCAGGGGTCAGATTCTGTAAGGTGAAACGTTCAAACGTTTTCTTGTGCACGAAGAAATTTGCTTGTGTAACATAAAGCAAACCATTCTTGCGCACGAAAACGTCTGATCGTTTCGCCTTACAGAATCTGACCCCTAGTTTAAAATTAAATCTCCACCTAAGCCGGCAACAATGCCAGGAAATCCTTAAATGTAAGGAGACATTCAACAATTTGGAAATTATTCTACAGTTCACTCCGGTTTAGGTAACAAAATTTTGTAGAGTGTTGAATGTGTCTTAAAGAAATCGAGACAGCTAAACATACAATACATAAGAATACCAAAATCTTTGCGAGTTAAAAAAAAAACTCTTCTTCAAGCATGTCGTTCCCAAAGAAATAAAAACAAAATTCTGCCGCTGGTACCATTTTCAACTTTATACAAAAGTAAATTGAAATATTTTTTTTTTACTTTTAAGGCAGAAACCTATTTCTGTCGACGGCGTCATACAATAAATATAAAAATAACTTTACATGCGATAAAGATCTAGTAAAAATCCGGCGGAGAACTACGTTAGTAAATTCAAAAACTTGGCGCAATAAGTATTATTGGGCTTTTTTTTTAGTTTATTCGACAGAAGTTAGTAGATCTATTGTTATTTTTGTATTGTATTTCAAAATAATAAACATTACAGAATTATTTGAAATCACGCTTTGTATCATTGCTTCTTTTTAATACATGATATTCTATCTTTGTTTACACGTTACTATGGAAATGAATCTCTGCCACTCTTTTGTTTACATGGAAACGAACTTATTTTTGAAAAAATACGCTTTTTTGCTTACGTTAGGTAAGAAAACCTAAAAAAAAAATATTGTTTAGGGAACCAACCTCCTCTAAGTTATTAAATAAGTACCTGCCTAGGCCCTTCCTTCAACTTCGAGCAATTGCTTGACACTCGCATAGAAGGTGGGAGATGTCTTCCGAGACTTGTAGGTCCTCACAGTAACTGCATATATCTCATGTCATGCTTCCTTAGAAGGCAGTGTCCAGAGACTATTCCTACCGTTAATCTTAACTTTGTTCTACTGATATTGATTAATTATTCAGACTTTTTCCGGCTTAAAATGGGCCACAGTGCTTTTGAGACCCTGTGGCCGTCTAGCTGTGACCATCTTTTGGTTGCTTTATGGGAGGTTTTCTCAAAGAAAACACTTTTCGCAACGGGCATAGGTGGTCTTATACCCTCAATCATTGTATAAAGGGGGAGGTCCGCCTTTTCGTTACCTTTAATATCACAATGCCCAAAAAGGCGCTTCTCATAAACATATTTAGAGTAAGCTACGCATGGGGTTACACACCAAAAAGTTGGAGGGAGGTAACGGTTAAATTTATACCGAAGGCAGGTCGTAGACCAAACGATCTCCCGAAATCTTACCGACCCATTAGCCTCACCTCCTTTTAATAAGGGATGGTCCACTACACGTAAATCCATTACATAAAAACCAATATGCCTATCAACCAGGTAAATCCACAACAAATGCTCTTCAGGAACTCACAACCAGAATTGAGAACTCACTCAAGAGCAAAGAGATTGCTGTGGGCTGCTTCCTTGACATCGAAGGAGCCTTTGACAACACAGAACATGCCCAAATATACAGATGCATCCATAACACAGGCGTAGATAATACTACATGTAACTGGATAAAGAACATGCTTAACAGTAGAAACATAAACGCTACATTAGGCAATGACAGTATCAGAGTCACGGCTGCGAAAGGTTGCCCCCAGGGCGGTGTCCTATCCCCCCTGCTATGGTCCATCGTAGTGAACGAACTGCTAAACTTACTCAGTAACAATGGTTTCTATGTCCAAGGATATGCAGATGACATATCGATCCTAATCAGAGGAAATTTCGAAGATACAATCTCGGAACTCCTGCAGAGGGCACTTAACTTATTTACTGACTGATGCAAAAAAGTTGGTTTAACTGTAAACCCCAAAAAAAGCACCATAGTTGCTTTCACAAAAAGACGAAACCGAGGTAAGCTAAGAAAACCTACTCTGCTTGGTGAAACAATAGAGTTCTCAAAAGAAGTCAAATACCTAGGTGTAACCCTGGACGAAAAACTCACTTGGAACTCTCATCTCATGAAAACCATAGACAAAGCCAGGATCTCTCTGTGGACCAGCAGAAGTCTGATTGGTAAAAGCTGGGGTATAAACCCCAAAAAAAAAAAAAGAAAAAAAAAAATCATGCTATGGCTTTACACAGCCATAACAAGACCAATTGTCACTTATGCAGCTCCAGCATGGTGACAAAAAACCAAACAAAAGTCAACACAAGTCAGGCTCAATAAACTCCAAAGACTAGCTTGTGTATGCACTACGAGCGCAATGAGAACAACTCCCACTGCAGCGTTGGAAGTTATCCTAAATCTTCCACCCCTCCATCTTCAGATACAGAAAGAAGCCATGACAAATGCCTTCATGCTCATATCTGAAAACACCGAAAACTCCAAGCTCATCCTTCCAGACATCGTTATGGAACTGAAAAAAGATGAAATAAATAGACAACAACTGTCTACCGAAATTCAACTTCAGCCGAAACTTCAAAGTTACATTCCCAAATCGACAGAACTGGGAACAGAATAAACCCACATTTGCCAAAGATTCTCATGTATGGTACACAGATGGATCGAAAACAGATGAAGGAGTTGGAGCTGGAGTATATGGGGTCGACACAAAAACGTTCATCCATAAAAGCATGGACAAATGCAACTCCGTATTCCAAGCAGAAATCTTTGCAATAGAACTATGTCTCAGAGAAAATCTAAAAAAATCCATAACAAACAAGAACATATATATTCTCTCTGATAGCAAAGCTGCACTACTGGCTATCAATAGCTATGAAATCACATCAAAGCTAGTATGGGATTGCCTACAATTACTCACATCGCTGGCCAGCACAAACAGAGGCGATATTTTTATTGGATATCGATCTCATCTGAAATACTTCCGCAACTTTGAGTACGGCTTTGCTGGAAGTCTTAGGGCCATATGTACGTCCAACTCGTTGGAGTATATAACTGACTCCGTACCCTCACTGGTTTTCGAGAAAAAAAAAAAAAAAAAAAAAAAAAAACAGTATATTATACTGCGGCCTCAGTTTCCATTGAAACTGAGTTTCTATGCCAATCCTCTCTATCAGGGTACAGGTGTCGAAGTCAAGTGTACCAAGACTTTCATCTACTTTTTCCGGCATTTCGGAGAATGATTCCTTTAAATTTAATTTAATTTTTGTAATTTTGGAGGTGGAAAACTAGTACTGTGCAAAATAGTACTATGTCCTATACTACTGTTTTTAAAAAGCCCTGCATTAGTGAGCCGTAGCGCACTATTACCTACATTTAATTGTATTTGTAAGTCCAGTGGTACAAGATGCATAAACGCTTCCAGTGCAGCCGTTGGTGTAGTACGTAGAGCACCCGTAGAGGCAATGCAGGCTATTGTTTGTACCCTGGTCAAAATATCCCGTACATACTTCTCGTTCGTGGTTTCCACCAGAGACAATACTGAGACCCCCAACTTCGACCGATTTCCCGTTACCTTGCCTACAAGCAATACTTGTAAGAAGTGTACACAATTTAGTGCGCTAGTATTGATACATAGAAATTCGTATTGACAAATGTCACGAAACTTCAACACACCAACACACCCTCAAAAAATATCAACAACTTCCGGTGACTTCCGGTGTCGGTAAAGTTGCTGCCAGCGTTCATAGAATTTCGTCCGTTTAATTTGAAATTATTCGTTACGTGTCAATATTATTTTATTTTAGGAATAAGTGCACTTTTGCTGAAAATATTTATGAAAAATGATTACTGCAGAATGGTTGTAGGAAAATAAAAGCATTTTGAGTAATTTTTCTTCAGTTATTTAAGAAATATTTACTCATGAAATCGAAGTTAATGATATTCAAAAGCGGAAAATACACAACAATGTTTCTTCTAATATGTTTCTGGAATATAGAACAACTCATTTAGATAGTATTATTAACCAAACAAATTATATTAATCGACTTTTGAAAATTTATAATAATCAACCAATAGCATTCAGTTATGTTAAAATGTCATATTCCCGAACTCTATCACATTCCCCCATGGTTGGTAGGGGTTGGCAGCATTGACTTTATATTTTTTGTATGTTTTTACATGTCACACGGATTCTAAATAGACATAACACCGATAGGAAAACAAAATGGCGAATTTGAAAAAAAAACTGAGGGGGCCAGCGGCAAGAGGATTGTGAGTTGGGGGTCTCAGTATTGTCTCTGGTTTCCACCAGACAAAAGCCCCATACGTAATTATGGGACTTACTACCATTATGTATAGCCAATACAACATACCCCTTTTCTTACCTGCTGTCCTCACAAATGACGAGTGTGAGTGTGGGCCTTCCTTGGACGTTAAGTTTGCAATTTAGTTTCATATCTAAGACCGTACCAAGATATTTTGCGCTTTTCGAAAGGGAAAGTTCCACTCCAGCATGCCTGGGCAGTGGGCAGCTTGAACGGCGGTATCTTGTAGTTTGTACTGAATAATACGAGTTCAGTTTTCTCCTGGTTGACTCTTAGTCCACACTCTTCAGCCCATATTCTGATCCTATGGACAGCTGTTTCCATAAGTTCACTCTTCGTATTTTGGAATTTTCCTCCAACAACGATAACTACATCATCCGCATAAGAAGTGACGCTGAATTGTTTATGTTTCTATGGGAATTCAAATTGACGACGGCATGTGTTTCTTTGCTAATCCGCTGTAAAAAACAGTAGCGCCTGCGCTATTTTCGAACATTTTTTCTCGCAGAAGTATATGAAGGTGACATTTCACTAGCAGTCACTTTGTAGATGATATAACTAATTTTCTTAGTAAATTAGCATATTCCTCGAGTTTATCAGACATTTTAACGACTTTTCGTAAAACTTTTTCGAATAATTGAATTATATACCCGTCATTTTTCATAGATTACTCGAAAGCGTTCCCTAACTTTTTCGTAAGTGTCTCTCTCTGTGAGAGAATTTATCCCCACCACTGCAATTTTGACAGTATTTTCCATTCTTACTACAAAAGTAGTAAATATTTTTTTACCTATTTCATGAAGAAAGTTCTAAACAAAAAAATCTATAATTTTAGTGGCATGCTAATCAACTTGTGCTATAAAAACAACCAACTGCATTCAATCAAATCCTAACTTCAATTCCATATACAAACCTGAAGATGTTTGGTCTGCATGTAAGAGTTAGAGAAACATTTTAAAGTGTGTATTCGACGCGCTCTCATTTTGCGCTTTCGATTCAGCGCAATAAAAGAAAACGTAGCATTAAATAACCGACTCACCTGAATCAAAAGCTGTCCACTTTTTGTGTGTGGATTGCGATAGGCGTATAGAACCCAAACGAGAACTGTCATGACCAAACAAATTGGTAGCATGAATCCTAAAACTACTCCCATGCTATGCGTTTCACCATTCTCCGCTGTAGATGCATCTGAGGTGGCTGCTTTATTGATGGGAAACACTTTATGCGCCGTAGGTGGTATCTCAGCACTGTCTTCACTCGATTTGGCTGGGTAATAATTTCCGCCGGTATAACTGTTGTCACTGTGGTCCATAGTTGTAGTGTTTGCCGCCTGTGCAGCATTGTTGCCCGTTTGACCAATGGCGGGACACAGTGAAACTGAATTTATTTGTGTCCTATCGCAGCCTGAAAGTATATTGTGATAGTTTGATTTTATATACGAGTTCTACAAATAATCAGAAGACTTACCTTTATGTAGCCAGTCTTGGCGTTTTCTGTCCGTCCCTGTTGAGCATCTATTTAAAACGGGACACCACGTGCACTGTTTAACAAAAGCAACATTTTTTATAACCACCAGATTTATTCGACCATCAAACATACCTCAAATGTAGTATCATGCCCTATGCACGCTGCACAATCCGAATAGCTCAAACAAGTCGGAAGTGCTTTCAAGTAAATAACTGTCGAGTTGTTAATGTCGTTACTGCCAAAATTGACACGATGATACTCGTAGATTGTTTTTCTTCTGGCAACTGCAAGTAAATTATACATTACTCAATGTGTTCGGCACAATCACAAGGGTACACTGCTTACAGAAAACAACTTTGTCGATAATGTACGCATCGGACAAGCCGACTTTAACCGGATGCTTATCATCTTGGATTGCATTAATTAGGATTGGAACGGTAAAGTATGTGAATACGATATCACCGCTCTTATGCAGCGTGGTACTAAATGTGAATTTGCCAACCTCCTGTTTATCTTGTAAAGATACTTTTTCCCAAATAACTGTGAATGCGGTACCTACAAAGATGAAGAACTCATTGCAGGCGGTTGCATATATAGTCTGTGCGTGTTAACAGCATACCATTATCGTAAAATCTCACGAACGAATCATTAGAAAGACTCGTGTCAAAGTTCGCCATCAACGGTGCTATGTACTGTGTTGCGGCTAACCACGAATGCACATATTCTCCGGTATAGAGAAAGCCTCCAGTTGCGACAGTGACATTTCTAACTGGATTACCATAGAAGGGAAAATCGAAACTAAGTTCTACGGTCTGAGAAATAGTGCGAATTAAATTAATAAATCGTATCGAATCGATGTTGGCGCGTATTTACCATTGCTCGCCGATGTGACGCTGATAGCATTGTGTTATGAGTTACGTTTTTGAATGAGTTCCAAAAGGCATCCGCTTGATTCTTGTCGATGTAGATCGTACTGTTGTAGTACACGTGATGGTCCTGTTGGAGAATTCAAATAAAAATATGTGTGTGAATTTAAATAGAAACAAAAACGAAAAACTTAATATACTCTAAGTATGACCTCATTCTATGGGTTCATAATGTAATTATTCATAATCCTACAAAAATATTCTTCTCCTTCCAACCTTTGGTTCTCCTCTCACCCATACTACTACAAAATGGCATTGTTATAAATATGTGGAAAAAATTAACTGGATATCGGACGTCTCATTAGTTTGATTGAAGTGGCATTTTCAACAGTTTACAGAAGACGAAGATGGAAATAGAATAATGGAAAAATACAAATCAACTGATGGCGCTGATCCCAATCGAACTGTTTTATTTAAGGATCAACATCCCTTACGGCGGTTGGGGTTCTGAGATTGATACAAGTTAATCTCCCAATTAAAAGTAAGTTTTGAGCTAAATTGGGAGAAAAAAAAACCTTATCCGCTCTCTAACACGTGTTTTAGCTGACAGGCGGATAGTGACCTTATCCGTTTGTTAACATTTTTCATTAATAAACATATTCCGTCAACCACCACCATGATAGCTATTCACTGCTTGTCACCTAACGCACGACAGCACTACACGGAATTGTACTAAACATTCTAGTACATCAATCATATTTCGTCTCTCATCTCTCATGCAGTTGTGGATTGTGGTGCTCAGAGAGTTATGTGGTTTTCACAATTCTCTCTCAGATTCTTTTTTATACTTCAGATTTTACGTGTCAAACGAACGTTAACGTTAAGTGTCATGTGCGTGAGCACTGATGCCAACCCTACAGCATTTTCTGTATATCTACAGAATTTTCACCTTGCCTACAGAAATACAGAATTCAAACTAAAATATACAGAAATCTCAGATTCCAGTAAAAACGTGAATTCCTTAGTTTTGCGTCGGTATATTTCACTGATCTAAACAAAGATATGCAATCGGAGCACCCAAAACTCTTACTTCTGTACGACAAAATATTCATAATGTTTATAAAAATGTTGGAGTTTTTTTTTCAAACCTGAGTAACTAGAATTGACGGATGAAGACAAAAATGGAATCGATGATCAAGAAGGCCAGCACTACGACGAGTATTATCGATTTCAGCGATACCAGCGGTTAATAAAAATTATGTAATTGTACAAAATCTATTACATACATTACATACATTACATACATATAAATAAAATTGGTGTAGTTCTGTTCGACTAAAATTGAATTTGACTGCATGTTTTTAAATGCAAAAATCTTAAAAACTGCTAAATATATTCTGGTGCATTTTTCACAGGCGTATAGAGGATACCTAGGCCTACAATCTCCACTTTGTTTTAACTCTATATTTTCCGGAAAAAATTGGACAAGAGTAATTTATTTTTTCGTTTCGTTTCACTTTTTTCTTTGCAACGCTTTGCGTTCGAAAATACTGGTAGCATTTAAATATACTAAGTACCAGCTTATAAAGGACATCTGTAAGTACAATTTAGGATATCCATTATCTCGATAACTTAAAAAGTTTTCAAATAAATAGGAAAAACTTGAAATATTTCTACGATTTTCGCCTCGGTGAGTGGATATGCACTTCATTCTCAAATCAAACATACTAACAGCACAATATATTGACATCTCTTTTAACCTTAATTTACTCCTGTGACGGAGAGGGAGACAGTATACTGTTTGGTTTGCTTGGAAAAAAAGAAACTCATAAAAGAAATGTCAAATCAGTGTTAGTATATGTAGTGTAAAAGTCCCTACATGTAGGGATCTAAAAATGATACCGTAAGGAAAAAAAGACAGATTTGTATAACGTAGAGATTTTTTCGGACGAAACATTTTCATCTTTGCTCAGTCAAGAAATATTTATTAGTTTTTTTACTTTTTATATTTTGCTCTTACATTCGTCGATATTATCTAAGGAATGAAATGAGATGACATGATTTGAAGAGTCAACAAAAAGGAAAAATTCAGTTGTGGTTGAGATTGCGTTTTGCGTATGAGAAGTTTGGTTCGATTTTATTCGTGTATGTATGGATAAAATAGTTATGTAGAGAGATTGTATTGAAAATCATTCGACGGTGTAGGGAAAAAGTAGGAATTTTCTTTGTGCACTGTTGGGTTTTTTTGTTTTGTATGTACATAAACTGTCAAATATGTAGGAATGTTTTGCTTACAAAAAAAAGAATATCTATCAATATCTATGAAAGAATGTCAAATATATATAGGTATGCATTTTGTATTTAAAAAATTAAAAACTCCCATTTTATTCACATTTTGTTCGATTAATATGTACCTATAAAAGTGGAACACATGGAATACCCAGTGCGTGGTATTTAAAAGAATAGCCAAAGGGCGAATGTACTATGGCTAATAAATTACATATCAATAGAAGCGGTTAATAGGACTATGCCAGATATGCTAAATAAAAACAGATTTGTCGGTGGAGTTACATATTTGTTCTCTGGTGATTTCAAACGAAGATTATTATTATTATTAAAGCTTTATTGACAGAATAATAAATTATACTGTTAATAATAGGGTTAATAGCACTAGCTACCAGGGCTTTCGGCTAAATTTTACAAATATTTATGTTGACTAGATACTGTTTTCTAAATTGAGGGATGATAGCAGATTATAAACTATTTTAACATTGTGTTCGGTGGGAAGTGAAAGTATTTGTTGTAGGGAAGTGGATGGAGATAGGTTACGGATTTTGGATTTGATGGCGTTGCATTCGTAGATTATGTGGTGGGTAGAGAGTACTTGATTGCAGCTGCACATATGACAAAAGGGACGACTGTTTTTGGTGATGAGGTACTCGTGTGTGAGTCGTGTGTGCCCCAGGCGTAATCGAATAAAGATTTTCATCATTTTGTGGGTACAATTTATAGGGAATCTGGGCGGCTTTGCATCGGGGTTTATTAATTTATATTGATGTCTGAATATTTTCCAATCCTGTTGGTTTTGTTCGTACCAGACAGATGTAATGGAGTTTTTTAAATCCTTTCTATTAAATACGAAGTCCGTAAGGAGGGGTTCTGTTAACGCGGTCTTGGCTCCAGTATCAGCTTCTTCGTTGCCCTTTATACCCGCGTGCCCAGGAACCCATAGGAGTTTAATTTTTCCTTTTTGTTTTATTAATTTGTCCCGGATGGCAGCAATAACGGGGGTGTCGTTGTTAAGGTTTGTTACTGCGGTTAGTGTTGAGAGGCTGTCGGAGCAAATAACAAATTTAGTTTTCTTTGGGAGTGAGGCGGCTCGTAGGATGGCTGTTGCTTCAGCTGAAAAAATGGAACTCATATGCGGTAACACGGCTTTTCTTAGGGTAGACCCGTTTTCATCTATGATTGCAAATGCGGTGCCTGCTTCAGTCTTGGACCCATCGGTGAACACAAATTCCCATCCATCAGTCTTGTATTTCTCCGAAATTTCCAAGAACCTCTGTCTATAAACTTCGTTTGATGTAGAGGCTTTGGTTAGAGATTTTAACGACATGTCAACTGTTATTTCATTAAGTGCCCACGATGGGAAGGTTCTTAGGTTGCTCCGTTTGGTGCATATGGGTATTCCCATATTCTCAGCGTATGTTAGTGTTTTACTGAGGGTTGATATCACTTTGGGATGCTTGCGGCTGAGCAAACTCCTTTTTGCGTCTATATTGATGATTTTGTTTTGTGTTGGGTCAAGTTTTAACATGACCATTGAAGTGAGCATATTTATTCTTTGCTTTATAGATGGAAGCCCAGATTCGACCAGCATGTTGGTGATGGGGGTTGACCTGAAGGCTTTAAGGCTGATCCGTATTGCGGCGTGGTAGACTGGTTCAATAATTTTTAATGTTGTTGTAGCACACTTCCCATAGATGCATAGGCCGTAGTCTATTTTGGATAGGATTATGGACCGGGTGATATTGATTAGGCTGTTAACATGGCAAAAACTATTCTTAGAGCTTAAATACTTGACAATATTGAGCCTGGTAGCTAGTTTTTTCTTTAAATTGATACAATGTTCTTTAAATGTATAACTTTTATCAAAAACAACGCCAAGTATACATAAATTATTTACATTTCTTATATCTGTATTATTAACGCTAATTAAAATATTCTTACGGCAGCTGGTTTTTTTGCATATATGCAAGACTTTAGATTTTTCGATTGAGATCTTGGCGCCTGACCCTTGTCCCCAGGTGTGAAGGTCTTCTAATATTTTGGAGAAGGTTCGTCCTGCTTTTCCTATGTCTTTACATTTAGTAAATATAATGAGGTCATCTGCATACAGTGAATGACTTAGGTCTTTGTATTTTGAAAGAGCTTTGCTGATGTCATTAAAGGCAATAATGAAAAGTATTACAGAGAGCGGGGACCCTTGGGGGATACCGTTTTGAAGGGGGTAAGTTGGGGACGAGGTCCCGTTAACATGAACTCTAAATTGTCTTTTGGATAGAAAAGATTTAATTATATTAAACATTTTTTCTCCGATGTTCCATTCAATGAGTTTTTTTAAAATTATATGCGCCCCAATTCTGTCAAAAGCCTTTTCGAAGTCAATTGCCAGCATTGAGACGTGATTTTTACTGCCTAGTGAATTGGCTATGTAATGGTCTATATGTAGTAGTGCGTCGAGAGAGCAGCGCCCGCGCCGAAAGGCTACTTGGTGGGGATCGATTAAGTTATTTTTTTCCAGGAACCAACTAAGCCTTTTTGCTAAAATCTTTTCTAGTATTTTGCTGGTGCACGGAATCAGAGAAATAGGTCGGAAGCTGCTGGTGAAAAGGGGATTTTTGTTGGGTTTGGGAATGGGAATAACGGAGGCTGTTTTCCAAGTTTGGGGCATGAGTCCTCTATTAAAGATTTCGTTGAGCAGTCCCACTAAACGCAGTTTCAGGGTTTGGGGACAATTTTTTAGCATAGTGTAGGTGATTCTGTCATACCCGGGAGTTTTCCCTTTGGATGTCATTAGGTGGTGTTCTAACTCGGACATTGTAATCGGCTGATCGACAAAATTGGTCCTGGATTGGGAATTTGGAGTAGGAACTTGTCGGGTTTTGTTCGTGTATGTTTGGACAAAATAGTTATGTAGAGAGATTGTATTGAAAATAATTCGACGGTGTAGGGAAAAAGTAGGAATTTTCTTTGTGCACTGTAGGGTTTATTTTTTTGGATGTACACAAGCTTTGTCAAAAATGTAGGAAAGGTTTGTTTATCTGTGTTTTGCTTCCAAAAAAAAAAAAAATCTATCAATATCTATGATATTTTTGCATTTTGAATTTAAAAAATTAAAAACATCAATTTTATTCACATTTTGTTCGATTAATACCTATAAAAGCGGAACACATGGAATACCCAGTGTGTGGTATTTAAAAGAATAGCCAAAGGGCGAATGCACTATGGCTAATAAATTACATATCAATAGAAGCGGTTAATAGGACTATGCAAGATATGCTAAATAAAACAGATTTGTCGGTGGAGTTACATTTTTGTTCTCTGGTGATTTCAGACGAAGATTAATTATTAAACAAACGTTCAGTGCTTTGGCGATACTTTAGAACAGTGCACTTGACTCAGAATATGAGAGCAGTATCGGGGGATTCTGATATTTGCAAACTTCTTTTTGAGAGTGATTTCGTTGCAGAAAAAGGTTATTGGGGCGTTAATTTTAACTGATTGTGGTAAAGGAGATACGGTTTATACCAAAAATACAAATAATTCCAAACAATAACCCTATTCAGTTTTAACGGATTCAATTTCCTATTTTTTGTTTTTGACAATCAATAAGTCACAGGCTCAAACTTTAAGAAAAGCGGGATGCGGGAGTTGATTTAAGAATTGCCTCACGCACGGGCATTTATGTGTAGCGTGCAAGAGAATAAGCAATGCAGAAAATATCACAACTGTTATGAAACCACATTTTGCACGTGCGAAGCCGTGCGGGTACATCTAGTTAATAAATATAATTAAAGACTGATATTTTTGTATGCCATTCAAAACTACCATTTAGCACTTTTAGTATGTTAAAAAAAAATCTGGATTTCTACAGAATTTCGACAGGCATACAAATAGAATTCTCCAGACTTTGTATCTTTTATCTACAGACTTTTGAAAATTAGGGTTAGCATCACGAGCGTGCACCTTAGCGTAGCAATGAGAGATCTTCAGGGTGATTTCTATTCCCAGTCCCAGGCTATATTTTATATTTCGTACATTTCATGTAACTCCGAAAAGGAATCGAGATTTTGTAAAATCCCTCTCTGCGTTAAAACTTTATCCGCTCTCTACTCTATACACCGAATTCGGCGAGTTAAGTTATCCGCTCATTATTTTATGTCAATGAAAGCTCACACGCGTTTACTAATACAAATTGGAAGTAAACATTTGTGTTAACGCTAACTCGCCGCTGCTCGGCGTTTATTAACACGGGGGTAATAGTATAGTTTATGTTGACAACTTTTCGGATAAAATAGATTTAAAACAATACCATGGTTATATCGGTGGCAACAATCAAAAACAGCATAGTTCACTTTTGGCCACTTTTCGGGAGAGCAGATTAAAGGTTTGACTTCAGATGTGGGAATACGACGTAGGTATGTGTTTTTTCCTGATCCATAACACAGCAACCGTAACAGACTTATTCATGCCTATCATAGAATCCGACGGATGCTCTGCGGACGGATTCAATCCGATCCGCTGTTGATCACTTCACAAGTGAAAACCTATCATTGAAAACGGCGGATCGACTACATTATCGGTCCGCAAAACCGCATTACCGATTGCTTGTAGTCCAGCGAGTCAGCTGTCAAATGAAAATCTTTTCTTATTCGATTTTGTTTTTAGTGTACGAAAGTGTACGAACATGGATAGCATTTGATTTTTCTTAAATTTTAAAGAAATAGCTAGTTATAGTGATACTAGGAGCATTAGAAGAGGTGTTAGAATGTGAGGAAAAGATGTCTGGATGTTTTTTCATCACATTACGTACGCTTTCCTCTGATTTCTAATTTATACTTCATGACTGATTGATGAGTGCACCAGTGTAATAAGATTCCTTACAAATTATTACTGGTCTAAAGATCATTTAATCGTTAGCAAATAGAAATAATAGCTTGCTAATTCATTTCAGAAATCTCACGTAGGAAGCCATAAGCGTTTTAAGAACCTATTGCTTCGGTTTTTGAATTTTAATTTGCCAAGCAACGAGAAACTTAGGAAGAAGTTTGAAAATAAATACAATTTGATCTTTTAAAAATTGTATAGATTATTTATTACCTAATTCGGGAAACTTAGAAACCGACAACACTTTAAATTCTCGCAGCAAAAAAATAAAGCCGTGGCCCACATTTTTATGGACGAAAACTGTCATGTTTCCCCCTCCATGAATTCACACATACTACCTCCATCATAGTACCTGCTATTCCTCCAGAAGTACCTAAATTTGTAAATTGGCTCGTATTTTGCCTTATTCTCGGTAAACAAACACCTTTTGCAAAGAGTTTGGTAAGGTTGAAATAAGGTATGAGCCGTCCAAACTTAAGTATGAAGATATTTTATGTATTCTGTTTGCGACGGTCAAGTAAGTCTTGGAAATATTACAAACTTATAGAAAAATCATATTTTCAAGCTCTGGGCGGTATGTTTGTCAGACTTAATAACCATTTGCATTGTTGTATTACAACGAATAAAATTAGAAAACATTTAGAATTTACCAAAATTAATTTATAATTGTAAACGCTCAGGCTGAGCAACAGCGTATTTAAATTCGCTCCTATTACGAAATTTAGTACCGTGATTTTGAATGATTGGGCAACACTCGTTTTGAAAATGACAGGATGATTTATTTAGCTAATGCCCGAGATAAACACGACTTTCTCACCATTAACATTTGACCCTACAGTTAGCGATATTCTGGCAACTATATTTGTTTAATGGTAAAGCGATTTTGAAAAGTGTGGAGTCTTTGCGTAAGTTGCCAGACTAAAGTTGATTATTGATAAGGCCGTTAGTCAATAAAAACTAACTGACTAACTTTCGCCGAAGTAAGTATAGATTTCTTTTAGGACTGGTCCCGGTTCCAGTTCAAGGAGTACCTGAAATCACTTGGTCAACAGATTGATTAAGTCAATTGCAAAGGCAATCAGTAATAACTTTAGTTGCTCTTCTTTTCCAACTCTAGTAAAAGAAGACGGCACGCTAGCAACAACACCTAAAGAAAAGGCAGATCTTTTCGCTAGCATGTTTTCAAAGAATTCCACCCTAGATTCTGCACAGCTAGAGCCACCAAATATCCCGAGGATACAATCATCGATGGCAGAAGTGAAATTTCGGCCTCGAATAATTCAACGCATCCTTAAAGAACTAGATTGCAATAAGGCAACGGGACCCGAAGGAATCCCGGCTATAGTACTCAAGAACTGTGCACCAGAACTTGCACCTGTACTCTGTAAGCTGTTTAGCATGTCGTACTCCCAGAAGACTTTTCCTTCTTGCTGGAAGACTGCTCGCATTCAACCTATTCCAAAGAAAGGGAAGAAATGTCTGCCACAAAACTATCGTCCAATAGCGTTACTTTCAATGCTCTCTAAAGTAATGGCAAAGGCAATAAATTTCGAAATAATCAAATATCTAGAAGGCCATCGATTAATAAGCGACAGGCAATACGGATTTCGGAGCCGTCGTTCCACTGGTGATCTGCTAAGCTACGTAACGCACTTATGGACACAATCAATTGAACAACACGGCGAATCCAGAGCCGTAGCCTTGGACATATCAAAGGCATTTGACCGAGTCTGGCATAGAGCCCTATTAGGCAAGTTAGCGTCTTACGGATTACCACAACAACTCTGCGGATGGATGCAAAATTGTCTTCTGGGTAGATCGATCCAAGTTGTTGTAGATGGTGTGTCATCCAATTCGTTTGCTATAAATGCAGGAGTGCCCCAAGGATCTATTCTTTTTCCAACTCTATTTCTTCCCCACATCAACGATTTGCTTGGATCGACAAATAATAATATCTACAGCTTTGCCGATGACAGCACTCTTATATCCTCCATCTCGAACAATGGGCCTGTGAATACATCACACAGTCAGAGATGGGAACAAATTAATTCTCTAAATGATGATCTGGACAAAATCTTGAAGTGGGGAAAGGACAACTTGGTTGTATTTAATGCAAACAAGACACAGCTCACAACATTTTCCAGAAAAAATGCATCAACAGTTCCTCATATCCAAATGGATGACAATCCAATCCATCACAAGGACTCAATGCACCTTCTAGGAGTCACAGTCAATTCAGGAATCACATGGCAGAACCACATATCCTATGTCGCAAAATCGGCGTCCGCAAAGCTGAGCTACCTATTTAGAGCAAAGAGGTACTTTAGCCCCAAGCAACTTCTCCTTCTCTACAAAAAACAGGTTAGACCAGGCTTGGAATATTGTTCCCATATATGGAGCTCGGCCCCAAAACATTCACTTAACCTGCTTGCATACATAGACGAGCAGTTCGACTCATTGGAGACCTTACACTCACATCGAATTTACAACCGTTGGTGCACAGAAGACAAGTCGCTGACCTATGCTTGTTCTATAGGTACTTCCATGGTAGATGTTCTGAGGAACTCAAAGACATTATCCCTCGAAATGCAACTTTTGGGCGCCCAACAAGACAGGCTGCTAATGCTCATGATCATGACCATACAGTACACTTGACAACCGCGAGGACATCAACTTTCAAAAACTCCTTCTGTTACAGGACAAGCAAACTTTGGAACTCGCTTCCTGGGGATATATTTCCAGAAGACTACAATTTGCAGCAATTTAAGTGCAGAACAAACATACATATGCAGGCATCTCGGGGCGCTGTTGAAGCGTTATAGGTTCGCCTTTCTCGGGAGAAGTATATAACAAAAAAAAAAAAAAAAAAATCAGTCGATTTGCGAAATTATTTTAAGGCCTTGCTGAATTGCGTACATAGTTATTGAAAAATTACGTGGCCGTTTCTGTTTAATTTTTTGGATTTAATTACTTCAGAAACAAGAACCAACTGCATAAGTTAAATACACATCAATCCCTAAGGGATGGGATTTGCTATACTTATCTAAACATCTACAACAATTTTTCTTTCACTCGACTGGTATATATATATATAACAACTATACAGTAGTTGCCGGCTATAAACATTTTTATAAGACGACTTTTGAACTTTAATGCCTCTGATATTCCAACAAAAAACAATTTCTCTTTAGAGAACTTAGCCCTGGCATGTTAACATGCAATAAGGGGAAACTGTTTGTTCACTTCACTCGGCTCTGTGCCACACAACTTCAGGGTGAGTTTGAAGTTAAAATACAACTAACGCATATATAACACAATGAATAAATAAATACAACTTTGCAGTACAAGCCACACTTCACTAGAATTATTTATGGTCCTATTTTTAGGAGTAAAACGTATAAATCGATTTTATCTTTGCAAGTACTACTTACCGAGGTTTGATTGACCGTGAAGTTTCTGTTTTGAAGATCTTGTAACGTCTCATTTTCAGGTACATCGACAGTATCAACAATTTCATCTTCATTTTCGGTGGAGACTAGAACTGATGGCACTGCTGCAGCAGCGGCAGATAACGCTTTTTTTGGAAATTGAGTCGGTTTTTTAGAATCCGGCTGGATTGGTTCGGATACGACAGCTGGCTTTGTTGTTGATTTGTCCGGAAAGTATTTCTGCTGACCCGTACCGTTCACACCAAGCAATGGCTTACTCACCTCAATTGGAACAATAATAGAGGGTGTTGCAGTTGACGTTTGTCCTGCATTGCTGCCTGGTGGTTCTTGTTTAACATCAACATTTGTTGTATTATTACTAGATTGGCTTATTGATGTGCTTGGATTCTGTGGTATGCTCTGGTATTGTGTTTTTGAATCCGTTTGCCGTTTTTCTCTTAATCTGGTAAAAGCTAGATTTGAAAGTTTTGGCAAGTCTGATAACACATCGTAATCATGCCCTGTAGAATGAAAACGAAATGTTATGTAATTAGAAAAAAATGTAGGAGTGAATTTAATTTTGTAGCAATGCCTTGATATAAATTACAAAAAAATACAAAAAAACGTTTGGTAAAAATAATGTAAAAGTACTGCCCTAAAACGTATGGGCTTTAAAGCATTAGGTAAGAATTAAGCTTAATAAATGACTGAAGTAGTGACAAGTCCTGAATAAAAAGTCGAACACCCGAAAAATAAAAATGATGGCTCCTTGAAATTACGGTAAAAAGTGTTTTGGAACAAGATACCAAAATAATTTCACAACGAGTCGAAAACCGGGTTGTTGCGAAAATACTCTAAAACTTCATTAAAAAATGAAGTTTTCACATACATTGTTTTCAAAACGAGTCGTTTAAAGTCGTTTTCCAAGAATCGAACATAAAAACATAAAAACGTCACTTGCTCTTTTTTGTGTTGATATTCGTGCGATCCGAATATGGTGTGGACTTCGATATTTTTCTATGCGCTTTTCCATTTACTGGCTATATTTTATATTAAAATACATATTCGAAATTTGCGTTCTGATTGATCTCTTAATATTTTTACATAAATAAATTACAAAAATAGATTAACCCGATGCAATGGCGTTGTTAGGAATAGAAAAAAATTCACAAAAACGTAAACAAACTCCACCAGTTGTCAAACTCAAACGCAATAGTATTGGTAAATCTGAAGCAAATCTGAGGAAAAAAAAAATCCAGATTCGCAAACATGTTCTGAAATCTTTCTTTTTTTGTACCAAACGAACATAAAAATGCTCTGAGCTCTAAGCGTTCCCTATCGAATACAACATAAAAGTAAAATGGAAATTACGCCAAAAAAGCTCTTTCGATTGGCCGCCGAGATTGTGTGATTTAAAGCCTCTAGACTTTTTTTATGGGGCTACATTATATCATTGGTCTATCCAAACAAACCGGCTACGTTAGAGGAGCCAATATTGAACGAGTAATAGCGGCCGTATCGGTTGAAATGTGCAGCCGAGTCATCGAAAATTGGGTTCAACGTATCGACCGCTGCATAATGTTCCCGAGGTGGACATATGAACGAAGTCAAATTCCATTCATAAATGTTTTGGTAGTAATTTAAGCCTATCAATTTTGTTTGTACTTAGTATGTACTTAGTTTGCATTTTATTTAAAAAATAAATTATCAAGTCCTAACCTTACAGATTGTTTTATTTCTTTTTAACATTCACCCCTATTGCACTCTTTATGAACCTGTTGCGCAAATTCTCTGCGCGATTAGCTTCGAATAACCTGAAAACTAGATTAAAAAAAGAAAAGAACCAATACCAATAAAATTGTTTCATTATTAATAGCATTTTTCGCTGTTAACATTTTATATACCACCACTGAAATGCACTCGATAAAATCAAACAAATAAAAACAGCGACGTCACCTGATATAATATTTAAAAAAAATTGCCCTGAACTCACCAACCAACAAACACTTGCCCAAATGTTAGATTGCAAAAAGTCACCATAAAAGTACCAGCAGCAATCGCGAACAGGCTGCTAAGAGTGGGGAAAGTGCGGATCGGTTGGATTTATTGCCGAATAATAGAAAAGACTGAGCTTAAGCGTTGCTTAAATGCCTTGAGTTCGGACACTACGTGAGAGTGTGCAAAAGTCCTAACGGCCGAACGGATGTGTGTATCAGGTGCGTAGATAAAGGTCACAAATTGAAGGACCGTAAAGCCAGGCCAAAATATTTGCTTAGCGTAGCAAACATAAGTAGTTAAAGTTGTCTCGAATAGAAAAAAGCGGTAGAAACTATAAAAAAAAAAATGAACTGTGAAGCGGCCCAAGACCTCCTACAACAACCTTTTTTTGAACGGAAGATTGATGTAGCGATTCTCTGCGAGCCGTATAGGAACTTGGCTCCAGGAAATAACCCTGCAACGAAATAAGCCCCCAAATGGAAAATTAAATAACCCCCCAAAATTGGGGAATAATTTCACTGTGCAAATCCAAAGTGAAATAAGTCCCCAAAATGCTATGAAATAACCCCTCAAACAAAGTTCGTTATATTTAAATAAAACAAATTAACACTTCGAAAACTAAACAAGAAATACAAGTAAAAAACCTCGCACTCACCTCTCACCCCATAATCCAACAGTAAATCCAAGCAGGAGGGTTGCAGGGGGGCAATACGGCAAAAACATCTGCAATTTGGGTTTGCGGAGATGCTTTCTACAAGTTTTACGGTATCACAACCGCCTATTAAGTACCTCGGATTGATTATTGACGCCCGTCTACGCTTTAAATACCACCTAGAGCATGTAGGCAAAAGGTCGTCGAAAACTGTTAGTGCACTTTCAAGGCATCGGAGGCCCGAGACAGAGTAAGAGACTATTCCTTGCAGGAGCTGCGAGTTCGATACTTATGTATGCAGGAGAAATATGGTCTTGCGCCGCGAAAGCTAAGTCTTATGTGAGGGGAATTAAATCTGTCCACCGCGTAGCGCATTAAGAGTCGCCTGTGCATTTCGAACAGTTTCGAACGACGTTATACTTGTAGTATCTTTAATGCTACCTATCAATTTGCTCGCTGAAGAAATGAAAGCTCTTATAACCGAGAGTTTCAAAAATACCGAGTAGGCGACGAAAAGAGAAAATACGAACTAAATCGTAGCATCGCTGTTTGACAACAACAATGGGGACGTTCGGATTCATAGTTTATGTAAAACGTCAACTAGATTGGTCGTGACTAGGAATCCGAACGCGTTGACTGAGCAAGTTGAATTGTTTTTGTATTCTCGCGGTCAGCGTTGCCTTTGTTTGATTTGCCCTTTTTTATTCGGAAAAGACCCCTCATAATTTTTTCAAAAATTGATATTTTCAAATAAGTACATTTAAAATGTAACACGGTTGCCTATCACAACTAAATTACACTGTTATGCGAACTAATGGTTGTTAAAAATCGTGCGAAAATTCGAATTTTGCAGAGTACGTTTAGAAATGGCACCCTTTTCTCTCACTGGCCCTTTTTTGGACACCTCAAAATTCTGCCACGGCCACTCTGTTTATTTTAAATCTGACTCTTCGAAATGTCAACTGAGTATGCAGGCAGGATTTTCCTGACTAGATTTGTCGGCTTCCCCTCCATAAACGTCAACTGCAAAAACTAATCACGTGACCACTCTGGGCCAATCAAAACTGAATGACATCTAGTCAGACAGCTTGTCAACTTACTAAACTATGAATCCGAACGTCCCCAATGGAACGAATCATACGAAAGGGAAGATGGAAACGTGTTCATGGCGAAACAAACTTCTATCTGACTCAGTTCTTGACGGGTCATGGTTGTTACAGATAATATTTCTATAAACGCGGAATGAAACCATTCCAAACCGTTTCCGAAAACGCAGAACATGTGTTTTTGCATTGCCCACCATACGAAAACGAGAGAATAGCACTACGCGACAAATTTGTCGCAAATTTCCCAAATCGGGAAGGGAGGTGGTTTTAGCCGGTAGGAATCAGGCTCTACCAATGGACGTCGGATCATTGGTGCCTCATGCAAGATTTTCACCTTTCATCGCAAAACAAAGGAAAAAAAAATGTCAGATTGCAAATGTGTGTTGTTTTGTAGAAACAAATTTTATGATCCCAATATACGCAAATAGCTTTGAAAATGTCTACATCCTTTTCATAACTCACATTCAAATGTTTGGGATATAAATTTTTCATCCGTTATAGGGCGAACAATTCGTTTGTCTGTTATGTACTAAGGAACCACATTCTTTGTTGCAGTAATACCGACGCAAATGTGTCAAATTGATGCCCTCATCTTCAAAATTGAAGAGATAAAAAAACACAAATCTGAAAATAGAAAATGTCAAAAGAGCGCATGATTTCCATAACGAATTTGATATTTTTTATGACAACGGTTTGTCATCAAGCCAAGACAATGTATGTATGTCCTCCTCTGTATATACTTTTTTCTAGCAGTAAATTATTGATGGGGATCAAATGGAACGACCACTGATAAATGAAACAATATACACATTGATTACGAATAAAAACTACTCTAGTTCTTAAGCTGTAGCTTCGTCTTCGTCTTAATTATCTGTGTAGTTGCACTTATCTTGTTTTGTTTTCTAACATTCCATGTATTACAAAATAGATGGCGCCCATGCCTCGCAACGACAGCGGTTTTTGTTACAATCTTCCAATTAATGTACGACATTCGTTCACATTAATCAGACATTGCTTAGACTCACGTAATTAGCGTATTCAATTTGCTGTTCGAATGACCTTTCGCTAAAAGGCGACGACGTTTCTGATACACCCCGTTCCTTCGTTATCATGTAGTGGGGCGGTCTTATGTCAATATTTTGACGCAAGTTGCTCATCTATTTGTCAAGCAATTACCAGAAATTACACGTTTTCATTAACTAGATTTAGTAATCCAATTGTGCTGTTTACCGACGCCACGTTGAACAATATTGGTAAGGAAATGTTAATTATATCGATTAAAACACTTTAGACATACATATTACATATACATACTATCAGACTATCACGCATAATACTCGCCCAGTGGCATGACTATGAAAGGGGAGCGAGGAAATAACCCTGTCAAATGGCGTAGCTTTTCAAGGACGCACAATGTACAAGTAACAGCTAATATAGCGAACGGTAGATGTGTACGGCTAGGCGCTGGCAGTTGGGTGTAATTTCCCTTTGACCATGTAGGGTTTTTCTATTCTACTTTCTCTCATATTTTTTATTCTTTTTGCTTTTTGTTGCGCATAACAATACTTTATTCATTTGCTTAGTTAAGCATAATGTTATCTGCGTTAGAAACAGCCGTAAATTGAAGTTGATATATCGATTTTACTGTCACCAACCTAGCTACGAACCCATTGCGATGGCTTGTAAGCATATTTTGAATTATGTATTTTTAATTGTTAATAGGGTGTACTGCAGCCAATCGAATTATATTTAAAATTTGTTTGAACATGACTTGACTCTTTAATGTCATAAAAAAACATATGGCTGCTTCAATTTGTAGGATGATAAGACCATTCTACATCATTTCGATTTCGATTGCAAATAAAATAAATTACTTTCTATTCGAGTCTCAGAATAGACGCGATCACGATATATTCATATGGCTTTTTTTTTTTTTTTTGCGATGGAAGGTGGAAACCTTGCATGAGGCACCAATGATCCGACGTTCATTGGTAGTGCCGGATTCTTACCGGCTAAAACCACCTCCCTTCCTGAACAGACCGATATTTGTCCCCCGCGGAACCGCCGTAAGGCATTACTTCGCGGGGGTCGGTATAAAGCCATATTAGATCACTCTATTATTTGAGCTATTCACTTTTCGTTGGCGCTCTAAACGCCTCAGATCGCTGAGTATTCGCACGGCCACGTTGCTTACAATAGTCCAATTTTCGTCTTTAAGCAACATGTAATTTACGATGTTATCGGGAGTGGGCCCTTCCCCAAATTGATGCCGTAAGGCAATCCTCTCGGTTTCGTACCGTGGGAAAGGAAAGAACACGTGTTCCGCATTTTCAGAAACGGTCTCGCAATGTGGACAGTTTGGGATGGTTTCATGGCCGCGTTTAAAGAGATATTCCCTGTAACAGCCATGACCCGTCAAGAACTGGGTCAGATAGAAATTTGTTTCGCCATGAGTTCGTTTAATCCATGCATCAATCACTGGTATGAGACGATGTGTCCATCTTCCCTTCAACGATTCGTTCCATTGTTGTTGCCAGGTTGCGATACTGCGATTTCTTTCGTACCTTCTTTTATCGTCGTCTACCCGGCCATTTCGAACTCGCTCGGTTCTTAGCGTTTTCGTTTCTTCAGCGAGTAAATCGATGGGTAGCATTGAAGATACGACGAGTATAGCATCGTTTGAAACAGTTCTGAATGCACAGGCGACTCTTAGTGCGCTAAGACGGTAGACGGATTTAGTTCCGCGTACATAAGACTTAACTTTCGTGGCACTTGACCATATTTCGGCTGCGTACATAAGTGTTGAACCGACAGCTCCTGCAAGAAGTAGTCTCTTATTCTGTTTCGGGCCTCCGATGTTACTCATCAACCTCGAAAGTGCACTAACAGTTTTTGCAGACTTTTCGCATACATGCTCTAGATGATATTTGAAGCTTAGACGAGCATCAATAACCACTCCTAGGTATTTAATGAATGGTTGAGAAACTACTTCATGCCCTCCCACGCTAAACGTTATCGTTTCTCGAACTTTCCTACTCGTAATAAGCACTGCCTCCGTTTTATGATCTGCGAGTTGCAAGCCGGCATTAGCTAGCCAACTACGTACAGATGCAACTGTCTCGTTGCAGTGTAGTTCGACCTCTTCTATAGTTTTTGCCACAATCACCACGGCAATGTCATATGCAAACCCGATGATTGACGCTTCTCTTGGAATCGGTAGGCGAAGAATTTCGTCATACATAACGTTCCACAGCAAGGGACCTAGGACCGATCCTTGTGGAACGCCGCCAGTTACTTCACACTCTTTTATTCCCTCATCAGAATCATAGAACAGGACTCTATTCGCAAAATAACTCTTTACCATTTTACGGAGATATTCTGGTATTTCAATCCGGTAAAGACAGCTCATGATACGCTCCCAATTTGCTGAATTAAAAGCGTTTTTTACGTCCAGGGTTATAACAGCGCAGTATTTGATCTGCTCAAGAATTTTACCAATTGTGTCCAATAAACAGATGGGGCGATAAGAGGATGGCTCGTTTGTATTCCCCTTTCCTTTCGGCAGTAGGACAAGTCTTTGACGCTTCCAAGGCTCAGGAAAGACGCCCTCCTGGAGACACGCGTTAAACATTTCGGAGAATAAGTCGGGCCGTGCTTTGATTGCGATTTTTAGCGCTCTATTTGGGATGCCATCCATTCCCGGAGCCTTCTTATCGCGTACCTTCTTACATGCTTCGAATAATTCTTCGTGTGTAATGATGGGTATAGGCCCTATCTCGTGAACACTTGGAATGCCCAGCCCACTATTTTCTTGGCGGGGAAATAGAGTTTCAATTATTTGCCGCAACAATACTGGGCACGTTGGCGATTGCATACGGGGACCTTTTAGCCTCATCGATACGATTTTGTAAGCTTTACCCCAGACGTCTTTATTAAGTTCTTCGCAAAGGTTCTTAAAACAGAGACGCTTACTGGACTTAATTGCTTTTTTAAAACGGGTTCTTGCTTCTCGATGTGCGTTGCGTGCGAGTTGCAATTGGTGGTCATCGGCGGATCTACTCCGGGAGCGCTGGTAAATTCTTCGCGTTCGGTGACACGCTGATCTCAGTTCCGCGATTTCGGGTGTCCACCAATATACTGGAGGTCGGTGCTTTCCTGTTCCCAACCTGGACATTGATGCATTACACGCGTTGACTACTAGCCGTGACACTTGTGTTACGAATTCCCCTGCATTTCTGGCTTCTATGATAGCTTCACTGACGACGAAGCTTAGAAGATCTTCATCTAGCGTCTTAATATTCTATTTAGATCGCTTCAGAATCGTTCGGTTTGTACGACTTCTTGCCCCGGTACTGGCGTTCAATAAAATAGCGTTATGGTCACTATGCGTGTAGTGGTCGCTCACGCGCCAGTTAATATCTCGTAGAAGACTGCTGCTTGCAAAGGTAATATCGATGATAGATCCCGATCTAGCTGTACTAAACGTGTTTGTACTTCCATTGTTAGGCCCCAGTTATAGCCATACGTAAAATGCAACCGAAAAAGTTGGAACAGTATGAAAATGAGTTTTTTTTCGTTTGGGCGGTCATAGCGAAAAATCTGCCAGAAAAATGTTTCCCTACTAAGGGCCGGTCTGTGCACAGCTGGTTATATTTTTTGTTTTTCGGGTCCGTTTGTTTTTGATAAGTAATTTATTTAGGTAGATGTTTTATTAATTTATTTATTTTTGGTAAATGAATAAACTCAAAAATGAATGTCATAACCAAATTATACAGGAATTTTTTAAGAGCTAAAGAATGAAACTTTGTGTTTGTTAGTCAATGATTTTTTGACAACAAAACCGAAATAAAGCCAAAACCAATCAAATTTATTACAAATTAACAGGCAATATTATATTATATATATTATATATTCTCTCAATATTTTTCCTAACGCATGTGCTTTATCTCAATATATGAGAACTGTCATCGGCCAAAAAATGTTGAAAATAATCTTACTTCATCTCTTGCATCCATTATTTTGACGTGTTCAATATAATGTGTCAGTTGAAAACCTCAACGAAATCGATGTGAAAGATTTTATTGGTTCACTCCATCTTGCGTTATATATTCCTTTGTTCTATTATTTACATTTTTCTTTTTGTTCAAAAGTTTTTGTATATCAGTTACGTCAAAATACCTACGTAGTCCTTAAAAAATCTTGAACAAACGAAATTACAGATAATCAGTGGTTAAATCTCATTAACCCCTCAAAATCGGCTGGTTATCGATTTAACTGGTTAACTAACCAAACTACTGATTCTCTGGTTAATATTTTGCTGAACAAATGCATTCGATGGTTATAAGCTGGAATAAAAGATGATTAAAGATAACCAAAATTGAAGAAACCGGGCCTAAGACAATTACCTAAAACAAACCAACCCCCACTGATTGGATTCCATCAGAAAAAAAGTTCCTGACAGATGGAACAGTAAAGAAATGAAATACTTCAGTGGAATGATTCGGTTTTCTTTAGGGGAATTGACTGAGAAGTTGATCAGTAAAAGTTTTTCGTACGTAAAAATGAATAAATTATTTTTCTAGAAAATTTAAAGATCATTTACATACTTTGTTTTGATAATCTAATTTTATAATTCATAAGCAACACTTTAAGACCAAGATTGAGTTAAACCACCAAGTTTAAGTGGTAAAAAAAAGCAAAAGAAAATTTTTACGGTTTGGTTTTACGGATTGCTATAACTGGGGCCTTAGCTAAAACAATATCTAAACAAGAGAAAGCTTCTAGTAGAGTATTCCCTCTACGATTTGTATATGAACTGCCCCATTCAGAGGCCCATGCTTTAAAATCACCTGCGATTATAACGGGACTTTTTCCCGTAGCGTCCGCAACTATTCTATCTAAAACCGTCTCAAAATTTTCGATAGTGACGCTGGGTGGAATATAGCAGCTATATACATAAATACCTTTTATCTTAGCCCATATAAAGAAGAAGCTCAGGCACCTCCAAATATTCCTGAATTGAGGCGTCTCCGCGAGCCCAAATTGCAGACGTTCCCGTCGCGACGACGCGTCGTATATTCATATGGCTGCTTCTTTTTTTTTTTTTTGCAATCGAAATGATGTAGAATGGTAATATAATGAATGGTCTTATCATCCTACATATTGAAGCAGCCAAACTTCATGCTTCAATATGTAGGACGATAAGACCATTCTACATCATTTCGATTGCAAATAAAATAAATTACTTTCTATTCGAGACTCAGAATAGAAGCGATTATGATATATTCACCCTTATTCTACGTGGCGTTTATATTAAACGACAATAATTGGCGTTTTTTGAAATCGGTATTACATGTGGCGTGTTTCTAGACGTTTTATGTCGTTTAACGACATGTGGCGTTTAAGTAGTGTGGAACACAAGTTCTACAAACGTCAAAACAGTTTTTCGCATTATGACAATCGTTTTAGTTGCACAAAACGAGTCATAAAACGTCATAAAAGTCATTCTTAAACGACTAGGAGGCAAATTTCAGTAAAAACATGTGAATTTTGGTTATTATTTATATTTATGCAGTGATTTCATAATAAATTCTCTTATGATTAAGGTTGAAAGTAACAAACCCGATCAAATGAAACGTTTGGTGAAAATTATGGAACAAAATTTATCGTTGGCAACAAATTTTAAAAGAGGTGTTTCACAGAGCGATGATGTGAAAAATGCGTGGGAGTCGGTAGCTGCGACACTCAACTATTTAGGACCACCTGAATTCAAACAAAAATATTTTAATGAAGTAGATACGACCTAAACAGTTTAGTAATTCCGAATGGGAAATGTTCAACCTACAACTCCTTCCACGTCAAGCTTCCTAGCAGCAACACCCTCCACATCCAGCGACGTATCTACCTTTCATCTTCAAATTTACATCCACCACCCACATTTCCAATAAGATCGACGACCGTTTCGCCAGCCACACCACCAACGGTTAGTCCTTTTGAGACGAATACCGATGCCGAGGTCAGTTTTGCAGAACCAAATGAACACCGTTCAAGTTCCAAAAAATTGTCGATTGTTTTTTTAGTATATTTATATATTATCACAATTCGAAATACTTTTGATTTTTGGATGTTCATTTCAAATTTAACACACAAAACATCTACCTATCTGTCAATTATCAGCTGTTGTTGTGGATCTCACGTGGAATGTAAAGTAAATGAGAGTGGAGGCATTCAAGGAATAGAATACCGGTACTAAAACGACACTAAAGCGACTCGACACAAAAAACGCAAGCTGTCGTTTAATATAAACGCCACGTAAAAAATAAGGGTGATTATTTTTACGAAGGAAATTGCTACGTTAAAATCGATTAAAATAACATTTGCACTACACGAACAAATTATAGGTACCGTTTATTACTGAAAAAAAATGACAATAATTTCAAGCCTCATAAATTTGAGTATCATTCATAAGCAGGATAAAAAGAACTAGTCCTCATTATGAACTATAGGTTTTTACAACAAGGACGGGTCGATGATGAAAACGTTTAAAAAAAAAAAAAACTGTGTGTGAATTTGAGCGATGGCACGATTAGGTATCAGTTTAACTGAATAATAAACACCAGGTTAGAACCCACAAAAAAAAAAGATAATGGATTTATGATAACAATTTAATCGTTCTATCTTTAGTGTGCTCAAGGTCAAACTTGGTTGGGTGTCTGGCCATAAAGGTAGTACAGACAAAAAAAAAAAATGCGAGTTAGCTGGATAGTACAGATTCCTCGATCTTTGGACCAGAACTCTACTACAGAATCAATTGGGCTTCTGCATTGAGGGTAATCAACGAATGGGAACAACAACTTCTTAACTGCATTGGAAAAACATCTCTGGTCTGTGAAACTCCAAAGGATTAACTAAGCCTTATACTACGTTTCAACCGGACACAAATCTGGAGATTAAGTACAAGAGGTTAAAAATTAATCTTGAGTGTGTTCACAAACCTACATACAAACCTGATTTCTTTTCTTATTTTTGGGATTAATTTTTAATCTCATATTTATGAGAGTAAAATTTGTATGATAAATCTTGAGATTCATACGAGGTGAAATGGAAATTAATCTTAATCTCGAATTTAATCTCCGGCGGAAACGCAGCACTACTCCAATAAAAGGATATCCTTAGACTCAATAAACATTTTTAGTTCCGACTATAAATTTTAGTAGTTCACAGTGGCTATATTTTCCATAGCCACGCTTCCATAAATTTGAAGGCAAGACTAAAATTGTTTATTAGTACGGAGCAATAAGAAAATAAGGAAGTTAGTGGGCTTCCTCACGGGCCATTGTGGATTAAGATGATATTTTAACAAAATGAACTTGTGTCCAAAGACAGAATGTAAGTTTGGAAGAAGTTCAATCCTCTGGACACATTCTCTGTGAATTGCCTGTACTTCATAGGTGAAGAGAACGCGTCTTTAACGAAGAGACACGTTCACCAGCAGACTGAACGAACGGACTCTGCTACTAAATACAGTTCGTAGAACATTTTGATATTTATATTCACATTGTCTTTCCTTTGATTTGTTTTCAATTTAACACAAATTCTAAAATGTTCACAATCGATTTTTACAGCAACACAAAAAATATATTGTTGTTCGGGAAACAGCTGACAAATATTTGGAAAAATAAATGGGCACATTCATGAATCTAGTTATCTTAAGTCGACTAGATTGGTCTGTATAAGATGTAACTTGAACGCAAAAACTAGATTGGTCGGAAACGTCACTTTTCTTACGTCAGACACATATGCGAACTGTGAACTTATGTGGTATGGTATTCGATTGGGCGCTCTCAGAGTACTTTTTCTACTCTCAGAGCAATTTTGTATGTTCGTTTGGTACAAAAAAAGCAATCTTTTCCAGATTTCAGAGCACTTTTGCGAATCTACATATTTTCTCAGATTTACCAATACAAGTGCGTTTGAGTTTGACAACTGGTGGAGTTTTGTGTAGATTTTCGTGAATTTTTTCTACAGCGAAGAAAGGCATTGCATCGGGTGAATCTATTTTTGTAAATTATTTGTGTATAAATATTTAGAAATCAATCGGGACACAAATTTCGAATGTTTTATTATAAAATTTAACCAGTGAATGGAAAACGCTTTGAAAAGTGTTGAAGGTTATACATATTCGAATCGCACGAATATCAACACAAAAAAGAGCAAGTGACATTTTTATGTTCGATAAGCCACACGAAATCTGAAATCTGGGAGCGAATCTAAAGAATCCCAATCGAATACCAAATTAGTACTCACTACTCAGTCACGAATTTCTTGACTAGATTCTTCGGCTACCCCATATGTTTTTATGTTTCATTCATTTTGTTCAGAAACGAATACTTCGAACGCAATTTAAGTTCCGATCGGGTTTGACTTTCGTATCGGATTTTTTTCCGATCGGACACCTCGAAAGGGGTATTTATTAACATTTCCAATCGGCGGCAAGCTAATAAAGCACACAACAGGCATCATTTACGTTTAATTCGAAAACGAAGAATTTATTTTTTTCTTCATATACGTTCACAATGGCCATTTGAGCATGCATCAGCCGTAGATCAAATTTCTTGTGTAAATACAAGTAATCATATGGCAAAGTTTATTAGCGTTATTATAAAGAAAAGCAAAGAACAGAGCTAAGCTGTGATTTCGTATTGGTGGTTAGAGGGTCCATCGCGTCGTTCGATCGATTTACAAACACGATCTGTCCACGAACTCGTTGTTTCATATGTACGATCTGATAATGTGGCACCCAATGCGGTAATCGAAAACCACACCGAGCGTTGTTTTGTTCCACAAAGTGGGGCTACGTAGGAGGTTCCCAAAAAGGTGCATGCTGTTGACCACTCACATTCCTTTAGTCGCAATGACCGAAGGGTATACAGGTTCAGATGACGTTGCGCAAAAAAAACTCATTTAGAGGTTCCAGTTCCCACGCTGTGTTTTTTTTTTTACGACGAGGCGATATGTGTTTACATAGGGATATTGTGCTCTCACCATTTAGGGTGAGCGAAATCCAATTTGCAATTGAATGGCGTGTCTATTGTTTCTAGATGATGATATATCAGACAAACACATTGACTGCGTAAATAGGAATCACCTCTAAGTAAGTCATTGTGCACCTGATTAAACAGAAATAACATACTGAATTACAGCGGGAAGGAGTACTTTACGACTCTGCTTTTATAAGCCCTATTCTGCTATTTATCGGGGGGAATTCTTCACTGAACACTATTCTTCACTGAATAGTGTTCAGTGAAGAATTCCCCCCGATGAATAGCAGAATAGGGCTGTATATCTTTTTTTTTTTTTTTTTTTTTTCATTTTCTGTATGAATAAAAAATGATTGATAATTTAAAATAAATATATTTACGCTTTATATTGTATTTTAATTTATTCCTTTTTAATGGACACTCTGTGGCGTCGGTTGTTTCCAAATTCGAATTGATAAACATGAAGTTGGCTACGGCTACTTCGTTTTTCGTTCAGCCACAAGAAAAGACATACTAGTTTGAACAATTAGATGGCGCCACTCGAGTACATAACTCGAGTGTGTTCAGCCCATTACAAATGATTTTTACAATTATGTTTATGTTTACAACTCGGCCGATCTGACATATGATCGACCTCGATCAATATTCTTAAATTAAAGTTTCTACATTGGCGTCTCCATCTTCGGTGAGAGCGTCTTCCGACTCGTCAGTATTTACAGTCTCCTCGTTACATGCTAATAGCCATTTACGCATTCTATTAGCCTCAACGACTCCATCATATGGCAACTGAGCCAGCTGACAGTTTTCGATATCGCGTATGACGTATCTGTCATTTCCTAAAATTTTGTGAACCACATAAGGTCCTTTATATTTCGGAACAAATTTCTTATTGGTCCCTACTACAGTATCTACATTACGTATGACAACAAAATCACCAATTTCATAATTCTTCGCTACAGTACTATGTCGGAGGAAGTAATTTAAATTATACTCCTGGGACTTTCGAATTGCCTCTGCCGCGTCTGTTCTTATTTTTTGTAAATCACGGTTCGAATCAGAATTCATTTTTTCGTCCAAATACTCTGTTAATTCGTCTACTATCTGTCCGCGTTGCTCCACCCCAAAGAGGAGCATACTCGGAGAGTTTTTAGTGGTGTTATGAATTGAATTATTGATTGCATATTCTACCTGGAGCAATTTACTCGACCAATCAGCGTGATTTAATGGCTCGCTTAGTTTTCCTAGCATGGCCTTAATGACCCTATTAATTCTCTCGACCTGCCCATTTGCTTGGGGTGAGGCCACGGCAACCTTAACATGCCCAATGTTTCGTCTCAACAAAAAGTCCTCAAATTCGAATGACGTAAAGCAAGTTCCCCTATCAGATATAATTCGTCTTGGTCGGCTATAATAAGTAAAATACTTATCAAGGGCGGCAGTAACTTCTTTTGTGCTTGTCGAGTTCGTCGGATATAATTTGACAAACTTGGTGAAGGCATCAACTACAACTAAAATGTGTTTTCTCTTAGAACTCAAAGCCGGCAAAGGGCCAAAATGATCGATATGTATTGTATCAAACGGCAGTGGTACCTTTCGAATATTATACATGTTACGTTCTTTAGCACGTACTGGAGTGGCATACATAATGCACTTAAGACAATTCTGAATAAATTGTTCCACTTTTCGCCGTAAACTCGGGAACCAATAGTGCCGAGTTATTTTTCCATAGCATTTGTCAACTGACTGATGTCCTATTTTCTCATGCATCAGCCGAATGACATTCTCCTCCATTTCATTAGGTACATATAACAATTTTCTTCCATTTCCTATTTTCCTAAAAACAAGTCCGTCCGTCAATTCAAAGTCCTCTACTTCTTCAAGTTCTAACCGGTCTCGTAGACTTTTAATAATACTATCCCGTCCCTGGGCAACCTGAATTTGAAAGTCAGTATCGTCAGTCTCCCATGTAGAAGCAATTTGGCATCTACTTAACGCATCCACGTGTCCCATAGACGTACCTCCCCTGTGGTGGATCGTATAATTGTAGTTCTCAAGTTCTAACGCCCATCTGGCTATCCGCGGATTAACCTGTTTCTTCCCTAAAGTCATCGTCAGTGAATTACAGTCTGTTATTATTTTAAAGGGTATCCCGTCCAAGTATACCCTAAATCGTCTCAATGCGTAGATAATAGCTAGTGTTTCTAGCTCAAAACTATGATACTGAGCTTCAGCGGCAGAGGTGGTTTTTGAAAAGAAAGCGACTGGATGGAATTTTCCATCACTCTGGCGTTGTAATAATACCGACCCAAAGCCAATCGAGCTGGCATCGCAATGAAGTTCCGTCTCTTTCGTAGGATTATAAATAGCAAGAATGGGAGCTTCAGTTAATCTCGTCTTAAGTTTGTTAAATGCGTCAAGGCATTGGTCGTCAAAGTCAAAATCTCTATCTTTCTTTAATAGGTTTTGTAACGGCTTCGCAATACGAGAGAATGACGGCACAAATCTTCGGAAATAGGAAAATAATCCTATGCATGAATGCAACTGTTTCTGATTGGTAGGTACAGGATACCTTTTTATAGCAATCATATGGGTCTCACTTAAAGATATTCCCATAGGAGACACGGCATATCCTAAAAACTCTATTTCTTCATGGCAAAACTTGCATTTTGAAAGGTTCAGTTTCAAATTCCTTTTAGTAAGGCATTGCAAAACTTTTTGCAAAACGGCAAAATGATCATTCAACTCGGCAGTAGCAATCAATATATCGTCCATATATATTACTATTTTACCCGCGTCAATAAGATCACGAAATATTTTATTGATAAATCTCTGAAATACAGCTGGGGCATTTTTAAGACCAAACGGCATTCTTAAATATTCCCACGACCCATTAGGTGTTACAAATGCAGTTAAAGGAACAGATTCTTCAGAAATACGAACCTGGTGAAACCCACTTTTAAGATCTAAAAGAGTGAAAAACCGTTTCCCTTCAAGGTATTCTATACAGTCTTCAATAAGCGGAAGTGGATGATTGTCTCTGATGGTTATTTTGTTAAGACCTCGATAATCAACACACATACGCGTCTGTCCGTTCTTTTTCTTGACTAACACCACAGCTGAAGCATATGGTGAGTCACTCGGCCTAATAATTCCATCCCTATGTAATTCGTCTACAATACTTTGAACCTTTGTTCGTTCAAACTGAGAAAGTCGTCTAGGAGCACAATGAAACGGAATGTCGGAAGTCAAACTAATCTTCATTTCGTAATCAAGAGGTTCTCTTTTTATCCCTTTCGGATGTAAATAAGAATCTGCAATCAATTTGTTCAATTCTACACGGCGAGATTTGCTTAATTTGCAATTTATATTTAATTCGTCATCGTCAGAGGCAATTTGGATATTAAATATATCTGGCGTATCAATATTATTAATTTCACATTCGCGTGTTAATTCAACTGGCTTAACTGATAAATGCTTTTCGGTCGTATCGGCTTTACACTTAACGTCAGGCAAAATATTTTCTCGCTGAAGACTGTACCTACTAAGAATCGGTAAATAATCATTAACTTCGGAAGTACGAGATTGATTTTTTTCTTTATTTATTGATATTAGTTTCTCTTTAGAATACTTTAATTTAATTTTAGTTAAATGAATATTAAAGGCACGTAAAAAGTTTCGTCCCAAGATTAACGGCATCAACATAGCTTCGTCCGGCAATACAAAAATTTTAATTTTCTTCGTCTGATTCATAAATTTAATAGTACATTCGGTTTCTTTTAATATTTTTAAATGTTGTCCACCGATGCCTCGAAAAATTGATTGGACTGCCTTCTGACCCCGTAATAATCCGTTCGGCACGTAAGACTGCTTTATAAAGCTACTAGGGCTGCCGGTATCAAAAAGAGAATGAAACCGGTTAAATCTCGCATTTCCGAACAATGAAATATCAAACGCAACACTCACCAAGTTAAGAGCACCTATTACGGCACTTATCTCTTCGTCGGAATCGTCATCCTCGATGGCAGCAACTCGATGAGGATCTCGTCTTTCGGCAGCGGCAATCTTCACTAGTATTTTCCTGGCATTTGGGCAGGAACGATGGTCATGCCCCATTTTCCAGCAGCGGAAACAAGACCCGTTTGGGCGTATTGGAAAAGGGCAATTTGGTTTTATATGTCCCGACTGGGAACAATTAAAGCAGATTACTGCGTTTTTGTCGGCAGCTGGTTTCGTGACGGCTAGTTTCGTCTGAGGGAAGAGTTTCGTCTGAGCGGCAGATTTCGTCTGGGCAACTCTTGCTTCACGTTTATCGGCATTTTGGAATAAATACTTTTGTTGATGGCGTATGATGAGTTTCTTCAACTCGTCTACTGTGCGAGCACCAATTAGCAAGCTAACGTTTGCAACATCATCGGCAATTCCATCGATGATAAAGTCAATGAGTTCAGTTTCAGTCACATCTGAACGATTTGCTATGGCCTGCATATTAAGGACATAGCAGTGTAGTGATTCGTCCTCTTTCTTCCATCGTCGTCTGCTCAGCATTTTGTAGACATCCTGTCTGGTAACGGCAGCGCCAAATTCTTCAATGAGCGCACGTTTTAGCTCATCATAATTGAGTGCAGCAGTCGTGGTAAGAAAAATACGTGCTGTACCAATGAGCGAGCGTCGTAGACTCAGCAGTTTGTAGCGGCCATCCGCATTTATTGTGCTCATAACGTCTTCAAAATCTCGGAAAAAATGTCGTACAGAGTGAGCCGTGTCATCACCACTAAATTTTGTGATGGCATGCTCAATTTCACCAAAGTCTGGTCGTCGTTCATTATATGCAGCACTGTTTCCCTCTAGTTCTTCGATCTGCTTTCGGAGCTCTAGTATTTCTCGTCGCTTCCTCAACTTATTGAGTTCCTTCTCCAGTAAATCATCGTCGGAAGTTGTAGCAGCATTTTCGGCATTCGATACTACTGCAGAGTTTTCACCATGTAGCTTCACAGCAGCATTTTCTTCGTGGAATACTACGGCATAATTTTCGGAACTTCCAGCAGCGGCATTTTCTGCACTTACAGCAGCGGCATTTTTTGTACTTACTTCAGCGGCATTTTCTGCACTTACAGCAGCGGCATTATCGGCAGTTCCTTCTTCATCGTCTGTGTTTTCTTGTGGCACGTTGAAATTTTCTTCGTGCAATCTTCTCAATTGCGCTGTAGTGGCTGTGGTGGGAAAATCAATCCCACCTTCCCGTAGCGCTTCTTGGAGATGTTGTTTTGTGACGGCTCGTGACATCTCGTTGTAACCCCACATCTGATGTTTTAAAATAAATATATTTACGCTTTATATTGTATTTTAATTTATTCCTTTTTAATGGACACTCTGTGGCGTCGGTTGTTTCCAAATTCGAATTGATAAACATGAAGTTGGCTACGGCTACTTCGTTTTTCGTTCAGCCACAAGAAAAGACATACTAGTTTGAACAATTAGATGGCGCCACTCGAGTACATAACTCGAGTGTGTTCAGCCCATTACAAATGATTTTTACAATTATGTTTATGTTTACAATAAGGTTTTTCCTATCGCTTGATAGAGGCTGCAATTGACTAAATAAATAGAATAAAGTATGAAAGCAGACACTGACGTCACTGTCTGAAATAAGTAGATTGTAGTAAGGTACATACAGCTTGTAGTCGCGACAAAAAGTGTGGTTATATGAAGAAAAAAAAAAAAAACATATTTTGGGATATTTGGGGTTGTACATATGTAGTTCATTATATTAGGTAACTATACTCTGCCCAAGAAAAATTGTCAGTACAGGGAAGATAGGATGTTTGTCTCTCAGTCTGGTTGCAATGACTTACATAGATCGGTCCCTTTTTAAAGCTCTCACAGGGTTGCCGTTGTGTGTATGTTGAGTTGCCCTAGTAATCTCTATTAATTTATCGCAATATCTCTACAACGCACATTATGATCACTTGTTGCGTTAATGAAATGAATACATTAAAACACCTCACGAATAAACCTTATTTCTAAAAGACAACATTAAAAAATATGGTTTAACTGAATATTATTGGATCTTTCAGAAATACAAACAAACTAAAACCGAATGGCAGCACCCCACATAATATGCCGCTCCCAAAAGCTCCAAAAAGCACCAAAACCGAAAGTTCTTTGACAAAATTCAAAGAAAAACCCTTAATGATATGCTAACATTGACATATGGTAGCACTTCTCTAATGTGCTTCAGTCACTCACACCACACTGCTTATTTTGGTTGATGATAATAGCAAGCGAACGCAAGACGATCGTGCTCATTCTGCCCGTGGCTGTGTGGCAGACTGGTTGTGGTGGGATGTATGCGAATTTCAGGAAAATTACAACAACAAAATTATTTGGAATGCCAGTGGTTTCGTTTTTATTTCAGTGGCAAGTCTTGTGTTTGAGTGCCGTGAGAGTAGCTACAGGCACCACTGGTAGAAAAAAGAGCTTCCCATAAGGCCTGTACTGACAATTTTTCTTGGACAGAGTATAAACTGAATAATTTTAGGCAAAGCGAAAATATTCACTGGAAAAGCCATTATTTTTATTAGCCACTATACAACTTGGACTTATCTTCCCACACGAAAGCGATTCATTCTTGAATCCTCTACGTGTAAAATGAAAATTAAATTATGAGTGTTGTGAACAAAATATTTCGAGTAGATTCGGATATGGAGTTTTTTCAACATTTGGCGTTTTTCTTTTTTAGTTCAGAGCAGAACCTGCAACTGTTATACAAAAAGAGCGCGCTCTGTGAACTCAAAATAAATTGACTGAGTAGGCTGAGTAAAAAGCTGATTACACATCATATGCATGCATAGCCACATTTGACAGAAAAAAAAAAAAAAAAAACAGGAAAAACATCAGAACGATCTGAGCGCGCTCTGAACCTCAAATTAGTGCTCATGCTCAGCTCTTAACTAAAAAATAAAAACGCCAATTCCTATAGGCGTTTCATTTCCGAAATTGAAAAACTACATCTCCACATCCACATTTCCAGGGTTGTTAGAAGATGGATTCAATCAGAAGACGTGGAACTTTTGCCATGGCCGCTCTATTCACCGAACTTAAACATAATCTAAAATGTTTGGGCATGGTTATCTCGTAACGTGTATGAAGGCCACAGACAATTTGAAGACAATCGAAGTTATTCGTGATGCTTGGGCCCAAATTTCTCTTAACTATTAAAAAAAAAAAAAAAAAACTGTAGGATTCTATTCCCAACCGTCTTACCGAGGTCATATCGAAAAATGGCGGACTTACTAATTATTAGCGTAAAAAACATAATAAATAAATGTTTTAAAACCATAAAATGTAAACATGCATGCATGTGGATTCATCCTAATGGCGCATCTTTTTATACGCTTTTCAAGTAGATCATTGTTTGATCTTGAAAAATCCAGCCTTCGTTTTTTATTTACCCTTTAATTTTATGACTTACTGTTGGTAAAATATGTACCTGTTAACGGGTAGTAAAAGTTTTCGAGTACAAATTTTTAAACAGGTATAAAGAGTGAAAATTGATTACAAGATTTATGGCCTCATCCTAATGATCGGCGTGTATAAATATATATATATACAATATACATATATATAAATCTTCCATACCGGATGGAACAAAACGCCTTATTTTATTTTGTTTTCTTGATTTGTTTTGCCTTATTCAGTGTGGGCGCGCGTATTTAAATGTGTGTATTCAAATTTCAGATATACACTGTTCCATCCGTAGTGGAAGCTCCCTAAGGGGGCGTCTGGCAAAGGGAAAGCTGAAAGTAAAAAGTCTGGGACCTAAATGCTAAATATTTGAAATCAGTTCGCAATCATCTATTGTTTAAATATGCATGAAGTGGTTATACATCCGACTCAAATATAGGAAAAATTTCCGTTTTCAAAAGCCCGCCCAAAGCCCCGGCAGATGTATGGCTACACCTGTACGAGTATGTGTATATGAATACTAAAGAGATGTCCAATACTAAACAGCCGTGTGACTTAATGGGACATCTAACACGGAAAAATACGTGACACGATTTCAGGGGGTAAAAATAAGTAAATGAAATAATGAGGACGCTACTCGTTACTAACGGTCGCGCTGGCCTGTAACAGGTATACTACGCCCATGCGTTCGAGTGCCACGTATTCACTCTCGCTCTGTCTCTTTCTATTCCCCCTCCCCAGGAGCGTTGAACGTTTAACGCAACCTTGTTGGAAGTCGCATTAGAAGTTTCACTTCAATAAATCAAACAACATAATTCACCTAGGTATATCGTCTATACTTCTTGAATTCTTCAATAATTCTTTACTGTAGGTGTCAACGTTGGTACTATAACAACCATTGAAACAAAAACCATGAACTCAATTTCTATATACAGCACCTCCACCATACGTCCATCCCCGCACCACACGTCATCAGCCATCTGCGCATTTCCTCAGAAACACATTGTCGCTGTTTTTTTTCATATGAACGTGCTCGTGCGATGTGCGCCACCAAACCAACCCAAAGCAGAAAAACGATCAAGAACCGCGGCTGCTGATAATATTCGATTTGAGAAAATAAATTTATTTTTTTCGTGTTAGATTTTAGGTTGTAGCTCAGCTTCTAGAGGACATAGAAAGCTGATTGATGGCTTGAAATAACTATAAAAGTTTTGGCTCTCCTAAGTATTTTGTTTTGTTTGTATTGATTAAGAATTGTTTGTGTAATGGCGAGTAAAAGGCAATCAAGTCAGAAAAATAAACGCAAAACTCATGAAAACTCGAAAACACGCGTTTTCCCAAACATAAGACTAATCTAGATCAATTGCTTACCCCCAAAAACCCCCATATACCAAATTTCAGTTTCCGTGATCACAGAAATACATATACAAATTTATATACAAGAATTGCTCGTTTAAAGGTATAAGATGAAGTACATTCTGAAACAAGTCTGAATTTTTATCTGGAACTGCGTACCACCTGGCTAATGGGATTCGCTTAGATTTAGCTGAGCTAAATTTTGAAGAAAAGTTTTGTATGGGAGGTAAAATTTAGCTCGAGCAGCGCTAACTGGAGAGGCATATTGGTTGAGGCCGAGATTCATTCCGGACTCTAGCGTCACCTAGGTAAGTAAGTAAACAATTTAAAACGAATAAAAGAGAACAGTTTAGAATGGAGATAGTCCTGATGATACCACTGTGTTGCAATATGGAGCCATGTTCAACACACTAAATTTAGAACTCGACGGCATAACTGAATATGAAACATGAACCCTCAGCCACTGTTCGTAAATGATACTTGTATCAACATGAAACCGATAAATGCACATTCCCATATCTCATATATCGGCACACCTAACATAATAAAATGAATACACAACCAATAGCACAACGACTTCACTGATTAAGTTTCAATAAGACCCGTTTTCTTATACTACTTATTGCGATTAAAGTTCCACTAAAAATCTTATCTGACAGTTTATGACATAGGAAAAAAGCTACTTAAGGTATTTATGTAGAACTTAAATCGCTACGAGTAGTAAAGGGTCTGTCATCATTTCAAGGACTTGATAACTTCTTTTACAAATAAATTGTAAACTACTTGAGATATAAAACAATTTTAATGGCTTGAATGACTATCAAAACATTTATGAATGGAATTCGACTTCGTTCATATGTCCACCACGGGGACGTATGAAGCGGTTGATACGTCGAACACAATTTTGATGACCCGGCCGCACATTTCGACAAATGCGTCCGCTATGTCTCGTTCAATACTGGCTCTGAGCTCACCGCGCGCCGGATTGTTGGCATAGAGCAATGATTTAATGTAGCCCCATAAAAAAAAAATGTAGAGGCTATAAATCACACGGTCTCGGCGGCCAATCGACAGGTCTGCAACAGTGACTTTTTGCTATGAAGTGCTGTTTTTATGAAGCACATGAGGGTTCTCACCTGATATTTTGCTTATTGACGAAGCCGTTTATCGCAAAATGCGCTTCATCGTTGAAGATTGAAAATTGGCGTTAAAGTTGCGACCTCGGAATTTCGGTAGTAAATTTTAATTATTTGTAAAGCTACTATCAGACGGTTTGTAGATATACACAAATTTCATTTGAATATCGCATACACTGATTTTATACAAATTCATACACTAATGCCATTTATGTATTCAACAAACATTTGTGGTTCAGACGGTTTGTGTATTTTCAGAAAAATACACAAATTTCGTTTGCTTAATCCCATATACAAATACGGCATCTACAAATTATTTTGTGTATACAGATTTGTGGTTCAGACGGTTTGTGTATTTTCAGAAAAATACACAAATTTCGTTTGCTTAATCCCATATACAAATACGGCATCTACAAATTATTTTGTGTATACAGATTTGTGGTTCAGACGGTTTGTAAATTTCTATACAAATGGAAATTGTTTATATGTATATCAAACTGGTTTTTATTTTCCTGTGTTGATTTTGACGTATATATCAAATCAAAAAATTAAATAAATAAATATGCCTACTGCAATCGTTTCGATTCGTTAAAATATAAGAGTTAAAAAAATGTGCTTCAATTACTTTGGCTGCGTATTTACTTGGTACCGACAAGGAAGACGAAAGCCAACAAAACGTCGTCGTGTTACCACGCAAGCGCCGTTCGTGTTGGAGAAAATATTGGCTCGGCCACCGCGAGATTTGTTCACTGTTGCTTACTGCAATTGGTTCCCCAGGGATTGCGATGGGCCCTTATGGTGCCTAGTGCCGTATGAGATCTAATTATCTCATACCCCTTTTTTACCTAACCTAACCTAACCGCGAGACAGACGGCTTTTAAGAATTGCGTGCCGAAAAGCCGCAATTGTATCAGAATTTTGTCCGAATGACTGCAGTTCGGTTCAATCATTTGCTTCAATTGGTAACGCCGTACATTCAAAAGGCCGATACAGTTATGTGCACCAGCATTCCTGCATCTGTGCGACTGATATTGACGCTGCGCTTTCTGGCCTCTGGGGAGAGTTTCCGATCGCTACAGTATCTTTTACGGATTCCACAAAATACAATTTCTACCATTATTCCGGAAGTGCTGGATACAATATATAAAGTTCTTTTAGACGACTACCTGAAAGTTCTTATTTAATTTTCTTTGTCAACATCGGCTGGTTGGGCAGCTATAGCGCAGCAATTTAATGAGCTATGGCAATTTCCCAACTGCATCGGCACGTCGTTATGGTGGCACCATAGCCAAGCAGCTCTCAAAGCTCTTGACTCATCTGTCATCAAATCCAAACTCGTCTTAGAAACATTCTCAACCATCTATGAACTTTCTAAGAAAAACCTAGTCATCCTCCACTGGATTCCAGCCCATAGAGGATTTGAGGGTAACGAATCGGCTCACTGGCTAAAATCGTAGCAACCACTCCACTCATTGGACCTGAACCATTTTGCGGAGTCAGCAAAAATCATTTCAGGAACTACATCAAGAACCAATCTCTTATAGAGTCTAACGAGATCTGGCAAAATACAGCTGGGCAGAATTGCACCAGAACATTTTTCCACAAATTCTCCTCCAGAAAATCACTCTTCTTGATTAATCTGGATAAAAACAACCTGAGAATACTAACAGCAATAATCAGTGGCCACGGTCGCGTGAAAAAACATCACATCACCGCATTGGCGTCTCACCGGATCCCATCTGTAGACTTTGTCTCGAGAGTGACGAATCCTGTCTTCACAGAATGTCCGGCCCTTTGTCGTCTCAGGAAAAACATCCTAGGTGATGAAATCGTTAATTCAACATCTCTTGCGAATATACACTCAGAGAAGATCCTTGTCTTCCTGACGGTCTCTGGAGTGAAGATATGGCTCTAAGAATTTACCAGGGAAGGAACAATAGGCTCCTCTAAGAAGCCGCAGTGCCAGAGCTCATTGAACGCTTTCCCGCCCTACAATCTAATCTAATCTATGGTGGCACCACCAATTCGGGTAGCGTTTTTTAAATTATAAGGGCACGCACAGCATCGTACTAATGGGTATCACAAACGCCGAATATAAACTGATTTACGTCGATGTTGGCCGCACCGGAAGTTCGATGGCGGCGTTTTTTACCGCTGTACTTTTTTACAAGCGATATACACCCAACAGCTTTGCTTGCCACCGCCGAAAATACTACCCGGCCGTGAAACATCCGTTCCGTATGTTCTCGTCGCTGATGATGCATTTGCTCTGCGGCCAAACATCTTGAAGCCATATAGCCAACGGCCAACGGGGTCTCAGAATAATAATAATCTACCATAAAAAGCAATCGATTTTAAACCATAATAATGCGATTTATAAATATATGCGTATACATGTCAAAAAAGAGAAATCCAAAAGAATAGTTTTGTTTATTAAACACAAAAAAAAAAGAGCAATGCGTGCTTGTGCAACTGCAGGTTGCAGGATATTTTAATATTCAAGTGAAAACCAGTATATTTTTCATATACTTATTTCATCAACATACCTACCAAGTTCTCGTAGAGGAAATCTCATTTAATTTTTTTTTTCAACTGAACTCCTAAAACCATTTTTGTATTCGCATGATGATTTGTATTTGTGCATGTTCTAATTTTAGGAACACACAAATGAAATGAGGTACGCAAATGATACACAAATGCAAACAAATAAGCATAAATTAATTTGTGTACCCGATCAGACGATTTATGTTTATACACAAATTCGATTTGTATATGCTATTCACAAATGATACACAAACCGTTTGTGTATCCCATTGCTATCAAATTTGTGGTTCAGACGGTTTATGTATATTATACATAAATTTATTCACAAATTTTGGCGTATACACAAACCGTCTGATAGTAGCTTAAACGTTGTTCCTTCGTGTACTTCACCATGATGAAATGATTTAACTGAATATTTTAAAATTGACAATTCGGTAATCGGTTTAGGGGTACGTTCACACAATAAAGATTGAAGTTGTTAAGTCGCTAATGAAAGACCCTTTATCAACAAACGGGCCCAAAAGGCGTATGAAGGTCAGCAAGGAAATTTGAGTTCAGAGAAATGACAACACAGACAAACTAGCAGTCATTCTGTGATCTATCAGACTTCAGACAAACTACATGCAAACCAACAAAATACTAGCAAGTCGCACTACTTTGTTGTCATACGAATCAATAACTTTGCACCTACAGACGAGTCATATTTATTACAGACTGGCTTCATAATAAACAACTAAGTTCGTTGCATTTTCGCCAAAACCTACTTGTCATATCTATTTCAGGGAATAGTAATTCATGAAAAAAATAGTCCACATCAAAGCCTCATGCAAAAAACATTTTTTCGATTTCCTCGTCTGGACAAAGCAAATCGATATCGATATCGATAAACTGAGCAAAACTAGAAACACTTCATTCATTGCTAAGCCAATTATAAACAAAAAGTAAAGAATCGACAAAAATGCTGTGTCCGTACTACACACAACAAGTGTATGTGCACACAAATACATCGCAAACGTACAGCATTAATCGATTGGCAGATTTTTGGTGGATATAATATATTCCGGCAACTTGTTGTGATGGTTTTTCTAAATTCACCGCAGCAATAACAACAGGTTATTCCGTCGATCGTAAAAAACACATTTTCTCATTAAAAAATCGTTTTCTTCGGAACAGAGACTAGCCTTCGTCACAGTCGTTCATCTGATCTGCAATAAGCCAGTCATTTTTGTCGGTGTTGAGTGTTGACCAATGTTCGACGTTTAACCTGTAAATGCAAATACATACACATACATTATTTCGCAACTGCCACTAATTCTCTGGATAAATAAATACTTACGAAAGAAATATGAATCATACAATCCTACATGGTGGGCATCAACCAAATTGAAATGTTAATGTTGAAACGCCAAGCGGCGGACATTAGCACTTTAAATTTCATTTTGATAACTTTAAAATTTGAAACATAAATGATTACCCCTTTTTGATTGCTCCTAGCTAATCACGAAATTATTGATTGACGGGAAAAGAAATCTTTTTGACGACGTTCGGTTTCAGTTTCAGTGCGCTTGACGGCTGCACGGAAAGAAGTTACATGGGGTGGATTTTTTTATTGTTTAATTAACATCGTTACTGAATGATGCGACCTTTGCACTATAGCTGTTGGAAACGTACATATATATAGAACCAGTACTTAGTATCAATTCCAGAAATGGATGAATGACGATTACATTTGAGAATTTAGTTCGTTTGTTCAGGAAGTATGCGATGGAATAAAGTGTTATGTCCTGGTTGGTTTACCAGGGATTTGGGCATCAAAATATGCACGAAATCTTTTATTTAAATGGGCGACGGCAACTAGTTAAGAACCATTTTCCACACTTTCCACTTTATCACGGTTTACAACAATAGGAGGAGATCCATCTGTTGTTGTAAACCATGGAAATCAATGATCTATATATGTACATCATGTGGACATAATAAAAAAGGCCTAATGGTAGAATTTTTACCACTGGTCGAACTTTAGTACAATTAAACCTGTCGAATTGGATCACTCATGGGAGCCGCTCATATTGCGGTTTTCCTTTTCTGAACCGGTCGTCTCACAAACGTATTTTTATTTTATAATTACCGGTTAGCAAACGACTTGTTTATTGTATGTAAATTCGATTGACTGTTGACTCTTTGTGCGGTATGTACTAATGAATCCAGCGTAGGTTAGATTAAATTATATTGGTTCACGGTCATCAGAAGCCAAAACGAAAATTGTATGTATAATGCCTGTGACACACATATGTCGTTTTCCAATGGTTTCACTCGGGGATCGACTCAATCTGAAATCCAATGGAACAAGAAAACTGCTTCTGGGCACTCATTCCGTAACTTTTCAGACGATTATCGTCGAAACGATAGAACCCAAAACTAGCAACTAAGTGCTAAAATTACAAGTTCGAGAGGTTAATCCAGTTCATTTCCGACAAATGTAATGAAAGCTGATGATATTAAAAAAAATTCGAGCAGATTATAACTTCTAATGGTGATTAAAGTTTCCAAAACGATATCGTTCAGACGATCATTGATATACGGAATCTGCCCCCTGGTTGAATCTACAAAAGTATTGGTGAAATGCCAAAAAATAATCTACGGCAGCTGTCATCTGACTTGTATAAAACACATAAATTACACTTGTGTGAGTGCTTCTTGAGTGGATTCTGACTTCAAATCGAGAAGCGAATTTCTCTTCTCAGAATCACCAGAAGAGTATTTTTTGTGCCAATGGAACGGTTTCAGAAGCGAATTTTTCGATTCCGGACTCTCCCGGACGCTTCTCTTTGCCCAATGGAAAACGACAATATGGTTTCGATACCATGGTATCAATACTATGGCATCGTCAATACCATGCTAGGTGACACACTATACAACGTAGTATAGGCTGATAGTTGCCATGCTGGGGCAGACAATAAAACCCGTGACACACTCCTAGTACAGATACCATGGTGGGAATACTATAGCATTTTCTATGAAAAAGACAGGTAATTTAAGTAAAACAATGCTCCACTACATGAGAGTGGCGCTGTTTTCGCTAGGAGGATAGCTATACCACGCTAAAAACCCTAGTATCGATACTACGCTCAAACCACATTGCTCGCATGGTATGACCGTAGTATACCCTGACAGACATGTGGTTCATCTCGATACCATGGTATCGAAACCATCAGCCCTATTCCGAAGATCAACTATCAATCGGTTGACGATTGACAAATTTACCAATTAAAATTGATGTTGGTATTGCGAAAAACGATTGATAAAAATGTAACCTATTGTGAACATAACGCCAAAAATAAAGTTATTGTGAATGAAAACTCAACTTTGACAGTTCTAAAATATTTTTGATTTGAAGAGTGATTGTTACGATTTTTGCAAACAATTTAATTAAACAATAATTACGAGTGTTAAATCTGTGAAATTTATTGAAAATCATGTCATCGGTGGAATTATTTTTTGATTATGACGAAGACGAGACAGAGTATGCGGAATTGGCTGCTATACGGAGGAGTTTGCGAGAAACATCTAATCCCTTAGAAATGGAAAACCGAAGGTAGCTAATTTAATTTCCAAGGAATGCTTTTGAGGTGCATTCGTCTATTTTTTGGAAGATATTGGACCCAAACTTAAACCGATTAATTGCAGCTCTGCTTGGTCTTGCGCAGTCAACAGCAACAACACTGTCCCTTATTCTAAGTGAACTGCTAAACGCGTTATGGAAAATTGCATGTGCCCAAAATGGATCAAATTCATTACACATAGGATAACATATAAAAAATAACAACAATAACAATTCAAAATGTTGATGTTCAACATTTTCTTTTAAGAGTCGTCCTTATCAACACCGAAATTGCAATTGATAGAAAAATTGACAACTACCAATAAAATTGTTCAAGATTGACATTCACAATACCGATTTGTCAACCGACAATTGCTGCACGTTCACAGTCGATCAACACTTAATTGATAATTGATCTTCGCAATACCATTTAAAGAAATTTATTGATAAGTATCAACTATCAATTGATAGTTGATCTTCGCAATAGGGCTGCATATGTGTGTCACAGGCATAAGGCCTAGTAACAGCCATACGTAAAATGCAACCGAAAAATTGGGAACTGTATGAAAATGCGTTTTTTTTTACGTTTAGGCGGTCAAAGCAAAAAAATTGCCAGAAAAATGTTTCCCTGTTGTTAACCAACAGTGTGATCGACTTCACTTCTCTACTGTAATGAGTGGCGAAATCCCAGCATGTTTGCTAAACTAAGTATTAATAAGAGTAGGTCCTGCACATGCAGCTCGACTGGGTGAAGTTGGTGAATGGAGTAGATATATTCATTCCATATCGACGGTTATGGGCGCTCGGTCGAGTTCGCAAGGTGTGCGGGCAATAAAACGTGTGTGGGTAATACTGTGAAACAATTATAACAAACCAACCACCACTGACTGCCCGATAGATGAATTGGGCACATTCAAGAATCTAGTTGTCTTAAGTCGACTACATTGGTCTGGATAAGATGTAACCTGAACGCAAAACCTAGATTGGTCGGGAATGTCAATTTTTCTTCGTCAGTCACATATCCGAACTGTGAACTTAGTACTCAGTCACGAATTTCTTGACTAGATTCGTCGGTTACCCTTCCATAAACGACAACTGTCCCCATTGTATTTGTATTCCAGTGGGGTATTTTTTTTTTTTTTTTTTTTTGATAAACTAACTTTATAAATCATAAACAACATTTTAAGACCAAAATTGAGTTCAACCATTAGGTTTAAAGGCACCAAGTGACAAAGAACAGGAACAGGAACAGAAACTGAAACAGAACAGAACGTTTTTTCGTTCTGTAAAAAATTCTGGTCCGTATACGTTGCTCGCTCAGCTACACAAAGCTGAAACAGAAACAGAATGTGTTTCGTTTGATTACATTTTAAGGACAAAATGGAACAGATTTTGGAAATGTTTAGTGAAGACGATTTACATGAAGCTATTTGTCGAACGTTAAAATGACGTTAAAATCGTCTTGGGTGATTTTAACGCCAAAATAGGAAAGGAGGACATCTTTGGTAGCACAATCGGAAAACACAGCCTACACGACACCACGTCTGGAAACGGACTTAGGCTGATTGATTTTGCTGCGGGACGTAATGTTACCATAGCTAGCTCACGGTTTCCTCACCTCAATATACACAAAGGAACATGGCGGTCACCTGATCATCAAACCGTCAACCAAATTGATCACGTTGCGATCGACGCAAGGCACTCCTCCAGTATTCTAGATGTCCGAACTTTCCGAGCGGCCAACATAGACTCGGACCACTACCTTGTTGTAGCCAAGGTACGGATGCGGATATCCAAGACGCCACAACAACGAGAAAATACTGTGAGGAGATTTAACGTTGGACGACTACAAACGCAACAAACCGCCAGAACCTTTGCCGATCGCGTATCCCTCAACCTCTCGAGAAGTCCTATGCTGCCAGCATCAAGTGCCGAAGACCAGTGGCGCCGATGCCAAGAAGCCATCAAAAACGCCGCAACTGATGTGCTCGGTTTCACCAGTCCACCCCCCCGAAACCCCTGGTTTGACGAAGAGTGCCGGCAAGCACATGCAGCAAAACAAAGTGCCTACGAAGCGTCGCTGCATAGAAGGACGAGAGCAGCTCGTCAGCTCTATGAGCAAAAAAGGAGGGAAGAACATCGGCTTCTCCGGAGAAAAAAGAGAGAGCATGAGAAGCGCGCGATCGAGGATATAGAGAGGTGTTACTCCAGGAACAATGTTCGGAAGTTTTACCAAAAGGTAAAAAGAACGTGTCATGGCAACAAGACCCGAACGGAGACCTGTAGAGACGAGCAAGGAAACCTTGTAGTAGAGTCACAGTCGGTGCTGAGGACATGGAAAAACCATTTCTGCAGACTGCTAAACGGCGAAGACGACACAAATTCCGCTGTTAGGCAGAACGATCCATTCAACCTGGACGATGACAGCCAAGATTTCCGTCCACCTGACCAAAATGAAGTGAGGATAGCAATATCTAAGCTTAAGTCCAACAAGGCTGCTGGACCGGACGGCTTAACTGCCGAGCTGTTTAAGGCAGCGGGAGATGACCTGGTAGAGAGCATAAACCAACTCGTCTCCAAGATTTGGTCAGACGAAAGTATGCCTGATGAATGGAACCTCAGCATCGTTTGCCCGATCCACAAGAAGGGAGACTCTCTAAACTGCGCCAACTATAGAGGCATCAGTCTCCTGAACACTGCGTATAAGATCATGTCTGCTGTACTGTGTGAACGCCTGAAACCATTCGTCAACGATCTGATAGGTCCCTATCAGTGCGGTTTTAGGCCCGGTAAGTCCACGACCGATCAAATATTCACACTACGGCAGATCCTGGAAAAAACCCAAGAAGTCCAGATCGATACTCACCATCTTTTTATCGATTTTAAGGCCGCATATGACAGCATTTATAGAGACGAGCTATACAGAGCCATGTCTAGTTTTGGCATCCCTGCCAAACTTGTCAGATTGTGCAGAATGACGATGGAGAACGCTCGCTGCTCCGTAAAGGTCGGAAACAATCTCACCGAGACCTTTGATGTCAAAAAAGGATTTAGACAAGGTGATGCGCTGTCATGTGACTTCTTCAACATCATTCTTGAGAAGATTGTGCGAAACTCACAAGCCAACACCAGAGGCACAATTTTCTATAAGTCTGTGCAACTGCTTGCATACGCTGACGACATTGACATTGTTGGTACAACACAGCGAGCTGTCACTGGTGCGTTTGCAAGTATTATTACAGAAGCGGCAAAAATGGGTTTAGTGGTGAATGAGGGTAAAACAAAATATATGCTGTCAACAAGAAGGGACACACGACATCGACGAATCGGACAGAACGTCACGATAGACAGCTATAACTTTGAGGTAGTTAGGGACTTTGTCTACCGCGGCTCCGCTATAAACTCTGATAACGACATCACATCAGAAATCAAACGAAGAATCACACTTGCCAACCGCTGTTTCTTTGGCCTAAGACGGCAACTGATAAGTAAGGCCTTGTCGAGAAATACTAAGGAAACTCTGTATAAGACCCTCATCATCCCAGTCCTGCTTTATGGTGCAGAAGCATGGGCGCTATCAAAGGCGGATGAAGATCTCCTTGGTCGTTTCGAACGCAAAATTCTTCGAGTGATTTTTGGTCCCGTTTGCGTTGACGGGTTTTGGAGGAGAAGATTTAACAGCGAACTCTACGAGCTGTACAGCGACATCGACCTAGTCAGAAAAGTACGCATCAGTCGTCTAAGATGGCTGGGACATGTAGAGCGAATGGACACCAACGCACCGGCCCGAAGAGTCTTCGATTCTAACCCGGAGGGACAACGCAGTAGAGGAAGACCTCGCCTTAGGTGGCGCGCGCAAGTGGAAGGGGACCTCAACCAACTTGGAGTGCGCAACTGGAGGCAGTTAGCCAAAGATCGCGCTAACTGGAGAGGCGTATTGGTTGAGGCCCAGGTCCACCCCGGACTGTAGCGCCACCTAAGTAAGTAAGTAAGTATTTGTCGAATTACGACGTATAATCCTTTTTTTCCATTTTATATATATAGAAAGTACGATGCAAAACAAACAGCCAGATGACAGATGCAATGCAGAAAAATCCAAACGGACAAAAAACCCCTCCACGTTAATATATTATACAGACTTGTTTACCTTCTGTCGTCAAACAGTCATTTTTCTGTCGTTAAATTCTGTTGCTGAAAAAAAAAAAATGTTCTGTTCCTAATTCTGTTTCTGTTGCAAATGTATGTGATTCTGTTTGTTTTTTGTCACTTGGTGTGGTGCCTTAAGTGGTCAAAAAAAGCAAAAGAACATTTTTACGGTTTTGTTTTTAGTATGGCTTAGGCCATATTCCCTGATCTGAATGCGATGGATAATCGTAATTGTTTTAAACTCTTCTTTTATGATTAAGCTTTAAGTTCAAAGTAAATAGAATAGAAATTTTGCATTTGAAGCTACCTATAAATTTATAAAACGTTATTTTCTATAAAACTTAAAAAAAAATCGTTTTGAAGAGAGGCTGTCTGATAGAGCATGCTGCATGCAGAGAGGCTTGCTGTATAATCCAACGAAAACGGAAAGGGAGACTTTTTTAAACCTTCTCCACTTGCCGGATTATATTCCAAAAATCTAAAATTCATCCGGGAACCTTCTAACAACAACCTTTCTTTTCCGCTTCTTCAGAAGCTCAAACAAGGAACCACGGGGAGAAGAATAAAATATAACTAGTTTTATTATTTAAATTCGGACACTACTGCTCAGTAAGCTTATGAGAAACAATTCTAATTGGGTTTTCGGTTGAAGAAAACAAATCTAGAAGTGCTGTGTTCTATTGTTCATTGAAGAAAAAAGGGCACCGTCAGGTCAATTCTTATAACGACAGAAGTGTTCGGAATATTTTGAAAGAATTGCCCTGAACTCACCAACAAACACTATTATAGTGTTATATTGAATTGTTGTTAGAAACAAATTTTACACTATGTTTTCCGAAAAAATTCAATTATGCGTGCAAATTGAAACTTCAATAGAACTATATTTATTTGGTTCATTTAAACATTCATAATTTACTAAAAAAAAAAAAAAAACAATGACAAAAAACCAAATCTCAGCTTTATGATGTGTATTGTATATCGATCGTGTCTACCACTTCCGCCATAAAACTAAAATAAAATACCCGATCACCTGACTCACAAAAAAAAAATAAAGCGCACGATTTGGTCGAACGACACTTTCTCGTTAATCAAAAGTTTGATTACTTAGTTGTTTTGTTTTCCTTTTTTATTAGGTAGGTAGATACAAAATTTGAGAAGCGATACTAGGAATAGTGTTAAATAAAATCAATTTTTGAGTTATTCATCTGATATGTTAGTATAATTATCAAATACCAATGTGAATTTTTATAAATTGAAGCTCTAGTGTTGAAGCCGACAAAGATAAAGCGAGAGAAGCATAATATAACTGGTTACTTCAAATTTTATACTTGTTTGATATTTGTTTTTATGTTACTTTTACTTTACGAACTTTGTCAGAGCAAAAAAGGAAAAAATTATTATAATACAAAATTTGCTTCTCAAAACATGAACAGCATGAGGGAGATTTTTACAAATTGGATATATAAGACAATGCAAGATAGTTTTCAAGTAGTATATATACAGTCCACACTTGCCTAAGGATCTGAGCCATTGAAAACATCTAGTAACAGGCATTTGTTGCAACTTCTGAGAGTTTTAAACGCATACCTACTGTCCTATTTTACAAGCATTTATACTTTACAAGATTTTCGGGTGGTAAGCGTATAGCAAAAGTTTCTGTTTTCTGATCTGTTTGGGCATGTTTTTATTTTTGACTATAGAAGAGTGACCATCGTTTGGAAGTTTGGAAGCGATAGACTGATATCTTTACATAAACATATATGTAAGAAATCGGAGATGTATTTTTGCTTTAGCAGTTATAAATTGAATATACCGATGTATGTGTGTGCAAATGAAGTGGGAGTTTCTGATTGCGTAAACTCCAAGTGGTTGGAATAATTTTAAGATGCATATTCAATACCAATGGTTAAAAAAATGATAAGTGGGTTATATTGACTCAAGAATTGCTTCCGGTAAACTCAAACTATTTAAGACTGCAGGAGATGATCTGGTGGAGACTATATGCCAACTTATTTCGAAGAAGTATGAGCATCAGCTGATAACATCAATAATTTTATCTTCTTCTTTTATATAAAAACGTTCGTACGTATGTATGACTGACCATCGCGGCTGAACCACTGAAGCTATCCCCCTTATATTCACACCATATGTTTGTGTGGTGCTTCTTATTTACGGACCGATTTGGCTCAAATTGACACCATATAACACTTAAAAAAAAAAGTTGTTGCCAAAATTTGCACTCGATAGGTGGCGCTGGGAGATATTTACGACAAGTTAGATTTCCCTGCATATCAATTTTGTATCAACAACATTAAATTTAATTGTAATAATATAGTTGGCGTTGGTGGTTGGGTGTTGTATGAATAGGGTAGACACTGATTGGCGTCAACTTGGCGATGCCCAGGCGTTGTAACTGTTCATACACATCAATTGTGCTTATTTTACCTCCGCGTGGTAGCCACCGTGTACTGGTCTTGTCCTTCCGGGCATGACTTGCTAAACTTATAAGCGCGAGTGTTGAACACGAAGAAAATACCAACACTATAATGCTCTGTCTGAATGACTGCCTGATCGAGTCTCAGAGGTCTTACATGAGCCCCTCAGAAAGAGGACGTACGGCGGATGAATTCACATGGTTGAATCAACGGTGGCGTCAACAGTCAACATGGCAGATACCTCAATGAGCTACTTCGACGTATTTGGAGCTGAGGTCATTGAGGATTTTTCAGCACTAGTCAGGGTGTTGAAATAGAGATGGTGGCGGAAGAGCCCTTAATGGGTCAACGGCAGCTCTCACATCCCCGAAGTGGGTTACTGACACCGGAGGAATCCGGCCCCTTTCGTCCAAGGGGTCCAACAAAGGGCCTGGCCCTCCAGGTTGGGGGTTGTACGCCGGGGTAACTGCCCGACTGCGGAAAAATGTTCTAGTTACGAAGCAACAACAAGCCTCGGATACGGATGATTTTACTGTTGACGAACCTGGCAAACGATACAAGGACAACGAATTTCGGATCTGTACATGGAATGTTAGGTCCCTTAACAGACCGCGTGCAGCCGAACAACTAGCGGAGACCCTGAACCACTATAAAGCAGATCTAACCGCCATCCAAGAAGTGCGATGGGATGGACCGGGCAAGAAGAGGATGAACAATTGCGATATCTACTATGGCGACTGCTATCGACAACAAAAACAGCGCCTATTTGGTTGTGGATTCGTCGTTGGCGGTAGACTCAGGCAAGAAGTCTTAAGTTTCAGCTGTGTGAACGAGCGCCTTACGACAATCCGCATCAAGGCTAAATTCGCCAACATTAGCCTAATATGCGCCCATGCCCCCACGGAGGAGAAAGACGACGACACCAAAGAGAGGTTCTACGAGCTCTTAGACAAGACGTATGAAAAATGCCCTAACTATGACATTAAAATTGTCCTAGGTGATTTCAATGCAAAGATAGGAAGAGAGGCGATCTTTGGTAGTACTGTCGGAAGGTACAGCCTACACGACACCACCTCCGATAACGGGTTTAGGCTGATCGACTTCGCGGCGGGGCGAAATGTTGTCGCAGCAAGTACGCGGTTCCCGCATCTCGATATTCACAAAGGCACATGGAGATCTCCGGACCAATCAACAGTCAACCAGATTGACCACATTGCGATCGACACAAGGCACTCCTCCAGTATTATGGATGTCCGAACGTTCCGAGGGGCCAACATTGACTCGGACCACTACCTTGTTGTAGCCAAGGTACGACTGCGGATATCCCGAACACCGCCAAGACAAGTAAATACTGTGAGGAAGTTTGACGTCGGACGGCTGCAATCGCAAGATATCTCCAGAGCCTTTTCCGATCGAGTCTCTCTCAATCTCTCAAGATGTCCTATGCAGCCAGCATCAAGTATTGAAGACCAGTGGCACCATTGCCAAATAGCCATTAGAGACGCCGCCTCTGATGTGCTGGGTTTCACCCGACCACCGCAAAGAAACCCCTGGTTCGACGACGAATGCCGGCAGGCACATGCAGCGAAACAAGAGGCATACAAAGCGGCGCTGCAAAGGAGGACAAGAGCTGCCCGTGAGCTCTACGCGCAGAAGAGAAGAGACGAACACCGGCTTCTGAGGAGGAAAAAGAAAGAGCATGAGAAGCGCGCGATCGAGGAAATTGAGAGATGCTACTGCAGGAATGAGATTCGGAAGTTTTACCAAAGGGTTAAAAGAACTTTCCAAGGATACAGAGCCCGAACCGAAGCCTGCAAGGACGAACAAGGGAACATCGTAGTAGAATCGCAGTCGATGCTGAGGGTATGGAAGAACTACTTCTGCAGACTGTTTAACGGCGATGACGAACAAAATCCCGCTGTCAGGCAGAATGAACCATTCAACCTGGACGATGAAGACCAACAATTCCGTCCACCCGACCTGGACGAGGTGAAGATAGCCATATCTAAGCTGAAGTCCAACAAAGCCGCTGGAGCAGATGGCCTAGCCGCCGAGCTATTCAAAGCGGCAGGCGATGACTTGGGTAGGAGCATGCACCAACTCATCTGTAAAATATGGTCGGAGGAAAGTATGCCCGATGAATGGAACCTCAGCATTGTTTGCCCGATCCTCAAGAAAGGAGATCCTCTGAACTGCGCCAACTACAGAGGTATAAGTATTCTTAACATCGCCTACAAGATCTTATCTGCCGTGTTGTGTGAACGCCTGAAGCCTTTCGTCAACAACCTGATTGGTCCCTATCAGTGTGGCTTCAGGCCAGGAAAGTCTACCATTGACCAAATATTCACACTGCGGCAGATCTTGGAGAAAACCCAGGAAGTCCAAATCGATACCCACCACCTTTTTATCGATTTTAAGGCCGCCTATGACAGCATTTATAGGGACGAGCTATATAGAGCAATGTCTAGTTTTGGCATCCCTGCCAAACTCGTCCGTTTGTGCAGGATGACAATGGAGAATGCACGCTGCTCCATTAAGGTCGGTAAAGAACTCACCGAGACCTTCGATGTCAAAAAAGGATTTAGACAAGGCGATGCACTGTCATGTGACTTCTTTAACATCGTTCTTGAAAGAATAGTGCAAAACTCAAACGCTAACACCAGAGGCACTATCTTCTATAAGTCCGTCCACCTACTCGCTTACGCCGACGACATCGACATAATCGGCAGATCGAAACGTGATGTCACTGACGCGTTCGTGAGCATTGAGACGGAAGCGGCAAAGATGGGTTTGGCGGTCAATGAGGGCAAGACAAAGTATATGCTGTCATCAAGAAAGGACAACCAACACCGACGTCTTGGACAAAATGTCACCATAGACAGATATAACTTTGAGGTGGTAAAGGACTTTGTCTACCTAGGCTCCACTATGACTTCAGACAATGACACCAGCGCTGAGATTAAACGAAGAATAACTCTTGCCAATCGCTGTTTCTTTGGGCTAAGAAAGCAATTGAGTAGCAAAGCCCTCTCTCGAACAACTAAAGTGACCCTTTATAAGACCTTGATCATCCCAGTCCTACTTTATGGTGCAGAGGCATGGACTCTATCAAAAGCGGATGAGGCTACTCTTGGTTACTTCGAGAGGAAAATTCTTCGAGTAATTTTCGGTCCCGTCTGCATAGACGGTGAATGGAGGAGGAGATACAACGACGAACTGTACGGGCTTTACAGCGACATCGACCTAGCCAGAAGAGTGAAGGTCCAACGACTGAGGTGGCTGGGTCATGTAGAGCGAATGGACGTCAATGCTCCGGCCCGGAAGATCTTCGAATCCACACCCGAGGGACGGCGCAATAGAGGAAGACCGCGACTCAGGTGGCGCACGCAAGTGGAAGGGGACCTTAACCAACTTAGCGTGCGAAACTGGAGACGGCTGGCCAAAGATCGTGCTGGCTGGAGACGCTTGTTGGTTGAGGCCCAGGTCCACCCCGGACTGTAGCGCCACCTTAAGTAAGCAAGTAATATAGTTGGCGTTGGTTGTCTATACTTTTTTGAATTTGACATTTCAGTAATTCATATTTCATTTAGCTGTACAATTGTTTGACGAAAACTCTAAATTAGTTTTTAATCAATTTTAAATAGGTAAATAACATTTCCATTCGATTTCCGGCACAAATAACATAACCCAGGAAAATGTTCTTTTTTAGCATACATAAGTGTACAAACTTCAGTGATATAATACAGAAAAAATAATAAAATGCCTGGACGAAGAATTTTGAATATTGGTTGTAGTGACCGACAAATTTGCAATAGGCAACAAAAAAGAAAGAAGTTAACGTTTTTCCCCCATTTTAAGAGCACTTTTCCCGATTCAGTGAAAAATTCTCCAAAAAGGGGAAAAATCCCCACATCTGGCATCGCTGGACTAAAGGCAGTGTGATATGGCGGTGTTCGAGATTCAGGCTCGTGATAAGTATGATCTTGATGTTTTTTCAATCTTGAATACCCATGTTTCTAATGTCGTTTTCCATTGGGACCACCAGAAATCTTTTTTCAGATCTCAGATTTTACGATGCAATGAATTTGATCTGCTTTTGTAAATTGATTACAACATCAGCTGTTCAAATTGCAATCGTTGTTGGAAAAAACACAAATGGAAAAAGACTTGAAAAATGTTTCCCCTGTCTTCAGATGACGAGGAAGACAATGAAGATAATAAAAAAAAAAGATTGATTTGTTTGCCCAATGGAAAACGACATTACATGGTCAGTTGTATGTGGCGAGCCACGTGTGCGATTTGATTGAAAAACATCGACAATGTTATTATTAGTATTACTATTGTATTGAATATAACTGTTGAATATGATTGGCTTGTATTAGACCCATTATTTCAAATTAATTTACCTACAACATTGCTAACCACAAAAATAACAAATGGTTGAGTAAGCGAGCAATTTTAGCGGCTAAGAATAAAAATGTGGATGACTTAAACTTTCTATTTCAGGATCAGCAGATCCTTGATAGGTAATCTGCATTCATTAAAAATTGGCAACCAACTGAAATCTAAACCAGCCAAAACTATGCAATGGAACGGTTTTGGTGATAATAAAAGTGATGATCAATGTGGTTCAAAGAAGGAAGTTCTCATTCCGAGGATACCGACGATCCCAACCGATATGCCCCTTCCCCTTGAGTTTAAACTAATTCAATTTCCGATTCGTCTTGCATTCCATGACGATTAACAAATCACAAGGTCAATAATTGAGTGTTTGCTAGTCTGAAATTAGAAAATACATGCTTTTCTCATGGTCAATTGTACGTGGCATATTCACGTGTTGGCAAAGCATCCACTTTATTTGTTTTTCCCTCTGATAACAAACCGAAAAATATTGTGTATCACAAGGTGCTTCCTTCAGTAAAGATAATAAACCCAAATATAAACCAATGCAGCTAAATACATAGCTTCATCAAAGCAATTGTCTTTCTGACAGGCCATTGAAATACTTGATTTTTGTACTTTTATTGAATTTGTATTTCCTAATGAACTATTAAACTTAATCAAAATAATAAATTACGTTTAGTTAAAAGGTATAATTAAATTCATTGACCGTTCGCCGGGCCAGCTAATTGTTATATAAAACAATCTAAGTATTGTGAATTTTCAATGTTCGATGAGACACGGATGCGATAAGTTTTCACATTAGGTGTACCTGTTAGAGGTATAGAACTTTCAAATGGAATACAACAGAGATAATTTTTTTTAAATTGACATGAAATTTATTCGAAAGATAATCTTCTTGCATTTTAATTTAAATATGATTTCTGGCATATGATCGCCACGGCTGGCTAAGGCGTGGTCTAATCTGGAGGTCAAATTTTCGATGACTTTTTCCAATATTTGTGGCCGTACATCGGCAATAACGCGGCAACTGTTGTCCTCCAAGTCAATCGTTTCGGGCTTATCGGCGTAGACTAGCGACTTCACATATCCCCACAGAAAATATACAAGCGGCGTTAAATCGCACGATCTTGGAGGACAATTCACAGGTCCGCAACGTGAAACTATGTGGTTAGCAAACATAACCTTCAACAAATCAATTGTGGCACGAGCTGTGTGACATGTTGCGCCGTCTTGTTGAAACCACAGCTCCTGCACATTATGATTGTTCAATTGATGAAAGAAAAAGTCAGTAATCATGGCTCTATAACGGTCACCATTGACTGTAACATTCTGGTCAGCATATTTTTTAAAGAAGTACGGACCAATTAATCCACCAACCCATAAAGCACAGCAAACAGTCAGTTTTTTGTGGATGTAACGGTGTCTCAACATACACTTGAGGATTATCATCACTCCAAATACGGCAGTTTTGTTTATTGACGTATCTATTCAACCAAAATTGAGCTTCATCGCTAAACACTGTAGAATGGACGTAGTGCGCGATACATTTTTCGAAAAGAACCATGATTTTCAAAATAAATTTGCACAACTTGGAAGCGTTGTTCAGGCGTCAGTCTATTCATGCTGAAATGCCAAACCAAACTAAAAATAAATCACGTTCAGCGAAGTAAAAACTTTGTTCGAATTTTCGAACTTACTGTAGCAAACTAGGTTTTTATTCATACCGATTCAAAGCAATTCCTAAGGGTTTTTATACTTTGCTAAAACCTTTTACTCAAAGCAAATGCTAGTTTTTATTCATATAACTATAAAACCCATTGACCCAGCGGCAGGCATGGGTTTAGCCGATACGGTAAAATACACAATACGGCAATACACTAATAAATCCATCATGGTATATTAATTTATCAGTACCCTTATTCGTGCAATCAAATTATGAAACTCTCCAACAATAAGTTTCAGAAGCGCCGATAATGTCAAATTAGCGTTAATACTGCGGTCCCTCCTTGTTTCTCTGCCCATTTCCCATTTCAATGTCTCTGGTACTATCTTTATTTCATACCACCTCCTTTTCTTTGATAGGTAATTGTAAATTTAATTTACTGAGTTTTAGTTTCCTACCTAGTTTTCCTCATAAAACTGCTGATTTTCTTATGAATGAAAAGCTAGCCCGAAAACATTCATCGAACAGTAGATAAGACTTGTGTGCGTTATGTAATTTGATATTTTTTTCACGATCACTCTGGTTGCCTTTATCTTTGATTTTCATTTTTACAACAACCCAAAGTATGTACTTGCAATATACATGTGCTCGTTTCCAACTCGTGCTAGAAAGTTTTATCTGTCCATTCTCCGAGTGGAAAATGTAAACAAACTGAAATGTGCTTTTGTTTATAAAAATGCATACACATAACATAATATGTATAAATATATCTGTATTTATGTGATAGCACGGTTTGTACTATATAACTATGTATGCCAATCTGAAAAAACAAAAAAACGCTTCAAGCATGCTGTGTGGCAATGAGGTCAGTTCGACCGCATTCAATGGCTGTCATCAAAATTACGACATTTCGTTGCGTGTTGCGTATAATATGCTATCTTTTCCTTACAATACTTGAACTCCCTCTTCGAAATAAGTAGCAAGATATAACATCAGCGCCAAGAAAACACTAAACTGTTAATTAAATTATAGTATTTAAGCTGATCTAAAATAGAATTTGAAGGAAAAACAACTTTTGATTAGAAGACATCTTTCTACTTTTGAAGTCTGAATTTCTTATACAATTCAGTATTTACAAATCAAAATTTGCACTGAACAGTGAACAGTAAAGTTGATTAAGAGAACGGGTTAGTCTTCATTATACTTGATGTTGATTATTATAGGCAATTAGTGATGCGCATCGGTTTGAGACGAATATGCATTCTGCGTGAAGCGTTGTTGGGTTGCCGGTACTGTGTGTTGTATATACGAGTTGCGAGTTTATTAGTGTATTCGTATATTGTTACATGCATTTAAAAGAGAAGCATTTTATTATGTTGTAAGTAGCAAGTGCTTTCGATATTCGTTTGTATATGCAGATGCACCTTACGTTAATACATCTTGATACAAGCACTGGGATCGAAATTGGATACGTGATATATACAAACACTCGAGAAAAGTAAAAACAAAAATACTCGGAAATTCAATCTCAAATAAACCCAAATGTTTGAAAAGTTTTCTCGTTGTTGTGGCGTCTTGGATATCCGCATCCGTACCTTGGCTACAACAAGGTAGTGGTCCGAGTCTATGTTGGCCGCTCGGAAAGTTCGGACATCTAGAATACTGGAGGAGTGCCTTGCGTCGATCGCAACGTGATCAATTTGGTTGACGGTTTGATGATCAGGTGACCGCCATGTTCCTTTGTGTATATTGAGGTGAGGAAACCGTGAGCTAGCTATGGTAACATTACGTCCCGCAGCAAAATCAATCAGCCTAAGTCCGTTTCCAGACGTGGTGTCGTGTAGGCTGTGTTTTCCGATTGTGCTACCAAAGATGTCCTCCTTTCCTATTTTGGCGTTAAAATCACCCAAGACGATTTTAACGTCATGCTTAGGACATTGCTCATATGTTTTGTCGAGGAGCTCGTAGAAACACTCTTTGGTAGCATCGTCTTTATCTTCTGTGGGGGCGTGAGCGCATATCAGGCTGATGTTGGCGAATTTAGCCTTGATGCGGATAGTTGTAAGGCGTTCACTAACGTGTCGAAAGCTCAAGACTTCTTGCCTAAGTCTGCCGCTTACAACAAATCCGCATCCAAATAGACGCTGCTTTTGTTCTCTGTAGCAGTCACCGTAGTAAATGTCACAGTTTTTCATCCTCCTTTTGCCCGGCCCATCCCACCGCACTTCCTGGATGGCGGTGATACCTGCTTTGTAGCAGTCTAGGGCCTCCGCTAGTTGTTCGGCTGCACGCGGTCTGTTCAGAGTTCGAACATTCCACGTGCAGATCCGAACGTCATTGTCCTTTTTTCGTTTTGCAGGGTCGTCAACAGTGAATCCGTCCTTATCCGAGGCTTTTGGTTGCTTCGCAACATAGTGTTTTTTCCGTGGTAGGGTAGTTAACCCCACGCACAACCCCCAACCTGGAGGACCAGGCCCTTTCTGTAACCCCTTGGGCAAAAGGAGCCGGAATATTCCGGAGTCAGTAACCCGCTGCGGGGATGTGAGAGCTGCCGTTGACCCATTAAGGGCTCTTCCGCCACCATCTCTATTTCAACACCCTGACTAGTGCTGAAAAATCCTCAATGACCTCAGCTCCAAATACGTCGAAGTAGCTCATTGAGAACGAGAAAATACTGTGAGGAGATTTAACGTTGGACGACTACAAACGCAACAAACCGCCAGAACCTTTGCCAATCGCGTATCCCTCAACCTCTCGAGAAGTCCTATGCTGCCAGCATCAAGTGCCGAAGACCAGTGGCGCCGATGCCAAGAAGCCATCAAAAACGCCGCAACTGATGTGCTCGGTTTCACCAGCCCACCCCCCCGAAACCCCTGGTTTGACGAAGAGTGCCGGCAAGCACATGCAGCAAAACAAAGTGCCTACGAAGCGTCGCTGCATAGAAGGACGAGAGCAGCTCGTCAGCTCTACGAGCAAAAAAGGATGGAAGAACATCGGCTTCTCCGGAGAAAAAAGAGAGAGCATGAGAAGCGCGCGATCGAGGATATAGAGAGGTGTTACTCCAGGAACAATGTTCGGAAGTTTTACCAAAAGGTAAAAAGAACGTGTCATGCCAACAAGACCCGAACGGAGACCTGTAGAGACGAGCAAGGAAACCTTGTAGTAGAGTCACAGTCGGTGCTGAGGACATGGAAAAACCATTTCTGCAGACTGCTAAACGGCGAAGACGACACAAATTCCGCTGTTAGGCAGAACGATCCATTCAACCTGGACGATGACAGCCAAGATTTCCGTCCACCTGACCAAAATGAAGTGAGGATAGCAATATCTAAGCTTAAATCCAACAAGGCTGCTGGTCCAGACGGCTTACCTGCCGAGCTCTTCAAGGCAGCCGGAGATGACTTGGTAGAGTGCATACACCAACTCATCTCTAAGATTTGGTTAGAGGAAAGTATGCCTGATGAATGGAACCTCAGCATTGTTTGCCCGATCCACAAGAAAGGAGACCCTCTAAACTGCGCCAACTACAGAGGCATCAGTCTCCTGAACACTGCGTATAAGATCATGTCTGCTGTATTGTGTGAACGCCTGAAACCATTCGTCAACGATCTGATAGGTCCCTATCAGTGCGGTTTTAGGCCCGGTAAGTCCACGACCGATCAAATATTCACACTACGACAGATCCTGGAAAAAACCCAAGAATACCAGATCGATACTCACCATCTTTTTATCGATTTTAAGGCCGCATATGACAGCGTTTATAGAGACGAGCTATACAGAGCCATGTCTAGTTTTGGCATCCCTGCCAAACTTGTCAGATTGTGCAGAATGACGATGGAGAACGCTCGCTGCTCCGTAAAGGTCGGAAACAATCTCACCGAGACCTTTGATGTCAAAAAAGGATTTAGACAAGGTGATGCGCTGTCATGTGACTTCTTCAACATCATTCTTGAGAAGATTGTGCGAAACTCACAAGCCAACACCAGAGGCACAATTTTCTATAAGTCTGTGCAACTGCTTGCATACGCTGACGACATTGACATTGTTGGTACAACACAGCGAGCTGTCACTGGTGCGTTTGCAAGTATTAGTACAGAAGCGGCAAAAATGGGTTTAGTGGTGAATGAGGGTAAAACAAAATATATGCTGTCAACAAGAAGGGACACACGACATCGACGAATCGGGCAGAACGTCACGATAGACAGCTATAACTTTGAGGTAGTTAGGGACTTTGTCTACCTCGGCTCCACTATAAACTCTGATAACGACATCACATCAGAAATCAAACGAAGAATCACACTTGCCAACCGCTGTTTCTTTGGCCTAAGACGGCAACTGATAAGTAAGGCCTTGTCGAGAAATACTAAGGAAACTCTGTATAAGACCCTCATCATCCCAGTCCTGCTTTATGGTGCAGAAGCATGGACGCTATCAAAGGCGGATGAAGATCTCCTTGGTCGTTTCGAACGCAAAATTCTTCGAGTGATTTTTGGTCCCGTTTGCGTTGACGGGCTTTGGAGGAGAAGATTTAACAGCGAACTCTACGAGCTGTACAGCGACATCGACCTAGTCAGAAAAGTACGCATCAGTCGTCTAAGATGGCTGGGACATGTAGAGCGAATGGACACCAACGCTCCGGCCGGAAGAGTCTTCGATTCTAACCCGGAGGGACAACGCAGTAGAGGAAGGCCTCGCCTTAGGTGGCGCGCGCAAGTGGAAGGGGACCTCAACCAACTTGGAGTGCGCAACTGGAGGCAGTTAGCCAAAGATCGCGCTAACTGGAGAGGCGTATTGGTTGAGGCCCAGGTCCACCCCGGACTGTAGCGCCACCTAAGTAAGTAAGTAAGTTTGAAAAGTTTACAAAACACGTAAAAATGTAAAGGCGCGATTAGCCACATCCAGGACTTGGCTAAACAAATCGAAGAATCAATCAGTTCAGTAAGTAGGCTAGCTGTCCACGAAAAAAAAATAACAAAACAGTTTCAGGGGCTTACTACCCCAATTTAATGTACCACGAGAGTACGCTTCGGTCTGGCTTTATCCCGCCTGAGGCATTTCTTCATGTAGACATGAAAGGGTTAGTCCAGACAAAAGATGGTGTGCCGGTTTTATACCACAGCCACCGTGGCGCGAGGGATAAACGGCTCATCCGTGACGGGTACGCCGCCAATGCTCAGGAGCTCCTCCGTTTTAGTATCGCAATTGCGGATCGGGACAGGGTCGATACGGTAAAGCAGTTCACCGAATTTTGGTGGCTTGAGGAAGAGGTGAGAGAGGATACGCTCTCCCGGGCCGGTGCGCTACTTACGTAGCATCCTCCTTAGTTTTAAGCTAGATTTAAGGTAGTAGGTTTAGGCTTAGAATAGGGGGTCTTTGGGAGGTGCTGGGCTAGCCAACATGAAAGAGTGCTTCCGAGACTTGACCGACGCTTATGGCCTCGATCGAGTCCCGGCGGCGCGGATGAACCCCTGTTGGCGGCCGACAGGCAACCAAGGACGCGATCAGGATGGTGACGACAAGTAACCCATTAACAATTTTTTCAATTTGCGATGCAAAGTTGTGAACGTTTTAGCCGTTTTTTATTATCAGGCATGATCCATATGATCATCGATCTACATGCAATTACAACAACAGCATATGATCCTGTTTTTCATCGAGATCACAAATCATGATCTGAAAATGTATTCAACTATTTCTCGCTGCGTTGTTTGGCGCTGTTTGTTTCATTCTTAAATGTTGGTGTGCCTGTAAACGATAGCCAAGCCACACAACAGTCATGTTGCCAGACTAAAATATTCAACACCATTCATAATACAAACAATCAATAAGATTATTTTTCAAATGCGAATAAGTTTCATGTCCGTTTTTCGAGATGTTGCTTTTCATTCTGTAAAGGTATGTCCAGACCAGCGAAATAATTCATAAACAATTAAGTAAATGTTTCATAACCATTTATTTAAGAAAAAAAAAAAATGTGAATGAAATGTTTTGCATTTTCTCAATAGTAAATAATTATTGTTTCACAAGTTTCCCTGTAGAAAGGTAACAGTTGTATTTTTGCTGATTTCTTTTATCATAAAATACGAATTTCCAAAAAATCTTGGAATAATGAAAAATGGAAACTAGCAGGCTGTATAAATTCAAATTATCTGGGTATGAATCTAGATGCTAAGCTGAAATAGAACGAACATGTGAAAAAGAAAGTAGAAGAGTTAAATATAAGATATAGAAAACTTTATTGGTTGCTAGGACATAACTCGGAAATGTCCATTGAGAATAAAATTTTATTATATAACCAGATTTTGAAGCCTGTTTGGACATATGGTGTCCAATTATGGGGTTGTACAAGGAAGGCAAACGTAAAAATAATACAGACATTCCAAAACAAAGTCCTTCGGGGAATAGTTAATGCCCCATGGTATATTAGAAATAATGACTTGCATCGTGATTTGCAGACTGATCTTGTAACGGAGGTAATTAAAAAGTACGCAATTCGTCACAATGAGCGTCTGCAGATGCATATTAAGACCCCATTGTGTCTTTCGAGATTTTCACCCTCAGTAACAAAAAAAAAAAAAAAACAAGTTTCCCTGAAGAAAGGTTACAGTTGTATTTTTGCTGTTTTCTTTTATCATAAAATACAAATGTCCAGAAAATCTTGGAATAATGAAAAATGGAAACTAGCAGGCTGCATAAATTTAAATTATTTTCAAAACTAATTATTGGGAAACGCATTATTTATTTTGTATAACAAAATAGCACAAAGATATGTAATTGCAACTGTTTTCGCCGAGTGCTTTGTAACTAACTTCAGTTTGTTCTTTTGGGTTTTCGTGTTTAAACCGCTGTCTTTTACTTCGTCTTAGAATTCCAATTGCGGACCAGAGGTGCGGTAAGATTTTTATTACATTTCAAACTAGTTGTAAACCATTTCCTTTTAGAGATAAAACGCACTGTATGTATTACGGAAGCGGTGTTGTTGTTTTTGAACCTCTGGCCGTGATAATAATTAAAAACATTTCATAAACATTTAATAAATACTTCATCGGCGTCTACACCGGCAAAAACATTTTCGAAATGTTTGAAAAATGTTTATGAAATGTTTCTGAAGCAATCCAAAACATTTCATAAACATTTAAACAAATCTTTCGCTGGTCTGGATACACCTTAATATGCCAAGAAAAACCGAAATACTATCCAAAACATATTGTTTATTTGTTGCATATTTGAAGATAAAATTTTAAATTAGTTTTTAAAAAACAACTAGCGGACCCCCTGCACACTTCGTAGTGCAAAATTCGAAATATACAAAAATCAAATTCAATTAAAATTTATTTAAACATTTTTCGTTTTCGCAGCAATCGCATTGCCTATACTCTGTTCAATTTATATTTTCAGTACAGGCCTAATGGGAAGCTCTTTTTTCTACCAGTGGTGCCTGTAGCTACTCTCACGGCACTCAAACCCAAGATTTGTCACTGAAATAAAAATGAAACCACTGGCATTCCAAAGAATTTTTTTGTTGTAATTTTCCTGAAATTCGCATACATCCCACCACAACCAGTCCGCCACATAGCCGCGGGCAGAATGAGCACGATCGTCTTGCGTTCGCTTGCTATTATCATCAACCAAAATAAGCAGTGTGTGACACGGTTGCCGTTTTAGTGACTTTTTCGCTATATCTAGTGGAATTTTTAAAAGTTTAGTGACAAAAATTTATTTTTTGTCCTGAAATTCGCATACAAAATTTATTTTTTGTCACTAGAAAATTCTAGTTACTTTTCTGGTGACTTTTTGGAAAAACATGTTTTTCTAAATTATTAAGCATCTGGTGATGTTACATCCCTGGTATTCGAGTTTGACACTTGCAAATTGCAATATTCAATTTGACTTTTTGCTTCCACATTCAAATGCCGAAGTCGAACGCATTTTTAGTATGATGGTCATAGTTAAAAATAAGTTGAGAAATAAAACATCAACGAAAACTTTGAACTCAATGATGCTCATCAAGAGTCAGTCGGAATGAATCTTGACACAAAATTGAAATGGAAACCGCATGTAAAGAAAAAATGCGAAGAACTTAAAATCAAATATAGAGAACTTTATTGATTACTCGGAAAATATTCCAAGCTTACCCTTGAGAACAAGCTTTTATTATATAAGCAAGTGATGAAGCCTGTATTTCAAAATAAAATGCTAAGATCATTCGTCAGTGCACCATGGTACATTAGAAATGAAGATCTCCATAGAGACCTCGGAATTCCCACCGTTAAGGACGAAACGAAAATATGCGCTCGAAAACATAGAAATCGATTTAAGACATATCATATTAAAAAGCTCGGTCCGTGGAATTCTCGATGAACCAAATTTATTGCGGCGTCTACAACGAACTAAACCTTCGGACTTAGCTCGATACTTATCAACCCCGTTGAAATTGCGGAACGAGCAGGAACTTTTGCCGGAATGTTGCCTGCCAAACGTATAAAACTTCGTGATTAAAAAAACTGATTAAAAAAACTGCTTGATAAGTCATAACTTAGTTGCAGGACAAAAGAAAAAAGAAGATTTCCATATACTTCGGAAAAAAAAATGCACATTAGAAATCAACTAAAAATAAAAAAAAAAAGGTTGTCACGAATACGAAACTCCTAAAAAAATTTAAAAATGCCTCCGATATTGAGATAAATGAAAGTGATGAAGATGAAATCGATCTAAATATTTCTGATTTGTATTGTAGTGATTTTAAAAACTATTTGTTTTTTTATTGTAACTTTGAGACTGAAATTGCTCTTTTTTTTATAAGTTAATATTAATATTACTTTCGCCTAGGTTAAGTTTTTGACTAATTGTTAAAATTGAGTTTTTTTTTCATTTGCTGGTAGTGAAAATTTTTTTCTAGTGACTTTTTTAAAAATTATAGCATTTATGAGTATAGCAATAAATTGTCTGTGATATTAGGATCTAAGTTTCTTGCTTGTCGTCATTGTTTAACGTACAAAAAATATTGTCATATTGTTTATTAATTGTTTAGTACGGTTGTTTTTTGTTTTTTTGTTTGTTTAGAAAACATAACCGATGTAAAATCCCTTAAATAAAGACTAAAACATCCCCCTGAGGAAGTTGGAAAAACCCAACGAAACGTAGGGAAAAGAATGAAATAGTTTATTTATTTTGATTCGGAAACCACTGATCAGTAAGCTCATTAAAACAAAAATATAAAAAAATTATAGCATATCTGGTGGATTTTTAAGTTCGAGTTAGTGACTTTTTTTTTGAGTTAACGGCAACCCTGGTGAGTGACTGAAGCACATCAGAGAAGTGTTACCATATGCCAATGTTAGCATATCATTAAGGGTTTTTCTTTGAATTTTGTCAAAGAACTTTCGGTTTTGGTGCTTTTTAAAGCTTTTGAGAGCGAATAAATGAATTTGATTATGTGGGATGTTGCCGTTTTTAGGCACTCCTTTAATTATTTTGTATTTCTGAAGGATCTGTTAATATGCAGTTAAACCATTTTTTCTTAATAAAGAGTTGGTATTTGGTAACCCTACCGATATTTGTGAGAGAATTATGCCAATTTATAGTGCTCACTATGGCAACCATGTGAGAGCTTTAAAATGGAGACAGCTTATTAAAATCCATAATAGTAAGGGTGAAAGGCAAATAGCCTATCTTCCCTGTACTGAAAATATAAATTGAACAGAGTATGGATAATATGCTTGTGTATCAAGACAATGCATATCAATTTTACCAATTTTGCAAACTGTGGCTTTCACTGTCCAAGAAAAGCGTTTGCAATTTTGTTCAATATTGACCAGTCTTTACAGGAACACTCCCAGGACAATACCTATGATTATTTATCTATAAATGTAAACTCCATAGATTCGATGGTTTTCGAGATATAAGATTTTGAATGCATTTTTTGTATGGGAGGTGCCACGGCCCTATAACTCATGACCCAATACACCTACAACCACCATATATACAAACCATGGTATTAACGTCAGCTTTTATGGGAAATTTCCAGGTTCACGCATTACAGAGAACATTGACGACAAACACAATACAACTTATTTTTATATATATATAGGGTTTTCCAATAAGGTGTTATTTTTGTATTCAACTATTGAAAAACAACATCAGCCAAATGGCCAACACGAGCACGTATACACGTATACACGTATCATGTCCATTGACAACATATTGTGACGTTAAGTTGCTCCGAATGTTGGCTGTTGGCAATATGAAGTTTGCCATACTCATCTACGGAGAGTGCCCAAACGAATACCCGAGAATTATACTTGATTGCAAATTAAGGAGAATTTGTTTGTGAATTGTAGTTGCAACCCGGGACAAAATCTGTCCCGGCGGGACATCTGAAATTCTGTTTTAAATCCGGGACGTCCCGGGCGAACCGGGACGTCGTGCAACGCTACTGATGACGTGCGCTGATGGACGTATGGTGGTGGATATAGAAATTGAGTTCCAGGTTTTTGTTTTGATGGTTGTTATAGTACCTGCGTTGATACCTACACCTACAGTAAGGAATTGAAGAATTCAAGAAGTAAAGACAATATAGGCGAATTATGTTGTTTGATTTATTTATTGTTGGTGTAGATACAAATTTCCGTTAAGGCTTTTGTTTTAGTGGTTGTTTTGATATTACCTACGTTGAAACCTACAGTAAGGAAGTGGAACTTTAGTACTTACGCTGTTGAATTAAATTTTCTTACATTGGTGTTTTAGGTAAATAGATTTGTTTGATTTATTGTTTCACATTGACAATGTTCACCGCTTTGTTTTAGCTAGACTGTTGATTTTAAACAAATGCGCCGTTGAGAAAATGGTCAAATCTCTTTTATTGGAAATTACACAGTGTCACGCCGCGTACGAAGTTGCGGTCACAGCTAGTACATTTATATATTAGGTATCGGTCGTGCTTTGAAAGCAACAGGAACCAAATGACAATTTGTTCCTGTATGCTGAAGATATGGAGACAAAAAACCATAAAGAAGATGCGGTTGATGATACACAGGAAGATGAAGATGCCAACCGTCAGGAAAGACAGTCAGGAGAAAAAAAAATCCATATCAAATGTCAAAGAAGAGGAAGAGGAAAGGAGGCAAGTCAAAACATTAAGGTGCGGAAATACGTTTTTTAACTCCTTAAGCCTAGTATCCTGCTCGCGCTAAATTGTAACTCCCACACAAATATGCCTACAAAGATAAAATTTAGCGGGGCAGTTTAGCAAAGCTGTTCACTTAACTTCATATAGATGGGCCGATGACAAGTCTCCACTCATTTAGCTCGCGAAATAAATGTCCGGTACATTAAATCGAAGATAAATTCTGACATACAAAACGGAGGAAAGAGTTTGTCTTGTGTTTGCTATGATTTTTTTGGCGGAAAACGCAGATAATGTTTGTGTAATAGATAAAAGAAAACGCAAGCAAAACAACAGAGCCAAAACGGAGATATAAATATATATAAAGCAAACCGCATTTCAGGGGGGGCTTATGCTTTCATTTGGCCTCGTCTTTTGGGTAATAACAAGTGTTCCACTATGGTAAGGAGATTGTGGAAAGTTTGAGGACACGATATGTCGAAGTTCTTCTTATAATCTCTAAGTTTCTTACATCTTTCAAGTTTGAAATTCGAAAATTCTATTAAAATTAAGTTTACTGATATCTGTCATGGAACTCATACTTCATAAACATATGGGTTTTGTCCCATCTATATCATGTGTAATAATAATTTAGCGACTATTTATCTAAAATTTAGCGCGAGCAGGATACTAGGCTTTAAGAACGGAAACTATTTTTGGAGTAGTGGCAAACCCGAGTACAGTCACAGAAGCGCTGGGATCTATTAATGGTCAGGAGTGGGTAAATGCCATGAAAAACGTATACAACTCATTAACAAAAAGTGAAACTTAAGAATTAGTTGACTGTACTCCAGGAAAAAACATTATTGGCTCGAAGTGGGTATTTTCAACAAAGTCAAATCCAGATGACTCGATAAGTTAGTATAAGGCCAGGTTAGTTGCACAGGGATTCCTGTAAAAAGAAGGTGAAGATTATTTTTAAACTATACGTATGGGTATGATCCTTGCTCTAGCCGCCCAATAGTCCTTAATTGTAAACCATATTCATATAGTTGCAGAATACTTGAATGGAGAGCTATGATGAAGTTTTCATGCGGCAAACAGAATCCCAACAAAGTATGCAAGCTTAAAATGTCATTATACGGACTCAAGCAATCTGGTAAAAATAGGAATAGGAAAATTTATTCGGTATTCACCAACATGGGTTTCACTAGATGCAAAGCTGACAGTTGCGTTTATGTTATGATTGGAAAAAAACGAAATCAATCGGACCTAGCGAGGTATCCGTCGGAAGTTCAAATTGCATTCGAGGTGTCCGACTTCGGAAGAGTATAAATAAACAATTGCGATGGCGCACCGCACCGCACTCCAAATCATAAACAAATTCCGCAATCAATTTCTGTCCGAGGATATCGGAACCTAACTGTCAAAAATTTAACAAAAATATGCACTTCAACGCTATTCACCGATAAGCGTTACAAAATGTCGGAACAATCCTCCGCACACTTCTTCCGAAGAATACCTCGCAAAAAAAATCCTCCGAATCGTATAAAATCGGAGAATTTTTCTTTCCGACGGTTACCTCGCTAGGACTGAATATTATGACGTTGAACGTAGATAACATCATACTCACATGTACTTCCGATATATCGATGAAAGAGGTCATAGCAAAGTGAACCAAACAAGCATAGGCGGAGGATCGAGCACCTATAAAATGCTATTTAGGAATGGAAATCGAGCGAAAGGAACTACGAGGCGAAATAACAATTCATCAAGAGGGTTATGTCACTACACTTATGCAACATTGGAAAATGGTGGAATGTAAAGGAGCTACAACAAGCGTTGTGCTAAAGTACTCAACTGGGTAATTTGGCTTAAATATTTTAGTTTTGGCTTAATGATATAAGACAAAGAGAAATGGCTCACATTTGTCTCAAAACTTGAACATAATTTTCTTAAAAAGGAAAATGTTGACAAATGAAAAATATATAATCCCGAAATGAGAATTTACTCGACTGAACGCCGTCACACAACAAAAGCTGGTTAAAAGGTTCACCAAGTGAACGCATCCACCAATTTTGTATTTATTTTCTAAAAAATCTTAAGATATTACAAAAACTCGCCCTCTTCGATTTCATTTTACTAATGTGGCTCAAACTTGTGTGGAATGGCTTGAGGCCTTACATATTTAGCCATAATACCGAGGCGAGAAATGGCGAAATTCGTCCAATCGTCCACTACCAATTGTAAACGCTATCTACCCACTTGGATGAGAACTCAGTGTTCGCAAGCTTAAGCTAAGTAGTGTGTATCATCAATTTTCTACAGAAGAAACCGTAGTCGAGCCCTTCCAAGCCTCTCCAACTGATAAGAGTATGAGCACTGAGCAGATACGATTTCAGACGAATTGGTCAATATGATCATCGTCTTCGAGTGAAAAAACAAGTGAAGAAGTTAATCAAACTGAGATCATCATACTAGAAATTTGAAGGCGAAATATTATAGGAGACCAACACAACAACAATCAATTTCATGTGGTTTTCCATTGGGGAAAAATTAACTTTTTTTTTGATTTGGATCACTATTTAGTGATCTCGATTTTTTGTTGAGATTTACACATGCTAGGTCTGTTAGTTTATTTTTATATTTTACGAATTTTTACTCAAGGTCGTTTGCTGTCCCGTAACTCAAAAAATCCGTAAAAGATAGGGGTCATTGAGAGAGCAAGATACTACCCATCCACTGATAATTTTATACACTATTCACACACCGTACCAAAAAGCGTGTTTTCGTCGGAAACTCGAAATTAAATTCACACCGAACAATAACTAGTTTTTGTTTGACGTTTCAATCAGCTGTGAGGCATTAGTCGTGAAACCTCTGTGTAAACTATTTTGTTTAAGAATGTCAATCGCATTATAATTAGGTTAGGTAAGGTAAGGTGGCTGTCTAGGAAGACACACTTAGGCCGCATAAAATGTCGGCCCTTTGTGAAACCACATGATACAAGGGAATGGGGGGGGGGGGGGGATAAGGCCAGAGTGTTCTAGGCCGGACATACTAGTGGGCGTATTGCTATCTTTGTGCCTGTGACTTTTGTCTTCTTTGTCTAAAAAACAATTCTTACGTCTCGTGTAGAGAGTTGGGGCAGTTTGACCTCGGATAGGGGAGGGGTGACCGAAACAGTCGTCCCCTCGCCTGTAATCCTCAGACAACTCCTTGAAGTGAGAGATTGGGGATAACTAACTGGACGATATGTCTTCGAATTCGGGTAAACCGAAGCAGTGTACCCTTCGTCTGTAATCCTATAACGTCTCGTCATGGTGGCAATTCTTACGTCTCGTGTAGAGAGTTGGGGCAGTTTAACCTCGGATAGGGGAGGGGTGACCGAAACAGTCGTTCCTCGCCTGTAATCCTCAGACAACTCCTTGAAGGGAGAGATTGGGGATAACTAACTGGACGATATGTCTTCGGATACAAGCGCCGGGTAAACCGAAACAGAGTACCCTTCGCCTGTAATCCTATAACGTCTCGTCAATAGTGGCGCAGCCGTGTGCGCCATTGGTGATTAATAAATCGGCCCTTTCATTGTGTCCCTTACTTGGGAGATTTGTTGAGGCTGGTCAAGGAGTAGGTGACCGGTCGACACAATGCCCTCGGATAGGCGAGTGGTGACCGTATCAGTACAACCCTCGCTTGTGTCCTCTGGCAACTTATCGAATAGGGCGGATGCAGCAAAAAGCGCGGTATTTGTGACGATTGTAGCAATCAGCCTACAAACGCATGCTACGGGTGTATTGCAGCTTGGTCAAAAGGTGAGTTTGACCGAGTGACGGTTTGTTTCGGATGTACGAAAGGGGTGACCGAAACAGTCTACCCCTCGGTATCAATCCAAAGACAGCCCGTCTAAGAGAGAATGGATGATATGAGATCATTGAAGCCATTTGGTCTTTGTAATGTATTTGCTGATACAGCGTATGTCTGTGCTAGACAAGTCACTGAGGTCATCGAAGAAGTAGTCTCCTAAGTTTGCCCTGCGCAAATTTGCAAGGGCTGGACAGTTGCAGAGAAGATGAAGAACAGTTTCTTCCTCCTCCTCATCCATGCAGCTCCTACAAAAGTCATTGTAGGGTGTACCCAGTCTACGGGCGTGATTACCTATTAAGCAGTGTCCTGTTAATGCCCCCACAACGGAGCTGATTCTGTTTCTGCCTGCAGAGATAAGTCTTTGAGTCCTTTTAGCGTCTAGTTTTGGTCAGATTTGCTTGGATATGACGCAGGTATCAATGCTGTTCCACCTATTATTTGCAGCCTTTATTGCCTCTTTGAATAGGAGGAATTTATAATTAACAAATGAAACGAATTCAGAGCATTTAAAAATAATATTAGCCCATCAATTAAGTGTGGAAAATGATTTTATTTGTGACTTGTGACATTAGTTCGGTCAGCTCTACTGAGTGTTGCAAAAGGTGTATTTGTTTCTATGTTTTCGCGAAAACCCGGTGTGAATAGGGTATTAACACTTTCGCGCTCACTTTAAATCACTCAGAAATACACTTTTGGTAATTATGGTAAAAATATCACTTGAGGACTGGCAAGTAAGGAAATGTCTGCAATTGAAATGTAAATCGAATGGAATAATAAAATGCGTTTTTTTTTTTTAATTACTGCTCTAGTCGTCGCGAATATTAGGTTTGTTTGACGTGGGTAGCTTAGTGACCACTAGTGGGCACTGAGAAATGTCAACTAATTTTTACGCCTGTCGAAGACCCTGCACAACCCTAAAAATGCTGATACTATATCGAACACAAAATATGTTGAACTGAAGACTTTCATTTTTTGACAATAAAAAAGTTATATTTTGGTGAACGAAGTATGAACAACACTTTTTTCCGATTATTGTTAAAAAATGGGCACATTCAAGAATCTAGCTATTTTAAGTCGACTAGATTGGTCTGGATAGGAAGTAACCTAAGGGCAAAAACTAGATTGGTCGATAATGCCTCTTTTCCTACGTTAGCCACATATGCGAACTGTCAACTTAGTACTCAGTGTCGAATTCATTGACTAGATTCGTCGGCTACACCACATCCATAAACGTCAGCCAATCAAAACCGCGGAAATCTAGTCAGACAGCTGTCAGACTTACTAAACTAGATACATGAACGTTCCCAATTTCTTGGTGCACAAATTGGAAAAGCTGTCAGTAACCTTACAATTAACAGCTGATTTGAAATTTGTTGTCCCATTTGGGATATGCGTTGAATGTTTTTTAACTTCTTGCTTGTTAATATGGTATCAACAGGCAGCAAAATAAAATTAAATGTTCTTCTTAAAAAAATGTTTCGAAAGTGGCGACGAAATTTGTCCTTGCTGTAAAAAGCAACAATCTTCTCCATGTAATTTTGAATGCAGTGTCTCTTTTCCGCTTATCGTATGCTTGTAGTTCAATCAGTACTAACTCATTCACATATTCGTACTCATCAAAAAGTCGTTCGATTAATTCCACATCACTTTCATCATTAGATGAATCCACTAATATTGTTAATAAATTAAAATTAGCCAACTCTTCGAGTTTATCAGACATTTTATCGCCTTTTCGTACCATTTCTTGTAATTTTTAAATTGGTATCTTCCATTTTTTCATGCCGTTTTTCTATTGGTTTCACTCGGGGATCCACTCATACTGCAATACAATGGCACAAGAAAACCATCCTCTTGCCGCTGGCACCCTACCCATTTTACGTGTGACATGCAAAAACATACAAAAAATAAATGCTGCCAATATCAGCCAACCGTGGGGAAATGGGATAGAGTTCGGGAATACCACATTTTAACATTAACTGAATAAATTCATTTGTTTGGTTAATGAAATTATCTAAATCAGTTGTTTTATACCCTAGAAACATATTTGGTTGGTATGTAACTAATGCTTTGAACGCACCCAACCGAAGTGGCCCACTTCCTAGGACTCAAAATGAATGACAAACCGACGATTGACGCTGATACAACAACATTAATGGCTATCGTGAACAAAATTCCCCTCGATATATTTCCCATTTTTTTTTAATTAGATATCGGCAATAAATTTCGAAAAAATTCCCCCCGGAATAAATTGTTATCGTGAACTAAATTTCCCCACGAAATTTGATCCAAGTATGACCCCAATTGGCAATTGAACAACTGTCAATCAATTCGAACATATCTTCGAAAAATTCCAGGGGGTAATAAATTCCGATGGAGTTTCGCAATAGAAGGAATATTTTCCAGGGAACAAAAAATATTCGGGGGGAATTTTTTTCCCTCGGAATTGACGATAGCCCTGATTATCTTTGGCCGACAGCGGAAGTGGCTCATATTTTTTTTAAATCGGCCGAAGTTTGTGATCTCAGTATGATTTGTCTTTGAAGACAACTGCTTCTGATTGAATCCAAAAAGTATTAGTGAAATGGCAAAAAAATAATCTACGGTGTATAAAAATAAAATACATAAATGACACTTTCTGGATGAAGTCGATTCTCGAACAGTTTCAGATGTGATTTTTTCGATTCCGGAATCCGGGCTCTCCCGACCGCTTTTTTTTGTTTTTGCCCAATGGAAAACGATTGTCGTTTCGTTCCAAGTGTCTCTCTCTGTAAATTTATAATTTATCCCCACCACTGCCACTTTGACATACCATTCTTACTAGTTACTCCAAAACTAACACGCTGTCTCCACTTGCGATGAATTCAGAGTATGCGATAGAGCATGCTTTCATTATCACAAGTGGAGACCATTATAGCTGCTTTATTTCCATAGTTTGCGATAGAAAGCATGCTTTAAAAGCATACCATCTATCGCATACTATGAACACAAGAAAAGTGTCATTTTGCTGTCAAATAAATTGGAAATCAAAGTGTCCTGTTTGGGAATTCAAAATGTTTAATTTGAATTAGTCAGTTATCGCTTCAAATGTATTTTTTATAAATATGAAAATGGAAAATTGGGAAATTAAACTCTTAAGAAATCTTAAAACTAATAAATTATTAATTACTCAATTTTTTTTTGCAATACTGCCAAAGTACTCTTTGTGTGTGTACTCGTTGCCATTCTATTCGTACTAAGAAAGTATGCTATGAAATGCCCATCACACGAAATGTGACAGTTGCTCTGCTATGTGCTGTTTTTGTTTGCTGTTGCTCTTTGCTTTGAATTCATCGCATGTGGAGAGAGCGTGTAACACCCATTCTCCGCGAGTCATGAAAACCAATGAAAACTATGTCTCGTGTAGACTGCGATTTTGTGGACGACAAAAATCCAGACTTTCAGTCTGACATTTTTCTTGCCATAACTTCAAACATAATAGGTCTGTTCCTTTACTTTAAAATCTTACGAATTTTTACGAATTCTTACGAATTTTTACTCAGTGCCGTTCCTTAACTCAAAAAATTCGTAAAAGAGAGCGTCATCGAGAGAGCAAAATATTACCCCTCCACTGAGAATCTTACGAATTTTTACTCAACAAATTTCTTGGTGTAAGAAGTGAAAAAGCTGTCAGTCACCTTACAACTAACAGCTGATTTGAAACTTGATGTCCCATTTGGCATATGCGTTGATTATTTTTTGACTTCTTGCTTATTAAAATGGTATCAACAGGCGGCAAAATAAAATTGAATGTTCTCTTTAAGATTCTTTTCGATATTGGCGACGAAATTCTTCCTTACTGTAACAAGGAACAATCTTTTCCATGTAATTCTTAATGCAGTGTCCTCTTCTATTATGCTTGTAGTTCATTAGTACAAACTCTTCCACATACTCGGATTCTTCAAATTAAAGTTAAAAATAAATGATAGAACTAATTTTCTTAGTAAATTCACAAATTCCTCGAGTTTATCAGACATTTTAACGACTTTTCGTACAATTTTTTGAATATTTGAATTATGTATCTGTCATTTTTCATAAATTACTACAAAAGCGTTCCTTAACTTTTTCGTAAGCGTCTCTCTCTGTGAGAGAATTTATACCCACCACTGCCATTTTGACAGTCTTTTCCATTCTTACTACAAAAGTAAAGGAACAGACCTAATATTCGGACTGCAATTTGACATTTGGTGTCTAGAGCAGCGTTTGACAACAAAAAATCATATTGTTTTGGTAATTCTCGGGAATACAAGTGCGCGGATTCAATTATGGCTGATTTTTTACTTTCGGAAAGTGATACTTTAAATTGAATAAATATGCATATTTATGAAGTTATTTGAAAATATGTATAGTAATATAGCAAATAGCCTTGTTAAATGATTTTTTTTCAGATTTGCTTTAGACGAATGCAAGGGCGTTTGAGTTGGACAACATCTTGTGGAGCTTGTTTACTTTTTCATGAAATTTTTCAACTGTAGGCAAAGTGGATCTATTTGTGTTAATTGTTTATCTACAAACGTTTGGTTGGTAATCGAAGGCTACGCGTACGAATATTGCAAATGCAATCGATGTTTTTATGTTGGATTATACACAAGAAAATCTGAAGAAGCGAGGACCACCTTTACTTCTTTTTTCGTTGATGACATCTTATGAAATGAAATTCCATAACACGATTTGCAAGTCAAAGCAATGCAAATATTGCAGACAAGTGGTCTGACATTTAGCCCCGTTTGCTGATACTACTCATAGCGATTTAAGTTCCACTTAAAATATTATGTGACAGTTTATGACATGGAAAAAGTAGCCCATAAGGAATTTAAGTAGAACTTAAATCGCTATGTGCAGTATCAGCAAACGGGCCTTAATTTCTAATTTATTAGGTTTTTTCCTTTACACCGCATCTCCACGATTCTACATTATGTCAAGAACACAATAATACCCTAAACACAGAGTACCAAAACCAGAAAAATCTTTGTTTTTATGATCAATTGGAATCCAAAATGTGAGAAAATGTGAATCCAAATTGAAAACAATGTTTGGTGTCAGTCCAAACTTTGTGCGAGATTGCTCACAGAAAAAATTAATGAGCAATTTGATGGCAACTCTTTCTAATCACTTTTAATTCCGTTAGAACATTATTTAATCTTTATTGCCATCTATTTTTTACATTACCTTCGCAACCTTTCTTCAAGAACATTTTGCGTTCTATTGCCTATGCAATAAACCCCATTTTGCTTCACACTCATTCGTTTTCTAGACTATTTGTTCTAATAAATTAGAGTTATTACGTACACACTCAGGATTATCTATGTATTATAGGAAATTAACATGAATAATGCAATACACGACATCTTGCTCGAACTGGCGATGATGATCAGTGATCACGATAATGATAATGGTAGGTATAGCCATACGCCTAGCAAGGAAACACAGTCCATCCATTCCGTGGAGCCATTTTTTAGCAATCATTCAATGTACATACATACAAATCTATATATATATATGTCCATAAATATAAAAACGAGTACAAGCAAAGCAATTTAGTCAATCACTTGAACACTATACCTATCTATTCCCCCTGTTTCCAGCACTCAAGCAAGGGGCTATTTAAGAAGTCTCTGCAGTCGTGCACAATTAAAATATATATTATTAAAAACGTCATCCTCGTCCACCGAACAAAAACACAAAGTTTCCAGCATTAAATTACTGTCATAGTAGGTACAAATACAATACGGTGGCATCCCCCTACTTAATCCAATTTTAATCCAAAACGACGATTTGGTGGGCATCAGGTCATATTCAGCTGACTACGAGTGCCAGGCAGGCAACCCAATTTTCTAAACGCGCAATCAATGTGCAGACTTTTTCAATACGAATATATATACATACTTGTGGAAATAAGCGTTGTGAATTAATAATTTTTCTTTGATTTGTTTCGCTTTTCTTGTTCGATTCTTAAGCGAAGAATTTTTTTTTTCTCCACCATTAAGAACTATTTTTTCCCTCATGGGCACAGAATTAGAAATGTATTTTCGTATATAAACATATCAAGGCACATGTAAAAAATAAATATACTACTTAAAAGATTAAACAAGATAATAGAACTTACTTTGTTTAAGTTCTAATGAGACACAAAAACTGTTGTTAATTAGAACAAATGTTAATAATCCAATTGCCGTAGCACCGTATAAGTTCGCCATTTTTTACAAAACTATTCTGCCATCACCAAATTGACCGAGGGTGCGAGATGAACTGGGAAATGATAATAAATGTGAAATGAGACATGGCAACGAAACGCGAAACAGTGCCAGTTTTCAGTTCCATTTGACGTCTACTGATTGGTTCGTGTTCGCAAATACGAGTTTTGTAAAAGGTACACTAACTGCCTAAACACAATTAGGAAGTTGTTTACTACACAATCAGTCGAACAGTCAGCTATAAAAATGATAGAAAAAGAAACAAAATTACTGAAAGCACATTTGATTGATATAGTCCGTTTTATGGAGCACCGATTTAAGTAAAGTAAAGAAAAACAAATAATGTAACAATAATGGGGACGTTCGGATTCGTAGTTTATGTAGTAAGCCTAACAGTTTTTATTGGCACAAAGCGGTCACGTGATTAGTTTTTGCAGTTGACGTTTATGGAGGGAAAGCCGACAAATCTAGTCAAGAAAATGCTACCTGCCTGCATACTCAGTTGACATTTCGTAGAGTCAAATTTAAAATAAACAGAGTTGACGCTGCATAATATTGATGAATCGAAAAAAGGGCCGGTGAGAGAAAAAGGTATAGGTACCTACTCTGCAAATTTAGAAATTTCGCATGCTATTTAACAACTATTAGTTCGCAAACCATTATAATAGTGTTGTGATTGGCAACCGTGTTACACTTTCTATGTACTTATTTAGAAATATTAAAATGTATTTGGTGTTTTATTGGGTCGTATGAATAAAGCAAAGCAATTGCATTTACTCAAGAGAAATGTCAGAATCGAAGCATTTGCTACGTTTCGTATGAATAAAAACCAATTTGAGTTAGTTCCAACTTTTGACATGTTCGAAAAGCGGCGGCACTGACCTTTTACTTAGATCGGTATGAATAAACCAAGCAAACGCTAAGCAAATTCTGAGTCTGCTATTTAGTTGATTCAGACCTTTTGATAAATATTTTTTACGCACGTTTTTTACACAAAAAAAAAGTAAACAATGTGAATTTTCGATGGTTTGTCTAGAAATAGTTAAATGAAGTTTTGTTTGTGCAGGAAAATCATCAAAATACCTGTGAGAAAATCAATTATTTCTTGTCATGGGCACCTGAAGAAGAAATAAAACATCAACAACCTATTTGGCAAACAAAAATCATATTTCCAGGTGCAATTGGAATAATAGGCTATACCCTATATTTTGCATGCATATTTCTGAATTTATTTTTTTTAAATTTCAATTTCCACAAAAGTCGTTAGATTCTCAAGGAAAATTTAAAAGTTCAAATTTACTGGTCAGGTTTCACAGAAATTGCAATGCAAGTAGACGTACAGCGAAGTTAAATGCTATGTTCAAATTTTCTAACTTACTTAGCAAGAAGGTTTTAATTCATAACGATTCAAAGTAATTATTGCTATGGGCTTTTACTTTGCTAAAACCTTTTACTCAAAGCAAATGCTAGGTTTTATTCATAAGACCCATTGGCCAACTTAACTTAACAAAACAAGCTTATTACGCTGCTCGAGCTAAATTTTTGCTCCCATACAAAATTCTCTCCAAAATTTAGCTGACTAAATTCAAGCGAACCTATTTAGCTGAGTTGTACGCTGCTCGGTCTAAATAATAAAACTTTTGTTTCCGAATGTACTTCATGTATCTCTAATGGGGTTTTCACATTTTCTTAAACTTATCCGCGGCGTGCTCTATGTCAGTATTTAGCTGAGATTTTTGCTGAAATGTAGTTTAGCTTGAGCAGCGAACTAAGCTTTAAGGTCAAGTTCATGAACTCACATAAACTAGAAAAGAAATGAGCATTATGTGCGTGACTTCATGAATTTTGGGGGAAAACAGCTTGTAGGCAGCCGTCTTTCCACTGGAAAGTTATATATCTCTGTATTCCATTATTTTTGGCTCACACCTCACACGTGTTCACAGACGGGGTTGAAATTACAAAAACACATGGTTTTGGGGGGATAGACTTACGAAAGATTAATGTTCCATTGGGATTTTCAGATTTTGCTCTCAGATTTCAGATTTTTCGTGCCCAATGGAACATAAAACGAGATTTTTCTTCCTTTGCATCTGTGGTGGTGCGTGTTTTAAAAGTCACCTGTTCTTAAATTGTAATTTGTGTTTATAAAAATCCATTCAATTTATTTTAATAACTTTTGCAGCGGCCAAATATATATCTTTTTTTCTATTTTTCACAGACTTCTCGTCTAAAAACGTAAGTAAACACACACTCGCTCGGATATCGAGATTCGCAAAATTGCTTTTTCTGTCCCAATGGAACACGACATGATACAGGTATCCATTTCTTTTAATAGCGCACGAGCGCTATTGGAAAAAAAAACTCGCCTACATTTTAACCTCAATAAAAAATGTTCTGGCATCACTCAACGGCCGTTTTCGATTTCTCGTTGTTTCGCCATTTTATTTTTCTGCTTCGCAAATTCACCTCTACCACAACTGAGTGCATAAGTAATTTGTGACCAATGTGAGAAAAGGAGTTTGTCTGTTCTGTGTGTCCGAATAGTTTTTTTTCATTAATCTGTCCCCGAAGAAAAAAGTAATTTTAGTGGCAAACAGCCACCCCAAAATTGAAACCTCATTAAAATGCAATTTATATTCTTGAAAAATGTGAAGTGATTAATCAATTTTGTCGTTAAATGAATCTTGTGTTGCACTCTCAAAAGTAAGGAGCAAGTCGAAAAAAAATGTCTTCGCATTTAGTGTGGTGAAAAAGGAAAATGTTTTTTTGTCGGTCGGAAAGAGATCAGCACCAGCACCAGACCCCATACCAAAAAGTCCCAAAAACTACGAAAAACTAGTGAATACGAGAATTTACACAAGTAAATCAACGAACTACATTGATCTGTCTATTAATTTCTCTCGAAAATAATAAATACTTCAGAACACGATATTTGGTTGAGAAATTTTAGCTGCAGTTGCATTGTTCTGTCGCCCGTTTAAAGGAATGTAAGTGACGATTTTCGTTTTTCTTTTCGATTTTTTTCTTCTTTTTTTTTCATAAATTCTATGCAGCATTCTGGCTGGTTGCGCCAGTGCACCAGAAGTGAACAAACTGAACTTAAATATTGTTATTGGAAACATAATTGTTTTCATTTGGCCACGGGAGAAGAAAATACCAACACCCATCGGTGGAAAAGAAAATGTTGGGCTTTTCTTAGGGGTCCTTTATTCGAGTATCCTTGTGGGAAAAATACCAGAAGTCATTTTCAACCATCATCGTTCATTAATCATAATGCGCGAAAGCCTATACATACGAACAAAAAATCATGGTTTGCGAAAATATAAGAAAAAAACCAAAGTAGTGATAATAAAAATACGCGACATCACTGGTGGTGGACGGTGAGACGAGAGTCTACGGCAAACCGCACAACGGCGAATGAATGTGTAGTATCCACACCCAAAATAGACGATAATAATGTTTTGCAGCTGAAAACATTGAAGGCTTTTCAATTTTTTTTTTTTTTTTTCAATTTCGATTAGGTACTTGCTTTTCTATTGAGGTGTTTTGCTAGTGTTGTAGTTTCATAATTAATTTTTGATAAAAAAATATATAATTTATCTATTGTTGTTGGTATGTGCACACGTTGGACTGAGTTTGAGAGTAGTTACATGTCTTTTTTGTTCGTTTAGAAAGGGTACATCGGTAATGGGTAAATATCGTGTGTTTTGAATCACCCACTTCTTTTTCTCTTTCCATTGCATTCTGTGTACTGTGTGTTCCAATTGATTTGAAAGACGGTAAAATGTGTTGCAGTAGCCAATGTATTTTCAACCAAATGTTCCCAAAGAGTACATATTGGAAGGACATATTTACTGTCTAATATTAATTAAACAAAAATACATTTCCTTTCATGTGTTACATTTAATTTGTCTTTTTTTCTGTTATTTTGTGAAATAAATAAAAAACACTGTACATACACCTACGGTCCTACGTGCGCCTTAGTAAGTACCTAGTTACTATTACGAATCGTTGATCGCCACCTCGCCAGTCACCAAATTCGAAAAATCGATGGAACGCCTTGGGCAATGTGTTTTGGCACAAGAACTTTGAAACTGTAACTCTATTAGCTATAACCGGCACGAATAGCAACGACGATCAATGAAACTAGAGTTAATACTATCAACATCTACCATGAACACATAGCGAACAAAAAATCCTACACCTTGCCAGTCTCCAGCTTGTAGATTACATTTGAATTTAAGTCTGATCTCATTACATATTTTCACTTTCAAATAAGAGTTCCAAAATCTAGTTCTCAAGATTTATTAGTCGATGAAACGGTCAACGATTCTACTATCGCAGTGTATTACTTTGACTGAGGTTTACGCTCTGGAGTGTTAAGGCGGATCGTCTGAACCAGTTTGATTCATCTCTAGCTATTTTGTTTATGATATTTTGGTTGAGGTCCCTTTTCAACTGGGCGCGTCTCGGTCGTGTACCCGGTGTCCTCCTGTATAAGAATTGAAGATTTCGCCGGCTGGAGCATTGGCATCTGTTGTACCTTCAATTAATCAGGGAGAAGTTTCCGCTTAAAGCAACTGACGCAGCTTTGTCAAGCGGTTAAAATATTTCCTCCCAGATAAATATGGGGTGGCAGCACGTAACTTGATACAATCGTGTTCAGTCGATACAGTCGAGCACTGGCAGCACCTAATTTGTCTCATTCGATTATCCTCGATTATCGTCGAATTTGGTAGCACAACACAAACTAAAAAGTGACGTTTGAAACAAAACATTTCACTCGATAGAAAATACCTATCGCTAACTAATTAAAAATGGAAAAGAAGCAAAATATGGCTGTTAATAAAAAAACAGATACAAATTTTAACAAACTTTAAATGAAAGAACTTCGAAATTTTTGTCTGTGTCATACTTTTAATAAGTATTTGGTACATTTGTACCCACCGATATTTTATTTTCGTCGAAGTTTCTATTCACACGTTTCTCTGGCTTCGGGACACGGTTACGTATTTGATATAACGTAATTGTATTTTCATTAAAAATAGTGTTTTAAGATATAAGTTGGGTCTTAAATTAAAACAAAAGTACCCAATTTTATATTTTAAAGGGTTATTCAATAAGGGGTGTTGTGTGAAAGGATATGGTCCTGTATGCTTGCTCGTGGTGGCCATTTGGCTGATGTTGTTTTTCATTATTAACGGCATACCTTCCTCTTTATTATGAAATGAACATCCGAACATTTATCTCGAAAAATGGCATTTTTCTTTGAATACCAAAATAATAATACCAGATAATTATGAAATAAAAGTGTCTGCTCCCTTAGGGAATTCGGATCATGCTCTAATATCATCTGCTATCCTCTCCATACCGATACCAATAGGAGCGAAAAAGGATCGTTATCGTTCGATTTGGAATTATAGTAAATTTAACTGGGACGAGCTGCGTAATTTTTTCGCTTCGTTGCCATGGGCTGATATGTGCTTTAGAGATACTGATGTCAATATGTGCGCAGAAGCCGTAACCGAAATTATTTTACTCGGTATGGAACTTTATATTCCACATTGCATCAAAAAATTAGCTTCAAATAAACCGTGGTTTAACAAAGAATGCAAGCGAGCTACCGCAGCGAAAAACAAGGCTTTCCGTGAATGACGGTCAAACCCTTCAGAACTAAAAAGATCTGAATTTACAATTCTTCGAAATAGATGCAACCTAATTATTGAATCGGCGAAGACAACTTACAGCGAAAGAGTCACTAACAAAGTGATTGGATGTCCTAGCGGCTCACGCGCATTCTGGTCCATGGCAAAGGCAATCAGTAATAACTTTAGTTGCTCTTCTTTTCCAACTCTAGTAAAAGAAGACGGCACGCTAGCAACAACACCTATAGAAAAGGCAGATCTTTTCGCTTGCATGTTTTCAGAGAATTCCACCCTAGATTCTGCACAGCTAGAGCCACCAAATATCCCGAGGATGCGATCATCGATGGCAGAAGTGAAATTTCGGCCTCGAATAATTCAACGCATCCTTAAAGAACTAGATTGCAATAAGGCAACGGAACCCGATGGAATCCCGGCTATAGTACTCAAGAACTGTGCACCAGAACTTGCACCTGTACTCTGTAAGCTGTTTAGCATGTCGTACTCCCAGAAGACGTTTCCTTCTTGCTGGAAAACCGCTCGCATTCAACCTATTCCAAAGAAAGGGAAGAAATGTCTGCCACAAAACTATCGTCCAATAGCGTTACTTTCAATGCTCTCTAAAGTAAAAGGCAATAAATGTCGAAATAATCAAATATCTAGAAGGCCATCGATTAATAAGCGACAGGCAATACGGATTTCGGAGCCGTCGTTCCACTGGTGACCTACTAAGCTACGTAACGCACTTATGGACACAATCAATTGAACAACACGGCGAATCCAGAGCCGTAGCCTTGGACATATCAAAGGCATTTGACCGAGTCTGGCATAGAGCCCTATTAGGCAAGTTAACGTCTTACGGATTACCACAACAACTCTGCGGATGGATGCAAAATTTTCTTCTGGGAAGATCGATCCAAGTTGTTGTAGATGGTGTGTCATCCAATTCGTTTGCTATAAATGCAGGAGTGCCCCAAGGATCTATTCTTTCTCCAACTCTATTTCTTCTCCACATCAACGATTTGCTTGGATCCACAAATAATAATATCTACAGCTTTGCAGATGACAGCACTCTTATATCCTCCATCTCGAACAGTGGGCCTGTGAATACGGCTACATCACACAATCAGAGATGTGAACAAATTAATTCACTAAATGATGATCTGGACAAAATCTTGAAGTGGGGAAAGGACAACTTGTTTCTATTTAATGCAAACAAGACACAGCTCACAACATTTTCCAGAAAAAATGCATCAACAGTTCCTCAGATCCAAATGGATGACCATCCAATCCATCACAATGACTCAATGCACCTTCTAGGAGTCACAGTCAACTCAGGAATCACATGGCAGAACCACATATCCTATATCGAAAAATCAGCGTCCGCAAAGTTGAGCTACCTATGTAGAGCAAAGAGGTACTTTAGCCCCAAGCAACTTCTCCTTCTCTACAAAGCACAGGTTAGACCAGGCTTGGAATATTGTTCCCATATATGGAGCTCGGCCCCAAAACATTCACTTAACCTGCTTGATAGTATACAGAGACGAGCAGTTCGACTCATTGGAGACCCTACACTCACATCGAATCTACAACCGTTGGTGCACAGAAGACAAGTCGCTGACCTATGCTTGTTCTATAGGTACTTCCATGGTAGATGTTCTGAGGAACTCAAAGATATTATACCTCGAAATGCAAATTTTGGGCGCCCAACAAGACAGGCTGCTAATGCTCATGACCATACAGTACACTTGACAACCGCGAGGACATCAACTTTCCAAAACTCCTTCTGTTACAGGACAAGCAGACTTTGGAACTCGCTTCCTGGGGATATATTTCCAGAAGACTACAATTTGCAGCAATTTAAGTGCAGAGCAAACATACATATGCAGGCATCTCGGGGCGCTGTTGAAGCGTTATAGGTTCGCCTTTCCCGGGAGAAGTATAAAAAAAAAAAATATATATTTTTTTACGGTTTTTCCGATTTTTATATGTGATTTACCGAAACTCCCCCAAAAGACATTTTGATGATTTGTTCCGACTTATACATATTTGAGGTCTATTTGCTACCTATGCGTTTTCAATCATTGCGTAAGTTAGTATTTGCTAATATAATTTAATTTTTATATAACCAAATTTAAAACTCTAAACGACTCTGAATTTTTTTTTTTGCGAATAAACGAGTTTTCCGAATTAAAGGGCTTTTACTGTATTGCAACATTAACAACAAAGTACTTTACCATTTTTGAAATCCAAGAACCCGTTTTGTCAGATTATTTTCAACCCAAGTTGTTGCTGATAATGTTTTTTGAAAAAAATGATTTCAAACTTGAAATTTAAGGAATTGAAAAATAACAAAAACTCCTTTTTTTATTAGAATTTAATTCAATATTTTTGCTATTGGATAAACAAAACTAATTTAGATTAAAAAAGCTTAATCAGAAGAGACTGGAGTCTATACCACCATCACTACAAAAAAGTTAACCCTGAAAGAGTGAACCCGGTATACCCCACAAAAATCCCTCAACATCAAATTTCAAACTTTGTGCGGTTGCGACTCGGACACACTTCAGCTACCCATAAGTACCTCCTGACCAAAGACAACCCTCCAGCCTGCACCACCTGCAACTCTGCATTAAACATAATGCATATTTTGGAGAACTGCACCGAATCGAAACCCATCATCAATAATATAGTCAAAGACAACTCAATATACGAAATACTTAAGCTACTATCAGACGGTTTGTGTATACGCCAAAATTTGTGAATAAATTTATGTATTATATACATAAACCGTCTGAACCACAAATTTAATAGTAACAAATGGGATACACAAACGGTTTGATCGGGTACACAAATTTATTTATGCTTATTTGTTTGCATTTGTGTATCATTTGCGTACCTCATTTCATTTGTGTGTTCCTAAAATTAGAACATGCACAAATCATCATGCGAATACACAAATGGTTTTAGGAGTTCAGTTGAAAAAAAGATTAAATGAGATTTCCTTTACGAGAACTTGGTAGGTATGTGGATGAAATATATGAAAAATATACTGGTTTTTATTTAAATATAAAAATATCCTGCAACCTGCAGTTTGCACAAGCACGTATTGCTTTTTTTTGTGTTAAATAAACAAAACTATTCTTTTGGATTTCTCTTTTTTGATATGTATAGTTGTGTACGTATGTATTTATAAATTAAATTAATATGGTTTAAAATCTATTGCTTTTTATGGTAGATGACTAGGTTTTTCTTAGAAAGTTCATAGATGGTTGAGAATGTTTCTAAGACGAGCTCGGATTTGATGACAGATGAGTCAAGAGCTTTGAGAGCTGCTTGGATATGGTGCCACCATAACGACGTGCTTGCCCTCGACAGTGCCGATGCAGTTGGGAAATTGCCACAGCTCATTAAATTGCTGCGCTATATCTTCCCAACCAGCCGCTGTTGACAAAGAGTGTTAAATAAGGACTTTCAGGTAGTCGTCTAAAACAACTATATATTTCATCCAGCACTTCCGGAATAATGGTAGAAATTGTGGAATCCGAAAAAGATACTGTAGCGATCGGAAACTCTCCCCAGAGGCCAGAAAGCGCAGCGTCAATATCAGTCGCACAGATGCAGGAATGCTGGTGCGCATAAGCCTTTTGAATGTACGGCGTTACCAATTGAAGCAAATGATTGAACTGAACTGCAGTCATTCGGACAAAATTCTGATACAATTGCGGCTTTTCGGCACGCAATTCTTAAAAGCCGTCTGTCTCGCGGTGGCCGAGCCAATTTTGTTTTCAATACGAACGGCGCTTGCGTGGTAAAACGACGACATTTTGTTGGCTTTCGTCTTCCTTGTCGGTACCAAGTAAATACGCAGCCAAAGTAATTGAGGCACATTTTTTTAACTCTCATTTTAACGAATCGAAACGATGGCAGTAGGTGTATTTATTTATTTAATTTTTTGATTTGATATATACGTCAAAATCAATACAGGAAAATAAAAACCAATTTGATATACATATACACAAATTCCATTTGTATAGAAATTTACAAACCGTCTGAACCACAAATCTGTGTACACAAAATAATTTGTAGATGCCGTATTTGTGTATGGGATTAAGCAAATGAAATTTGTGTATTTTTCTGAAAATACACAAACCGTCTGAACCACAAATGTTTGTTGAATACATAAATGGCATTAGTGTACGAATTTGTATAGAATTAGTGTATGCGGTACTCAAATGAAATTTGTGTATATCTACAAACCGTCTGATAGTAGCTTTAGTAACCCTAGTCCCCCCAATATTGAAATGATATCAAACTTTGTAACTAGAGCTAACCTTTCCATATAAACACTAACTAACTATAGATATAGAGCCAATAGTCTTTGCAGCTAGGCTCAGTAACTTTAATATTACCATGTAATTTTAATTACCTGATAATAAACTATAATAATAATAATAATAATTTATATGAAAGGAACTTTGCATACACATACTCAACCTCGCACCCCTAGCATGCCCCACCATACATATTCCATGTAATATTCGCGCGCGGTAGGTGCCGTTGTCCAAGCAAGATTTTGTCTATAATGTGAATTTTTGTAAAAAAAAATGCTTTGAGAGCGCCCAATCGAATACATCAGTTTGACATTTCACTTGCAGTACCGTGGGTGTTACCATTTCAAATTTGCATAATAATTTCCTTTCAATATTTTTTTTTTTTTTAGAAATTTTATGTTTTATATTCAAATATACAATGCAACACATGAACTAGTATTTTCGCAGTGATTTCGGTTTCTTAACCATACTTAAAATGTTTACTATATGACGTCTTATACTTAATATTCGTTATGGCCGCACCATTGTTTTCTCTCTCCAACACTCACTGGCACTGTAACCATAGTCAAAAGTCCAATTTCAATTTACACAAAATTAAAACTATTTTCGAAATCGAATAAAAACCACTATCAAATTGTTTTCTAATATTCTATGCAAAAAAAAAGCCATGTGTCTGTCGATTAGTTTCGAAAATAAAATTATACAACTGGTTTTCAGTTTTAAAACCTTAAAACTTTGTTAAAGATAATAATATTATTCGGAGAGCAGTGTTAGTTCGTGAAATAAAAGATTTGTTTTTTGTTTTACGCTATAAAGTTATGCGTTGGATGAATTGTGATGCTCTGTACAAAACGAACTACATAGGTGTTTGACATCTAAATGCCAAAATATGGAACACTAATCAATATTTTTTGTGTTATGAACAGTGTTGCCATAAAATTATTTGTACAAATCTGCAATTATGAAAAAAAAAAAACTGCAGTGCAGATTTCTATGGAAAAATCTTACTTCACTTATTTTTTTATTTAAGTAAGAAAAAAGGAAAAAAAGCTGAATACGAAAATGATATCGTACAGCGAAGAAATGTTAAAATTATTTTTTAAAAAGTGCAAAATTTCTTATTACGAATGCAGCCAAATCTGAATTGTTAAAAGTCGGCAGCTAGGTTGAAAATCTGCACTTATGGCAACGCTGGTTATGAATGATCTTGCAGTCTGGCAACGTAATTGTGAGCAGCGTTGCCATAAGTGCAGATTTGTCTGCATTTTGCAGATTTTCAACCATGCTGCAGACTTTTAAAAATCAGAAATCTGCGCTTCAGATTTTTTTCTTTTTAACAAATTTTAACATTTGCTGCACACTTCATTTCGCTGTATGCTGTCACTTTCGTATTAAGTTTTTTTGTTTTTTTTTTGTTATTGTTACATAAATAAAAAAAAACAAATTTTGTGATGGAAGAGTTTTCTATAGAAATCTGCATTGCAGATTTTTTATGTCCATAATTACGGATTTGTAAAAATATTTTTATAACATTTGCTTTGAGCAAAAGGTTATAGCAAAGTAAAAGCCCTTAGCAATTGCTTTGAATCGGTATTGCTAACTTGCTAAAGTAAGTTCGAAAATTCGAACATAGCATTTAACTTCGCTGTACGTGTACTTGCCTTGCAGTTCCTATCAAACCTGACGAGTAAATTTGAATTTTTGAATTTTCCTTGAGAATTATCTGGATCTGAATTAAATTCAGAAATATGCATGCAATCTATAGGCTATAGTTCCAATTGCACCTGGAAATATGATTTTTGTTTGAAAAATAGGTTGTTGATATTTAATTTCTTCTTCAGGTGCCGGGAATTGTATCAGATCATAGGCTTGTTGGAAATATTTGTTTACACGCCACTCATTTGAATTGTCAACCCAAAGGTCTGGATCTCTCATATATGTACCTTAGAAATAATTTTTTCTAAACTCTTGCATCTGAACGAAATATTAGCCATTAATAGTCCACACTCAATACTTTTTGCGTGACAAGATATAATTAATTGTTTTCACAGGTATTTTCTTTGTTTTCCTTACTTAATTTAATTATTTATAGACAAACCATCGAAAATTCGAATTGCTTACTTTTTTTTTGTGAAAAAAAAAAAAAAAAAAAAATCTTCGTACAAAACATTTAGCAAAAGGTCTGAGTCAACTAAATAGCAGACTCAAAGTTTGCATAGCATTTGCTTTGTCTGATAAGTTTTATTCATACCGATCTAAGTAAAAGGTCAGTGCCGCCGTTTTTCGAACATATCAAAAGTAGGAACTAATTCGCCCCAAACAAAAATTGAAATAAGACCCCAAAAAAGTATACAGGAAACAACGACAACGATTTTTAATAGAATTTGGGATGTTATTTCCTTTTTTGGGGCATTATTTTCTAATTAAAATAAGAAGAAATAAAATAAGTCCCCAAAATTATTTTTTTATTATTAATTGTTACCCTTCCGACATGGAATACGTATGGGGGGCAAGCTGCCCCCCTGCAACCCCCTGTTTGGGTTTACTGTTAGATTACGGGGTGGGTGCTAGGTTGAGTATATACAAAGTTACTTTAATCTAAATTAGTTAAACCAATATCAACAATATTAAATAAAAAGTAATTTTCATTACTTTTAATTTCATTATGAAATAAATCCCAAATTTGGGGCCTTATTTAATTTTTTTTTTTTTGCCTAATTTCATCGCAGTGGGGCCTTATTACATATTTGAAATTGGGGTGTTATTTCATTATAAAATAACACCCCAAACTTGAGGCCTTATTTCATTTTCTCTTTTGGGGCCTTATTTCCTTAAACCGATTCGTGATCTGATGAAAAGCAGATGCACATGTTGTTGTCGTAAGTGCATGTAAATCGAGGGGACTGTACCAATTAGTTTTTCACCAATATAACATTTCTTCTGCTGAATGTGAAGTTAGACGTGACTCTGTATCCATAGTTCATCTGTATCAAAGCTATCGAAGGCATTCTTAAAAGAAATAAATAGGTAAGGTGGTGGTTGTCTCTGTCCATATGATGGTGGTTATTGAGCGAGGATTCTCAGGTTCGATCCCCGGAAAAGTAAAACTGTCATGAAAGAGATTCTCAATTTGCCGCTCGGAATCGGTAAACAATTCTAGATCTCTTAAGCCTGTTTCGTCAACTTTATAGGGTGGGCCGGATACAAGTTTCTTTTTAAGAATTTCCATTAATTATGGAACATGGAACGTCGTTGCCTCGGCTGGCTTCGCAGTAGCGCATTCTGTCGCTCCAATTTTCAAGACCCTATTGATGGTTTCAGGCTGTAGCTCACAAATTGCTTGGATGATATTGGCCTTAAGTGCTTGAATCGTTTCCGGATTGTTGGCATAACATCGGTCCTTCACGTTTCCCCACAAACAAAAAGTCCAAAAGGTTTCAAATCGCAGCTACGAGAAGATCAATTGACATCGCCAATACGGCTGATAACACGATTTGGGGATTTGGTGCGCAAAAGATCGATTAAGGTATGGGCTGCGTGGCATGGCGCAAGAACCAGAGGTCGTCGAATCCATGTCTCTAATTTCAGTAAAAAAAATGGCTCTGTAACGCCCACCGTTGACCGAAACGTTGTTCCCAGCTTCATGGTTCAATGATGCCACTACTATACAATCCGCACCCAACTGCCACTCTATGTGAATGCATTGGCTTCTCGACAGTCGACAATAACGTGCGGGTTGTCCGAGCTCCAGACGCGGCAATTTTGTTTGTAAGCGTAGCCGCCGAGATGAAAATGTGTACAGCAGGCACGGTGGGTGCTTCATTTCGGCCAAAACTTCTTTTTAAAAAATGCACTATTTGGGCTACGCAGCACTCACTTTGGAAATAAGTTTTCAATATTTTCCAACGTCCACCAGCTATGAACTCCCAGCTCATGTAAACATGTTTACATGTATTAGTGCACAGAAATGCAAATAGCTGAGTACACCCTTCCCCTTCAAGATTACAATTGTGACTACAGAATCTGTAAAGTGAGAACTCGCTCAACGTTAACTAAATAAAAATAAAAAAAAAATTCCAGCTAGCTCTATTGTGCTGCAAACTCTGTCTGTATAGACTGAAACCGATAGTGTGTGTGATATCCAGTTTTCTACGAATTACGTACAAATCCAATCCCAAATTTTTAAACTGCGATTAAAAATCAAAATAATATATGTACCCATAATTATTCTTTATCACATCACATCACATCACATCACATCACACTACTATATAAAGAGGTAATGTTTGTTTGGGGGAGCTAATCTCCGGAACTACCGAACCGATTTCAAAAATTCTTTTACTAATAGAGAGCTACGGGATAGAGTATTGCGATAGGCTACTTTATTTTTTAATTTTTCCTTTTAAGATTTTTTAGATTTTCTGCACTAGGTATTTATTTTGACTTTTCTATATCAAAAATTAATTAGAAAACTACGTACCTACTATGTGCGGATTTTTTTTATTTTTTCAAAAAGTAGATTGATAAAATCGAGATAAATTTAATGTATTATACGTTGGTCAACAGTGATGGTTTGTTTTTGATTTAGTGCATCGCTCCAACAGTTTCATTTCTTTTATACAGTTGATAAGGTAAAAATTAAATGTAAAAAGTTTAAACGCGGACAGAATAATTATTGAAAAGCAAATTTCAGTGATTTTTAAAAATATGCCAAGACGAATGCGCGCACATATTGGCCAATGAACAAGGCAAGCAAGTCAACAAAAAATATCAACGAAGCCAAACTACAGAAGAAAGCGATAAGTGGGACATCACATGGCATAGGACCAGATCAACAGTCAGGAAAATTGAGAGTGCAAGTAATGAAAACTGCGTCAAATCTTACTGCTGCTGGGATGGGAACAAGATCAAATCGGAGTGGCAAGATGCGCGTCGTTGCTGACATTCGAACGACTGGCATTTCAGTAGAACGAACAGAAAACTATGTCGGTGATGCGATTTTCGATATTGGAGCGATGACTGTAATTGTGTGCCACCATTAAAACGCGCTAAAAAAAACTGCTGTGCGAGTGGCAAAGTCAAATTAGCACCTGCGGAGCCATTTGAATCGGAGGATTTTCTAAAGAACATTTGACAGTACAACAACTGTTTTCGTATACTTCATTGGAAACAAAAATCATTCAAAAAATGTTCTCTTATACATCATGCAAACACACATTTTCTAACAATGGCACAGGATTCTACGCCGCAAAATTCGGATTAACAGATTCAAGGCCAAATTTACCATCGGATGGGTGTCTTCTTGCCAGTAAATGAGGACGTACAGCAATATTCGCAGGTGTACTTCATTTTGTCGGCGGATGATCAAGTCGATAGCCTGTACAGAGGGCAAACAGGAGTGACAAAAAACGTCATTCGAGAATTGCAACCATTATAAATGCAATCAACGCTTTCAATTACAATGTTTAAAACGGCGATAGAGAAAATGAACTTTGAAGATCGCAAATTTCTTTTCAAGCCTGATAATAGAACCGCACTTTGAAAAAAATAGAATGGATAGGAAACGGGTAGTTTCACTTCCAATACAAGAAATATTATTTAAAATTTTTAATTTTTTGATTCGGATGTTCCGGACTTACCGCTTTACAATTCGAAATTTAAAGTCGGCTCAATTATTATTTTGTTGAGCAACCTTAGTGCACCGAAACATTGTATCGGATCGCGTTTGATATGATTGTGAAGAATCTCAAATCAAATGTCATGCAAGGACGATTTTGAGGGGAAAATTAAAAGGCAAACATTGTCATATCGCGGACTCCGCTTATTCAGAACGATTTGTCATTGGCATTTAAGCGTCTATGACAAAAAATAAGTCGCAAGGATAATCGCTGGATTTCTGTAGCATCAATCTTGAATTCCCATGTTTTTCACATGGTCAATTGTATGTGGCGTGCTCATCTCTGGGCAAACCAATTTAGTACAAAAGCGGAAGATTGGCCTGCACGTCAATCATTGCGGTTTTATTGAACTACATCGATATTGCTATACTTCAGTTATTTCTACATATTGTATTTAACAGCAGCGTCGCGTGAATTATTTAGATGGGTGTGCAAATTCTTTAAAATTATACATTTTTTAGAAATATCAATTAATTGCCTGAAAACACGTCCCATTTATTGTTTTCTCAATTATTGTTTTGCTGTTTTTGATATCTTATTTTGTTTTCAAAATAAAATACAGAAAAATAAAACGTTCGCATACAAAATCAAAAGCACCGCACGAAACTGCAACCCCAATCCCCAACCACTTAAACGAAAAGCTAAGTTCAACCATAAGTTCATTCATCGGCTTTCGTGCACAGCTTTTATTTGCACGAGTATCGATGTAATACATTGTGTATTTGACTATGACGCTTTACGGAAACAGAACAGAACCAACAGATGCAAAAGAAGAGAAAATGAATACAGCCCGTGCACAGAAAACCTTCGCACGAGTTCACTACAAGTTCATCAAAGTAAAGCGATTTAAGTACGGCGGCGTGCGGGTGACGAATGACGATGGGGATGAATACTGGAGAAATCTTGTAGAGGGATAGGTATACTTTATAGTTTGGAGTTGGATGAATTTATTTGATGAAATCAACAGAATGGTGCACAGCGAGTTTTTGTACGAGTTAATTTTTTTTTTCTCAGCGGTGAAGGAATTTTGAAAGAAGATTTATAATTTATAAAGGATGAATATGAATAGGTATGGGTATGGTGTAGGCTGTAGCTGTTGGCTGTTATATGGAGGTTTTATGGGTTATGGAATTGTGCATATCATTATTTGTGTGTTATTATTATTACACAGTGTTTGATGAGGGACTTATTTTCGTTAGATCAGGGTGTGCAATGCACACCTTGCACACCCTGACGAGACGCCACTGGTATTTAATATAACTTTTGAATAAATAATTTGAATTGACGGTATTACATAAAGTAGCATGCGCTGGGCATGCTTGGAAATATTATTTTCATTACATTTATGAATTTGGGCGGAACGGAGTTCGCCGGGTCAGCTAGTAATTTATATTTTTATATAAAATTGGTTTGGCTTGTTTGCGGGTCTGGTATGGGTTTCTTATATAAACTTAGAACCTATGCGAAACGCCCACCGAACCTAGCCTAGGACGATACACTATACACATGGATATATTGTTATTATTATTATTGTCATTTTACAAAATTCTACACCAAGGTGTAGTTAATTGGCTGATAGTTGTATCAATTTGTAACTGCACATTGCTTTTTCGGCCTTTGTGAGCAAATCGAAGTGTGTCCTTTAAGTTGACAGCATATACTTTGTCTTTCCCTGATTTACCGCCAAAACCATCTTGGTAATATGAAGTTACATTTAAATTGGTTAAAAATGGTCGTGAGTTTGTCTTAGCTCCAAATATTCACCTTTTATTTTGAAACGCTTAATTAATTTTTTCTACACCTTCAATAATTGTTAAGTCTCTAGCTGATGAACGTCATTTTTCGTTTCACAAATGCCCCTATCAGTGTTCGGACTTTGCAGTAGATCTGCTCCAATTTTTCGATTTCCCATATTTTGAACCTGAAATAGGCTTAGTGGTTAGTGTGTTGGACTACTAAGCGAGGGGTCGAGGTTCGAATCCCGCAAAAAACCCAAATTCCAACTTATGGTTTTTTCCCACTGCGCTACCTCTCGCGAACGTCTGACAAACATCCGAGAGTATAAATGTCTTGTAAGAGCTTCTCAATTAGCCGTTTGGAGTCGGCATAAAACTAGATCCCTTCCATTCGTTCCAAAAATGAAAAACTCACACAAAACGAATGGTTGTGAGAAGCTAGGCCTAGGGTCTCTCCGGACCTGTTGCGCCAACTATTTATTTATTTATTTTTTTATATTTTGAACCTTCATATGATTGTCAACGCACAGAATTGTTCATAAAACAAATCAAAAAAGAAATATAATTTTTATGCTAAAGGTCAATTTAACTTGATTTTCTTTCCGTTTAATACAAATTTTACTTTTAAAAACTAGATTTTAATGACTTTGAAAACTTGATATTTGCTAAATGTCCAATAAAAAAAAGAGTCGATATTTTAAAGCCTTCGTTACAATTAATCAAGTTCCTAAAAAAATAGAAGTTCACCGATGGAAAATTTATTTTAAATTCTGAGTTGTTTGTATATAGTATTCGCAAAGTTTTTCTAAGACATGATATACAGAATCACCCCAATCGAGGTATCCGTTTGGAACGGAATTTTCTCCGATCTGTACGAAATCGGAGAAATTCCATTCGAGTTATCCGTTCCGATACAACTTTCGGAAAAATTCTCCGATGGCATGTAGCGCACCTTGTCGCATTGCGTGGAACCGCGTTATACCACTTATTCTTGACAGCCACACGGCAATTTTTTCCGAAGTTCTCCGACAACGAATTGCTGCGGAATATTTTCACGCGAATTAAACGCGTTTATATGCTTCATTTATTTTGTTCCGAAACGGATACTTCAACCGCAATTTGAGTTCCGATCGGATTTCACTTTCGTATCGGAATTTTCTCCGAACGGATACCTCGATAGGGGTGACAGAATGATAGGAATGACACGAAAAATGGATAACGAACGATGAAATTAAAGTTTTGTAATCTATTTTAATTTTATTTATTTTGAATTGTGCAATTTAGACTTAATTTATTCTCATGTTTTTGATTCTTGTAAATAAATACAAAAATAATAATAAAAAAAAAAATTGTTTAAACTCCGTAGGTAGACACTTTTGTCATAATTACAAAAACCTACTCCGCAAAATTCGGATTGACTCCACTTATTCGAAAAGTCGACTGCATAAATCGATTGTTAAAGTCCGAACCCTGAGCCCCTATCAGCTACCAAACCATGTGTTGGTACCGAAAACACGAATATTTGCCAATAGATAGTCCACTCCGTTCAACAAAAATACCATTACCATTCTTTTCATTTTGTATGCGGTATACCTGTATACCCCATATGGCCATAACACAGTTTCTGTTGAGAATGCACTATGTAGGAATGATTTTATTATATAGTTTTAATTATTTTCAATTGAATTAGGTAATAAAACAAAAATAATTTCTTTTATTTCAAAACCAAATGAATGTGTTTTCCTTTTTAACACTTTCGGCATATTGCTATTTTTTTTTTTTTTTTCAATTATCTGAACTCCATAGCTAAGTAGTAAACACCGTACTTCAGAATACGAGGGGAGTTCAATATATTCGCGGTATCGGCATGAAGGAAAACACGAATAAAATTAAAGATATTTTTATTGTTCGATATAATCTACTCGTACATTAATGCATTTATTACATCTTGAGGTTAATTTTTCTATACCCTCAAAAAAATAGTTTTCATCCTTCTCTCCAAAATGCTCATTGATTGCAATTTTGAGCTCCTCATCATCGGTAAATCGCTTACCACGAAGGTTTTTTTTAAATCTGGGAACAAAAAATAATCACTAGGGGCAAGGTCCGGACTATAGGGTGGATGTTGAATCTCTTCGAATCCACAATCCCGTACAGCAGCCTTAGAAATCCGTGCCGTGTGCACCGGAGCATTGTCGTTAAGGACCAACACGCCAGCAGCCAGTTTACCACGTCTTTTTTTTTTTTATTTATTTCTTCCCGTAAATGATGCAAGGTCGATGAGTAGGATGTGGCGTTTATGGTTTCACCTTTTTTTTGTATTCTATTAGCAAAATTCCCTTTGAGTCCCAAAAAACTGTAGCCCTCATCTTTTCGGCAGACGGAGTGACCTTGAACTTCATCGGGGGACTTGTGCCCTTCTTGTGCCACTGCATGGACTCCTGCTTGCTTAAAGGATCATAGCGATGGACCCATGTCTCGTCCCCAGTAACAATTCTATTAATAATCCTTACCGGGTATTCGCTACACAGCTCCAAAAAATCCTTAAAACACTCGATTCGCACTTGTTTCTGATGCGATATGAGCATTCGAGGCACCCATCTTGCACTGACTTTTGAAAGATTTAGACAGTCATGAAGAATGGTGTGTATGGTACCAATAGAAAGGTTAATCTTCGTAGCTTTTGTTTTAATCTTTACTCGGACATCCTCAAGTACAAGTTTCTCGACTTGTGTAATGTTTTCTTCGGTGCAGCAAGTTAGTGGGCAACCTGAGCGAGGGTCGTCTTCACTGCTCTCCCTGCCCCTTTGAAATAAACTTGACCACTTTTGAACAGTTGACAACGAAGGTGCAGAACTTCGAAAAACAGCCACCATCTCTTCGTGAATAATTTTTTTGACTTTTTCCTTGTTTAGTAAGAAATTTTATCCCAGCGCGGTTCTCAATTTTAGTGATCATCGCAACACCAGCCATTTCACCTTTGTTCAACGCAAAATACAAAGCAAACTTATAATCACAGCCAAATAAAATTTTACACTAAAATACTTGTAAATACGGGGCAACTAAAATCACGAAATAATTTTTTCAAATCTTTGGAGTATCCCCCCCATAACGCGAATATATTGAACTCCCCTCGTATCTACTAAAAACACAAATGTTGTACAAAGCAATAATATTTGAAACTTTTACAAACAAAGCAAAAAAAAAAAAAAATTCAAACACATCTACAACAACAAAATCATCATCCAATTACCACCCACTCTCATATCAATGTTTCCCGGATTATCAACGTGTATCTCATTGTTGCTCCTGCTCCATTACCTTTATCAAACAGCAAGAATATTAGTATGTATCTATCAGAACTATTAGAAACCCAAACAATTCCCTGTTCAGCAAGCGAAAATCTGCAAACTATAGATTCTCCCTAGAGAGTAAGTTTACAGAAAAACGAATAACGCCATGTCGGATATTTTGTGACCTACATTGCATGTGTGCGTGAGCTCTGAAACAAAATTAAAAATGCAGCAAAATAGTAAACTTTTCAAAATTCCAATTTAACTATTTTATGAACTGAATAGGTATCTAGTTTTTATTCATTTAACAGATATACAAATATGCAAAGCCCATTCTCTTTTTTACAGAGAAAAAATATTGTTCCTTGTTCCTCATCATCAAGGGAAAATTCAAGCTATTTTTTTCACTAGAAAGAGAAAGCCTTGCTTTCTTCCCCGCAATCAGCTTCAGCTTAATGGAAGCTACATAAATTGGGAACCCTCCGTTAGACATCTTGGCATCCATTTAGATACTAGATTAACTTTTAAGGACCATATCGACAAAACCATAAAGAAAATAGGAATAGCTATAAAGATGTTGTACCCATTCATTAATAGGAAATCTCTGCTTTCTACGAATAACAAAATTATATTACAAAAGGTAATTTTCCAGGCAATCTTGTTAAACGGTTGCCAGGTATGGGTCGTTTCCGCAACCTGCCATATAAAGAAGTTGCAAGTTTCACAAAATAAGATTTTAAAAATGATGCTAGACTTACCTTGGCACCACTCAACCCTTGATATACACAAAAGAGCGAATGTTGAATTGATAGCAAATAAAATAGCTAAGCTAAATAACACGTTTAATTTAAGATGTGGTTTTACTGTTAATCCACTTGTAAGCGAACTAAATGCCTAAGATTACTACAATCCTACAAAACCCACTGTAATTTAACTATCAATTATCTTTATTTGCAATAATATACTTAAACTATATTTGTCTAATGTATGCCTTTCTGTTACTTTTGAAAGCCTAGTCATTTCTTTCTCTTCATTTGTCTGTTTATTTATTTATTTAAATTACCTAATTATTATTATTTTTTTATTTTTTTTAATTATCCATGTATTTGATTATTTATTTATTTATTTATTTATTCAATTATTTATGTATTAACTTATTTTATTTATTTATTTATCCAATTATTTTTTATTTATTTATTTATCCAATTATTTTTTATTTATTTATTTATTTATATAGGTATTTCATTATTTATTAAATAACTATTTATTAACTTGTTTATACAAATCAAATGTATACAATGTATTTTTTGTTCCTATCTACTTTTTTTTGTTTTTTCTTTTCTCTTATATTGAAGGTTTTTTTTTCGTATTTTCCTTCAACCCTTTCCTTTTCTTCATCTCCCCTACCTATCCATCCTACATAAAAATAATATTCCAGTAGAAAGATAAAATATTATTATCAAATCTCTGTAAAATGTGCAATAACAATAGTCCTGTAACATTATTTATTATACGAAATAAAAATATCTATCTATCTATCTAAAAATATCTATCTATCTCTTGTTCCTCCACAAGTTTTAAGATGGTAAACAAAAAATTTGAAGTTTGATAGAATAGTTCATTAACAACAAAATGAAATCATAAAAAAAATAAAAATATTTGAAAAAGGGGTTGCCCCCACCGGGGCGCAGAAACGTCTAACCAGAGACAATACTGAGACCTCCAACTTAAAATCGTCTTGCCGCTGGCCACCTCATTTTTTTTTTTTTTTTTTTCAAATTCGCCATTTTGTTTTCCAATTGGTGTTATGTCAATTTAGAATCCGTGTGACATGCAAAAACATACAAGAAAAATAAAATCAATGCTGCCAACCGCTACCAACCATGAGGAAATGTGATAGAGTTCGAGAATACCACATTTTAAAATAACTGAATGCTATTGGTTGGTTATTATAAAATTTTAAAAGACGATTAATATAATTTGTTTGGTTAATAATACTATCTAAATGAGTTGTTTTATATTCCAGAAACATATTAGGACAAACATTGTTGTGTATTTTCCGCTTTTGAATATCATTAACTTCGATTTCGCGAGTAAATTTTTCTTAAATAACTGAAGAAAAATAGTTCAAAATGTTTTTATTTTCCTACAACCATTCTGCAGTAATCATTTTTCATAAATATTTTCAGAAAAAGTGCACTTATTCCTAAAATCAAATACTATTCACACGTAACGAATAATTTCAAATTAAACGGACGAAATTCTATGAACGCTGGCAGCAACTTTACCGACACCGGAAGTCACCGGAAGTTGTTGATATTTTTTGAGGGTGTGTTGGTGTGTTGAAGTTTCGTGACATTTGTCAATACAAATTTCTATGTATCAATACTAGCGCACTAAATTGTGTACACTCCGTACAAGTATTGCTTGTAGGCAAGGTAACGGGAAATCGGCCGAAGTTGGGGGGTCTCAGTATTATCTCTGAGTTTAACCTCAGATATACAGCCTAAAAGCGACTCATTTCGATCCGCGGAGGTATGATACTGACTTTCTGTCAAGATTTCGAGCGAGAAACAGCTGTCAGTGTCAAAATAATTTATGATTTAAAAAGAAACCACTAGATGGCCCACCATTTATAAGATCACTATGTATAAGCCCGCATAATGTGTAAAGTGTACACACAGTCGAGGACAAGCATCAATGCCCATAAAATCGTGGCAAATGCTGAAACAAGAAAAGTGTTTTTGTCCGAATAACGGTACGGCAGTATGATTCACCGCGAAAGGAATGCGCTCCGTTTGTGAGGCGGAATACATCACACTTAATATTTTCACATTTTAATTATTTCAAGATGATCTGCAATAAGTTTAGTTCTTGTTCCCCTTAGCCTTATTGTTTTTCTTGTTGTATTATTTAGTTCGACACCACCTACCCACTTATAGTCAAACACATAGGTATATGACTAGCTGTCTAATAATCTGCTGTTTTTTTTTTTTTGCAGATACGTTAACTTCGTATACGTACTTTGTTGATACCTGCCAGTTATTAAGTATTTGAGATTACATTTATCTTTTCGATGAAACTTACCAATTCTTACCATTAAAGCATTTTTTTAAATCAATAATCATTTGTGTGACGAAGCTTATTTCCCACATCACCATTGAACGTAAAATAGTTGGAACGGGAGCAAACATACTTCTCTGATTATATATGTATTTGTTAAGGTTGTCAGCATGGGTTAAAGTTGCATTGCTAATCACTTGTAGTGACCCTGGGCGGTATGTGTGAAAATTGTCTCTTTTTCTTTTCTTTTTGCATCAAGTAAATTTTATCAATTTATCGCGAAAAAGTTTGGGATTAACATTAGTCATGGCTTAGCGGAACTTGAACGTGAATTTGGGACTTGTGTAGCGATGATGAAATTAATGTTTTTGTTTTTTTTTTTTGCTAAGGCCCGTTTGCTGATACTTCTCATAGCGATTTAAGTTCTACTCAAATACCTTGTGTGCTACTTTTTCTATGGCATAAACTATAATCAAAAGAATTTAATTGGAACTTAAATTAAACAACTAACTTACATACGCAACAAAAACTTTTAAGCGTCGCATGTGTATGTAACCTGGATGTAGTTACGTCTAATATTTTACGAACTTAAATTTTTCATATAAAATTCTCTATTGTGATAGTAGTAAGCCCCAAATATGACGAGACACATCATTATAATTTTTGAATGTGATAGACTAAAGCCACCACAAAACCCGCTTTCTTACAGGCTTAAAAGAGTACAACGTTTTGCATACCTGGGGTCTTTCAATTTGATTTCTCACAGCTGCTATTAAAGTTTAAATAGGACTTATACCCTTGCATATAAAATAAAAATAAATAGTGAGGGAAACAGGTGTTGCAATACGCCACGCAACTCAGTGTAACTTACATGCAAAATAAAGACAGTTTCAATCACGTTTCACTCGGTCACGGATGCGGTAACTCCTCCCCAGGTCTCATATAGCACCCTAGGGCCTAGGCTTCTCACAACCATTCGCTTGTGTTCGTGTTTATTTTTGGGTGTCGGAGTTTATTTTTAAAGTGCAGTATTAAGTTTTAGAAATATGTATGAACATAGATTGACTTTTGGGTCATTTTGAGAAATAATTAAAAACGGATTTATTCGAATTTCTTAGAGAAAAACTAAGTACGAAATCTGATATTATCTTTAAAATGTATTTTGATCAAAATCGTTAGAGCGGTTGCTGCGAAATAAGGCCCCAATGAAATAAGGCCCCAAAAGAAAAATGAAATAAGGCCCCAAAAAATTATACAAGAAACAACAACAACGATTTTTAATAGAATTTGGGGTGTTATTTCCTTTTTTGGGGCCTTATTTCTTAATGAAAGTTGGGGTCTTATTTCATTATGAAATAAGACCCCAAAAGAAGACTTGAAATAAGTCCCCAAAATAATTTTTGTCATTATTAATTGTTGGGTGCTGTATGAATAGGGTAGGCACTGATTGGCGTCAACTTGGCGATGCCCAGTCGTTGTAACTGTTCATACACATCAATTGTGCTTATTTTACCTCCGCGTGGTAGCCACCGGGTACTGGTCCTGTCCTTCCGGGCATGACTTGCTAAACTTATAAGCGCGAGTGTTGAACACGAAGAAAATAGCAACACTATAATGCTCTGTCGGAATGACTGCCTGATCGAGTCTCAGAGGTCTTACATGAGCCCCTCAGAAAGAGGACGTACGGCGGATGAATTCACATGGTTGAATCAACGGTGGCGTCAACAGTCAACATGGCAGATACCTCAATGAGCTACTTTGACGTATTTAGAGCTGAGGTCATTGAGGATTTTTCAGCACTAGTCAGGGTGTTGAAATAGAGATGGTGGCGGAAGAGCCCTTAATGGGTCAACGGCAGCTCTCACGTCCCCGCAGCGGGTTACTGACTCCGGAATATTCCGGCTCCTTTTGCCCAAGGGGTTACAGAAAGGGCCTGGTCCTCCAGGTTGGGGGTTGTGCGTGGGGTTAACGACCCTACCACGGAAAAAAAAAAGAATTGTTGCGAAGCAACCAAAAGCCTCGGATAAGGACGGATTCACTGTTGACGACCCTGCAAAACGAAAAAAGGACAATGACGTTCGGATCTGCACGTGGAATGTTCGAACTCTGAACAGACCGCGTGCAGCCGAACAACTAGCGGAGGCCCTAGACTGCTACAAAGCAGGTATCACCGCCATCCAGGAAGTGCGGTGGGATGGGCCGGGCAAAAGGAGGATGAAAAACTGTGACATTTACTACGGTGACTGCTACAGAGAACAAAAGCAGCGTCTATTTGGATGCGGATTTGTTGTAAGCGGCAGACTTAGGCAAGAAGTCTTGAGCTTTCGACACGTTAGTGAACGCCTTACAACTATCCGCATCAAGGCTAAATTCGCCAACATCAGCCTGATATGCGCTCACGCCCCCACAGAAGATAAAGACGATGCTACCAAAGAGTGTTTCTACGAGCTCCTCGACAAAACATATGAGCAATGTCCTAAGCATGACGTTAAAATCGTCTTGGGTGATTTTAACGCCAAAATAGGAAAGGAGGACATCTTTGGTAGCACAATCGGAAAACACAGCCTACACGACACCACGTCTGGAAACGGACTTAGGCTGATTGATTTTGCTGCGGGACGTAATGTTACCATAGCTAGCTCACGGTTTCCTCACCTCAATATACACAAAGGAACATGGCGGTCACCTGATCATCAAACCGTCAACCAAATTGATCACGTTGCGATCGACGCAAGGCACTCCTCCAGTATTCTAGATGTCCGAACTTTCCGAGCGGCCAACATAGACTCGGACCACTACCTTGTTGTAGCCAAGGTACGGATGCGGATATCCAAGACGCCACAACAACGAGAAAATACTGTGAGGAGATTTAACGTTGGACGACTACAAACGCAACAAACCGCCAGAACCTTTGCCGATCGCGTATCCCTCAACCTCTCGAGAAGTCCTATGCTGCCAGCATCAAGTGCCGAAGACCAGTGGCGCCGATGCCAAGAAGCCATCAAAAACGCCGCAACTGATGTGCTTGGTTTCACCAGTCCACCCCCCCGAAACCCCTGGTTTGACGAAGAGTGCCGGCAAGCACATGCAGCAAAACAAAGTGCCTACGAAGCGTCGCTGCATAGAAGGACGAGAGCAGCTCGTCAGCTCTACGAGCAAAAAAGGAGGGAAGAACATCGGCTTCTCCGGAGAAAAAAGAGAGAGCATGAGAAGCGCGCGATCGAGGATATAGAGAGGTGTTACTCCAGGAACAATGTTCGGAAGTTTTACCAAAAGGTAAAAAGAACGTGTCATGCCAACAAGACCCGAACGGAGACCTGTAGAGACGAGCAAGGAAACCTTGTAGTAGAGTCACAGTCGGTGCTGAGGACATGGAAAAACCATTTCTGCAGACTGCTAAACGGCGAAGACGACACAAATTCCGCTGTTAGGCAGAACGATCCATTCAACCTGGACGATGACAGCCAAGATTTCCGTCCACCTGACCAAAATGAAGTGAGGATAGCAATATCTAAGCTTAAATCCAACAAGGCTGCTGGTCCAGACGGCTTACCTGCCGAGCTCTTCAAGGCAGCCGGAGATGACTTGGTAGAGTGCATACACCAACTCATCTCCAAGATTTGGTTAGAGGAAAGTATGCCTGATGAATGGAACCTCAGCATTGTTTGCCCGATCCACAAGAAGGGAGACCCTCTAAACTGCGCCAACTACAGAGGCATCAGTCTCCTGAACACTGCGTATAAGATCATGTCTGCTGTATTGTGTGAACGCCTGAAACCATTCGTCAACGATCTGATAGGTCCCTATCAGTGCGGTTTTAGGCCCGGTAAGTCCACGACCGATCAAATATTCACACTACGGCAGATCCTGGAAAAAACCCAAGAATACCAGATCGATACTCACCATCTTTTTGTCGATTTTAAGGCCGCATATGACAGCGTTTATAGAGACGAGCTATACAGAGCCATGTCTAGTTTTGGCATCCCTGCCAAACTTGTCAGATTGTGCAGAATGACGATGGAGAACGCTCGCTGCTCCGTAAAGGTCGGAAACAATCTCACCGAGACTTTTGATGTCAAAAAAGGATTTAGACAAGGTGATGCGCTGTCATGTGACTTCTTCAACATCATTCTTGAGAAGATTGTGCGAAACTCACAAGCCAACACCAGAGGCACAATTTTCTATAAGTCTGTGCAACTGCTTGCATACGCTGACGACATTGACATTGTTGGTACAACACAGCGAGCTGTCACTGGTGCGTTTGCAAGTATTAGTGCAGAAGCGGCAAAAATGGGTTTAGTGGTGAATGAGGGTAAAACAAAATATATGCTGTCAACAAGAAGGGACACACGACATCGACGAATCGGGCAGAACGTCACGATAGACAGCTATAACTTTGAGGTAGTTAGGGACTTTGTCTACCTCGGCTCCGCTATAAACTCTGATAACGACATCACATCAGAAATCAAACGAAGAATCACACTTGCCAACCGCTGTTTCTTTGGCCTAAGACGGCAACTGATAAGTAAGGCCTTGTCGAGAAATACTAAGGAAACTCTGTATAAGACCCTCATCATCCCAGTCCTGCTTTATGGTGCAGAAGCATGGGCGCTATCAAAGGCGGATGAAGATCTCCTTGGTCGTTTCGAACGCAAAATTCTTCGAGTGATTTTTGGTCCCGTTTGCGTTGACGGGTTTTGGAGGAGAAGATTTAACAGCGAACTCTACGAGCTGTACAGCGACATTGACCTAGTCAGAAAAGTACGCATCAGTCGTCTAAGATGGCTGGGACATGTAGAGCGAATGGACACCAACGCTCCGGCCCGAAGAGTCTTCGATTCTAACCCGGAGGGACAACGCAGTAGAGGAAGACCTCGCCTTAGGTGGCGCGCGCAAGTGGAAGGGGACCTCAACCAACTTGGAGGTTGAGTATATAAAAAGCTCCTTTAATCTAAACTAGTTTATCAAATATCAACAATATTAAATGAAAAGTAGTTTTCATTATTTTTAATTTCATTATGAGATAAACCACAAATTTAGGGCCTTATTTCTTTTTATTATTTCATCGCAGTGGGGCCTTATTTCATATTTAAAATTGGGGTGTTATTTCATTATGAAATAACACCCCAAATTTGGGGCCTTATTTCAGTTTCTCTTTTGGGGCCTTATTTCATTTTGGGCCTTATTTCCTACAGCCGACAAAACAGTACCAAATATTGCAATGTTTAGTTTGAAAAATACTATTTTTTAACTATAGGTAAATGTAGCTGAAAATCTTTTATGATTTATTGTTCGGGATGTAAGCATTACTTGGTTTTAAAGGTTTATCGAAGTCGAAATTGGGGTTTTCGAGATATGAGCAGTTTTTAAAATTAGCATTTTCAGTGATTCGAATGGAAAATTAAAGACGCAGTAATTATTATTATTATTATGCCCACGCCCTCACTCCCCGTCTAAACCGCGCGTGAGACGGACCTTTTATTTATTTATTTATTTATTTATTTATTGTTTCTAATGATTTTCTTTTCACTAAATTCATTATTATTTGTAAATTATATTTTGCTTTATTTTTGAGAGTGTTTGAGTGTGTGACTAATTATTTGGCTTAAAAGGCCATTTATTTACATTATTTATTTATTTATTTATAATTATATTTGGTTGTCTGATTTTATAAATTTTAATAATTGCTTTTTAAAATTGTTAACATTTATAAGTGTTTTAATTGCATTGGGAAGGTTGTTGAACATATTTATCCCCTTGAACATCACGGTGTTTTGAGCGCGCACTGTGGATTTAAACTGTGGTCTAAAGTTGTGTCCTCCTCTGAGGTTGTAAGGTTGACTTTCACTTATATATTTTAAATTGTTAGTCAGATATTCCGGCAGCAAGTCATTTTTCATTTTTAATATAAATACTAATACACTAAATTTAATTTGTTGCCTAACATTCAGCCACCCTAGTTTGTCCAACATATATTTGATGTGGGTTAACCTATGGCATTTAAGTATTACTCTCATCGCCCTATTCTGGAGTTTTTGCAATCTCGTTAGGTCTGCTTCTGTTGAAAGATACAGAATTGAAGTGCAGTACTGAAAATGAGGTCTTATAACAGCGTTATAGATTTGTATTGCCGTCCTTTTCGAGATCTTCGTTCTTAGTCTGGCAAGGAAGTATATTTTTTTAGACACTTTTTTACACACGTAATCTATATTAGCTTTTTAATTTTATTATCTATAACAACTCCAAGATATTTAAATTCATTGACAAGCTCTATTCTTTCTCCATCTATGTTAACATTTATATTTTCGTTACTATTCATACACATACATTTGGTTTTACTAATATTCAATTTTAGTTTATTAATTTTCAGCCATTTACTTAAAGCTTGTAGATCATCATTGATTTTATTTACGCAAACTTCGGTGCAATTTCCACTTATAACCAAAAGCGCATCATCCGCAAACATACACAATTTACTATTTTTAACAACCGTGTCGATATCGTTAATGTATATCAAAAAAAGGTATACCCCCAAAACTGAGCCCTGTGGCACTCCTACACTTACTTCGCATGCATTAGAAATATCATCATTGACTACTGTTCGCTGTGTTCGACCGGTTAGATATGATTTAAACCATTCAAGCTCATTTTCTTTTATTCCGTACTTAATTAGTTTTTTTACGAGGATTTCCCGATCTACCGTCTCAAAAGCTCGCTTGAAATCCAGAAATACAGCTACAATCACCTTATTTTTATCAATCTGATTTTTCCAATCTTCAATCACCCAGTTTAAGGCAGTTTCACACGAGTATCCCTGTCTAAATCCCGACTGGTGTGCATTATGTATCCATTTTCCTCTATATAATTTCTGAGTTGTTGTTCCACTAGCTTTTCGAACAATTTTTCATACAAAGGTAGCATATTAACTGGCCTAAATTCTTCAGATAGGCACGTGTTTAGAACTTTTTCAATAGGTCTAATCATAGATTCCTTCCATCCCTTAGGAAAGATACCTGTTGCCATAGATTTGTTAAAGAGCTCTCTCAATACTGGACCTAATATTTCAATTCCATCTAAAAACATATTCGCGCTCATAAAATTATAATCTCTTTTTGTGCCCATTTTCCTTAACACTACTACAATGTCTTTTGTACGTACATTTTTAAATTTGAACACAGTATTAACCTGCGCCATATTATCATCATAACTTAACTTAGGTATATCTTTAATAATATTTTCAACACTATTTACAAAGAAAGTATTAAACTCACACGCAATATTTTTACTACCACGCACTATATTTCCACCAAATGTAACATTACAAATTTCACCCTGCTCTTTCTTTAAGATAAGTTGTTTAATATTCTTCCACGTATCTTTTTGGTTTCGCGATGAGCTAATCTTATTTCTTACAAAGTTATCCTTCAGACTCCGTAATTCACTCTTGTATGAATTTCTTGCTTGTTTATATTCATCCCAAGATTGCCTATCGTTTCTATATTTTGCTATTTCGTAGCTATTTATTTTAATATTTTTTAGTCTTTCTAGCTTCTTATTATACCATTGACATTCATTCCCATGTACTCTCTTTTCTATTACCATTTCCTTAACTAGTACACCCATTTGATTAGTAAATAAATCTGCCAATTCATTTACATTACTATTTACAATATCTACTCCAACAAAGTCACTGGACAACAGTTTAGAATAAAAAACATTTCTATTATAGTTAATTGTTTTATATTTTTTATTAGTATTTGTATTAATTTTATTTTTCACGGTTATTTCAATATTAATTGTCTCGTGATCACTTATTTTAAAATGTTTACTATTTTTTGCTTTTATTTGCTTATTATTTGTAATTACGTAATCTATTAGTGTGGACGATTGGTCCGTTATTCGTGTCGGTTCATCATTCATAACAGATAAATTGTTTGCATAACAAATCGATTTAATTTGATTTTTGTAAGTAGAATCACTGAGCCAATCAATATTCAAATCACCCACTACAATCAATTCCCTATCTACAACAATGTTTTCAATGAACTCTTCGAACATAGCGCAAAATTGGGCCTTTGAAAAACTAGGACTTCTATATACTACTACAAATTTTACCATCGCTCGTACATCACCCACATCAACTTCTAAACAATATGTTCCATTCTGATCTCTAATCTCTTGACCTATTCGGTAACTTAATGGGTATTTTATATAAACCGACACCCCTCCTGTGTGATTCGACGTACTCAAAACTGATATATGTTTATAATTATTTAGACTCACTTCCGATTTATTAATTTTATCCGTCAAATGCGTTTCACTTAAACAGATTAAATGAGGCATTGTCTGACTTACCATTACTTCTAGCTCGCTAAATTATTTGCAAGTCCTTGCACATTTAAATATATACATTTTAAAATACTTAGCTGCTAGTACGAAATACGTTCTCTTTCCATTTTGAGTTTTCTCTGGAAAACTGGGCAGTTGGTATCCCTGGAATCATGCTCTACGTTAATGTCGATATTTAGCCGCTCCTTCATCTTTACACAATTCACGCACTTGTTTATGTCACTTTTACACTCTTTTACTTTATGCCCTTCTTCACCGCATTTTGCACATATATCGGTATTGCTCTTACACAAATCAGAATTGTGATTAAACCCACAACATTTGAAACATCTTTTGACATTAACACTTTCATAACAAACGCACTCATACCACTGAATATATATTTTTTTCACTTTTAAAATATCTGTAAAAGCTTCTCCATCCACTTCTATTATTGCATTATATATATTTTGTTTTTTCAACGATTTAAATACTTTGACACATTTTAGCTCTTTAAATGTTATTTTTTTTGTTTTGGGCGATAATGGCATCTTTTATTTGTGATTCTGTTAATAATTCTCTCATACCATGCACTAATATTTTCGGATTACGCATCTCACTCACTTTAATATCATAGTCTCTACTCATTTTGTTTGCAATCTCTTTACCCATAATCTGACGTTCTTTTTCGCTTGAACATTGGATTGTAATCGCTCCATCCCTTTTATTCAATATTTTGTTGACATTTACAGCCAATTCTGTTGGATTTATTTTTTCTTTCACTTCTTTAACCGTTTTTTTACAGTCCTGTACTTGCTTTGGTCTTACCACTATAGGCGCTTTAAGCATTGTTGCATATGTTGCACTCTTTTTTTCACCTTTGTTTTTTTCTCAAACACCGCTTACCACATCTTCCACACACTCTCTTATTTCTTTAACACTCTCTTTAAACATGTCCGTTAATGGCGTTAATACATTTTTTGTTTCCGCAATCGATGTTAAAATTTTTTCATGATTTTCCTTTAAAACTCGCATAAACTCGATACACTCACTGCACAGAAAACAAATGTTCTTATTTTCTTGCATTCGTTCAGTGTCATATTTAGTAACACTAGTACACTTCACATGAAACCATTTACCACAAAAACCAACGCACTGTATGCTTGGTTCGTTTCGCGACGATTTTTTTTTGCACAAACAAATGAAATCCATATTTCCGAACTGTGCATTCAATTGAGCAAACAATTAAACTCTTGTAATACTTTTCTGTTTTTATCAATCTAGTTTTGATTTAATTAGAATGATTTTTTCAGACGTTCTTAATAGCACAGCTACTTTCACAGAGATCTCTATCGAATTATGAGAACATCAATTCTACTCTAAGTTTGCATGTTGGTCAAAAATATCAATTTTGGTTGAAATCGTTTAAGCCGTTTTCGAACAAATCAAACTGAAACGAACATTTTATATGGGAAGTACCATTGATATTGAGGTTACCTTGCAAAAAAAAACGGCCCGAATTGTAAGCCCACAAACTTCAAATCCGAAGTTTGAACAAAATCTGGGCAGTCCGAAAATCTGTACGAAAACAATATTTTGCTCTTACTACGTAATGGAGAAAGTTAAAAATCAATTTTGGGCGAAACAAAGTTCGCCGGGCCTGCTAGTATTCTATAATTTACAAGCGATCTAACGTTTTTTTTTTTCAAAGGGAAGAATTATTACTTACTCGCTGCTTTGTTTATATTCTCCTTTTCTCCCAGTTTTGATGAGAACGTTGATAGACGATTATTGTGGAATTGCATTTTTTGTTCTCGATACATCCTTTGTAAATGGCCCTCAAGTGTTTGCATCGCAAAATGGTTTGCAGTTTTGATGAACTTAAATATACTTGGAATACAATTGTTTACGATAATTTTTAGATTATTGTCCTGGCTATTTTCAAAATCGCCGCAATTACGTTAATTGCGATTGAATAACTACGCTGCAGATGCTATCGCTGGTTTTATATAATGCAAACAATTTAAGTATAGCGATGACAGTTTACTGTATTTTGTGTCAACAAAACTTAAAAAACTTTAATAAGCTGTTTCGTACACGATTTCCTTTTTAGTATAAACAATAAATGGTCTAAATAAAATAACACCAATGATCGGAAATGTCACAAAGTGACGTTTGATAAATATAAGTTTGGAGACTTATTATACTTACAGCAACCGTGTAGAGGTTTGGGCTTGATTTACCATCAGTTCAGTTCAGGCAAAAAAAAAATGTTTCGGGAAATTAAAGGTCCCAAGGTTGACTGCTATCTACTCCTTCTGTGATTAGAAAGCGATCATTTGTACACATCTCAATGTTCTTTGAGCCAACCTACTTATTTGCACAAATCCTACATAACCGTATCATTACCATTACCATATCGAATAATTAATGTTTTTTTCTGTTTCGTTTCAGGTGAACTTACTTAAGCAAAACCCCACTTAAATAATGAGCAATGCCTTCTGCACGACCTGGTAGCCTAAAAGATCCAGAAATCGCTGATCTATTCAATAAACATGATCCCGAAAAGATATTCGAAGATCTCCGTGAAATCGGCCATGGGTCGTTTGGTGCAGTTTACTACGCCCGATGTAATCTTACCAAAGAAATTGTGGCCATTAAAAAGATGTCATATACAGGTAAACAAAGTCTGGAGAAATGGCAAGACATCTTAAAGGAAATTCGGTAAGCAAGCCCACACTTGTGTGTTCCCAAAATATAGCCACAGACGAATAATTGGTTTTCAATTCACTTAGATTTCTCCGTCAATTAAACCACCCCAACACTATCGAATATAAGGGCTGTTACCTGCGCGAATCCACAGCATGGCTTGTTATGGAATATTGTGTCGGTTCGGCATCCGATATTATCGAAGTTCACAAGAAGCCATTACACGAGGAGGAAATATCAGCCATTTGCTGTGGTGTTCTCAGTGGTTTGAGCTATCTGCATAGTTTGGGACGAATACATCGTGACATCAAGGCGGGTAATATTTTGCTAACAGACAATGGTGTCGTTAAGTTGGCTGATTTCGGTAGTGCTGCCATTAAGTGTCCGGCAAATAGTTTTGTCGGCACACCTTATTGGATGGCGCCCGAAGTTATACTCGCCATGGACGAAGGCCAATACGATGGCAAAGTGGATGTCTGGTCGCTCGGTATAACCTGCATTGAATTGGCCGAAAGGAAACCGCCATATTTCAATATGAACGCGATGTCAGCGCTTTATCATATTGCACAGAATGAATCACCATCATTGCCGGTAAGCTAGCTGTTGAGTCATTTTAATGTTCAAATTAAATAATAAATGGTCATATCAGTTTGTTCTTATTCTGATTTGGGTGAATTGTATAAGTATTTGTTTTGTCCTCCTCCCCCCCCTTGGTCGGCCGAGTGCCAAATGTGATTTGTTAGTAGTACCCAAATGTTCACAGGTTAAAGTCATAAAGATAAGTGCAGTGCCGTGCGAGGCAACCAAAGATATTTGTATTCATTTGTTTTTAATTTTCATTTCATTCATTTTGAATGTCTCGTCTACGTACTAATATGGTCGCGGCCGTAGGATGCTTTAGACTTTAGTGGACCTTCAATAATTCTCAATACTCCGGACACGGGTAGAGGGAACAACGGATTCAAAAGAAAGTCTTGGAACTTGGTTTGTGGCCATACGTTTGAAGCAGCCAAACCATCTAAGCATTTATCGCCCTGTCCAGAGAAGTAGCTGTTCGACTTTGAGTATCTTACCTATTGTGGTGTTTCGTATAGGTTCTATCAATGCGAGTCACTCTAGCACATATGCGATTTAAATCTGATATTGCAGTTGTTTCCCCCTGAGTACTTGAAATAGAACTATAAACCATTAAATCTAATAAAATAGAAATAAAGGGCAACTCCAAAGCATTAAGTTTTAGTTTTGCTTAGTATTAATTGTACAATTTAGTTATTCCCTGCAAATTGACAGGTGATTCGAAACATCTGTCATATTACGATAAATGCGTCACTGAGTCAGATATACAAAGAAACAAATTGTTTATCATGCAGGTTGGATAACAAGTTGTTCGGAACAACGACTATTTTTATTTGAAATCTCAAATAAGAATAGCGCATAGAAAATGCAAATATTGTCAAAGGCTTTGCAGATTTAGCTACAAACTTCATTATAAAGGGTGATTAAGTTTTAAGGGCCGATGTTGATTTTGAATAAAACACAAATTATTTAGGAAATTATTGTCATTTCTTTTTATTATGATAATATTGGTATGGTTCAATTATGTATGGAACAAAATATCGGCCAAATGGCATTGACATCGCCACCACGTGAGATAACACGGCCATTGAATTTGTCGCGCAAAAGAGCCACTGTTTCGTTAGCTGTGTGGCAAGTGGTACCGTCCTGTTGAAACCACATATCGTCCACATCCATATCTTCCAATTCGCGACATAAAAAGTTCGTTATTATCTCACGATAGCGAACACCATTCACAGTAACTGCCTGACCGGCCTCATTTTGGATAAAATACGGCCCGATAAGGCCGCCAGCCGATAAACCGCATCAAACAGTCCCTCTTTGTGGGTGCATTGGTTTTTCGACAATCACTCTTGGATTATCATTCGCCTAGATGCGGCAATTCTGCTTATTGACGAATCCACTGAGGTGAAAATGTGCCTCATCACTGAAGATGATTTTCTTCGAAAATTGATCATCCACTGTGACCATTGACGACGCTTGAAATGGTCAAACGGCTTTAGTTCTTGAGTCAATTGCACCTTGTAAGCGCGTAAATGCAAGTCTTTATGCATAATGTTCATCAACGACGATGGTGAGAGGTGCAATTGTTGGGCACGACGACGAGTTAAGGTGGACGGCTCTTCAACCACACTATTGCGAACAGCAGCAATATTTTCTGCAGTACGAGCTGTACGAGAATGCACTGATGTTTTCACATCTCCTACAGACCCGGTTTGCTCAAATTTTCGCACGATTTTCCCGATTGTACGCACATTTGGACGATTAAATTGACCGAAAATATCCCGAAGTGCACGATATGCATTTTGATTTGAACGCCCATTTTCATAATGAGCCTGAATAACTTTAACGCGTTGCTCGATTGTGTATCTTTCCATGGTTCAAATTGAGTTAGTCTGAAATTGAGAAATGTCAAATGAAATGCAGAAAAAAACTTGACGTTTAGGTGTGGTTCACATTCAACATCGGCCCTTAACCACCCTTTACATAACATATTAAAATATATTTGAATAAAAAAAAGAAACAGCTCACTAATCATGATTATTTTCCAGACATCGGATTGGTCGGACACATTTTGTAATTTTGTTGAATTGTGTCTAAAAAAGCTGCCAATAGATCGCCCGTCATCCACAAAATTGCTAACACATTCATTCGTTACACGACAACGTTCCGAAACGGCACTGCTCGAATTGATCGCCCGAACCAAGGCCGCTGTACGCGAATTAGACAACTTAAACTATCGCAAAATGAAGAAAATCCTAATGGTGGATACGTGTGAGACTGAAAGTGCAATCGGTGATACGGACGATCAACAGGACGAACATGCCGGCGGCGACAGTAGTAAAAGTAATAGTATTACATCGGAACATTCAATACATTCGGTTGGTGTGTCAGCGGCCAGTAGTCAAGTAGTACAGCAATCCAACAATAATCCAACACAGAATATCGTTTGAACTAATGTATTTTTGTTTTTCTCTTGTATGTTTTGCTTGCAGAGCTCCTCATCAAATTCAATACCAGCAGCAAATCATGGTGCACCTCCTCCACCCAACTATCACAATCTGCCGATAGGTGGGGCTGCCCCAAGGAATTCATCACGGCATCGTAATGCCGTAATGCCACCATTGCCAAATATGATGCATATGAACAACAACGTGACACCAACTAATTCAACGTCGGTTGTGCCAGCACCTATGATGCAAAACAATAGTAGCGGTGGTGGTGGTAGCGGTTCACCCGCTTCAAGTGGAATGATGAGTGGCGGTCAAGGCGAACGCATGCTCATGCAACCACCACGCTATTTGTCTTCACCAGCAGCGGCTGCAGCAGTTTACGCTGCTTCATCACAGCAAGCAATATCTAATGCTGTGAACGATCATGGGCCGAATAATTTTGCAACCATACGCACTACAAGCATTGTTACAAAACAACAAAAGGAACATATGCAGGTGAGTTGTCGTGTGTATTGTAAAATGTGCCTATGTCTCAAGTAGTCGTAGACAAAGTCGGTGTAATCCTTATAAGATGTCTTCTCCTGTTTTCTTTTTTTGTTTTTGTTTTATTTTAACTTTTTATAGGATTTTCCGTACCTTTGTTCAGCTTTATGTGGACGCAGTCATAACTGCACGGTATTATAGCAAAGTTACATGCAAAAATGCTAAAAACAAGGATTACTCTTAATTGTTACAAAAAAAAAAAAATCAAAAAATCAGTAAAAAAAGATAATTGGATTGTAGTGTTTCAAAAGTTCACGATCTGACGGTGGTGTCTGCTACGTACGTTTTTTATTTATTGGCTTTCTATTCGTTTCATACTTGTTTTTGTTGTTGTTCTATTTAAGATTGTTTTTCACGACGACTGGTGTTGGTTTTCTCACAAGAAAGTGTTTTATTTTGTGGAACGAATGTCCTTGCTTGCGAAATATTTCTTAATCATGTCATTTGTGTATGATTTCACAGACATTTACTTAGACCATTGTTGCAAACATAAAAGTCACTGCCTGCCATCGTTTCTCTTCTTGCTTTTCAAATGTTGCCTTAGAATCTAGTAAACATGTAGGCTTTTTTAAACTTGTGGATGATATTGATAATAATACTTCCCGTTCCCATGCTTGGAATTTAAATTGTTCGATAGTGCGTTCGTTTTTTTGTTAAAAAAATAATTTACTCTTCAATTTGTATTATGAAATGAACACAGTAGTACATGCTTAGCTTAGTTGTCCTCCAAAATCCGTCACCACAAATTCGGCCAAAAATCTTACGGAGAATTTTACTCACGAAATGGCCAAGAATATCATTTTCATCCGCTTGAGAAAGGATCCATGCTTTAGAATCGTAAAGCAGGACTGTGATTATCAGGCTCCTATTACAGATTCTCCTTGTTGTTGGGGAGAGGGATAGAGCAAGGCTACAAAGTTGCCTTCCTAGGCCAACGAAACTGCGACTGCCAAGAACCATTAGGCTTTTTTTCATTTCTAGTTCAGAGCTGAGCACTCAACTGAGCTCGAGCATTATGAGGGCGCTCTGAATCGAGCGTGCTCAGATCGTTCTGATGTTTTTCTGTTTTCCCTGATTTTTTTTTTCTGTCAAATGTGACTGGAAGTGTGTATAATGTGTATGTGTAATCAGCTTTTTACTCTGCCTGCTCAATCAATATAGAGCGCGCTCTGATCATGCTCTGAAAAAAAAGAAACTCAAATTCGAGCTCTGATGTGTCTGAGCTAAAAAAGAAACACGAACTTTTTGTATAATAGTTCCGGTTCTGCTCTGAACTACAAAAGAAAAACGCCTATAGTTGTGTTGATTTGAGATACGCACAATCCTTTTCAAATTAAAGCTCATAAAACCTCGCCATCTCTAAATCCTGCCCGTTCAACATCTTCACAGGGGATGAGTTTTGCGCGATTGTCAAAACTGGACGCAGCTCTGTATTCACTGGACCTATTGGGAGGCGGGTTGTCTTCAACGTGCCTCTACCAGTGAAATATGAACCGCTTCGTGTGGAGAAGTATGTGCGCCTAACTTCAAAGTAACCTCAATTAAGTCAATGGTATTCTTTCAACTAGTAGCCGGTCGACTTTGTAAATTTATTTCTCCGTCGAGTCACCACTCAAAGGAAGAACTACGCTCAATCTTCATTTCTACGCTAATATTATAAAGAGGAAAGATTTGTATTTTTGTATGTATGTTTGTAATGTATAAACTCAAAAACTACTGTGCCGATTTCAAAGCTAGAAAGCTACATTCACTCTGATTAACATAGGCTTTATTTAGAAAGGATTAGGGATCCTTACTAAGACTTTAGTAACGTAACCCAAGGTGTGAAAAAAATGCCATAAAACATCTTTCGTCGCATGCGCTGCGGAAACTATTGGTGATAGAACAAAAGTATGTTCTACAATATATCAATAACTAGCTGACCCGGCGAACTTTGTTTCGCCCATATTCGTTAATGTAATGAAAATAATAATACTCAGCATGCACTATGCACATGTCCTTTACGATTACGATACACGATGTATAAAGCGGAAGTTCATACATTTGACTTTAGGAGAAACATGGGAATTCAATATTGATTCCACAAAATTCCAGCGATAGTCCTTGAGACTTATTAATTGTCATAGCGAAACGGGAAATTGCTACGCTTTAATACGAATAGCAAATCTTTCTGAATAAGCCGAATTCGCGGAATTAGAATGATTTCCTTTGAATTTTTCACTCGAAATCGTCGCTTTTTCCATGACATTTGATTTGAGATTCTTCACAAAATTTCGGTGGATTGAGGTTGCGCAACAAAATTATAATTGAGCCGACTTTCAATTTCAAATTGTGTAGCGGTAAGCCTGTCATATCAAAATAATTCAAAAATAAAGATTTTAAATAATTTTTGTTGTATTGGAAGTGACACTTCCCGTATTTCTATTCAATCTTCTTTTTTTTTTTTAATGCGGTTCTTCATGCAAAATTCCATCCCCAATCCCATCCCGTAAACTTTTATTTTCACGAAAAAAAAAAATAGCATTAATGTCCTTCCTTGGGTCAATACGAATCCACGAAGCACGATCCATTCCCGAGTTATGAGTGCACATACGGACGACAGTCTTTTTTACATATAGCCGTAAACACCGTACCAAAATAGTGTCCTATCTTTCAAACTGTAACCAACCATACACAGCCCCAAAATTTCATTGAAATCGGTTAAGTGGTTTATGAGATTGAACACAGCGCCACCTATCGTGTCCAAAATAGTGATAGATAGGACTATTTTGGACACGATAGGTGGCGAAAAAAATAGTCCTATCTATCAAACTGTACCCGTAGTCGCAGTAGCTTAGTGGTTAGTGTGTTGGACTGCTATGCGGGGGTCCCAGGTTCGAATCCCGCAAGAACCCAACTCCGACTTAGGGTTTTTTTCCGCTGCGCTACCTCTCGCGAACGTCTGACAAACATCCGAGAGTATAAATGTCTTGAAAGGGCTTCTCAATTAGCCGTTTGGAGTCGGCATAAAATTGTAGATCCCTTCCATTCGTTCCAAAAAAAAACAAAACGAATGTTTGTGAGAAGCTAGGCCCAGGGTCTCTCCGGACCTGTTGCGCCAACTATTTATTCATTTATCAAACTGTACCCAACCATACACAGCCACAAAATTTATTCAAATCGGTTAGGCTTATGATATCGACAACAGAGTCACCTATGGGGTCCAAAATATCTATCTATCTTTCAAACTGTAACCAACCAAACACAGCCACAAAATGTAATTGAAAAACAAAAAATTACTCAAATTCATGTTTTTTTTTTCACGCACGGATAAGTTTTCCGATTCCAGCGTACAACTAAAATTTTTCAAAATGTTGAGAAAACTGAAAAAAAAAAACCGACTGGAAATTCGAAAAAAGTAATTTGACGAAACAAAATGTATTTCTCATAAGACCGAAAAAAAAAAAAAAAAAATTTACCAATTGCAACCAAACTTCACAAAAGTCATATAATTAGACCAATACAAAAGATGTGAGAAAGTTTGGTTAAAATCGGTAAATGCGTTAAGGCGTGATTCGGCGACAAACGAACACATAATATTTGATTTAAATTCTTCACAATCAAACGCGTACCGTTACAAAATTTTGATCGTTTAGGTTGCAAAATAAAGTGGGATAGTTGGTGGCTTCGTTTTCATCCATCACGGAGTCGACTGATTTGTATGAATGCAACTCACAAGCGATTTGGTTTTGAATGGTGAAATGCAAGTGATCGACGTTCTTGTTTTTCGCAGCCAAAATTACTCTTACACTCAGTCAATCATAGCCAATATAATTCTGAGCGATATTCGGGAAAACATTCATGATTTGTTCTTTCGGTGTCGTTGTAAAGTTGCAAAAATGTTGTTGAAACTAAATCAGGCCGGTGATTAAGTTTGCTGGAATCACACCATTGCCCATCGCCTGGAGAACTCTGCAGCTGACTGGCCATTTTGTAAAGAAACTCGCATGTTTGTTGTCAAATGCCATTTCTTGACGTATCGCCATAAAACAGACGCCTTCAGGCAAGCATTCAATTCATCTGCCGGAGTTGATCTCGAAATGACAGGCAGCGTTTGACGAAAATCGCCTGATAGCAAGATCATTGCTCCACCGAAAGGTCGCTTATCATTACGTAAACGATTCCGGCCTCCAACGCGCGTTTGTAAGCCATTGTGCATTCGTCCCATATGATAATCTTACATTGCTGCAGTACTTTCGCCATCACAGTATTCTTTGAAATGTTGCATGTAGGTTCTTCATCCACTTGCAGATTCAATGGCAATTTCAATGCAGTTCGACTGTTCGCTGTTTGACCGCCTTCTAACAAAGTAGCCACTATCCCAGAAGAGGCTTGGGCCAAAGCGATCTCAGATCTCGAACGAATTGTAGCCAAAATCAGTAAAATCAGGAATGCATTTCCAGTTCCACCGGGCGCATCAAGGAAGAAAATTCCGCCATTTTCGTTATCGACTGCTTGCATCAATTCATCGTACACTTTCTTTTGTTCTTGATTCAACATTGGCACATTTGTTCGAACAGCTTGATTCAATGCGATTCGATCGAAGTCCATTTCTCGCTCCAATTCTCGATTAAATGCGTCTTGCATTGAACGATTTGGCTGTGGCATCCCCAATTTGCACAACAAATTGCCACTCATGATCAGACACATATCCTCGATCAAAATCAAAGCTTTGTTGCGCATTCCATCTGACATCTCCAGTTCATTGTCCGATGTCACAGTGCGAATTCGATGCAGAATAATGTCATCCATATCATTTTTATATCTACTTCAAAGTATCTACTTCATTTAAAAAAGTTACTTAATGTAACATAGTAAACATAATTTATTAGAACAAACTTTTTATGTATGTAGGTTGTAGGTACCTATATTTCAAAAACAAACAAAAATTTCAAAATTATTGACAACAACAATTTGCTTGGAAAATAATTAAAATACTTGACAACAACAATTTGCTTTTAAAATTTAAAATATATTTTTTTTTATTTGTAGTGTCACTACTCGATTTCAATTTAGTTTCTTTTTTTTTTCAAAGTGTATTTCCCCATACAAACTTTCATAACCTCTTTCATCCCCTCCTAGTTTTATTTTCGCGACAAAAAGTAAATAAAAACCTGATGTACAACAATACGAACAAAACAAAAAAAGAATTATGAAAATCGTCCCAGGGGTTATCGAGTTACGTCCTCATCGAGTTACACCCCGAAAGAATTATATATATAGATAGAAGATAGATAGAAGAAGACTACAAAAAAAGTTCGCTTTACTATATGTCCAACTATTATCGTTATGTCACGATAACCACTTATTACATTTTAAAAGTTGATAGAAATACCGACCAAAATTAGATCACACTTCTGTTTAAATCCAAATAAAAAATTTTGTATTCAAAATTGTTTCAATACCTGTAGATTACTTTTGAATTTTTCAAATCGTATTCCATTCAAAAGATATTTCGAATTTAAAAAGTCATAGATACAAAAAAGGCGCCGCCACGCCGTGTCGTGGCTAGTCAGACATTGCAGCGATGCGGGAGAGTAATTCGATAACCGCTGGGCCAATTTTCATGATTCTTTGTTCTTTGTTCGTATTGTTGTATTTTAGGTTAAAGGATAGGATACTTTTGGACCCAATAGGTGGGGCTGTTGTCGATCTCCGAAACGACTCAACCGATTACAATGAAATGTTGTGCAACTTGAAAGATAGGATAGTTTTGGCCCCGAAAGGTGGCACTTTGTTAAAGATAAGCGGGATAAAAAAAAAAACGGGTTGTGGCACCTCCCATTTGAAATAAAAAAAAATCTAACGCTGTTTCTTAGGTTGTATGCAAATAAATATGCCAAATAAAGCACTTTGCGAAATGTGGGCGGGATTTAATACGAAGGCTTGGGCAAAGCCGGATGGGTACAGCTATATATAAAATGTGCACTCATAACTCGGGAACGCGGATCGTTCGGTTTTTACGATTCTGGGCTTGGTGGATTCGTCTTGGCCCAAGCAAAGATATATGCCTTCTATCGTGAAACCAAAACTTGGGGAGATTGGGGATAGAAGTTACAATTTTACAAATTATTCAAAATGTTTATATTTTATATACTTTGGATGTTCCGGGTTTAACGCTACTTAATTTGAAATAGAAATTCAGCTCAGATATAATTTTATTGCGCACCCTCAATGCACCAAAACGTTACAACGGATCGCGTTTTATTTGATTGTGAAGAATCTCAAATCAAATGTCATGCAAGCGACGATTTTAAGGGGACAATTCAAAGGGAAACATTCTCCTTCCATTCGTATTCAAGAGCCTTCAATTTCCCGTGCGTCTTGCTTTCGCTATGACAATGGCGAGTAGTAAGTCGCAAGGCCATTCGCTGGATATTATATGTGGCATTAGTCTTGAATTTACATATTTCTCACATGATCAATTGCATGTGGCGTGCACACGTGTGGGCAAATCTTCCGATTTGTACGTCGTATATCATAAAGGGCTTTACTGAAAAAACGGAAGGTTGGCCGACACGTCATTCAGATTACTTCTATTGTATTTAATATAACTTTTGAATAAAGAAGAAGAAAGCATATGTATGCATTGTGTATGCTCGGAATTATTATTTTTATTACATTAATGAATTTAGGGGGAACGAAGTTCGCTGGGTCAGCTAATGTTCTATAAGTGTAGACACCGACAAGGACTGCCACTGCTATGACAATCGTGCTGTGCGCTCTTGCTAGAACAAGTTTCTGACTCACCCTCCATTCGGCAAATAGTCATAGTTCGTTTGCTACTTCTCTTTTTGTTTGTTTAAAGTACGACATTAAGTTAAGCTGCTACACACTTCCACATAATGCTTGCAACCCCAGTGTAGACTCACGGAAAATTTGTGTTTTAAGCATCACCTGATTCGTTGTCAGTTTTAAACAATTCGTAAAATGCAAGATGTCCTTGTTATTTTTCTTGTTCTCATTTTTCTTCACACAAATCAAAGAAGTAACTAATTTTGATATTTTTTTTTCTTTTTCTAGGAGGAGATGCACGAGCAAATGTCTGGCTACAAACGAATGCGTCGTGAACATCAAGCTGCGCTTGTAAAACTGGAAGAAAAGTGCAAAGTCGAAATGGAGGCACACAAAGCCGCTTTAGATAAAGAATATGACATGCTTTTGCATAATTTTACAAGAGAACTGGAAAGGTTAGAGGTAAGTCAGAGACAGACAAAGAGGACGAGTGATTTATGCCAATTTATATACGCATTGTATTTGTATCTTTGTAACAGACAAAACACCAACAGGAATTGGAGCGACGTATCAAACAAAATGTGGTCGCCGAGAAGAAACTTTACAAAGATATTTCCTCAAAGCAGGAGGGTGATCGTAAGGCGTTTGACTTGAATCGAAAGAAAGAGTACAAAGCAAACAAAGAGCGATGGAAACGAGAGCTATCTATGGATGAGTCGACACCAAAGCGCCAACGTGATTTGACTCTACAATCGCAGAAGGATAACTTGAAACAGGCCGAAGCGCAAGAGGAACAGCGGCTTTTGCGGGTTCAGAAGGTGTATATAGACATAGAAATGCGGAAATTCAAACGAAGGCGAATGATAATGTTGCATGAGTTGGAATATCAATTGCTGCGAGATGTAAGTGAAAACCAAACAAATATAAGTAAAGCTGTAATCAAGTTGTTTCTCTCTTTCTGTTGTCTAGGAACTGAGCAAAAAGCAATTCCAGCTAGAGCAAGCTCATTCAATGCTCTTAAAGCATCACGAGAAAACTCAAGAACTAGAATATAGGCAACAGAAGAGTGTACATAATTTAAGAGAAGATCAAGTAAGTAAATATCTTGTTTTGAAATTGTCTTTAATTGAATGCTGAATTTTGTTTACCATTATTTGACTTGTATTTCTGCAAGTGCTTGTGTACGGTCAGGGTTAAGGTAATTGAATTACTAGTTAAAAAAAACATTCCGGTTGTGTTAGTATTATTACCATTCGCACTCATTTTACATTGTTTAATAATTTGTTGTTTGCATGGAAAGTTCAAGAAATTTCTGTCGGCGGCCGTGAACACGTCAAATTTGACTGATATAAATGGATTTGCGCATACTAAGCATCTTTTTTAACGCACAAGCCAGTACACCAAAGAAATTAAGACAATATACTGTGAATTGTTTTTAACAAGCACATGCAAATGCATCGACGTACATGAAGCCCAGGGATTCAAATATTTCGCTCAGTCTGTTAAAAGCACCTTCTATGAGGTAGATGGACTCCCAAACCACAAAATCTTTGTCGTGGGGTTTGTAGGGATAAATCGATACAAGTAAATACAAGTAAAACATAGAAATCACACACTTTCCGCACACATATCTGTGGCAAAAAGGAAAAACAACATAAGTCGACTTATGTCGAAATTGAGTTTTTTACACCATCGTATGCGAAATATTCCATTCTTTTTGCCATATTTTTTTTGTACTTTTATCTATTACGGTTTTTGAATTATAGAAGAAAGAAAAACACATACGTCATACAACGCACAAGGAAAGGTAAACATTCAAACCGCTCTCCTGAAAAATTGCAAAAAGTGACTTATGCTGTTTTTCCTTGTGGCAGATATAAAAATTCTTGCATTACTTAAACACATTACAAATTTCGATAATGTGAACTGTGTGCATAAAATCTTATACATAGAACTGCATCGGAGATTTCAGAATTGACGGTATCGTTTCATCCCTGATTGACGCTTCATTTCTTTAAACCGTCAGCCAATATACATTCCCGCCGTTCGTGTGAGGTATTGAAGGCTATCTTTTTACCCTCAGTTAGTATGTGGATGAAACTTCAAACAAACTCCTATTCAGTATTATTAGTTACCAGTGCTTGTTACCAGCAATCATGGCCTTAAAGATATTTCAGCTTTACAGAGGAAAGTCCATGTTTGATTGTTAAATTTTTAGTTGAACCAAGATTATAAGTAACAGGTTCTTTTGTTAGGAAAGTGAGGTGCCGGAAATATTTAGACGTCAGGACGGCAACCGTAAAAGGTTGTCCGTCAAATTACGAAGGTACGTTCGTGTACCCTGTATACCTAACAAAAATCCGGGATAGGCGGAATAGCATCGCATTACTTGCTGCAATCAGCCAGGCTATAGAAAGGCGGTACTTGGCGGAGATGTTAGCGGTGACGAAAAATCAACGCCACTGAAACCAGCAAGCGCTGGTTCAAGCCCCACGTTGGGCGCCATTTTGTAGCTAGACCGTTCTTGCCGTCGGGTCGTTGATGCCATTTTTATTTTTTTTTTTGTTTTTTTTTTTTACGGACCAAGGGTCAAGTCCCACACCCACCGACGAGCTAAGAAATGGAACTTGCATGCCAGTAACGATGCGACGGCAAGAATGGTCTACAAGCAGATGATCCCAACCGATATGCCCTTTGAGTTTAAACGAACTCAATTTCCGATGCGTCTTGCAGTCACAATGACGATAAACAAATCTCAAGGTCAATAATTGCGTGTTTGCGGTCTGAATTTAGAAAAATGTTTTCCTGATTATCAATTGTACCTGGCGTGCTACAGTGTTGGCAAACCATCCACTTTATTTGTTCCTTCGCCTGATAACGAAACGAAAAATATTCACATCGATAACCGTTGTCATTTGTCGAAAACGATTTTGTCGTTTCTTGAGTCGTGTCGGTTTTCAATCCTCATTACCTAACACAGACCACAAGCCTTAGGAACTTTTCGAAGGATTGGCAGCACTTCTTGTCTATGAAACCGTCAAAAGGACTGTTTTTTTTTATTCCGAAAATAAATTTTTGTGGAAACGTTTTTACTTCTCGAAAGATTTCAGTTTTCAAAAGATTTATGACATGAATATTTGAAAGGCATTGACATGTTTTACAATTCAGATAGTGAACAAGAAGAAGAAAGTTTGTTTGGCTAAAAGAAGTGAATGGTGTTGGCGAGTTTGTGAGGAAATCGATGGCTGACGTTTCAGGGAAATCATCCCATTGTGATGGGTTTGATGCGGAAACTGCCTGCGATGATGACTGATAGTTCATTTTACAATCAGGCGATTGTGCCCGACCTATTGAAGGTCCTATGGCCGCACCTTTCGGATTTAACATTTTTTCGAAGGAGAGTAAATTGGAAATAGCTTCATCTTGAGGCGAAAGTATTGCATGTTTAAAGTTGCCTCGTCCAGATGCTCGAGACTGCTTTCTGTTGCGAACTAGTTAGGTTAGGTTAGGTTAGGTTAACGGGTTGGTAGAGCAGGGTAGACCCTACTATACCCCACTTAGGTCCTTGTGGACCCATTGTGATGCCCTTTGTTGGGGGTTTATCGTTGGTGCTGTAGATGGTTAGCACATGTCTCTCCTTCATATATCTACCCGACGTTGTCCAGCCATCCTGATATCCTCAAGAACCTGTAAATATCAGAGAGTGTAATATCAGAAAGTTCTTCTAAATCATGGAAGTAATAGCTTCCAAGTGTTATCTTCCTCAAGTGACAGAGGCTCGGGCAGTGACAGAGGAAGTGAGGTGTGTCCTCATGAACCTCTTCGTCCCCGCAGCCTCTACATATATCGTCATCTTTGAGATTTAGTTTCATCGTGTGGTTTCTTAGAAAGTGATGACCCGTTAAAGCCCCTACCAGCTTAGACAGCGATGACCTGTCAAACTGTAGAAGTTTGATGGTTCGGCCTCTGTCATATACTGGCCATAGCTTCCGAGATACTTCACAGGTAGTTAGTTCTTTCCACCTGTTATTGGTTTTCATACGAATCTTGTTCTCCACTCGTTCTCTGAGATTACAGAGTGGAGGCTTAATCGACTGTAGTGCTCTATCAAGATCCATTGCAGACCCTTTTCTCGCCAGTTCGTCAGCAATCTCATTGCCGGCTTTGTCACTGTGTCCAGGGACCCAGCAGAGATTGGTAGCGTGCTGCGAGCAGAGAACCTTGAGCTCTTCGCGACAGCTGTGAACTAGCTTGGATTTTATTTCAATAGCAGATTTTGCCTTTATAGCCGCCTGGCTGTCAATGAAAATGGTATCATTGCGTGGTATTGCCAACAATGACACCCTTCGGGCTGCTTCCGCGATTGCCAGAACCTCTGCTTGGAAGACACTGCTGCTGTCAGGAAGCCTAATGGAGCAGTGTATATTTAATTCCTCACAGAATATACCGGCACCGGTTCCACAGTCCATCTTTGATCCATCTGTGTAGATGGATATCGATTTCCCCTTAGTGGGTTCGTCTGAATTGCATTCATCTCTGCTCGGAAAAGAGTAGGAGAATGGTCTATCAAAGTTCAGATGGGGAGACATATAGTCAGAAATGACGTGTTCCCAACGTATTTACTTAGAATATGTGCGTGGCCAAAATTGCATGGGTTCCAGGTATTAGTTTGACTAATCCTTAAGGCATTTTTGGCAGCAGATTCTTCCATGTAGAGGTCCAGAGGAGTCAGATTGAGGATTGCCTCCAATCCAGCTGTGGGTGTAGTTCTCATTGCGCTGGTTGTCCCTATACATGCTAGTCTTTGTATCTTTGTCATTGCCTTGAGATTGGTTGCCTTGCCCGCGGCTTGCCACCAGACTATGCTGCCAAATGTGAGTATTGGCCGCACGATTGCCGTGTACATCCACAGGATTATTTTGGGGTTTGGTCCCCACCTCCTGCCGAAGATGCGGTTACATGCGTAAAAAGCATTAGCTGCTTTCTTCACTCTTTCATTGACGTTCGGCTTCCAATTAAGTTTCCTATCGAGGATCATACCTAGGTATTTTGCCCTATCTGTCACCTTTAGAGGTATTCCCTCAAGAGTTGGTGGCTCGAATTGTGGTATTATTCTTTTGTTTGTAAAAAGGACAGTCTCGGTTTTTTGAGGATTAACCCCGAGGCCGCATTGCTTTGTCCACGTACTGAGAGTTCTTAGTGAATTCCCTAACAGGTCGCTGCGAACTAGTTAAAAAAAATGATTATTTAAATACACAGTTCACTATCAAAATGAGTTGTACATTTTGCCAACCCTTTCCATCTCTTGTCGGAGGGCCATAGCTATTTATAGTTTATTAACATTTTCTAAACCTTCAGTTGGATTGCGCATGTCCGTTGGATAAGTGAGGACAAAGAAAAACACATATGGAAAGAAAATTAAAAATAACGAATTAAAAACAATCGGAAGTTCATCTGGCAAAAGGATTCTGCAAGAAGTTAAATAAGATAGATTTTGAACATTCCTGAAATGGTATTTTTTTTTTTTGGGCTTTACGCACCATAAGGAGGTCTGTTTGCGTTGACCATCCCCGTGTGTCCGGCTGTTTCCGCATGCCTACGGGGCATACGGACTAAAACTCCTCTCAACCCTGTGATTTCTGACACACACCCCTGGGACCGCTCTTTCCATTACTTTAAGAGGGCTGTTATCATACGCCCTTTCGGGCACACATGCTTTCCCGGTATTGTTCTTCTTCTCTTTTCTTTCTTCTGAGTATATCTTCGTCATACTGGCAAATTGTTCTCCAATTCGAGTCGCTCGACATCTTTTTGTCGACTATGTTTTCTGGATTGAAGGTACCAATGCTGCTTTCCAGGACTCTGCGTTGTGTTTCCCATCTTCTGCAGGCAAAAAACGTGTGCTGTGCGTCGTCTGTTGGAGAGTCACCGTACTGGCAGGCTGGGCAATCCTTTTTACCAATCTTGTGGAGAAAGGCATTGACATTTTTTTTTCGCCAAAAACGAACGCCTGCATGTGTATGTGCGTTCTCCCATTAAAAGGAAATGAATTCTGTTAAAAAAAAAAAAAACGGAATACAAACGCATAAACACAGTCTAATTGAACCAACCTATTACCTCTCGGAAGCGAAATTGCAAACGACAAAGAAGATAGTTTTTTAGGTAATTAGTCGTGTCGCTATTTCTTACCCGGTGTCTCCACGAGCAATATTTTATATCTTTCAATATAGCACTAGCAACTATGAAAATTGCCAGTGGAGACCACAAATAGTATGATATAAACAATTTCTTATAATATATTGCTCAGCTCATAGCATGATATCGATAGTATGATATGAGCTGTCATTTCTGTGACACTTGTATCCCTTTTTTTTACGATGCCTGAGTAGCGAATGGACGGTGTATTGAAGCATCTAAAAAGAGAATGCAACCACACGCTCTGCTCAGCGACATTTGAACGAATGAAATAGTATACTATGAAATGCCCACCGTACATTTTATTGCATACTATCGTTCTTGCTTTCTATGAAAATTGCCAGATAGCAAGCTATGAAATATTGCTCGTGGTGACACGGTGTTAGGTAAAAGTCCAGTCAGTGCGACGATTACAAAATTAGTACAAAAAGGCATTTGACATTTTCATCCGACCTTTGTCGTGTAAAAACGACAAGCGCAATTGAGAAATGGAGGGTATACCCTAGCGGCCGTAATTTGAACCATACTAGACATACAAATCTTGACAGATCAGCGAAAAAGTGTTTTATAAAAAAAAGTCAGGTCCCGTGAATAACTATCAGATAAAGTTTGTTTCGTTTTAACTCCGTTTATTTCAAACATGTTACTTAAGACCTACAAAGTACAAAGTTTGACAACATTTCTTTCTGGCTTTCGCATAGAAGGGCGTAGAGTTCTGCCTTTCATTATTCGTATATATATTGGCAGTATTTGGTGGATGTTATGTGTGAGGTTAGATGGGGATATTGTTTGCCCAGACTGCTATTCTTGGACGGAAGAGACTCCGATACAGCAACCCAATTTAATATTTCACTGCACTCTTTACTATTCGGACTCTTCTTCAGCACCCTCGGCTACAGTGTTCCAGACCCATTTAATGTAATTTGTTGCTTTTTACAACACAATGAACCCCTTCGAACATGCAACAACGTTTGACGCTAATTTTATACGTTACTATCAATCATCACGTATTTTCAAAACCAATCAATCGAAGCTTGGGTACATAGAGCTTAGTCCGCCACTGTCACAATTCTTTTAGATTCTCAAAACCGCTGCACTCCATTCATGACTAAACCTCAATTAACTATTTAGATAAACAAACAACATGATACTGAGCTGCAAAATCAAAAGGACTATATGGAACGAGTCAGAAAGGATTTGGTGAGGAAGCATGCCCTCGAAATACGACAACATCCAAAGAGTTTGAAGGTAATGCACTTTGATATCTACGCAATACATATAATAGTTGACAAATTATGTAGCAAAAAGAACTGCAAATCCGTAAACAGTTTCGTGAGACATGTAAAACTCAGACAAAACAATATAAACGGTATAAGGCTCAAATACTCCAAACCACACCGAAAGAGCATCAAAAAGAAGTGATAAAGCAGTTGAAAGAGGAGAAACACCGTAAACTTACATTGCTTGGTGATCAGGTAAGCTTTTCAAATTACACCAAAGTATGTGGGATTTTTCACGTCCGTCTTTCATTTTTAGTATGAACAAAGCATTGCGGACATGTTCCAGAGTCAGAGCTACAAACTCGACGAAAGTCAAGTGATTGAATGCCAACGAACAAAGGAATTGTTGGAATACGAACTAGAGGTTCTGACCGCTTATCAGATTAAAAATAAGAAGCAAGCGCAAGAGCAACGTGATAGAGAACGTAAAGAGTTGGAAAATCGCGTAAGCGTTCGTAGGGGTCTGCTCGAAAGCAAGGTAAGAAATGAATTCCGTAAAAAAGTATGTTGTTTTGAATGAGATCTATTCCTATTGTAGATGGATGCCGAACTACAGCAGTTCAATCAAGAAAGAGCCGAAAGGCTTCGAATGAAGCACGAAAAGCAGGCCAAGGAGCTGGAAGCGTTCGACGAAGAGTCAGCTGCATTGGGTTTCAGGTAAGAAATTTATGTTATTTACACTTAGATTTGCTGGTTGATGGTAAGAAGCGGGACGGATACCTCAGAAAGTTAAAGAAATAAATGTGGATAGAGCGCGTATGTTGGTGGTAACACCGTGTGCGGTAAAACCTTTTGTACCGAGCAATTATTTTCCGCCAACAGGCTAATAACAAATTTTGGTGTCGACTTTAAATTTACGGAAGCTCACAATTGCGAAATTTGTATGAAAAATAAAGCCCCTGTGAACTACTTAAATTTAGAGTCGAAACGAAAAATGTTTATTGATAAGGCCCATGGAGTGGGAAAATGGGTTCAATTATCTGTTGCGTCGGTAATTTGCATGGAAGTAAAGTATCTCCCAATCTTACAAATGACGAGTTTTCGTTCTGAGTTAGGTTTTGTTGTTTGTTCGTGGAAATGGAACTGTTGAAGATAGAACCTTACGCGCTGAAATCTGCCCGGTGCACTAACTGTTCTATAAAGAGAATAGTAATGTCACATGATAGCGCACCTCTTTACCAAAATCTGGTCCATATTTGAAATAGTTGGAAATAGTTACTTACGAATTGCAGCCCTTGACGATGAATGCTATTATATATTGCTTAGAAGTCAATGAAAAGTTATTGAAGCCCTGAAATTTGTTGATATTTTCAAAGATTTATCGCATTGACCTGGAAATGTATTGATCTGCGAAAACTTGGTACCTATCGAATAGTGTAGTACAGAGCAGTTTGAGACGTTCACGCATTTATTGGAACAGAATCATGCATGTGACATAAGGCAGGAGAATGCCATCCTAGTTCTATAAAGACACACCATTGAATTTAATATATGTGGAACATACATATGGATGATAAAGTAGTCTCCGGATATGCTTTATTCATTCCATACTTGGTTTGTAAGGTTCATATGCCCTATCAAGTCATAACCTCGTTTCGCAAACCACTAGATTCGTCTACCTTAGTGTTCTTAATCTTTTCTTGCTAAACCATATTGGGTGGAACTATTACTTTATTGCCTGGGCCCTATTTCACCAACCACTTTTCACTTTGCATTTTACAATTTTTCATTTTATCTTTGCAAATTTCGTTTCACCAAATGCAAATTTGCAAAGAGGAAATTATTTTTCTTGCAAATTTGAAAATATTTCCTCTTTGCAAAATTCATTTCACCAATAACAAATTTTCTAAGTACAAAGCATGTTTTTGCAAATTGCAAAGTTTTGTCAATTTGCAAGAAATCGCCCATTTCGTTTCACCAAACAAATTAAATTTGCACTTTACATTTGAAATCGTGAAAAGTTTGTCAATAAAATGCAAAGAAAAAAAAATCATTTGCGTTGAAATTTTGGTGTGAACAGTTGGTGATATAATTAAAAAAATATACAATGGACCGTTTCGAAGCACTCTTTGAAGACGAAGAGGATACAAATAATGAACAAAGGGTTGTAAAATTAAGGACAAATTTTGATTTTAGAGATAATTTTTCAACCCCGAAAGGCTTTCGTTTAATGAAGACGAGTATTGAGCGTGTTTTGTCAACAACTGGACGTAGGCTAAAGTTTGACAGCGAACGAAATAATTGCTTAAGTCCCTTGCAACAGATTCTATGCACATTACGTTGGATGGGAAATGGAGGCTAATATCATGGAGTTGCTGCTATGTACGGAATAAGTAAAGCTACAAACTGCAGAGTAGTACAACGAGTTTCGGACGCAATAATCGAGGAATTGCTTGCAACCACCATTTACTGGACACAAAATACTTCGGAAATAGCTACCCAATTTTTTGCTCAAGGTGGATTCCCTTGTGTAGGTGGATGCGTTGACGGTACGATGATCAACATTGATGCACCCAGACAATGAAGAGCAGTTTGTTAATAGACATGGGAAGCATGCATTGAATGCAATGATGGTATGTGGGCTGGACCGATCTTTCTATGCGATTAACGTAAGCTGGCCAGGCCAGGTAGTGTGCACGATGCAAGGGTATAAAGGAATTTCCGTTTGGCTGCGAATTTCAATGCAGGATATCGACCATTTCCAAATGCAATACTTTTAGGGGACAGCGCTTATTCTTTAGGTGAATGGTTAATAACACCACTAAGAACAAATCCGGACGTTCCAGTGGAACTGCGTTTTAACCGAGCTCATAAAAAGACTAGGCGAATCATTGAAAATAGTTTTGGTATGTGAAATGTACGAGCTTAAGTGCTTCCAATGTGGTTCTGTATATTTCGACCTTCAACAGCTGCTTTTTTAAAGTTGTTAACTCGTCATCCTCCGATTTTCTTTTCCTTGTTACATATTTCTCAAATTTCAGTTTGAATCGAAATTTATAGAGTAGGTATTAGAAAACATTTTTTTTTTAAGTCCAATAAACAATTTTAAGACATTAAAACTTGCTCTATATTTCGCGTTGGGTGCAATTAAATATAATAACATACACGCATACGTTTTTCACTTTGCAAATTTGCAAAACACGATTGTAAATGCAAAGTTCTCTTTCTAATTGGTGAAACACTTATATTTTTCACTTTGCAAAAAAGTCTGAAAAAATGCAAAGTCGGGAGAGCTTTGGTGAAACACATCGCACTTGTACTTTGCAGGAATTATTTTTTTTTTTTTTTTTTGCAAAATGAAAAGTGAAAAGTGGTTGGTGAAATAGGGCCCTGGACGTGGGTTCTGTTCGGCTTTATCTAATACGAGTTAATGTAATAAAAATAATAAATCCGAGCATGCACAATGCACTTGCTACTTTATCACCCCTATCGGGAATAGTATTTCCCCCGGAATATTTCCCTTTCTCACATAGGTATAGGGAATCATTTTCGAAAGGGAATTAAAAGTTGCGTCGGAAAAAAATAGGTATTGTGAATAATTTCGAAAGGGGAACAAAAAACTCGACGGAAAATAAATTTCCGATAGAAATATTATCACCCCAATCATTGAATCCGACGGATGCTCTGCGGAGGGAGTAGTACCTGTTTTGAACATTTCCCCTATCATTGAAAACGCCGGTAGGTAAGTGAGCGGATGTCGGTAGCGAAGTTCGCATTTCATGCCTATCATTGAAAACGCAACCGATCCGCGGTTCATACAAATGTTGTTGTTTTCAATCCGCATCAAAATCGATGCGGATCTCGAAGAGATAACACACATACACGCAATAAAAGTTTTATTTTTCGGAAATAAAGGATAAATTTAAAAAGTTTACGAACAGTTAATTGATCTTTCCGATTTAGAAAACAAACAACCCGTCCTCAGTTCCAGGCAATTGTGAAAGTTATGAAAAAACATCCAGACATCTTTTCCTCGCACTCTAAAACCTCTTCTAATGCTCCTAGTATCACTATTACTATCAATTTCTTCTAAATTTAAGAAAAATACAATGCTATCCATGTTCGTACACTTTATAAAAACAAAATCGAATAAGAAAAAATTTTCATTTGACAGCTGACTCGCTGGACTACAAGCAATCGGTAATGCGGTTTTGCGGACCGATAATGTAGTCCATCCGCCGTTTTCAATGATAGGTTTTCACTTGTGAAGTGATCAACTGCGGATCAGATTGAATCCGTCCGCAGAGCATCCGGCGGATTCAATGAAAAAAAAAAAAAAAAAAAAAAAAAAAAACTTTAGATTAAAAGCAACAATGTAAGTATTTTTCTGTGAAATTCTAAAAAAAAGATTGAATATTTTTGGTTTTAATGAAGGTCGGTCGAACGCAACAAATACAAAACACGTGCAGATAATTGTAGATCATATACACTTTCAAATATGTTTAGCACACTTGAAAGCACTTCGGAAAAAGATGATTAGGCTTATCCAATTTCGTGATCCTTTCTCTCTCCTAGTTGGTAGCCGACTTCTGCATGCGCTTAGCTTCACTGATGGGGAAACTCCAAATGATTTTTTGGTTTGCGGCAAAGAATCTTCCAACAAATATCTAAACATTGGCTTATTCACTCGGTAGTATTTATGGAATCTAAGAAAATTGGTCAAAGAGGCTTACTTATAATGGTATATCTAGGATTAGCTAGAAATTCAAATCCGATCGGAACTCGAATTGCAATACTATACTGTAGTATTGTCTCTGATCTCTACAACGCACATATGATCACTTGTTGCGTTAATGAAATGAATGCATTAAAACACCTCACGAATAAACCTTATTTCTAAAAGACAACATTAAAAAATATGTTTTAACTGAATATTATTGGATCTTTCAGAAGTACAAACAAACTAAAACCGAATGGCAGCACCCCACATAATATGCCGCTCTCAAAAGCTCCAAAAAGCACCAAAACCGAAAGTTCTTTGACAAAATTCAAAGAAAAACCCTTAATGATATGCTAACATTGACATATGGTAGCACTTCTCTAATGTGCTTCAGTCACTCACACCACACTGCTTATTTTGGTTGATGATAATAGCAAGCGAACGCAAGACGATCGTGCTCATTCTGCCCGTGGCTGTGTGGCAGACTGGTTGTGGTGGGATGTATGCGAATTTCAGGAAAATTACAACAACAAAATTCTTTGGAATGCCAGTGGTTTCGTTTTTATTTCAGTGGCAAGTCTTGTGTTTGAGTGCCGTGAGAGTGGCTACAGGCACCACTGGTAGAAAAAAGAGCTTCCCATAAGGCCTGTACTGACAATTTTTCTTGGACAGAGTATAGTTCTCGGAGAGCTTCGAAAAAAAAAACCTACAGCAATACGAACGAAACCAAAAAAGAATCATGTAAATCCTCCCAGGGGTTATCGAGTTATAACGTCATCGAGTTATACACCGAACGAATTATACACAGGGTGGGCCAAATACAAGTTTATGTTTAAAAATGCAATAGAATGAACAAAATTCGATTTTTTCCATGTATTATAGCTTTATTAGTAAGATCATTTATTCCCACACAACGTCGTTCAAGTGCTGCCTCGGCGGGATTCGTAATAGCGTATTCTGTCACTCCAATTTTTCAAGACCTTATTGATGGTTTCGGGCTGTAGCTCACTGTAGGATGATATTGGCCAACTGTCACTCTATGTGGATGCATTGGCTTCGCGACAATAACGACAATAATAGCGGGTTTTCCGAGCCCCAAATGCGGCAATTCGCCGAGATGAAAATGCGTACAGCTGGCGCGGTGGGTGCTTCATTTCGGTCAAAACTTCTTTTCAAAAAACGCTCCGTTTGGGCTACATAGCACTCACTTTGGAAATAAGTTGTCAATATTTCCCAACTTTGTTCAAGCGTAAAGCGACTCATTTCGTTCCGCGGAGATGTGATACTGACTTTCTGTCAAGAATTCGAGCGAGAAACTGCTGTCAGTGTCAAAATAACCTATGATATAAAAAGAAACCACTGGATGGCCCACCCTTTTTATATAGAAGATGTGATTACTCGAAGCTTTTTGATGAGATTCCTCTTATTATTTGTTGTTTCTTGTTCTTATAAGTCGTCATCTTTCACAGTGCAATGCGATCATGGCACAAACGTAAGAGGTAGTAGAATTTTAATGCTTCCCATAACACAAACAATCGAGCACTGTAACTGCTTCAGCATCCACTGGAATGGCCGGTTCGTCAAAAATGTTGTTATATAGATACATCGCACCTTTTCTCTAATCAAATTAATAAAAAAATAAATAGTTGGCGCAACAGGTCTGGAGAGACCCTAGGCCTAGCTTCTCACAACCATTCGTTTTGTGTGAGTTTTTCATTTTTGGAACGAATGGAAGGGATCTACAATTTTTATGCCGACTCCAAACGGCTAATTGAGAAGCTCTTTCAAGACATTTATACTCTCGGATGTTTGTCAGACGTTCGCGAGAGGTAGCGCAGCGGAAAAAAACCATAAGTTGGAATTTGGGTTTTTGCGGGACTCGAACCTGAGACCCCTCGCTTAGTAGTCCAACACACTAACACTAAGCCACTGCGACTACAACAAATTAATAAAAGAAAAGAGAAAAATAAACTTCATCATTGTTTCGGTTAAAAACAATCATGTAATTAATTGTAAATACCATCCATGGTTTTTTTTTTGCAACGGATCTTGGAAATATGTTTGTGCCGTGATGCATTTCGTATGCTCTCTTGTTCAAACCTCAGAACCTCGATATTTTCTTAAATACAAATTAAAACGCCATTAATCGCCAATATTATCCAATTTGTTTCTTTCCAGTGCAATATCCATAAGCGAGGTATCACGAGAAACCTACCCAGACGAGGAGGGTAGCTTATCAGGATCAATGATTAGTTTAGCGCATAGTAATAGCTCTACAAGTTTTCCGGCTGGCTCCCTATAGCATATAAACGTAAATAATTTTAATGCAAATTATAACACTAATAATTACCGCATTTCTAGTGATGGTAAAAACCAATTAAAAGACGACATTGAAGCGAACCGAATACAAATGTCGCTTTCTTCAATGTAAAATAATAATAATAATAAAGTAAATCTATTTAATTAAAATAAGTAAATTAATTAATAAAATTAAACAAAAACAAATTAACATGAACTCAAAGGTTAAAATTTCAATTAAGCAAAAATTAAATAAATAAACATTTAAACAACACATCCACCCCCTCTGTACCCATATATATATTACATAGAAGAGTAAAACACAAATCACGCTCCCGCCCTCCCCATTATAAATTACATCCTCATCTTCAAAGTAAAGATAAAAAAAAAACAGAAAAAAAGCAATTTACTAAACAGCAATTAAAAAGATTGAAATTCCAAATAAAAAAGTTAATTAAATACATACATAAACAAAATACAAAACCTAAAGATACATACACCAATCATTTTAGAGTAACCTATATAAATTTGTAGAATTTATAAAAATTAAACAAAGAAAACAAAACAAAAAATAAAACGAAAAAAAAAAAAATAGTTTTTTATCCGTAAATTAATTTGATTAAATAAATAAATAAACATGTTTATTAGTACGTGTAGTACATGTACCTAAAAGAAACAATATTACCTTCGTAGTTTTTGTACACCAGATGTCATCAACACTAAGGACCTGTATTGGGATAGGGTTGCTAATTTGGTGGTTATCGCCTAGGTCGTTGTCTGACAGTGGAAGGCATTCAGTGTTGTGGCCGCACTTCTATTTGTTACCAAGTCAATTATTGTTAATTTGGTCGACGGGACCCCATACGACTGTGTTTTCTAGAGCCTTTCCAGGAATTGTAATCGTTTTTATAAAAAAGTGTTTAGTAAAGAGTGTTTTCTTTTTTTAGATGTATAGAACTTTAAGTTGGCAACACTATTTTAATTGGCGGCCATTTTGTCAGCTGTCAAGTTGTTTATTTTTATGTGGTATTCGATTGGGCGCTCTCAGATCACTTTTTTTTTGCTCTCAGAGCAGTTTTTATGTTCGTTTGGTACAAAAAAAGCAATCTTTTTCAGATTTCAGAGCACTTTTGCGAATCTAGATATTTTCTCAGATTTACCAACACAAGTGGGTTTGAGTTTGACAGCTGGTGGAGGACGTTTAAGTTTTCGTAAAATTGTTCTACAGCAAAGAAAGGCATTGCATCGGGTGAATTAATTTTAGTAAATTGGTTATGTAGATTAGATTAGATTAGATTGTGAGGCGGGAGAGCTTTCAATGAGCTCTGGCACTGCGGCTTCTTAGAGGAGCCTATTGTGCCTTCCCTGATAAGTTCTTAGAGCCATATTTTCACCCCAGAGGCCGTCAGGAAGACCAGGATCTTCTCTGGGTGTACATTAGCAAGAGATGCTAAATCAATGATTTCATCACCAAGGACTTTTTTCCTGAGACGACAAAGGGCCGGACATTCTGTGATTATGTGAAGAGAGGACTCGTCACTCTCGAGACAAAGTCTACAGATGGGATCCGGTGAGACGCCAATGTTGTGGAGATGTTTTTTCACTCGACCGTGGCCACTGATTATTCCTGTTAGTATTCTCAGGTTGTTTTTGTCCAGATTGATCAAGAATAGTGATTTTCTGGAGGAGAATTTGGGGAAAAATGTTCTGGTGCAATTCTGCCCAGCTGTGTTTTTCCAGATCTCGTTAGACTCTATACGAGATTGGTTCTTGATGTAGTTCCTGAAATGGCTTTTGCTGACTCCGCAGAAGGGTTCAGGTCCGATGAGTGGAGTGGTTGCTCCGACTTTAGCCAGTGAGTCAGCCGATTCGTTACCCTCAAATCCTCTATGGGCTGGAATCCAGTGGAGGATGACTAGGTTTTTCTTAGAAAGTTCATAGATGTTTGAGAATGTTTCTAAGACAAGTTTGGATTTGATGACAGATGAGTCGAGAGCTTTAAGAGCTGCTTGGCTATCTGAAAATATGAATATGGTTTTTCCACGTATGTTAGAACTAAGATTTATTCTAGCGCAATGGTTGATTGCAAGGACTTCAGCCTGGAATATGGATAAGTTTTTCCCAAGGCTGACTGACAAGTTCACCTGGTTTGACTCACCGTAGATTCCAGAGCCAGTCCCTGATTCCATCTTAGAACCGTCTGTGTACCAGATGATGTCGAGTTGAGATGGATTAGGTTTGTATTTCTCCCATTCTTCCCTTGGGGGGATGATTGTGGAAAAGTTTTTATGGAAGACATATTCCGGTAGCATGTCATCAAGAGGCATGCTGAATGAGCTTGAAGGCTCAATGGTGTCGAATAAGGACAGATGACCTCCTTGATTGGTATAGGGGTCAAAGTTGTTCGAATGGAACAGGCGGTGAGCTCCCAGTCTGGCTTCCATTTGAATATAAGTTTGAAGAGGTGTTAGACCAAGGATGACATTAAGTGCCATAATCAGTGTGGAGCGTAAGCAGCCCGTCATACAGTTTCCAGCTATACGTTGGACTCGTTCTAGCTTTTTGACTGTGGTGACTTCGTTAGTCTTCGTCCACCAGACCACGGCGGCGTAGGTAACCGCTGGTCTTACGACGAGCGTATAGAGCCAGTAAAGCATCCGAGGCCTAAGACCCCAGTTTTTACCGCAGACACGACGACAGATACATAGAGATCTGGTGGCTCTGTTTACGGTACGTTCAATCTGCTGGTTCCATGATAGTTTACTGTCAAGGATAATTCCCAGATATTTGGCTTCTCGAGAGAATTCAATGGTTTCGCCAAACAAGGTAGGGCGAATCAGGAGATCAAGTTTCCTCCGTCTAGTAAAGGGGACTATAGTTGTCTTCTTTGGATTAACAGAAAGACCTTCTTTATTACACCATCTCTGAACAACAGATAAAGCGTATTGCAGTATTTCTGAGACCGTGCTTTCGAATTTACCACTGACGACGATTGCAACGTCGTCGGCATATCCTACGGCATAGATCCCTTGATTTGTCAGGAACTGAAGTAAATCGTCAATGACAAGGGACCATAAGAGGGGCGAGAGTACACCCCCCTGAGGACACCCTCTGGTCGTGAGTGCCGAGATTTCCACATCATCGATGCGGGACTGAATTATTCTGCTATTCAGCATTGACATTATCCATCTTCCAATGATGGGAGATAGATTCCTATTGTTGAGAGTCCTGTGGGTGGACTCATAGGACGTGTAATTAAAAGCTCCTTCAATATCAAGGAAAGCGACAAGACAGATTTCCTTACAATTAATGGAGGATTCAATTTTTGTTACTAAGTCATTGAGTGCTGACTCGGTGGATTTACCTGGTTGATAGGCATGCTGAGACTTACTGAGCGGAAAATGTTTTAGCGCTGCATCCCTTATGTGTCTATCAATGAGTTTTTCCATGCTTTTAAGAATAAAAGACACGAGACTGATGGGGCGAAAGGATTTCGGGCTTGAATCCAAATTCCTCCCTGCTTTAGGTAAGTATATAACTGTTACTTTCCGCCAGGCTTCCGGTATGTGACCGTAGGCTAGACTGCAGCTGAACAGTTTGGTGAGTATGGGTACCAGTACATCAATTCCTTGCTGCAAAAGTGCAGGAAATATGCCGTCTTCACCTGCTGCTTTATACGGCTTCAGGGAGTTTATGGCCCATTTAATGGCGTTCTGGTTGCAGATTTGTTTCGCAATTTTCCAGTCCCCTCTCGTCGGCAGACAAATCCGCTCGAGTTGGGGGGATAGGTTTGTTGCGAGAGGATCAATAATGGTTGAACCGGGAAAATGAGTTTTAAGTAAGAGTTGAAGTGTCTCTTTCTTATTTTGTGTCTGACGACCGTTCTCATCGGCCAGTGTGCCTAGAGAGATAGTCCTATCAGAGGCAAGAACTTTATGGAGACGGCAGCTGGAAGGAATATCAGAAATGTCTCCACAGAACCGTCTAAATGATTCTTTTTTGGCCTTTTTAATTTCTTTGTTGTAGTTGGTTAGAGCACTGGAGTAGGTTTGCCAGTCATCATTGCGTTTTGCTTTATTGAATAGTTTCCTTACTCTAGATCTTAGTTTTTCGAGATCTTTGCTCCACCAGATGGTTTCCCTTTTGTACTTTTTAGTCTTTAAGGGACAGTTTTCCTCGAATGCAGATATTATAGAAGATCTTACCAATTCGGCAGAGTGCTCTAGTTTATCTTTAGTATCAATTCGGGATATTTTATCGTTTAGAGTATGACCTAGGTGCTCTTTATAAGAGGTCCAGTCTGTGTTTCTCTTAGGACGGTATGACGCAATTTTAGAATTGGGTTCGTTAATTTCAAATCTGATATGTCGGTGGTCTGAACATGACGGTTCGGTAGACACATACCAGTTGGAAATTAGGTCGTTAGATGACGATGTAGCCATAGTGATGTCTAAAACTTCTCTTCTAACTACGTTAATGAAGGTTGGTTCCCTCCCGATATTGCATATATATATATTGTTGCACGTTATAAAGTCAATTAAGGACTCACCTCTATTGTTGATGTCCGAGCTCCCCCAAATTGTGTGATGTGCATTTGCATCGCAACCGAGAACAATTTCTGTCTTGGTGCGTTGCGCATGCTGAAGAAGATTCTCTACCTCAGCTGGGGGGCATGCAGATGTGTCACCAGGGAAGTAAGCGGATGCTATAATGATCTCTCTGGTGTTGTTTATCTTCACGATGGCAGCTGTGAGGTCACTGGAAATGAACTCTGTCAATGGGAAGAAATTCATGTTATTATCGAAAATAATACAAGTTCTAGGTCTACTGGATGAAGTGGAATAAATAATTCTACCTGTAGGTGTTGAGAGTCCTAGAATTTTGCCTTCTGTGCTAGTCCATGGTTCCTGCACAAGGGCAACGTTTAGACCGTATGAGTTCATGGTCTTGGTTAAGACTGCCGAGGCTGCCTTAGCGTGGTGAAGGTTGATTTGAACAACCTTCATGTTTTAGAGGGGTTAGGGGGGACCTTTCTATGTGAGTCCCCTCTTTTTCCGCCGTCTCGAATTTGTATGGGCCGGCTTTTTCCTGGAGGTCTTCGCACAGGGCCAGACAATAGCTGTCTGGAACCTGGTTGGGCTGGTTTGCAGCTAGACCTGGCAGTGGTAGAGGACGAAGGATTGTCCCTTTTGTCCCGCTGTGGTGGTTTGTTTGTTCTGGCAGTTGTGGGAGCGGGCTTAACCGTTTCCTCAGCTGCCTGAGTAGCGTTGTTAGAGGTGCTAGCGGCAGAGCTGGCGGGAAGCGACTGAGCAGCCTCCTTGGGCGCCTGCTCGCTTCTTATAGGCTCTCTCTCGTTGGTTGATGTCCGAGAGTAAGGATTCTTCTTAATCGTGAACTGAACCCGGTTCATATTAAAGAACGGTTGATAGTTCAGGTCCTTAAGAAGTTTTACCGAACACTCATCCATCGAGATGGTCAGAGCGAGACCTTGGGCGTTGGCAACCTTCCTAAGAACTTTCCAGTCTTTGGTGGGAAGAGCTCTGTTTTGCAGCCTTAGAGTCCGCAAAAAAAGCGTCCGCGGAGCGGGAGGTTCCAGGGAAGTGCGCTGTTGTCACACATGGTTTAGGGAGGTCATTTCCTTCCACTAACCGTAGCTTCGCGTTCTCCCAAGGTGAGATTATGTTGATGATGCTTGCTAACCAATCCCTGGTGCCAGTGTCCGCGCAATTGACCGTCAGCCACCCTGGCTTGTACGAGCAGCCCAGAAAACGTATCTGTGGGCCATCGTCGGGGAGCTTATTCACCTCCCTAATGATGGCATCTTCCACCGCTTTTTGATGTACGGGCTCGAGGTGGCCATCTGGGAAATTGTCCAGAAGGAGTCCTACTTTTACGGCTCCTGCAACGTCAGCGAACAAAGGAGCATTAGGTCTAGCTTTCTTGCTTGGTTCCGCAGGAGAGTTGTTGCTAGACCGAGGTCGCTTGACGGCTGTGGATGCTTCATTGGTCGTTGGTTCATTGAGGACTTTCTCCAGTGCCTCATTGTATGAAAGACCATCGACAAGAAGGCGCCTTAGCTTCCTCTTGTTGGAGGTGGTCAGACGTTTTCTTTGAAGGGATAGTTTTTCTATCCCCAGGTTCTTAATGGAGTCGGTCTCGGGAGCTTCAGAGCAGCTCTTGTAGGCCTCCTCCGTGAGCACGGAACTCACCGTGTCGATGGAATCTAAGTCGCTATCGACGTTAGGTCGGTCAGGACGGTCTGTCCGTCCATCGCGACTGGGTTCAGCTGTTGGCTGACAGACGGAGATAGGATTATCCGTATCTCCATCAGAAGAGGTTTTTATTATTTTTGGATCTATTTTGTTCCCACGAGTAGCTAGGGAAGTATACTGTCCATCCGCACAGAGCCCCGCTTGTGCAGATAAGGCTAATTGAAACCGGAGGGCGCCTGGTATCCGGAGTACACCGTTATCGACTAGAGCAATATTTATTGGGGCCCTCAGCCTGGACGGTCATGGCACGGTACGGTTGACGCCTCTAACCCAGCCCCAGATTTAATGGTTTACTCCAACCTCATACTAAATGGAACACGACAAACGATTGAAACGTTAGCGTAGAACCTTGGCTGACACTAACCAGTTAGACTGATTAGCCATTTTCAGGCGGGCGCCCACGTGAAGGACTATAGAATGAGGATTTGTGCCCAAGCCCGGCACAATGTATAAATATTTAAAAATCAATCGAGACGCAAATTTCGAATGTTTTAATTTAAAATTTAACCAGTGAATGGAAAACGCTTTGAAAAGTGTTGAAGGCTACACATATTCGAATCGCACGAATATTATCACAAAAAAGAGCAAGTGACGTTTTTATGTTCGATTAGCCACACATATCTGAAACCTGAGAGCGAATCTGAAGAAACCCAAACGAATACCACATTAGTTTGGATTGACATTTCAACATGAATAGACTGACAGCTGAACAACGCTTCCAAATTGTGCAAATTTATTTTGAAAATCATGGTTCTGTTCGAAAAACGTATCGCCCACTACTTCCATTCTAGATTCTACGGTGTTTAGCGATAATATCACGTTCACGTTCTACGAATTTCGAAAGCAAAAAATGTACCCTACGAAGGATTCTGTAACAGTTCTTTCGGGGTTCGTAGCAAAATTCCGAATACGACGGATTCTGTGATAGACCCGACTACAATAGAAGTCTTTCACTCATTTTTCGTAAGCCGTACTCCTGTATTCTGCATTGTCAAATTGTACCCCTATTTTTAATTTCGGATTGAACTATTTTGTCTTGCCCTTGATAATTATTCTTTATCTCTTAAATTACAAAACAAATTTTACTTTCTTCTGCCACTATTTAAAAGTGTTTCCTATAAGGACGGGAAATAGGAAAATAGGGCTGTATCAGCCCTATTCTGATATTCACGTGAATCGTACATTCGATTCACCCACTCGATTCCCTTTGACTCTGCCTTTCCATTCTGCTTTCCATCGGGTGAACTACATTATCCAAACCAATTTGACATTCAAGTTAGCACGTGTTCATGTGAAAATCATTAGGAGTTTATTTTTGAAATTGAAATAAATGTATTCAATTTGATCTCTATTTATGACTGTCTTTGGAAGATGGATAAAGTATTTTGGTTAACTAAAACAAAAAATATAAACAAACAGATATGGATATTCATTATGGAAATTATTGCTGTAAATTGGTCTCTGTTTGTTGTTCTAACCCTAAAAATGAATAATCTTTATTCGTAAGCAAATAATCCCGCTATAAATTAGTTTTTACTTACATTTTATCAACCACCAACCGGACAAACGATCCGTTTACTTTCAAATCCGCATCATTTGACATGCGGATCTGAATTGTATAGGATGTATTCGTTCACGTGAATAAGGGAATATTACGCAGTATTAACGACATTGACGAGGTGAATCGAATTCGAATGAATAGTAGAATAGTGTTCAGTGAAAATTGAAGAAAAATTTCCCCCGATGAATAGCAGAATAGGGCTGATAACATCGTTCAAATGTGTGCCGCGGTTTCTTTGATGGCACCAAACCGGTTAAATTTTTGTCTGATTGTTTACTTAACCGGTTGTCTCGTATTTTTGAAATGCCACTGCGTTTACACTGACGAACGTTCATTTTGCTAATAAAGTTTTATCATTTGGACGTGCTGCTCAACCGTGTTACGGTGATTTGGTGACGTCAGTGTAAATTCAGTAACGAATTACTGTGCAAAATGTTCATTAAAACAACTATTGGCATCACTGGATAATCATTCTAGCAAAGTTGATCAAACTGATGCGCAAAAATAACAAAAAAAAAACCTTCACAGAAATATCTGATGCGTTGTCGATTCACCGGCAAAAAGTGAGAAAAATGTCGGAAGGAAAAGAAAAGCAAGTAAATAAACATTTTTATCAATAGATTAATAATGCTTTTGACAGAAAAATTTATAAATTTTTGTTGACTTCTTTTGTTTAATATTTCTCACAAACTATGCGTTTTTAAACTCAAACGTCATATTCAATCAGCAACGCATCAGCAAACTGTGCATTGCACCAGCATCGCAAATAAGGCCACGGTTATAGCCATACGTAAAACGAAACCGTAAAAGATTACTTTTGCTTTTTTTGACCACTTAAACTTGTTCGTTGAACTCAATCTTAGTCTTAAAATGTTGCTTTTGAATTAAAAAGTTATGTCGTTTTCCATTGGGCAAAAAGAAGCGTCCGGAAGAGTCCGGAATCGAAAAAATCACTTCTGAAACCGTTCCATTGGCACAAAAAATACTCTTCTGTTGATTCTGAGGAGAGAATTTCGCTTCTGGATTTGAAGCAGGGTTGAAAAATGACTTACAATTGTACTTTTTTCGATACAATCGATTTCAGAAAATACGCAAGTACGATTCTCCCAAATTAAGTACACTCAGGCGAACATTATTTTACTTAGAAAAATACGTAATTACAATTCTTTCGAATTTAATACAGATACAAATCCATAACGAACCTAATACTACATTTTTTTCCTGAGTCTGAAAAATTGCAAATTGATGTTATTAATAATGAGTTTCGGGCATTAGCCGACTTCGAACAAATCAAACAATTTAAAAATAAATCAATTTCCGCTTTTTAGACTGAGATTAGTTTTCTCAAAAACGAAAACAATGAATATAAATATTTAGAAACATATATCGAATAGCTCAAGGTTTGCTTTCAATTCCCCACTCATCGGCATGCGTTGAAAGGATATTTTCGTTTCAAAATATTATTAAAACGAAGTGCCGCAATCGCTTACAAATTGAAACTTGTACTTCTTTAATACAGACTAAAAACTTAATACGAAACGTGTCCTGTCATAACTTTACAATAAGCAAGGACCTTATTGAACAAAAGTTGCAAAATGCTGATCTTCTTGAAGACGAACTTTTGGACTAAAAAAAAACAACTTTATTTATTGCAATATTTTTGTTCCTATTTAGTACCTACCTAAGGTAGAGATATAGTTAAGTATTTATGAATTACCAATGTGATTACTTTGTGATTTTGTTTTTTTTTTTTTTTTGTTTGTGAGTAGTTTTAGTTATATGAAAAAAAAAAAAAAAATAAATAAACACAGTAAAAATCATAAAGAAAATCATTGCACTCAATGTATGTCTCTATATTAACCAGCCAAACGAAAAAAGTACAATTGAACCCATTTTTGTACAATTTGCATTTAGTTTTCAGTACAATTCGAAAAGCTCATTTTTCATCACTGATTTGAAGTCAGAATCCACTCAAGAAGCACTCACACAAGTGCAATTTATGTATTTTATACCAGTCAGATGACAGCTGCCGTAGATTATTTTTTGGCATTTCACCTAGTGATGTGTCAAACCGATATTTTTTCAAACCGAGTTAAACCGGTTTAGAATTGAAGCAAACCGAGTTGCAAACCGAGCTGCAAACCGAGTTAGTCGACTCGATTTGCATGTTACAACTCGTTAAGAAATCGAAATCCAACACGACTATACGAACGGGTATACGTAGCCAGGGATGGAAAATGCCATTTTCGATTTGTACTGAAAACTGTTTGAAGATTGTACTGAAATGGAGTCAATTGTATTGAAAACAGTTTTTCGTATACAATCGCCCAGAAACATCGGAATAGAAACAACTTTTGATTTTTCGTTCAACATTTTCTTCAAGCCATGGGTATTTTTCTTTCCATTCAGGCTGAAAACGCACCTAATATTTCTTCTTTTTTTCGTTCGTACATCGTTTGAGCAGGTCTAAACACTTTTGAAAAAAATTAGGTATGTTTTATTGATAGCATTTAACCAACCTGAACAAACTACTTACTCATCAACAGACAAAAGTAAAAAGTAGAATCTAGTCAGCGTTTTGTGCAAAACTAAAAACAAATAGTTCGTTAAGTGATTTGATTTTCTGTTTTTGGAAAAATACAAGTTGCAAGAGGATTTTAAAGATACAGATAGATGAATTGTATCGAATAAAGGCAAATTGTACTTTTGTACTTGAGCAAACTCATTTGTATCGAATTCGATACAATTGTATCGACTTTTCCATCCCTGATACGTACGTAAACGGTTCATTCAAACCGAATTACCACCTATGGAGATGGACTCGCTCAATTGACAAAAACCACCCTCGCTCATAAAAATCATAGTACATACACATTGCAGATGCGAGAAAACAGGAGTAAAGAGAAGAGCACAGCTTTCCAATTGGACTTTGCATCTTGCATGCTCAGTAATGTGTTTGTACATTGTGTTTATTTTTCTCACACGCACACCTACCTAACCAATCGAACCGAGATCCGAAACCGAGTCGTGTGTTGATATCGGTTTATGCATGCGTGGCATTTTATTATTCGGTTTTCGGTCGGTTCGTTTCGTTTCATTGGTTTTCGCCAACTCGGTTTGAAATAAAAGCAACTCGGTTTAACTCGGTTTAGTAGTAACTCGGTTTAAACCGGTTTACCAAACCGAGTCGACACATCACTAATTTCACCAATACTTTTGTGGATTCAATCAGAAGCAGTTTTCTTGTTCCATTGGATTTCAGATTGAGTCGATCCCCGAGTGAAACCAATGGAAAACGACATTAGTTTATCAACTTTGCAATAGTGGTAGACGCCATTATGCATATCTATCATAATTATGTGAATTTTGGTTTTCTGTTGCTACTTTTTTTTCTACATTAAATATGAATATTTTAATAGGCCAAATCCCCACATAGAGCCAAATTTGTTTCCAAACAAAACAACAAACATTTCAATTCAACAATTCTTTTAAAATTCAGACACAACTGATTTGTTAAGTATTGACAGAAATAACATTTTGAATTCGACTTTTAATAGAAAGGGACATTTTTTGTCCAATCGACAAGTGCATAATCGACTCGACACTCGCAATAGCGATCAAATACACGGACTGTATTATTATTATTATGATCAATTAACATACAATATTAAATATATATGCTAACATATTTTATATATATAAGCAGTGTCAGCGTGTTCATTGCCTTCAATGCCTACGTGACTTGGCACCCACATGAGCTTCAGTTTTTCGGATCTTTTGATGAGAGTGATGAGATAGTCTCTGATCAAATACACGGACTGTAATAACCGTTCAGACTTAACAACTCCTTGTAGACCATTTCTTACTACTATACAAAGGGATTTGGTAAGTAGTCCAGCCTATACTCGCTAGAAAATCAGGGTCGACATTCTGTAAGGCGAAACGTTTTAGAATTCCCAACAAACTGTAGTTTCCTGTAAACGCAGCATACATACTTAAATAAACTTGATCAATGAAACAGTCTCTTTTACCTTAAAGCACAAATTTATTTTATAGTAATACATTATGCTTATCCACGTAGCGATTATCCGTTAAATACAAATTGCAAACGATGGTAGGTATATAAAATAAGACTATCACATGAATGAATGAAAGTAAAAGGAAAATTCGAATAAAACTGCATTGATTACCTACGCAAACTCAATCATTGTGTCTAGGAACGAATTTTTGTTCAAAAGCTTGGTGGTTGCAATAACAAATTCCACATTATTGTCCTCTTGTTGGGAAAGGAAACGCAGGGCTGATATTTCTGCGAATGTGCACCCACCAACGAAAAATACCAATATAACACGTGGTACATTTAACGATGAACCCTCGCTTGGTGTGGACGACTGGCGACCATTGATTCCAATCAATTGGGCCTGGAAATCTTCAAACGTTCGACCTGGCAGCACACTTATAGCACTCTTAAGAGATTGCCAACCGAGAGGCTTAAGACTTTGCTCCACGATACGCACGGTCAGTGGGGCGTAAAAGCTATGAACGTAGCTTATGTCCTTGGGCGCTATTTCCACGACGTCGTCGACGGTAAGATTGAGAGTCTAGGAAAAAGTAACACAAATATTTTACATATGAACTAACATTTAATTTAGAAATAAGTGGTTTTGTCCCCTTAGGAGATAATTTGAATGTTTGTTTCTTAATTTTTAAAACCCGTTGAACATCGGCAGTGTGTCCTGATGGGATATTAGTTGACAGAAATTAATGTGTTGCTTACCTTTCTTAGAACTACGTATGGTCTTGTCTCGATCTGTGTCCTTAAAAGTCCAGCCTTTTCTAGGTTACTTATTGTTAGCAGTACTTGTATTCCATATACTTGAACCAACTCACGTTTGTAGTAGTCCAAGACCTATAAAGTGAATTAGAGACGGAATGTAAATATTTCTGCAGAAACTAAGAAACCTACCTTCTGCTTAAATCCCGAAGCAGCCACACATTGAATGCAAATCAAACGCAAAACATTACGAAAATCAGACTTTTTGGCAATCAAATCTTCAATATAAGCACTTGGTTTGTCAATATCCTCACAGACCATAAACTCTTGTTCGGCAGCCAGATCATCTGTAAAATCATACGTATCCAAGTACTCTCTTATCAATTCTGCAATGGTTGTATGGGTGGCAATTGATTGCTTCTGTACCAAGAGATCCGGTAGCCTGTCTACAAACTTTTTCATATCTTGGACTGATTTGCCTTGACAGCTCGCATCCATTAGAGAGCTAATTGATTTTGCATTCATCGAAAGGATTTTACCCACTTCATTGAAGTTCTTGTCACGCAACTCTGCATAGAGTTTTTCCCCGGAATTCAAGTACAAAACCTTTTTTTCTGTTACTAAATTGGCCTGAGATGTATCTTCATTAGATTTTGCAAAGTTTTTTCCCGGAAAAATTACTTTATTCTGATGAATCGCATAAATTTCATCAATGAGTCCTTCATATGTTAGCTGAGTTGCAAGCGCACTCATAAGATCTATACTGCGGTCCAGTATAATCAATTGGTCAATGGCGCCCTTATCCGAGTTGAACATCGTCTTGTCTTCGGTGCCCATCAGTTTGGCGTGTTCCCAAACCTTTTGAGCAAAATTGCCTTTGCCGTAAATCTTTGGGATCCGTCCGTAGATCTTTTGGATGCTGACTAATCCAATTGCAGCTTGGTACAAACAAGTTGGATCTCCATCCAGAGCCAGATCCCTGAATCCATTTGATAACTCCATCGAGAGCACGTCACTATCAATTGGAAAGAAATTCCACGGAAGATCTTCAATCTTTGCAAAGTTTCCATAGACGCCTTTGATTTCAAGTCGCTTAGTACAGAGGCATGACTTACGGGGTACGAAAAATAAATTGTAAGATCTACCCGCAGACTTCGAGCTGTGAATATGACCGGCTATGATGTCCATATGCTTTATCTCCGGACGAGTAATGTAAACAATGCTTTTCGCATCCTTGGGAAAGTTTGTTTCTGAACGTAAACGCAGTAATTTGATATTTCGATCGGAAAAAAGTGTGGGGCTAGCAATCAACGATATCGGCCCAAGCAGATTGTCGTCCAGGACTAGAACTCTGGATCCATCACATTTTTCAAGCACTTCTAGGAGTTCACGGCAAGCAGCTTCTTGATATAACTGAAGATTCACTCGGGTACTCCCGAGATACGGAAACATTTCGGAAAAAAACAAAATGTAAATCGCTCGTAAACAAAAGTTCGCAGAAGTTTACTCCCTTTTCCAAGTGACATTTCGTGAATCAGCTGTCATTGGTAAGTTACCAGCGCTTTCAAAAATGTTCTATTGGGAAGTGCTGGCGAGATGAACAAGAGACATGGAGATAATGGAAGGCAAAAATGGGTATATTTCCAGTGGAAAGGCGGCTGCCTACAGCTGTTTTCCAGAAAAATTCATAAAGTCACGCATTCATGCTCATTTCTGATAATTTTAGTGAGTTCGTGAATTCACCCGCAAGATGGAGGAAAGTTGGTGAACTCACCACCGAAATTCATAAAATTTTCAAATATCCTGGAAAACTGGTTTGGCCATGTTCACTAGGAAAATTTGAATTTTGACGGTTGGCAGGTAATTTGCTTGCAGTGAATATATAATTAATACGTTTCTAAAGTCGGAACCACACTTGTAACGTGTGTTGTGATGTGGAGTGGCGTGTCGCTATCACTCCAATGGATTTTATATGCGTAGAAACATATTTTTCTCGTGTGTTGTGTTGCAGTGTGTCGCGTTGTGTCGAAATGGCTCCTGTACCGATTGCGCCACAACGCTCTACGGCGCAATGAAACGAGACATATATATTATCTGAAATTGCATATGTGAAAGAAGGAGCACACATGAACTAGGAAATCCATAACGTCAAAAAAGCAAAACAAACAAAATTTGAATTCATATTGTTACATTCAGGCTGGGATTCGAAAAGATAAAACACTATTCTGTGCAACTGTTCCAATAAAATCACTTTATTTACACTTTCCAAATTGTCGTGGTCACTCCCGCAAGGAAAAAAGAAAAGAAACAAAAAATTATTTTTTTTTATTATGACGTCCCCTAGAAACAATTTTAGGTGTTTGTCCCACTGTGAGGACAAACTCAGATCCAAAATGCTTAGTCACATTCGGGCGCAAGTATTCGAGCGCTACCCCACTGTAGCAGTAATTTATTATTTTTTGGTTTAGCAGAGCTAAATGGTTAAGCTCCGCCCCCTGGCACGGTATCATGCCATGGTATGCCGAACGACACACCAGGCCGAATAACGTGAAGGAAAAGACACCAACAACACTAACGAAACCAGTTACCTCGATTCGTTTTTTTTTGTTCATGTGCAATGCGAACCTACCCAGCTGCACAGGCGATGAAGGAACTTCGTCGTGATTGCGAATGGAATTTTCCACTCGTTTATGGGCGAGGGGTTAATGTTGCTGTGCGTCGGCATATGGCAACAAGGAAGTGTGCGGGGTACGTAGCTGCATCGAGAAGGAGCTAACTGAGTAGTGAGGTAAGTGTGCGGCGCATGGCGAGCACACTAGCGAGGTATTTTTTTTGTTTTTTCTTGCGGGTTTTTTTTTTTTGTTGTGTGGGATGGCCAGATGGTGGTGTGATACGATTTTTGTTTGCTGGAGCTAAGGCCTCTCAACCATAATGCCATAAATGCTAGTGTTAGTTGATTATCGCATAGCGGGACATTAGAGTGGCGTGATATAATTTTTTTGTATTGGCTTGGGTTTTGCTGGTTGGCAGCAAATGGAGTACAGTCAGTCGGATTTTGGTCACTCAAGGAATCGGTTGGTCTCAGAGCCACCGGGGTCATTTTTGCGAAAGTTGTTTTATTGTATTCTCGTGTAGTGCGTGGAGCGGGGGCGGATTAACCCTGAAGTATATCGGGTTTGATGGCATAAAGAAATTAGCCAGTTAATTAATTTTACCTTCGTTTTTTTTTTTTTCGTTGCGGACTTATGTGCAGTGAAATTGTGTTCGGGAGGTCGGTAATCCAAAAAGTTACCCCGACAAACGTTAAGACCCTCCTCCCCCGTCTCCATTCTGGTGTTCCGACCTCACGCCCGGACCCAGCCACGAGGACAGACTTCGCGCGACAGTGCGATCATTAACCAAGTTCTTGGGAATGAGCCAGGGGCTCCATCCAGTAATTGCGGGAGCATCCGTCCCATGACAACTGTCCCCAAGGGATTCTACACGTCCAGACGAGGACGAAATATTTCGCCTCCGACGAGAGGACGTAATGGGCCCGAGGCCAGCAAGTACCAGCAGAGGTCAGCGTTTTGAGGAATTACGTTGTGCGAGTGAAGCGGCAGCTCTTTAATGGTCGTCGACCTATAAACGCTAAAGTTTTTTGTGGTGCCTGTGGAGTAATCTTTTGTAAACTTTTCGAGAGGCTAGAATAGTCAAATCGTGTGGATGGCGTTATTTAACGGATAAGACAAAGAAAAATATGAATATTCAAAGTTAAAATTAGAGTTTTTTTTTTTTCATATAACGGTAGAGTATTTTTTTTTTTGTAATTGAAATTCGATTAATTGGATGAAGTGTAAAGAAAGTGCGCAACCGGGTAAAGGAAGGTAGGGTTATGTGGAAACGCGAGCGGGTTGACGTGACTTATGTTGCGAACGCGGTTTAAATTCATTGATCGCTCAAATTTGTGGAGTGAGTTCCCAGTGTTTGAAGAGTGTGGGGTGATACCCAAGGGACCTTACTTATATATATATATTCGAGAATATTTAATTTCCTTCCCAAAGCATGGCCAGTTCCAGGAGGCGAGGTGCACCACGTCCCAGGAGAGTTGCAGAATTGTATCGGGTGAGTACCTGCTTTGATATTTTCGATTTTGTGTTTGGTATATTGGCGGTATATATATATATTTAGTGTTTCCGACCGTGGGCATCCCGGAAAGGGGGTTAAATCGTCGCATTATCCGAGATAGTCAGGGGAAAAGAATCTGATATAGAAATAACCTGTCCTTGACATACCGGTCGTGGCGCTATTCTATAATATTTATGGGTTATAAGAACTCTTATTGTCCCGTGTTTGAGGGATTTGGCCCTTCCGGCAATTTTCTTTTGGTTAACGACCTACCGTTCTGATGAGATTAACCGCTCGGGAACCATTTATAGTTTTTTTTCTCATATAAAGTAATTAAGGAAAGTAAATTGAATTTTGTTTAGTGGCTTTGGTTGCCTGGTCCCGACCGCGGAAATTAGGATAAGTTAAGTTGAATTAATAAATAAATAGCTTCTTGTGTTATATGCCAGGTTACCGGCTTATGGAACCAATTAATTCGAGTGTTTATTCTTCTGTAGTTTTCATTTTTTTTTTGGAAAGAAGCCCACGAGGGTTTCTGGTTCTTTGTTCTGGCTTCTTTTGGGCGTCGGCGTTCTTGAACGGCGCAGTTGGTGCGTTTAGTAGTCCGGGAGAGAGGTGTAGCAGTGAAGTTCTGGGTGGACATTTTCTTTTCTTGGGTTTTAATGATTTTTCCACAGGATTTTTGAATGGACACTAAACCACTCCCAGTGGTTCCGCAATTTTGTACGTGGTGAATCAAGGAAGCTAACGATGGCGCAATACTAGACAGGTAATGACGGTGGCAACGGGAGGGAATCAGGGGGATCGATGAACCAGGGATAGGCTAGTCGGTAGGGATGAGCATAAGGGGTCATTTCCGAGAATTTTTAGCACGTCGGCGGTGGCCACGGATCGGTCTGCCGTAAACCCGGTGGACGCAGGGTGGGTTTTCGTGCATGTGTGAATAACACCCAATCACACGCCAGGAAACTGTTGAGGGGGGGAAGGGATGGATTTCTGGTCCCGTGAGTAGTGAGATAGTAGGTTATGTTCTGGAGTGGAACCAGGTGGAGTTAGGGAGTTTATATTTGAGGCCTGAAAATTAAACGTGACGACAGTCCAAGGTGGGAAGCAAGACACCCCCCCCGAAGCCGACGAGCTAGTGATCGAGCAACCACCAGCAGGCCAACGCTTCTCAGGCTTGGACACCCTTCGCCTGCCGCTGCCCGGACTGACGGGAGGTCCTGTAGCCCGACCGTCATAAGGGTGGACCAAAAGCAGGGAAGGTTGAGGTGGCGCTAAGAGAGATTTAACCGAGAACCACCACAGGGTGACGTACTTCGTGGGAATCTAAGTTCGGTGCCATGGATTTATAATTTTTTTTGGTTAAGGTGAGGCGATCTCTCTTAGGCGGCACTTCGTCAGGGTGAACTACGTATTAAAATTTTTTTGTGAAACTACCAACCAGTCACAGCACCCGGCAAATTATGTTACAGGTGGCGCCCAACGTGGGGCCAGAATTCATCCCCTAATTTCTCTTGTCAGCAGTTCCTATTGCCCTCCTTACCGTCTGGTTTGGTCGACGCACAGAGTGCAACCATCAAAATTTTTTTTTTCCTTCTAAGGGATCAACTCCTTAGATAGGTTAGTACAGTTCTGTTAGCAGTAGTAGTCTAGGTGGCATGACAGGTATCATTTTTTTTTGTATCTTTTTATTTGGTTTTTTTTTGCCTTTCAGTAAAGCACCTATGTCCGGTTAGTCGGAAGTAGTTCCTGACTTTCGTCAGTTGCATAGGGCACGATTCAAGTGGTAAGGGATTTTCCCTTGAGAGTTTGAGGGTTGTGGTATTAGTTGTCCCGGGTTGGAAAGTTTAAATACATTCCCCCGGCTGCAATCGATGTTTTTTTATGATTCTTTTTTTTTGGTTTTGAGGAAAGAGCGCGGTACAGTCTAGGAGGCATGGCCAGGTAAGCGGTGGAATATTCCTGCTTACGTCTGTTGCATTCTTCGTTGACTTACTCGCAAACGTAGATAGATTTAGAAATTATAGCGGCCATGGCCAGAGAGGCGGTTGAAATTGTTCCTGCCTAACTCTGTTGCATGGAGCGCTACCGGGAGACGTCGTAGCGCAATTGCGTCTACTAGCGCTTCCCCCACTTACCCATTTAGATACCTATAAGTGGCGTTATCGCCAGACCAAGCTGTTGAACTGTACTTACCAGATCCAGAACCCCCGTTTCCTCCTGGGGAAGCCACCGTTCTTTATTATATGATATAGCGAATTAATTACAATCGAGTAAGCATTTGTGAGATAGATAAATTTAGTCGCAGATTTTTTTTTTTGGTGACATCCATAGTTGGATAGTAGTTTGGAGAATATTTTTTTTTTTTTTTTTTTTTTTTTTTCTAGTTTTTTTTGAGAATATAGATATAGTCGGTTGTTTTGGCAGAGTTAGCTATTAAATTGGACTTTATCTAGAATTACACAAGTAGGTATAAGTATAGCTATAGGTACACGTTAGTATAGGATTAATTATAGTTCCGGTGAAGGTTTAGCTATTAGGAATACAATTAATTTTAAGATAGAAGGATGCCCCCTAAACCCATTCTTCGGAAGAGTAAGACCTCAAGGAAATCCTTGGTGGTAGGTGAGTCGGTTCCTCGAGGGAATGCTTCGGCACCGTTTCCGGTGGCCATCGGAGTTGCGGGCTCTCAGCAGCCGGATAACTCTCCTTCGGGAAGCGCGGCACGAGTCATACCGGATGATGATCCACAGCCAGGAACCAGCCAGGGGCGCGTTCAGATTCAATCGGAGTCCGATTCGGAAATAGACCAAGGAGAAGATTACGTCCGTAATGTAGTTAATGCGGCTCTGGGTCTGAGTAGAGCGGAAGACATGAGGCTCATGCGTGAAGAACTCAGGAGCACTAGGGAAGAGTTGCGTCAGGAGATAGTCAGCGTGGTGAGGGAGGCTTTAGCCTCCAACAACGTGAATGGAATGGCGGGGGCGGAGGCCATTCATCCTCCACCATCCCCACCTTCCGTTAGGGCACAGGGAAGTAGCTCTCCACCGCGACAAAGCGCGAATGTCACGGAATTTATTAACCAGCTCGATGCAATGCATTTTGACCAGGTTACTCCCAATCGGGGCGATAATGGTTCAAATCCGTCCGCTCAGTCAACTAGTCGAAGAATTTACCACTTCCACAAGTGGGGATTGTCCTTCAACAATCAAGATATGACGGTGGATGATTTCCTGTTTAGATTGGAGCGGTTAAGGGAAGGTTATGGAGCCTCAGAAGAGGACATCGTTTTGAATTTTCATCATTTTGTGCAGGGACAGGTAGAGTCGTGGTACTGGATGTTTGTCAAAGCCAATCCTCGATTGTCCTGGACGTTGCTCAGAATAGGTTTAATTGAGCAGTTTCGAAGTCTTGAGACCGACTCGGAACTATACCGTAAAATGTCGGATCGTCGGCAAGGGGACACCGAGCGTTTTGATGATTTTTATGGAGCCTTGCTTCAGCTCAATTCCAGACTTCGGACCCCCAAGTCCAATCGCGATCTGATGGAGCTAATTAAGCAAAATGTTCGACGCCGAATCGGTGAGTTACTCATAACCTTCAAGCCCGATAGCCTAACAGACCTGGTGTACGTATGTAGAACCACCGAGAAATATTTGGGAGATAATGAGGGGCGAAGAATGAGAGCCGGACCGACTAACCCGTACCGCAGAAATATTGGGGAATTGGGAGAGTCGGGAGCCACATATCCCCCAAGAGCAATCGCCGACGAGGTAGCGGTCTTAGAGCGCAACGATGATACACGGCAGTACCAATGTTGGAACTGTAGGGTGGTAGGGCATTCCTTCCATGAATGCCCCAGCCCACAGAGAAATCTGTTCTGTTTTAGGTGCGGGTTGTCGAACACGACTACCCCGAGATGCCGTAGGTGTTCGGGAAACGCGAGGAGGAGCAACGGAGCATCCGGAGACGCTTGCCCTCCCGACCAGCCTCCGGACGATCAGTAGGAATTGCCACGCAGTCCTATCCCATTCAGTACAATTATACCCAGCCAATAACCATTTTAAAACGCGAGGTTCGCCCAAGCGTAAAGAAGAGTAAGCCTCTTAACCCAGTCACAGGTAAAACATTACGGGAACGGCAGCTTGCGTATAACGCAGCTAGAGAAAGAATATATGGGCAAGTTCAGGTTAAGAGGACGTCGAAACTCAAGCGTTTAAGAGAAAAATTTAGAATTAAGAAATTGAAATACAAATCGATCGCAGCCACTACCATCCGAAGTCCGCGGGAACTCGATCCTCGACCCTATGGTCGGGTCGCGATATTTGGTACCCGAATGGAAGGTTTGTTAGACAGTGGGGCGGCCGTTAGTTGCTTGGGAGAAGCAGGTTGCAAGCTCTTGCGGGAGCAAGGCCACCATTATAAACCTTTTCACTCCGCAGTAAGCACCGCAGACGGGGTTCGTCAACCGATCATCGGTGAAATAACCACGCCGGTAGAATACAAAGGACAACGGGAGTGGATAACCTTTTATTTAGTACCCACATTAAAGCAAGCTTTGTACCTGGGGGTAAATTTTTGGCAGGCGTTTCGTCTGGCCCCAGACGTCATCGCCGACATTTTTGTAGAACCACCTCAGGAGGAGGAAAAATCCTCAGATTGTATTCGCAAACCGTGGGAATTGACAAAAGAAGAAACTAGAGAGCTAAGTTCCGTCTTAGATAAGTTTCCGTCGTACGCCAAGCTCGGTCTAGGTAAGACCAGTATGGAAGAGCATGTGATAGACACGGGAGACGCGGAACCGATCAAGCAACGTCACTATCCCGTATCTCCGGCGGTACAACACCTCCTATATGAGGAGCTGGATCGCATGCTGGCTCTTGGAGTGATCGAGGGAAGTTCAAGCGCATGGAGCTCTCCGGTAGTGCTCGTAAGGCGACCCGGGAAAAATCGCTTGTGCCTGGACTTCCGAAAGGTCAACCAGGTAACCAAAAAGGATGCGTATCCGCTTCCTCATATGGAGGGGTTGCTAGGGCGCCTGACAGATACACACTATATATCTAGTGTGGATCTGAAGGACGCCTTCTGGCAGATACCGCTGGAGGAAAGTTCGAGGGAGAAGACGGCGTTTACTGTTCCGGGTAGGCCATTATACCAGTTCCGTGTGATGCCATTTGGCCTATGTAACGCGCCCCAGCGGATGACGCGGCTCATGGACAAAGTGGTACCGCACGAACTGAAGGAGAACGTTTTCGTGTATATTGATGACCTTCTGATAAGGTCCTCCACATTCGAGGAGCATCTCCGTATTTTAGAAATAGTAGCAACCAAGCTAAAAGACGCGGGTCTAACTATTAATTTGGAGAAGTCCAAATTCTGCTACCATGAGCTTAAGTATTTAGGCTTCATCGTAGGAGACGGCTGTTTGAAGGTAGATACAAGCAAGGTATCAGTTATCCGTGAGTTCCCAGTTCCAACCACCCCCCGGCAGGTCCGGCGATTCATGGGAATGGCCGGCTGGTACCGCAGATTTGTTAGCAACTTTTCGACGTTAGCGGCACCCATCACTGACTCACTAAGAAAGGGAGTTAAATTCAAATTCGGCGAGGAAGCCCTCAAGGCTTTCAACAAGCTAAAGTCCTTATTGACCACAGCTCCAATCTTGGCCAACCCTAACTTCGAGAAGGAATTTTTTATTTTATGCGACGCATCAAATTCAGGCGTAGGTTGCGTGTTGAGTCAGAGGGATGAAAGCGGATCAGAACGCCCCATATATTTCTACTCTCACAAATTGAATTCAGCGCAAAAGAATTATAGCGTGACGGAGAAAGAATGTCTGGCGGCAGTCCTAGGAATTAGAAAGTTCAGAGCATACGTGGAGGGATCCAAATTCACCGTGGTCACCGATCACGCTAGCCTGAAGTGGTTGATGGGTCAAAAGGACCTAAGTGGCCGGCTGGCACGGTGGAGTTTGGAACTGCAAGGACATATATTTGACATAGTTCACCGTAAAGGAGCGCAGCATGTCGTACCGGATGCGTTGTCCAGAGTTTATGAAGTAGAGGCCCTAACGGGGAATCCAGTAGTACCGAACGATAATCTCGGGGTGCTATGGGTAGATTTGGGCGATCCCAGCTTCCAATCGGAAGAATACCGTCAGTTAAGAGACACTATCTCGAAAGATAAGGAGCAGTTACCGGACTTGCGGGTGGTTCAGGAGTGGGTTTATAAGAAAAACCGCTTTAGCACCAACCAGGACGTATCCGATTCGTCAATCTGGAAGTTATGGGTGCCGTCGGCGTTGACGAAGCGTCTAATCGAATTAGCACACCTACCACCGCAAGCTTCCCATGGCGGTATCGGCAAAACACTGGATCGGTTACAACAGTTATATTATTGGCCGAATATGGCCTCACACGTTAAAGATTTTATCGGGAATTGCGATGTCTGTAAGATGTCCAAGGCGCCGAACCATACTCTTAGAGCCCCAATGGGTAAAGCATTTGAAGTGGAACGGCCCTTCCAGCATGTATTCGTAGACTTTCTTGGACCGTACCCAAGGTCTAAGGCAGGAAACATCGTCATAATCATTCTATTAGATCAATTGACTAAATATGTGATTTTCAAACCCTTGAGGAAGGCAACTACGGATACCACCATAGCCTTTCTGAGAAATGAGGTCTTCCTTACCTATGGAGTACCTGAGACGTTGTTGTCGGATAACGGCAAGCAATTTATCAGCGGATCGTTTAAAAAATTTCTCGAGTCCTTTGGTATCAAGCATATACGGACGGCTTGTTACTCCCCGCAGGCAAATGCTAGCGAGCGAGTAAATCGGTCGATACTGGCAGCCATCAGGTCATACTTAAATACGGACCAGCGTAACTGGGATGAACACCTTCCCTCGATAGGATGCGCGCTTCGATCGGCTAAACACGCCGCGATAGGCATATCTCCGTACCAGGCGTTGTTCGGGCAAAGGATGGTGGAGCATGGCTCAGTGTATGCGATTCTTAGGCAGTTGAACGCGCTAAACAACGCGGACATTGAGGTATTGCCGAAGGCAGACCAAATGAATTTGTTGCATTCGCAGCTGAAGGAATCTTTGGCGAACGCTCATGAAGTATATGAGAAGCGATATAACTTGCGTAGTCGTGAAGTGAAGTACCAAGTAGGTGACGAAGTGTTCAAACGCAATTTCACCCAGAGCGATGCAGCTAAAAGGATCAACGCTAAGTTCTGTCCGAAGTATACTAAGGCTAGGATAAGGAAAGTAATTGGGAAAAACCTGTACGAGTTAGAAGACTTACACGGGCTGAAAATAGGGGTATATCATACCAAGGATTTGCGTCACTAGGTAAATAGAGGAAAGCCTAAGACCGAACTCTGCAGCTAAATCGGAGGCATGTAGGAGGCCCGGCTTCTCTGCGTGAGCATGAGACTGTCGTGGTCACTCCCGCAAGGAAAAAAGAAAAGAAACAAAAAATTATTTTTTTTTATTATGACGTCCCCTAGAAACAATTTTAGGTGTTTGTCCCACTGTGAGGACAAACTCAGATCCAAAATGCTTAGTCACATTCGGGCGCAAGTATTCGAGCGCTACCCCACTGTAGCAGTAATTTATTATTTTTTGGTTTAGCAGAGCTAAATGGTTAAGCTCCGCCCCCTGGCACGGTATCATGCCATGGTATGCCGAACGACACACCAGGCCGAATAACGTGAAGGAAAAGACACCAACAACACTAACGAAACCAGTTACCTCGATTCGTTTTTTTTTGTTCATGTGCAATGCGAACCTACCCAGCTGCACAGGCGATGAAGGAACTTCGTCGTGATTGCGAATGGAATTTTCCACTCGTTTATGGGCGAGGGGTTAATGTTGCTGTGCGTCGGCATATGGCAACAAGGAAGTGTGCGGGGTACGTAGCTGCATCGAGAAGGAGCTAACTGAGTAGTGAGGTAAGTGTGCGGCGCATGGCGAGCACACTAGCGAGGTATTTTTTTTGTTTTTTCTTGCGGGTTTTTTTTTTTTGTTGTGTGGGATGGCCAGATGGTGGTGTGATACGATTTTTGTTTGCTGGAGCTAAGGCCTCTCAACCATAATGCCATAAATGCTAGTGTTAGTTGATTATCGCATAGCGGGACATTAGAGTGGCGTGATATAATTTTTTTGTATTGGCTTGGGTTTTGCTGGTTGGCAGCAAATGGAGTACAGTCAGTCGGATTTTGGTCACTCAAGGAATCGGTTGGTCTCAGAGCCACCGGGGTCATTTTTGCGAAAGTTGTTTTATTGTATTCTCGTGTAGTGCGTGGAGCGGGGGCGGATTAACCCTGAAGTATATCGGGTTTGATGGCATAAAGAAATTAGCCAGTTAATTAATTTTACCTTCGTTTTTTTTTTTTTCGTTGCGGACTTATGTGCAGTGAAATTGTGTTCGGGAGGTCGGTAATCCAAAAAGTTACCCCGACAAACGTTAAGACCCTCCTCCCCCGTCTCCATTCTGGTGTTCCGACCTCACGCCCGGACCCAGCCACGAGGACAGACTTCGCGCGACAGTGCGATCATTAACCAAGTTCTTGGGAATGAGCCAGGGGCTCCATCCAGTAATTGCGGGAGCATCCGTCCCATGACAACTGTCCCCAAGGGATTCTACACGTCCAGACGAGGACGAAATATTTCGCCTCCGACGAGAGGACGTAATGGGCCCGAGGCCAGCAAGTACCAGCAGAGGTCAGCGTTTTGAGGAATTACGTTGTGCGAGTGAAGCGGCAGCTCTTTAATGGTCGTCGACCTATAAACGCTAAAGTTTTTTGTGGTGCCTGTGGAGTAATCTTTTGTAAACTTTTCGAGAGGCTAGAATAGTCAAATCGTGTGGATGGCGTTATTTAACGGATAAGACAAAGAAAAATATGAATATTCAAAGTTAAAATTAGAGTTTTTTTTTTTTCATATAACGGTAGAGTATTTTTTTTTTTGTAATTGAAATTCGATTAATTGGATGAAGTGTAAAGAAAGTGCGCAACCGGGTAAAGGAAGGTAGGGTTATGTGGAAACGCGAGCGGGTTGACGTGACTTATGTTGCGAACGCGGTTTAAATTCATTGATCGCTCAAATTTGTGGAGTGAGTTCCCAGTGTTTGAAGAGTGTGGGGTGATACCCAAGGGACCTTACTTATATATATATATTCGAGAATATTTAATTTCCTTCCCAAAGCATGGCCAGTTCCAGGAGGCGAGGTGCACCACGTCCCAGGAGAGTTGCAGAATTGTATCGGGTGAGTACCTGCTTTGATATTTTCGATTTTGTGTTTGGTATATTGGCGGTATATATATATATTTAGTGTTTCCGACCGTGGGCATCCCGGAAAGGGGGTTAAATCGTCGCATTATCCGAGATAGTCAGGGGAAAAGAATCTGATATAGAAATAACCTGTCCTTGACATACCGGTCGTGGCGCTATTCTATAATATTTATGGGTTATAAGAACTCTTATTGTCCCGTGTTTGAGGGATTTGGCCCTTCCGGCAATTTTCTTTTGGTTAACGACCTACCGTTCTGATGAGATTAACCGCTCGGGAACCATTTATAGTTTTTTTTCTCATATAAAGTAATTAAGGAAAGTAAATTGAATTTTGTTTAGTGGCTTTGGTTGCCTGGTCCCGACCGCGGAAATTAGGATAAGTTAAGTTGAATTAATAAATAAATAGCTTCTTGTGTTATATGCCAGGTTACCGGCTTATGGAACCAATTAATTCGAGTGTTTATTCTTCTGTAGTTTTCATTTTTTTTTTGGAAAGAAGCCCACGAGGGTTTCTGGTTCTTTGTTCTGGCTTCTTTTGGGCGTCGGCGTTCTTGAACGGCGCAGTTGGTGCGTTTAGTAGTCCGGGAGAGAGGTGTAGCAGTGAAGTTCTGGGTGGACATTTTCTTTTCTTGGGTTTTAATGATTTTTCCACAGGATTTTTGAATGGACACTAAACCACTCCCAGTGGTTCCGCAATTTTGTACGTGGTGAATCAAGGAAGCTAACGATGGCGCAATACTAGACAGGTAATGACGGTGGCAACGGGAGGGAATCAGGGGGATCGATGAACCAGGGATAGGCTAGTCGGTAGGGATGAGCATAAGGGGTCATTTCCGAGAATTTTTAGCACGTCGGCGGTGGCCACGGATCGGTCTGCCGTAAACCCGGTGGACGCAGGGTGGGTTTTCGTGCATGTGTGAATAACACCCAATCACACGCCAGGAAACTGTTGAGGGGGGGAAGGGATGGATTTCTGGTCCCGTGAGTAGTGAGATAGTAGGTTATGTTCTGGAGTGGAACCAGGTGGAGTTAGGGAGTTTATATTTGAGGCCTGAAAATTAAACGTGACGACAGTCCAAGGTGGGAAGCAAGACACCCCCCCCGAAGCCGACGAGCTAGTGATCGAGCAACCACCAGCAGGCCAACGCTTCTCAGGCTTGGACACCCTTCGCCTGCCGCTGCCCGGACTGACGGGAGGTCCTGTAGCCCGACCGTCATAAGGGTGGACCAAAAGCAGGGAAGGTTGAGGTGGCGCTAAGAGAGATTTAACCGAGAACCACCACAGGGTGACGTACTTCGTGGGAATCTAAGTTCGGTGCCATGGATTTATAATTTTTTTTGGTTAAGGTGAGGCGATCTCTCTTAGGCGGCACTTCGTCAGGGTGAACTACGTATTAAAATTTTTTTGTGAAACTACCAACCAGTCACAGCACCCGGCAAATTATGTTACAAAATATTCACTTATTTAGTACCAAAACAATATCACTTTAAACAATTCTTAAACGTCTCAATCCAATCGCTTTATTCACTTTATTACTTTACACTTATCTATCTCTCAAAACAATATCACTTTAATCAATTCTCAAACGTTTCAATCCAATCGCTTTATTCACTGTATTTCTTTTCACTTATTTATCTCTCAACCGATTACTCTTTCGAACTTAACACAATCGCTGGCTAAAAATCAACTGTCCATCTCTGTTGTCAACGCGCCCCTTTTATATCCGCGCTGCCACCTATCGGCGAATATTCTAGAAGTAGATAGATTCCAGATGTATATTCCAACTCCAATCTAGATTGTACTAGAATAACTTGACATTGGAGATTCCAGTCTCCAATTGGAAGTGGAACATGGAGTGTTACCAGGTGCCCGATTCACCACAATTCCTAAGTGTCTGATTCACGAAGTGCCTGATTCACTAAGTGTCTGATTCACTAAGTGCCTGATTTACCACAATATAAAAAAATGACAGCACACTAGATAAGTGTGCACAGAACACGAAATGACAGACCACACCACAACACACCACACTTTACAAGTCTGGCGCGGGCTTAACACTTTATAACTGCCTTTTATCAAGCATGGTCAATACAGCTACGAATAACATTTCAAATTCCATTTTTATTAACAGAGTAATTAAAAAAGTTTCTCGTAAAATTGAGCACAAGCAAATTCAAATTCAATTAATTTGAATATACATTTTAAATGCAAAATGGATAACGTTTTAGTCAATTAGTAATCTTTCAAGGCTGTTATAATTCGGCATGAAATGTTTATTGCTTATTATTTATTATTTCAAAATTTCAAAACCTCAATACTTCGTTTTCTACATTTTAGTACGTAGAAATAAATTATAATTTTCTTAGGTTAAATATCGCAATTTGTAATGTTTATTATCAACATTTTTATAATTTTAGCCCTAGTACACCAAGCACTTCTTAAAATATATGATAAAAATTAAATATTGTCAATATATAGTTTCACATATAAAAACAGTTCCTTGTGTTGTGAATACAACATTAAGGGCCGGTCTATTTACAGCTGGTTAGAGCTTTGGTTACGTTAGTTACCACGGATTTAGGTTAACCCATGATTATAAATCATTGATAACCAATGAGTATCTGTTGACCGTTTTTTTTTTCAATTCGGTCATCAAACCATATCTTTGCAACAAATCATTCCATTTTTCCAGTTTATTTGTCATTAAAACGGCCATATTATTCACTCACTTTAATCCGGGTTAAGGTATAAACCCGGATTTAAGTGAGTTAAACCCAAAAAATAAACGCAAGTCCATAATATTCAGTAGTTAAACCCGAACATAAACCCATTTTTTTAAACTTGACAGCGTTTAATCCGATTGGATTTAAACTGCACTCTGGAGACCAGTTTAAGTACTTTAACTCGGATTAAAACACAATTTGATAATATTCACTCCTTTGTTTAGGTCACATTTTTGACATTTCTTCGCTTGCAGGAGGCAGGAAATAAAAATTGAAATAAAATCAAAAAAAAAGATCAAGACGCGGAAAAAAATGGATTTAATTCTCGATATTGACGAAATGTTGATGTCTTCGTCGTCAGCGGATAATATTATAATTAAAATAAAAAAAAAAAATATGTTGCTTTTTTTTCATCTTTTAATTTAATAGTTTTTTGAAAATATTATTAATTTATTAAAAAAGGAAAAATAAAAATCGTATTCATTCGTCTTCTCTCTCTGCTTCATCGTCGACGGGTGACAGACTTTCATTTTTGCGATCACTGCTTCTGTAGTCCTCATCATTCACTTTGCCGACACCTTTCATTTTAGGTTATTTTTCAATTTATTTTAATAAAAATGAAAAACCAAAATAATTTAACATAAAATGTGAAAAACAACAAAAAACAAATGTCATTATTTGTGAAATTTGACATTACGTAGGTTTAAACCGGATTAAAAACGGGTTACGGCCATATTATTCACTCTCTTTAATCCGGGTTAAAGTCTTAACCCGGATTTAAGTGAGTTTAACCCAAAAAATAAACATAACATAAACCCATTTTTTTAAACTTGGCAGCGTTTAATCCGATTGGATTTAAACTGCACTCCGGAGACCAGTTTAAGTACTTTAACCCGGATTAAAACACAATTTGATAATATTCACTCCTTTGTTTAGGTCACATTTTTGACATTTCTTCGCTTGCAGGAGGCAGGAAATACAAATTGAAATAAAATCAAAAAAAAGCATCAATACGCGGAAAAAATGGATTTCATCCTCGATATTGACGAAATGTTGATGTCTTCGTCGTCAGCGGATAATATAATTAAAATAAAGAAAATATGTTGCGTTTTTTTTTCATCTTTTAATTTAATAGTTTTTTGAATTAATTATTTTATTATTATTAATTTATTAAAAAAGGAAAAATAAAAATCTGATTCATCCGTCTTCTCTATCTGCTTCATCGTCGACGGGTGCCAGACTTTCAATTTCGCGATCACGGCTGCTATAGTCCTCATCATTCACTTTGCCGACACCTTTCATTTTATGTTATTTTTCAATTTATTTTAATAAAAATGAAAAACCAAAAACAATTTCCCATAAAATGTGATGAACAACAAAAAACAAATGTCATTATTTGTGAAATTTGACATTACGTAGGTTTAAACCGGATTAAAAACGGGTTAAAGTTTTTTAAATCCGCATTTAAATCCATCTTTAACCCAGCGGGTTTAATGCATGTTTTTCAGTGAATAATATGAACTTAAGTTTAAATTGTCGGGTTTAAAAAAATCGGATTAATGGTCGGGTGTAAAATTAACTTAAACCTGAGTTACACCCGGAGTGAATAGTATGGCCGTAACTCACCACACTGAATTTTGATTGGTGGCCGGTCATTGGTTGATTTTTTGTATTTTGTAGCTCAAAGCTCACACGTATTCACAGACAGGGATTGAAATTACAAAAACAACAATGTAAGCAAATGGGTTTTGGGGAGATAGACGTACGAAAGATATCCATCTCTTTTAATTCCATTATCTTTGATAAAAACTCATTTCGTTTTCCATGGGATTTCAGATTTCGTGAACAGCCAGCTGATTTCGAAAGTAGAAAAATTGCTCTGAATCTAGAAAAAAAAAGAAGATTTTTCTGTCCGAATCTGCGTTGCCAACCAATTTTCACGAAAAAAACCTAAATTGAAAAAAAAGATGCCTTTTTCAATAAAATAATGCCTAAAATATTTTTTTTTTTATGTAAATTGGAACAATAAATCAAAAATTAAACACAAATATAAAAAAAATTACCAAAAACAATTTTTATTTAAAAAAAAAACTTAAATTATGTATAAATTACAGAAGAAATAGAACAAAATTCATGATCATGACTTTTTTTGTCAACATTTTTTAAGAATGTTTAAAAAAATAAAAAGTTAGTATACGTTGAATCAAAAAAAAAAAAAAAAATATATCCTATATATATACATATGTATATATATTTGAAATAAAAAAAAAGATGTCTTTTTGGAAAAAAAAAGCCTTAAAGTCTTAGCTAATGAAACAATGCCTAAAAGGCATGAAAAAGCCTAGGTTGGCATCGCTGGTCCCAATGGAAAACGACATAAAAACCTCTGATATTTCGAGCTAAAGAGGTTCTAATCACGTGCCGTTTTGATTATTTTAACTCCCGTTTGAGAATACATATATGAGCAACACAAAAGCTTGTTTCGAATGCCCGACCGCCAATCATCTTGCTTTTATTATTATTTTTGTGTTCCGTCCAATTCATGTATCATATCCTACTAAATAAATGAGTATGTATGCGTGACTTCATGCATTTTTTGGAAAGCAGCATGTTGCTACCTAACCGCCTTTTCAATTGAAAATTATTATCTATCTCTGTATTCCATTATCTTTGCTTCCTGTTTTGACAGTTCAAATGAAAAATGCCCAATCAAAGAATAACGTCAAAATTTTAAACTGCAAAAACAAAACAACTGTTGTTTCAATAAAAACAATTCCTAAAACATAAAATAATTGGAAATAAACTGTTATTAATAGCAACAATTTCATCAATGGAAAAAACTAGCAACCAAAACGCTAAAGATCCAGTCAGAGTGGCACTGAGGAATCTAATCGCTAAGTCTGGGTATGTGCATACTTTTCGCTCGATACCCCAGCCCATTAAATGTCTGCATCCTATTTATAAACATTTGTTTCGTTAAAGTGCAAATTTTTCATCTGAGGATGTTTTACGCGAATTTCGCCTAACTAAAGAGAAGAGTTCGAATAGAAAATTGTTAAAAATCTTGGAAATTATTTCGAAACATGAACCAAATGCAGCTGAGCATCTAAAAGAAACTGGTAAGAATCTGGAAAAGTATGTAAAGAGTGTATACGATGAGAAGTGTCAGAAATAAATTGTGTTTTATTTTATTTAAAGGAAGGACCCACTGTACTGCTTACTTCAATTTCTCAATCATTTTTCCGAGATAAATATAATGCAGGCACCTCGGAAGAAGGAAATATCGACGTCGACGCCCTTGCTAAGTTCGACAAAAATATTCGATGCGGTTACACCGGAGAATGTGTCCAATGTAAGTGTGTCTAGAAACGTTTTTGTTTTTATTTTTTCTTTGTCACTTGAAGCGAGTAAATTTCTTTTGTCGGGATAAAAGCATAGGATGATATGTTTAGAAGGTGCCCGCTTTCCTCAAGGCGTTAGTGTCAATTCCAAAACTATTAACTTCTCATGTAGTCGGCAAAGCATAATGTCCCTTCTGTCACAATATATCTTTTAAACTTCATGTTTGGCAGGGATCTTAAGATTGATTGGCTGGTATCTCCTTTCGAATGCAAATAGGTGGACTAGTTGTTTCGGATCGCCCTATTTATCTACACAAAATGTAGGCGAGAAACAGATTAACACAGCGACAACAATAGCAACAGCGAATTAAGGATTATCTCTAACGTTGACGTCGCTGTCGATGTTGCTCTGCTAATGTGTTCAAAGTAATTAAAATACATTGGTTCTAAAAAGTTGTCAAAGTTGCTGTTGCTGTGTTAATCTGTTTCTCCCATAAGCGTCTTCGTTTTATCCATTACTTAATTTTTTTTTTTTGAATTCGACTACTTAAATCTAGATTTTCCATTAACGTATTCGTGCGCAGAGTAAGGTGACTTTAAAGTTTGAAGCCAGAGTGTAGTGTCGCCTAAAGAAACTTCCATGTTATACTTTGCGGACGAAAAATTGTGTGCAAGTATTTTAGCAAGCTTCAAAATAGAGAAACGTTTTTTTATTGTATTTTGTTTTCCATTTTGTTATAGCTAATTCGTTCATTCTGCTTTCAGATAAAGGAACGTATTGTTCAAGCTGCTTGCGGCGGTATAAGCAAATCCGCACAAAACACTTCCATTGGAAATGTTCCAGCCCTTGTCAATACGCCAAATCTATTTCCCGCGTCCGACAAGAATCGAACCGATGCACTCTGGGATTTCCATAAAATCGATATGATGTCTTTTCAGCAGAGCAATATTACTGCCATTCCAATTTCGAGTCAAGAGAATCTCCTTCTATTCGATTTACTCTACTGTTTGACCGGAATGCGTGGATCATACATAATACCAGAGGAGAGCAAAAGCGACGAATACAGTCTGAAATTTAAAATTTCTGACCAAATTCATAGCTCACTGAGAGATATCGCTCAGGAGATCCTGCCCTTGGCATCCCATTACACATGTGTTCAGAAATTTATTCAAAAAGCCAGCTTTGCCAATTGCGGACAAGTTTTGCAGGCGCTAAGTGCCTCACTGAGGGATCTTGTACATGATTACTATGTAAGTTTGTTTATTTTCCATCAATTTTTGCCGTTTTAATATACAGTTTTTCTGTGCAGCTTCTACTATCACAACTTGAATCGGAATTGATGGCTGAGAATCTTACATTGCACAAAATGTTGTTTTATATCCGTCCTACACTTAATACCATGGAGGTGCTAGCTGGTGCTGTTTCGGACATTGTTTGTGTAAGTTAAGGCTGCTGAACAAGAAGATGGTGATTTGATAGTTCGTATTTCTATTTCTAGAACGACTTGCGTGGCGGTCAGGCTTTAACATTGTTGTACGATAAAATAAGCTCGCTAACAGGCGATGAGGAATCTCAGAAGTTCATGATACAATTGACGCAGCTGGCTGCTGTACCGTACATGGATATACTCCAACTTTGGGTACAAAAAGGTGTCATTAGTGACCCACAGCAGGAATTTCTGGTGGAAGACAATGAAGTTATACGGCGAGAGGAGCTGCCGGAGCATTACTCTGCCGACTACTGGGAAAAGAGGTGAGTTAAGTTTTCTTCCTGTGAATTATTTTATTGCTGTTCAGATTCGGGATATATCTTCCTTATGATGGCAATGGGTATATGATTCTGAAACAAAATTGCGCTGTCATATTACCCGTGTAGTAACATTACAAATATTACTCCAACAGTCCTTCCTAAGCGACAAGGTCTGCCATGTCTCTTTAAATGACTTCAGGCTAATTAGTGTTATCATTCTCTGAAAGAATCATTGACAAATCTATTCGAAATCAGTGAAAAAAGTGAGTAGCGAGACCATTGTCTTGTTGGAGAATGGAGACAATTCAAGAATCATTTGTATATAAGCAATACCCGAAAATATCATTTATAGACATTAAAGTCCCCTTCAACATTGTCAAAATTGTGGCAATTTCCAACGCACTCTACAAGCTTAAAGTATAAAGCCTGAATGTTTGGAGAGCAAACATGTAGAGGTCAGTGTTCAGCTGTGCGCAGCAGGGCAGAGTGGTATCGTCAATTATTTTCTCGGTTGCATGTGAGACTTTCGCAGTTGAAAACATCTGACGATTGAATTTGTCTTTTTCCGTATATTAAGTGTGCACTCTAATAACTGAGCCACTGCGTCCACATGAAGGCCACATCTTAAAGTGAAACTAGCTACAACCGTCGGATGTCAGATCCATTCTTTTATACATTCCTAATCAGAGAATCTTAGAAATGTAACAACTCTCTGGTCGGCGATATGAACATTCAACTTAGCACGATTCTGGACAAAACGGTTTATAAAATTCCTTTCGAAGGAATAATATAAAATGAAAAATAGATTCGTTGTGGAAGGATTCACGGGACACTGTGCGTACAACTCTAGTCTAAGTGTGTATTCCTAATCGGTTAATTACCTAACCTTAGTATATTGTGACAAAAAAAAAAGTATAGCCTTCTGTTCCAATCAAACAGCCAAGAAGTATCATTACTTTCATTCACATTCCGTTTATATTTCTTCTTCGATTGCACAGATATACATTCCTTTCGTTTTAGGTATACAATTCGTCGTGAGAGAATACCTCGCTTCTTAGAGAAGGTGTCCGACATCATTTTGCGAACTGGAAAATATCTAAACGTCATTCGGCAGTGTGGCAAAAAAGTTACCCCACCCCAAACAATGAACCTTCAGTTCTCGCCAGCGAATCAGCATCACATCACAGTCATCCAAAATGCTTATCGTTTTGCCTCGAAGAATCTGCTCGAAGTGCTGCTAAAAGAGAACGATTTAATGGGACATCTAATGTCTGTGAAGCGTTATCTGCTCCTTCACCAGGGGGACTTTATCACTCAATTCATGGACGCTTGCGAGGAGGAGTTGGCCAAAAACGTCGACCAAGTCTTACCGATGAAGCTGGAGAATCTCTTAGGTTTAACATTGCGGCTATCGTCGGCCAAACATGATCCCTACAAAGATGATGTACACTGCGAGTTGCTCACTTATGATTTAGTCACACAAATGTCTAAAATTATCAACAACGAAGAAGGTGAGTACGCACCGAGATAGACTGTTGGATATGGGTTACGAGAGTCGTACATTTTCAGAATATTGGCAGTCTCACGATCGACTGGATCTGGTCGGATTGGAGTGCTTTGCCTTTAGGTACGAAGTCAAATGGCCCGTATCGTTGGTATTAAATCACATTGCCATCTCGAAATATCAAATGCTGTTCCGACAGCTTTTCTACTGTAAACATGTCGAACGACAGTTGTGCAAGTGAGTACAAATTATAATGTTTTCTCTGCTGCTTAGATTATACCTAATGAATGATGTGCTTCTGATACCAGGGTATGGAAAGAGAACAGTACAGCGAAAAAGTTTGCACCTCAAGCAGCTGAGCTGTATCGATCAGCGTTCACTCTACGTCAACGGATGATGAACGCTGTTCAAAATTTGGAATATTACATGATGATTGAAGTGATTGAACCCAATTGGCACATTTTTATTCAAAATATGGGAAAGGTTAGTACTTGCTGCCAAATCTATAAAAAAAAAAACATGTAAGCCTTGTTACATTTATTTCCTTGTCTCTATTTCAAAGGTGGAAAATGTCGATGAAGTTCTAGGCGTGCACCAAGATTTTCTTGATTCATGTTTAAGAAATTGTATGCTAACCGATCCCACGCTATTAAATCGTTCCATCTTCAAACTGTGCAATATTTGTTTGAAATTTTGTGAATTCATTCAGGTAATTTGTTGTCATCTACTAAACAAAACTTTCCAATCATTTCCGCTTCTACTAGTTAAATGAATATACATAATCGGCCTTACTAATAATCAAGCACTAATGTCGACTATTAGTTGGCTGCCAGCCTTAGTGAAAATGTACAGCATTAGTGAAACCGTACTTACTATTAAACAATGGGGACGTTCGAATACCTAGTTCATGTAAAACGTCAAGTAGATTTGTCGGGACTAGGTGTCCGAACGCGTTAACTAGTCAACTTGAATTGTTTTTGTATTCTCGCGGTCAGCGTTACCTTTGTTTAATTTTGCCCCTTTTGGTTCGGAAAAGGCCTTTCATAAATTGTCGAATTTTTTTTTATTTTCAAATAAGTACACATGGTTATTATAAAGGGTGTTTTTTTTTTAGAGGTATAGAGAACACACCTTTGAAATGTAATAAAATAAAGATGATTTTTTTGAATTGACATGAAATTTACTTTATTCGAAAGATAATCTTCTGGCATTATAATTTAAAAATGATTTGTGGCTTATGACAGCCACGGCTGGATCGAATGTAGTCTAATCTGGAGGTCCAATTTTCGATGACTTTTTCCAACCTTTGTGGCCGTATATCGGCAAAAACGCGGCGAATGTTGTCCTCCAAGTGTTCAATCGTTTCGGGCTTATCGGCGTAAACTAGCGACTTCACATATCCCCACAGAAAATAGTCAAGCGGCGTTAAACGCACGATCTTGGAAGCCAGTTCACGGGTCCGCAACGTGAAACTATGTGGTTACCAAACGTTTCCTTCAATAAATTAGTTGTGGCACTAGCTGTGACATGTTGCGCCGTTTTGTTGAAACCCCATCTCCTGCACATCATTTTGTAAGCACGCAAACCCAGATCTTTCCTCAAAATCTTCCATAAAGTGGATGGAAACATATTCAATTCCTGTGCACGATGTCGGATAGACTAATTTGGGTCTTCCTCTACCCTACGCTCTACAGCAGCAATGACTTCTTCTGTACGCACTGTACGACGTCTCTGTGGATGCGTATTATTATTTAGAGTAAACGTGGTGCAAAAACTTTCCATAATTAATCGAATTAATTGCTCTGATGAACGATTATATTGACCGTAAAATGGACGTAGTGCGCGATACGTATTTCGAACAGAACCATGATTTTCAAAATAAATTTGCACAATTTAGAAGCTTTATTTAGGCGCCAGTCAATTCATGTTTAAATGCCAAACCAAACATAAAATAAATAACTGACAGCTGAAAAACTAACAGCTGCGAGTTAAACGAACACCTTTAAAAAAAACACCTTTTACATCGTGCGAAAATTTTAAATTGCTTTAGAAATAACCCCTTCAGTTGAGTAGTTTCGGAGATCGACAACAGCGCCACCCATCGGGTCCAAAACTACTCTATCTTTCAAGTTGCAAGCAATCATACACACCAAAAAAATTTCATCGAAATCGGTAGATTGGTTTAGGAGTCAAGAGCGGTGACGTAGTGATGTCGATGGCGACAGCCCAATTTCCGCCGTCGCCACGGAATTTCCGTCTCGGTCGAGTCGATTCTACTCCCAAGTCGCGCTATAGATGTTTATCATCAAAAATAGTTTCCATAAACATTTTTTTTGACAAACACGATTCGATTACGATTAAAATTAAAAAAAAAAATCTAGTACAAAATGTATGGAAAATTATTTTTTAGGGATTTTTCATTTTAAAATTTTCCAATTTTCTCGCCGTATCAACCTTCCTTAGGCGTAGACAGACACAACAAAGAAAATAAAAATATAGCTCAAATCGGACGATCCGTTCTCGAGTGATGGGCGTTCTTACGGATGCAACTTTGTTTTATATATGTAGATAATTTACAAAAATAGAATAACCCTATGCTATGCCTTTTTTGCAGTGGAAAAATTACACGAAAATGTAAATAGATTCTTCCATTTGTCAAACTCAAACCGCACGTGTATTTGTAAATCTGAAGGAAATCTGAACAAAAAATCTAGATTCACAAAAGTGCTCTGAAATCTGAAAAAGATTGCTTGTTCCGCAATTTAGAACGGTTTCGTTCTTTGTAGTCGGCGCAATAAATTGTTCACGTCCAAAATTTGTCGGACTGTATTGTTGACATGTCCGATTAGTCGGTTTCTATGTTTTCTCGCGAAGATTCTAGTTTCAGCTTCAATTGTTGGAATTCCGAGATCCCTGTGGATATCGGCGTTTCTAATATACCATGGTGCTTGTAAAATTTCTCTAAGCACTTTATTTTGAAAAGTTTGTAAAACATTGACATTTGTTTTCTTGGTACAACCCCAGAGTTGTATACCGTAGGTCCACACCGGCTTTAGCACTTGCTTGTATAGAAGCAGTTAGTTTTCGGTACTGAGCTGGGAATATTTTCCGAGTAACCAGTACATTTCTCTATATTTGATATTGAGTTCTTTACGTTTCATTTTCACGTGAGAATTCCATTTCAGCTTTGCGTCGAGTGTCATTCCCATGTATTTGGCCTCGTTTGCAAAGGGTATTCGAGCCAAGTTTAAACAAATTGGCAAGTCATTTGTTTTCTTATACGTGAAATTCACGTGAACAGATTTAGTTTCGTTGAGGGCGATCCGCCAGTCCATCGTCCATTCATTTACCTTATTCAGTGCGATTTGCAGTTTTGCAGTCGTTTCTTCAATTGTATTACCTACTGCTAGGATAGCGGTGTCGTCGGCGAACGTAGCAAGAGTAGTGCCATCTTCTCTTGGTATATCGCGAGTATATAACAGATAGAGAAGCGGGCCAAGGACACTTCCTTGCGGCACGCCGTCCGAAATTTCCTTAAGCTCAGAGAATTCGTTTCCATGTCTAACACGGAAGAGGCTATTCCCGAGATATGATTCTAAAATATCATATAGGCGTACGGGAAGAAATTGTCGTAATTTAAATGTTAAGCCGTCATGCCACACCTTATCAAAGGCTTGTGAGACGTCAAGGAATACGCTTGAGCATATCATTCTTTCTTCAAATGCTTTTTCAATTAAGTTAGTAATTCTATGCACTTGGTCAATCGTCGAATGCTTGGTTCGAACCCAAACTGGTCAGGGATAAGATTATTATATTCTATAACCGGTTGAAGGCGCGTTAGTAAAATTCTCTCGAAAACTTTGGATATGACTGGAAGAAGGGAAATTGGTTTATACGACTTTACTTCGTTTGGCGGTTTTCCTGGTTTTAAAACCATTATGACCTCCGCAACTTTCCATTGACTTTCCATACGTGTTTAAGTCTGAGCGCGGCATTTATAATATGAAGAAGCTTAGTTAATGTTTTTCTTGGTAGATAAACATGGCTTTTTCAACATTAACATTTGACTTTTGACCCCACAGTAAGCGATATTCTGGCAACTATATTTGTTTATTGGTAAAGGGATTTCGGTGTGGAGTCTTTGCGTAAACTGCCAGACTTAAGTTGATTATTGGTAAGGCCGAATATGTTTATGTATGTGGCAGATTGTGTCACAATCTAATTTCATGCTAATTAGTCAATGCACTGAATCATACGTCCCTTTAGTCATCTTGTTGTTATGTTTGGTCAAACATTGGGAATATTAAGCAATTGCACTAAAAATACAAACACACTATAAACTGGCTACAGTTCATAAGATAAACGAGATAGGTCTCAATTTATTCAGTTTTTCTTAGAACAACATACCATAATTACTTTGCACATTTGTACAGAGAGTTTTTACGTAGGAACTAAAGTTGTATATTTTCAAGAAATCACCTCCCAAGTGAGTTACTATCAACGGCTTATTAACAAAACTTAGATATAAGTGTTCCATCGAGGCAAACGAAACGCATCAGACTCCAAAAAATTGTCAATCGTATAAGACGTATCAAAAATCAGTGCAGCGTAAGACGTAATAGGTAGGCAAGAGCGGACAAGCTTACGGGGGATGTGGAAGTTGCATGCTGCAAGAAGGGGGATGAGGTAAGAACTTTACAAGACCTGTCAAGAATCGACAGTGAAGGCATCAATGGTGTTGCGTATGTGGATGGCGTGGTTGTTCTAGAGAAAGAAATGTTTCCGGACGTGATTAGCAAACTTATGGAAAGAGCCTTGAGTAAGATTAGCGGCTGGGCTACAAGGTGTGAGCTTAGCCTTAACCCAAGCAAAACTGAACTGACCAAAATACCAACCAAAATCTTACTCTATCCACCAGTGCCAAATGCCTAGGAGTCATCCTCGAACCTAAACTCAACTGTAAGTCTAATATCGAACACCGAGTGCGGAAGGAAAGCATAGCTTTCTACGCCTGTAGGGAGACACTGACCCAGGGCTTGTCATCGGTTTGAAATCACTCTCGTCTAGATGGATAACTATGACGAACTGTGTCATTTCAGGGAAGATCTAGCCAACCTAAGATGATGCCAGAACAAACAACCTCTTAGCCAGAACGCGTAGATGTTGCCAGACTAACGGCAGTTAGTACTGGCTATTGACCTTTAGGAACTCACGCAGCCAAGCTGGGCATCCCCCATAACACCCAATGCCGTAACTGCGCCGATTCCAACAAGAGTGAAACAGTGTTTTATCTTTTTTGTGAGTCCGGCCCTAGCCGAAACCAGACGCTTTGCACTAGGTCATCCCCTTTATAATGACCCTTTGGACATCCAAAGTATCCACTTCAACAAGATCAAACAAATTCTCAACTCCACAGGCTGGTTTTGAGTTCCATTAACATCCTACTCCCCCTTTATCTTCAGATTCCGTTGGTTGTGGTCTCAAAACGGCGCTCAATGCGTTAGTTTGTGCTTTTCCCTCATCAGCAAACGGGGAATATAGCCACTTAAACCCTTAAAGCAACCAACCAACCAAGAACTGTACAAAATCATAAACGGATCTATTGACACCCTATCAGCCTTATCGTGAATAAAAATTCCCTCGGATCTTTTCCCAATTCCCAATACTCCTATCGTGAATGATGTTCGAATGAGGAAAAATAATTCCCGGGAAAAAAATACCTATCGCGAATGAAAATTCGGCGGAATTTTTGTTGGATTTTCCCTCCGATATTTCCGTCATTATTTAGTTGGAGAATTTATGAAAAGCAAGTTGGTTGGTTCTCAAAAATTAAAAAATTAAGTGAATAGAATGTCAAAAACAACAAATAAACACCAATTCAATGTTTTAATTAATTTAATGGATGCGAGTCTAGACATTGTCAGAGGATTTCATAAAAGAAGTAAAGATGAAATTGCTCGATTTCGGAAAATGGTCGAAAGTGAACTGAACAGTGTAGGGCCGCCATCAAAATTTTTGAGTGGAAAAAGGTAAATTGTTGTATGATTCAGTGATGCCAGACTTTAGAAGCAGGTTATCCCACGGTTATACCCAAAAAATCCCTTTTATCCCTCGCCAAAATTTCAAAAATCCCAAATTCATCCCACGAAATATAAAATTAAAATAAGCATCTATTTCGTTAAATTTACAGCCAGATTCTGCCGTTGTGAGCCCTCACAAGTCACAAGACCTTTTGAGGTTGATTTCTTGTGAGATTTATTGTGATTCGCGAATACGCGAAATATTTATTTACACAGAAATGTTTTAGAACTGAAGAAAAATAATTATTTCCGACATTTGTCACAAATCAAATCCGCCAACAAATATCTAGGTTAGGTTAGGTTGGGTGGGGTTGTGAGATCGTCACAAAAAGACCAGGCACCAAAGTGGGCCCATCGCCATCCCCAGGGAACCATTACGGTTAAAAACCTAAACCAATTCGCCCAAACAATCAATTTCCCTACAGAATTTGGTTATGGTCCCAATATTATTTGAGGAACCAACCTCCTCTAAGTTGTTAAAGAAGAACCTGCCTAGGTGCTTCCTTCTACTCCGAGCAATTGCTTGACACTCGCATAGAAGGTGGGAGATGTCCTCCGTAGCTTGTAGGTCCTCACAGTACCTACATGTATCCGTATTAGTCAAACCTAGTCTCATGGCATGCTTCCTCAAAAGGCAGTGTCCAGAGAGTATTCCTACCGTTAATCTTAACTTTGTTCTACTGAGATTGATTAATTCTTCAGACCTCTTCCGATTTAAAGTGGGCCACAGTGCCTTTGAGACCCTGTGCCCCTCTAGCTGTGACCATCTTGTAGCTGCTTTATTGGTAGTTTTCTCAACGATAACCCTTCTAGCAACGGCCATAGGTGGTCTGATGCCCTCAATCATTGTATTTACTGGGAGTTCCGCTCCTTCCTTAGCCAAAACGTCGGCCCTTTCGTTGCCCTCAATATCACAATGCCCAGGTACCCAACATAATCTAACACGGTTCTGCGAACATAATGCCTTAAGCATTGCGCGGCAATTCCTGACTAGTTCAGATTTAGTGGTATGTGACTCTAGCGCTTTAAGCGCAGCCTGACTATCAATGTAGATGGCGATATTCTTATTGGATATCGATCTCATCTCAAGTACCTCCGCAGCTTTGAGTACGGCCAGAATCTCTGCCTGGAACACACTGCATGTGTCCGGTAGTCTCAGGGCCATATGTAGGTCCAACTCGTTGGAGTATATACCTGACCCCGTACCCTCACTGGTTTTGGATCCGTCAGTATATACTGAGATCTCATTTCCCCTCGAAACTAAGTTCCTATGCCACTCCTGTCGGTCAGGGTACGACACATCGAACGGTGTGTCAAAATCAAGTGTACCGAGACTTTCATCAGCTTTTCCCGGGATTTCGGAGAATGTTTCCTTTAAAATAGTACTGTGTCCTATCCTACTATTTTTAAAAAGCCCTGCATTAGTGAGCCGTAGCGCACTATTACCTGCTATTGATTGTAATTGTAAATCCAGTGGTAAAAGATGCATAAATGCTTCCAGTGCAGCCGTTGGTGTGGTACGTAAAGCACCCGTAACGGCAATGCAGGCTGTTCTTTGTACCCTGGTCAACATATCCCGTACATACTTCTTGTTCGCGGCTTTCCACCAGACAAGAGCCCCATATGTAATTATGGGCCTTACTACCATTACGTATAGCCAACGCAACATTGAAGGCCTCATGCCCCATTTCTTACCTGCTGTTCTCTTACAGATGAAGAGAGCATTGTGAGCCTTGCGGACTCTTTCCTGGACGTTAAGTTTCCAATTTAGTTTCCTATCTAATACCGTACCAAGATATTTTGCGCTCTCTGAAAGAGCAAGTTCCACTCCAGCAAGCCTGGGCAGCTTGAAGGGTGGTATCTTGTATTTTGTACTAAATAGCACTAGTTCTGTTTTCTCCGGGTTGACTCTTAGTCCACACCCTTCGGCCCATATTCTGAGCCTATTAAGGGCTGTTTCCATAAGTTCACTAATCGTGTTTAGGAATTTTCCTTGAACAATGATAACTACGTCATCCGCGTAAGCGATGACCTTGAATCCTGCACTATTTAGTTCCTTAAGTATCTCATCTATGACCAACACCCAGAGGAGGGGGGAGATGACCCCTCCTTGGGGGGTGCCTCTAGTAACAGATTTTCTTATAGAACTGTTGCCGAGAGTGGAATTAATATTTCTCGTCGAGAGCATTTCGCATATCCAACTTGTAATGCGTTGCTCGACATTTATCTTTTCCAAGGCGCTCTTGATTGCCTCTCTCCTGACATTATTAAAAGCTCCCTCAATATCCAAAAAGGCAACTAGTGCAAATTCTTTCTGGTGAAGGCTGCCCTCTATTTTGCCTACTACTTCGTGTAGAGCCGTCTCTACTGATTTACCTTTTAAATATGCATGCTGAGCATTACATAAGTTTCCGTTGCAACACTTACTTCTTATATAAATGTCAATAAGCCTTTCAAGTGTCTTTAGGAGAAATGACGAAAGACTGATAGGTCTGAAGTCTTTCGCTGAAGTATGGCTTGGTTTACCCGCTTTGGGGATAAATACCACTCGTACTTCTCTCCATGCCCTAGGTACATAGCCTAATCGCAGGCAGTGTATAAAAATATTTCCTATCATGTTCATAACTGTGCCTGGAGCCCGTTGAAGCATAGCCGGCAGAATGCCATCAGGGCCAGGTGCTTTGAACGGAGCGAAGGATTTGATAGCCCAACGCAGTTTCTTCCCATTAATGATATTATTAACCCTCTCATCTATTCGTGCGCCAATGTTAGGTCCATAAGGTACCGAAGCCATTGGTGCACTGCTTCCTGGAAAATGGGCTTCAACTAGTGCTTCCAGAACCTCCTCGCTGCTTTCAGCCCACGAACCGTCCGATTTCTTAATGAAGCTAGGGACTGCCGCGTCTTTGGCTAGCATTTTACGGAGTCTGGAAGCCTCGTTAGTATCTGCGATCGCTTCACAGAATAGCTTCCAGGATTTCCTCTTAGATTGCCTGATCAAGTATTTAAACTCTTTCTTGCTCTCTATGTACAGATCCCATGTAATGTCGTCCCCTACAACTTTAGCCCTATTATAGAAATGTCTAACTTGCCTTCTTTTGGAGTTTAACTCCTTATTCCACCACTGAGGCTGGGACCTCTTGGTTGGTTTTCTGAGCGGGCAAACTTCTTCGTAAGCCATATTCATTATCCTGCCTAAGTTATCAACTGCCTTGTCTAAGTCTGATGAAGTGTCAATGAATGGTACTTCATTTCCTACCTGATGACTGATTATAGATTCATACCTATTCCAGTCAGCCTTCCTCGGGTTCCGATAACTATTCGTAGTCTTGCTGTGGAAGCTTATTTGAAAGCGAATCCACTTATGATCCGATAGGGAAGCCTCTTCTAAGACCCTCCATTTCTCAATTGTGAGGGAGTCAGTGCAGGATGCGAGAGTGATATCTAACACCTCCTGTCTGTTCCGTACCACAAAAGTCGGTTTGTTGCCCTTGTTACATATAATGAGTTTAGTCGATAAGATATAATCAAAAAGACACTCACCTCTTGCGTTAATATCGCTGCTGCCCCATTGCGAATGATGCGCATTGGCATCACATCCCAAGACGAAAAGCCATTTGTCCCTGCTCGTCAGCTGCCTTAACTTGTCGGGAGGTACTACCGTCGACTCGTAGGGAAGGTAAGCCGATATCAGGCACAATGGTTTCCTTCCCATTTGTTCGCAGGAAACTGCAACCAGATCTCCGTCACTGAAATTATTCAAAAGAAATGCCCTTATGTTGTTTTTTAATAGGATGCAAGCCCTAATTTTACCTTCATTAGCTTTGAAGTAAAGCGTGTAATCCCTTATGGAGAGACCCTGAATCCGGTTGTTTTTGTTGATCCAGGGTTCTTGTATCAGTATGGCTGAAACGTCATGCTTGATTATGTATTCAATCAAGCACGCCGTCGCAGCCCTACTGTGATGCAGGTTTATTTGCATCGTCTCCATCATCTTGGGGTTCTGCTACCTCCACTCCCTTGGTCATGACTCTTATCATGACCTTCCCCATGCTGTAGCGTACCATCCCCTTGAGCTTTTCAAGGGCTGGGAGCGAATCCTTATTTAGGCTCAGCAGGAAGTGCTGGCCAAATTGCCTTCTGGGCCCTGTTTTCAGGACCTTCCACGTGTCAGCCTTAAGCTCCCTATTTTGGATGTGGAGAAGGCCGAGTAGTTTGTCGGGGTACGTGTACGGCAGCGGAACCCAAACCCAGGCCTTGGGCGGAGAGTACTTTGCCAACTCCGCCACGGTTACGCATTTGAGTTGTGCTCCGCTCCATACCTCGCCAACTCCTAGCACAAACTCTCTGAGGAAGCCGACGGATTCCCTGTTTCCACAAGCTACAACCTTGCGACCGCCATCCCATCCAGCGCCGTCAAAGAGAAGGTCACCACCCTCTGTGGAAGACATCTTCTTCCACAAAGCGTCCTGAAACTTCTCTTCAACAGCCAGCCACTGTTCCATGGTAAGGCGTCCGCTCGGCTCCTGCTCATTAACGATGGCGACGAGGAGCTCGTCCTTCGAGTCATAAGCCGGGCGCACCACGGGCGAAGTACCAGCCTTCACCTTTTTAGCTGCACTCGGCTCAACAACATCGTCGGATCTGCTCCTTTTGCTTAGGAGGTTCACTCCGGCCCCCCCAGACACGGCCCCCTCTCCATCCTTCTTACCTTCTTGCCTAGCTGAGGCTAGACCACTAGTGGACGCCTGAGCTACTGCCCTAACTTCGACCGCTGAAGCTGCCGAATTTTTGGCGGCCTCGGCGGCTACTGTTCCCTTGGCCCGTTCCAGTTGTTTCCTGTCCCAGGCGCTAAGTGAACTTATGTCGCACCCCTTGAACTGCTCTACTTTGCGCTTCGCACTCTCGACTTTACGTCGGGCATTGCGCATCAGTAGCTTATTCAGCTGGTGTGCGTTTTTGTTCGTCCCTAATTGTGCGACTGCGGGAGATCCAGAAGCAGCAGAGTACTTGCCTACTGCGCCTCCAGTCTCCTTCGTCGATTTTTTGCCCTTAGGGATCGCAATGAGAGTACCAGCCACCTCATTGCTGTCCCTATTAACTAAGGTGAGTGTACCAGCCAACTCACCTTTGCCCTGTTCAGTACTGGTGGGAGTACATGCCGTCCCACCGCATACCTTATCTACGGAAGTGAGAGTACCAGCCACCTCACTTCCCGCTACGTTAGTGTCAGTGAGTGTGCAATCTGCATCCTCACTGTCACTAGCTAGCAATACCTCCTCTAGTTCCCTCTCCAGGCCGGAGATGGAAGACTGTGGTTCAGATTCGCAAGAATCCTCTCCCAGTTCCATCGCCGGCTTTGTGGAGTCTGTACCCTCCCTTTCTGGAATAATAATTCCTTTTTTCGTATTTTTTAATTTAATTTTATTTAAGTTTTTATTCATATTGTTCCCACGAGTAAAGCCGGATAAAACAAGGTCGACCCAGGCAGCGCCGCTATACCTGGGCAGGGCTAAATACAACAGACCCTCGCCATGGCGTCTGAGGGAGCTCGTACTCGACTGGTTTTACCCCCAGCCTTTCATCCTTGGGCACGGTTTGCTATCTGCTCACGCCACCACTGGAATTAGGTTGGATTTAAAGGTTTACTCCTACCTCAAACTAATGGATCACGACAAACGATTGAGACGTTAGCGTAAATCCTTGGCTGACACTAACCATTTGACCGGTTAGCCATTTTCAGGCGGGCGCCCACGCGAAGGACTGAAGAATGAGGATTTGTGCCCAAGCCCAACAAATATCTATATTTCCCGAAATGATTATAAATATAGCATGAAATGGAATTTTCGGGTCATTAAGTAGTATGTTGAAATGGGTACCAGTGTCATCCAATACAAATATTGTCACTTATGAGCCGTTATGACTGGTTTTCAATTTTGTGACCTGCTCCATAGGATATCACAGTTTCGATTGTTTTTGTGAGCCTCGCAAGTTGAGAGTGTGCTGACAGAATACGAAAACCTCATAAAATAAATTTCACCTCACCTTGTGAGGGTTTTGTGACTTGTGACGTATCAGTGAGGTTTGCCAGAATCGGGCTTTTAGTCTTTTTTATTATTACCGAATACAAGTTACATTATACATTTTTAAACATGATTACCTATATTTAATTGGATCTTAGGTTGACTAATTTTTGTATTCTTAATGAAACTAGCAAAGTATGAATAAAAATTGATCAAAAAGTAAAATCCCTTTTTTTGTACTATGAGGTTTGAAAAATCCCTTTTACCCTTTTAGCTTATTTGAAGTGCGAAAATCCCACAAAAAGGGATAAATCCCCCGATCTGGCATCACTGGCATGATTCCCTATTGTAACATATTAATAAAAGAGTTAGGTTTGGAATGACAAAAAAAAAACTTTCCAACGGAACTTTTTCGAAATTAGGTGTTATTCTTTTCGAGGAGAAATTTCGGTTTCCGAGGGAATTCGAATTCGAGGGAGATTGGCGATAGGCGGATTTTATTCCTGGGAACAAACAAATCCGGGGGAACGAAATATTCCCTCGGAATTCACGATAAGGCTGTATATCCCTATTGCTGAATGAAAGCGGCAACCTTTTAGTGACGATAGAAGATCCGTCAAGCGATAAATTTTATGGCCTGCACATGAATAAAGAAAACAGCTGAAAATGAAGCGTACTTGCGAAATTCCTTTCAGAAAACTCCTAAGCATCGTCCATCGAGATATTCAATTTATAACGTCTAATGCAAATTCAAAAAAAAAGTCTCTGAATTTTTCCATATATACTCGTACATGTAAAGATATCTATCTATCACGAATACTACTTGCAATCAAAAAGCAGAAACTCCTACAACGCTTTTTCTCGTACTCAAACATCTTGTAAAGTGTAAGAGCATATAACTACTCCCTAACCAGAACACAATTGCCTTCTATTGAGAGCTAAAGCTTCTAAAAACACATTGTTATTATTTGATGTACATATGTACGTACCTACCTATAGTAGGTACTGCCATTTTGAATGAATAACCTAAAAGTGTACGGTTGCTTCTGAAATTTTTACCTATCTACCACTTTTTTCTTATAAGGTACCTGTATTATTAATTTTCAATAATAAAGAGCACGGTAAAGAAGACAAGACTGAAACTTCTATTGCCAACTAGAATGTTTGTTTATGTTTGCAAACTTCACATAGTTTGAGCAAAATAAAACACAATAGAAATGTATACCTGCAATGTTAGCACGCATGTCTATAGTAGGAGTTGCATATTAGAGAGAGTGTCTCAACTAATTATATTAGATACCTCTAACACCAACAAAAGCAAAATTATAATTACTTATTCGCGCTAACTCCAGTCTCCAGCGTCCAGCTATCGCTTATAGTTACATACGCACACACACACAACTTCTAGCGGGAAAAGAGAAAAAGGGTATTTTCGAATGCAGTTGTACACTGTGTTATAATTTGTGTTAGAAATTTCTGAAAAAATGTATTTGCATACTAGGGAGCAGCGTTCATTGGATTTTGTTGTTAAGCAACACAAGAAATGTATGATTACTTACTGTGAAGCAGTGTTAATGCTGGTAAACTCTGTAAATAAAGTGGTTGAACTGAAAAAAACAACTTTTTGTCAATTTTATATATTAAACAAATTAAAACCAATTGCTCCAAAGTGCCCCCCTTGACCCCCCCCCCCCCCCCCCGCCTCTCGCTACGCCACTGCTGTAACCCCAACCAGTTTCAAGGTATTAAGTCTTACGACCATAAATTTAGGGAGTGTTATAGATCGTGCACCGGTTTTGAAGTAAAGTTACGGCCGTTAGGGAAGACGGATATCCATTCCGCATATTTCACATAATGTGAGCCTATTATGTTGCAAGAGAGTCACTCACTATGGACTGCAGTTAGTTCTGTTACTCCGAAGAGTTAATCGATTTATTAGAAGTGCCTGCTTTATTCACTTAAAGCTTTTTTAACTTGTACTACTTTCTTGCAACCAATCAAGACCTGTAGGCTGTAGTAAACACGTTATTGGTTAAAAAAAATTCACCTTAAATTTATTGACTTAGTTTCTAATGTCGTTTTCTATTCGGCAAATAGAAAAAAAGAATCGAAAACTTTTGTGGATTCAATCAGAAGCAGTGCCTCGATTTTGTGCGGTTTTTGTCGCAATTGCGGTTGCGGAAAGGGTTCACGTAAAGGCAGATTCTATAAATGTGTGGGTGATGTCGGGAACTGAAAGCTTCGAATATTTCCTGAAAAAACTGACAACAGCGTGACCGTTGTGCGACAATTTGGTACTTTTTTCGAGGAGCCTGATGCAATTTGTTGCTACTTTGTTCCATTTTGTTAGTTGGAAAAGGTACTTCGGAAAGTTTTCAAAAACTGTGATTTCAAAATAAATATGTCTAAAATATAATGCGGTCACAATCACAACACTATTTTCGGTTAAAACGAGCCAATACTTGTAAAATATTGTAAGAAAATTCTAAATTTGCAGAAGAGCTTCAGAAAATGCACTTTTTTCTTGCATCTTTTTCTTGCAACTTCTCAAAACTAAATTCAACGAGATCTTAAAATGTAGATATAAATATGAGTTGATATATTTACAGCCTATGTTTAATTAATTATTATATATTTATAATTCAAAATCAAGGCTTTAAGGTTTTCATTTTAAAATTTGTCAATCGAAAACGAATTACATTTATTTTTTTTAACTATCTTAAGGACATATCTAATTTGTTTTTTGTTTTTTTTTTTTAATTTTTTTATATATACCTATGAAAATTTTGATGAAAATTATCAATTTACCATCTATATTGTATTTCGAGTGTAAAACAAAAACTATAATTTATAACCTTTCTCTAACTCTCAGGGCGGTGAAACAAAAAAGTACAATTACTAAGGTCCCAGTTATAGCCATAAGCAAAACGAAACCGTACAATTTTGTTTGCTTTTTTGACCACTTAAACTTGATGCTTAAACTCAGTCTTGATCTTAAAAGATTGCTTATGAATTATAAAGTTAGTTTATCAAATTCGTTTTTCTAAAATAAGAATTTATAAATTTTTCCATATGAAAAACGTTTTCCGATCACAGAAAAATTAATAAATTCTTTTTCTATAAAATTGAAAGATAATTTGCTTAATTTTTTGATAAACCAACTTTATAATTCATAAGCAACATTTTAAAACCAAGATTGAGGTCATCCACCAAGTTTAAGTAGTCAAAAAAAGCAAAAGAAAATTTGTGCGGTTCCGTTTTACGTATGGCTATAACTGGGACCTAAAGCATCTCTCCAAATTTTGCAATTTTCGCACAATATTTTCACAAGTATTAGCTCGCCAAACGTTATAATAGTATTGTGATACTCAACCGTAAACATATTTATTTGGAAAGCACAGTTGTTTAAAGAATTTGCGAAGTTCCTTTTTCAACTAAAAAAGGGAAAAAGTACCAACAAATTGTATAAGAGTCCTCGAAAAAAGTGTTAAGTGTTAGTGTTTTTGCACAACGGTCACGCTGGTCCAGCGCGCGGTGCACTCACACATTAAAATCCGATTCGGAACGTTCCCTAGCGCAATTGCGACAAAAACCGCACAAAATCAAGGCACAGTTTTCTTGTTCCATTGGATTACGGAATGAGTGGATCCCGGAGTGAAAGCAATGGAAAACGACATAACTGTACTATATTCACTTTCAGTCAGCCAGCGTGTGTTGTTATTCACAAATGGAATAACAACGCGAACGATATGATCGTCTACTCACTCGTTGTTAACTCACTAAAAATCACGTATTCATGCATGATCCACAAATTTAAATGTGTATTCACATCACCCATAATAAAATTGCATTCCCTTGTGACTAATTTAAATAACTAACTCTCAATTGTTTGTGTACTAAAAATGATTACCTATATTATAATGAATAAAACTGTAGAAATCCCAACGACATTTCCTTGATGCTGAATTAAAATCGATGGTTTGTGATAGCAACGATGAGGATAATTCTGATTCGGATGCTGATTTTTCGAGTCAGAAACAGGTACATACTTCAAATTTTCTTGGTTGTAGTTGTTCTTTTAAAACTTTTATTTTCGAGTGGTAAGCGATCTATGATTTTTTTGCATGCAATTGGGTATTCATTTTATTGAAATTTTGTTCGTTTTCAGATATTTTTTGTTCGCATACAACAAATATTAACAGAAGAAACACACATATTTACCTTACAGACAGAATCATCTCTTGCGCCAACCGATACATTCTCCGAACGAGTAAAACGCTTCGACTTGGAATTCACTGGTTTGCTGATTGGACTGTTGAAGCAAATCAATGACGTGGCCTCGGATAATCCATCGGATAGGTTTATCAATCTGGTTCATCGTATTAATTTCAATTCATTTTATAATGAACAAATGGATAAATTATGTGCCAAGGACTCCATGGCAACAAACCATAGAACCACTGTCTAATTTATTGCCTTTTTATATTTTTATTTATATGTATGTTAATTTTTGAGACTCCAGTGTTACGTTTTTAATAATAAAAAAAAACATTCCCGAGTTACTGTGAACTGCTATTTGTTTTTAAGATTATAAAGTGGCAACATTTTTTGAGTAAAACCTGGTACGCTGCTCAAGTGAAGTGAAATTTTCACTGCTCTCCAAAAAATGCTGTGAAATCGAAAGTGAAATATTTTTTTGGAGATTTTCGTGGAAAAATTAATGCAGGGTGACTGAGCTGAAAAGTTTTTTTTTTTCTGCTGCTAATTCCATAAGATTTGGGATAACTTCCTATAGTATAAAATAAACATACTTTTTGCACCCTTATTTTACTTAAAATGAAAACAGATGGAGGAAAGAAATTGCGCAATAAGATTCACCCGATGCAATTACTTTCGTTGCTGTAGAGAAAAAAAAAAAAAACAAACTCAAACGCACTTTAATTGGTAAATCTGAGAAAAAATATAGATTCGCAACAGCGCTCTGAAATCTGGAAAAGAAGATTGTTTTTTTTTTTTTTTTTGTACCAAACGCACATAAAAAGTGTTTTGAGAGCTCCCAATCGAATAATAATATTTAAGGATCTATTATTAATTAAAGTAACTCTCATTCATTCATTAATAGTAATAAAAATGCATAAAAAGAGTATCTTGTTCAATTTTATAACGTAATTGCAGCAGCCGCCATGTCGCCTTTACAAAAGGGAACAAACAATTTTTTGTATGATAACACTAGAGTGACATTTTAGGGCTCTGCGAAACAAGGCCCCAATGAAATAAGGCCCCAAAAGAAAAATGAAATATGGCCCCAAAAAATTATACAGGAAACAACAACAACGATTTTTAATAGAATTCGGGGTGTTATTTCCTTTTTTGGGGCCTTAATTCTTAATAACCCCTATCGGGAATAAGATTTCCCCGGGAATCCTTTCTGTTCAGCAACCTGACTTACATTGCTGACAAGGGAAACATTTCCCACGGAATTTATTCGCGATAACCCCTAATGAAAATTGGGGTCTTATTTCATTCACCCCTATTGCGAAGATCAACTATCAATTGATAGTTGATACTTATCAATATAAAAATAAAGAAATAAATAAAAAGAAATTAAATTAAACAAAAATAAATTTCTTTAAATGGTATTGCGACGATCAATTATCAATTAAGTGTTGATCGACTGTGAACGTGCAGCAATTGTCGGTTGACAAATCGGTATTGTGAATGTCAATCTCGAAAAATTTTATTGGTAGTTGTCAATTTTTCTATCAATCGCAATTTCGGGGTTGATAAGGACGGCTCTTAAACGAAAATGTTGAACATCATCGTTTTTAATTGTTATTGTTGTTATTTCTTAAGGGCTTTTATGTATATACATTTTGCCATTCGAAAATTCCACTGATGACATATTTTTCAATAAATTTTTACAGATTTGTAACACTCGTAATTATTGTTTAATTAAATTGTTTGCAGAATCCTTAACGATCACTTTTCAAATCAAAAATATTTTAGAACTGTCAAAGTTGAGTTTTTATTCACAATAACTTTATTTTTGGCGTTATGTTCACAGGTTATATATTTATCAATTATTTTTCGCAATACGTTATCAATTTTAATTGATAGTTGATCTTAGCAATAGGGCTGATTATGAAATAAGACCCCAAAAGAAGAAATGAAATAAGTCCCCAAAATTATTTTTTTATTGTTAATTGTTACCCTTCCGATATGGAATGCGTATGCATTCACCCCCAACCGTGCTTGGGTTTACTGTTAGATTGCGGGGTTGAGTATATAAAAAGTTCCTTTAATCTTAACTAGTTTATCCAATATCCACAATATTAAATGAAAAGTTGTTTTCATTATTTTTAATTTCATTATGAATAAACCACAAATTTGGGGCCTTATTTCATTTTCTCTTTTGGGGCCTTATTTCATTGAGGCCTTATTTCCTACAGCCCCATTTTGGTATCCATAAAGCATTTGGTATCCATAAAGCATTTTATATACATAATTGATCTGGCCGCTGATTAAAAATCTGTATGCTTATCTTGAGCAAAACAGTGTATAACAATTTACTGAGGCACCCTGCTCATCAAAATGGTCATCCATGCCACCAACTTTTTGTACATCTAGCTTTATGGTACTATATTCAATGCAAAAATGATATTAGAAGTGCGAAAAGTGTAGTACTTTCTTAAAGAAACATTTGAAGTTGAAGTAAATTTCTTAACCGCCTGCCTACGAATAGTTTTTTACGATGAAATGTCAAATATTTAATGCGACGGACAACAAAAACCAAGTGAAATAGCTGTGGAGAGATTTTAATATCGCCACCTACAGCTTAGTTTTTGAAGCGCAATTTTTTTCTTGAGCTGCGTACTGCCAAGTGAAATTTCCATGTGAAAAGTTCATTTTGACATTTCGCGGTGAAAAATTTGTAAGAAAAACTGGATTTTACTTGAGCAGCGTACCAGTCTTAACGCACTAAAGCACCGTAAAATCTGAGATCTGAAAATTTTTGATTTCTGGTGGTCCCAATGGAAAACCACATTAGTTTGCATTTTACTTTCAATCAAAATTTCATCGTTAGGAGCTCAAAAAGCAAAACTGATCCAGTTGTGTCGCGTGATGCTGGAAAACACGCACTGCAACGTGCAGTTTGAAAGTAGCTCCTCCGTACTAACGGGTGGTTAAAGGGCCGATGTTGAATGCGAACCACACCTAAACGTCAAGTTTTTTTCTGCACTCATTTGACATTTCTCAATTTCAGACTAACTCAATTTGAACCATGGAAAGATACACAATCGAGCAGCGCGTTAAAGTTATTCAGGCTTATTATGAATATGGGCGTTCAAATCAAAATGCATATCGTGCAATTCGTGATTTTTTGGTCAATTTAATAGTCCAAATGTGCGTACAATCGGAAAAATTGTGCAAAAATTTGAGCAAACCGGGTCTGTAGGAGATGTGAAAACACCAGTGCATGCTCGTACAGCTCGTACTGCAGAAAATATTGCTGCTGTTCGCGATAGTGTGGCTGAAGAGCCGTCCACCTCAACTCGTCGTCGTGTCAGGCAGTTACTGTGAATGGTGTTCGCTATCGTGAGATGATAACGAACTTCTTATGGCCCGAATTGGAAGATATGGATGTGGACGATATGTTGTTTCAACAGGACGGTGCCACTTGCCACACAGCTTACGAAAGAATTAAATGGCTCTTTTGCGCGACAAATTCAATGGCCGTGTTATCTCACGTGGTGGCGATGTCAATTGGCCGCCAAGATAATGTGATTTGACACCGTTGGACTTCTTTCTTTGGGGTTATTTGAAAGAAAGGGTGTACGTCGATAAGCTAGCAACAATTCAAGAGCTAAAGGATGAGATAATTCGGCTCATTAACGGCATAGAACCTCAATTATGCCTCAGCGTCATCGAAAATTTGGACCATCGGATTTGACCGATATTTTGTTCCATACATAATTGAACCATACCAATATTATCATAATAAAAAGAAATGACAATAATTATCTAAATAATTTGAGTTTTATTCAAAATCAACATCGGCTCTTAAAACGTAGCCACCCTTTATTTCAAACAAACATGCACCGGATTTTGACAAGGAGATGCGCTATCATGTGACTTCTTCAATCTCGTTCTGGAGCACATCAGAGACAATACTGAGACCCCCAACTTGCAGTCCTCTTGCCGCTGGCCCTATCAGTGTTATGTCGATTAGAATCCGCGTAACATGCAAAAACATAGAAAAAAATGTAAAATCAATGCTGCCAACCGTGGGAAATTATGTCTGGTTAACTTGGAAGCAACTTGCCCGGGATCGCGGAGGATGGAAGGCTGCTGTAAGTAAGTTACTTTCAATTTCCAAACACAACCAAAAAGGTTCCATTAAAAGCTGCTGCTGTCAAGTCACTTGAACTTGGGATAAAAATGTAGGTAGGGTAGGGTGCGGAGGATTTGACACGTTTTCATACTATTGTTAAAATCATAGAAATTCTCAGTTTTTTTTCTATGGTTTTATTCTAAGAACTTATAATGGAATCACGGCGACCAAGTATTTATAGTAATAGAGACAATTGATTAGAAGTTTAGGTTTTGTATCCATTTTCCTGCAAGGTGTAAATGTGTCAAAAGCTCCTTCAAAGAAGGAGAATTTGACAAATTCATAAGGAGGTTTTGACATGTGTGGGAGGATTTGTCTCAGAACTTTTAATAACAATAAAACTCGAGGCATAGGTTTTCAACTGGCAAAATATTTTTATTTAAAGAAAATAAAGAAGCTTGAACAATATCAGTCTTTAAAAAAGGAACTTCATGTGTTATAAAATAAGTTAATTAAAAAAAACATAAGCAAAAAAAAAATAAACTAAAAAAAATCAAGAATGAATCAATCAATTACGAAAAACCTAACGAATATCTAAATTCTTAAAGTCAACATTAAATTATATTTTCGGTCTGGACTTTGAAGTACCGGGAAGAGCATCCGGTGGTGGTAATTTTGCTACTATATCCATTTTAATGGCTGCACCAACGTCCTCATTAAATGGTTCACAGAAGCAATTCTGTTTGTTTTGTCGCCTTAAATATTTTGTTGTGTAGGGCATCGAACTTTTCTCGTCTATATGCTGTATGATCCCAACATAATAGAACAGTTTCTTATCTCCAAATTTAACAAGGACATAATCATTTGTATTCGGAGACATCATTTCTGCATTCAAATCCAACGGTCTTTGAAGTTTCGGGATAAGCTCTTCTTCTTCTTCGCTAGATACAACAAATTGGTCGGATTCATCGCATAAGCTTATTTCGGTTTCATCAGATGAAGATTGGTCCAATATGCGCTTCACGTAAACAGGTTTGGGGATTTTACGGTCCTTTAATTTCATAGCTTTGGCAATCTTTTCAGCGGCTAAAGTTTCTATTCTATCCTTCTCAGGTGTGTCTGTATAAACTTTAGACGTAGCTGCATTAGCTCTATTTTTTTTTGGACGCAACTTTGGAACGGGTCGAAGCTGTTCCGGTGTAAGATGGAGTGGGTTCATGTAAGTCGAGGGTGAATTAATTGGACTGTCGTTGCTTGAGAATTGCAACATATCAACATACTCCGTATTACTTGCTGATTGATCAATTTCGACGATGTTATCGGTAACCAGCACTGCCCCTTGCAAGTGTGTCTATTTATAGTTGCCTCCGTTTGAGAATCTACGTTTGCTGCAGGTGCTTCACATACATCTAAATAGTCCTCGTGTGGAAAAATTAAATCATTATACGGGTATATGCCGCTAGCAGAAAACCCTTTTACAATATTAGCTGGAGAAAAGGCGAGTTGAAACGGTTGGCTTGTTAAATATGCTATGTCTACTATTGTTATGACTCTGCCAGGATTATTGATCAAAAAGTTATTGAATGCCTTCTTACAAAACGTTTTAAAAGGTCCGTATACAGATATATCTAACGGCTGGAGTTTGTGCGACGTATGAGGGGGGAATGAAAGCATCACGATTCCGTTTTCGCGACAATATATCACAGAATCTAAACCGCAATGGGATGTATGGTTGTCCAACAGTAATAAAATTGGACTGTCTTTTGAACAGTTACTGTGCTTTTTTAAATGAGCTAATACATCCGGAAAGATGTCGCTATTCATCCAACCACTGTCCGAAAGTAAACCAAGAGATCCTGTAGTACACCCAGTCAGGAAGCTTGGATTCATGCGCCTCCTAGGGAACACATACACAGGTGGAGCATGATTTCCTGTGGCGCTAACAATGCCAACCATTGTAACTAAACTACCTCTCTCCGCAGATGTTACTTGGGAAACAGTGCGCTTTTCCTTTTCAGCAATAACCTGCAAAATAGATAAAAAAACGAAATATAAATACCTATTTATTAGTCCCGGTTGGTTATGGATTTTACCCTTGGCGTCTCAAGAACTGTGGTTATTCCAGTTTCGTCCAAGTTGTATATTCTTTCTGGTCCAAAGTTGTATTTTTCATACTGACGCCTTAAGTTGTCAAAAAAATGGGCCACTGGAGCCTTTTTGAACCCATGTAGACGAGCCATGCTTGTATTTTCAGGCTTGCGTAGACTAATGGAGCTATTTCGCCTCATAAACCCAGTGAGCCAAGCCTTTCCTGCTTGTCTATTCTCATTCCAGGAATTGGGATAGTTAATCTTATTTCTTTTAACGTATGTGAATACAAATTGCTTTGTCATTTCAAATGTCATTCCATGATGAAGTTTTGAGCATTTTTTTAAATATACCACCAGTTCACTTTCCTGCTCTGATGTTAGAACCTGGCTGTGCGAGTATTTGGAGCTCTTATTAGCAATAACGGCTTTACCCATTCGGTGGACTTTTAATCTATACAAAATTGTGGTACGATTAATGCCATATTTGCGCGATGCACTGCTGGATTTTTCAGTCCCATTTGTAATGTCCATTATTGCATTCCGCAAGTTACTTTCGTCCACATTGCGGTCTGGATGTTTTCGTTTATACACATTTGGCATGTTGAGAATCTATTAATTACAAGATTAATTTTCATATAAATGGAAGGAGGATTTGACAGATTGTCAAATGCTCCTACATCTGTACCGTCAAATCCTCCCTTTTGATAGCATAACATAAAATTAAAAAATGTTCTTGAAAAATACCAAATACAATCGAAACAACTAAATACATGAGCTCTTTACATGTCATATGCAAGGTTTTTAAATTCCGGATTTCATATTAAAGCCAGTAAAAAAAATTGCAATGCATTTACTTACCTTGAAAGTTATATCCAAATAGGGGAAACTAAACAAATTCAACCACTCACAACAAACACAAGCGTATCACTGAAAGAACACGTGCCACGCGCTCTCGTCATTAATGTCTTTAATGCTATTAAGATGTAGCGTTGCCAATCACACAGTTTTTGTATAAATATCAGTTGTCATATCCTCCTGCATGTCAAATCCTCCGCACCTTACCCTAATGCTCGCATTTCACTGCCCGCTAGATGAATAGCGGATTGTCAAACTCCAAATAAAAAAAATTTACATTTCACAAAAAGTGCTAAACGTCTAGCGCAAACGGTGAAATTTAAATATTTTGTTTATATGGAGTTTGACATGGCCGCTATTCATCTAGCGGGCACTGGAAAGCGGGCAATGTGTGTCTCAAAAATATTAAGAGGATGTAATTATAATTGTGTGCGAAAAACACGCCTAATGTCGTTCATGTTTGATTTTACTTAGGCACGTTCTAGTGGCTGTCTAACTTACAATTTGTCAAATTTAGAACACAAGCAATATAAGTCTGTGTTACTTAATGTTTATTACATAATAAAAAAATAAAAAACCACCTCGACCGTGACAGGACTCGAACCTGCAATCTTCGGATCCGAAGTCCGACGCCTTATCCATTAGGCCACACGGTCATGTCGACAAATCTGTCAAATAATTAATTTGTTCTTATGTCGTTTTCCATTGCGAATACCAGATATTTTTTTCAGATCTCAGATTTTAAGCTGCTGAAGGTCATTTGCTACGTGGCCCTTATAAGGCCTATCATCGCTTATGGCTGTCCCATGTGTTTCAGTCGTCCTATATGGAAAAGATTCTGGTGTTTGTGAGGCAATGCCTCAGGGCCTGTCTAGGGTTGTATAGAACTCTTGAGTCTGAGTACATAAAAAATACTATCCCAACAAGACCCTTTACAATGGGGCTCCACTGAATAGGATTGGCAATTTCCTTATTAAGGCGATTCGAAGGCACGTGGCAGGGGCGATGGACTGCGATAATAAACTGTACCATGAGAGTACTATTATTGTACCACAGCCACCGTGGCGCAAGAGATAAGCGGCTGATCCACGACGGGTACGCCGCCAATGCTCAAGAGCTACTTCGTTTTAGCACCGCAATTGCGGAACGGAATTTTGGTGGTTTGAGGAAGAGGTGAGGGTGGATACGCTCTCCCGGGCTGTTGCGCTACTTACGTAGCACCCTCATTAGTCTTAAGCTAGATTTAAGTTAGTAGGTTTAGGGTTATTGTAGGGGTCTTTGGGAGGGGCTGGAGCTGGCTAGCCCTGCATGAAAGAGTGCTTCCGCGATTTGAACGACGCTTTTGGCCTCGATCGAGCCTCGGCGGCGCGGATGAACCCCTGTTGGCGGCCATGGGCAACCATTTGATTGAGAAAACAATAAATGGGATGTATTTTCAGGCAATTAATTGAAATTAAAAGAAATAATAAAGTGCACGACTGGGTCGAACAAAACTTTCTCGTTTATCAAACGTTTTGTTGGTTGTTTTCTTATTTTATTAGATAGGTATAGGAAGACCTGAGAAGCAAAGGTAAAAGAAACGGTTCATGAAATATAGAAAAAGGAATACCTACATAGTGTTAAATAAAATGCGCTTTTTGTTTTTAAAAGTTGAAGCTTTAGAAATAGACAATTGTCGCAAGTTTTTGTTAGAGAGTTATAAGCGCCAACTGTAGTAGGAGTTTCTGATTTTTGATCTGTTTGGGAATGATTTTCTGTATATCCCGATGGACGTGTGTGCGGGGGTGAAAAAGCAAATGAAGTTGGATAATTCTGGTTGTGTAAACTCAAAGTGGTTGGAATAATTTGTAGGTGCATATTCAAAATGGTTGAAAAAATAAATAAATAGAAGTTGGTAATATTTGCTAAAAATAAGTTTTGCGTTGCTGTTATTGCATTTTTAATGGCTGTTGCAAATTGAATTTTTTAAGTGCGGTATTAAGGAATAATTAAAAAACAAAGAAGTACTACCAAATATTGCAATGTTTAGTTTGAAAAATACTATTTCTTAACTACACATATATATCTAAAAACCGATTATAATTTATTGTTCGGGATGTTAGCATTAGGTACTTGGTTTTTAAAGTTTTATCGAAGTCGAAAATGAGATTTCCGAGATGTGAGCAGTTTTTAAAATAAGCGTTTTGGGTGATTCGAATTGAGAACAGAGGACGCAATAATTTTAAGAACATCAATTTTACTCTAAGTTTGCATATTTGTTAAAATCGTTATTGCCGTTTTCAGGTAGACTTAAGAAAACCAAATTTAAAAAAAAAATGACTTCAAAAATCCATTTTACGATAATACAGAGAAAAACTGCCATTAAGTTAGAAATGACCATATTACCCTAGAAATGAATTTTTGTACGAACATTATGGGAAGTACCATTAATATTGAGGTTGCCTGCAAAAAAAAAAAAAAAAAAAAAAACGGGTTGGAACTGTAAGCCCACAAACTCCAAATCCGAAGTTTGAACGAAATCCGGGCAGCCGTTTAGGCTGTAGGTCTGTGGAAGGACAGACAGACAAACGGACAGATGGACAGATCGGACAGAATTTTGCGACCCACTTTTTTGAGTTCGTCTATAATCGTAATTTCAGAATTGATTAACATCTCGAGTTCGAAATTTTGTACGAAAACAATATCTTTCTCTTACTACGTAATGGAGGAAGTTAAAAAATATATAATTTTCAAGAATTGCACAAATGCACTCCCATCTAAATAATTCACGCGACGCCACTGGTATCAACCCAAATTAATATGCACCTTTATACGCTGATGGGAGATGTGAAATCTGTTGACAGTACATAAGCTAGATAACACTGTAATTAACCGTGTGTCAATTTGAAATTGTGTAAATATTGTGACAAAAGAACCCTCCTGGTGCGTGCGACTTCAAAACGCTCCAGTGTTTACCAGACGTAGCCCTGTCACGTGTTTACACTTACGAATACACTATCAGCAATTAAGGGTGACACCAAAAGTAGGCGGTTTCACAATCCTCCAACACGTGCGATTAATAAAAGATATAAATATTCCGCATGGTCTGTCAAAGTTATTTCAAAGTCACCTCAATGGAAACCAAGAGATTCCTAATTCGACCCAGTAGGACGTCTGACAAAAGGCATATAGGTGCGATGGTAGTTTGTAACGTGTTTTATTTTATACGATTGCCTTTAGGTGTAACAAACGATTGCGTTTTTTATGTTCAAGTAATTGACATGCCATGGCAGCGTGTATAGTTGGTTTTGTATTCTGTTGGAATTTTCATGAAAAAAGTCCTTGATTACATGTGAACTATTATAATACTGAGGGGGTGATTGTTGGGAAAAAATTGCGAACAAAAAAATATATGTGTTCGTTCATTTATACAAAATTACAATAGCCCACAGCTTTTGTCACGTGATGAAGCTGATTCATAGTCGCCCGACGTTCAGCGATATTTGATTATTTCAATTGTTGACATATGCACAGAAAAAATGTGTAATTGCATAAAATTTAGAATTTATTATGACTGCGCCCTGTTCCGATATTTATGTTTATTTGTGACTTATATTTTTTTTTGTTTAACCTTTTATTTTATGCAGGAATATTGCCTATGAACTATTTAAAAATATTTATAGCTAAGTATATACTGAAATTTGGATGGAAATATGCTAGATGGAAGTGGCTCCATGCTCCATCTCTTGGAAGCTAATGGGAAATGGGATGACTGGTGACTGAACTGCCTAAGCACAATGAGGCCACGGGAGTAGCGTTATGTAGTATGTTGTATGTACCTATGTTTTTGAGTCATTCAAGTTGTAATTCTATGAATTCGTATCTCTTAGCATTCTATTATTACAGCTAGTCTATTTCCAAAGACACGTCTAAAATCTTCCGGTGTAAAATATACTATTGTCTCTTTATCGGGCCTGGAAACAAAGGAGCTGAGTTCGGAACCTAAAACTAGTACACAGTCATGAAATTTCTTAGATGTTGTTTGAGTAGGGTTTCCAAACATAAACCCAAGCAGTTTGAAAGGAAGATCAATTTGAAGTTTCATAAGCGTTAGAATAAGGACTTGAAATTTGTTTCATCCTTTTCTGAGACAGTTTGGAATATTTTCTTCAAATGCTGTTTAAATATTAGGTACATAATAACGTATGATAGTCCGAAAAGCCAGTAAAATATCTGATTTTAACATCGGAATCTTTAAAGAACCCCAATCCCATTCCTAATTTTGAAATGTTTTTCTTCAGTTCTGACATTGCAAGTTCTCTTTGTTCGATTTTTCTTCACCAATTCTGGGAATACACTCTCAACTTGCTTCAACACTAAGTCAGTTTGCGTGCCTGTAAGTAAATTTTAACTTTTTATTGCTTTCATCAAATTCTAATACTTCACAAAAATATGTATTTACTTATTGATATATTCTAACTTTAGCGCTCCCAGTGGACAGATTCAGGGTCGATGACTGGAAGGTTTCCTCGAAGTGCTCCTTCTCTGACCACTTCAGGATTGCATTCACAATTGACTTTGAACTACCAAAAGAACTCCCCTTTAGAAACCCTGTCAAGACTGACTGGAGTAAATTTTCTGAACTAGTCGAATGTCGACTTCCACCTAACCCCATAGGTACACTGTCGAAGGCGACACTCGTTAACGATGCAGTCAATTTTCTCACCAAGACCCTAACCGACTCCTTTAAAAAATCCTGTCCTATTAGTCGCCCTCCCAAAAGAACACACGCGGCTTGGTGGACTAGGGAATTACGACTTCTCAGGTCCAAAACCAGGAAACTTTTTAATAGAGCAAAACTGACAAAAACCGATGAAGACTGGAGTATATATCGCAATAGCTTCAACGAGTTTAAAAAGAAAACTAGAGCAGCCAAACGAGTGTCCTGGGCAAACTACTGCTCTGACATAGAATCCACCACAGAAGTGGCAAGACTCCGGAAAGTTCTTGCCAAAACTCCCTCTCATATAGGGCACCTCTGTAAGGAGGATAATTGTTGGACAGCTAGCAGTGGCGTGGCGTCCATATAACTCGATTCCTACCGAGTTACCTTTTGAAATCACCACCAGGCAACACTATCTATCTACCAAAAACCGAATATACATGAAATACTACCAAATGAATGTGAATACTCACCAAATGGTACACACACAAAAGCACTCATATAAAAGTCGTGTGTGTATCCATTTTCATACAACGTCGTCATCGTCTCGTGGCGACAAAGCGAAGGTAACCCAAAATAAGTCGGGTTATTAAAGTTCTCACTTTATAGTTCATTTTGAGAGAAAATTTGCTTGTTATCTCTTTTTTTCTTCCCTGAGTACTTTGTCTGACTCTGACACCTCTTTGTTCAACACCCATTGTAGAAAATAACCCGCTTTTCTTCGAGTTATTCGCGGTTCTCACAAAGTTCATTTTGACTGCTGAGTACTGAGTGAACATTTGTTTGTATCTCTTTTTTTCTTCCCAGAGCCAGAGCTTGTTAGTTGTTACTGGTACTGGCCATGGCCACTGGGTTGTGTTTTGGGTATGTCGTATGTGTTTGTTTGGTTATGATATGAACAAAATAACGCGCTTTTCTTCGAGTTATTCGATTTTCTTTTACTTCTTCTTTTCTTATTGTCTCTTGTGTGAATAATTACAGGTAGTTGTTGAGGTAGGTAAGGGTGTGTTTTGGTTTAAAAATTCAGTTGGCTGGCAAATGAACACTAAAATATTTCTGAATTACATATCTTTATTTTTTTTTATAATCATTAGGTAATCTGAATTTGCTTTAAGTTATGGCATCATGCGTCTGTCAATAAGGGCTTCTATAGAAGCCACTTTTAGTATGCCTTAAGCTCATTATAAATTTTAAATATTAATGACTTAAATCTTAAAGTATAAAAAAGGTGGCTTGAATTGATTTTGCTTCGACTTCCCATTTAAAAATGTTCACGCCACGCCACTGACAGCTAGTAGTCAGGAGACTCTTGACCTGCTCCTCAGAACACACTTTCCGGGATGCACAATCCCAGGAAGGCTGCTACACAGTTCTGATGGCAGCCTCTCCTCATTTCCGGTTGAGGAACTGGCTGCCATAAATGACTGCACTAGCACAAACAGAATAACATGGGCTCTTCAATCCTTCCAACCGTACAAGTCGGCGGGACCGGACGGAATTATACCTGCCATGCTACAAAGAAGCAGTAAAAGTACCGTCCCATGGCTGCAGGCAATCTTTCGTGGTTGCCTGACACTCAGACTTGTTCCTGATTGCTGGAAAGAGGTGAGGGTGGTCTTTATTCCCAAAGCAGGGAAACCCAGTCACTCCACACCCAAGGATTACAGACCAATTAGCCTCTCATCTTTTCTTTTGAAAACACTAGAAAGGTTATTGGACCTGCACCTTAGGAACACTCTCGAAACAAGCGGTGCTCTGTGTAGTGCACAACACGCATATGTCAAAGGTAGATCCGTGGAAACAGCGCTTGGCGGCCTTTCTGGACATAGAAGGTGCATTCAACAACCTGAATACAAGAACCATTATATCCTCACTTGAGGAATCAGGTTCATCACAGTTTCTGACAAACTGGGTTAAGACTATGCTTAACAGCAGAGTTATTAACAGCAGCCTAGGGGACTGTGCGATTAAGGAAAGTACTAATCGTGGAACACCACAAGGGGGAGTCCTATCTCCTCTACTGTGGAACATCTCGATTAACAAAATACTTACATCCCTTGTCAACAGAGGTATCAAGATAGTCGCCTACGCGGATGATATAGTAGTACTAATAACAGGAAAATACTTTTCCACCATTAGAGATATTATGGAATCTGCGTTATCAGAACTATCCAAATGGACAGAACACAACGGTCTTGCGGTTAATCCGGAAAAGACCGAACTCATTCTGTTCACCAGGTGATATAAGGTACCAAAATGGGACCCACCGAAGCTTAAAGGTGTCCGACTTAATCTTTCGACCGAGGCCAAGTACCTGGGCGTGATATTCACCTCCAAACTTAACTGGAAACGGAATACTGAAGAAAGAATGAAGAAAGGACTTAATGCCTTTTATGCATGCAGGAAAACCTTTGGGAAAAACTGGGGCTTGCAACCGAACATTGTGCACTGGATGTACACCGCGGTTGTGAGACCCATTCTTACCTACGGCTCAGTTGTTTGGTGGGAGGCGGTTAAAACCAAATCCCATCTTAAGAACCTGAACAAGGTGCAGATAATTGCTTGCTTGGGAATAACAGGCGCAATTTAATCCACACCACAATTAGGTCTGAAAACACTATTGAACCTGCAACCCATTGAGCTATTCACTAAGAACGTGCGGCAGCCAAAGCCGCTCTCAGATTAAGAGAGAACAAAACTTGGAAGCCTGGTTACTGCGGACACTCAAGCATACTTGAAATCTTCGATCGGAAGGGACTCATGTCACTCACCGATTACGAGAAAACCAGATATGACTTCGAGAAAAATTTTAGAATCACTATACCCAAAAGGCAGGACTGGAAATCACCCAGTACCATCATTAAAGGTATAGCCGTCTACACGGATGGTTCAAAAACAGAAAATGGAACAGGAGCCGGCATATTCTCAGAAAGGCTTGCTATTAGCCAGTCGTTCCGACTGACTGATCACTGCAGTGTCTTCCAAGCTGAGATATATGAAAGCAGCACAGACTATCTTATCGATGGGACTACCAGCAATGGAAATAACCATCTGTGTGGACAGTCAAGCAGCACTTAAAGCTATCGGCTCCAATCTTATCAATGCGAAATGTGTCACAGATTGCCTCGTGGCGCTCAGGGCTATACGTCATCACTCAATTCTACTCTGCTGGGTTCCGGGACACGTTGGGGTGGAAGGGAACGAAAAGGCGGACGAATTGGCCAGATACGGCTCTGATATGGACCCTCAACTTGCGGACGGAGAGGTGCTACCGCCTTTCAACACTGCTAAGACTTTTATTGAAGACGTAACCACACAACTGGCTAAGGAACAATGGAGCAACACCACCGGTTGCGTCATAACCCGAAGTCTGTGGCCTGTGGTTGACACCAAAAGATCAAAGCTCCTAATCTCCCTTAATAGAAGCCAAATCCGGATGCTCGTCGGGGTTTTAACCGGACACTGCATCATAGGAAACATGGCTAAAAGGCTGGGACTTTTTGCAAATGACTTCTGCAGAAGCTGTAGAGACGAGGAGGAAATAGAGTCCGTGGAACACCTTCTATGCCACTGCCCAGCTTTACAAGAACGCCGCTCATCCTGTATGGGAACTAGGTTCTTCGAAAGTTTGGACGACTTGGCAAGGGTACCTCTATCAGTCATAAAACTATTCCTCAACAGAACGAAGTGGTTTTGTTAGCCACATGTCCTTGCATGTACAAACAGGGTACTCACAATGGGCCTTCATGGCTTCTGGGTGAAATTTGCATCGGTTGCAAAACTGCCCTCCCAACCTAACCTAACCTATTGATATATGGCGGGTTTCTTGCACGGGCTTTATTTTATCCAAATATTCCTGTATACACTCCACTTCCAAGAATTTCTCAGAAGTATAGCCTTCGGTCGGAAGTTCTTCAGGTGGCAGAGTGTTTTTAACTTGTTCTATTTGAAATACTAGGTATTTCGATTTTATATTGTTAAAATAAAAATAAAATACAACATAGGTTAGGTACCTACCTTTAAATTATGAATAGCGCGAACTGGTATTTTTCTACATGGTCTTCTAGCAATGCGTTTTTTGTGTCGCTGGAATTTTGAAGCTGATAGAGATGGGTTGAATTTACAGACGAACATTGGGTTTCAGGCAGGTTGAGGCCTGAAACTCAATCCGGGTTTACATCGTCCGACAGTTTTTTTTTTTTTTTTTTTTTATATACTTCTCCCGGGAAAGGCGAACCTATAACGCTACAACAGCGCCCCGAGATGCCTGCAGATGTATGTTTGCTCTGCACTTAAATTGCTGCAAATTGTAGTCTTCTGGAAATATATCCCCAGGTAGCGAGTTCCAAAGTTTGCTTGTCCTGTAACAGAGGGAGTTTTTGAAAGTTGATGTCCTCGCGGTTGTCAAGTGTACTGTATGGTCATGAGCATTAGCAGCCTGTCTTGTTGGGCGCCCAAAAGTTGAATTTCGAGGGATAATGTCCTTGAGTTCCTCAGAACATCTACCATGGAAGTACCTATAGAACAAGCATAGGTCAGCGACTTGTCTTCTGTGCAGCAACGGTTGTAGATTCGATGTGAGTGTAGGGTCTCCAATGAGTCGAACTGCTCGTCTCTGTATGCTATCAAGCAGGTTAAGTGAATGTTTTGGGGCCGAGCTCCATATATGGGAACAATATTCCAAGCCTGGTCTAACCTGTGCTTTGTAGAGAAGGAGAAGTTGCTTGGGGCTAAAGTACCTCTTTGCTCTAAATAGGTAGCTCAACTTTGCGGACGCCGATTTTGCGATATAGGATATGTGGTTCTGCCATGTGATTCCTGAATTGACTGTGACTCCTAGAAGGTGCATTGAGTCCTTGTGATGGATTGGATGGTCATCCATTTGGATCTGAGGAACTGTTGATGCATTTTTTCTGGAAAATGTTGTGAACTGTGTCTTGTTTGCATTAAATACAACCAAATTGTCCTTTCCCCACTTCAAGATTTTGCCCAGATCATCATTTAGAGAATTAATTTGTTCACATCTCTGATTGTGTGATGTAGCCGTATTCACAGGCCAACTGTTCGAGATGGAGGATATAAGAGTGCTGTCATCTGCAAAGCTGTAGATATTATTATTTGTCGATCCAAGCAAATCGTTGATGTGGAGAAGAAATAGAGTTGGAGAAAGAATAGATCCTTGGGGCACTCGGCACTCCTGCATTTATAGCAAACGAATTGGATGATACACCATCTATAACAACTTGGATCGATCTTCCCAGAAGAAAATTTTGCATCCATCCGCAGAGTTGTTGTTGTAATCCGTAAGACGCTAACTTGCCTAATAGGGCTCTATGCCAGACTCGGTCAAATGCCTTTGATATGCCCAAGGCTACGGCTCTGGATTCGCCGTGTTGTTCAATTGATTGTGTCCATAAGTGCGTCACGTAGCTTAGCAGGTCACCAGTGTAACGACGGCTCCGAAATTCGTATTGCCTGTCGCTTATTAATCGATGGCCTTCTAGATATTTGATTATTTCGACATTTATTGCATTTTCCATTACTTTAGAGAGCATTGAAAGCAACGCTATTGGACGATAGTTTTGTGGCAGACATTTCTTCCCTTTCTTTGGAATAGGTTGAATGCGAGCGGTCTTCCAGCAAGAAGGAAACGTCTTCTGGGAGTACGACATGCTAAACAGCTTACAGAGTACAGGTGCAAGTTCTGGTGCACAGTTCTTGAGTACTATAGCCGGGATTCCATCGGGTCCCGTTGCCTTATTGCAATCTAGTTCTTTAAGGATGCGTTGAATTATTCGAGGCCGAAATTTCACTTCTGCCATCGATGATTGTATCCTCGGGATATTTGGTGGCTCTAGCTGTGCAGAATCTAGGGTGGAATTCTTTGAAAAGCGAAAAGATCTGCCTTTTCTTTAGGTGTTGTTGCTAGCGTGCCGTCTTCTTTTACTAGAGTTGGAAAAGAAGAGCAACTAAAGTTATTACTGATTGCCTTTGCCATGGACCAGAATGCGCGTGAGCCGCTAGGACATCCAATCACTTTGTTAGTGACTCTTTCGCTGTAAGTTGTCTTCGCCGATTCAATAATTAGATTGCATCTATTTCGAAGAATTGTAAATTCAGATCTTTTTAGTTCTGAAGGGTTTGACCGCCATTCACGGAAAGCCTTGTTTTTCGCTGCGGTAGCTCGCTTGCATTCTTTGTTAAACCACGGTTTATTTGAAGCTAATTTTTTGATGCAATGTGGAATATAAAGTTCCATACCGAGTAAAATATTTTCGGTTACGGCTTCTGCGCACATATTGACATCAGTATCTCTAAAGCACATATCAGCCCATGGCAACGAAGCGAAGAAATTACGCAGCTCGTCCCAGTTAGATTTACTATAATTCCAAATCGAACGATAACGATCCTTTTTCGCTCCTATTGGTATCGGTATAGAGAGGATAGCAGATATTAGAGCATGATCCGAATTCCCTAAGGGAGTAGACACTTTTATTTCATAATTATCTGGCTCTGTTGTGAGAAACAGATCGAGAGTGTTTCCGTAATTTGTTGGATTGTCTGGAATTCGCGTGGGCTCATCAACGAGCTGAGTGAAATTGCAGCATTTGGCGAAGTCTTCAGCACATATACCTAAATATAATATTTGTCAGAGTGGTGACATTATTGTAAATATGTTAACATACCTTAAATAAAATGCCTGGAACAAACACGAGCTATTTTGGTATTAATTTGCTATAGCACGCCTGTCCTTTGATAGAGTTCAAACTTACATTTTTGTTCGTAATTGTGGAAATAGATAAAAACGTATGGTGCCACGCCCCTTTGTCCAATATTGACCAAACTTCACCGGTATACTCCTGGGCTAATACGTAAGATTGTGTGTAAATTTGAACTCAATCGATGGTGGCTTTTGAAATAAAATATTTGTTTTTTGTATCGGCGGTACCACGCCCCTTTTTCCAATTTTGACCAATCTTCACAGGTATAGTCCTGGGCCGATACCTAACATGTGTGTAAATTTGAACTCAATTGATTTGGTGGCTTTCGAAATTTAAGGTTTTTAATGTTTTTTTTTGTATGGGCGGTGCCACGCCCCTTTGTCCAAAATTGGTCGTACCAACTCAGAAACCTTCGCGGGCTCATGCACAACAACTTTGATAAGGATCATCACATGATCAAATGCATAGTTTAGGATTCTATAAAGGACATACAAACAGACTTTCATTTTTATATAAGAGAGAAGATAGAAAGAATAGAATAAAAAACAAAGCACAATATTTCGTTTGAATTTGAAATATATCGCTTCTTCATTGTATACACTTTTTGTGTGTGCAGCGCCACATAATTTGTGAGAACTACTATCGCCACATACCACTGCTATCGCGGCCTCATTGTGCTTAGGCAGTGATGAACATTTCTAGCGGTTTTAAAACATTGGTGATGTTCACGAATTCAGTTTAGTAAGCGTCACAGCTGTCAGTTCGTTTCTTTGACGTCGAATGTATTCAAGAAATTCGTGACTGAGTAGCAGTGGCGTGGCGTGAACATTTTCAAATGGGAAGTCGAAACAAAATTAATCCCATACAAATGTAAAAAACATTATATCTGTGTACCTTGAAACAAAATCATACATTGAGCATTTGCAAATATGGTTCACAATACTAAACTCACTTTAAGTCATGCACTGCAATATGCCAGCCAACTGAATTTTTAAACCAAAACACACCCTTACCTACCTCAACAACTACCTGTAATTATTCACACAAGAGACAATAAGAAAAGAAGAAGTAAAAGAAAATCGAATAACTCGAAGAAAAGCGCGTTATTTTGTTCATATCATAACCAAACAAACACATACGACATACCCAAAACACAACCCAGTGGCCATGGCCAGTACCAGTAACAAGCTCTGGCTCTGGGAAGAAAAAAAGAGATACAAACAAATGTTCACTCAGTACTCAGCAGTCAAAATGAACTTTGTGAGAACCGCGAATAACTCGAAGAAAAGCGGGTTATTTTCTACAATGGGTGTTGAACAAAGAGGTGTCAGAGTCAGACAAAGTACTCAGGGAAGAAAAAAAGAGATAACAAGCAAATTTTCTCTCAAAATGAACTATAAAGTGAGAACTTTAATAACCCGACTTATTTTGGGTTACCTTCGCTTTGTCGCCACGAGACGATGACGACGTTGTATGAAAATGGATACACACACGATTTTTATATGAGTGCTTTTGTGTGTGTACCATTTGGTGAGTATTCACATTCATTTGGTAGTATTTCATGTATATTCGGTTTTTGGTAGATAGATAGTGTTGCCTGGTGGTGATTTCAAAAGGTAACTCGGTAGGAATCGAGTTATATGGACGCCACGCCACTGCTGAGTAGTGAGTATCTGACTAAGTTGACGATCATATTTATGGTATCGGTATGAATAAAACCCTACTTTGCTAGAGAAGTTATTCGAACACAACATTTACTTCGCTGTACGTGTACTTGCCTTACAGTTCCTGTCAAACCTGACCAGTAAATTTGTATTTTTGAATTCTCCTTGACAATCTAACCAATTCTTGGGAAACTGAAATTTAAAAAAAATAAATTCAGAAATATGAATTCAATCTATAGCTCCAATTGCACCTGGAAATATGATTTTTGTTTTCCAAATAGGTTGTTGAGCTTTTATTTCTTCTTCAGGTGCCGGGAATTATATCAGATCATAGGCTTGTTGGAAATATTTGTTGACACGCCAGCCTGTTGGATAAAGAAGAACTATGAATTACCGAGAGGTTTTTGAACTGTCAACCCAAAACCCCGGATCTCCTATATACCTAAGAAATGATTCTTTTCAAACATTTTCATACGAACGAGAAATTAGCTAAATATTCCACATTGAATACTTCGCGTGACACGATATAATTGCTGTTGTTATTTAGGTAAAAGATCTTAGTTAGGTTAATAGCAGACTTGGAATTTCGTAGCAATTGATACGTTTTACTCATACGGATCTGAGTAAAAGGTAAGTGGCGCAGCTTTTCGAATATGTCAAAAATTGGTGTTAGTTCCAATCAATTTTTATGCATACGAAATGTAGCAAATGCTTCGATTTTGACATTTCGTTTGAGTAAAAGCACATGCTACGTTTTATTCATATCACATAATACTAGAGCTTTCTAAGCAGGGGTCCACTCCGGTTAATCGCGAACAAAAAAAAGTCATTGGAAGTTTTGTCATACTTTATTTAAATTACTAGATTTGGCGCTGTTTTGTAAGAATCTCTTGATCTCAGGATACAGCCCCCTAAAGGGCACAAATTTTTCAATAACATTAATAATTATACCTACCTATTGAAATTTAAATTCTCCGACTCTGACAGTCAGCAGATATCTAGATGTTCAGAAAAAGTCCAATCACCATTTATAAGCAGATGCGTGTATACAAAAGTAGGTTTATATGCTCATTGTGCATATATTAATCCAATGAGGAGATGCCAGATTAATATTCATGTTAAGCACATCATTCAGCCGAGCAGAAGACACAAATTTCGCCAATACGCACTACGGCAGGTCTGTCGAAGCATTCCGATGCGAGTTAAGGACCCTTAACCATATAGTCTAAGGACCATCTATTAAGATTTATCTAAAATAAACGTTAGATAACGTGTACCTACCTAGATAAGGGTAGAAAGTAATAATAATAACTATGAGATAAGAAATGAAAGGAGATTGTATTGTAACCTAAAATGTAATAAGAACTATGAGATAAGAAATGAAGAGAGATTGTATTTGAACACACAGTAGATAAGAAAAGATAGATTAAGAATAAAGAAAAGGTTTTATTTTGAACCAAATGCATAGATTACTAAGTAGGATATAAATATAAGAAACGAACACGCAAGGGGCAGTCTAGAAATAACATCGACTTAGACCACAGTTCGGTGATAATAAACTTGAACTAATAATTAAAATAAATATAAATAAACAGGACTATAAAATCCTAAAAAATATAATTTGTTTTAATTACTAAATATACGCGAGTGTATTTAATTGGCGATCCTGCCAGGAGGTAAATAAATTGTTTATCTTCACGGAGCGGACCAAGGGAAAATCGGGAATCAGATCCACATAGTGGCACCCATCAAACGTTCCTTCATACGAAGCAACCTGAACAAAGATACATACGTATCCAACGTAAAAGTTTTATGAATAGATTTAAGAAAAGAAAAAATTTACACGACAATCGTCGCGAGATAATAAGTGAAAGTGAAAGTGAAAGTGAAAATAAAGAAGTAGTCATCAAGATGGCAGAACCAGTTGATCTAGCAACCTTAGCAGCAAGATTCTCACAAATAGAGATGTACTGCACACAGTTAAACAATAAACTGCAAGAAGCAAATAGACAAACAGAACAATTGTCTAACATAATAAAACAACATGGAGTCGACAACAAAAATCTGAAGGAAGAAAACCTAGTGCTAAGAAATCAACGCCGACCAAATTACGAAACAGTACCAAATACGAATTATCAGAGGAGCATACATCAACAACCTAAGCATAACCAACCAATTGGTACAGAAATACAAATGCCTATGGAAATAAATTCAAGACAAATAGTTCAAGCACAGAGTAAAGCAGAACATCAACCTCAGCGAAACAACTATAACCCATCTAATAATAACCAGCATTGGAAGAGAGGAAGAGAGGATAGCGGGCAGTATAGGCAGCCGCAGCACTATCAGAACAGCAATCAACACGTCAACAAACAACAAAGGGTGAACCAGTCATCACAACTACAAGAAGAAGACGGAGACAGCATGTATGCAGAACCGGAAGAACAAAGGGTAAATAACTTAAGATTTGACCTTTTAAAACTAGTTGACGGGTTGCCTTGTTTAAAATTAACATCTAGCATTTCTAACAAAACTTATAAAATATTAATAGATACGGGAGCAACCCACAATTATATAGATAAAAAATGCGATTCAGCGGAAAGAATAAAAATTAAGGAAATAAAAATTAAAACTATAAACGGGTATTCCATAGTAAATACAAAGAAAATAATTAATTTAATGAATACTAAAATAACATTTTTCGAATTAAATAATATAGATTCATTCGATATGATATTAGGATTAGAAGGTTTAAAAGAATTAAACGCAGAAATAAACTTGAAGGATATGACCTTAATCACCATGTGCAGTGACAATCAATCCGAAAGTAAACTAAACTATATTATAGGAGAAACGTTATATAAAAAAGAAATAGATAGTTTGATGAAGGAAAATATTGGCATAGGACCACTGCCCTTTACTACTACAATAGAAGCCACAATCAGAACTATAAATAATGAACCCATATGGACCAAGCAATATCCATATCCGATAGCCGACAATGAATTTGTCAATAAAGAAATAGCTAAATTATTAAAAGAAGGTATTATTCAAAGGAGTAATAGTCCATACAATAGTCCGATTTGGACAGTACCAAAAAAGGGTCTTAGTGAAGACGGAAAACCAAAGAAAAGAATGGTAATAGATTTCCAAAAATTAAACAATAAAACAATAACTGATAGATATGTGATCCCAGATGTAAACATGACAATACAAAATCTAGGAAAAGCCAGATATTTTACAACATTAGACTTGGAATCAGGATTCCATCAAATTAAAATTAAAAAAGAAGATAGGGAAAAAACAGCATTTTGCGTAAATGGAGGTAAATATGAGTTCGTAAGAATGCCTTTTGGACTCAAAAACGCGCCCTCTATATTCCAAAGATGTGTAGACGACATATTAAGAGAATATATCGGGAAATTCGCGTATGTTTATATAGATGATGTGTTAATATATTCCTCATCAGCCGAAGAACATATGAAACACATCAATATAATTTTCAACGCTCTTAACAAAGCAACATTGAAGGTTTCGGATGATAAATCCAAATTTTTCCAATCAGAAGTCGAATACCTCGGACACATTATTAAATATAATAGGATAGGGACAAATCCGGAAAAGGTAGAAGCAATTAATAATTATGCAATTCCCCGAACGTTGAAAGATCTGAGAGGTTTTTTAGGAATGACCGGTTACTATAGGAAATTTATCAAAGGATATGCAAGCATAGCTAAGCCCCTAACGATACACCTAAGAGGAGAAAATGGTCAGGTAGGAAAAAATAAGAGTAAAAATACTTGTATAAATCTAGACGATGCAGCAATTAAGGCCATTAGTAGCTTGAAAGCACATTTGAGAGAACAAGTAGAGCTATTCCAACCAGATTATAGTAAACCCTTTGAACTAACGACAGACGCATCTAACATAGCTATTGGAGCCGTCCTTAGTCAAAACAAAAAACCTATATTCTTTTTAAGTAGAACTCTGACAAAGACAGAAGAAAGTTATGGAACGAACGAGAAGGAATTATTAGCCATCATATGGGCACTGCAGAAGCTAAGAAATTATGTATACGGAGTAGCGGATTTAACTATATACACAGATCATCAATCGTTAGTATATTCAATATCGGAAAAAAATCCGAACACTAAATTGAAGAGATGGAAAAGTATAATAGAGGATTTCGGTGCAAGGTTAGTATACAAACCGGGACACCTGAATGTAGTTGCAGACGCTCTTTCGCGGCAACAAATAAATACTTCAACAATAAGTACAGTTCACTCAGAAGAGAGCTCATCTGAAGATGTAATCAAAGTAGTAAGCCAACCATTTAACACATATAGCCTACAGGTAGAATTAATACCGAACAACGAAATAAATGAAATAAAAACACAAACCGTTTTTGAAAAAAAGATAAGGCACACTATTTATTTCACAACGGAAGATGAACTGTTAGGAAATTTGAAAAAAATTCTTCAACCTAACAAGATAATAGCAATACATGCAAAACCAGAAGACATGTATACATTCGAGAAAAAGATAAAAGAAGTCTTTATACGAAATAGGTTTATACACACACCCATAAAATTGGAAGATATTACCAACCTAGAAGAACAAATAAAGATAGTGAAAGAGACCCATGAGAGAGCTCATAGAGGATTCAAAAATAACATTCAAGAGATAAATCAAACATATTACTGGCCAGGCATGAGGAAACAGGCAAAATGTTTTAATAAAAAATGTGTAGCATGCTTATTCGGTAAATACGAGAGAAATCCAGTTAGAGAACCATTGAACGACTCAGAAATTCCAACACAAGTAGGAACACACATCCACATGGATCTATACTTCAACGACAAACATTCATTTCTAGTATCAAAAGATAAATATTCAAAGTATCTGGTCATACGAGAACTAGAAACAAAGGAGAGACTTTATGATAAAATGGAGGAAGTCTTATCAAATTATTTCCCTAATTGCGAGAGACTCATGACTGATAACGAAAGTTGTTTTAACACAGAGATGGTAAAGCAAATGTGTATAAAATATGGAATCAAGAAAGTACAGACGCCAGTCTATAGATCGACAGCAAACGGGCAAGTCGAAAGTGCACATAAAACAATATCAGAACTCTCAAGGATATTTATGGTACAAAACGATACCAATCTAATCGAGGAAGTATTTAAAACAGTGCGTGAATTAAATTACACAATTCATTCCGTCACAGGCTACAAACCTCAAGAAGTGTTTTTTAATCAAGAAAAATTCAAAGATTCAAATATACACACAAAACTTATTAAAGCATCGGAAAAAGTCCTCGAAAGACTTAATAAAGGAACAAAACATAGAACCTACCAACAAGGAGAACAAATAATGGTAAGAATTTCAGGGATTAGAAAGAAAAGTAATACTAGATATATTAAAAGAATAGTAAAGGAAGACCGTGAGGACACGATCTTAACAACGAAGGGGATAGTTGTACACAAAGACAATATTAAAAATTATTCTTTCCCTGTAGATGACGAAATCAGCATTCCTCATATTACTCGTGAATGCACTAAAGCATACTCAAGGAACAACAAAAATAGAAGACGTCACGGAAAAGAAATACATACTAACTCAAACCGATGATGTTTATATATTTAATGATCAGACACATTTATTTCATGTAACAAATCTAGCAACATTACTAAATCCATTCGTAGAGATAATAAGTAGCAATTACATACCTACTCAGGAAGAAGAAATTAGGATAAAAAAGGCACATAGTTTAGCTAATCAAATAGAAGAACATACTAGAAGTAAGAGATCTATAAATTTCTTAGGATCTGCTATTAAATTTAGATTTGGTAACCCAGATCATGATGATCTTATTGAAATACAAACCAAAATAAATAATTTAATAGAAAATAATAACAAACAGAGGAAGGTAAACTCTAGATTCGAACAAATCTTAAAGAATTTCGAGGGACACAATTTAAAAGAACATATAATCTTAGAACAGGTATATGAAGAGTTACTCTTACTAACTAGAACGATAAACGCAGCAAAGAATAATGAATATCTTTCAGAAGCATTAGATATAACGGACATAAAACAAATAATAAAACATGAATTAGAGGAAGTTCCAATAATAAATATTTTAGAATATGCAACCATATTAATTGCTAGAACAGAAGTACTTTTTATAATAATATATAAATACTCAATATTAAAAATACAATGTAAATGCTATAAGGTAACCCCGATAAGTTTCAAACATGGGAAAATACAAACAGACGAATTAATAGCATTTTGTGAAGATTACATTAGAATAAAAAAATGTCAAAACTATTTAGGAAAAAATATTTGCGAAGATAATATTGAAAAAGAAGAATGTATAATTCCATTATTAAAAAATAAAAAATCTAAATGTAATATTAAACAAGAATATAATTTTGATATATTAGAAATAGTACCAGGAGTAATATTAACTCATGGAAATCATAAAATTAATAACGAGACCATATACAATGTGAAATTAATCACATACGAAGATACTGTAAACATAGATGGAAAAAATTATAAAAATATGGATGGAGCCATTAAAGAAATAATAGCAAGAAAACATAATAATGATTTTTTTATAAATACTGTTATAAAAACAGAAGGGCTATATGCATTCAATAATTTTGATAGCCTTAACAAAATAATGATTCCATTTGAGGAACATCCTATATTATCAATTATAAATACAATCATAATCATTGTGATAATTATTGTTATAACTTATGTAATAACGAAAATCGTGAATTTTATAATCGAATACAGAAAACTAAAAACTGAGCAAAAATTCATTGAGTCATATGAAAAAGAAATGGCAAAAATTAAAATGAAACAATTAGAAAATCGGGACGATTTTATTAAAGAAGGGGGGGAGTTAAGGACCCTTAACCATATAGTCTAAGGACCATCTATTAAGATTTATCTAAAATAAACGTTAGATAACGTGTACCTACCTAGATAAGGGTAGAAAGTAATAATAATAACTATGAGATAAGAAATGAAAGGAGATTGTATTGTAACCTAAAATGTAATAAGAACTATGAGATAAGAAATGAAGAGAGATTGTATTTGAACACACAGTAGATAAGAAAAGATAGATTAAGAATAAAGAAAAGGTTTTATTTTGAACCAAATGCATAGATTACTAAGTAGGATATAAATATAAGAAACGAACACGCAAGGGGCAGTCTAGAAATAACATCGACTTAGACCACAGTTCGGTGATAATAAACTTGAACTAATAATTAAAATAAATATAAATAAACAGGACTATAAAATCCTAAAAAATATAATTTGTTTTAATTACTAAATATACGCGAGTGTATTTAATTTGCGCGCGTGCACAGCAATATGAATCAATCTACTTCACATCGGCATCGTACTCCGCATCGTACATAGAAATCAATCAGTGATGCTAATGGAGAGAACAGCATAAACTGGGAAAACATCAGAGCGAAGAACATGGAGATCTCTTTGAAAATGGATTCCCTACACAAATCTATATTCCTATGCAGGCTTACAAATATGTTTAGAGGCAAATGCATTTGGTCTTTTGGGTGCCTGGTGCTGAGCATCCTTATAATATTCACATACGATAGGCCACATACCTATTTACACATGTGGATAAAGTGCATAATGAATTATTATGTATTTGGTCGGAAAGCTAGAAATGCCATCAGAGTCATCATTAGCATGGTATTAGCAATGCCATCCTGGTTGTTGTTATTGTGGTTCACGCATCAAAGAGGAGAAGGGGACACGTATCTATAGGTAGGTATATAAAAGCAGTGGGTGGTTTGAGTGAAACACAAAACTTAACCAAGTAATTTATATTATTTTCATAGGCATATTCGAATTTGTGCTGGAGAACTAAATTTTAAAAGACACTCTTTTTTATACGCGGGCACTTTAAAGTTAGTTAGTTCAAGGGAAAAGCCTGCCAGCTTTTTTGACAAGCAGCTCATATAAACCATATTTTTGTTAACAGAGCTGCGCTTTTGAAAAAGAGCAGCAGAATCCATGCGGAAAAATTACACTGTTGCCTTTATAAAAGAGAAAACTGCTTGTAGTAAACATCAGTGTTGCCATTCTAACCACTCCACCACTCTTCACCCTGACCGAAGAAAATTTCCGAAACAACAAATTCCTTAACCGGAAAAATCTTTTTTTACCGGAAAAATAAGATTGTTCTATGACTAGACATAAACATAGATTTGTATAATTTTAATAAAACTTGGCCATACTTAACGAACACGCTCACAATTTCATACAGAAACCAATTTCTTGTGAAAAATCCTAGAATATCTCATTTGAATGCTCCTACCACATTGTGACTGGGGGCGTGCATTCAAACAAGACTGAAGTGAAGTGAGTATACCCTGCAAGAATTAACTATAGCTATTGCATTTGTATTGCAAAATTTGATGTATTGAAGCGAGATGGAGAAAATAAACGCGTTGAAAAGAAGGCTTTTCTACAATAGCCTTGTTCCTTAAAATCATAAGAAAAATAGGGACAAAAGGGGTAGGTACCTACATATCGTCAGTTGAGAATTGGTTTGACGTATACGCCATTTCAACTTTTTTGGGAAATCGCAATTGAAAGTTTACGGGTCAATTAAAATTAAATGGGTCTATAGAAGTTTCTCATTTTTTCTTCAGTATTATTGAGAATAAATGGTCATAATAACATAAAAGCTCAGTCTCTTCTAGTTTATTATTTATTCAAAGATTTCCTCAGAATAGTTTTGACGTATACGCCACACAAGATAATTATTTTTTGTGTTCATACACGTACGTCAAAAGAACTGCACGTACGCCATTCCAATAGTAAGCACAGATGGTGGTGCTGAACAGAACACTACCTTCACAGAAACATAATAAAAGACCTTTTTTATGGAATTTGTTATTTTTGTTTATTAATGAATGCATTTTTTTTGTATTATACAGCATATAATAATTCCTATGAAAAAAAAAACGTACCTTATAGAAAAAAGTAAACAAAAATAATATCTTCCTGAGTCGAAAACTCGAAAACACGCGGTTTCCCAAACATAAGACTAATCAATTCTTTACTCCCGAAAACCCCCATATACCAAATTTGAGCGAAATCGTTAGAGATGTTTCCGAGATCACAGAAATAAATTTATATACATACAAGAATTGCTAATTTAAAGGTATAAGATTTTCCATCCCTGCTATAACAACCATTCCACCATACGTCCGTCAGCGCACGTAATCAGCCATCTGCGCACTTCCTCAGAAACAGATTGTCGCTGTTGATTATATACACATTCACGTCCCATATTTCTCTTTCGTTTCACTTAATTTGGAGAAAACACCACGCAGTTTTTTTTCATATGAACGTGCTTGTGCGATGTGCGCCACCCAATTTTTTTCGATTTGAGAAAATAATTTTTTTTTTATGTTAGATTTTAGGTTGTAGCTCAGCTTTTAGAGGACATAGAAAGCTGATTGATGACTTAAAATAACTACAAAAGTGTTGGCAGAGACAATACTGAGACCCCCAACTTCAGCCGATTTCCCGTTACCTTGCCTACAAGCAATACTTGTAAGAAGTGTACACAATTTAGTGCGCTAGTATTGATACATAGAAATTCGTATTGACAAATGTCACGAAACTTCAACACACCAACACACCCTCAAAAATATCAACAACTTCCGGTGACTTCCGGTGTCGGCAAATTTGCTGCCAGCGTTCATAGAATTTTGTCCGTTAAATTTGAAATTATTCGTTACGTGTGAATAGTAATTTATTTTAGGAATAATTGCACTTTTTCTGAAAATATTTATGAAAAATGATTACTGCAGAATGGTTGTAGGAAAATAAAAACATTTTGAGCAATTTTACTTCAGTTATTTAAGAAAAATGTACATATGAAATCGAAGTTAATGATATTCAAAAGCAGAAAATACACAACAATGTTTGTCCTAATATGTTTCTGGAATATAAAACAACTCATTTAGATAGTATTATTAACCAAACAAATTATTTTAATCGACTTTTGAAAATTTATGATAATCAGCCAATAGCATTCAGTTATCTTAAAATGTGGTATTCTCGAACTCTATCACATTCCCCCATGGTTGGTAGCGATTGGCAGCATTGAATTTATATTTTTTGTATGTTTTTACATGCCACACGGCTTCTATTCTAAATTGACAGAACACCGATAGGAAAACAAAATGGCGAATTTGAAAAAAAAAAAAAAACTGAGGGGGCCAGCGGCAAGAGGATTGTGAGTTGGGGGTCTCAGTATTGTCTCTGGTGTTGGCTCTCCTAAGTATTTTACTTTGTTTGCATTGATTAAGAATTGTTTGAGTAATGGCGAGTAAAAGGCAGCAAAGTCAGAAAAATAAACTCACTCAAAATTAAACGCATGAAAACTCGAAAACACGCGTTTTCCCAAACATAAGACTAATCTAGATCAATTATTGTTTACCCCCGAAAACCCCCATATACCAAATTTCAGCGAAATCGTTAGAGCCGTTTCCGAGATCACAGAAATAAATAAATAAATTTATATACATACATACAAGAATTGCTCGTTTAGAGGTATAAGATATGCACATACGGCAAACCAAAACTAAACATTTTGTTTTTTGTCCACGCGTACGTGTATACGATGAAATCCTACACATATTTACTTAATAACATGCACGTACGTCAAAACAATTCTGAATATACTTTTTAGTTTTCTTGTCGTATGATCGAAGTCTGTGGACATACCGCAAAACAATACTAAGAAAAAAGAAAATGGGAATTGCATAGAAAATTTGACGTAAATCCAAAAAAAGGCGTTTACGTCAAACCAATATTCTAACTTATTAATCTGGGTGGATATACGTCAAAACAATACTAGATATCTCAGGATTGGCTATAGATAGAACCAAAAGACAACATTATTTGGAAAGAGCACACTTGAAAACATAAGACTGCATTTATAGTCCAAAAAGTACATTTTGGCGTATACGTCAAACCAATTCTCAGCCGACGATATACTATAAAAATTATAATTCAAGCGATTCCGATCAGAGACAATAGTGAGACCCCAACTTCGCCCGATTTTTCTATACTTGCCTACAAGCTATATTTTTATGGGGTGGTAACTAACGCACATGCTAGGTGCGTTAGTATTGTTACATAGAAATTCGTATTGACAATAATGTCACGTAACTTCACTCACCGCCCCACTCGCACTTATATTAGAATAATATTTTATTTTAGTTATAAGTGCACTTTTGCTGAAAATATTTATGAAAAAAGAACAATGTAGATTGGTTAAAAACATTTTAAGCAATTTTTCTTCAGTTATTTAAGAAAAATTAAATCTAAGTCATGATATTCAAATTTCAAAAGCGGAAAATACCTACACAACCATATTTGTCCTAATATATTTCTAGTCTATAAAACATTTCATTTAGATAGTTTTATTTACCAAACAAATTTTATTATTCTCCTTTTAAAAATATATAATAACTTACCAATAGCATTCAATTGTGTTAAAATGTTGTATTCACGAACTCTATCAAACTCCCTCTTAGTTGGTAGCGGTTTACAGCATTGATTTTGTATTTGCCATAACACCGATACGAAAACAAAATGGCGAATATGGGAATATGAAAAAAAAAAAAAAAAAAATTGAGGTGGCCAGCGGCAAGAGGATTGCAAGTTGGGGGTCTCAGTCTCTGATTCTTTGATTGATGATTTTTTTAATAATTTATAAATTTGCATTTTTTTCCAATAATATTCATACATTAAGCAATATTTTTAAAGCCTGAATTAGATTGAAAGTTCATTTTTATATATGACTATATTCTATTTTTGACCGGACTTCTGGTCAAATATTCTTATTTTAACTTTTGACCGAATTTAAAAAAAAAACAAAATCGACTACGTATTTATACCAAGTGGGAGTGTCTTGACAAGCAGCAGGTTGTGTTGTAACCATGTCGAAATTTCTAGTTAACTGGGAACTAAAAGTCGAGACACAAATGTGGCTGGAACTGTTTTTTGTTTTTCTTGCTTTGCTGAGATAGAATCTCAACGGTTTTTTGAGGAAAAGCGGCTTATGGCGGCAGAATTTTTTAATAGTGTTGTGTGCTTTAATGAAAAACTGAAGTATGTATATACATAAAAGTCAAATTTGTGAATTTATAGTGCCTGGTGTGCAACAGGTGCCATCAGTAAGTGCATGCGACACCGTCAATTTGAACGTCTATCGGACCACGCAAATACATAGCTACATGTATATTATGTGAACTATACCAACCCCCTATAAATATATGTTACCAAAGTGAATAATGGCAGGATCCTTTAGGCTGAATTCGCTCTCATCATCTGCACCACCATCATCATCATGGATTGCATTCGGTTGCTCAAAGAGAAATGAATAGAAATGTGCATGCATGCAATTTCCAAAGCTGAAATTACCAATTTCATTTCACATGAATATATAAATTTCAATTACCATCTTTGGACAGTAGATACACTATACCAGCTAGATTGGGCGAGTGGATCTCCATATATACACAACAATATCTGGTGATGATTAAGCTCTTTTTGTGACGGGCAATACAGCATTGCTCCCACACATATCCTCCTACTTATGATGGACAAACCTATCTTGATGACAACCCATAGTACCTACACTTATGATATACACACATCCATGGAATGTCCGTATACGCCTCAGGCACATTCATGTCCTATCCCTACCCCATATGAGTTGGAATTCCAAATTGGATATACCACATTTCATTATTGATACTCATGCACACGAAATAGATTATAAATGCAAAATTATTATCATTTTGAATATCCGCGCATATAGATACACCAGAGATAAGCATCAGCGACCAATGCCGCATCGGATGTGTGATGCTACAGGGAGACCAGAATCGACCAGATGAAGGATGCTGCTTAGCTGCGCTTATCTGTGGGAGTATTCAAATTACCAAAAGCCGAAATTTTGAATATTCCAACAAATGTTTTAAAAATCGCTGGCTATTTGGGGGTGAGATTCAATTGCGTGTAAGCAGATGAAGTTTATACCTATGTGCGTTTTCTAATGGATATACCCCGTTTATCTGTTTTAAAGATTTCAATTTTTCTTTACAAATTAGGGGTTGAACTGAAATCGAGATGACTCAATTTCGACTGTGGAATGTGATCCATGATCTAGAATCTAGATAAAGTACAATAATACAGCTAATAAAGGGAAATGAATTGTCACACATGTTGTACAATTTATTGCGATTATAGAGCCGATGACGGCAGCAGGTTTTGCTTGGAAAGCATTTACAAAATTTAAATTGTAATGACGAAATCAATCGTTTGTAATGTAAAAAGTGCACGACTGAGTCGAACGAAACATTCTCGTTCATCAAAAGTTATTGGTTGGATGTTTCTTATTTTATTAGGTAGGTAGCTAAAAATCTGATAAGCATTGCGGATGTTCGGCTTCGGATTCAGTTGACGTTTATGGAGGGGAAGCCGCCAAATCAAGTCAGAAAATCCTGGCTCCATACTCAGTTGACATTTCGAAGAGTCAAATAAAAAAAAAAAAAAAAAAAAAAAATATAGAGAAAAATAGAATTCTGGAAGAGTCGAAAAAGGGCCAGTGAGAGAAAAAGATGCCAATTCTAATGCTACTCTGCAAATTTAGAGTTTTTGCACGATATTTAACAACGTTTTTTTTTTTTTTTTGGTTGCGTCCAAAGGATGTGTAATCTTCGAAAGATACTAGTTGCCCGTGCTACTAGCATGCACGATTCGCGGGATATGTTTCTCCAGTGCCTCGCGCCTCACGTACTAAACCACACCCGCATGTACTCTTCTACCACTCTCCCCGCGGGACTGCTGTTAGGTATTACTTCGCGGGGCTGGTTAGCAACTCATGCTAAATCATCAACGTCAACGTCTGCCACTTCGACCCTTCTTTGTCTTTCGGCTCTTCTTAGCTCATTTTGTACGCTCGTTATGTATGAACATATTTCCAGCCAGTCGTCTTCTGAGCTCATCATACGCTCTATGAGAAGCTGTGGAATGGGTAAGTTCACTCTTCCTCCTGAAAATCTTCTGCAGTGGAACATTACGTGCTCCGTATCCTCTTCTTCATCTGGGCATTCGGGGCATAGAAGCGAGCTATCGTGCCCGAATCTGTGAAGATAACTTCGATAGCCGCCGTGCCCGGACAGGAACTGCGTGAGGTGGTAGTTGCAGCCCCGCTTTTTCTTCTTGTCCAGACCTCGATGTTTGGGATCAGTTTGTGGGTCCATCTGCCTTTTGCCGTGTTATCCCACCGGACTTGCCACAGTGCTAGAGATGTTGCCCTTTCTTCTTCTTTTATCCTTTTTCTTATGATGGACTCTTGCCTGTTGACAGTTAGCCTAAGGTAGATCATTTGCATTTCGTTAGCGAGAATGTCGATGGGAATCATTCCCGCAATAACGCAGGCTGCTTCGTCCGAAATTGTTCGGAATCTGTATGCTGACGAGAGCTTCCTTCTTGTTTCCTTAGATGTAAGAGCCCCTGCCCAGACCGGTGCAGCGTATATCAGTATTGAGCTGACCACCCTGGATAACAGAATCCTTCTGGCGTATCCAGGGCCACCGATGTTTGGCATAATCCGGGAAAGAGCTGCCTGCATCTGTGACGCCCTTTTGCTGGCGTACTGGATGTGCGTTTTAAAGCTTAACCTGTTGTCGAGCATTACTCCTAGGTACCTTAATGACTCCTTTGATCTAATTAGTTGGTTTCCAACACGGAAAGATGCATATTCCACAGTCTTTCGGCTGGTTATCAACACAGCCTCGGTCTTGTGGTCAGCTAGTTCTAGCCCTGCAGACTCTAGCCAATTCTTGATTCTGGCTACTGCTTCATCCGTAGCGGACTCTATCTCATGGATATGTTTGGCCACTATTTAACAACCGTGGTACGCTTTAAATGTACTTATTTGAAAATAACAATTTTTTAGAAAACTTTATGGATATTTTCTAAATAAAAAAGGGCAAAATAAAACAAAACGCTGACCGCGAGAATACAAAAATAATTCAATTTGCCTAGTCATCGCGTTCGGATACATAGTCCCGACAAAACTAGTTAACGATTTACACAAATAAACTAAATGCTAGATAAAAGAAACGGTTCATGTTCGGTTAAACAAAATTCACTTTTGGGTTATTCATCTGATACGGCTTGAAGTTCTCAGTAACAGGCAATTGTCCCAAGTTATGGTTTGAGAGTTATAATGAGCTTATAAAATAGTAGACTTTATATGAGCTCTTACATTTTACAAGACTTTTGAGTACAAGGACAAGCGTATAGCAGGAGTTTCTGTTTTTTGATCTGTTAGGGCATGATTTGATTTTGACTGGAATAGATTAACGATGCTGGTTAAAGTTGTCAATGATTGCAAGTAGCGTTCGTGATATGTCGATATCTTTTGCTAAAAATAAGTTTTGCGTTGCTGTTATTGCATTTTTAATGGCTATTGTAATTTTAATTTTAGATTGTGGTATTGAGTTTTAAAAATATATATGACCACAGATCGGCTTTTGAGTATAGTCATTTTTGAGAAATAAATTAAAAAAACTGATTTATTCGTATTTTTTTTTTAAATTAGCGCTTTCGTTTTGCCGTTTTCAGGTAAACTAAAGAAAACTAGATTTAAAAAAAATTTGTTTTCTCCAAAAACCCATTTTAAAATAATACAGAGAAATTAAGTTAGAAATGACCATATTACTTTAGAAATTAATTTTTGTTACAGTCGTGTGGACCGTTTTCTAGAGATGTACCTACTACGTACAAATTTCAAAAGTTATTCGAAAACTGGGTATGCAGTCATGGTAAGCTCACCTACTTAAGTTTAAATATCAATTTTGGTTGAAATCGTTTGAGCCGTTTTCGAAGAAATCAAACTGGTACGAACATTTTATATGGGAACCACTAATATTGAGGTTACCTTGCAAAAAAAAAAAAAAAAAATGCCTCGAACCGTAAGCCCACAAACTCAAAATCCGAAGTTTGAACGAAATCCGGGCAGTGTTTGAGCTATAGGCCTATGGAAGAAGGGATAGACAGACAAACGGATAGAATTTTGCGACCCACGTTTTGAGTAGGTCTATCATCGTAATGTCAGAATTGACATCATGAATTCGAAAATTTTTACGAACACGATATCTTTCTCTTACTACGTAATGGAGAAAGTAAAAAATAGCGGTACTTTTTGAATTATTCTTTCTTTATTTATTTACTCAACATTATAAGCAAACAGTAAACATCATCAAATGATATATTAAGGCACAAGGTTTTGAAAAAAATTGGCAACGTAGCTTAGAAAATGTTTGTGCTTATTCAGTTGAAGCGGGTTGTAGGGGGAGATGGGGTACATTGATACATGGGACACATAGATGCAATCGGCATTATTTGAAAACAAGGCGCATCAAGCCACTCAACGAAGCACATAGCGCAACGTGTCTATCAGCGCGCAAATATATCTGGTTGACATCACTTTTCAGTCATAGCTTTGGACCTTACATGCACAAACGTGTTTCGCACGTCTGCAAGTAAATTTTTGTCTTTTTTTTTTCGAGCGAGTTTTTTTTTTTTAGTAGGATTTGTGCTAACAGTTTCATATTTTAAGCAGTTTCCTCTGTTACCGAGTAAAACACGTGTATTTATATAATATAATATAAAATACTCGAGATGATAATAGTCACTTATTTTTTCGATATGACAACCGACTACGAACCGATCAGATCAAAGTCAAAAACAATACTCATTGTAAACATGAATGATCAAGTAAAAAGGGATACACAGAATGGGTGGGGACCTACTTCGGAAAATCCTCAACATGTGGCGTTGTAGGCGTATATGTCGTTTTTCAGTTCAATTAAATTTTGTTTAATAATAATCTTCTTAATTTATACCTATTATTCTTTCGGGATGAAACTCGATGATGATGATATAACTCGATGACCACTGGGTCAATTTTTATGATTCTTCTTTTGTTTTGTTCGTATTGTTGTATTTCAGGTTAGCGCAAACTTAAAAGATAGGATTTATGACCCGCTATATGGCGTTGTTGTCGATCTCCGAAACCACTCACCCGATTTCAATGAAATTTTGTAGATTTATATTCTTCGTTCCCGCTTGAAAGGTAGGATACTTTTGGACCTGATAGGTGGCGCTGTTGCTGATCTACAAAACAGCTCTACCAAGTTGATTGAAATTTTGTAGATGGATATGGTTGCTTCCAGTTTTAAATTTCGGATAGTTTTTGACCCTATAGGTGGTATTTTGAAAAACACAAGCGCGATAAGAAAACGGATTGTGGCACGTCACATTCAAAAATAAAATCAAACGCTATTTCTAAAGTTGTATAATTAAAATTATTAATGGACATTTTCCAAATAAAGCAATTTGCGAAATGTCAGCAAGATTTAATATGAAAGGTACGGGCAGAGCCGGGTGGGTACAGTAACTTATAAAAGAGACTGACGTCCGTATGTGGACTCATAACTCGGGGACGGATCGTTCGATTTTTATGATTTTTGGTTGGAAGGAAGGGCATAATGCTACCTTTTGTTGTGAAAAAAACTTTAAGGGGATCAGTTGAATTTGTTAATTCTTTGGATGTTCCAGTCTTATCACTTCATAATTTGGATTTGAAAGTCGGGTCAGTTATAATTTTGCTGTGCAACATCAATGTACCGAAACTTTGTAACGGATCGCATTTGATTTGTGGTAAAGGATCTCACATCAAATATGATGCAAGTGATAATTTTGAGGGGAAAATTCAAAGGCAAACACTCTTATTCCGCAGATTTGGATTTCGGTCATTTAGCGACTTAAATTTAAATTTTCCGTGCGTCTCGCTTTCACTATGACAAATAATTTATTGCAAGGATAATCGATGGATGTTTGTGCATTTGTTGCGTCAATCTTGATTTCCCATGTTTCTCACATTGTCAATTTAGTGAAAAAGCGGAAGGTTGGCCGGCACGTCAAAATCATTGCGGTTTGAATGTGTTTCAATCAATCAACATTGCTATTCGTCATTTATTTCTATTGCATTTAATATAACTTTTGAATAAAGAATTTTAATTGGCCGAATTACATAAATTAGCAAGTACATTGTACATGCTCGGAATTATTATTTTCATTACATTAACAAATTTGGGCGGAACGAAGTTTGCCGGGTCAGCTAGTATAATATAAAAACTATGACGTTATATATTATACGCTGTTTAATATTTAACTGCACTGCACACAAGACAGCATCCATTCTATTGGTGTATATATACTGCATTTAAGTATGGTGCGCATAGCTTTATTCTGGAGTAGGTATTTGAAGTTTATTAATATTTTCGTTATTTCCCATGAATAAAACAGTTGAACAAAATTCGAAATGTGGTTTTATAATCGTGTTATAAATAAATACCGCACGAATGTTTTTCCTCATTCTCATAAGAAAAGCGATTTTTTTTTAGAGATTTTATTGGTAATATATTTCATATGGTTGTTAAATGTCAATTTATTGTCCAGCACTACGCTGAGGTGTTTTATTTCGTATAATTGTTCGATTAATACATTATCCATTCTCAAGTCCACAACCGAATCCCTATTTATCACCATGCATTTCGTTTTGTTTATGTTCATTTTTAGTTTATTTACTTGCAGCCATTTAAACAAATTGTCGAGAACATATTGAATATCACGTTTTAGAACATTTAAGTCACTACCACTAATAAATATTAGAGCAAATGGACAACAGCACAAATATCATTTATATACAATAAGAAAAGAAGGGGACCACTTATTGTACCTTGAGGTACACCAAACTTTGTACATATAACACTAGATATTGCACTGTTCACAATTGTTCGTTGAGTTCGACCATTTAAGTATGATTTAAACCAATTAAGTTCAGTTCCCTTAATACCATATTAGAACAATTTTTCCAATAAAATGCTTTTGTCGATTGTTTCGAAAGCTCTTTGGAAATCAAGAAAAACTGCTATTATTATATTTTTATCGTGTCGGAGTTGTTTAAATGTCATTAAAAGCCAGTTAAGGGACGTTTCACAAGAATGTTTATGACGGAAACCGAACTGATTTTCAATTAAAAGTTCATTGTCACATACGTGTTTATAGAACTGTTCATACATGAAATGTGCTTTCTCAACAATTTTTTCTAAAATTGGCAACATATTTATTGGTCTAAGCTTATCACAGATTTTAGCTTTGTTTTCAATAACCAACATGGTTTTGTAAAAACAGATCCACTGTTACAAATCTTCCCCTTTTTAATCAGGTCGATGCCATTTACACCGATTTCAGTAAAGCGTTTGACCGAGTTGACCACAAGCTTCTTTTTCACAAACTTGAACGTTTAGATTTACAATTTTTACAATTTTTAAAGCTTCGAGGAGACTTATCCAAAGAAATCATTGCAACATCCGGTGTCCCACAAGGAAGTCACATAGGCCCAGTCTTATTTATATTATTCGTTAATGATGTTGTCAAATTCGTTTCAAAATATACTCTTCATGCAATGATCCGAATAGTTTTCATGGATTGAATGCACATCTCCAAGATTTCGTTTTGTGGTGCAATAAAAACAGTCTGTCCCTTAATGTTAGTAAATGTTCGGTTCTTACTTTTTCCCGTCGTTCCTCGCCTTTCATTCACGCGTATTCCTCCGACAGGAGTGTTATTTCGTGTGTATCTTTGATAAAAGATTTAGGTGTTACGTTGGACAATAAACGATCACTGCTATGAATATATCACAAATAAAGTCAATAGAGCATGGGGAATGCTTAAACGTTATACTAGGGTGTTCACTGTTCACCCTATGCGCTAAAAACTTTATATTTGTCGTTTGTTCGATCGCTGTTGGAATATGCCTCTATTTTTTGGTGTCCATACTGCAATACTCATTTAGTAAGAATCGAAGCAATTCAAAAAAGATTTTTCAGGTTTGCTCTCAGACGTCTTCCTTGGTCGGATTTTAATAACTTACCCCCTTACTTAGCCCGATTACAACTTATTGGACTCGAGTGTTTTCAGGTTAGGAGAAGGGTATCAAGAGTTGTTTTTCTCCACAGAATACTTATTGGGGAGCTTCACTGTCCTGATATTTAAAGTCTTGTGGGTCTTAATGTTCCATCACTTAATTTGCGTGAAAACAGATTATTTTATTTGTCCCCGTTCCGTTGACATTAATATGACAATATCATTAATAAAATCCATCTTGTTTAATTATTTCCAGTTTTAATTGTATTGCTAAAACCTTAATTAGTTTTGTACTTGCTTTTTCTTCTGAATTATCTTTATTTACTTAATTTTTGTCTCATTTCATTTGTACGATTTCATATTTCTTCATGTCTAAAAAAGGCCTAGTACTTTGATGACAAAGACAAACAAATAAATAAGTATATCTAAATCGTCTATTTACAAAAATCCCTTTTTTAATGGCCATCCTTCCCAATTGGCACAAACAAAACAACTTGTCGGCCACCTATTGTCAATCATTTCAAATTCATATGCATGCAATCACTTGTCTTGAATGGCTTTTGAAGAGCCACTCCTCTACTCGTTCGGCTTCTCGAAATCATCAACATAAACTATGCGCCGCATATATAAATATACTACCCTTGTTGCTGCAACCCGCACGTTCACCCTCTTCGCCATTCTAACTAGTTGGGCATGGGCCTGTAGCTTGTACTTGCCAGTACTCTGCCGTATCATCGCCATACCCTTCGACACCCGGGAACAAATTGATTTCAAATTTTGTGGCATAATAGAAAATGTCCTTGCCTAGCACATATATGCACGAATACCACAACGACACGGGCCCAAAAGTCCCCTGATGGTATTCCTCAAATTACAACATAATCGAAACATTCGAAAGCGGCACCCCTAGGTGTTGTCAGTCAATTGGAATGAATGTGAATTGTCGGCAACGACGACGCCGACGACTACGGCTCTTGCAAGAAGGACCAAACTTCATATCGCACAAAGGTTTCTTTATTTGAGTGTATACTGTCTACCCATCATCATTATTCCCCTCATGAAACTATTTAGAGCGTAATTACTACCCTTGCATCCGTGAGTTTTGACTGAGTTTTTTTTTTTTCCACCATTGTACACCCTCATCTGATGATAATCCTGTTAGGGGTTTGGGCAGATCTTTCTTTTTGTTTTGTGGGCCAGCGCGGAATGTTCAATTGCCTTTGAATACAAATCGGTTGCACTTGCACAATGGTGCTCAGCTGGTGTCAAGTTGGTACTCTGGCAGATCCGAGTTCGATAGCGCTCAAGGACTATTGACAAAATTGATATTTTAAATGATAACATCGGAACTTGTATTGTTTTTACGCATCCGATGTAATAGATAAGTGGAGGTGCAAAGTAGTTTTAAGGGTTATAGGTGCATATACAAAACGTGGACACACAATTTAAGGAATTATACTTTGAGAAATCACAACTGCACGTCCTTAACTTAAAGTTAAAAAAATGTGACCAATGTACGGCCGTCGGTGTCCAAGGACAAACACACATAGTACTGCATCAGTATACCCCTGCTCACGCACAACATGTTTCCATTTTCCTTTTCAACTGCAAATTACATTCAAATTACGGAGGATTTCCACGAGTGTCCTTTGAAAAGTTTCCGATTTCCGATTCCTAAGGGGGAGAGAACTTTTTCACTTAAATACTACTTTGCAAGTCGATAGCAGCTACACCAGCAGTTACAGTCAAAAGCTGACATATGTGCAACCTGAGGCTGAATCGACATCAGCGGGAGGGCGTACACTTGATTTTTTTGATTTTTTCGACAAATGTCGAATTGTGGCAGTACGATTGCGACGTGGCAGGAGTGGTGGTTGTTTCGTTTGAATCTATTCTGGAAAGAAATGGTGGACAAGCAAGCAGGTGTGGGCGCGGTGGTACAGTTTTGAGGTTGTAAGTTTTGCGCCTAAGAAATGCTGTTGCCAAATTGCTGTACAAATGGCTTGTAAGAAGTGGAGTTTAAGGGACCTAAGGCGCTAGGAGCGAGACGTGTTAAAGGCCATTTACAAATCATTTATGGCGCAGAAGGCAGAAGATTGGCGCATGGAGAAAAACGCTGAGTGCTGAGTACCTATAATCTTCGACTTACTATATACAATGGGATAGAGACCTTGCCCGTTTGCTGATACTACTACTCATAGCGATTTACAAGTTCTACTTAAATACCTTATGGGCTACTTTTTGTATGTCATAAACTGTCACACAAGATTTTAAGTTGAACTTACGTCACTATGAGTAGTATCAGCAAACGGGCCTAAGTGTATTATATGACATGCCGAGTTTAAGTCAAGCGCCAGATTTTGAGAACGAGGACAAGCGTAGTAGGAGTTTCTGATTTTTGATATGTAAGGGCATGATTTTCTTTTTGACTGGAGTAAACTAATGACGCTGGTTTAAGTTGTATAAATAAAAAACTTCGATTCTGTTTTTTGATTATGTTTATTTGAACCTTTAGAATTTTATTGGTCAAGTCGAGAAGATGATATCGGCCGTCACAATTGATTGCCATACGGGCTCGTTTTATATGGCATTTTTCATCACTTCGGCGAGAACTTCGGGCGACAGATTCTCGCACTCGTGTCTAATGTTGTCCTTGAGGGCTTCTAGGGTCTCGGGCTTATTCACGTAAACCCGGAACTTAAAAAAACCCCACAAAAAAGAGTCTGAGAAGGTTAAATCGGGCGATCTAGCGGGCCAGTGCAAATCGTCAAAACGAGAGATGAGGCGACGCGGGAAAGGCGGCCTTCAGAATATCGGTTGTGGCTCGCGCAGTGTGTGTCGTAGCTCCGTCCTGTTGGAACCACATGTCCTTCAGTCCTAATTTGTCCAATTGCGGCAAAACTCGGTTAACATGGCCCTATAGCGCGCAACATCCACTGTTGTCGTTTGATCAGCGGCGTTCTCGAAAAAAATATGGCCCGATGACTCCTCCAGCGTGAACAGCGCACCAAGCAGTATCTTTGAACGGGTGTAATAGCTCCTCGTGCATTACTCGTGGATTTTCGGTGCCTCAGAAGCGATAGTTTTGTTTGTTCACTACCCGCTGAGGTCGAAATGAGCCTCATCGCTCATTATGATTATGGTCGAAAAATCGAAAATTCCAAATCATTCCGCGTTCTTGGGGAGCGTATCGTTCCATGGCTTGTTCACTTGATTCTACATCTGTCTAGTCCACAAATGTCAAAACAGATTTGACATTGGTGGCCATTTGCAAAAATAAGAGTATCTTCCAATAGGGTGATCTCTTTTGGCCCACCTTGTAGAAGCCTGTGACTCATTCGGAATAAAAGTTAGGTTATAACCGCATTTCAGTCTTATAGCAATCCCCACTCTTGAATACATTTGACCTTGTAGCGTAGCATTTGTGCAAGCACCAACCTTGGAACTCATTCCTGACTCATCCCAACGACCCTTGCAATGGAATCCAGATGCAGTTTGAGGGCATCCATGAACAGCAGAGCTACTCCAGTCCAAGTCCAAGTTTAACATATAGTTGGGCGAACTACTTGGAATTTGGAAAGCCTCCTAAGGAAATATCGGATAAACTTTTCCACATCTTCAAACGAGCAATGACCCCAAACTTGTGCTGCATAAAGCAAAATTAAAGACGCTGTAGCACAAAATATTTTCTGTTTTGATGTATGTGAAACGTGGTTATAATTAATGCAATTTCCCCAGACTGCGCAAATCACCCGTTTGGCTTCTCCTAGCTTAGCCTTTACGTGCTTGCTCATGTTTAAGCTCGGCACTCCAAGATATTTGTACCTACTGTTTGACTATCTCAATCTGCTCGCCTTGAAATTTCTATTTTCCATTTTACGGCCCTCCACCACCTCTGAAAATCATCATCCTTGACTTCTCTAGGTTGACAGTCAAATTGCAGGTTTTGCAGTAGGTGTCCAATCTGTTTACCATTAGCTTCACCGTATCTATTTTGTCAGCTAGAAAGACGATGTCATCTGCAAACATCAGTACTGGGATATTGGTACCACTGAGCTCTATTCCACATTTGTTTAACACCCATGGAAACCTCAAAAATCCTCCGATAACCGGCGACAATCCCAGACACATGCTTTATTGTTTTCATATAATTCTCTTAAAACGTTGATGACCTGAGACGGGATTCCATACATATACAGCTTATAAAAAAGCCCTTCTCTCGGAATAGAGTCAAAAGCGGCACGAAAATTTACGAAAGAGGCGTACAATATAGGTATTTCTGCAATATTTACGAGCGAGAATATTTAGTCTCCGAAAGCCAGATTGAAACTCATATAAAACCTTCTTATTTATTACTCACTCTGTGAAGAGTAAACTGGCAAACAACTTGGCTGATGTTGTTGATATCCCCTATAATTTTCTGGATCGTCGTAATCTCCTTTTTTGTGGAGAGGAAAAATTATCGCTTTCTGGAAACTTTCAGGTACGTCCGCTGTTGCAAATATTCTATTGAATTCATGTGTGAGAGCAGATAAAAATGGCTGCGAGCAGTTTTTATAGAATTGAGACGGTATTTGATCATTTCCTGGCGCTTTATTTGTCTTTGCATTCTCGATGGTAACTTCTACTTCTGCGATAGAAAATGGGGAGTGGGGGTGGGGAGATTTGTGGTGCAGAGTTTTAAAATCTTAACTGCTCTGCTCTGTGGTTGGGTGTTGTATGAATAGGGTAGGCACTGATTGGCGTCCACTGGGCGATGCCCAGGCGTTGTAACTGTTCATACACATCAATTGTGCTTATTTTACCTCCGCGTGGTAGCCACCGGGTACTGGTCTTGTCCTTCCGGGCATGACTTGCTAAACTTATAAGCGCGAGTGTTGAACACGAAGAAAATAGCAACACTATAATGCTCTGTCGGAATGACTGCCTGATCGAGTCTCAGAGGTCTTACATGAGCCCCTCAGAAAGAGGACGTACGGCGGATGAATTCACATGGTTGAATCAACGGTGGCGTCAACAGTCAACATGGCAGATACCTCAATGAGCTACTCTGACGTATTTGGAGCTGAGGTCATTGAGGATTTTTCAGCACTTGTCAGGGTGCTGAAATAGAGATGCTGGCGGAAGAGCCCTTAATGGGTCAACGGCAGCTCTCACATCCCCGCAGCGGGTTACTGACTCCGGGATATTCCGACTCCTTTTGCTAAAGGGGTTACAGAAAGGGCCTGGTCCTCCAGGTTGGGGGTTGTGCGTGGGGTTAACTACCCTACCACGAAAAAAAAGCACTGTTGCGAAGCAACCAAAAGCCTCGGATAAGGACGGATTCACTGTTGACGACCCTGCAAAACGAAAAAAGGACAATGACTTTCGGATCTGCACGTGGAATGTTCGAACTCTGAACAGACCGCGTGCAGCCGAACAACTAGCGGAGGCCCTAGACTGCTACAAAGCAGGTATCACCGCCATCCAGGAAGTGCGGTGGGATGGGCCGGGCAAAATAAGGATGAAAAACTGTAACATTTACTACGGTGACTGCTACAGAGAACAAAAGCAGCGTCTATTTGGATGCGGATTTGTTGTAAGCGGCAGACTTAGGCAAGAAGTCTTGAGCTTTCGACACGTTAGTGAACGCCTTACAACTATCCGCATCAAGGCTAAATTCGCCAACATCAGCCTGATATGCGCTCACGCCCCCACAGAAGATAAAGACGATGCTACCAAAGAATGTTTCTACGAGCTCCTCGACAAAACATATGAGCAATGTCCTAAGCATGACGTTAAAATCGTCTTGGGTGATTTTAACGCCAAAATAGGAAAGGAGGACATCTTTGGTAGCACAATCGAAAAAAACACAGCCTACACGACACCACGTCTGGAAACGGACTTAGGCTGATTGATTTTGCTGCGGGACGTAATGTTACCATAGCTAGCTCACGGTTTCCTCACCTCAATATCCACAAAGGAACATGGCGGTCACCTGATCATCAAACCGTCAACCAAATTGATCACGTTGCGATCGACGCAAGGCACTCTTCCAGTATTCTAGATGTCCGAACTTTCCGAGCGGCCAACATAGACTCGGACCACTACCTTGCTGTAGCCAAGGTACGGATGCGGATATCCAAGACGCCACAACAACGAGAAAATACTGTGAGGAGATTTAACGTTGGACGACTACAAACGCAACAAACCGCCAGAACCTTTGCCGATCGCGTATCCCTCAACCTCTCGAGAAGTCCTATGCTGCCAGCATCAAGTGCCGAAGACCAGTGGCGCCGATGCCAAGAAGCCATCAAAAACGCCGCAACTGATGTGCTCGGTTTCACCAGCCCACCCCCCCGAAACCCCTGGTTTGACGAAGAGTGCCGGCAAGCACATGCAGCAAAACAAAGTGCCTACGAAGCGTCGCTGCGTAGAAGGACGAGAGCAGCTCGCCAGCTCTACGAGCAAAAAAGGAGGGAAGAACATCGGCTTCTCCGGAGAAAAAAGAGAGAGCATGAGAAGCGCGCGATCGAGGATATAGAGAGGTGTTACTCCAGGAACAATTTTCGGAAGTTTTACCAAAAGGTAAAAAGAACGTGTCATGCCAACAAGACCCGAACGGAGACCTGTAGAGACGAACAAGGAAACCTTGTAGTAGGGTCACAGTCGGTGCTGAGGACATGGAAAAACCATTTCTGCAGACTGTTAAACGGCGAAGACGACACAAATTCCGCTGTTAGGCAGAACGAACCATTCAACCTGGATGATGACAGCCAAGATTTCCGTCCACCTGACCAAAATGAAGTGAGGATAGCAATATCTAAGCTTAAATCCAACAAGGCTGCTGGTCCAGACGGCTTACCTGCCGAGCTCTTCAAGGCAGCCGGAGATGACTTGGTAGAGTGCATACACCAACTCATCTCCAAGATTTGGTTAGAGGAAAGTATGCCTGATGAATGGAACCTCAGCATCGTTTGCCCGATCCACAAGAAAGGAGACCCTCTAAACTGCGCCAACTACAGAGGCATCAGTCTCCTGAACACTGCGTATAAGATCATGTCTGCTGTATTGTGTGAACGCCTGAAACCATTCGTCAACGATCTGATAAGTCCCTATCAGTGCGGATTTAGGCCCGGTAAGTCCACGACCGATTAAATATTCACACTACGGCAGATCCTGGAAAAAACCCAAGAATACCAGATCGATACTCACCATCTTTTTATCGATTTTAAGGCCGCATATGACAGCGTTTATAGAGACGAGCTATACAGAGCCATAGTTTTGGCATCCCTGCCAAACTTGTCAGATTGTGCAGAATGACGATGGAGAACGCTCGCTGCTCCGTAAAGGTCGGAAACAATCTCACCGAGACCTTTGATGTCAAAAAAGGATTTAGACAAGGTGATGCGCTGTCATGTGACTTCTTCAACATCATTCTTGAGAAGATTGTGCGAAACTCACAAGCCAACACCAGAGGCACAATTTTCTATAAGTCTGTGCAACTGCTTGCATACGCTGACGACATTGACATTGTTGGTACAACACAGCGAGCTGTCACTGGTGCGTTTGCAAGTATTAGTACAGAAGCGGCAAAAATGGGTTTAGTGGTGAATGAGGGTAAAACAAAATATATGCTGTCAACAAGAAGGGACACACGACATCGACGAATCGGGCAGAACGTCACGATAGACAGCTATAACTTTGAGGTAGTTAGGGACTTTGTCTACCTCGGCTCCGCTATAAACTCTGATAACGACATCACATCAGAAATCAAACGAAGAATCACACTTGCCAACCGCTGTTTCTTTGGCCTAAGACGGCAACTGATAAGTAAGGCCTTGTCGAGAAATACTAAGGAAACTCTGTATAAGACCCTCATCATCCCAGTCCTGCTTTATGGTGCAGAAGCATGGGCGCTATCAAAGGCGGATGAAGATCTCCTTGGTCGTTTCGAACGCAAAATTCTTCGAGTGATTTTTGGTCCCGTTTGCGTTGACGGACCTTGGGGGAGAAGATTTAACAGCGAACTCTACGAGCTGTACAGCGACATCGAGCTAGTCAGAAAAGTACGCATCAGTCGCCTAAGATGGCTGGGACATGTAGAGCGAATGGACACCAACGCTCCGGCCCGAAGAGTCTTCGATTCTAACCCGGAGGGACAACGCAGTAGAGGAAGACCTCGCCTTAGGCGGCGCGCGCAAGTGGAAGGGGACCTCAACCAACTTGGAGTGCGCAACTGGAGGCAGTTAGCCAAAGACCGCGCTAACTGGAGAGGCGTATTGGTTGAGGCCCAGGTCCACCCCGGACTGTAGCGCCACCTAAGTAAGTAAGTAAGTAACTGCTCTGCTTGTAATCCAAAAGAGGTTAAATTAGTTTTTCCAATTATAATTTTAGCCGATTTTCAAAATGCAGCTGCTGATCTTGATTCGTTTATCAATGCTACTTTCTGTTCTTCGAAATTTTGTTTCTTAGTATCTATAACAAAGTTGATTAAATTTTTTACTTGCAGCCGCAAAAATAACTTTAAAAGTATAACAGTTTTTTATCTGCAATAATTTAAGGAATGCAAAAGAAGTTTTCCCTGCTCGGGTACACTCGCTATCGATACACTTCTGCTTATTGATTTTTTGGATCTGTTTCTTCGGCTGACTTACTGTTGCAGCTTTTTTAATTATCTTCGTCAGATCGTCAGATACTTTTCCGAGTTCCGTGTTAAGAGTATATGGTTAAATGATTCCCGATAGGTATACTTCCATACCAACTTTAGGATGAGTCCCATCTGTGTAACATTTTCTTCTCTTTTGGCTTCGGAAATCGGAGTACGTTTTTATTCCAACTTGAAAATTGGTAAGGTGCGATAGACTTATTTCAAAAGTACCATTATTCGAATATTTAGCCAAAAACTGGGTATGCAGTCATAGTCAGCTCACCTACTTAAGTTTAAATATCAATTTTGGTTGAAATCGTTAGAGTCGTTTTTGAAATCAAACTGGTAGGAACATTTTATATGGCAAGTACCATTAATATTGAGGTTACCTTGCAAAATAAAAAACAGCCCAGAACTGTAAGCCCACAAACTCCAAATCCGAAGTTTGAATGAAATACGGGCAGCCGTTTAGGCTGTAGGTCTGTGGAAGAACGGTCAGACAGACAGACGGACAGACCGCACAAAATTTTGCTACCCTCTTTTTTGAGTTCGTGTATCATCGTAATGTCAGAATTGATTAACATCTCGAGTTCGAAATTTTGTACGAAAACAATAGGTATCTTTCTCTTATACTACGTATTGCGAAAGCTTAAAAGTCTAGAAGCGTTAAACGGACCCGTGGATTGGCCGCCGAAATCGTGTGTTCGGCGGCCAATCCACGGGTCCGTTCCTCAAGATAACACTTTTACCGAACTGAGACTTCAATAACTTGATTGCTGCACCCGCTGTGTGGCAAATTTTTTTGGAATCACCATATCACTGATATCCGAATCATGCAATTGCTTAAAAAAAATAACGTTCCAACATATTATCTTTGTAGTGAATACCATTTACCGTAACGTGACGGTCATTTTCAGTGACGAAAAAAAAAAAAAAAAAAACAGCCCAATGACGCCACCGCCACAACATGAATGAAGTTCTGTTTCATGAAGCACGTCAGGGTTACCCCCGGTCCAGTAAAGCATATTTTGCTTATTGACGAAGCCGTTTAACCAAAAATGGGTTTCATCGATGAAGATTGAACATTGGCGAAAGCTCTTAAAGTTGCAACCACCGACTCGGAATTTCGGTAGTAGATTTTAATTGTTTGTAAACGTTCCTCCTTTGTGTACTTCACCATGATGAAAATGTTGATGAATGTTGCTGAGTATTTTGACATTGACAGTTCGGTAATCGGTTTAAGGGTGCGTTCACACTGAAAGTTTGAAGTTGTCAAATCGCTAATGAAAGACCCTTTAGCTTTACATTTGCTGACAATCAGATCCAATCCGCTTGCAAGTAACGAGAGTTTTTTTATAAATGATATAAAAAATCAGAATTTCTAAATATAATTTTAAATTTCAATAATTTTAAGAAACATAATCGTTGCTCGGGAATGAATAGCTACATTCATGATCTCCTGTTTTAAGTTTCCACAAATACGAAATAATTTGTTTTAAATATATTTCACATGGGGAACTTTATTCGTTTTTATGCGTTGTTCATATCTTTATTACTCCTCCGTATTGACTGCCCACTGAACTGTGTGAACTGCTCACTTCTCTATTCTTGTACGGTGTTATAATTATACATAAATAATTTCGCTGGGCGCGTTTACAATTTTACTACACCTCCAGTTGCTTCATGTAGGTTAGACGGACAGAACAGAACTGATCCATAAGAAAAGTCAGGTTTAATAACAAGCAACGGCATCAACTTCTTCTATAGCACATAGTGCTCTTGATACGAACTTAATTACGTAGGTGTAGTATGTAAGTCCATTCTGATCAGTGGTTGCAAATAGAAAATCTTGCAAGAGCAGACTATTTCCCAGCTGTTATCGCAGCTAGTTCCTATCAATCTATTTCCAAAGCGACTTTCGCTGTCTGATTGTACTTACAATTTAAAGATGCGTATCCAATGAAACTGCCAGAGAGAAGAAAATTGACACCCGCACACAATATTTGTTGTTCTTTCTTCTATTTGAAACCACATAAATCACAACATTTGTTGCAGATAATTTACTACTCTATAATGGATTTCGGGCAATTACATGTCGAATGGTCGCAAAATCTTTTCATTATCCACGGGCATGTGCTAATGCACTAATCCCTTTTCAATTACAGTCATTTTGTGAATATATGCTTTGTCCTACATTTCGAGGTGTCAAATTATCACCCAACTAGCCCATATGGCCGTGAATATTCCTTGCCATACACCGATGTCACTATATTGTAAGAGGGGTTGATAAATAGTATGTTGTATGTTGACAAACAGGATGAGTGCTCTGGCTCTCTTTTCCATGTAAGGGTTATGAATTATGATGTATACTCTAAATCAAGTGAACTAGCAAAGTGCGATTCACATGGACTTTTAGACTTTTACACAAAAATTATTTGGTTTTCAACGACCAAAAGTTAAAAATATTGTATTACCTAACTTGTATTATCCATCGTAAAGTTATTTTTTCACTGCGACACCTCTCGCGACCGTCTGACAAACATCCGAGAACCGAGAGTATAAATGGCATGAAAAAGCTTCTTAATTGGCAGTTTTGACTCGGAATAAAATTGTAAAGGGTCTTTCATTAGCGCCGTGAAATCTTTAAACTTTCGGTGTGAAAGCACCCTTAAACCGAATAATGAACTGTCAATGTCAAAATATTCAGAAAAAACAATATTTTCATCATGGTAAAGGAACACGAAGGAAGGACGTTTAAAGTTTATTACCGAAATTCCGAGTCGGTGGTTGCAACTTTAAGAGCTTTCGCCAATGTTCAATCTTCAGCGATGAAGCGCATTTTTGGTTAAACGATTTCGTCAATAGCCGTTTTTTTATTATCAGCCATGTTCCATAATCATCGATTTACATGCAATTAGAACAACAGCATAATGATCCTGCTATTCATCGAGATCACAAATCATGATCTGGAAATGTATTCTATTATTTCTCGATGCTTTGTTTGGTGCTGTTTGTTTCATTTTTAAATGTTGGTGTGCCTGTAAACGATAGCCAAGTCACACAGTCATGTTGCCAGACGAAAATATTTTCAAATGCGAATAAGTTTCCCGTCCGTTTTTTCGATATGTTGCTTTTCCAGTATGGTATGGTATGCCCAGACCAGCGAAATATTTCATAAAATACAAAAAAATCATAAAATACAAATGTCCTGAAAACCTTGAAATAATGAAAAATGGAAACTAGCTGGCTGCATAAATTTAAATTATTTTGAAAACTAATTATTGGGAAACACATTTGTTTTTCAAAGTAATTACAATTGTTTTCGCCGAGTTCTTTGTAACTAACTTCAGTTTGTTCTTTTGCGTTTTCGTGTTTAAACCGCTGTCATTTACTTCGTCTAAGAATTCCAATTACGGACTAGAGGTGCAATCTGCGGTAATATGCCAAGAAAAAAACAAAATACTAGCCAGAACATTGGCGACAAACACAATACAACTTATTTATATATCAATATAGATAGAAGATATAGATATCGAAAATAAAAAATATGCAAATTTGACTCAAACGGTAACACCTTCACAACCATTGACATCATATTGTGACATCACGTTGCACCGAATGTTGGCTGGTGGCAATATGAAGTTTGCCACACTCATACATTTATATTAGGTATCTGTCGTGCTTTGAAAGCAACTGTTGCCACAACCAAAAATTAATTTTTCTATGATCCGTATTGTTTAATTTTCGTTAAGTTAAATATGCGTTACTGAACGCAGGTTAGGTAGGACCCTCATGTGCTTCATGAAACAGTAGTTCATCCGAAAAAAGTTTGGTGGGATTTTCATGCCGGTGGCATTGTTGCGCCGTTTTTTTTTCTTCGAACGATGTCGAATTCCATTCATAAATATTTTGATAGTAGGTAATTCAAGCCAATAACATTTTTTTGACATATCTCAAGAAGGTTGTTTTTCAAGCATAGTATGGACCAGCGTTGCCACTAAAGTCTTTAGCAAATGTAGTAGGTACGTTAGAGACAAAAAAGTAGAATTTTCAAACAAAATGTAGTACCTGTTTTTTTCTTGCATTAAAATTAACTTTCTCTCAAATGTAGATAGTTCTTCAAATATTAAGTACCTATCCTAAACTATTTTTTGTTGTTTTATTCCACCCATATTGACATAATGTCGCTATTTTGAGGTCCACATTTCACTGCTCATTTAAGATTTCCAAATTTGCTTTCTTACAGGGAAACTCCTTAAATAAATTTAAAATGGCTGGCTCTTAAGAAATGTAGTACTTTGCGTAAAGATGTAGTATGTACGGCGTTAAAAATCCAGCAAATATGTAGCACAGTACTACATATGTAGTACAAGTGGTAACGCTGGAATGGACCTATTCCCAAACGAAATTTTCCGGTGGTCTCCAAATGGACAGCGAAGCGTCTGCGAAAAGGCAGCGGAAAATAATTTGTGTAGATTTCCATCAGCTGATACACAAGTAGCAGTGTTACCAGCACTGGCTGTTTTTTTTTTTTTTTTTTTTTAATTTTGCTATTTTTATTTTGCTCTTTTCGTATAACTAAAACTTTCTAAACATTTATTTCTTTTTCGATTATTGGGCATTTCAAATTTTGATCTGAGATTTCAGATTTCTGCTGCCAAATCAAACATTAAATCCGAATTTGGGTTCTTTGTGTATTGAGTTGGGCGCAAAAAAGCATATTTTTCACTTGCAAAGGAAATCCATTTCAATTGATTTTCACACTTTTATACCAACCCATTTACATTTAGGTTTTCTTTTTTTTATTATTATAGAAATGGAAATTAAAAAATTCTCTTAACTAGGAGTTTGTGTCGTTTTTTAAAATTTAATATTAAAATAAAATAATTCACACGACACAATAAAGTAAAAGTATTTGAATGGAGTAGTACGGAAAGGAGGAATAACGACAGCATTACTTGAATTGCCTCGCAAAATGTGAGTGTTAGAAATAGGGCTCTGTAAATATCCACCTCTCATAAAAAAGTTTTTGAAACTTTGAAACAGCATAAATATATTAAAACAGCTTATGTTACAGGATGCCTGCTTAAGCAAACTCGTCCTAGTGTCTTCATTAGTACAAACACAATTTGAAAATTGCTAAGGGACTCTAGCATATTAAGATTGAAATGCATTAATTTAGTTTTATTGCTGATAACTAGATGGTGTTTCGAAAACCACAATCCCAGTAGGTGAACTTCATGATTTATATCTGCGCTTAAGGTTAGATGAGTATTAGAGCGGTAAGCAATGCCAAGATTGTCTGCAAATGCTATAACTTTTCCTTTCAACGGTTAGCTTAATAAGGAGTTCATATAAATAAGGAATAGAATGGGACCAAGAACTCATCCGTGGGGCACACCTACAGTTCATCGTTTTTGGTTCACTAGCAAAGTGAACAACTACAACTCTTTTACATAGGACTCAAACCAGTTGTACATAAAACCACGAAATCTCTGTGGTTGACCATGTCAAAAGCTTTGGTAATGTCCACAAAAAGCCCGGTGCAACATTTTTTCCATCCAATGTTTTATAAATAATGGAGCAAAACTCTAAGATTGCACATTTAAAATTACAAGGGAAAACCCCGGTCGAAATGCTCAAATTAAAAATACAGGGTGTCCGCCGGGAAGGTATACTACTTTGTTTTGCCGCCGTTTTGGTAATCATTAGTCTTGACAGTTCATATTTGGTAGTCGTGAAGTAGACACGTGGCAAATTTGTTGTGGAGAAACATACGATAAACCAACGTGTTTTAATCGTTAAAACATTTTATCAAAATCAATCATCGATTACTGTGACGATGAGAAGAAATCATTAAAAACGTTTGATATACTATAGCCGGATTATCAATACAATAATAACACTATCATTAGATAGTCCTATAGCTTTGGAGATATTCAGCCTTATCGTGAATTCCGAGGGAATATTTCGTTCCCCCGAATTTGTGTGTTCCCAGGAATAAAATCCGCCTATCGCCAATCTCCCTCGAATTCGAATTCCCTCGGAAACCGAAATCTCTCCTCGAAAAGAAAAACAGCTAATTTCGAAAAAGTTCTGTCAATTATATTTGGTTAGAATCCAAGATTAAAATTTTATTTCGGTGACACAAGTAGGGTAAAGGTGTCAACAGTGGATCATTTTTTACTTTTTGCGCCGTGGAGCACGCATTTATAATAGTATAGCCATGACATTTTTACAGCCTTTTCAATGTTTTATCTTCATTTTAAGCACAAAATCTTAAAGCTTTATTAGTGTTGAGATAGTGAAAAAAATATTTGAAATTACCCTTTCCATATGATCCACTGTGTACAATGGGTGTACGTACACAGTGAATCAATGCGTGGTACACAGTGGAACAGGGACTTAAAATCAGTTTATTTAGTAAAAACATAAGTTTTTTTCATATATATTTATTAACTCATTTTATTATTTAGGGAAAAACGAAAATAAAAGCTCTTCAAGTATAATAAAAAAATAAATAAAAAAAACTTATAACTTCCTGTCAGTAAAACTGTCACAAAAAGTTACTTTTGTACTGTGTACTGTGTATGTTATTCAACTGATTCACTGTGTACACTGTTCTCATTTCACAAAAACATGTATATAATTTATAAGACATTTCACCAAAGTAAACAAATCGATAAAAAATATTAAGTTTATATAAGTAAAAGTACAAATATTTAACTCAAATGAAGTTACTATACACACATTTTTAAAAAGATCAAAAATAAATAGAAAAAAAAAAAATACTTACATATGCAGAAAACACAAAGTCATGAGAATAACCACCTTCGGAAAAGTGATTGCGCAGACTGATAGTCTGTTGCGAGGGGAAGTCAAAATGTGTTCTTTTCTAATTTCAAGATACACTTTAAAATAAAAAGTGAGATTATGAGAGCAAGTTATTCACTGTGTACCCTGATTCACTGTTGACACATTTACCCTACTTAAAAAAATAATGTTTAGCATTTCATGAAGAGTTGTGGCTGAGGAATTGGATCAAATGGAATGTAAGCGAATACGTTCAATAAGAAGAGATTGTTCAAATCCGTTGGAATGTTTTTTTTTTTTCTCATTCCAAACCTAACTCTTTTATGAATATTCTACCATAGGGAATCATACAAAAAATTACCTTTTTCCACTCAAAAATTGATTTTGATGGCGGCCCTACACTGTTCAGTTCACTTTCGACCATTTTCCGAAATTGAGCAATTTCATCCTTATTCCTTTTATGAAATCCTCTGACAATGTCTGGACTCGCATCCAAAAAATTAATTAAAACATTAAATTGGTGTTTATTTGTTGTTTTTTTACATTCTATTCACTTAATTTTTTAATTTTTGAAAACCAACCAACTTGCTTTTCATAAATTCTCCAACTAAATAATGACGGAAATATCGGAGGGAAAATCCAACAAAAATTCCCCCGAATTTTCATTCGCGATAGGTATTTTTTTCCCGGGAATTATTTTTCCTCATTCGAACATCATTCACGATAGGAGTATTGGGAATTAGGAAAAAATCCGAGGGAATTTTTATTCACGATAAGGCTGATTGGGTGATCTTCTATCAAGAATACTTTAGAATACCTTACAGCTTTCCATTCTTTTCTTGCATTACCAAATACCAAGTGCATTATGGACTTTAGAGTAGAAGTATTTATTCCGAGCTGCTCGTATTTTATTGCTCACTTCCTTACTCAGTATGCTAAATCGAGTTTTCAGTGCCGTGTTAAGATGATTTTTGAAGCACTTTTTCCTTAATCTATTTTTCAGCTGAGAATAAGTAACCCAAGGCTTTAACCTTTTTTGTGATTTTTTATGGACGATAGTGTATATAAAATCTATACATATAAAAATAACTTACTAAATGTGTGTGTGACAGCCTTCTGACTGCCACACACATCCGATTTTGATTTAGTTTTTTTTGTTGGTTAATAGACCATACAGAGAAGGTTAATATATATGTATGATACATTTTTGAAAAAAGGCGCAACCGCCATACTTTGAAAAAAAAAAAAAAAAAAAAAAAAAAAAAAAACTGGATAGAAATCAAGTAGTGACACTTCAAATAGAAAAAAAAATATTCTAAATTTTTAAAGCAATTGTTGTTGTCAATTATTTTGATTATTTTCCAAGCAAATTGTTGTTGTCAACAATTTTGAATTTTTTTGTTTTTTTAAATAAAGATACCTAAAAAGTTTGTTCTAATAAATATTGTTTACTATGTTACATTAAATAACTTTCTTAAATGAAGTAGATACTTTGTTTATACAAAGATGATTATTATGGCCGACGATATTTTGCATCGAATTCGCGCTGTGACATCGGATAATGAACTGGAGATGTCAGATGAAATGCGCAACAAAGCTTTGATTTTGGTTGAGGATATGTGTGCTCATGAGTGGCAATTTGTTGTGCAAATTGGGGATGCCACAGCCAAATCGTTCAATGCAAGACGCAATCGAGAACTGCAATTAATCGAGAACTGGGGCGAGAAATGGACTTCGATCGAATCGCATTGAGTCAAGCTGTTCCAACAAATGTGCCAATGTTGAATCAAGAATAAAAGAAAGTGTACGATGAATTGATGCAAGCAGTCGATAACGAAAATGGCGGAATTTTCTTCCTTGATGCACCCGGTGGAACTGGAAATACATTCCTGATTTCACTTAATTTGGCTACAATTCGTTCGAGATCTGAGATCGCTTTGGCCCTAGCGTCTTCTAGGATAGCGGCTACATTGTTAGAAGCCGGTCGAACAGCTCACTTTGCATTGAAATTGCCATTGAATCTGCAAGTGGATGAAGAACCTACATGCAACATTTCAAAGAACATTGCGATGGCGAAAGTACTGCAGCAATGTAAGATTATCATATGGGACGAATGCAGCATGGCTTACAAACGCGAATTGGAGGCCCTGCGTCGTTTACGTAATGAAAAGCGACCTTTCGGTGTAGCAATGATCTTGCTACCGCTGCAGAGTTCTCCAGGCAATTGTTGGCGATGGGCTATGGTGTGATTCGAGCAGAATTAATCACCGGCCTGATTGAGTTTCCACAAAAGTTTTGCAACTTTACAACGACACCGGAAGAACTAATCATGAATGTTTTCCCGAATATCGCTCAGAATTTGTTGACCATCATTGGATGAGTGTAAGAGTGATTTTGGCTGCGAAAAACAAGAACGTCGATCATTTGAATTTCGCCATTCAAAACCAAATCGCTGATGAGTTGCATTCATACAAATCAGTCGACTCCGTGATGGATGAAAACGAAGCCACCAACTATCCCACGGAATTTTTAAATTCTTTGGATGTTTCGGGCTTGCCTCCACACAATTTGAAACTAAAAATCGTCACAGTTATCATTTTGTTGGGCAAAACTTTGTAACGGTACGCGTTTGATTGTGAAGAATTTAATATCAAATATTATTCAAGCAACGATTTTTATTGGAAAATTCAAAGGCGAAGATGTTCTTATTCCGCGGATTAGAACGGTTTGCCGTTCGTATTTAAGCGTCTTCAATTTCCCGTACGTCTCGCATTTGCTATGACAATTAATAGGTCGCAAGGACAATCGCTGGATATGTGTGGCATAAATCTTGAATTTCACGTGTCGGCAATGCTCTCGCTTTGTACGTGTACGCACCCGATAATAAAAATAGAACAAAAAATGTTGTGTACCATAAAGCACTTCAGTGAAAAAGCGGTAGGTTGGCCGACAAGTAATTGATTTTATTTACCTATTTATTTAATTTGAATATAACTTTTGAATAAACAATTTGAATTGACCGAATCACATGACATCGGAATTTACCTACATTAATGAATTTGGGCGGTACGAAGTTCGCCGGGTCAGTTAGTTACCTATATTATATTTCTGAAGAAATGGTAAAAACAGGTCATAGGCGTTAGAAGCATTACATTCCAAATAAATTTCCTCCCAGGTTTTGGAATTTAGTTCAATATTTAGGAGATAGAAGTTGACTTTCATTGCCTTAGGTGAAAAAATACACTTCGCAGACTTCTTAGCATTGAGCGTACTGAAGAAAATACCAGTCATGCAGTGATCAGTAATGGTTCGGTTAGGTTTGGTAGGTTAGGTTATGTTGAAGTGGCTGTCGGCCAGCCGACACAATTAGACCATTATAAGGTCCCTTGTGATACCACATGTAATGCCTAGATCAAAATGTATACCAGAACCAAATACATGGTCAGGACAAGTATACTTAAATAAGGTCTAGTAATTTCGTTTATGAAAGGTGATAGACCATGCTCAGCCATTGTAGCAAGAATCTTGAGCTCTTCGCGACAGCGTTTCACAAAATTCGATCTTATGCCGCAGATCGATGAAGCCTTCAGTTATATGGCTACAGCACATTAACAGAGCTGTGGTAACCAACCAACGAAATATATATTTAACGACATCCAAGTTTGCTATCAGATCCGCATTCAGAGCTGCTAATACCTCTTCACAGAGCTAAAGCAAAGGCATTGGAGGCTGCCATGGCCTCTCCACAGATTTGTGGTACCCATATACAGAGCTGTCAGAACCTCCTGAAAGGCTGTCACATAGAGAGCTGTTAGCACCTCATTGAGAGGTTCTGCGAACCCAAATGGGAAGCTGAGATAGTAGAAGTATTCTATAATACCCTCATAAAAAGAGCGTTACTTGGTGGATGTTTTAGTTCTTTAGAAGCCTTATAAGCACCTTATACTTACTTAGCCTGACTTCCTATAAGAAATTTGGAAAGCTCACAGTATGGCGACTGTCTCTTGAAACCCGATTATACCCGCATATATATTCTTTCTTATCTGTTGTAGCATCTGTACAGTTATCTAAGATATTTAAAAGAATTAAAAAAAAAATTAAAAAAAAAACACAAAAATTAGAAAAGTTTTAAAAAAAATTTAAAACTCTTACCTGACGAATTTAATAACGCGTCTGATCAGCGCGATGCCTTTGATACTAATAGCAGTAAAAACGAAGATAGAGGACTGCTTAGACCAACACAGAATTCAGTTGTCACTTATTCTATGAGCCAGAACAACCTTATCCTAAGCAGAACTGTGTACAGAAAAGATCTATCATAGCCGTATGGCAGTGCTTGTAACGTAACTACTAGGTAACACAGCTGATAAAAGGTTGTTGCAAACAAGCATAGCAGGCTTAGCGGATAGCTCTATAGCAGGACTTTGGTATACGGTGTTCATACCCGACCTAAATTAAGTTCATTGACAACCGCGTCTTAAAGAGCTAAACTCTTTGTGGGCTACAATAACCTCGATTTGGGGATGACATCCAAGGTACGCGTAAGCTTGCCAAGTTGCCTAGATGGTGTGCCGGTATTGTACCACAGCCTCCTTAGTTTTAAGCTGGATTTAAGTTAGTAGGTTTAGGTTTAGAGTAGGGGGTCCTTGGAAGGGGCCGGGCTAGCCAGCATGAAAGAGTGCTTCCGAGACTGGACCGATGTTTATGGCTTCGATCGAGTCTCGGCGCGCGGATGAACCCCTGTTCGCGATCGACGGGCAACCATGGACGCGATCAGAATGGTGACCAATCGATGAGATTGCTCACCACCCAGGTTATTTAGGTTAAGTAGCTGAGGTAGTTTTAATTAGTTTTAAATGAAACAAATAATAAAGAATTCAAGTTTTATAAAGTTTCTTGGAAATTAAAAAACAAAACAAATTAAATATAGATAGATTTAAGGCCGAAAGGCAATAACTTTAAGGATATTGTTAAGTTTAGAGGTCTCCCTAAGAGCCAGTAAGCTAGAATAAGATAAATGTTAGTTTTAAATGAGTACACAAATTCGGAAAATATCATTAAGAAACAGTTTTTTATTTACATTTCAAATTTATCTTATCTAGTAATACATCTATAGTTAAGTATAGCTAAGTACCTATAGAAGGAGCAAGATGTCGGCGAAACCGACATGGTACATCGGAACGCACATCCACCAAGGACCAACAATGCCACAACTGTTGATGGACGGGGTCATATCCTAGTCACTCGGTTAATGAGGTCCGATCGTTTTTTATTTTTTTTTGAGAAAATATCCTAGTACTTTGATAACCTCAAACTCAAAGTACCCCATTTTATGAATTAAAATAATAGTTTTACATTTTTGTGCGTTATTCCTTTATTTCTTTTGATATCACTTAATTTGTTGTTATAATTCCTTTTGATATGTTCTCCAATTTACATGCAGTAGGCAAACAAAATATTTATCAGTACCTAAGGGCAGTTAAAAAAAAAATAAGGCCACCATTCCCAAAGTCAACGTTAAAGGTTCTACCAGTATTACTAACAAAATTCTTTTTTTTTTTTATCAAACGGATAAAGTATGCAGAAGAGTGATATCAGTTGCTTTCCGAGACGGTAATTGGCTTGTAAAGCTTTTAAGTTTCACTTCATGGTTAACTATGTAGACGAATGTGTTAGATATACTTACCTGAAATATCTAATACAAGGACTACATATATATAAACATACATCTGTCTATTCTATGACTGCATGATACAACTTTGTTTGTCGGCTTTGGCACAGCAGCAGATATATACACAAGTGCACGAGTATATTCCTGTTGCTGTTTAGAATCTAAAATTCTGTCTGTGTTACACAATGTGCTTATTCAACGTATCCCGCTCAAAAATCCTGTTTGAGGATATATTTTTATCAAGTTGATGCTAACCCCTGCATAGACAACACTGAACTGCATGTATGGTATGTCTGTGTCGAAATGTATAGATACTCGTATGCTTGTAATATAGTCGAACCTATTAAAAAGGACATTATTAGCTGATGTTGTTGTTGAGGAGGCTGTTGTCCTATTTGTTAGATAGACTCCATATACACACATGTGTGGTTAGAGACCATAATATGCAATCTCATTTATTGAAAGCAAAATTGTTAATAAGGTAAAGGTATCCCTGTACTGTATATCTGAGAACTGGTAGATGGTGTGTAGCGTAATTTAAGTCCTATAATTATTTTTCTACTTAAAGTTAGATGAAAAACTGAAAGTATACGATGCGTGTGTATGGCATAGGTAAGTAGTTTATGATGCAGGAGAGTGGATCCTTTGTCGTTAAATAGGACCTCAAGCATTTAGTGGGCCGTGTTTTTGCTAAATTTTCTACGTTTAATAGGGACACGTGTATATTGTCGTTCTCTTAAAAACTGTATGTATAATGCGCTGGAAAAGTCCTAGTCCTAACTAAGGGTTCGTGAAAGTGTACAGGAATACTCAAGGCAGTCAATTCTTCGCCGTGCAGAAGAAGCATCGGGACTTGGGCCTCCGTCCACCTGACCAAAATGAAGTGAGGATAGCAATATCTAAGCTTAAATCCAACAAGGGTGCTGGTCCAGACGGCTTACCTGCCGAGCTCTTCAAGGCAGCCGGAGATGACTTGGTAGAGTGCATACACCAACTCATCTCCAAGATTTGGTTAGAGGAAAGTATGCCTGATGAATGGAACCTCAGCATTGTTTGCCCGATCCACAAGAAAGGAGACCCTCTAAACTGCGCCAACTATAGAGGCATCAGTCTCCTGAACACTGCGTATAAGATCATGTCTGCTGTATTGTGTGAACGCCTGAAACCATTCGTCAACGATCTGATAGGTCCCTATCAGTGCGGTTTTAGGCCCGGTAAGTCCACGACCGATCAAATATTCACACTACGGCAGATCCTGGAAAAAACCCAAGAATACCAGATCGATACTCACCATCTTTTTATCGATTTTAAGGCCGCATATGACAGCGTTTATAGAGACGAGCTATACAGAGCCATGCAGCCATGTCTAGTTTTGGCATCCCTGCCAAACTTGTCAGATTGTGCAGAATGACGATGGAGAACGTTCGCTGCTCCGTAAAGGTCGGAAACAATCTCACCGAGACCTTTGATGTCAAAAAAGGATTTAGACAAGGTGATGCGCTGCCGTGTGACTTCTTCAACATCATTCTTGAGAAGATTGTGCGAAACTCACAAGCCAACACCAGAGGCACAATTTTCTATAAGTCTGTGCAACTGCTTGCATGGTTAGGTTAGGTTAGGTTAGAGTGGCAGGCCGCCTCAAGTGCAGCCTCACTTAGGCCAAATTAGGCCCATTGTGTTACCACAGGATCGATATCGACTCCTTATCTACCCGTTGAACCAGCCGGAGCTGAGAATGAAGCGATGGAGGCAGTTGATACCTATGTTTGCGAGTTCGCTGAGATTGTCGAAGAAATATTCTCCGAGGTATAGTTTTCTACGGAGTGACAGTGCTGGACACGTGCAGAGAAGGTGAAGAACAGTCTCCTCCTCCTCCTCGTCCATACAGCTTCTGCAGAAATCATTTGAAGGGAGGCCTAATCTGAGAGCATGTCTCCCTATGATGCAGTGTCCCGTGATGACACCTACTAGAGTGCTTATTATGGGTCTTTTCAGTGTAATGAGACTTTTTGAGCGCTTGGAATCCAGCTGAGGCCAGATCTGTTTCGAGGTGTGGCACGTTAAGCAGCTAGACCACCTGCGATTAGTAGCGCTTAATGCGTTTTGTTTAATTAGGAGCTTGCAAGTAGCAAGAGGCATATAGAGACTCCTTTTTTCTGGTAGAGTCGACATAGTAGTGCCTTGTCTGGCGAGCTCATCGGCGATGCAATTACCTGGAATGTCTCTATGGCCCGGCACCCATATAAGGTGAATTTTGAATTGTTTCGCCATCTCGTTCAGAGATAGTCGGCAATTGAGGGCAGTTGTTGAATTGAAGACGACAGAATCCAGGGTTTTAATCGCGGCTTGACTGTCGGTAAAGATGGTGATATCCTTTACAGATATTACATTATACCGAAGCCACGACAGGGCCTCTTTGATCGCCATGACCTCCGCCTGAAATACACTACAGTGATTAGGAAGGCTGAATGAGATTTTACAATTTAGATCATAAGAGAAAACACCCCCCCCTACTCCTGTTTCAGTTTTGGACCCATCTGTATAGAAACAGACAGACTCCTTGCGGGGTACTATTTCGTTCTCCCATTCACTCCTGGAGGGTATGTAAGTTTCGAAGTTCTTTTCGAATTGAAACTGAGGGAGGGTGTAATCAGTATCTTTTGGAATGCATTCCAATGTATTTAGAATCGATGAGTGACCAGTTTGGCGACTGGTCCACAACTGAATTGCTTTCATCCGAGTGGCTGCATTTGCTGCCACTTGTTTGCAATAGATGTCCAGCGGTAGCAAGTGGAACATTACGTCCATGGCCGCTGTTGGAGTGGTTCTTAGGGCTCCACTTATGCATATGCATGCCGTTCTTTGGACGCGGCTAAGCTGATTATGATGGATGGCCTTTTCGAGGGCAGTCCACCATACAATAACGCCATAAGTGAGTATAGGTCTGATAACGGATACATATAGCCAATATGTAATTCGAGGCTGGAGTCCCCATCTGCTTCCAATGGCTTTTTTACAGCAGTACAGAGCCGTGGTGGCTTTCTGAACTCTCCGCAGGATATTGGGTTTCCAGCTCAATTTGCTGTCTAAAACTAGGCCTAAATAGCTAGCCGTATTGGTGAGCACCAGGAGTGTGCCGTTTAGTTTTGGGGGTGCAAAATTGGGAATTTTGTATTTTCTTGTGAAGAGGACCAGTTCAGTTTTTTGGGCATTGACCGCCAGACCGCATTTCTTGGTCCATTTAGAGAGCTTAGAGAGGGCATTCTGCATGAGATCTCTAAGCGTGTTTAGGTGTTTTCCTGAGACAGCGATGGCAACGTCATCCGCATAGGCAATTACTTTGCAACCTTCCCCCTCCAGTATTAGTAGTAGTTCATTCACTACTAGGTTCCAAAGAAGGGGTGAGATAACGCCACCTTGAGGCGTACCCCTACTAACGAACCTCCGGACCGATGCATCGCCCAGCTGTGAGTTGATAAACCTGTTGGTGAGCAACTGGTTGACCAATTCGCCAATCGATTTCTCAATTCCAAGGCCCGTCAGTGCGCCGAGAATTGCCTCTGCTTCGACGTTGTTAAACGCTCCCTCAATATCTAGGAAAGCAACCAATGTGAATTCTTTGCAATCGAGAGATTTTTCGATGGTAGATACAAGTGAGTGAAGGGCCGTTTCAACCGATCTCCCTTTACTATACGCGTGTTGAGCCTTTGACAAAAGATTTGAGTTGACACTGCAACGTATGTGGATGTCTATCAGTTTCTCTAAGGTTTTTAGAAGAAATGATGACAAAGTAATTGGTCTGAGATCTTTGGGGTTAACGTGTGAGCTTTTACCAGCTTTAGGTATAAACACCACGTTAACTTCTGTCCACAACTTGGGAATATGAGCAAAATCCAGGCAACTTTTAAAAATTACAGTTACCCAAGGGAGGATTAGGTCAGCGTTCCTCTGAAGTTCGGCCGGTATTATACCATCCGGTCCAGGAGATTTAAATGGCTTAAATCCTTTAATGGCCCAAAGAATTTTGGTCTTGGTAATAAGACTTGAAGAGCTGCTTTCTATCGGTCTTTCAGAGGACCTAGCTGGTATCGAAGCAGCATTACAGCTGTTGGGGAAGTGAGAATCCAGTAGTAGATCCAGAGATTCTGCACTTGAGGTGGTCCACGATCCATCAGCTCTCTTAAGGTAGCTCGCTACTTTAGGAGTGGATGCGAGAATCTTCCTGAGCCTGGAGGCCTCAGAGATTTCTTCTATCTTTTCACAGAAGAGTCTCCAGGAATTCCGTTGGGCTTTCCTAACTTCGGTTTTATAGGATTTGAGGGCTTTTTTATATAAGGCCCAGTCAGCGGCTTCACGGGATCGCTTGGCCTGATTGAAGAGCTGCCTACATTTTTGACGTAGAGATAAAATCTCCTGATTCCACCACGGTGGTCTAGGCTTGCCCCGAGGTTTACTTATTGGACAGGAGAAAGACATAGCCCGGTTGAGAGTCTTAGTGAGTTCCTCAACCATGCTATCCAATTCATTTGTATTAGTAGGGGGAACAGGTATTCTGTTAATTATGGAAGCTTCCACACTGTTCCTATATTTGTTCCAATCCGTTTTCCTGTAATTCCTAAAAACGGGTTGGACTTGAGGGAGGCAGTTCATGCCAAATTGAATGTATCTATGGTCAGAGAAGGAGTGTTCTTTAGAAACTTTCCAGTCTCTGACATCATGGTAAATGGTGTCGGAGACCAGCGTGATGTCTAACACCTCTCGTCTGTTACTAGTTACAAATGTGGGTTCGGATCCCATATTGCATATGATTAGTTTAGTACTAATTAAGTAATCAAAAAGTAGCTCACCTCTTTTATTGATGTCGGAGCTGCCCCATACAGTGTGATGCGCATTGGCATCACATCCCAGGATCATCGCAGCGTTGGACTTCTCCACATCAGCAATCGCTCTCCCCAGTAGTTCCGCAGGGAGGAGAAGGTCGGACGCCAGATACGCCGAAGTCAACCAGATTTTCCGCAGTCCAACTTCAACGTTTACTGTCGTGGTGTCTCGATCGCTGTAATTAGGAAGAAGGAAAACATTTAGTGTGTTCTTCGCGAGGATGCAGGCTCTTGGTATACCTTCATTCCTCACGTAGAAAAGTTTGTAGCCTGGAGTCCTGAGTCCAAGAACCCGATCATTATTGACCCAGGGCTCCTGAATCAGGACAATGTCATCCGCGCTTTTATGGATCCGCAGAAGAAGAGAGGCCGAAGCCGTTTTTGAGTGATGTAGGTTAATCTGAAGGAACCGCAGCATCACTGCTACAATTACCTCCAGACGCCTCCACCACAGTGATGTTAGCCTCATCCGTATCCGATTCGAAAGATACATCAGTTACGGATGGGCTGCCGAGTCCACTGGATAGATCCAGGTCCGACAATCCAATGCTGTCCATGTCCAGATCTATCCGTGGGACCGAGTTGCTCTTAGAGAGATGCGGGGCCCTCCCTGGAGCGCAGTCATCCGTCTCTACCTTAGCCGCTGTGGTCGGTGTATTACTGACCGATGCGGTTCCGGCAGAGACGGGGAACAGCGCTTCTTTCGCGGGATTGCAGCCCACCACCTCCGCTTCCGCTGCCGGACTAGTCAGTTTATTACTAACCTGTTCAACAGTGTCAGCAGAGGTGGAGGGTCGCACTCCCTCCCTGGTAGGGTCCTCCTCATCCTTCTTATAAACCCTAAGGTTTATAGCTCCGAAGCCGTAGCTGATTTGTCCTTCTGTTGCAGCCAGAGGAGCCAGAGACTCTACGTTGATCACGATGATCGCAGATCTTTTGTCTCCTTTAGGTTCCTCCAGCTTAGCAACCTTCCAGTTACCTGTAGGAAGATGAGGGTTGCTTGCCCGAATGATTTTTATGATTGTTGCGGGGTCAGAGGGTTCGGCAGGGATCCAGGAGCGAGTTCTAGGTCTGCTAGGAATTTCTTCCCTGCTTACGACCTCGAGCTGCGCCTCTTTCCACACCTCACCCAGAGACGAAATTGCTATTTTATATAGGTCCGCAGACCTTTGATCAGCACAAGCGATCAGCTTCACATGGCCCTGATGCCATCCGCCATCGCGACAGGAGGGAGGAGGCCCTGGATGATCATCCATGACCTGTAGAAATTTAGTAGCCAGCTTCATTTCTACTTTTCTCCATCTCTCAGGGGAAATGCTGCCATCTATGTCACTCCTGTCTATTACAGCGAGGACAAGGTGTGCCTTGAGGACATCACTGAATGGCTTGTTGTGCTTTAAGGAGAGTGAGGAACTGCTGCAGTTTACCTTCACTCGTTTTGGGTCGACAGTGGACTCCTCAATCGACCTTTGTCTTTTGGACGTGGAGTCCTTCCTTGAGGAGTCAGGAGGAATCTCCTTGACAACTTTCGTTGCCCAGGAGATCGATTCTTTGTTTCTAATAGAGAGCTGATCTAACGGGACGTCCTTGTAGCGCTCCAGAATTCTGGAGGCGGTACGTCGCTCTCTATATTGCCTAGTGGAGGTGCTTTCGTGTCGCGAGCTCGAGGCAGTACGACGTGCAGCACCGGGTTTTCGAGTTGAGCGTTCTTTGCATCTTTCGGCAAGACTAAGATCAGGTTTGGTGACCAAGTTCTTAGTTGCCGTCGTTGCAGGAACGCTAGTACTGGAAGCGGGCTCAGAGGCAGTACTTCCAGCCGGTAGTTTAAGAGCACCGGACTCTGAAATTTTTTGTTTTTGTTTAATTGTTTTATTTGTTTTGTTCATGGACCCACGAGTAGCGGAGAAGGGAAGGTCCATCTGTGCATAGATCCGCATTACACAGATAAGGCTGGCTAATCCGGAGGTCGCCAGGTATCCGGATACTCCGTTTGCGACTCGGGCTATTTTTGAAACTGGGCCCCCAGCCAGGTTGATACTCGGCACGGGTCGTATGACACCTTTATCCAGCCCAGGCGGAAATAGGATGGGATAAGAGAGAATTAGGAGGAAAGTTATGGAAGGAGTGGGACAAGAAAGGAAGGACGGGTAGGAGAGCACCCTTTGGTTTCACGGTTCCTCTGGAGAGATTCTCGAGAGTCTTTACCATTACTCAGCCCCCACAACTCGTCAAGTTCGGTGCTGGGGTGGGGGTAACTGCTTGCATAGGCTGACGACATTGACATTGTTGGTACAACACAGCGAGCTGTCACTGGTGCGTTTGCAAGTATTAGTACAGAAGCGGCAAAAATGGGTTTAGTGGTGAATGAGGGTAAAACAAAATATATGCTGTCAACAAGAAGGGACACACAACATCGACGAATCGGGCAGAACGTCACGATAGACAGCTATAACTTTGAGGTAGTTAGGGACTTTGTCTACCTCGGCTCCGCTATAAACTCTGATAACGACATCACATCAGAAATCAAACGAAGAATCACACTTGCCAACCGCTGTTTCTTTGGCCTAAGACGGCAACTGATAAGTAAGGCCTTGTCGAGAAATACTAAGGAAACTCTGTATAAGACCCTCATCATCCCAGTCCTGCTTTATGGTGCAGAAGCATGGGCGCTATCAAAGGCGGATGAAGATCTCCTTGGTCGTTTCGAACGCAAAATTCTTCGAGTGATTTTTGGTCCCGTTTGCGTTGACGGGCTTTGGAGGAGAAGATTTAACAGCGAACTCTACGAGCTGTACAGCGACATCGACCTAGTCAGAAAAGTACGCATCAGTCGTCTAAGATGGCTGGGACATGTAGAGCGAATGGACACCAACGCTCCGGCCCGGAGAGTCTTCGATTCTAACCCGGAGGCACAACGCAGTAGAGGAAGACCTCGCCTTAGGTGGCGCACGTAAGTGGAAGGGGACCTCAACCAACTTGGAGTGCGCAACTGGAAGCAGTTAGCCAAAGATCGCGCTGGTTGAGGCCCAGGTCCACCCCGGACTGTAGCGCCACCTTAAGTAAGTAAGTAAGACTTGGGCCTACATACGTTCAAGATCGAACGAGGTTCACAAGATGGCGAGTTACTGGTTGATGCGGATTTTGAGCCGGCTGTATACCTACGTGGCCTCATCAGTTTTTTGAAAATGACGTTACTAAGGCCATCACTATTAACGTAGCCGTGCATTGAGAACCCAAGGCGGACTTTGAACATGGTCCTTTCGAATAAAAAAAACATAATTTTGTTAATACTTACCTCAATGGTTGTGAAGCTTGTTTAATATATCTTTTCAGATTTCAACATCGAACGCCTCAGGGAGAATAAGAAGGCCTTTAAGGTTTGGATTTATTTGGGCGACTTAGCTCCTCGAAAGTGATACACAGAGGCGCTAAGAAAATTGTAAGTTGGCTATTAAACCAGTCGAAGAACAATCTTGCAAGCTGGGCGAACATTTAAACCGTCATTCTCGTAAAGGAGAGAAATCCAAATACAAACGAAAAGATGGCCAATGAGAAGGACAAATGGAGCTAGCAAATCCCCCCGAGCTTAAAGAAACGGGTCGGAAATGCTAAAAAGCCCTAAGGGTGCGAAGAGGAAGGTAAATGGTTCTTTCATACGGAGAAATACTTGGCAAGGCAAACTGAGTTGATTTGTCATTGTGACTCTTTTCAGGAAAGGGATCGCTCTAGTCACATTTAAGTTCCCTTAAAAAAAATCTTCCATAATGTGATAAAAACTCCAGGCAAAGCTGTGTGCCATGGTTGGAGCTTGGAGGATAAGAACTGCGACTTTCGCCCGTTCAGAATAACAACCAACCAGTTATTTGCTCGCAGAATGATACTTGAGTATGCCATACGAGCTGCCACATATTTTGGAGAAAGGAAAATCCCTGGTCCCTTAAAATAAACTTTGGACTGAATTGCTGTAGTATGAATTGAAGGTTATCCTTTGAGACGTGTTCAATAGGGAAAACCGTAAAAGGCGTTAAATAAATACATTCCCCTCTCATCTTCATTACTTACTTTTGGACCAAACTTCTGGAATTGTTGCTGTTCATGCCAGTGATGCCAGCTTTTTCGGACTGACTTGCCAACGGCGATTACCAAAAATACCCTTTTGAAAATGTCAATTTTAGAAAAACACCGCGATCAGCGTTGCCAGACAGTCAAAATATTGTCCCCCAGATAAAACTGAAAAACCCCCAGATTTGGTTGCTTTTTCCAAAAAAAAAAACTTTTTGTCAATCTTACTGTATTTAAAAGAAAAAAAAGTTAGAATTTGAAATGCGCACCTAAAGTTTGGTTTTCCGAATGCAAAAGTGTGGGGGAAATCCTTAAATACAACGCAAATGTTCCAGTTTGAAACCATCCTGAAAGAATTTACACGAAAATTTACAGATGGTGCTTAAATATTTGAGGAACTATTACAAAAAAAAAAAAAAAATAAATATATATAACTTTTTTGTAATGAAACTGGCATTAGCTGTTTTTAAGGGCTTGTTTTGTAAACAAAATTAGTACAATATCTTTTTTTTCGCTGCAAATACAGTTTTGGAGGATTGCTCTATTATTTAACAACATTTTAAGACTACACACACATTTATTTCATCCTCGATTGTCATGCTCAATTTTGAATCATTTGGTTGTGGTCAGATGTCAGAATAGAACGAAGAATCTCCAAGCTACGGCTACCTCATTCTTAGGTTTAAGTTACTCAATTTTAATTTTTCTGTGGACGCACATTTTAAGGTTACCAATAACCCATAAACCATTAAATCTGGGGCGAAACCCCCCACCAAAATATGCATAGATAAATAATTATCTTCTTCCTCTAAGAATCTCGTGTAACGGTGTTTGTGGTCGCTCTCCCCCGAAACGACACGACCGATTTTTTTGAAATTTGTTATGTGTATTTGGTAGGTAGGGGAATAGAGTGTCCATATCAAGAACATTTTTTTCTATTTTTTTGACCAACATTTTTGTTTGTATTTTTTTTTACATTTGACATCGAAAAATACTTATAACCCCAAATTTTCACCCTCCTACCTACCCCCCATTTTTTTTAACGCGATTTTTTTAAACTTGCATCCACACATGCGCAAGTCATTAAAGTGAAGTGTCGCGTCACTTTGACATTTCATTCTGCATTTGTTATGTATCACAATTCACAACAATGGAATTTATTTCGACCGTATAAGCTGGACAACCATGAAAACGAGAAATTGCTCATACTTTCGGAGCTGGGGTGAGGATTTTTGAAAATTCAATTTTGTTTGCGATGGAGAAAATTTGAATCTATGTAGTTGATTTCTCCAATAAAATAAAACATCTTTTACGTAGGTATTTAAAATTATTAATTTAATGAACAAAAGAAAAGTATTTAAAAGAAATCGTTTAACTCGCCTCTGTTTTTGTCTTACGCGCCACCTACATTTATAACAATGGGCTAATTTTATGCTTCACGAACATTTTTTTACCATTACTTTATTTCATGATCATAAAAATGACTTCAACCTTCATCTTCATTGTTTTGGGGATTTATAATTATTTTATTATTATTACTAGGTATTTTTATTTTTATTTTGTTTATTTATTTGTTTGTTTGTCAACAAAGCACTAGGCATTTTTTTAGACATGAGGAATTTTAAATTAGTAGCATAATACAAATGAAATAAGAGACAAAAATTGAATAAAAATTATATAAATAAAATATATACAGAAAAAAAGCAAGTACAAAACTGATTTTATTAATGGTACTGTCATTCTGTGTTAGTGTCTCCTTTCCTAACTAGACCTAACCTAATATAGATATTCGAATCAGACCACCATTGTCGGGTTTCTTTTCATCTCTCCACCACTATAAGTCTTACCCAGAGAGACTCTCTGGACTTCTCCAGAGTTCTTCCCTGGGCTCAATTCCTAGTGTAAACGCTAGCATCTGTTTATGGGAGATCTGTTTCATCGACTGGGTCTCGACCCAATGATGTCCCAAGATCTTCATTCTTCTACCAGCCAACGCCGGACATTGACACAGTATATTTGTCGCTGTCGCAGATTCCTCCAGGCATAGCTTACAGGTATCATCCTCTAGAGTCGAGATGATAGACCCAACCTAACCTAACCTTATTTCATTCTACAAACAAAAATTAGTTCTTAAATCTATAAATTAAAGAGACAACATTCGCCCTATAGTTTATCGGTGAATCGATTCTGGAGTTGCAGCAACACAATATCACTCTAATCATCAACTGTATTTCTGCGATTTTATAACTTTAATTGAACACACTAGATATAGAGCCGAAAGTTGAAAATGTTGAAATCGTGAAAACCAGGAACTGTAATTTTTCGCGGGTAATGTCTGAAAATTGAATTTTGTATGGAAAGGAGATAATAACCCTCCACGAAAATCGCGTTTTCGCAAAATGAAAGAGCCGATCATGTGGAGGCAAATCGTTTAGTGAGAGCCACCCGTCGTGCAAATGATAATTGAGATTAACGGAACCTTATTTGACGTCAAGACCGAAGTACACGTGTACAGTTGGATCTCGTATTATTGTTGTAAACTATAGAAATCAATGATCTATATCGGTCATGTGGGCATAATAAAAAACGCCTATTATGTTACATATGTGCGGCATTACGAACGCACCGACTCATTAATCACGGATACCTACAAGCTACAATCCGAAATGGCCAGAGATTACGCAGCTCTTACTTCGCGGGCAAACTTCGAGAAACCGCTAAGGCATTCTCAACGATTTTAAAATTGAAACCGATAATGGACTTCATCGCTAAGCATAATGGTTTGTACTCGCACACCCGCCTTGATGGATGTATTCGATCGAATGGCAGAAGCGAGGATTGGCGCTTGATTGAGAAAATCTGACCGGGTCAAGTCGATTCAACCATATTATCGCTGAAATAGGTGCCCGATCAAGAAGCCGGAAATCTATGAATTGGCAACTATGCATTGAGTTCCATTTAATTCAAAAAGAGTTTCATTCTTTCAATAGAGAGGCTTTATTTTCGGAAGCAATATTAATAATTTAATCAATAATTATTGTAAGCGGCGCAGAGTTCCGGGCCAGCTAGTCCTGCATAGTAGGTAATTAGGTTAAAAAAAAAACCCGACTGACTGTAAAAAAGATCTCACTGACATTTTGTGTGACATTTGTTTTTTTTTTAATTTATATGTATATAGTATACATATATTTATATATGTATAGGTATATGTATATATATACAGTCCGTAACATTTGGATAGCCTCACGTATTGTTTTTTTTTTCAATCAAGTGTTATAATTATTATATTGAGTGACAAGGTAAGAGACTGCTCTCTGAGACTTGAGAGAGATTTCAGAAATTTCTTAAATGTAACGGAGCTTTCTGAACCAATTTTGTTTGCTGTCACTAAAATTTGAACTTTTTGTTGTTGTTGAAACGTTAGAATACCGGATTTTCTCAAAAGCTAGAAGACATAAAACTATCTGGGTTCTAATGTTCGATTAAGAACTATATACAAGGGGCAGCAAATACTGGAAACAAATTTAGTGTCTTTGTTCACAATTTTGGAAAAGTCAACATTCAATTTTTTTTTTTTAAATAACTTGGTTTGAAAGTACAGGTTTATAGCTTTCTATAAAGGTAAAGTAATTTATTTTAACCAAGTTTTGTCGTTGTTTTTAAAATAGGTATATTTTCTTTCATTTTGAGTATATTTTTTCAATACCCCCCATAGTAAACAAATTTTCTTTTTTGTCATCGTACTCGTGCCGTTATTTCCGTCAACCAAATTAATTTCGCAACACTCTGGGAAATTTATTAAACTTAGTTTTTGTGAGTGAATAATTTTATTTTTTCATTTTCAATTAATTTTCATACTAGACATTTATCTTATTCTAGATTACTGGCTCTTAGCGAGGGCTCTTAACTTAACAATGTCCTTGAAATTATTACCTTTCGGCATCTATATTATGACACATTTTATGTACCTAGAAGAATGAAGTGTCATAACAACATTTGCGCAGTCAGAGAAACAAAATTATAGCGACTAGTATTATAATATTTGGACTCTTGGGAGTATCAGGCGTCGAATAAATCAGAGAATTTCTTAAACACTTCTTCTATTTTCAATTCGGATGTTTAGGGATAAGTATCGTCTGTGTTCGTTGATTTGTTACCTAATCCAAATTGGACAGTGTGCCTGTCCGTGCTTAGTAACATATTTCCAAATCATCCACTCAACTAAATTTAACACAATGCTTTGATTTAAAATTTAAATAAAGGACCAGAGATATGTTTTCCGTTTTTCCTTTCAATCAATATTTAAAATTTAACACTGGTCGGTGCTAAAGAGGATTCTGTTTTCCAATTAACAGTCATTACCTCTTTTAAAAACATATCAGCTAACAACCTTCGCTAAAATACATGTATAGCTCTTTACAGACTGCTGTGTAGATGCGCTTTACCACACACACACACACACATTCTGCTTTTATCCCTATAACGTTGCTGTTCAAAGATGAGGATATATCATAGTCATTCGGTCGCTTTGTAATATCCTTGTGTACGGTGGAAGAGAAGCAAGCAAAAAAAAAACTGTCATTCATGTGGCTTTTTAACTTTTCATTATTTACCACTAAAAGCTTCTTTTCAATTTCTAAAAGGAGATCTTCAAAGCGCTCCCTCCTCAATTACTCATTTGGAATTATTTTTTTCTTCTTATTTTTTTTTTTTTTGTATTATACGAGCTCAAAGTACCCTTTTAGTAGGTATAGACGTAGGTACTACGTACATACTTAGGTATGTATAAATACTGTCCCAGGATTTTATTTTTTTTTTTCACTTCTAACGCTAATGGAGCGTGTGTACCTCGGTATATATTTTGCAGATAAAAATATTTGTGGAAGTGTGGAACATACACTTATTCATTTGTACTCGCACGGTCATACAAAAAGAAAAATAAAGAGGACATTAAGTCATTTTTTTAAATTATAACAAAATTGGGCTCCCGGAAATTACGCCAGAGGAAATTACGCCAGAATTTTTTTTTGAAAAAACGCCAGAAAATGTTTATTTAGTCAAAATTGGAAAAAGCACCAGAACATTGTTTGGAAAATACGCCAGAAACGTTGGAAATTAGGCCAGACAAGTGTGGAAAAAGAGCCAGAAAGTAAAATGGAAATTAGGCCAGAAAATAAATATATTCTGGCCTAATTTCCAAATTCTTTTTGGAAAAAAGACCAGAAATTGCTTTATTTTATTTTTTAACAAGATAGTTTGTGAGTGATAAGGTAAATAAACAAGAAATCTTGGGGAATCATCGTGCCGGCGGGGGGGGGGGGGGGGGGGGTTGCGCGCTGCGACGCAAACGGCCGGCGCGGGGCGACGCCCTACGACGCGCCGCGACGCGAACGGCCGGCGCGGTACGCCCGCGCCGCGCTAGCGCCGGGCCTGCGCGTGAGGCGGGCGTGTATTATTTGATTACCTAATTACTTTATTACTCACAACCTGTAATGTTTAAAATAAAAAAAATGTTGTAACTGTTTAAATGTAAAACCACAAAAGTTTTTAATAGCTTTCGCCTTTTTATTTGTCAATTTATCAATATGTAACATACAATTATGTTACTAAATGTAAACTTGAAGTGTGTCTGCCACGATTTCCCGGCACCATGGACATTTATAATTTTGTTGTCCATCTGCTTGCGCTTGCAACTTTATGTTGCACTCAGAGCATACTTTCATGTGTTTGCATGGTAACATTACAATATTTGGTTGTAAAGCCTGACATATAACACATAATATTATATCTGCTTCTGTGGTGTCTTCTGGAAGTTCTTCCGTTTCTTCTTCGTTCGAATAATTGTTTGTGTCAACATCATAGCAATCTGAAAAATCCACTTAAATTATACTATGCGATTATTAATAAGGAAAAAAAAACCTTCAAAAACGTCATCATATGATTCCAAGTCTGTGCATATGCAGTTCTTTTCATACACCATTCTATTAAGAAACATTATTGGTGTTATTTTTTTGTCCCTTAAAAGTTGGCTTGCTTCTTCTATTTTTGAATTTTTATCTTTATATTTTTTTTTCTTAATACTTCCTGTTGCACCACCACTTTCTACCATATTAAAGAAGGCACGACTTTTAAAAAACTCCTCCTCCCGAAGAATTTTAACAAATTTAAAAAAGTTTCCCTTTCGTTGTATTAACCGCCCCAGGACACCATTATATGCTTCCACAGCCGATGTTGTTCTTAAATCCTTTGCATACACGGATATATTTTCTGGCTTTTCCTGTGATTAGAAATATATAAAGTCAAAACGTAATAATAGGTAGGTATAGACTAGTCTTACCCGTTTTAGCCATTGATTCTCATAATAAGTCAAGAATTCTTTAAAAAAAGTTAACTTTTTAGAATCAATTTCATACCTTAGAATGTCATATGCATATCTAATTAAATTGCCTGGTAGCAAAGGCAAAGCCAAAAACTTATGATAAAGCTTTAGGGAGGATTCGTTTTTTTTTACTTCAAAAAAAAAAATTAGGTATTCTGGTACATTTCCTTTTGATCGCCTGGCAATAGTGGAACCAGCATGCTAAATGTTCAGAAGTCGGGAATGTTTTTTTTAGTGCATTTCGCATTGCACGTTCATAATCTGTCATTATTGAATGCGGTTCTAATTTAAAAATGGATTCATCAATATACGAAAAGAGTTTAGTATAACAAATCTCTGATTTTGTAGTCATAAGTACAAAAAAAACTGGATTTATCTGTAAAGAAAAAGATTCTTGGTTAGTTCAACACATAGTATGTAAAGTTGTTTTGCCATAAACTCACATTGTCGAGGTAGTGGATGTGAATAATAAGAAGTTGTTTAAAGCAACCAATGGGAACGATTTTAAATGTCGCATCTATGATGATTACTCGATTAGCGGCAGGGATATTTTCTCGTATCAACTCCAGAATCATTTCCGATGCAAAAATACAAAACGCAAAACCATTTTCCTCTATATACGCCTTAAAAAAAGGACGAGGTTGATCCACGTGTTTTGTAACACCGTATTCATTCCAAATTTGCTCCTTCTGAAAAGCTTGAATAACTTCTACTGCCGACTTTGGCGATGAGACAAAGATTTTGCTAGTCAGGTACCTTAAACCTCGTTCAATTTTAGGAAAATGTATTCCTGATGCAGCTTGTTGATTACTGGGGAAATTGTATGTTATAAAAGAGTACCTAAATTATTAATTAAGTTAATAAGATTTTATATATGTACCTACCTTGCACAAGCTGATCGATATGCACATCTGATCCCGCTCATTGCATTGGTGTCGTTTAATACTATAGCAGATTTCATACATTCACCTTTAATTTGATTGAGTACTTTTAACTCTTCATAGAATTTTTTTGATCACTATGATTGTGCTCGATATATTTTTTTACTTTTGTACATAGTCCATCACTATTAAGCATCATTTTTGCATTACAATTTTTTATATAGCATATATATATCACACTGTTCTTGTAACTATATTTTTTTTTATACAATTGCTTTTGTTCGATAACGTACAAAAGCTTACTACGTTTTTGCTTGCCACCAACAATTTCGTAAAGAAAATTTTCCATTTTTTATTTTTACCACATCACAGTCACTGATGAACACTCGAATGCAACTAAATGACAACGCAAGCAATCTTTCCGCCAACAAGAATAACTAATATTACTGTTAATTTGTTACAACAACTACAGTTTTCTGGCTCTTTTTCCAAAACAAGAAGTTGAAAAAACGCTCGAAATTTTTCTGGCTTTTTTTCCAAACAGATTTCTTCCAAAAAGTTTTCTGGCGTTTTTTCCATTTTTAGAAATGGAAAAAATCTTTTTTTGATTTTTTAAATTAAAAAAAAATTTCTAAAAATGGAAAAAACGCCAGAAAACTTTTTGGAAAAAATGCCTGAAATTGTGGAAAGATTGCCAGAAAAGTCAGGCCTTTTTTCCTAGGAAAGAAAGCCAGACTTTTGTATGCAAAATTTTCTGGCATTTTTTCCAAAAAAAATTCTGGCGTAATTTCCTCTGGCGTAATTTCCGGGAGCCACAAAATTGTCATTCAAACTCTAGCTGGCATCAGGATGAGATGTGAATGACCATTAGAATGATAGGACATATGAACATAGAGGAATATTGACAGATGGGCAGAGAGCCAATAACTTTCAGCTGTCATATGGTTCTGGAGACCGATTTTTGTTAAAGTTTTGTTTGCTCATTACGGATCGAGGTTGAAGATTACAAATAGTTTTTAACTTAAACCGCAGCTACAAGACGCGGAACACATTACGTGCTCCCTACGCCGAGTAACGCATCTATAAACTGTACTTTGGACTTGTGTTCATGGACGTCCTCGGTCTGTTTGGTAGCATTGCCACTTTAGAGTTGAAGAGTGATGCCAGACATTTCGATTTAACTTGCCCACTACGATTTATCAAAAATATCCTCATGCCGATGTTAAAAAAACCCCATATTCCCCACAAAAATATACATGAAGAAATAGTTATACTACTTACAATAAAAAAGTTAGATAATTTAAAAAATCAAAAAAACCCGACTTGTAAAAAAGATTTAAAAATATTAAAACAACACACTTTCAAGTATAACTAATTGACAATCGGAGACTACCTACATAATCTGCCAATAATATGCGCAGCTTGGAATTATTTCTCACAAACGTCATATCTATATATATAAAAATAACTTGATAAATGTGTGTGTGACAGCCTACCGACTGCCACACACATCCGATTTTGATTTAGTTTTTTTTGTTGGTTAATAGACCATGCAGAGAAGGTTAATATATAAGTATGATACATTTTTGAAAGAAGGCGTAACCGCCACTCCAATAAATTCATTTTTGTACACTTTGAAAAAAAAGAAACTGGATAGAAATCGAGTAGTGACACTTCAAATACAAAAAAAAAATATTTTAAATTTTAAAAGCAATTGTTGTTGTCAATTATTTTAATTATTTTCCAACCAAATTGTTGTTGTCAACAATTTTGAAAGTTTTTTTTTTTAAATACCTATAGGTACCTAAAAAGTGTGTTCTTATAAATTATGTTTACTATGTTACATTAAATAACTTTTTGAAATGAAGTAGATACTTTGATTATACAAAGATGATAATGGCCGACGATTTTGCATCGAATTCGTACTGTGATATCGGATAATGAACTGGAGATGTCAGATGGAATGCGCAACAAAGCTTTGATTTTAATCGAGGATATGTGTCTGCTCATGAGTGGCAATTTGTTGTGCAAATTGGGGATGCCACAGCCAAATCGTTTAATGCAAGACGCATTTAATCCAGAATTGGAGCGAGAAATGGACTTCGGTGGAATCGCATTGAGTCAAGCTGTTCGAACAAATGTGCCAATGTTGAATCAAGAATAAAAGAAAGTGTACGATAACGAAAATTGCGGAACTGGAAATACATTCATTATTTCACTTATTTTACTTATTTAGATAGCGGCTACTTTGTTAGAAGGCGGTCGAACAGCTCATCCTGCATTGAAATTGCCTTGAATCTGCAAGTGGAAGAAGAACCTACATGCAACATTTCAAAGAACACTGCGATGGCGAAAGTACCTACGGCAGCAATGTAAGATTATCATATGGGACGAATGCAAAATGACTCACAAACGTGCGTTGGAGGCCCTGAATCGTACGTTGAAGGATTTACGTCATGATAAGCGACTTTTCGGTGAAGCAACAATCTTGCTTTCAGGCGATTTTCGTCAAACGCTGCCTGTCATTTCGAGATCAACTACGGCAGATGAATTGAATGCTTGAAGGCGTCTGCTTTATGGCGATACGTCAAGAAATTGCATTTGACAACAAACATGCTAGTTTCTTTACAAAATGACCAGTCCGCTGCAGAGTTCTCCAGGTAATTGTTGGCGATGGCAATGGTGTGATTCCAGCAAACTTAATCACCGGCCTGATTGAGTTTCCACAAATTTTTTGCAATTTTACAACGACACCGGAAGAACTAATCATGAATGTTTTCCCGAGTATCGCTCAGAATAATATTGACCATGATTGGCTGAGTGTAAGAGAAGAGTGATTTTGGCTGCGAAAAACCAGAACGTCGAACATTTGAATTTCGCCATTCAAAACCAAATCGCTGGTGAGTTGCATTCATACAAATCAGTCGACTCCGTGATGGATGAAAACGAAGCCACCAACTATCCCACGGAATTTTTAAATTCTTTGGATGTTTCGGGCTTGCCTCCACACAATTTGAAACTAAAAATCGTCTTAGTAATAATTTTGTTGCGCATCCTAAATGAACCAAAACTTTGTAGCGGTACGCGTTTGATTGTGAAGAATTTGATATCAAATATTATTCAAGCAACGATTTTTATTGGAAAATACAAAGGTGAAGATGTTCTTATTCCGCGGATTCCACTTATTCAGAACGATTTGCCATTCGTGTTTAAGCGTCTTCAATTTCCCGTACGTCTCGCTTTTGCTATGACAATTAATAAGTCGCAAGGACAATCGCTGGATGTGTGTGGCATAAATCTTGAATTTCACGTGTCGGCAAAGCTCTCGCTTTGTACGTGTACACACCCGATAATAGAAATAGAACAAAAAATGTTGTGTACCATAAAGCATTTCAGAGAAAAAGCGGTAGGTTGGCCGAGTATTTGATTTTATTTATTTACTAGCTTACCCGGCAAACTTCGTGCCGCCAAAATTTGTTAATGTAATGAAAATGATAATTCCGAGCATGCATATGCATTTGCTAATATGTATATGTAATTTTGTCAATTACAATTCGTTATTTAAAAGTCATATTAAATGCAATAGAAATAAATGACGTATAGCAATGTTGATTTTTTTCGATCAAACGGCAATGATTTTGACGTTTCGGCCAACCTTCCGCTTTTCCTCTAATTTGTTTTTCCATTTGGACCACCTGAAATCTTTTTCAGATCTCAGATTTTACGGTGCTCATGGAACGCGCAACGAAAAATTGAAAAAATATCGAGATCTCCAAAAAGTTATCCGAATCGAAAAAAAGATTGATTTCTGGTCCCAATGGAACGTGAAAAGTGATTTAGATCAAAAAAAAGATTGATTTTTGGGCCCAATGGAAAACCAGATAAGTTGACCATGCCATCCACATTTTTATTCTTACCCGCTAAGATTACTCGCCATTACTCAACCATTCTTTATTTTTGTGGTTATCATTGATGTTCAGGAATACTTTGTTGATAAGCTCGCCTTTTGATGAGACCGAATTGCAAAAATTCAAAGGAAATGAAATCAATCCGATCAATTCGTTGATAGGAACACGGCCATTTCTAATAGCCAGCAATTGTTTTGACAAATCTTAGGCAGATGGATCGTTCAGCAATGCAACTCTCATGTTTGCTATCAGCTGATGTTTCTCACATAGCGCCAAAGATTTGATGATTTGAGGAAAGCAAAATCGGATTTCTTACGAACACTACATTCATTTGAACACAATAATGTATCTAATCCAAGCCAATAAGATTCAAAAGTTATATTAAATACAATAGTAATAAGAATAATATGATATATAAATATTCGTGTGAAAAAGCGGCGGGATGACCGACACGTAAATCATTGCAATTTGATTGAAAAACATCAAAAAGATGTTGAATCAAAAGATTCAAAAGTTATATAATACAATAGTAATAAGAATAACATTGTCGATGTTTTTCAATCAAATTGCAATGATTTACGTGTCGGTCAACCTGCCGCTTTTTCACTGAAGTGCTTTATGGTGCACAACATTTTTTGTTCTATTAGATATATGTATAGTGCGTACACGTACATAGCGGGAGGTTTGCCAACACGTGGCTTGCCACATACAATTGACCATGCAATGTCGTTTTCCTTAGGACAAAAAATCAGTCTTTTTTTTTGATCTAAATTATTTTTCATGTTTCATTAGGCAAAAAATCAAATCGTTTATTCGATTCGGATCACTGTTTGCTGATATCGATATTTTTTTCAGATTTACACCATTGCCCATCGCCAACAGTTGCCTGGAGAACTCTGCAGCGGACTGGTCATTTTGTAAAGAAACTCGCATGTTTGTTGTCAAATGCAATTTCTTTACGTATTGCCATAAAACAGACGCCTTCAAGCAAGCATTCAATTCATCTGCCGGAGTTGATCTCGAAATGGCAGGCAGATTGTGCATTCGTCCCATATGATAATCTTACATTGCTGCAGTACTTTCGCCATCGCAGTGTTCTTTGAAATGTTGCATGTAGGTTCTTCATCCCCTTGCAGATTCAATGGCAATTTCAATGCTGTTCGACCACCTTCTAACAAAGTAGCCGCTATCCCAGAAGAGGCTAGGGCCAAAGCGATCTCAGATCTCGAACGAACATTTCAAAAAGTTACATAATTACATAGTAAACATAATTTATTAGGTCAAACTTTTTATTTATATTTAAAAAAAAAAAAATTTGTTTCAAAATTGTTGACAACAACAATTTGCTTGGAAAATAATTAAAATAATTGACAACAACAATTCCTAAGTGCCTGATTCACTAAGTGCCTGATTTACCACAATACGAATGGGCAATGGCACTATCATTACATTACAATTGTTAATTATTTATTTAATAGAAATATTTTAAATATTGATTTCTTAATATCAAATTGTCATCTATACGTCATTACATAGCTGTCATTATACGTCAATTACGTAGCTGTCATTTGCGTTTTGTTATTCCAAGTCTGATTCTTTTTTGTTATACCACGTTTTATAGTGACTGACGTTTCATGTCAAGTCACACGGGAACGCTGTCGAACGGGATAAAAAGTATCTTATGTCCGTCTCCTGGCACTAAGCTACCTCCCTACCAATTTTCACCCAAATCTGTTCTGCCGTTCTTGAGTTATAAGTGGTGTAACTAACACGACTTTCTTTTATATATATATATAGATTTAATTTTAATATACCTTTTGAATAAAAAAATAAAGCGAAAGCTCGGAATTATTAATTTCATTACCTACATTAATGAATTTGGGCGGAACGGAGTTCGCCGGGTCAGCTAGTATTTTACTAAAACTCAATACCATACTACCAAAAAAATGCAATTACAACTACGAAAAACTTCTTTTTAGAAAATATTTCCCACTTCTTTTTTTGTAATCAAATTAAATATGTGCCGTAAAATAGTTCCAACCACTATACTCTGTCCAAGAAAAATTGTCAGTACAGGTCTTATGGGAAGCTCTTTTTTCTACCAGTGGTGCCTGGAGTACTCTCACGGCACTCAAACACACGATTTGCCACTGAAATAAAAACGAAACCACTGGCATGCCAAAGAATTTTGTTGTTGTAATTTTCCTGAAATTCGAATACATCCCTCCACAACCAGTCTGCCACACAGTCGCGGGCAGAATGAGCACGATTGCTTGTGTTCGCTTGCTATTATCATCAACCAAAATAAGCAGTGTTGTGTGAGTGACTGAACACTGAAGCACATCAGAGAAGTGTTACCATTTGTCAATGTTAGCATATCATTAAGGGTTTTTCTTTGAATTTTGTCAAAGAACTTTCGGTTTTGGTGCTTTTTGGAGCTTTTGAGAGCGGCATATTATGTGGGGTGCTGCCATTCGGTTTTAATTTGTTTGTATTTCGGAAAGATCTAATAATATTCAGTTAAAACATATTTTTGAACGTTGTCTTTTAGAGATAATGTTTATTCGTAAGGTGTTTTAATGCATTCATTTCATTAACGCAACAAGTGATCATATGTGCGTTGTAGAGATATTGCAATAAATTAATAGTGATTACTAGGGCAACTCAACCGGATTCATTCAAAAGCATGGTATTTTTTGGGATAAAATTTGATTAAATATTTTAATAGGTACAGAAAACTGAGTACAAATTTTCAGCCTTATTCGTTAGGTCATATTTCTGCATGTTTTAAAATAAATAAATAAATAGTTGGCGCAACAGGTCTGGAGAGACCCTAGCACGGTTGCCACATTGGTCATTTGTGACCAAAATTGGTCATTTTCTTCTCTCTTGGTCACTTGGTCATTTTTGATTCCATTTGGTCATTTTTTTCCGAAATGAAAAAAGAAATTCGACTTTAATTTGTATGCATAACGTTAGCGCTTTCCTTTTCGTCTGACGTAAATGCTGCATTAATGTGTTTAAATTAAATGTATCCATAATAACTCCAAAAAGTGTTTTGTCGGATTCCGAAATTTCTATATCATTCTTAATTGATAGTTTTTCTAACTTGGCTCAGGGTGATCAGGAAGATGTATTGCCGGAATGGAGAATGCTAAGATTTTCAAACGATCATAATCTTAACGATAAAATGGACATACGCGAATTTTGGGAAAAAGTAGGTTTTCTTAAATATGGTTTAAACATATTGCTTCGAAAATTTAAATTATATGCCTTTTCCAAACAGCTCAGCTGCCGCAAAGAGAACATTTTATGAATTAAGTTTGATTAAAACGAAATTAAGGAATAGACCTTATTTTGACACTATTAATAATATAAAGCTAGACAAAGAGCTTCAAGAAGAGTTTATTAAGTTAGTACTTTGATAATGTGATTTCACTTTAAAATTCTGTGAAAAATTAATATTTTCATTTTTTATTAATTTTATGATTCGCTACTTTTATTAATTTTTACCCCACTGAACACAGGGAGGGTTGTGTGTTTTGCGCTAAACAAATAAATTAATATAAAAATATGTATAATTAAAAAAAAAAAAACCCGACTGACTGTAAAAAAGATTTAAAAATATTAAAACAAGACACTTCATGTACAACTAATTTACAATCGGAGAATTCCTACACAATCTGACAAAAATATGCGCAGTCTGCGACTGCCAATTAGTTATAAATGATTGAAAGTGTCTTTTTAAATCTTTTTTACAGTCAGTCAGGTTTTTTGGCTTTTAAAATTTTCTTTTTTTTTTATTGTATACAAATACATAATTTAATAATTAAGTTTGTTAGTTTTTTTTTATTTGTTTGTACTTGTTTTTTATTGTTTTTGTTTATTTTATTAATAAAAAAAAAGTTATATGGGTAATAGAAGAATATGTTCAAATAAATGTGATGAATTGATTGTTCTGTTTTTACATACCTATATATAAATAGGGTCCTAGGGCCTAGGGTCCCTCCGGACCTGTTGCGCCAACTATTTATTTTTTTTTATATATAAATAAATAGTTGGCGCAACAGGTCCGAAGGGACCCAAGGCCTAGCTTCTCACAACCGTTCGTTTTGTGTGAGTTGTTCATTTTTGGAACGAATGGAAGGGATCTACAGTTTTATGCCGACTCCAAACGGCTAATTGAGAAGCTCTTACAAGACATTTATACTCTCGGATGTTTGTCAGACGTTCGCGAGAGGTAGCGCAGCGGAAAAAAAACCCTAAGTCGGAATTGGGTTTTTGCGGGATTCGAACCTGGGACTCCCGCATAGCAGTCCAACACACTAACCACTAAGCTACTGCGACTACTGCATGTTTTGGTAGGTATAAATTCATATATATGAATTCATATATATGAATTTATACATTCATATAAATATGAATTTATACCTACCAAAACATGCAGAGCATATTTTTCACACTGAAATATCAAAATGATGAAACAGGTAGACCTATACTGTTTATTTTCGGTCGTTGGGTTTTACCACATCCGGTCACTCCTCTCCAGTAAAGCAAATGCCTTGAAAGGATTTTATGATCCTTCTTTTTTGCTACTGTTTCCGCGAAGTTCTGCATTGACGGGTAATAATTTTTTAATAAGTATGTAATCTAGGTAGGTATATAATATATGTTTATATTAAAAAATGTATGTAGAGCTGCACAAGTGCAGTCCTTTTACCACCTGTTTTGATATATGACATTGTGTCGTGGTTATATAATTTTGTATTCTAATTGCCTGTTTGTGTATATAAGGCGGAAACAATGGTTGTTATCTCAATCGCGGATAGTGCATCTAAGCAAATAGTTAACTTTATTGTGCATATGAATAAACAGAAACATGGCTACAAAGTCTTCATTCAAAGGATCTAAGAAAAGAAACAAAACAAATTTTTCAAATGAAAAATTCTATGGCCTTTTTAAAAGTAAATCGGAAGCTGTAGGAAATGCGGCTACTGTTTTTTCTGTTACGGAACGAACTGTATACAGGCTTTTAAGGGAAAAAGCAATCAAAGGCCACAATTCACATCCAAAGAAGAAAAATAATTCCGGTATCAAGAGCAAGGTGGATGATTTGGAAAAATGTGCAATTAGGCGGATAGTCCCATCAGTTTTTAACGGATAATGACCTTCCAACGCTAGACAAGATATTATTGGAAGTACAAAAAAGTGAAAATATAACAAAACTAAGCAGATCAACTTTGCATACAATATTGCAAAAAGATCACGGACTTAAATTCGTCAAACGTCAGCGAAAGAATTTGTTGTTGGAATTTATTTCGTTCAGCAATATTTTTATTTTAAATTGGAAGATGGTAACCCTAACACTATTGCTCTCTGAGTTATGGCGAATTATCATGCACACTACGGCAACCCTGTGAGAGCTTTAAAAAGGGACCGATTTATGTAAGTCATTGCAACCAGACTGAGAGACAGAAAAACATCCTATCTTCCCTGTACTGACAATTTTTCTTGGACAGAGTATAGGAGCTTACATGTTCAGCATATTCAGTTTCTAGCAGCTAATGCAAATTCAAAAACAAATCCCAGAACTTGTACATAATACATCTATGTAAAGATGTCAGTCAGGTGGCGAACACTATCAGAAACTCCTAATCCGTGAGTCCTTGTACTAAAAAATCTTGTAAAAGGTAAGAGCTTATAAAAACCGACAATTGCTCTGTTACTGAGAGATACAGCTTATAAAAACTCACCAATAAACAATAACCCAAAAGTTTTTTCTTATATTTTATGAACCGTTTCTTTTATTTAGCATCGCTTCTACATACAACGGAACTTCTGATGAACGAGAGCGTTTCATTCGACTCAGTCGTGCACTTTATTTTAAGAAAGATCATTAAAAATTCATTAAACTAATGTGGCTCTAACATTTGTGAAATGGCTCGGAGAATGGCTCAACTCCAAAATTTCTCCAGAACAACGCTGACACCAAGGGTCTAAGTGGATACTAAGGCTAAGAAGACACAAATACCTACAGGTTAAACTTGGTCGTAGTTTACTTTGTTTTCCGCTGTAAAACAGCAGCGCGTTTGTATTTTTGGCCCATGCCATGCGTGAAGTTGGCTACTAGCAATCCATATAGATAGAATAGGTCAATGTGTAAAACTAAATTTATGTTTTTTTTTTACCTACCATGGTTGCCAAAACTTTAAACATAACTTCTCATGTCCTCTGATGTTTTTAGTGAAAGAGGACATATTTGGAGGTCAGTTTAAGAAAGCCTCTTTTTCACGTCTAAAGTCATCTTTTTCTGCTTAAAAGCATCTTTAGATAGGTACTTTCATAATTCTTACAAATCTGGAGTTAGATTAGACTCTTGATGTATTGATTTCAAAAGACCAAGGATTAATTTATTTAACCCATAAACTTTGATAATAATAGTTTTCTTTATTTTTTTTTGACTGTAATTAACACAAAAAATGCCCTATTTTTCTGTGATTAAAAAAAAAAATGGTCACCGTAAATATAGGTGGAGTTGATGTTGCATTTGATTTTTCTCTTCGTTTTTCCAAGATCTGCATATTCAGCAACTTTAATCGACTCACGTATAATGCAAAAAGAAGAAATTGCTTTTGAATGCTTTAAATTCTTGAATTTCCAGATTCATAGTTCATCGTTAATAAAAAAAATCATTTTAGTTGGATTTTGGCGCCCTGTGAAGGACACTCGCGGTCAATATCATGCTTTAGAAAAATATAACCTTGTTTGCTGCTATAAGAATATATAAGTTTAAAGTCATCCGCAAATATAGTAGAATCTTTGAGTATGTAGCACAAAGATATAAATCCTTGATAAGTGACAGGAACAATATTAGACCAATGTGGCTACCTTGAGGGACACCAGAATAGACGGTGCAGTGAAATAACGCCGAGCGAAATAACGCCGAAATTTGGAATTCGGTGTTATTTCAGTGAAAGCGAAATAACGCCGATTTTCCTTGTTCGGTCTTATTTCACTTTGCTAAAGTGAAATAAAGCCCAGTCGGCCTTATTTCGCTTTGAATTTATAAATACATTTTAAATTTCCTCCTCTGTTACTTCAGCATTTAGAATTTGAGAAAATAAAAAAAAAAAAACAAAAAAGACGAATTTTGAACTATTATTTTCTCAAATTTCCCCTTTAGTTATCTTAGCATTTAGAATTTTAGAAAATAAAAGTTAAAAACTCGCTCGATTTTTGAACTAGGTATTATTTTCTCAAATTTCCCCACTAGTTATTTCAGCATTTAGAACTTAGTTATTTTTATAAAATAATAGTTACATCTAGTTCAGCAAATTTTAAATATACCTACTTTATATATAGTTCTCGGCAATTCTGAAAACATTTGCTTGGGCCTTATTTCTCAAGCAATGTTCGGCATTATTTCACTTTGTCAATGTGAAATAACACCGAATTCTAAAATTCGGCTTTATTTCGCTTCCACAAAGTGAGTTTTTGAATTCGGCGTTATTTCACGGCACCAGAATAGACGACGATATTTTCGACAAAAAACATTTAGTTTTACATTTTGAGTATAATCAGATAGATACAAACCGATCTATTTTAGGATCCATGGAGGAAATCGATAATATTCCATTTTTTATGTAACAGGATACCATGATTGACTTTCTCGAATGCTTTACCAAAATCAGCATTAAAAACATCTGTTTGCTTTCATTGCAATGTGAAGTAAATTCTATTAAATTAGTTGTAGTTGATTTTCTGGGACTGAACCCACTCTGCTCATCAGCAAAAATCTTGGAACAGTGAAATTGAATAAGGTTACACGTAAATTTCTCAAAAAGTCTAGGTACACATGAGAGTTTTGCAATGCCTCTATAACTTTCGACGCGACGTTTGTTACCACTCTTGTGTAGAGGCATGACAAATAACAACTGTTAATTTAATTCATTCTTTTACGAACAACAAAACAAAAATATATTTATATTGGTGTATATTGGTACACCACAAAAATTACATAGAAACTATTTTCTCGCATAACCATGGTTACTATTAAATGTGTTTTTAGTTTTTGTTGAATTAAATTTGGGACTGAGAAATCGGCGGGAAGGACAAACAGCAAAGAAACATTGGAAAATACAAAGTGCATTACTAATAACAAATTTTAGTTTCGACTTTAAATTTACGGGAGTTCACAATAGCGAGATTTGTATGGAAAATACAGCCACTGTGAAGGTGAACTACTAAAATTTAGATTCGAAACTAAAAATGTTTATTGGTAAGTCCCAAGGAGTTTGTCCCAAATGAACCGTGTTGGCAACCGTGTTACCTATCAGCCGCACTAATATGCGAACCTTTACCTTATTCAAACTAGGCTGCCAATGTGTTTCTGCTTCTTTTGTAGAAAGAGTTTAAAATCACATTTGCAAACCATACACTATCATTAAAAAAATATTTTCGTTGGTCGCTTAGACAGTTTTTCTGTTTAGAAAATGTTCGTTCTGACAAACTATAATAAGTTTTTATGGAATTATTCACTCGAAAAGGTGATACCGGAATAAAAAAAAAAAAATAGTTGGCGCAACAGGTCTGGAGAGACCCCAGGCCTAGCTTCTCACAACCATTCGTTTTGTGTGAGTTTTTCATTTTTGGAACGAATGGAAGGGATCTACAGTTTTATGCCGACTCCAAACGGCTAATTGAGAAGCTCTTACAAGACATTTATACTCTCGGATGTTTGTCAGACGTTCGCGAGAGGTAGCGCAGCGGAAAAAAACCCTAAGTCGGAATTGGGTTTTTGCGGGATTCGAACCTGGGACTCCCGCATAGCAGTCCAACACACTAACCACTAAGCTACTGCGACTACAAATACCGGAATACCTGCTTCAAAAAAAAAAAGAAATGTTTGCCAAAAACACCGTGGACATCCTAGTTGTCCATTGTTCAGTGTTATGAAAATTCTGCTAGTCCGTAATTTGTATTGTATTCTGGATTTAAAATACATTTCTGATTATAATTTACGTAGTTATTTTTCAAACATTTTATATCTGTATAGAGTTGTTTTTCTTTTTCTATGCTTTGCCGAAAGTATAGGTATGTGTACTTAAGCAGGGTGGTTTTGTCCCACTGCCAATTGTATGTTGAAAAAACCTGGATCAAGAACGAGCAACGAGAGGGACTGGATTTCATTTTACATAGCACGTGAGATAGACTTAATTCAGTGAACTAGTTTTTTTTATGGATGTTAGATTTAACACCTGATTTAGGTCTCAATTTCAATACTCGAACTTGTTTTGAGAACTGTACCACGTCTCACACTAGGTGGCTATATCTTTCACGTTAAAAATGCGGTTTTATTTAAATTTGTTAACATAAATTCAAATTCTTACAAACCTCTCATTCAAAACGTAATTAAAACCAGGACCATGAACTCATTATACAAAGAGCCATTACTTCCTCTTTATAGGACTTCTGCTTTAATCTACCCTCGTAACACTGTTTCGTCTGCGATTAACCTCTCATCACTCTTTATCTCGGTCGGTATCCACGTAGCTATGAACAGCTATAACAATAATAATTGCAAAAATTTGTATTGGAAAGATTAGCAAAAAATAGAGCGATCTATAAGCGCCTCAGGATTAGGGCAAATGAAAATTATGTCCCCAGGACATTGAATTTATAAAAAGCGTACGACAGACCGCCCCTATCCTCGTACCCGCAATTTAGATAAACCAACTCACAGCTATACGAGCGTGCATTCTTGATACATTGCGGAGATGCCCCATTCCGTTATTGCGTCTGGTTTTGCGCGTGTATAGTGTAACCGACGAAAGGAAATGAGTTTTGTATCCGTGTCTGTATGCTCGCGTATTGGGGGTACTTCTCTACAGAAAAAAAAAAAAAAAAAAACAAATAACAAGACAAATTCACGAAATTCCCATCTATATCCTCGTTTTCGTTTAGCCAAAGCGACGGACGGGTATATCTGGCTTAAAGACCTCCACGCTAGCTAGCGGGTATGGTGTACGTATACCATATAGATAGAGCCAGGAATTGCTGCTATACCGTACAACCTCTGTGTATATCTACTTGCGGGGGGCGCTTCCTTTATTTTATTAAAAGGATGCCAAAGTTTAAAGGCATTTTCCCATTCGTTTTGTTCAAATGTACCTATACAATCGGAAGGAAAAAGCTGAGTTTTGCTGGATGACACAAGCACGAAAAATCGCCGCGCACCTACATATTTTTCCCATTTCATCAGCATGTGCTGGTATATATATGTACATCCATTATATATAGATGAATAAAGTCCCGCTCTTACAATGGTTGAATAATACAACAACAATTTAAATGAACAAAATAATCAAAAACGAAAAAAAAGAAGAAAAATAGCCGGTCCTCAGTTCAGTTCAGTATCCGAATAACGAGAAAAGGAAAAATTAAAAATGATTGTCCTTTTTTTGCGTCATGTGTCTTTTATTTTCGGTGTCTTTTCGTGAGTCGCTTTTTGTCCTATTTCTCGTTTTTCATCAATGGAAATACAGAAATGAATAACATTTCAAAATGGCACATAAATCCAAAAAAAAAAAAAAAAAAAAACAAAATGATGGTTGGTACAAAAGAAATAAAACCAATGAAGAGGAGATGGTGCAAAAGGGACAGACAAAAAATGATTATTTTCATCCCTCCCACTTAGTATGGTTTATATTGTTTTCCATACCTTACATGTCGTCTTTTTCTATTATTTTCGCATGCTGACTGGACAGGCGCACTCAGAGTTTGTGACATATCGATTTGATTGGTTGGAAGGATGTTAAGCGGAAGGACCTTTTTTTTTGCCTTTGAGGGGAAGTAGACAGAGAAGTTGCTGCTTTGGTGCGAGCGAACACGAGCAATTCCCATCTTTTTTGACTGTCAGGTTAAATGTACAGTAAGAATGGAAATCGCTTTCATATTAGAATTGCCAACTGGTAGGAAATATTTCTTAAATCTAAAACGCACTTCATTTCTTATAAGAAGAAAATAAAAAAATCATTTTGTCGTGCACAAGAACATTTCATTTCTCTCTACTATTTAATGTGAATTTAGTGTATGACGTTTCCACAGACAATCGCTAGTACTGCTTGAATCTAGGCTACTTACGAAATTGATTTTATCAGCCGTACAAGGCAGAAGGACCACTTGCTTGACTAACCCACGCCTTTGAGGGTCCATAAAGGGGAATAGGAAGGATGGGACCTGCTGTTGGGATGCCATATATGAGCTCATCAGATATATACACACACAGTGGCGCAGTGGGGACAACAGTACCATGTCTCTTTACATGAGATATTTTGCTCTCTTTGCGATACAAAAAAGAGTCTAGCAACAAAAATTCAAGCTAAAAATAGTTTAAAATATTTATGGATGAGTTTTGTGTTAATTGAGTAGTAGTTGGAAGAAATATTGTGTAGAATCCCTTTTTAATAAACTTCTAACGGGATAATCCTTCTTTTCAAGTCAACAACAGTTATTGACTTGAAGGGTGTTTATATACATATATTTTTTAAATGGTAAAAAATGATAAAGTGGAGTAAGGCATTAACAATTATATTTGACCAACATGGAGTCAAAGAGACGCATCGAGGGAAGTTTCAACTCCTTTTGTACGGACTATACCTATAGAACCTATGTACCTAGCTAATAGAGCTGACGAGCCAACATTTGAAGATTGCGAAATGCAGGAGGTTTTGGATATAACGCTCTTCAAAAATTCCGCCACTTTTAATGTGGTGAAGAAAAAGACTGCTAATCGGATCACATATTGACCGAATCTTTTGTGTAGGCGGGCTGAGATCTTTTAAGCCAGCATGGGAAGGAAAAAAAAAAAAAATAAAAAATACTCTCTCAAGAAAAGAGTATTAAATGCCTTAGGGACATTAATCTTAAAGCCGAAACAATAGTTTTTAATGCAGTTTTTGATAAATTCTGTCCAAAGGCAAAACGGAGAGCCAGAATATCCAATTAAGTGGTTATTAAATAAAAATTTACGAAACTTCTTATGACAAATGGAGTTTGTTCGAAAAGCTGAGAAATACACAGATCCAGTCAGAGAAACTTTAAAAAAGTAAATTCAGGAATCTTAACGCCAGTCTGTTAATTATAAGGACAGATCTTACCAGAACAGGATACTATGGGTACGGTACGGGACAAACTCTTTCCCCCTACGGGTATCACAAAGCCCTAGGGATCTGTATACTTTCATGTGGGTGGCACCACGCTAGCTCCTCAGAAAGACAAAGAAAGAGCTAGAGAAACATCCGATCGAAGGAAACCAGAGATACTACTCCAAGGACAATAAAAAGGAGTTTCAACAGAAGGTAAAGAGAACATACAAATTACGAAGCTAAGCTTGTAGTAGGATCATAGCCGCGGTGCTGAAAATGTGGAAAAACTTATTTGACATCAACCTTTAAGCGAGCCGCTAAGCTCAATGGTTAGCTTAACCATATGTAAAATCATCTGACAAATGCATAAACGGTTCCTTATTCGAGTGCCAGATTTAACAAAGACTTTGTATAGACAATTAACAAAATTGGACCAAGAAGTAAGAACAGACCCTTCATGGATATTCATATTCAATACCTTTGTGCTAGGTACTAAGATAGTCTTGAACTTATACTTTTTGCGTTCGGTCATCTGTCCTTTAAGTAAGACAAAAATCAACCAATCGGATAGTGTTGCAGCTCACCGCTTATCTAACTCTAGTATAATATAAAAATTATGTTAGTTCTCATAGAATAGTCAAGCATTCCACTTTCGACAGCTTCAAAAAATAAAATAAAATAAAAATCGTTCACATTGAAGAGAGTCGTTAAATTCTTTTTTAAACAGCCTAAATCTTGCTAAGATGCTGTTTTGCGGGAAATATGCTGTGTATGCTTAAATTGAAAGGATTAGCTACTGGATATCAACTACAAGTATATTTACAGAATGGTATTCCTAAAACTGAAGATAAAAATACCAGGTAATACTACGTAACCGTTTCAGTTTAAAATTTAAATGCGCCTTGCCAATTAATGTTCTTAGTTTCGACTATATAAATTTTATTAAATTAATTGTGGCTATATTTATTTCAACTGATATTTCTCAATTGTGCGCTTCCGCACATTTAAAGTCGAGATTAAAATTTGTTATTAGTACGGCGCAATATGTATATAGAAAAGAAAGATATTGGGTACTTCTATAGGATTTAATATATATTTCGCATTGTGAGTTACTTACTGTAAATTTAAAGTCGAAACTAGAATTTAGCTTACGCCTCACTGTGGTCCGAAATTACTTTTTTGGTTTCAACAATCATAACTTTTGAACGCATGAAGATATCGTTACAATTTTTGTCTTCTTAAATCTAATTCCAAGCCTCTAAAAGTATTGATTTTTAAGAATATTGCTTTACAAGGTTTTTCTAAATCTTAGGCTGAATTAAGATTTTCTTTTAAAAACGAACTAACAGCGAAATGAATTAAAGAAAAAATTTAAGAACAGGTAAAATTGTACAAATCATTTAGAAAAAGGTCTGCGGCTATTTAATTGTTTAAAGGGTGGTCCAAAATATATTTTTTTTTACAACAGTGGATGTATAGAATGCATGAACCAATTCTTAATGTCTTTATAATTTAAACAGTATTTTTTCATTTTGTGGCTCATCATTATAGGTATCCTATATATAAACTGTTTGAGCTAGCTACTTTATTTCACTATTAAGGGGTTGGAGTAGATGCGAGGAAGAGTCTATGCAAAGTTGTTTACATTCCCGTTTCGCTTGTATTTATAGAAATTTTGGCTATAACCAATCTCCAAACAGTTACCCAAAGCAGGGTGGCAGCGTGTTCCCCACCATGGTCCAGAATTTTGTTAAATGTTGTAGCTGTGTTTTGCTGTGGTCTTACTTGTTGAATTGAGATCTTTATCTGGAAGGGATATTGCCATCTACATCGATAGCCAGGCTGCACTCAAGGCACTGGAATCCCCTAACATCAATTCCGAAATAGTCAGGGACTGTCGCACAATGCTCAAGGCATTATGCAGTCAGAACCAAGTAAGACTGTGTTGGGTGCCAGGACATTGCGGTATAGCAGGAAATGAGGAAGCTGACGAGCTTGCGAGAAAAGGAGGGGAACTAGGTACAGAAGTGGAAGCATGGCCCAAACCACCTCTGGGTATACTAAAAGGTAAAATCAAAAACCAAACCGAAATGAAGGCTGATCTAAGGTGGTCAAACAACACCGGACATAAGGTGTCCAAGGCACTCTGGCCACAACTCAACATCAAAAAGTCTAGGGAAATTCTAAAATTAGGTAGGGAACAACTCAGAACTTTGGTTGGAATCCTGTCAGGGCACTGTCTTCTAAGAAAACATGCAAAAAGACTTAGACTGACAGACACGGACACTTGTAGATTCTGCGATGACCTGCAAGCCGATGAGGATATCAAGCACATACTGTGTGAATGCGAAGCAGTATCTCGCAACCGAAGGAAGTTTTTGGGTAGGTACTTTTTCCAACAGCTGGAGGAGATTGACCACACAAATTTCAAGGGGCTACTCAATTTCTGTAAGGAGATTAATTGTTTTTCAAGGGAAATTGTGTAGGTTTTGTTCACTGTTGCTTACTGCAATTGGTTCCCCAGGGATCGCGATGGGCCCTTATGGTGCCTAGTGCCGTATGGGATCTAATTATCTCATACCCCTTTTTTACCTAACCTAACCTAACCTACTTGTTGAATTTATCTACATTAATATAATTAAAATAAATGAAATATTCCACAAGGAAATTTACTATTAAGGCCAGCACTGGGAACACGACTTATTTAAGAAAATTACAATTCCTCCGAACATTGTAAATTGTTGCAGCTACAATTTTGCATATGGTTTAACAAAGAGTTAGGGTTAACTATCATGGTCAATTTTTCGCGGGATTTTTTTTTAACTTCTTCTCAAACAAGTGATAAAAAAGGTGTTTTTTTATTAAAATTTTGATTTACCTATATATATATAACCACTAGAATGCATTCAACAAAATTAAAATTTTTCGTTTAATATGCCATAATTGCAATAAAGAAGTTCGTTTTGTTTTTGTTTTTAAGGTTTCGTACCCAAAGGGAAAAAAAAGTAAGACAAGTGCGAGTCGGACTCGCTCATGAAGGGTTCCGAAACAGCAAGTAACATAACATAAAAGTTCTTGTAGTTTGTTGTAACTTTGATCGATATTTTAAAAACTACTCGCTAGATCTCGTTCAAAAAATTATCGGTTGTAGTTTACATGGTAATGTATATCATATATTTTTTTTAAGTTTTATCGTTCGCTTATTTTAGAAGTTAGGGGGGGGGGACCAACATTTTACCACTTTGGAAGTGTCTCTCGTGCAAACTATTAACTTTAGAAAAAAAATGATATTAGAAACCTAAATATCATTTTTGAAGACCTATCCATAGATACCCCACACGAATGGGTTTGATGAAAAAATTTTTTTTGAGTTTCAGTTCTATGTATGGGGACCCCCAAAATTTACTGTTTTTTTTTTACTTTTGTGTAAAATCTTAATGCGGTTCACAGAATACATCTACTTACCAAGTTTCAACGGTATAGCTCTTATAGTTTCGGAGAAAAGTGGCTGTGACATACGGACGGACAGACAGACAGACAGACATGACGAATCTAATAGGGTTCCGATTTTCATTCATTAGAGTAGAGCGTGTTTTCCCATCTTACGCTTCCATTCATGTAGTTTACCTGTTCAGCAAACAAATTCCCTAATTCCAACTCTAAAGGAGTACGGATACGGAACCTTCGGTGCGCGAGTGACACTCGCACTTGGCCGTTTTTTTTTTTTACTCTAGGTCCAACAAAAAAATTGACCAACTTTGAAAAGCTATATAAGAAAATTGTTTACTGTTTTTGAAGCTCCGTTTTTATTTCGATTAAAAATAAAAAACAATAAAAATAAAACATCAATTTTAGTATTTTTCCCACGAGATTTGCCTTTTTAGACCACATTTCGCCTTAGATACTAACAATCGTTCGCTTCTCATTAAATGTTTCGCAGGGCACAATGGACAATTTTATATGAGAAATTTCGCTAAAGAATAAAATAAAGGGTCTTTCGTTAAGGACTTGATAACCTATTTTTTAAACATAAAATGCAAACTCCTTGAGATACCTTTCACAAGGTAGGGGAGACTGATGGGTACGGTTGAAACAATTTCGCTTATACCATCCATACCATTGCCGTTTATAAGCTAAGCGGTGATCAAGTTATGTGAAATGTAGGAGCATGTTTCTATGTATAAATGTAAAGTGTTTTTTGAGTTTTCGGTGTGATATTTTGCGTAGTACATCATATTAAAACAAAAATGAAAATTTGTTTCAACCGCACCCATACCAGGGTCGGTGGAAACAGTTGTTGGGGTCAGTTGAAACATGAACACAATCTTCCATTGTTACATATTTAATTAATTTTTATTTTAAATAATAGTTTTGTTTGACAGAAAACAAACATCAACAAAAAATCTTAATTCATTAAATTAATTGAAAATAAACAAAAGGAACATTACTTTAATCTCGATAATACAATCGATAAAATTCAGTTGTCGGAATATTCCGAATCACAATTGTAGTAAACATAACTATTGCAACCTTTGTGCACTCTTTGTGAGCCCACATTTTACAGGTGACATATTTGTATCCAACTTTCACCAGATCTGCTCCCTGAATACGTTGACAAGCAGACAAGGCAGTAAAACTCCTCTTCTTCTGAACAAAAAAAGAAAAATAATAGAGCACTGAAATGCTGCATTATTATTATTATTAGGTATTATTTTTTTTTTTTTTTACTTTCATAACTTTTTTTTTTGTTTACACCTTCCAACCATTTCTAAGCTTGCTTAGCTAGTTTGTTTCAGTCTTGCTTCATGATCCTTTTTTATTTATTCTTTCTCTGGTGTATCGGTGTATATTGTAGACTTTCTGGTTCTTCTAATTTCGTTAAAATAATATAAAAGAATACAAAAACAATTAATCACATTGTTTCAACCGTCCGCTGAAAAATTGTTTCAATCGTCCCCAACCGCCCTTTAAGTAAAGAAAATCTATAAAGTAACGAAAACAACACTGACACGTTTAAACTATACTCTGTTCAATTCGTATTTTCAGTACAGGGAAGATAGGCTATTTGCCTTTCACCCTAACTATTATGGATTTTAATAAGCTGTCTCCATTTTAAAGCTCTCACATGGTTGCCATAGTGAGCACTATAAATTGGCATAATTCTCTCACAAATATCGGTAGGGCTACCAAATACCAACTCTTTATTAAGAAAAAATGGTTTAACTGCATATTAACAGATCCTTCATAAATACAAAATAATTAAAGGAGTACCTAAAAACTGTATGGCAACATCCCACATAATCAAATTCATTTATTCGCTCTCAAAAGCTTTAAAAAGCACCAAAACCGAAAGTTCTGTGAAAATATCCATAGAAAAACCCGTAAAGATATTTTTGCAAATAGATTATGGTAACACTCTTCTGAGGTGCTTAAAACACACACATGTTTATTTTCTGCGATAAAATAGCAACCGCACACGAGAATATCACCCTCGTCGTCATCCTCATTCTGCTCACGACTGCCTGGCAGACTGGTTATGGTGGGATGTATGCGCCTTCGAGGAAAATTGGGTGGGTTTTTCGTAAATGACAACAACAAATTCTTTGGAATCACCAGTGGTTTCGCTTTTTTTTCAGTGGCAAATCTTGTGTTGAGTGCCGTGAGAGTAGCTACAGGCACCACTGGTAGAAAAAAGAGCTTCCCATAAGGCCTGTACTGAAAATACGAATTGAACAGAGTATAGTCACCATACTGTATTCTACACTCTTTACTGCATACAAAAAAACAAAAAAAAAATAGACACAGCAATCTCGCATCGATAGAAACCCCAGTAAAATAAAAAATAACCAAACAAAAATACTTACTTTTGATAGTCTAAATAGAACATTAGCTCTCACTTAAAACTGAACCGCCGAACGAACGATGCATGACTGCTATTCGTTTACGGACTTGTTTTTGCTTCATTCACCCCTAATACTCATATGTCGTTTTCCATTGGTTTCACTCGGGGATCGACTCAATCTGAAATCCAATGGAACAAGAAAACTGCTTCTGATTGAATCCACAAAAGTATTGGTGAAATGCCAAAAAATAATCTACGGCAGCTGTCATCTGGCTTGTATAAAATACATAAATTGCACTTGTGTGAGTGCTTCTTGAGTGGATTCTGTTCTGACTTCGGGTGTTTTCATAAACGTCTGCCTAACTAAGATCTGCGTAAGACGTGTTCATAAAGTCAGATTTTTGATCGAACAAACGCAGATGAATTGCAGAAGATATGTTCGTAAACGTCATAAATGTCATTAGCGTCTGGCAGATTGTGCATCCATATTTTTTTGACTGCAGAAAGCGCGGGAGGTAAAAAATTGTAAAGTGCGAAAAAAGAGTTTTATGGGCAATTTTTTATGTGTTTTCACAATTAAATTTAAATTTTTTTAAGGGAAAAAGGAGCTGCGGCGTGGAATGTCACGAAAACCAAACTATTGTGATGATTTTTTTGATTTTTGTGTGACGTTTATGAACATTTAGTGACTACTTCAAATCGTACTAAAGCAGGCCTGCACACGTGCTGCAGAATAAGTGTATTCATTAATGCAACAATAAAGAAAGACGATTGTACTAGCGCAGATTTTCGACGTTTATGAAAACACCCTTCAAATCCAGAAGCGAAATTCTCTCCTCAGAATCAACAGAAGAGTATTTTTTGTGCCAATGGAACGGTTTCAGAAGTGATTTTTTCGATTCCGGACTCTCCCGGACGCTTCTTTTTGCCCAATGGAAAACGACAATAGACGCTGCGCGTATGGCTCACGAGATATTCGTGTTGTTTCAACCGTCCTGTGTTTCAACCGTATACCCAGTCTCCCCTATTTATTGGATTGAATTACTATCAAAACATTAGAATGGAGTTCGACTTTGTTCAAATGTTCATTACGAGAACGTATGCAGCGTTCGATTCTTTGAACCGAATTTTTGATGTAATATTGGCTCTGAGCTCCTCTAACGTCGCCGGCTTATTGGCATAGACGAATGATTTAATGTAGCCCCATGAAAAAAAGTCTAAGGGACGTTTAATCACATGTTTTCAGCGGCCAATAGACGGCTCCGTTTCTCGAGGTAACACGTTCACCGAACTGAGACTTCAATAGCTTGAGTGTTGCACCAGCTGTGTGGCTTTTGGCGCCATCTTGTTGGAACCCCATATCACTGATGTCCAATTCATACAATTGCTCAAAGAAATAACGTTACAACATGCCTCTGTATATAATAATGAGGATGAATTGCCGTTTCATGAATTGCTCTCACCTGTTTCTTAACGCATATTTTGCTTATTGACTTTAAATAAAAATGCGTTTCATCGTTGAAGATTGAAAATTGGCATTAACGCTCTTAAAGTTGCGATCACCGACTCGGAATTTCGGTAGTAGGTAGATATAGATTTTTTGCAAACGTTGTTCCTTTGTGTACTTCACCATATGATGGATTTTACTGAATATTTTGACATTGACAGTTTGGTAATCGGTTTCAGGGTGCGTTCACACTGAAAGTTTGAAGTTTTCAAATCGCTATGGAATGATAACCTGGACTATGAAGGGTCTTTCATTAGCGACTTGACAACATTTAACTTTCAGTGTGAACGCACCTTTAAAAACTTAAAGGTCATTGGACATTCTTATTTGAGATATATAGATATGTATATTTATTTCGTTAATAAAGTATACAGTTTGCTATTGCACAATATACCTACATGATTCTTACAGAGATATGATTTACAAATGGAAAATAAAAAATTATTTATCAATTTTTATTGTGATGCTATAAATTTACAAAATTTGTAGGTATAACCTGAGGAAACAACGAAAAAAAAATCCTCAATTTGGAAGAACATTCTTAATTAAACATTTTTCCTTTCGACCTTAAAAAGTTTACAATGGTTATATTTTCCATACAAATTCGTAATTGTCCAATAGTAGGTACCTACGGTATGTATCCACCTATATTTAGAATGAAATAATAATTTCTTATCTTCATGGTACATATGGATAATGAAGGTCACAATAGCCAATTTTGTATTCGAAGTATGGGCATTATGTAGTCCATGCAATACAAGTAATTGCAAGCAATCAGTACCGTCTGTCTTGATGACTTTAAAAGCGGCTAATAGGTACCTGTCTGCAGTAGCAACTTAAAGATTTACATCCCCAAATGCGGCTGCAGTGTAGAATTCCGTAAGACTTACATTTTGTGGCGCCACTACTGTCTGTGTTCGTTGTTTGTTTGTTGGTTTACTGAGCCTTACTGTTACAAATTTTGTTCCCACCTGTACTTGGTACTTTTCGAATAACAGTTTTTTTTTTTGTTGTGATTGATAATCCTAGGTGCTCGGAGCTAACGGTCTTTATCAGACATAACCTCTCCGTAAACTCTTTCGTATCATACTGAGTTGAGTCGCTCTACTGTCTACTCCAACATGGCAGTGTTCCAAATCGTATTTCCAATCCAATCATCCTCTGTCGTCTCGTTCAGTCTCATCTGAAAGCAGTGCCTCGTCGTTTGCTTTCAACATCCCTATAGGGGTGGTGTTGTCAGTCCTCTTTGTACGCATCGGGTACAACGCTCACCTTATTGGACCAAAAGGAATAGAACTCGCAATAAGCTGGGGAATATGACCCTGCGCCTGAGTGCGAATAGCAAAGCTATTGTTCAACACATAAGTCTGCACTGTTTTAGCCGTGCGATGATGCTGGCTGCTGACGATGGAAGCAATTTCATCCTGCCTGAGCTGTGCATCCCTTCGAATACACACACACAGTGGAATAACAGTCCACCTTTGTCGTTATTACTCCCATCATATCAATAGTGGTTGATGGTGGTGGGCAATCCACAGAGCAAGGCAACCAGGATATACCCCGTTTTGCACATGATCCTTAATTTGGTTATAATTTTGTATGCTGAATGGAATAGTATGTCATTTTAAGTTTGATCGGCCGCGAATACGTACGAAATTTTCGACGACGAAGACGACGACAAGCGATTTGCACCACACGACGGGGTTGCTCTTAAAAACGATTTTGTGTGTTTCTGTGTTGCCTTGTCCTTTTTACCTCTATTCTATATCCGTGGCGTATATATACAAAATAAAAAGAGTTACCTATAATAACAAACGAAATTGTATATATATGCATTATAAGCTGATTACAAAGAGACAAGGAAATCAAATTGCGAAAGATTTTGTAAATATTTAGTCGATATTATTAGACAGCCAGGACTCAAGTCTCAAGGCCTTTTAGTTTAGTTTCTCCGCACATTCCGTGTTCCCCCTTGCAACAGCCGGCCGTGTGCATACTTCTACTGCTTAACCATAGTGTCTCGTGTTGCGATTTTAATTTATTGAAATTATATAATTAATTAAATTATTCCAGTGTCGACATTGATCCCACTTCTGGAAGAGTGTGACCTTGTTTGCATTTGTGTTAATGTGTTGATGAGGGTTTTTTGGCCTCGTCGTCGTCGCGTTGATTTTTTCCGTTTTGTGTGTGCTCTCTCTAAATCAATTAGACAAGCGGGCTGAGAGTTTGACTCTCAATTGTGATTGGGTTTCACTAACAAGTTCAACCATCGAAATTGGATAATTGAATTGAACTGATTTGGACAACTACTTTAAACCGAAAGACTAAACGGCTTTCAAAAGGAATACCTAAAACTAACTAAATATAAGCAACAGCCAGAAGTAGACTCACGTGCAGGCGACATCTAGTCTGTGAAAAGTTCAAACACCATACACGTTCCTTGTACGGCATTACAATTGAAATTTTCAAAACGTACATCGATTCAAGATTCTACGGCCACAAATTGGATTTCAAACAACACAGTTGTGCCGGCGGCCCTGGTAACGGTGGTGGCGTCGTCGGCAACTCTTCTAGCCATCATCATCTCCAGCAACAGCAGCAGCAGCAGCAACAGCAGCAGCAACAGCAACAGCAGCATCAGCAGCACCATACCATTGCCGCCGCCGCTGCTGCGATCCAACAGCAACAGCAACAGCAGCAGCACGCGTCGGCCACTTCGCTGCACAACAACAGTGCGAGTTCCGGCGGCGGCAGTGGTACGCCCGGAAGTACCCCGAACGGTGGCACCGGCGGTGGTTCATCACTGGTAGTCGGCAACGGTCCGACATCAGGCAGCACAGCCAATACAACAACCCATCATCCATCCAATACGCCCATTGGCATTGGGACCACAAATCTAGGCTTGAGTCCCCAATCGAGCGCCGATTCGCAGCAGTTTAACATCTTTCCGGCGATTTTCAGCCGACAGTTGAATTTCTCCGCCGGTACTTGTGGCCAGGGCAAGCTGATGGACGAGCTGAGACCGAATTTGGTGGGCGGCCTATTGGGCCTGCAGCAGGGTCTCTTGGAGGACCACGCCATATCGCACGGCAACCTTCAGCACGGTGGACAGGATACCAAGTTCATGTCGTTCCAGGACAACCGTCTGATGGGCATTGCATCGTCCCACGAGAACCGACTGCTGGGCCTGGCGTCATCTGTGCAGGACACCCGTTCGTCGATAGCATCACTGGATAAATCGTCATCTGTCAACCAGAGGAAATGCAGTAGCACACCGGAAGACTTTAGCTCATTGTATACGGGTCTGCCAACACCTGGCATGGATTCATCGTCACATCATCATACGCCGGCACACACACCCCCGAATCGATTGTCCGACCACTCATTGTCCGGTAAGTGCCACAAAAAGGTCTGCGTAATCCTTTTTTCAGACACTCCTTTCTCCGTTCTTTATGCGAGCCGCTTTGTCAGTGAAATAAGTGTCAATACAAATTGCGGTCAAACGAGGCCTATTCATAGTTGCACTCGTCTCGTATGAGTAGAGTAGTTGCTAGTGTGAAGGTAATTGTCGAAAATCTGTGAGGATTAGAAGGGAGTCGCACGCGCCACAGCTTAACCTCTTAAGTCCTTTCACTAACTGAGGCGATTCATTAATTTTGTAAATATACCCCAAGTAACAGATGCTAGCTCGTTGGAATTTGTATGAATTTACTTGCCGTCTATTGCGGGTGCGGATACCAGTTTCTGGGTGAATTTGCATTTGAAATTGTCAGGGAAAACGGTGAAATTTAATTTCTTAATCGGGTTTGGTAAAGGCGGCGGATGTGTGAGGTGAGCTTCGGCGGACCGCTAGTTCCTTTTTTATATGCGCAATTTCAGCATCAGTGCTGTCCTTGGATTAGTGTGAAATTTGCATAAATTATCCCAACATTGCATATTCATGCTGCGAGTGACAAACGTCGTGGAATGTGATGACATGGCGGAAGAAGTCGTGCACCTTCTTGTTTGAAAGGTGTAGAGTCAAAATGTCCTTGGTGGTAAATAGGTTTTCCTGTTTTTTTTTTTTTTTTTGTTAAGTTAAGTAATTATTCAGTATTTTGGGGTCAGCAGCATTAAACCTGATCCGACTGGCAAATTTTTCCTAATTGAGTACGGACATTTTGATTCGTGAATTGGGTTGTCTTGGTATTGGGCGCGTTTGCATGTTTTGAGACAGCTTCTGACTTTAATTATTTGTAGGTGGAACAGTTTTTATGGGATTTATGAGATATTTAGGTGAGTTTTGTATGTGCATAATGATGTTGTGCTTTATTAGGCGTGTTTTATTGAAAATGATGTTGAGCAAAGTTAGAGCAGAAAGAAATGCCCAACAAAAGAGTCCCAGTCACTTTGTTGTGTTTCTTGGTTTGATTTAGTTCGTTCAATCAAGCGCCGCTCGCTGAAAGTGAATGGAGCTGTATCCATATAGAAAGTTCACGAATACAGCACCAGAAGGATTCATACATGAACTGCTGCGACAAACACTTATCGCTACTTACATTACGGCACTAAATTATAAAGGGTCTTTCATTAGCGAATTGACAAATACAAACTTTCAGTGTGAACGCACCCTTTAACCGATTACGGAATTGTCAATGTCAAATTGTTCAGTAAAATAAAAATTTGCATCATGGTGAAGGAACACGAAGGAAGAACGTTTACAAATAATTACAATTTACTACCGAAATTCCGAGTCGGTTAACGCCAATTTCGTCAATAAGCAAAATATGCGTTAATGAACAGGTGAGAACCCTTAATGAAACGGCACGTCATCTGGGAAAAGTCACTGTTGGTGGCGTTTTCATGCCGGTGGCGTCATTGGGCCGTTTTTTTTTTCGCCGATGAAAATGACCGTCACGCTACGGTAAATGGTATTCACCACAGAGACACGTCGGAACGTTATTTCTTAATTGAACATCAGTGATGGTTCCAACAAGGCGGTGCCTCAAGCCACACCAGCGGGTGCAACAATCGAGTTATTGAAGTCTCAGTTCGGTGAAAGTGATATCTCGAGAAACGGACCCGTTGATTGGACGCCGAAAAAATGTAATTTAACGACCTTTAGAATTTGTTTTTTGGGGCTACTTTACTTTGTACGATTAGACACGTTTGACAGGAATTTGTGTCAAATGAATTTCTAACTTTGCACTTGCACTATGCATTATAAAACAGCAATGTTCCAATTCCGAGTTTAATAAGTCCGAAAGGGTACAGGGAAATAAGTCCCCAAGAACTAACTCCACTGAGGGACTTAGTTCCCAACTAATGTCAAATAAAACCACTTTCCTGAAACGGACTTAGTTCCCATGTAAGGTGGGAAATAAATTCCGAAAACTCTGAGTGGATTTATTTCCCTTTTGTGAAGTAAATTCTCACTGTCCACTTAGAACAAAGTAAAATTAAAGATTCAAGTTGGTACTTTGCAATTTTTATTAATTAAAGAGAAATTAAATTTTAACTGCAGCAGAGTAGGTAATATAAACAATTTCAAAATCGAAATTCAGTTTGCAAGACTCTGAAAATAATCAAAGAAAAATCGACGAACACCAAGACCGGTCGTGCGAATTTGTTACTTTTATTTTCTCAAATTTTCAAAAGCTAAATCAAAAAGTTGTTTGAGAAAATAAATTGGCATTTTTAGCCTTCGATAAACTTGGGTACGAGGACATATAGGGATCGAAGGCAATGATAAAGTTGACTCCCTTGCAAGACAGGGGTCAACTGAAAAGTTTCTGGGAGCAGAAGGCGGTCAACCGTGGAATAATTTAGACAGGCTAAAATGGCAATCAAGTGGCGACATTAAGTGCGAAATAAAGCACATTGATACGACCCCGGAGTAGATTGATGAGTATCAATGCACCTGGAGAACAGCTTCCCTATTTAATTTAAAATCAATTTTTGTCCTTATAACGAAATGACTTAAACTTTAGATATAACAAGTTCCTTGTTTTGAGTTCTATTGTTCACGTTATAGGTTAACATTTGTTTGTTATTTTAATAATGCATAACAAACAAATGTTTTAATAATTGAAATTTTTCAATAAATACTGATTAAATTGCTATAAATCAAAGTACCTCTGACGTGTACCAATATACCCCGTGAGTGGGGCAGTTTGATACAAATTCCATTTTTTAATAAATAGGTCCTAATATTTTTTGTAAATTTATCTGAGAGTAAATTCGTCTGATATAAGCTAGTTAGAAAGACACTGAACACAGTGAACACATCAAATATTTTACTTTGTAATTTCTTTCAATAAGTAACTATGCTGTCTTTTGTTTTGGTCCCAAAAAAATTACGTATCAAGGTGCCCCAACACCCCCTATATTACTTTTTCACATGTACTAAAACACGAATTGGCTTGTAATTCACTTCTTTTTGGTTTTTGGTCTTCATAAAAAAAAATAGTTTTTAAACCGAATAATGTGTGCAAAATTTGTTAGTTCCAAGTTAGTTAGTTGAAAAATTAAATCTTTTGTCTTTCACTATATTTGTCCGAAGTTATGTTTAAAGTTGGCAACCACGATCATTTTAGTAAGTCTCACAGCTTGCTGACTTGCTGTGTCACTGTTTTAATTGGCCTTGATCGGTCACATGGAGAGCTTTTCCAGTTGACGTTTATGGAGGCGTAGCCGACGAATCTAGTCAACAAATTTATAACTAAGTAGTGTACTAAGTAAGTAAGTAGTACTAAGTTGACAGTCGTATACTTGGCTGACGTAGGAAAAGTGTCGTTACCGAACAATCTAGTTTTTGCGATCAGGTTAAATCTTACCAGATTTTTAAATCTGCCAAATTCCTCAGTTCGCGATAATAATATTTAGTAGGTATCCAGGCAGCCCAAATTTTTCAAACTCACAATGGCTAAATGTCCCGCACAAAATTGCATATTGTGACCTACAAAATATTTACTCAGTTGCCATTTCGAATTTCAACGCCGTTTCAAGTGCCCGCTGTAAATTTAATTAACAAAAGTTGCTAGGTTAAATCAGGGGAACATCGCACTACAACCAGGTTATAGGCAAGAGGGACAGTTTGAACGTTTTGATTACCCTTATATAGGTACTCTTAGGTATAGGATATGCAACTAACAAAAACATTCGAATCTTTTGAAGAATCTTCTAAGACCTAATATATAAAATAGAAACAATAACTTAACTGAAATTCGACACAAATTTCCCAACATAAATTGTCAGGGCTATCCCCAAAAACTAGCGAAGAATCGTTGTTACTCCTCGCTTTTTCATTCAAAAGAGGTTCCAAGCCTTCGAAGAACCTTGTTCCCAAACAAGAGTAGCGGCGTTCTTGGAGGAATAGGCACCGACACAGAAGATGTTCGACAGATTCTATTCCCTCGTCATCTCTGCAGCTACTGCAGAAGTTATTTGTACAGATGCCCATCCTTTGGGCCATGTGTTCGGTTATAATCCTGATGATAGGATCTTTGAACTCTGTGGGCCACGAGCAGAGAGTTCTGCTGCTCAAAAAAACTAGATAAACAATTATTGTTCTTTCAGCTTATGTCAAATTATGAAGCAGTATAATTATATACCTACCTCAGTTTTATCATAAATGAGCTTAAGTATTTTTTAACACTAAATTGTATCCAAAACCAAATTATGTATTTCAAATAGACAAAGGCCAGGGGTCGAATCGCGTCCTCCGTGATCGAGCATTTTGTGACGGAATTTGTTTTTGCTTGCTTGTTCATGGAAGTGGCGATTCGACCCCTGTTTCTTTACATTTAAATCTTACGAGTTTTTATCGAGAGAGCAAGGTATTGCCCTTCCACTGAGAATCTTACGAATTTGTACCTACTCAACAAATTTCTTGGTGTAAGAATTGGAAAAGCTGTCAGTCTAACATGTAATTAGCTGATTTTAGATTTCTTGTCCCATTTGGCATATGCGTGTATTTGTTTTGATTTCTCGCGTACTAAAATGGTATCAACAGGTGGCAAAATATGATTAAATTATTAAATTTAATGTTCCCCTCAAGATTTTTTTCAAAAGTGGCAACGAAATGTTTCGTTGCTCTAAAAAGGGAAAACCTCCTCCACGTAATTTTTAATACGGTGTCGCTTTTCTACTCTTCTCGAATCAGTAGGTATTAACTCTTTCACATACTCGGATAGGTACATCAAACAGAATTCGATTAATTCCGGATCAATTTCATCGCTAGGTAGATGATATAACTAAATTTCGTAGAGCCACTTGCACCAAACTCATTTGAAAACAGTATTTATTAATTTATCCACTCTTTAGTCCTATTCCGTAAATTCGGTAAAAATTGCGTTGCAGGGCGACACTTATTCATCTATACATGGATAAAATGTTATATATTAATCTATTATCGAAAGGCAGGATAGTCGTGCCCAAACATTATAACTACATATAAATAAAAATAAAGCGTCAAATGCACGGTAGTGTCAAATATTCAAAAATAAATATCCACAATGGACTTAATTTAATTTCGGACGACGACGATGAAGCAATTTTAGATTTCATTCAAAGTATAATTTTTATAACCAAGCAACATTGGAAAGAAAAATCATTTTGAAAGTTTAATTTTGTTCTTTCATTGTTAATCCATCGGTTTATTTTTTATTTTTAATTATACGAGGATTGGTGTACTTTTTTTTAATTTATTTGACGATTCAGCATTCTTTTGTGTTGGCGGTAGTATGTATTGCCAAAATTATTATATATTAGCTTATGTTGTATTCGAGTGGGCGCTTTCAGAGCTCTTTTTATGTTCGTTTGGTACAAAAAAAAGGAATCTCTTTCAGATTTCAGAGCACTATTGCGAATCTGGATTTTTTTTCAGATTTGTTTTAGATGTACCAATACAAGTGCGTTTGAGTTTGACAACTGGTGGAGTTTGTTTAGGTTTTCGTGAATTTTTCTACAGCAAAGAAAGGCATTGCATCCGGTGAATATATTTGTGTAAATTATTATAATAAATATTTAGAAATCATCGGAACGAACATTTCGAAAACGCTTTGAAAAAGTGAAGGCTACACATACATATTCGAATCGCACGAATAACAGCATAACAAAGAGCAAGTGACGTTTTCATGTTCAATTAGACAGTAGATACAAGAAATCTTAAATCTGAGAGCGAATCTGAAGAAGCTCAATCGAATACCACATAAGGTTATATATCCAGACCAAAGAAAAGACTATGGGCGCATTCAAGAATCTAGTAACCGCAAGTCGACTAGATTGGTCTGATTAGTAAGATGTAATCTGAACGCAAAAACTAGATTGGTCGAAAACGTCACTTTTTCTACGTCAGTAACATACCCGAATTGTCAACTTAGTACTCAGCCACGAATTTATTGACTATATTCTTCGGCTACCCCTCCATAAATGTCAACTGAAACAGCAGCTCATATGACCGATCTTAGCTTTGAGAAGGTATTACATTTTGAATACTGGTTCTCATTATTTAGATAATAAGGTCGTGAGGTTTAATTCTTCTCAATCTACGAATATTGTATCGTACATTTAAGACGTCTTCTATTTCAGGATTAATATGCATCTGCAGACGCTCATTGTGACGAATTGCGTACTTTTTAATTACTACCGTTACAAGATGAATCTGCAAATCACGATGCGAGTCATTATTTCTAATATACCATGGGGCATTTACTATTCCCCGAAGGACTTTGTTTTGGAATGTCTGTATGATTTTTACATTTGTTTTCTTTGTACAACCCCATAATTGGATACCATATGTCCAAACAGGCTTTAATATCTGGTTATATAATAAAATTGTATTCTCAATGGACATTTCCGAATTATGTCCTAGCAACCAATTAAGTTTTCTATATCTAATATTTAACTCTTCTACTTTCTTTTTCACATGTTCCTTCCATTTCAGCTTAGCATCTAGATTCATACCCATACTTAGCTGTGCTAGAATAAGGAACTACTTGGTTATTAATAACCACAGGAACACTTATAATTTTTTTATTTGTAAAATTGATATGAGTGGACTTTGACTAATTGAGTCTAATTCGCCATCGTTGCGCACAATCACATATCTCGTTAACTGAATTTTACAGCTTTTCCGTTGATTTAATTTTTAAAGAATGTATTTGAAATATAAGCTTTAAGTATCCCATAGTATTGTCTAGGTAGATCCCTATGAAGTTTATATTCTAAGCCCTTATGCCAGACCTTATCAAAAGCCAGAGCAACGTCTAAAAACAATTTAGAACAAACTTGTTTTTCGTCTAGTGATTTTTCTATAATATTTGTTATACGATGTACTTGGTCTATTGTCGAGTCCTTATTTCTAAACCCGAACTGATGGGTGGGAATAAGCCTTCTCTGCTCTATGATTTTATCTAGTCTTTTAAGAAGCAGTTTCTCAAAAATTTTGGATAGTAAAATTGGCCTGTAAGAGCTGACTTCTGATGGAGGTTTACCTTGTTTAGGTATAACTATAATTTCTGCTATCTTCCAGTGATGTGAAACATATCTTAGCTTAAAACAAGCATTAATTAAAAACTTAAGTTTAACCAATGCTATGAAGGGTAGTTCCTTCAGGATTTGGCAGTTATTTAGATCATAACCTGGTGATTTTCTATTAGAGAGCTTGTGAATACATGTGCTGATCTCTTTTAGCGAAACGTAAGTGATTACGTCTTCATCAATTCTATCAGAGAATTGAAGGCATTCGTTTGCCACGCTAGGTGGAAAAGGTTTAAAAAAAATTGGCAAATGTTCCGAAAAAAGTTTGACCTTTTCTTTTGGGTCGCGGATCCATTTCCCATCAGATGTTCTTAACGGGGGATCTTGCGTTTGAGGTCTTTTTAAATATATGGCAGCCTTCCAAAGGGAGTAGTCTGTGAGTTTGTCAGCAGTTAAGTTGGAAAGGTATTTAGTTAGAGATCTATGTTTAAATTCACTAATACTCTTTTTAAGTTTATTATTAAGTCTATTGAATATAGTTTTATCACCGGGATATCTTGTCATTTGCCATTTTCTCCGGGCTCTTCTCTTTTCTAATATTAGTTCCCTAATTTCTATGGGATGTTTTACCGATGCTTGTTTACGTTGCTGATTAGTGGGTGTACTATCTTCTGCTGCCTGTTGTATATCGGCAATGAATTGTTCCACTTCGATGTCAATATGCCTTGTTGTGACCAGGGGAGATCTAAGGTTTATAAAACCTTCGAGTATTTTTTTTTTAAATTACACCAGTTTGTTCTTTTGTTGGTAAGTCTTTCATTGCTTATCTGCTCTACTAACATGCCGTTGACCGTTAAGATTACGGGTGTATAATCCCACGACAAATCATCACTGCTTTCAACTTTTAGTTCTTTTCTATTGATTCCTTTCATTATGAAGAAGTCAATAAGGTCTGGTATTTTTGCTGGGTCGGATGGCCAATAAGTAGGTGACCCAGTCGAAATAAAATTACAATTAAAATTTCGCCCTGCTTTGTAAAGCTTCCTGCCTTTTGTCGTTACTAATCTAGACCCCCAGTAGGTGTGTTTTGCATTGAAATCACCTTCAATGATAAAGTTATTACCTAGAGCTCGAAAAAGGTCGTTAAGATCTTCCTCTGTAGGCGAATGTCTAGGTGGACAGTATATAGCAGCTATTTTAAATTGCTTGCTTTTAGTCACAATGTTTATTATCGCTACTTGCATGGTTTGTTTTCCTATTTTGGGCAATTCATAGGGTTTTAAAATACTTTTTACAATTACAGCACTACCTCCCCTGCCAGAAAGATGGGGAGAGTAGTAACAGAGGTACCCAGGAATTCTAATCTTTGTTTCCTGTTTGAAGTGGGTTTCAGAAATCAGGCAGACGTCAATGTCTTCATTGCATAGAAATACCTGAAATTCAGAGATGTGTTGGAGTAAACCGTTTGCATTCCAGGTTGCGATTTTCAGATTTTCAATCATTGTTATTTTGTTGATTTCTTCCTTTGGAAACTTCTTTGGTTAGAAGCTTAATAACTTTATCTTGATTGTCCAATCTTTGAATAATAGTAGTAAGCATTTCCTTTACTGATATTTCTTCTTATTTACGTGTATTTTTCACAATTTGGGAATATGATTTGTTATTAACAACTGGCGTGTTTATTTTAGTAGCCTACTACTTTACTATTTTCGACATTTACCTGTTTCTTGTTTGTATTTTTAAGAGGGTTCCGTTTGTGTTTGGCAGTATCTCTCTTTTTTTTCTCTTGATATTCTTTTGCTGCCGGACAGCCTCTATAATTACGGTGACCATATTCGCGGAAAAAAAATAAAGGACAATAACTATTTTGCTTCCAATATTTTTGTATTTATTTGTTAAAAAAAAAAGTTAATATCTTTTTCGATTTTGGGTTTTCAGATGTTGAGCTGAGATTTCAAATTTCTGCTGCAAAATCGAACATCATAGTACATTTACACCGCACCTAAATTCAACATTTCTGAAAAAAAAAATCCGAAATTCGATTTTGCGATTGATTATTCATCTTTTTTTCTGTTTAAAATCAGAAATGGTTGAACCTAAAGAATTAATTTTTTTTAGCTATATTATTGTGCTAGTTCAGACATACATATTAAATGTACCTATTGCTGACTTAATATAGAGGTATGCAACCACTTCCTTCTTCTTTGTTATAATAAGTTTTTCGTTCCATATTAATAATTTGAATAACCTGAAAGTATTTGTCTTTCCCAATGTTTCTTTGCCCTTTGTCCCGACGATTTGTCTGTCCGAAAGTTAATTTAATTCAACAAATAACTAAATAACAGGATAATGTACACAGATAACCTTGGTTATGGAAAACATAATTTTTAGGTTATTTTAAGGTAGTACGTTTTGAGGTGTACTAAAATACGAGTTGGTTGAGCAATTTATAAAACTTTTAAAATTTGTTATTTCAGTTGGAAAATTAAATCTTTGTCCCAATGCTGATTTCTCCGCCCCACTCTTTCGGTATATTTGTCCGAAGTTATGTGTCAAGTTGGCAAGCCTGTAGGGTTTTCCGAAACTGCATTTAGTTATAAGAATAGCTTTAACAGCATATACATTCATTAATGATTTGGCACTGCTCCACCCTCCAAGAGTTATTCATGATTGAAAATACTCTCCAGTTGGTGCACCGAGCACTACAAACCCGGTAGGCACAAACTGAAATTTAAGGTGTGCAGTGCCTGCACTGAAGCACTGAGGGTGTAAACACAATTTCAAGTAATGTAAGTACATTATACGTAATACTTTTAATTGAACTAAAGCAAACAATTTTTAGTCAGTGTTTTAAAGGACAGTTTCAAAAATAAAGGACAAAATCCGTCCTTTATTAAAAAGAAAATAATAAAGGACAGGGGTTAAAAAGAAAGGACTGTCCTTTTAAATAAAGGACGGATGGTCACCGTATCTATAATAAGCTGGGTGGTTTCCGGTGGCAGTTGATACATTTTACTTTCTCTTCTTTTTTTTTGTGGACAACTATTTGTTGAATGTTTTCCTTCGCATTTAACGCACGCAAAATCTCTTTTGCAATATCTTTGCGTATGTCCGAAAGCTGCCTCCTCTTCTGCCGAAACGAAAAGCAAGAAGAAGCGACCCAAGCTCGTAAAGAGAATAAACCTCGCTCAAGTCTGTGAGTCTGTACGCGCACGGTCGCCAAATGAAGCCGGTGCTACTAACAGCAATGTAAGTAGTACTGGCGGACGGAAACCGGCCGTCGCGATCACACTTACAGGCGTGAACACCAAACCGACAAGCGACTCTTGTGGCTCTATGTCCGATTCACTCGGCAAATTGAGCAAGAGACAGGCTGCTGCCCACTGCACTGCCACTGACGGTAAGACTCGGGATACCTCCATGGTTGAACGGGCTCCTGAAGAGTTGGGCCTTGGGCTGCGCTTGTCTAAGGGACAGCGGAAGAGGAAAATGAGGAAGCTGTTGGATCCGCGGCGCAAAGATGCTTTATCTGCTGAAGGCGCTAGCACATCTCTCAGCTCTTCGGCGGTGTCTTTGAAAAGGAACAGGTCGGTGGAGGTCACTCCAACTAAAGCCAACCAACCCCTTGGATCGGGCACTGCCTCCTCTTCTGCCGAACCGAAAAGCAAGAAGAAGCGACCCAAGCTCGTAAAGAGAATAAACCCCGGAGGCGCTCCTATCGCTGGGGCTGCCCGTGCACTGGTAACGAATGATGCAGGTGCTGAAACCAACTCAGGTTGCAGTACCAGCGGACAGAACCTTGTTGTCGCGGATGGCTCTGGTGGTCGGAGTGCTTCTTTTGAACGCAGAACAGCTGAGGTGGGAGATAGTAGGCTGTCCTATAAGGATGCTGCTGTCTCCTCTTTGGCAGTTCGTATAGGGAAAGCAGGCAATGATAATAGCATGAGCGATGCAGAGTGTAAACACTGCAAAGCTCATCTTTTGGAGCTTGCCTCGGAAACAAATGCGTGCATCCAGGTTGAGGGCTGTGAGTTCAAGGACGGAACCTTCATGGTGAAGACCTCCTCGCAGCAAACCTCTGAATGGGTCAGCAGTATTGTGCCGAAGATCCCTCCCCTTGGGACCACAATTTTTGAGGTCTACAAGCCACCCAAGCTCACGCGCGCAGTCTGCTGGATCCCTGGGAAGCTGGGGAAATCGGCGGATGTGCTAAAGCGTTTGCACGCCCAGAACCCTGGCCTCGACACAAAAGCCTGGATTGTCCGTTCTCACAGGCAGAGCAAAAACCGTCACGATGAAGATGGTAGCTCTCTGGTTGTGAGCATAGACATGGCTTCTGCCGAGACCATCAAGTCTAGGTACGACATGCGTCCCTATCTGCATCTTGGTAGGATTCGTTTCCATTTCAATGCCAAGTAGTGCAAATAGTGGTCGTAACCCAGAGTTTACATCCATTTTGTTCACTCAGATAAACCTACAGCACTGCAAGGCTGCTACCGCTCTTTTAAGTAGGAGGCTTGCTGTAAGTAGAACAAAGAATCGCATAACATCCATCCAGGAACCATGGGTGTGGAAAAATCGCATCTGTGGCCTTGGTGAGTTGAGTGGTTCGCATAACGTTCTTTACGATAGGCTGTCCGATAGACTAGGACATGTCTTGTTGTATCGAAATCCCTCACGGCAGTTACAATCAAACGCTTCTGTTGCCAAGATTTGGTTGCTGCAACTATTACTTACCATGCAAACGACAGTTGGGAAACCTTTGTCGCCGCATCGGCTTACTTTCCCTATGACTCTTTAACTCCTCCACCACCAAAGGCGGTTGTTGAGCTCGTAGAGTACTGTGAGTCCAAAAAGATAGGTCTTATTCTATGTTGCGATGCTAATGCTCAAAACACTATTTGGGGCAGCAGCAAATGCAATATACGAGGAGATCGTCTTCTGGACTTCATATTATCGTCTGACATTACCATCAAGAATGTGGGTTGTCGACCTACATTTGTTACAGCCAGGAGACAGCAAGTAATTGATGTTACCCTGGTAAACCGGCATTCCAAGACTATCACGAATTGGCGGGTATCACCAGATAGCACTTTGTCAGACCACAGATACATCGAATTTCAAATCTTCTGTGAAGTTTCGCCTTTGCTAGAGAGGAGAAATCCGAGAAAAACGGACTGGGCTCGGTTTGGGGAGGAGCTTGGCAACTCTGTTAAAGTTCCACTCAAACTAAGATCGATACTGGGGGTAGAGAGGTCTGCTCAGGATCTGAGTAGCACCCTTATCCGCTGCTTCGAACTAGCGTGTCCAGTTACAAAAAACTCCTGTAGAAAACCGGTACCTTGGTGGAGTACCGAACTGCAGTGTATTCGCAGAGAAACCAGGAAGCTCCTAAATCGGTCTTTAAAAACCAACTTGGAAGAAGACTGGAATCTATATCGATCGAAACAAAAAGAATTTAAGAGACTAATTCGTAAATCGAAAAATGACTCTTATAGGAAATTTTGTGAGGAGGTCGAATCACTAAGTGCGACCAGTAGGCTTGTTAAAGTCCTCAAAAGGGACAGACCAAGCAAACTGGAATCGCTCCAAAAATCTGATGGTACCTACACTGAGACAAAGGCGGAGACTTTCAGTCTCCTGCTGGAGACTCACTTCCCGGGAAATCAGGTTACTACATGCTCTTCAGTGGTACCGGAAACGGGTGCCACTCCTGATCTGTCAAACACCACGCGGCGTAGCTGGTATGTTGCATCCAGAGTAGTGACGGATGAGGCCATCAAATATGCAATTGCATCGTTTGATGGTTTCAAGTCGCCTGGTCCGGATGGCATCTATCCGGTTATGCTGAAACAAGGTTGTAGTCAGCTGATGCCGGCGCTGAAAAGAATTTTCACCGCTAGCTTGGCCTTGGGCTACATACCTTCTCCTTGGCGTATGGTTAAAGTCGTGTTCATACCAAAAATTGGTAAGACTGACTACACTCTCGCCAAAAGTTTCAGACCCATAAGTCTGTCCTCCTTCCTGCTGAAAAGTTTGGAGAGACTGGTTGAGCTGCACGTGCGCAATGTCGCTCTTCGATCGCACCCTCTTTCAGAGATGCAACATGCCTATCAGCGCGGAAAATCCTGTGAAACTGCGCTTCAGAACCTTGTTGGTAGGATTGAAAGTGCTCTTGATCGGAAGGAGTACGCGTTGGGCATTTTCGTCGACATTGAGGGGGCTTTTGATAATGCGACTTTTGATAGCATGTGCACTGCAGCCAGACATCATGGTATAGATGAAACATTAGTGTTGTGGATTAAATCAATGCTAATGTACAGGACGTTGATTGCCGAGGCGGATTGTGGTAAATGCGTCGTGACAGGGGTTAACAGGGGCTGCCCTCAAGGCGGTGTTCTGTCTCCCCTTTTATGGTGTATGGTAGTTGACTCTCTGCTAACGCTTCTCGATCTTCCTGGAACCTATACTCAAGCATACGCGGATGATGTCGCCGTTCTGTCTGTCGGTTCTGACCTAGGGACTGTCTGCTCTCGGGCTCAGAGATCCTTGGGCTTGATCGATGGCTGGTGCACAAGAAATGGGCTTTCAGTGAATCCTCTTAAAACGACTGTTGTTCTCTTCACGAGAAGGAGGAAGGTCACTGGTCTGACTCAGCTTGTGTTAAAAGGTGTCACTATTCCGATCTCCGATGAAGTCAAATATCTGGGAGTAATCCTCGATAGAAAGCTTCTTTGGTCCAAGCATGTCGAATCGAAAACCGATAAAGCGCTGTCAACTTTCTGGCAGTGTAAAGGCGCTTTTGGCAAGACATGGGGCTTATCTCCTAAAAGGGTCCTTTGGATCTATACGGCAATGGTAAGACCACTCCTCTCATACGCGTCGGTTGTATGGTGGAACAGGCTTTCACGGAAACGTGTTACTGCCTCTTTTGCCAGACTTCAAAGAACGGTTTGTCTCGGCTGCACGGGGGCCTTCCCCAGCACACCGGGCTCCGCTCTAGACGCTATGATGAACCTCCCCCCCTTGATATTTTTATCATCGGGTGTACACTGAAAACCATCTCTCGTTTAAAGAGAGGTGGCTTTTGGTACCACGCGCATTGGAGTTTTGAAGAACTTGTGCGAGAATTATCCTTTGACCCCTGTCTTATGGATATGCCCTCTGACGCAATGACTCCAGAAGTCCTACTGCGACAAAACTACCACGTCAACTTTCCTCAGGCAACTGAATGGCTTAGGCCAGACTCTGAGCCAGGGAAAGAATGCCATCGTATTTTTACGGATGGCTCCAAAACCGGACAGGGGTCTGGTTCTGGAGTCTTCGTGGAAAGCGAGAACATTAGACTTCACTACCCCTTAGGAAACCATGCGTCTGTCTTCCAAGCGGAGATATTCGCTATCCTTATGGCTATGCGCCAGTGGCGTGGCGTGAACATTTTTAAATGGGAAGTCGAAGCAAAATCAATTCAAGCCACCTTTTTTATACTTTAAGTCATTAATATTTAAAATTTATAACGAGCTTAAGGCATACTAAAAGTGGCTTCTATAGAAGCCCTTATTGACAGACGCATGATGCCATAACTTAAAGCAAATTCAGATTACCTAATGATTATACCTAATAAAAAATAAAGATCTGTAATTCAGAAATATTTTAGTGTTCATTTGCCAGCCAACTGAATTTTTAAAGCAAAACACACCCTTACCTACCTCAACAACTACCTGTAATTATTCACACAAGAGACAATAAGAAAACAAGAAGTAAAAGAAAATCGAATAACTCGAAGAAAAGCGCGTTATTTTGTTCATATCATAACCAAACAAACACATACGACATACCCAAAACACAACCCAGTGGCCATGCCCATGGCCAGTACCAGTAACAAGCTCTGGCTCTGGGAAGAAAAAAAGAGATACAAACAAATGTTCACTCAGTACTCAGCAGTCAAAATGAACTTTGTGAGAACCGCGAATAACTCGAAGAAAAGCGGGTTATTTTCTACAATGGGTGTTGAACAAAGAGGTGTCAGAGTCAGACAAAAAACTCAGGGAAGAAAAAAAGAGATAACAAGCAAATTTTCTCTCAAAATGAACTATAAAGTGAGAACTTTAATAACCCGACTTATTTTGGGTTACCTTCGCTTTGTCGCCACGAGACGATGACGACGTTGTATGAAAATGGATACACACACGATTTTTATATGAGTGCTTTTGTGTGTGTACCATTTGGTGAGGTGAGTATTCACATTCATTTGGTAGTGTTTCATGTATATTCGGTTTTTGGTAGATAGTTAGTGTTGCCTGGTGGAGATTTCAAAAGGTAACTCGGTAGGAATCGAGTTATATGGACGCCACGCCACTGCTATGCGCTATATTGTGACAAACAGGTGGAGGGCTAGGAGTATATGCGTTTGCAGCGACAGCCAAGCTGCATTAAAAGCGCTGCTTAACCCTCTTACCTCGTCTAAATTAGTGCTCGAACTCAAGCTTTCTCTGAACTTGGTCGGAAGGCTAAATACAGTGTATCTTGTTTGGGTCCCAGGTCACACTGGTATCCTTGGAAATGAGATAGCTGATGAGCTTGCCAGGCTGGGTTCAGAGGAAGAATTCTTAGGACCTGAACCTGCGTTGGGTCTGCCTTCATCGGTGGTTAAGTCATCCATTGATACTTGGGTTTCTCGCGAACACGAGTGTCGGTGGCGTGGCTGTGCTGGGTGTGGGCAGACCAAACGACTGCGTCCGGACATCTGCAAAAGGTCGGCGGCCTTCCTTCTGTCTCTCAGAAGAAGCGACTGTAGACTGCTTGTGGGCGTCCTTTCGGGCCACCAAGCTTTTGCCAAACACTTAAATGTTTTGGGCTTTAGCATCTCCACCATCTGTCCTGCCTGTGGAGAGGATGACGATACAGCGGAGCACTTCCTCTGTAGCTGTCCTGCCTTTGCTCGCATCAGGTGGCGGATCTTTGGGGCTGACGTGGTGAGTGCCGAACATCTAAGCTCTTCATCACTGAAGCTCCTTCTCATCTTTCTTCGAAAGACGGGAAAACTAAGTACATAAATGTAAGGTGTCTGTTTGGCAGTACAATGGACCAGTAGTTGTGTCTGAGTGCTCCATCGGATAGTAACAACCTCCGACAGAAAAAAAAAAAAAAAAAAAAAATGTCCGAAAGCTTGGCATCGTTTGCATTGAGATATAGTGTTGGATCTTCTTCGAAATTGCTCAATCTTGACAACAATATTCATTACTGATTTAATAGCGTATACCTTTTCAATATCTTCTCGATTGTGAAAGGAGAGCATAAAAGGGGGTAATTTTCAATTTCTTGTAGTTTGTTCCCCTTAGCTGTTGCTTTTTCTTTTTGATGTGTTAACATCTAAGCGCGCGTCGTTGGAATCTGGTGGAGTAATTCCACACATATAACTTGCGGGGACGGAAATGCGTCACTGTGTTTTATCATTGCATACATTTTTAGGAATCTGGTGGAGTAATTCCACACATTTAACTTGCGGGGACAGGGAATGCGTCACTGTGTTTTACCATTGCATACATTTTATCATTACATACGTTTTTATCATTGCATACATTTATGAGCTGGGGCGTATTAATTTCAGCTTTTTGTTGATGTGAAATAAAATTTCTCCACTTCGTCCTTGCACCGTACTCAGAAGAAATTTCAAGAATTCTGCAGGGAGATTATCATCTTTTACCAATGATCATAAGCGGAGACTACAATATCAATTTTGCAACTCCTGAAGCTCAACCTGTATTGATTTTATGCAAGATAAATTTAATCTTTAAATGAACTCCCACCGGAAAATTTCAACAACACGATATGGAACAACCATCGATGCTGTCTTCCAGCGTAATCTACATAGATTACAGTCTCGAATAAACATAAGAAACATATCTTACTTCAGCTACCACAATCCGATTGTATCTATTCTATCGAAACTAGCACAGAAAGAATAAATTATTGTTATTTCATAATATATCAAGAATACGGTTATTACAATTCCCTCTTTTCTCAATGACGTGTATCAAGCCACACATATACCGCACGCACGGTGTTTACACATACACATATTTCGGGACGTTTGGATACAGTCGCACCAATTTTTTTGTATTTTAAGTTGATTTCTGATGAACATTATTGAGTTCAAAGTTTTCGTTGACATTTTATTTCTCAACTTATTTTTAACTATGTTTATCATACTAAAAATGCGTTTCACTTCATCATTTGATATTATAATAATATAATATAATATAATAATAATATTGCAATTTGCAAGTGTCAATCTCGAATAAAAATAATAAATTTTTGTCACTAAACTTTTAAAAATTCCACTAGATATAGCGACAAAGTTACTTAAACGGCGACCGTGACTGTGAATACGTGTACCTAATTATTGGCCGCGGGGTTGCACTTTTCCAATAACAAACAAATTGTAAATGAATTTAAAAAAATAAATGTAGATTATGGTTTTTTAGACAGCTTTACTTGTTTTCCATCCATCTTCGGCGGCAAAAAACGTTCATCCATCAACATTAAAGTTTTTTTTTTTTAATTTTGTTTATATAAATTACATTTTCGATAACAAAATTCAAGCAGCTACCTAAAAACCTTGGGGGTTGTTCCAAAAATAGGTTAATAACATGCAAGTTAAACCCAAGTTTCCACTACGGCATAAGATTTCCGATTCCAGCGTAGGAACCGTACAACTCAAATTTTTCAAAATGTTGAGAAAACTGAAAAAAACCGACTGGAAATTCGAAACAAGTGATTTGACAAACAAAATGTATTTCTCATAAGACCAAAAAAAGAGCAACATATTTTACAAATATAATTTTTTTGCACCGTTTTTTGTAAGCAAATTACACAAACATACGTTTACCAATTGTAACCAAACTTAACAAAAATCATATTTATAGACCAATACCAAAGATGTATGAAAGTTTGGTTAAAATCGGTAAATGCGTTAAGGCGTGAATCGGCGAAAAACGAACACAATTTTAAGGCTCAATTTTTATATATTTAGATACAGGGTCAGCTAGTGATATTATAAGTATCAATTTATCTTATCTTCAATCTTGAAAATAAATTGAAGGTACCAGCGTAGGAACTGCACAGCTCTACTTTTTCAAAAAGTTGGGAAAATTTGAAATAAAACCGACTGAAAATTCGAAAAAAAAGTATGTTGACAAAACAACAATATAAAAATCATAAAAAAAAATGTATTTTACAGTACAAACAAATTTTTTTTGCACCGTTTTTTATAAAAAAAATTGTCAAAATCTTCCAACTCGTAGTTTTTAATCTCTCGAAAGACATCTTGAGACGTCAAATCACTATAAAAGGCCATATAATCTTGATGAACGCCAAAACCATCTAGATTTCCTGAAAATATCTTTGTGTCATCATTTTGGACAACAAATTGCCATTCATGAGCAGACACATTTCCTCGATCAAAATCAAAGCTTTGCCATGAGTTTGCAGGAACACTTACTTATTGAGAAATGCGCCGATATTGGAATGCGTCGTCGAAGAAGATTTTCACTTTTTAAGATTTAAATTTTTTTTTTTTTTGTATTTGAAGTGTCACTACTCGATTTGTATCCATGTGCAGTTTTGTTTTCGCGAAACTTCACAGAAAATCATATATAGACCAATAGCAAATATGTGGTTCAAACCGGTAAATGCGTTAAGGCGTGAATTGGCGACAAACGAACACAATTTTAAGGCTTTATTTTTATGTATATAGATAGATATCTTCTATCTTCTGTATTTATAAAAATCAATTGCTGTGCGTTAGTCGGGTGAAGGCTCCAGAACGGCTCGACCGATTTGAATGATATTTGTTTTATTTCGTTCGTCTTGAATCAGGGATGGTTTAGGAAAAAATAAATGTCGGAAAATCCTCAACATGTGGCGTTATAGGCGTACCTATACTATATTTCGTTTTTCAGTTCAATACAACTTTCTTCAATAACAATCTTCTTTTATATACCTACAATTTTTCCGGGGTAAAACTCGATGACGATATAACTCGATAACTACTGGGCCAACTTTTATAATTCTTTTTTTGTTTTTTCGTATTGGTGTATTTCAGGTTTAGGCAGTCTTAAAAGATAGGATTTTGGACCCGATAGGTGACGTTGTTACACCAGATAGGTGTCAATGGTGTCTATCTCCGAAACCACTTAACCGATTTCAATAACATTTTGTAGATGTACAAGGTTGGTTTTCGGTTGAAAGACAGGATTTTGGACCTGATAGATAGCGCTGTCGTCGATCTCCGAAACCGCTCAACCGATTTCAATGAAATTTTGTAGCACTGTATGGTTAGCTGAAGCTTGAAAGATAGGGCTATTTTGGACCCGATAGGCGGCTCTTTTGTCGATCTCCGAAACAGCTCTACCGAGTTGATTGAAATTTGTGGATGGGTTTGGTTGCTTCCAGTTTAAAAGATAGGATAGTTTTGGACCCTATAGGTGGTACTTTGCAAAACATAAGCGGGATAGGAAAACTGGTTGTGGCACTATTAAAATTATTAAGGAGATTGTCCAAATGAAGCACTTTGCGAAATGTGAGCAGGAATTAATACGAAAGGTATGAGCAAAGCCGCGGTATAGGCTACATAGAAAAGAGACTGACGTCTGTATGTGCACTCATAGCTTGGGAACGAGTCGTACGATTTTTATGATTTTTGGTTTAGATTCGCATAGGCCCAATATTATTATATTAAAGTTGCTAGTAATTCGAATGATTTTGTTGACACTGGTCACAAATCAAATATATGTCACATCCCTCACCACGTCCTTAAAATATATGTTAAATACTTGGGATTTAAATAAAAAAAAAGTTTAAAAAAAATGTCATGCAAGCAACGGTTGTGAGGGTAAAATTCAAAGACCAACATTCTCATTCCGCGGATTCCGCTTATTGAGAACGATTGGCCATTCGTATTTAAGCGTCTTCAATTCGTACGTCGTGTACTGTAAAGTATTTTAGTCAAAAAGCGGAAGGTTGGCCGACATCCGACAAGTCAATCATTGCGTTTTGATTGAAACAATTCGACATTGCTTTACTTAAGTTACTTATTTCTATTGTATTTAATATAACTTTTGAATAAAGAGTTTAAATTGAATGAATTACAATTTGCAAAAACAAAGTTGTATCCGTAAGGCCCCATGACTCGAGAACGGATCGTCGGATTTGAGCTATCTTTTCTTTGTTGTGTTTGTCTACGCCTAAGGAAGGTTCATATGGCGACAAAATTGGAAAATTTGAACAGCAAATTGGAAAGTTCGTGAAAATTAATTTTCTATACATTTTGTACGGACAGTTTTTTTTTTAATTTTGATCGTAGTATACAGTGGGATCGTATTTGTCAAAACAAAAGCTATTTCGGAAGGATCAACAAAATTAGTTTCAGGTGGAAAGTGGAATAGTGAATTCTCCAAATTATTTTAGTCAAAGAGTCAATTTTGGGCGGGACAAAGTTCTCCGTGCACGCTAGTCTTTGTATAGATAGTTGTTCACACGTTTTTATTCAAATAAAAATACGCATACCTACTCCAAAACTAAAGTGACGGCTGGATTCACTAAAAAGTCATTGGATGTAGGTATTAGATCTTAAACATCATTAGAAGAATAAATAAGGAACTAGTCGCGTATCTCATGAGTCACGAGTCATGATGAATAAAATGGCTATAAGGAAACGCATTCAATGGGGTGAAGCGTGAAGTTAAAAAGAAATACGTCTGTACTATTGATTACGGCACTAATTTAATTTCCACAGAAGACTTACCTCCCGCAAAATAAAGAATTAGTTTGACTGAACGATGGAAGATACCTGTAGGCTTTTTTGTTTTTAGTTTATGGGTCAATAAGCGAAGAAATTGTTATTTCCGTTTTCTTTTTCAAAACATAATAAGCATTACAAATTAATTTGAAAATAGATGACGCTTTTTTGTTTACACGTTAGACATTCCTATGGAAATGAAGCTCTTCGCACAAGATGTCGCTCTTTTGTTTATATGTTTCTATGGAAAGGATTGTCATGTGCTTCTTTGCTAATCCGCTTTAAACCAGCTGCGCCTCTGCTGATTTGTAACATAATAATTATCTCGCAGAAGTATATGAAAATGACATTTCACCAGCATTCCATATTTAGTATGTCTATGCTTAAAATAAATAAAGATTTGGACATAAGCCTTCTTTTATCATGTAAGGTAGGTAGTCTTGATTTTTGAATAACGTGAATGTGAAGTTTGAAGTATGTAAACGATGGTTGAAATTTTTGGATTAAGCACGATATTCATAGTCCTTTGACTGTTTTTTCTGAACCAGCATCCAATAAAAGGGCGACGTAGGATTTTTGTATAAGGATCTGCAGACAAAAAAAGTAATCGGAAACGATTTGTAGGTTGAGAAAAAAAACACGCAAACGGAAAATGTCGACTAATTTTTTTTAAATAACCTTGTTCTTATTTATAACTGTAGGAAAATGTGTTTTGATGCATAAATTGATACAATATGGCAACGGAATTTATTTGTCGTCATCGGTTTTTTCTCTGATTGACATCTAGGATGCAAAACAAAAAGCAAAAAAACTATAGATTCAACATAAAAATATTAACATATGCAGGCAGACGAACAAATAATTATTTATTATTAATTTAGGGGAATGTGGCCTTAAATGGCACAACCTAAGCAAATTGCTCGATATCTAGGCCTTAAAGTAAAATTCACTTCAAGCTGCATATTCATAGAAAAGAATAACCAATTGTCCAGATAGTTTTGTAAAAAATTTAAAATATTTTCCAAAAAAGTTTAAAACAATTAATTTTCAAAACATCTACCCGTGCCACATATTAAAGGTCACTTGTATAAAATGGAATACTCGTGTGTAATTTTACCAAAGTAGAACAAATCCTGTTTAAAATGCTTTAAAAAGTTTTTTTTTTTTTTAAATAAAAACCTAAAAAATAATTAATAAAATACAAGTTAAACGCGGCCAATGTTCACGTCATAGAGCTCTAGGATTTCTACAGTTGCGATAAACAAGTAGTTAGCAAGTAGAGGAAGTAGTTAAACAAGTAGAAGCAACGCGGATTTCGGACGTTCAAGTGCATGTAAAATCGTGCTGGAATAAATTGTAGTTTTTTTTTAAGTTTTCATCACTTATTGTACCGCAAAACATTTTTAACGTGCCGCCAAAAAATGCCATAGGAACAGAACGGCGATGCAAGCCCTAAAGCTTCTAGCTCTGGAGGCAGTTCGGTTGGTGAAATGACAACTACTGAATTGCGAGACCTGATGATCAACACCATGACAATGTTGCTAGATGATAGGCTGAAAAACATGGCAACAAAAGCGGACATGGAGGGAATAAGTGGCGAGATGCAGGCTCTGAAGGAAGACAACGTAGCACATCGTAATAAAGTTCTTCAAATGGAAACCAGCTTTTCATCATTGGAGAGAAAAGTCGAGCACTTAGAGCGAAAAGTGATTGAAAGCAACATTGTGATGCATTTACCGGTCACCAATAACATTAATCCAGAAGTGAGGGCTAGGGAACTATGTCAGCAACTTCTAGACACTACCGATCCATCACTTATCGCAGAAACACGTTCCTTGCGACAGAAAAACAATATCGCAAATGTCATATTAAAATTTCGACATAAAGAGGATGTAGGGCGTATTCTCAGAGTGTCTTCCAAGTTACGCGGCACAGGCATTTCATATTTCAATGCATAGAGATTTCACAGAAGGTGCACGATATCGGAGAAAAAGAATGTTTAACATAAAAGCAGATATTTTGAAGAGAAACAAAGATATTAATGTAGAGGTGCGAGGACAAAAACTCAGATTGTGTGAAACAAACTTTTATTTAGTAGTAATAACATCTTGAGATGTGAGGGAAAGGAGACTTTTTGTGGTACGTCAATTCTCGACCAGTTGATTGCTGATAACACAAGAGTGACAGCGGAAAGACTCACAATATCTGAAGGTGGTAACACAAGCGGACGACAGCGGAATCAAAACCCTACAAAGGCGGCCACAACTTATGTAGGACATACGGCCGACCATGGGCTGCAGCTTAATATTTAACTTTAATGCCGTCTGCTCTGTTTATGTTGAAAATAAAAAACAAAATATAGGGGATATTCCCAGTATTAATAATGAAGAATTTTATCTTATAATGTCTCAGGGTTAAAAAATAAGAATTTGTTTGTAGATTTTTTTAATTTTATTAATCAGTTTGATATAATTTTTTTATGTGAAACACATGTCGAAAAAGGTAAATGTGAAAACTTCCAAGGAAAATTAAAAAAATTTGAATGTAAATGGATTCCAGCAACGAGAATACACTCTAAAGGAAGAGCGATTGGAGGAAGCTATATCGGATTCAAGAAAAATCTTGAAGGACTGAAATGCGAGATCAAGGATGTAGAGGAAATGACGTATCTGACTATTCAATGTGGGAAAGCCAAATACAGTTTATTGCCATCGTACTTAAACTGTAATAGCTGGGAGCAAGACTTTGAAAAACTTAACCAGTTAATAAATGAGATGAGTGATACTAACATGATGATAATCGGTGACTTAAATGCAAGAGTAGGTACCGAAAGCGGAGCTGAGAACAATTTGGAAGGCATAAGACGCCTCTCATTGGATACAACATGCAATGCAAGAGGTAGAAAGCTTATAGATCTTTGTGATTCTTTAGGTCTGCGGATCTTAAATGGTACAACTGCAAGTGATAAAAGGGGAAATTTTACCTTTGTTGGGAAGCAAGGAACAACGGTGATTGATTACTGTCTCAAAGGAAAGGCTTGGAGTGAATGCGTAACCGACCTGGAGGTAAAACCACTTCCCTACTCGGATCACCTACCTATGTTGGTTACATTTAAGCAAAACTGCACTGTAGAGAAGAAGACAAAGGATATGAAGGTGGTTCCGAAACTGATGTGGAGCTTTTCAAAGGCACCTTCTTACAGAATGATGTTGGATGAAAAGTTACCACTGCACGCAGATACTGGTCTCCTGGGAGTTGAAGCAAGCATCAAGAATTCCCATCCTGTCACTAGAAGGAATACTTATAACAAAAGGGAGTGCAAGAAACCATGGTAAGACGAGGAGTGCGAGAGAGCCAGACAAGGTTCGTTCGCTTGGCTTAAAGCGTTCAGAAAACACAGTGGACGATTTACCAGGGATGAGTATCTCAATTCCAACAAAAAGTACAAGATGTTGTGCGTCAAAAAAAGGGAAAAAAACTACCAACAGGAAGCAGAAAAAGTGGCACTCTGTAGAAATGCAACAGAATTTTGGAAGCAAATAAGGTGTGTAAATGGAAGAAGATATGTTATGGGCAAGGATCTTAGCCCTAACGCACTGAAGGAATATTTTGAAGGACTACTGAACCCAACAACTAACGTCGTAAACTTTCAATTTGCTCCACCTGGAGTTAGCAATGATATTCTAGATGATCCTATAAACATCCAAGAAATAAAGGAAGCGGTGTGTAGTTTAAAGGATGGTAAAGCAGCTGGTTCGGATGGAATCCCATCGGAGTTTTACAAGTATGGCACAATGGAGCTCATTGAGAGGTTAAGGTCGGTGTTCAATAATATTTTTGAGAATGGAAACATCCCGACGAGGCTAAGGGAAGCATTGATTTTTCCGATTCATAAAAAGGGTGATACAGCCGATCCGGGTTACCTACGATATCTCGAAAAAAAAAATCTCGAAAGCTAAAATTTCGAATGCAAAAATCTCGAAAAAAATATCTCGAATTAAAAAAATCTCGAAAGCAAAAATCTAGAAACCAAAATCTCGAATAACAAAAATCTCGAAAAAAAAAATCTCGAATTAATATTATTTTTTGAGACAATGGTAACATTTTGCGCGCCCAAAATTCTATTCTCTCAACAACAATCAACCACGTGCAGTTTTGATATTTTTTTACTTTGTATAGGTAGTTGTATTTATGTATATATTCGATTTTGAAATTACTAATTTGTTATAATGAATTATCTGTTAGTTTTGTTTTGTTAAATTTTGATATTTTGTGATTGTTTTTCAAAGATGAATAAATTATTTAATAAACGGAACATACAATTTTATGTTTTATATGAATTTTAGCTCTTTAACTAGAAGCAAAAAAAAATCTCGAATTCGCTTTTTATTTTCGAGATTTTTTCGAGATATAGTCTTTCGAGATTTTTGTACATTCGAGATTTTTGTGCATTCGAGATTTTTGCATTCGAGATTTAAAAAAAAAAAATTCGAGATTTTTAGCATTCGAGATTTTGTCATTCGAGATAACGTCATGATCCCAGCCGATCCACAAAACTATCAGGGGATTTCGTTTCTTAACGCTTCTTACAAAATTTTTAGCAACATCTTACAGAGGCGGCTGAATAAATGGATTAGAGCAAATAGTCTACTAAAAGAATTTCAAGCTGGATTTAGACCGGGGTACTCCACCGTAGATCACATATTTGTCCTTACCAGCATGGCAAAGGCCTTCCTTACAAAAGGCAAGAAGTTATATGCTTTTTTCATTGATTTTAAGGCGGCATTTGACTCCATTAACAGGGGTGCATTATTGTATAAACTATATAATATGGGAATGTCGATTAAATTTGGAAGATTGATAGAAAGCCTTTATGAAAATACCTTAGCAGCTGTATGGGATGGAGAGGGACTTTCAGAGTGGTTCTGTACCTTGACGGGAGTAAGACAGGGATGTGCACTAAGTCCCAGCTTGTTTGCTCTATTTATTGAGGATCTAGTAGATTTTCTGCCAGGAGGAGTGGAGTATGCGGGTGTGCATATTAAAGCCCTTATGTTCGCGGATGACGTAGTGCTATTGGCTCATTCTCCTAAGAGCTTACAGCTTATGATCAGTAGACTACAGGATTATTCTCGATTGTGGAGCATGGAAGTCAACCTCAGTAAGTCCAAGATTATGATATTTAAAGAAGGTGGAGGTAGAAATGGTCGCAATGAAAAGTGGAAATATAACCAGGAACCGATTGAAATGTTAAAGGTATTCAAATACCTCGGAGTTTACATCACTAAAAATCTCAATATGGAGTACCATCTCAAGGAGAAGCTTGCTAAGTCCAAAACTGCCATCAATACGGTATGGAGGAACTGCTTCAGCAATAGATACTTGACGTATAGCAGTAAGTATAGAGTCTTTGAAGCGGTGTCAAAGTCAATTATGTTTTATGCGTCACAAATCTGGGGCGGCAAACAGTATGACTGTGTTGAAAAACTCTTAAGATTTTTTATTAAAAGAATTTTTAATCTACCCTCAAACACGCCTAACTATTTGCTTATGCTTGAGACCGGATTATCACCACTGTATATTGAGACGCTGAAAATACAGGTTGATTATGTCCTTAGAACTCTGGCTATGCCGGACAACCGATTACCAAAGATACCTGTCCTGCATACAATTCGCTCAAAAACAAGCTGGTACAGAAAATGGCTGGAACTAGCCGAAGGATGTGGAGTAGCACTTACCGAACATGACATCGGAAACTGGAAACCAAAATTATATAAGCTTATTAGCAAGGTGGATGAAAACATTCGACAACGTTTTATTGAGGAGGCTTTGGGATCCGTACACCGTGGAATCTACACACAACTGGATTATAACCTTGGACACAGAAACTACTTTCAAGATACAAACAAGAGGGAGGAAATTTCGATGATGCTGCGGTTGCGGGGTGAGCTATTAAGGTTAAATTATGTTCCTCATCGTAACGACTTGCCGATTAATTGCAACCTGTGTAATTTAGAAGAGCGAGAGGATGTATTCCATTTTTTGGGTAAATGCCCTATCCTACGAGAAACTAGGCGAGATGTCTTGGGATCAGAGTTTTTCTCGGAAGAAGAAATGACTGCACTTCTCAACGAAATGGATGTTAAAAAATTGTTTACATACTGCACAATATCATTAAAATATAGAGACAATATTAATAATGAAAACTTTTAAATTTCGCTTAATTTTTTTTGCTTGTACTTGTATACTATAATTATCTTTAAACCAATCAGGCAGACGGCAAAGCCATGCAAAACGATTTTGTTAATATGTATATATAATGTAGGTAATACTTTTGGTTAATTAATAAAATCTAAAAAAAAAATCTACAAGTTAAAAATAATTCATAGGTGCGCAAAAAAAAAATGGTGGTGGATGTTTTTTTTTTTATATAGTAGCTATATACTGAAATCTGAAACGTAATATTGCACAACTGGCATCTATTAAGTCAACACAAATAGTTTTAGGCCACCTTCCCCCAAAAATTTAATAATAAAATTGGTTTTCGTGTATTTTTGGAAATTATTGTTTTTTTTACATTGGTTTTGCGTTTTTAATTTTGTTATTATTGGATCTGTAGAAAAAAAAAAAAAAAAAAAAAAAAACTGAAAGTAAATAGTAAATTGGGTTTTAGGATTAGGCCTTCCGTACATGATGCAGCTTTTAGTGTTGTATTTCCTCTATTAGAAAACAGTCTTGCACTTTATATATCTAAATGGATCTCCAATTTATTAAATGAGTTTTGGTTAGTCCTTGTTCTTACTCAAGGTGTTTATCAATTTCGCTGAAAGATGTCTATTTCAGTATTTGGATAAACGCCCTGTCCATTTTCGAACATCACCCAGCAACCAAATACTTCCAAAGAGCAGCAAATTTAAAAACCTAGTGCACTTTTATTTTGTTAAAGTCGGCTGTGAAAAGATAATTTGCAAAGGGCAAAGATTTAAAAAAAAAAGTAGTTGGCGCAAAAGGTCCGGAGGGACCCTAGGCCTAGCTTCCCACAACCATTCGCTTTCTGTGAGTTTTTCATTTGTGGAATGAATGGAAGGTATCAACAATTTTATGCCGACTCCAAACGGCTAATTGAGAAGCTCTTTTCAGGACAGTTATACTCTCGGATGTTTGTCAGACATTCGCGAGAGGTGGCGCAGTGGAAAAAACCCTAGTAGTAGTAGTCCAACACACTAACCACTAAGCCACTGCGATAAGATTTACTATAGGAATGGAATATTTACAAGATGGGAATAAAGTGAGCTACTGACACCGGAATATATCCAGCCTGCTGTTCTAGAGGGGCAAGCAAATGCGTTATGCCCTCCAGGTTGGGGGTTGTAAAATTGCAAAGTACCTATATCTATACTATACATGTGCGCTGTACTTGTCACAAAAAAAATTGATTTTCGTATACACCATCGAGTATTGACCCTTAAAAATTAAGCTACAGAGAAAGCAACATACGATTTTAGAAACTATAAACTCTCCACGTGAAAGATTTTGGAAAAGGAATGTGTCACCATTTTCTGAGAGCTTATTGATTATTGAAATTTAAAATTAAATAACACAATCCCCGATATATTCAAACACAATTTATGCCATAACATTTTTATATTTTGTATTTTTCGTTGCAGCAGAAGGTGCTTTCAAAAAACTTAAACCCGAACCAAATAGTGGACTTTCATCCGTATCCGGTGGTGTTACATCACCCGGAAGTGGAGTCTCGTCATTAAGTCAGCATACAGGCCATACCCCCACAACAGCATCCTGCCCGACACCGGCGAGAAGAAGGCATAGGACGACATTTACACAGGTTCATTAACTTTTGCCATATTTTTTAATCCAATTAGCATTAATTTGGTTAAGGAATTATTTTGGCCAAATCAGCCCTACCAGTCCCTACGTCTGACTGTCTTGCTGTAGGGAGGACAGCGAACATTTTGTTTATGGTGTCGCCAGTTCCTTCATCTATTAACTGCTTAGGAAAATTATGGCGAAAGGAGTAGCTTCAGTAGTGCCTGGTTACACTTGATATAAATTTGCCATCTCATGAAGATAGGTAGAGTAAAATGAGTTGTACAATGTACATAGCAAAAATCAAATACGTCACATAAATTAGAACAAAAGATATTCCTTGCAATTTTGCTAAGATGTATATTATCAAGTTTAACCTAGTTTGGAACTTTAAAGGGAATATATAAAATTTTGTTAAATATGTACAAAAAAAGAAGAGAAGAAAACACTGCTGCCACCGAAGATAGCTATAGCTATATTTTGCATCAGTAGTTTCCAATGACGTTTTTGTTTATAATTAAGAAACCGACTCCAAGAAAGCTAGCTATAACAACAGCAGTAAGTTAATAAAATTAATAAAGACTAGATAAAAATAAAAAGTTAAAGACAAAATATAAGGAAGTATGCAACTAAATTTTATTTATTTAATAAATTTTGATAAAATTAAAAAAAAAAACATTGAAGTAAATTTGTTTTCTATTTCTATTCTATTTTTAATAAACAATAAAAAATAACCCAAAATTTGTGTTTTCGCAAAACTCTAGTTTTTTTACCATGGTCACTTCTTATACATTAACGTAACTTCGAGGTTCTCCGAATTCGATTTAAATTCCGAATATCTTACCTGGAGAAGAAAATATCGTTCCCAAGTTGTATTCAGATAGGTATTTTAGAAGTTTAAATTATTATAAAGAATCTTTCATTAGCGACTTGACAACTTCAAACTTTCAGTGAGAACGCTTAAGCCGATTACCGAACTGTCAATGTCAAAATATTTAGTATCAGCATTTTCACCATGGTGAAGGAACACGAAGGAAGAACGTTTACAAATAATTAAAATTTACTACCGAAATTCCGAGTTGGTGATCGCAACTTTAAGAGCTTTAGCCAATTTTAAAGCTTTTATTTTTTAAACGGATTCGTCAATAAGCAAAATATGCATTATTAGTCAGGTGATAAGTTCAAGTTCTTCATGAAACAGCACTTCATCCGCAAAAAACTCACTGTTTGGTCTGTCACTGGTCCGGACCTGCCGCCTTTTTGCACCAAACGCACTAGAGTGGCAGATACATATTTTGCTATAACGCCCTTATTTTTAGTCGCAACTGCCTCGGTTGTGTACCAAAAGTTTGCTTTGTTTTTTTTTGTTCAATTTGTCAGTGAAAAAAGCCATTAAGCTAAAAATATGGACTGCCCCCCTTTTGATGTAAGGTCCTCAATTACTGTCATGTTACGGTGAATGGTATTCACTACAGAGACATGTCAGAACGTTATTTACTTGCAGTAGCCTACACGATCGGTCCAATTTTTAAGCACATTATAGATTGTGTGCAGCTGTATTTCACCAATGGCTTCACGAATATTGTCCTTTAAAGCGTCAATTGTCTCTGGCTTGTCGGCGTAACACTTATCTTTTACGGCACCCCACAAATAATAGTCCAACGGTGTCAAATCGCAGCTAAGAGGTGGCCAAACGACATCAGCTATGCGGCTGATAATGCGATCTTCAAAAACAGGGCGCAAAACATCGAGTGTAGCTTCGGCTGTGTGGCACGTAGTGCCGTCCTGTTGAAACCAAATGTTGCCAATATCCTCCTCTTCAATTCAATCGGACTTTGTATGGCGTCATACCAAGGTCTTTATGCAAAATTCATCTCAATGATGTCTCCGAAATGTTCAATTGTTGAGAACGACGGTGAATTGATGTTGATGGCGCTTCACGCACACTTTTTGCCACAGCAGCAATTTTCTCGGGTGAACGTACTGTTTTTGGCTTTTCACGCTTTGGTTTATCGATGAGGATGCCACTTTCTTTCACTTTTTTCACAAGATAACGAACATACGGAACTGACGGTGCTTCTCTTCTTCCAAAATCCGTACGCAATTTTCGCACACATTCTGCAACATTACCATGATTTTCAAAGTAATGTCGCAATATTTCCCAGCGTTGTTCAAGCGTATACACAACCATATTCGTTCAGCGGAAGGATAAAACTCATTATCTGTCAAATCAGACATGAGCTAAGTGTTACCATTCGCGAAATAAGCACTAGTTGAAAAAAAAGTTAGATGGCGGACCCTTTAGTTCCTCTTATATGTGGTCTCCGATTGGGCTTCTTCACATTCGCTCTCAGATTTCGTGTGTCTAATCGAACATTAAAACGTCAATTGATCTTTTTTTGTTGATATATTTGTGTATATTTGTGCGATCTGAACATGTGTAGAATTTGACACTTTTTTATGCGTTTTTCGTTAACTTTTTAAATTGTATACTAAAACATTCGAAATTTTCGCCAAGATTGATTTCTAAACATTTGAACATAAATAATTAACAAAAATATATTTGTTAATTATTTATGCAATGCGATGCAATGCGTTTCTTTGCAGTTGAAAAAATTCAAAACTCCAATAGTTATCAAACTCAAACACACTTACATACATATTCCTAAATTGGAACCAACTCTGAGAACTCCAGATTTGCAATTGTTGGCGAATTTATTTATTACCGCGATAATGGTTGAATCGATTTGGTTCAGCCAGATTTTCTAAGCTAACATAAGCATAATGTGGGCATGTGGAAATTCTCGCCTCTGCCATTCGATCGAATACATCCAGCAACATTGTACTTAACCATGAAATCCATGACCGTTGTAATTTTTTTTTTTTAAATCGTGGGGAATGCTTTTACGCTTGTTCGAAGTTTGCACGATGGTTGATTTGTGCTTGGATATGATTAGTGGGATGGGAATGGGTCATTTTATTCAAATATGACATCATTTGGTGGAAGCCGTTGCACTGTTAGGTGTATGCGAGGAAATGCCTTGATTGCGGTAAGGGCAATAAGAAGTGATAAAAGCAATAACTGCAAAAGAAATAAAATCAAAGCTTGTGAAATGCTGTCGCGAAAAACTAAGTGTTCTTGGCACTCAGTATAAGGTATTGCTCTGCTGGGTTCCGGGACATGAAGGCGTTCCTGGCAACGAGAAAGTGGACGAATTATCTAGACTTGGTTCGAAAGCTGTATCAGAACAAGCTGATCCCTCTTCGAATATCCCGCCTTGCTCACTCAAGCCTGAAGCAGGGAGAAAGGCGACAAGAGAGGCGATCGCTAGAGGGCCTGCACTATAGAAACCCCAACCTTCAATGAAGCCAGAACCGAGAGTGTCATACGAAAGGATAGAAGATCCCTTTCCACCCTCGTAGGAACCCTACTGGGGCACAACACTCTGTGGTATCACATGCGAAACAATTACGCTAGACGGAAGAAGAACTTTGTAAAGGCTGCGGTGATGAGGAAGCTCTTGACACAACTCACTTCCTATGTCATTGGGCAGGTCTCCCAACACAATTGACACAGATTCGTAGGAAGACACTTCTTCCACGACCTAGACGAGCTTTCCAGCACGAGCTTTATCAAATCCATACAGGATGATTTACATGCAACAACACTGTGAATACTTTATCACAGGTACTTGTTATAAACAGGGTTATTTTGGTTAAGGGACATCCTTTTCAACAATTAGCATCACAATAGGTCAATATTGACCTGAGTGTGGCACGGAGTACTCCACGTCAACCCGCTTACCTTCACCTAATCTAACCTAAATGCCTTGATTGCGGCTTAACTTCGTGCAAAAGCGATCGTTATTGCTGCGGTGGACATTCAATGGCAAAGACGACATTCAATGGCCCAATATTAACGCACCGAAAACAAATTGTATGCCAGTGCGAAAGCATAACGAAAGGCAGCTTGATTTAAATTGAAAGGTGGTGCACGTGTCCTTTGGTCTTCACGTCGAATATGTTTCCACGTTCACCTGGATCAATAGGTACGAATCGAATGGAAAATAATCAAATCGCAAGAAAACGGTTAATGATTAAAGTGAATTTCTGTTCATGCAACTCCAGATTTGATGTACCGATAAACTATAGAGCAAATTTTCTATATTAATTCATAGATCAATTTTTGATGTGAACATTATTTTTTGTTTTGTAGAATTAAATAAGGTTAGGTTAGGTTAAGGGATGACCATCCAATCCATCACAAGGACTCAATGCACCTTCTAGGAGTCACAGTCAATTCAGGAATCACATGGCAGAACCACATACCCTATATCGCAAAATCGGCGTCCGCAAAGTTGAGCTACCTATTTAAAGCAAAGAGGTACTTTAGCCCAAAGCAACTTCTCCTTCTCTACAAAGCACAGGTTAGACCAGGCTTGGAATATTGTTCCCATATATGGAGCTCGGCCCCAAAACATTCACTTAACCTGCTTGATAGCATACAGAGACGAGCAGTTCGACTCATTGGAGACCCTACACTCACATCGAATCTACAACCGTTGGTGCGCTGACCTATGCTTGTTCTATAGGTACTTCCATGGTAGATGTTCTGAGGAACTCAAAGACATTATCCCTCGAAATGCAACTTTTGGGCGCCCAACAAGACAGGCTGCTAATGCTCATGACCATACAGTACACTTGACACCCACGAGGACATCAACTTTCAAAAACTCCTTCTGTTACAGGACAAGCAAACTTTGGAACTCGCTTCCTGGGGATATATTTCCAGAAGACTACAATTTGCAGCAATTTAAGTGCAGAACAAACATACATCTGCAGGCATCTCGGGGCGCTGTTGAAGCGTTATAGGTTCGCCTTTCCCGGGAGAAGTATATAAAAAAAAAAAAAAAAAAAATTAGCGAAGGGATCTTGACCTCCATTGCGATTCCCTTCATATAGGTAACTAGAAGACCCAGCCACGCGTTGCTGTAGCTTAGGTCGTTTGAATTATTTATTTATTTATTTTTTTTTTTGATTGTGAGGTGCCACAACCCGTTTTCCTATAAAATAAGGTATCCAAGCAGCTATATAAGCAGCCACAAAATTCTATTGAAATCGGTTGTGTGGTTTCGAAAGCTCCAACTATCGGGTCCAAAAGCAGTATATCTTTCAAAAGGGAACCACCCATATACATCTACAAAATGTTATTGTTATCGGTTAAGTGGTTTCAGAGATCGAAAACAGTGCCACCTATCCGGTCCAAAAGTATCTTGTCTTTTGTCTGAAATACATGAGTCCGAACAAAAAAAAATATGAAAATCGATCCAGCGGTTTTCGAGTTATAACGTCATCGAATTTCACCCCGAAGTAATTACATATAACTAGTACTCGTATTATTATAACTCTTTAATAATTTGCAATAAAAAAATAATGCGACTATAAATTTAGTTATAAACTATCCTATCTCTCAAGTTAGATCAAACTATACACAGTGTGCAAAATTTTATAAAAATCAGTTCAGTACCTAGTTTAGGTTTCCATCGCAGAGGAACAACGTGACACCAAATTTTTATATAATTAAGAAAATGTTACGAAAAATATAATATTGTAGCATAAAGCATGAACCACATCGAACCACATTCGGCTAAATTTGTTTATTATTGCTTCGGGAAATTATAAATAATGTAAACTTAAAAACAGCTTGGAAGTAGTTTATGGTATCAAAGTAGGTAATATCACAACCACCTAAAACAAAAACCTTGAACTCAATATGTATTTACACCACCACAGGTCCTTCATCGCACGTAATCAGCCATTTGCGCATTTCCTCCAACTCGCATACTTCACTTTCGTTTCACTTCGGAGAAAACGCAGTTTTTGTTCAAATGAATGTGCTTGTGCGATGTGCGCCACCCAACAACCCCAAAGCAGAACAACAATTAAAAACGACGGTTACTGATTGATAAGTTTCGATAATTATAATTTCTTGTTTTGCAAGTTATAAACTATCCTATCTCTCAAGTTGGATCAAACTGCACACAGTGTGCAAAATTTGATTAAAATCGGTTCAGTAGTTTAAGATTCCATCGCGGAGCAACCTGTGACACGTGATTTTTATTGTAGTTATGGTTCATTATTTTGGCTATAATGGCTTACACATAAGATATAGATATATACTGTGGCGGGCTTTTTTGTAGGACTATTTAATACCATGTACCCACCAATGTTATTTAGTTAAATCAACTTGATTTTGCTAGATCATCTCATAAATTACGTGATTTAGGGCGACTTGCACCAACCTCATTTGACAACACTATTTATTTGTTTATCCAATGTTTAGTCCTATTCCTTAGATTCAGTAAAAATTGCGTTGCAGGACGGCACTTATTCAGTTAAAAAAAAAAATAATAGTAGGCGTAACAGGTCCGGAGGGACCCTAGGCCTAGCCTCTCACAACCATTCGTTTTGTGTGCGTTTTCATTTTCGGAACGAATGGAAGGGATCTACTATTTTATGCCGACTCCAAACGTCATCGTCTCGTATGTTTGTCAGACGTTCGCGAGAGGTGGCGCAGTGAAAAAACCCAAAGTTGGAATTTGGGTTTTTGCAGGATTCGAACCTCGAACCCTCGCTTAGTAGTACAACACACTAACCACTAATGCACTGCGCCTACACTTATTCAGCTATCCATTGATAAATTGATGAATATTTATCCATTTTCGAAAGGCTGGATAGTGGTGCCCAAACTTCAAATACCCGGTAGTTTGACATTAAATAAAAAAAAAAAAATATGTATACCTATATATATTCATAATTATATCGATAGTGGATTTCAATTTAATTTCGGACATTCATTCAATTCATTTTTATAATAAAGCAACATTGGAAAGAAAAATACATTTTAAAAGCTTAATTTTTTTCTTTGATGGTTGCTTCATGTTTTTTTTATATTACTGTACTTTTTTATATAGGAAGTACAAAATAAAATAAAAAAACAAGTTGGTAGTATTGCGAAAATTAATATAATCTAATGTCGTTTTCCATTGGGCGCAAAAAAAACACTTTTTTTTAGAGTCAGAGCAATTTTGCGAATCTCGATATCCGAGCGAGATTCATACACCTATTTGCACTAACACCAAAATGTTTGTCGTTTGTCAAACTTTAAAGTGTGTTTACTTACGTTTTTAGACGAGAAGTCTGTGAAAAATAGAGAAAAAAATACATTTGGCCGCTGTAATGTATATTAGCATAAATTGAATGGATTCTTATAAACAAAAATTACAATTTAGAACAGCTGACTTTTAAATCACGCACCACCACAAAGGCAAAGAAAGAAAAATCTCGTTTTATGTTCCATTGGGCACGAAAAATCTGAAATCTTAGAGCAAAATCTCGAAATCCCAATGGAAATCGACATAAGGTTACTTATCCAGACAGAATTTCGAATTAGTGCAACGCAAATCGGGGCCTCTGACGCCTCTACGATGTTGTTTAGTTAAACATCGCGTAAGGATTAACGCAGCCTCTACGTGGCTCTCCTAAAATTGTTATTTATAAACACTTTTCCTCGATAACTTTACTAAACGAGGTTTGTGTCTAAAAAGGTAAGAATTTCGATAAACTATTACAGAAAACACTGAAATCTATTACTTTTTGCTCTGAAACCAACATCAGCTGTGATTAGCTTAGTACCTAAAATCATTTGACACACAAAAAAAAAAAAAAAGAGAAATTATCCTGCACAATCCCGAAATGTCTCCGAAGGGACTGCTGAAATATACACCTGCTATCATGTTATCAATGTGTCTTCCTATATCTTATCCATGTAGGTACCTACCTCGTCCAATTCCACCAATCACCACCAAATCTAATGCCTGGCCATAGGTAGACATTATTCACACACATCCTGAAACATTAGGTATAATTTCTATTTTATAATTGCATTTGCAAACGAAATTCGTGTGCAGCCCTAAAGCAACGTTGCTTAGTTCGAAAAATGTTTATAAATCACACTTTCCTGCGTAAGGGAATTTTAGAGGGTGCATAAAGATAAGCAGACTCTGCGGTGAGTTTATAAATAAAGCTGTATTTGTTTATCTTGGGTTATCCAGTATCTTGGTGCAAGTGGTCCTTATACGTCTTTAAATTTTTATTACGTAACTGTCATCGCAAATCCACACAAAATAAAATCGAACATACCCAAATAAAATCAAACATACCTGTTATTATGTTCAGCACTTCTTTCAGCAAACGAAAAAAAAAAACACACAAAACAAACTGTCAAAATTTAATTTTCTTTGTGATTTGGTGAGTTTTGGTATTTTTATTATTAAGTATATTTTATTTCAAATGTTTTATTCTTGGCAGGTATGGCAACAAAACCAAAAAAAAAGGATGTTACGATACCTATTGAAAGTTGGACACCTAATGTCAAAGTTGACGTAAATGTCAGACTAAAACACTCAAAGTTCGGTGGAGACGCGTTTCGTGATTTATAAATCACTTTGGCTAAATCACGTTGTTGGGTACATGGTATAAGATAAACATTGGCACACGCCAGAATAGCTCGCAGATGGTAGATTTTTGTCTACTTACTTAAAATTTTGGACAATTCTCACAATATCTTTATAAATTGTAGCCTATGTGTTATTCTGATGTATAAGCTATATTATTGTAAAATTTCAATAAAATCCATTCAGTAGTTTTTACGTGAAAGAGTAACAAGCATCCAAACAAACTTTCGCGTTTATAATATTAGTAGGATTAAACAAATTTCAAAACAATGAAAGTTAAAGTCATGCTTATGATCATGTAAAATAAAGTAATAGTAAACAAAATTAGCCGCGATCCAATATTCCTGATGTACGAAATTAACACATTGTCATCGATTCAAATTTTTTCCATCCCAAAAAAATCATATTTTTCTAAATTTAGCATATTGATGATCAAATAAGAATAGAAACTGACGAAATCAATAAGTAATATAATTTTAAACATTTTAAATATTTAGTTTTATTTATTTGAAGTGGCACTCTCCGTTTTCTTTCTGTTTTTTTTTTTTTTTTTGTAAAGTGCGGTTCCCCATACAAACTTTCATATCTTTTTGTTTTTTTGTTATACGTTTTCAATAGGTATTCTGCTATTCGGGGCGGAGGCGAATCCAAAAAATCAGAGATAATCAATATCGGTCCAGACGTTCTTGAGTTATAAATGGTGCAACTAACCCGACAAAGTTTTATTTATATGAAAGATAAATATTTAGAAATCAATCGGGACGCAAATTTCAAACTATATAATATATACCTTAAAGAAAGTGATGTTAGTATCTTATCTTATAACTCAAGAAAGCCTGGACAGATTTCGATGATTCGCAACAATTCGGACTGGTCTCCGGCCAAACAAGAAGAATATAAAAGAAAATTCCCAAAAAATCCCCGACAAAAAAAAAATTATAAAGAAAATTAATTTTCCCATACATTTGGTATGAAGCGAGTGACGTTAGTTACAATGCTTATAACTCAAGAACGCCTGGACCGATTTCAATGATTTACACCAATTCAGAATGGCGGCCGAACAAGAAGACTATCCAAGACCATTCCCGAAAATAAATTATGAAGAAAATTAATTTTCCCATACATTTTGTATGGAGCGATTTTGCGACACCATCTTCATGATATTTTACGACTTTTGTTTGTTGTGGTATGTTCAGGTCAATCAAATATGTGTAAAAATACGTGAGTAAAGGCAGTATTCGAGATTCAGGCTCTTGATAATTAAGATCTGGATGTTTTTTCAATCTTGAATTCCCATGTTTCTAATGTCGTTTTCCATTGGGACCCCCAGTAATCTTTTTCAGATCTCAGATTTTACGCTGCTCATGGAACATGCAACGAAATTGATCTGCTTTTGTACATTAGTGCGTTACTTGACAAAAATAAAAGCTGTTATGGAAATCGACTTGAAAAATGTTTCCCCTGTTGTAGATACAAATGAAGTATTTATGGTGATTTGTAGTCTTCAGATGACGAGGAAATAATAATTCTCCGAAATCATATCCATATTTATGTATTTCGTTATTTTGGTTTTCACGAAACTTTGCGTATTTGTCTTGAAAGACAACTTCTTAAAATGACGTTAAACAGCTATGCAAATTATAGTAGTTATTGTCGTAGTATGTGAAAATCTGAAAAAAATATCGATGTCTGCAAACAGTGATCCGAATCGAAAAAAAGATTGATTTTTTTTCCCAATGAAACATGAACAATAATTTAGATCAAACAAAAAAGATTCATTTTTTGTCCCAATGGAAAACGACATTACATGGTCAATTCTATGTGGCGAGCCACGTGTTGGCAAACCTATGTACGTGTACGCACTATACATATATCTAATAGAACAAAAAATGTAGTGTACCATAAAGCACTTGAGTGAAAAAGCGGCAGGTTGACCGACACGTAAATCATTGCAATTTGATTGAATAACATCGACAATGTTATTCTTATTACTATTGTATTTAACATAACTTTTGAATATAATTGGCTTGAATTAAACCCATTAGTTCAAATGAATGTAGTGTTCGTAAGAGATCCGACTTTGCTTGCCTCAAATCATCAAATCTGTGGCGCTATGTGGGAAACGTCAGCTGATAGCAAACATGAGAGTTGCATTGCTGAACGATCAATCTGCTCCAGATTTTCCGAAGCAATTGCTGACTATCGGTAATGGTCGTGTTCCTCATGTCGGCGAATTGAGCGGATTGATTTTATTTCCTTCAAAATTTTGCAATTTTGTCTCGTCGAAAGACGAGCATATCAACAAAGCATTCCCGAACATCATATCTAACCACAAAAATAACGAAGTAATTATAAATAAGCGAGTAATTTTAGCGGCTAAGAATAAAAATATGGATGACTTACACTTTCTAATTCAGGATCAGATCCTTGGTAGGCAATTTGCATTCATTCAAATCTATTAGCAACCAACTATCTAACTGAGTTTGTAAACTCCTTGGATATTCCTGGCTTACCACCGCACAATTTACAACTCAAGGTTGGCTCGGTAGTCATCATGCTTCGAAATCTAAATCAGCCAAAACTACGCAATGGAACGGGTTTGATGATAAGAAAACTGATTATCAATGTGTTTTAAAGAAGGAAGTTCTCATTCCGAGGCTACCGATGATCCCAACCGATGTGCCCCTTCCCCTTGAGTTTAAACTATAATTCAATTTCCGATTTGTCTTGCATTCACCCATTCACCATGACGATTAACAAATCACAAGGTCAATTGAGTTTTGTGTTCTGAAATTAAAAAACACATTTTTTTGCCCATGGTCAATTGTACATGGCATATATTCACGCGTCGGTAAACCATCCACTTTATTTGTTCTTCCGCCTGATAACAAACCGAAAAATATTGTGTATCACAAGGTGCGTCAGTTAAGATAATAAATCCAAATATAAACCAATGCAGCTAAATGCATAGCTTCATCAAAGCAATTGTCTTACTGGTAAGCCATTAAAATACTTGATTTTTGTATTTTTATTGAATTTTTTATTTCCTAATGTACTATTGAACTTAATAAAAATACATAGTAAATTAAGTTAAGTGAAAAGGTATCATTAAATTTATTGACTGTTAGGCGGCACGAAGTTCGCCAGGTCAGCTAGTGTTTTAATATGAAATTTATCCAGTAATTTTAAAACGCTTTGAAAAGTCGCATGAATATCAAAACATAGAAGTGTTTCAAAGTGCAAAGAGTAAGTGACGTTTTTATGTTCGGTTAAACACACACACGACATCTGAAATTAAATAACGAATATGCCGGACGCGATGAATAAAGTAGGTTTACTTTTTATTTTTGATATTTCTGTCTGACGGCTTTCACAAATTGAAATAAATGTCGTTTTTCATTGGGCAAAAATAAGCTTCCGGGAAAGCCCAGACGGTAAAATTGTCTTCTAAAATCGTTCCATTGGCTCAAAGAATACTTTTCTGGTGATTCTAAGAAGAGAATATCACTTTTAGAACCGGTGCCGACCCCCAAATGAAATTAAAGGAAAATTACATAAGTGCATATATTATGGTTTGAAACTTTGAAACGGCCATTAAATACAGTTCATCTGAAAAAAATTCTGTGTGTGAAATTAATAGGCAAAAAGTATTTCGTTGAACTGATTTTGTTGCACTAAAAACTTCCACTGATTTTTATTGAGGTGGAGTAATGTCGGAAACCAAATCCTATAAAATCAACGCAAATTCGGTGAGTGATATTGGGTTAATATTGCCATTACGAGGAGGAGATAACAGCAAACGCTTTTAGCTGTAAACATTGGGCCTTATACAAGGTGGCGCAAAAGTTATCCTCCTATCAGAAAATGCTATACATTTTGCGATAGCCCCTAATGTCAGTTCTGTTTTGACATTTGTGTAGTAAACACATGCGAAATACACGTTAATAAACAATGTTACGCTACACTGCTCCAGATCCACAATCCACAAGAAGAATCAAAGTTTTTCATTTTTTTTTTAAATTACTGCCAAAAAACATCGGAAGGTTATTTTTGCGCCACCCTGTACTAAATCACAATGGGTAATTTTATATGAGAACAAAAAATACCGAGAAAACCTACTATAAAAAGAACCAATAACCCTAATACTTGACAAATGAAAGCTATCCAAGCACACATATAGAATAATATATAAAGCTAATGGCTCGTTCAGGCGTCTAAAATTGTTTGCCGTTTTTATTCATCTCCTTTACTGCCGCATTCCGAGTTTGTAAGGAACCAAGCATTGGCTGGACACGGTCACGTTTCTATTTTTGCATTTATTACTCTGTCCTCTCATTATAATAACAGACAAGCAAAGTGAATGCCAATGAATGCCTGATAAAGTATTTATATTTTCTATTACCTTTTTATATGTACACTTCGTTTCCATGTTGAAGGACCTTTTGCATTTGTTTCAAGGGTCGATAATGAACTCCATCTGAGTTTGGATATACGTATACCCGAGAAAAATATCGATGTCCTTGAAATAGCCACCTGCATCACTGTTGAAAAAAAGGCTTACAATTGTACTGATTTCTGTATTTGATTTATTTCACTTACTGATTTTGTTCACCCCAAAAATTAGACCCATAATATTCAGTCATTACACCCGAAAATTAATTCATTTTTAAACATATCGGCGTTTAATCCGATTGAATTTTTAAACTCCACTGCGGAGACCACTTTAAGTGTTTTAACTCGGGTAAAACTCAATTTCATAATATTGACATTTCTTCTTTCAGGAAATAAGTAAAAGTGAAATAGAATGGTAAAATGTAGCAAGAAGCTATAAAAATTGAATTCATTTGTAAAGTGTATGAAATTTTGATGGTTTCGGTTTTACTTACTTACTTAAGGTGGCGGTACAGTCCGGGGTGGACCAGGGCCTCAACCAATACGTCTCTCCAGTTAGCGCGATCTTTGGCTAACTGCCTCCAGTTGCGCACTCCAAGTTGGTTGAGGTCCCCTTCCACTTGCGCGCGCCACCTAAGACGAGGTCTTCCTCTACTACTGAATCAAAGACTCTCCGGGCCGGAGCGTTGGTGTCCATTCGCTCTACTTGTCCTAACCATAAGACGACTAATGCGTACTTTTCTGACCAGGTCGATGTCGCTGTACAGCTCGTAGAGTTCGCTGTTAAATCTTCTCCTCCAAATCCCGTCAACGCAAACGGGACCAAAAATCACTCGAAGAATTTTGCGTTCGAAGCGACCAAGTAGATCCTCATCCGTTTATGCGAGGGTCCATGCTTCTGCGCCATAGAGCAGGACAGGGATGATGAGAGTCTTATATAGAATCTCCTTGGTGTTTCTTGACAAGGCCTTAGTAATCAATTGCCGTCTCAGGCCAAAGAAACAGCGATTGGCAAGTGTGGTTTAGTCTTTAGAAGATGAATTTATCGAAGAGCTGATGGAACAGCAGATGATGAATCAACGTCGTCCCCGTTTTCGACTAGGTAAGGTATATCGAATGCACTATAGGGTAGGGCTTGAGTCAATGATTGATGTCGTTTATTTTCGGAAATATAATATATATAAATATTTAATACAATAAAAATGAAACTCAGCGCACAGCAAATCAAACCAATTGCCAAAGTGACAAAAATAAATGTAATTTTATGTATAATTTAACATTACGTAGGTTTAAATCGAGCTAAAATTAGTTTAAGATACCCATTTAAATGCATCTTTATGCAGTGCGCATTTAACCTTAGGATAGCAACACACTTTTTCCATACGCGAATAGCAACAGGGGTGAGCTGTTACCCCAACGTATTCAACTTTAATAATAAGAAATTAAATCAAAATTTAACTTTTATTTTTGAAAACATTTTATTGAATTCATACGCAAAATTAATTTAACTACATTTATGGGATAATTTACGAGAAAGTATTTTTTTTTTTTAAATTAAAAACAGTTTATGCAAATTTCTCTGCGGTGCTCTGGACACATTGGCAACTCGCATTTCTCATCATCGTCATCTGAAATATTTCCGCAAAGCTCTTGCACGTACTTTTCCATAGTTTTAATAGATCGAAAAGCCATTTTGAACTGAAAAATTATTATATTTAAAACAAAACCTAAAAAAATAATAATAACATAAATAGCAACAGACAGACAGACATGCATGTAAAACAAAAAGTACGACCTACCGCCAGAGACAATACTAGTATTGTCTCTGATACCGCAGCAAGCTGTGACCCGGAACTGAAAGCATAAACAAACCATACTGAGACCCCCGCCCCAACTCACAATCCTCTTGCCGCTGGCCTCCTCAATTTTTGCCAGGAATCCGCCATTTTGTTGTCTTATCCGTGTACGCCAATTCCTATCTGTTTCGCTTTGCCCACAGTGAACGGGAAAAAGATTAGATGCGAATGTGTTGGTTGAGAGGATTTTTGACATTTGTCAATACGAATTTCTATGCAACAATACTAGCGCACCTAAACTTTTTGGAAGCGTAAAATTTAGCTTGTAGGCAAATAACTGTTAATCGGTCGAAGTTGGGGCTTGGGGGTCTCAGTATTGTCTCTGACTGAAAGTTTAGCTATCAATTTGAGAATAGGGAAAAGAAGAGAGCGATGGAAATGCGGGAATGTGTGAAATGGATAGCTTTTTGTTTCGTTGGGGTGCTGTATCACACCTGTTGCTATCCTAAGGTTGATGCATGTGTTTGAGTGAATATTATAAATGTAAATTTAAAAAATCTGGCTTAAAAAATACGTAAAATTAATTTAATCCTAATTTGCTTCACTGACCTGCATGTTCAAAGTTAAATTTAAATTTCTCTGGTGTAAACAGTTTTGTAACGCCATCTATGTAGCTATATTGTGTCATAACACATGCTGTGAACGCTGAATGGCGTCATTTACCCCATTTGAGGTAGGCGCAGTGGCTTAGTGTGTTGGACTACTAAGCGAGGGGTCGGAGGTTCGAATCCCGCAAAAACCCAAATTCCAACTTAGGTTTTTTTTTCCACTGCGCCACCTCTCACGAACGTCTGACAAACATCCGAGAGTATAACTGTCTTGAAATAGCTTCTCAATCCGTTTGGAGTCGGCATAAAATTGTAGATCCCTTTCATTTGTTTCAAACTTGAAAAAACACACACAAAACGAATGGTTGTGAGAAGCCAGGCCTAGGTTATTGAGAGACAAAAAGAGACCCGACAATGGTGGTCTGATTCGAATATCTCTCGAATCTATATACTTTACTTTACTCTACCCCATTTGAGGGATTTGAGGGATTTGTTTGTTAAATTTAAAACCACAACCAAATGTAGGTTCTCTTCTTTTCTGGGGAATTATTCAACAAGGAAGGAGTGATTTAAAAAATTATATAATCGAACGGATATTTTACAATCATTAATAGAAAATCCTCTCGATTAAAATGGCAAATGTATCTTAATATAATAAACAATTTTTTAAATAATTTTTTAGTTACCTATCATCTTCAACTAAACTTTTTCTTATTACAGGAACAATTAGCTGAACTAGAGGCCGCCTTTGCCAAATCACATTATCCAGATATTTATTGTAGAGAAGAATTAGCACGAACAACGAAACTAAATGAGGCCCGAATACAAGTAAGTAATACGCGATTTTTACACGCAGACTTAATCGCCTATTTACAAGGAGATTATTCCAATCTGGTGAGCCCATACTCTTGGGTGACTGGAGTGCTATTAAGAGCATCAAATTCACAAAATGCTCAAAGACACACAAAAGTCCCCCTCTGTGTTTTGATACACTTGTCCCGCGGTCATAATTAATTCAGAGTTTTATCACAATGATGACAGTGGTGGTGAAAATGGTGTATGGTTTCAAATGCACTGCACGCCTTATTGCATCGTCACATTTGCACAATTCGTACAGTGACAGATGGAAAGGGGTGGAGTGTCAAATGCATTGGGCTCAATTGGCGGCCAAATTACAGGGGATGGTCGGCTTTTGCCGAATTATTTGAACATTTGTGCGAAAATATGTTTTTTTTTCTGCTATTACGGATTATGAACATGAAGTGAGGAAAAGAAATATATGTACTTAAAAATGGGAACTATATCAAATCTCTAAAGATATTAATCTTTAGCGATGGACTGATATACGTGTAGTGCGATAGGTGATATATAGAGCAGCTTTTAGAGCTCTTTGATCTTGTTATCCGCAATTGATTATTCATTGAAAAGAAACAAGAGAAGAAAAACAAAGAGTGAATCAATCAAGTGCTTATGTAAGCTACGCTGAAAGTACTTTATTACGCGCGGTAATTTTGTAGGAACTATAATGGCAGTATACAGACCACCCAGTTTACGAGTAAATCAATTTATTGAAGAGCTAAGTGATAACATAGACAAAATTCATAATAAAAGGGACCTTATTATTATAGGAGATATAAATATTAATACAAAAAAACATAAATGGCTCTGGTGTTAACAATTATCTTTCAATGCTATCTTCGAAAGGGCTTATGAATGCAATAAAGTCATATACACGAGTAACTAATAATACCGAAACATTGATTGATCACTGCCTAGTTCGTGTAAAAAACAAAGACATAATATCCGCAGTCTCGGAAATTAAAATATCTGATCACTATCCAATATATACTGCGCTGGTGTCTAACATTATTTTTATAATTCGAACAAAAACGATGAGACCAAACAGGGTGGGAAACGAAAACAAATTGTCAGTCGGATTCTATCACAGCATATTGATAATTATAATTGGGAAGATCATTTTAGTATAATAGATGTAAATGATATGTATAAAGTTTTTAAACAGACTTTCAATACCTTAGTGGAATCAGCAACGTTTTTAATAAAGAAAAAGAAAAGAAACAACGAACAAGATTGGATGACCAACGAAATACGAAATGCTTGTTATGAAAGGGATAGATTATACAGGCGATATAAAAACAATAGACGAAATCAAGAATACGAGAAGGAGTTTAAAAAATTTCGAAACGAATTAAATAAGAAAATCAACCAAGTGAAGTCCAGTTATTACAAACAAACATTTTATGATGTAAAATCGAATCCCAAGGAGACGTGGAAGCTGATAAATTCAATACTAGGAAAGAAGTCAATTAACCTGGATAAAGTCATATCGAAGAATTTCGGAAACATAGACAACTACGGAGATCTCGCGAATGTGTTCTCGAGAAGGCTTTCGTCTGAAGTAGCCCACACGGTTCACAAATGTAACCACAGAATATTTCAGGGTCCTACAAACAGCACACAACGCTCAATATTTATAGAAGAAGCCACTGTAACAGAAATAGAAAATATTCTTAGTTCTATGAAAGAAAATAAATCAGCAGGAATTGATAACATAAGACCTAAAGATCTAAAAACCAATGCAAACATTCTGGCTCCAGTAATAACACAAATAGTGAATATGAGTCTTATGCAGTCGTCAGTTCCTAAGTTGCTTAAAACGTCAATAGTGCGCCCTATACATAAAGGTGTCAGGAAAAACGAAATAGGAAACTATAGACCAATTTCCATCCTTTCGTCGATAGATAAGGTGCTTGAAGAAGTGGTCGCTAAGAGATTGTACACATATTTGGAAAAATACAAACTCTTGGCAAGTAGCCAGTTCGGGTTCCGAAAAAATAAAAGTATAAACCGTTTGCTTGGAGACTTCACAAACAAATTATACTCAAGTCTTGATAAAAATCAGAATTCAATAGTAATATTTATTGACTTTAAGAAAGCTTTTGATACCCTAAGTCATGCAAATATAATAAAGCAGCTAGAAAAAGTTGGTGTACGAGGACCCATATTGAAATGGTTTGAAAGCTACCTTCAAGGGAGAAAGTTTAAGGTCAAAATCATGGACAATTATAGTGAAGAAGAAAACGTTATTTATGGAGTTCCGCAAGGTTCAAAACTAGGTCCACTGCTTTTTATAACATACGTAAATGACCTACTCTCAGTTCTCAAACAAAGCACGGGATATGCATATGCTGATGACACAGCAATTGTAGTTAGTAAGTCATCGAAACGTGGAGGTAGCAGAGGCAATAATGCAAAAGAATTTGATGCTGTTACAGCATGGTGCCATGATCACGGTCTTGTAATAAATGTCCAAAAAACTAAAGTCATGCATATTCATCCCCCACACATTATGAAATACAAGATAAAAATAAAAATGCACGAAATTCAATGTTGGCATAGATCAAAAGACCATCTTAATCTACAAAGGGAGGACAACTTTTCAGCTACAATTGAAAACGTATCAACATAAAAATACCTCGGAGTCATACTTGACTATAATCTCAAATGGAGTAACCACATTAAGGCGCTGATCACGAAATTGCGGCAGAGTGCGTACGCTCTTTTTCACCTTAGCTACCACTGCCCAGCAGAGGTTTTAAGGCAAAGCTACTTTGGACTGGTTGAGTCACACCTAAGATATGGTATACTTGCGTGGGGAAATGCACCTCAACTTACAGGACTTAGGAATATACCTCTAAAAATACAAAAGATTATATATCGGGCTACATTTGGGCAACATTATAACAGACGACAAATTGACAAGGACACACGTTTACTTAACATATTGCAAATATACAACCTTGAAATAATGTCGAACTTTCATGACGATCATACTCACAAGGTACCTACCCAACAAATTGTTAATACGCGAAGAAGGAATCAACTGCAATTTAACATCCCAAGATACTGGAACGAATATGGGCGAAGGCGATACGACGTTGTAGTGCCAACAGTATTCAATAAAATCCCTATCTCATTTAGAGATCTTCCAAAAACAGCACTAATTAAAAATATCAAACAATTATATTTAAATGAAGATGCATAAAAAAAAAAAAATTGTGTAAAATTATAATAGTATACATATGTATCTATATGAATTAAACTAAAAACTAGAAAATTAGAACTCAAACTTAAGAACTATATATTTTTATACATAGTCTTCTGCAGACAAGCACATAATGCTTTGCAGATAATAAAATCAAACAATGTAAACTTTTATCTGATATGTCAATAAAAAAAAAAAAAAAAAAAAAAAAAAAAAAAAAAAAATAGTTAAAATTGAAACAATGATGTGACGTAGTCCACATATTTGTGAGCTCAAAGGTTAGTGTGTTGGACTTACCAATTTAACTGTTCCCCTTGTCGGTATGCTTTTGCAAGTATAATGTGAGATTGACAGACTGACAACAATCATCAATATCAGCTTTGACAATCGCTTCGCACAACAAGCATTGTTGTTTTATGGCTCATAACACAAAAGCACAGCAGCATCGACAGTGAAGTTTGAAATGGACTTTTTCTGAACAAAATATAGTAAAGTCGATTTTTCAATTTTATTACTTAAAACAACTGTATCTACACCACTGAGATTCGCACTAGGTATTATCCCTTAGAAAAAGTGACTTTTTGGTAGATGTGCTCGTAACACTGCTCTCAGCACCATTCATATTTCCAGCGAGCGCACACTGGAAAATCGTTGAATCAAACGCATAGTCTAGAAACTCTAGATCACAATACTTAAGCATAATAGTTTGATTTAACCATTTTATCATAAATAATGGCATTCTAAACTGTTTTATTACAATCATCCAATTTATGTTACATTTGCACCTGAGAGACAGAGATGCGATTTCCTGCAAACGCTCAAAATTTCATGGACGTTCTATTCTACTCATAATTATAGATATAACTAGCTAACCATCAAGCGAACTTCGTTCCGCCCAAATTCGTTAATGTAATGAAAATAAAAACTCCAACCATGTAATTCGGTCAATTTAAATTCTTTATAAAAGTTATCTTAAATACAATGGCCCTTAGAAATAGAAAAAAAAAATCGATTCTAAAGTCGAATTTTGCTATTGACCTCTTACTTCCACTTAACATGGAAATGAATTAAATTATTTTAAAATTAAATCAAATTAAAAAATTAACAAATTTCTTCTCAATATTGTGACTCAATTTTGTTTCGTTGATATAAACTAAAAAAAAAAACAAAAACAAAAAAAAATGTATGATTTAACAGATAAAGCAAGGTGAAATTCGAAAAAGTTCCTTTGCTTTCTTTTACCACTTTAACCTTATGATTGAACCCAATACCCAATATTTGTATTTAAAAAAAAAAAAAAAAAAGCAATGATCGGACCATTTTTTAGAAAAATAATTTATTAGTTTTTCCATACGAAAAACTTTTTTCGATGAAATTCTCAGATGGAATCCAAATTGTTTTCGTAGGAAAACATTTTTCTGACACATATTTTGCTAGGCTGTAGGAAATAAGACCCCAAAAGAGAAAATGAAATAAGGCCCCAAATTTGGGGTGTTATTTCATAATGATACCCATGCGTATTCCATGTCGGAAGGGTAGCAATTAACAGCCGTATTAATAAAAAAACCCATAACTACTCTCTAACTCATATGTTACCTAGCACCTAGTTAAGTAAATAACACATAAGTTAAATTTTCTTATTAATAAATGAAAATAACTCATATAATAACTAACTGATGTTTTCTCTAAAATAGCTTCTTAGAGCTGGCATCACTTAACCAAATTGTACTAAAAACTATTACATATGTCATCACGGCTGGCTAATACATTACAATTGTGACAAGTGAAAAAAAAAAAAAAAAAGAAAATAAAAGAAAATCGAGCAAAAAAAAAAAAACTCAAAACAAATGTAATTTGTAAACATTTTCATAGGGTTTTCTCGTTTTTTGTACACTTTTTTTCGAGTTGGAGCGATGGTAACCGAATCCTCCCCTGACATATTTACATTATTCAAAAACACTGAATAAAGGTGAGCCATTTTGTTCCCCAATTGTTTTAATTTTAAATTTAATTTATTTTGTCATTTTGACAGGAACCCTGTTTCTAATAGCCTTTTCACACCGCAGCGTAAACCGAAATTGCATTCACGCCGAAAAATAACTAGTTTTCGTTTGATGTTTCAACCAGCTGTAAGACACTTGTCGTGAAACTTCTGTGTAAAGTATTTTTTTTACAAATTTCGATCGCATTAATATATAAAATTAATTCAGAGCATTTCAAAATAATATTAGACCATCAATTAGTGTGGAAAATGATTTTAAGTTGTGACTTGTGACATTTATTCAGTGTTTTCGTGGAAAAGGACTTTAAACGACTCGTTTTGAGAACTGAAATATGTATGGGAAAACATCTGTTTTCGATGAAGTTTTCGCGAAAACCAGGTTTTCGGCTCGGTGTGAATAGCGTATTAGAGTTATTGACTCGCTAACCGACCTCCTACCGTAAGTTAGTAACGTGATAGTTACGAAGCGTTAGTTATCTTCTAAAAATGTTTATTAATACGAATTTGAGTTTAACGAATGTGTTTGCCATTAGTAAGGCCTAACATGTAGTTACGCGACAATTATTAATACGGCTGTAAAATATTAATAAATTAATTCTTTCAAAAAAGAAAATAACATCCCAAATTCTATTAAAAATCGTTGTTGTTGTTTCCTGTATAATTTTTTGGCGCCTTATTTCATTTTTTGCTTGGGGCCTTATTTCGCAGAGCCGAATAGACCTACATTGGGAAAACACGTTAAAATAAAACGCGCGTGTGCATATTATGATGATTACAACCTCTACAACTTTTTGAATCGTTATATCTCAAAAACGGTGGCCCGTAGGAAAAAAAATTTGTAGATAATTTTATGGTCTATATTTTTTGTCAGAGGTATTTTTATGATAATACTTACTGTTTTGGTGAAAATCGTGAAAAACTATTTTTTTTTTTACTTTTGACCTTGAATGAAATTTTTTCCATACAGGGAATGATGGGGAACTTTCAAATTTTATTTTTAATTATATTTTAAACAATTTTACTGATTTTCAGCTTGGTGGGAATTTATGTAGCTTCACTCTTATTTTTTGGAATAATTTGACCGGTAAATAGGGTTTTGAATGTTGTTTTTTTTTTGCACAGGAAGCGCCACGCCCCTCTGTCCGATTTTGATCAAACTTCACAGGAACACTCCCTGGTTAATACCGAAAAGGAATTTTTTAATATGGGTACGGTTTACCTACAAACATGCAACAATTCTTCTCAAATCTCAACAACTAAAATCGACCAAGAAATATACAAAAGTGGAAACACAGCGCCTCCTTTTAGAATTCATACTTAGAAACATTTCAATAATCACAACCAAACCAAGTATTTTCTATGAAAAATATCAGTTTATGTTGTTTTCTTGTAAGTTTATCGTATCCACACCACCTTCAAATTGAAAAATCTTAATTATTTTTTAATTTAAGGTATTTATTTAAATATTCTTTAGTTTGAGCAACATTTTACCACAAATAAAAATATACGAAAAATTAAAGTATTACGACTACAGCGTCACTTCTCGGTATTAAACATCAACTTTCCTGTTGAATAAAATCAACCCGTATTGACATACCTATAATATTATTATGGACTGCTGCTAACTAGCGCTCTTGGTTCAAAGCGAATAAAAAGTGTAACAAAATGCCAACCATATTGGATTTCTCAATATATCGCTAGACACCTATTGGGCGCAGTGCTGCCAGGTAGTTTTAACTATACATCGTAGAAGAAGTGAAACTTCGTGATGTGGAAATGAAAATAGGAAGGGGTAGAAATTGATTTTTATTGAAATCATATTGTTTCTTTAAGACAAACTTTATTAACATTGCTTACAATTCACAATTGATCGCATATTTTAATTATCATTTTCGAGTGGAGAAATATCGAAATCTATAACATTTACAATGGGATTATGACAACTAAAGAAAGATATGAAATGTTGGAAGTCGCATTAGAAGTTTCACTTCAAAAATACTACCCTATAAAATTATATGTGTATCAAATCAAACTAAAACAAGTAAATAAAATAATGAGGGCGCTACTCGTTGCTAACGCTCGCGCTGGCCTGTAACAGGTATACTACGCGCATGCGTTCGAGTGCCACATATTCACTCTCGCTCTGTCTCCTTCTATCCCCCCTCCCCAGGAGCGTTGAACGTTTAACGCAATGTTTAATGCAACCTTGTTGGAAGTCGCATTAGAAGTTTCACTTCAACAAGACATTAATTGCCGATTTAGTCATTATTTTTGGAAATTAATCTTCACCACAGAATATTCCTCTCCCAGCATTTGGTGCCAATAAACTCACTCACCATTACATACTCGGAAGCGTGAGCGGTACCCTCACATCTTTGAGTATGCAATGCTTTTAGTAGCGTTAAACGTTTAACGCAACCTTGTTGGAAGTCGCATAAGAAGTTTCACTTCAAAAATAACTAAAAAAAATAGTGTAATGTACAGAACGTACACAATTAACCTTGGTTATGCGAAAAAATATTTTTTAGGCTATTCTTAGGTGTACTAAAATACGAGTTGGGTGTGCAATTTATAAAATTTGTTATTTCAGTTGGAAAAATTAAATCTCTGTCCCAATGTTGATTTCTCCGTCCCATTCTTTCGGTATATTTGTCCGAAGTTATGTTTCAAGTTGGCAACCGTAGTCTACATAAATTATGCCTTTTGTTTTTTTCTCCAGTTCCAGTAAAGTAATAAAGTAACCATATTATTTAAGTGTTTAAAATAACTAGTTTCATTTTCATTTGGTAGTTGATACATTTACTTACCATCAGATTATCGCTGGTGTAAAAACGATTCCGGCATTCTTACGAGGGACCGTCGCGTCGTGTCGTTCTGACATCTTTAAACAAAAATCACCTAACGCACTACCACTACCACCTTTACTAGTACGAAGATTTTCTGTTGAATCTATTACATTTTTTGTTGCCACGCAGAATTTCAATTTCTTAATTTGTTTTCGTGAAAAACAAGGTCAGTCGTTTCTTTCACAACGAGGATTTTATTCTAAAAAAAGGAATACATAAATTGCAATTAAATTTGCCCAACAGATATCTTTCAAAGGCTTTTTGAGGCTTTTTTGATGAGTGCATTTGTGTCTTAATAAGATACCTTTCAAATTATTCCATAAACATAACACAGTTTATTAGAATGCTTTGATGGAAATCAAACCTTATTGGTGGTGTAAAGATAACAATTATAATCGGTAGCAAGTGAATATTTTCGCAAATAGAAATAATAGCCTGCTAATCCATTTCAGAAATATCACGTAGGAAGCCATAAGCGTTTTAAGAACCTATCGCTTCCGTTTTCGAATTTCAATTTACCAAGTAACGAGACAGAGCTTGCCAAAGTAGGTATATAGAAATGTGAAAATAAATACAATTTGATCTATTAAAAATTGTGTAGATTACATTACTTAATTCGGGAAACTTATGTGGTATTCGATTGGGCGCTCTCAGAGCACTTGTTTTTGCTCTCAGAGCAGTTTTTACGTTCGTTTGGTACAAAAAAAAAAAAAAAACAATCTTTTTCAGATTTCAGAGCACTTTTGCGAATCTAGATATTTTCTCAAATTTACCAATACAAGTGCGTTTGAGTTTGACAACTGGTGGAGGACGTTTAGGTTTTTGTGAATTTGTTCTAAAGCAAAGAAAGGGTGAATTTTTTTTTGTAAATAATTTATGTATAAACTATCTGTGCCCGCAACTTCGTACGCGGCGTGAGACTGTGTAATTTCCAATAAAAGAGATTTGACCCTTTTTCTCAACGGCATATTTGTTTAAAATCAACAGTCTATCTAAAACAAAGCGGTGAACATTGTCAATGTGAAACAATAAATCAAACAAACCTATTTACCTAAAACACCAATTTAAGAAAATTTAATTCAACAGCGTAAGTACTAAAGTTCCACTTCCTTACTGTAGGTACAACATACAACCACTAAAACAAAAGCCTTAACGGAAATTTGTATCTACACCAACAATAAATAAATCAAACAACATAATTCACCTATATCGTCTTTACTTCTTGAATTCTTCAATTATTTACTGTAGGTATCAACGTAGGTACTATAACAACCATTAAAACAAAAACTATAAACTCAATTTCTTATAAACCACCTCCACCATACGTCCATCACCACACAACACGTCATCAGCCATCTGCGCATTTCCTCAGAAACACATTGTCGCTGTTTTATTTTCATATGAACGTGCTTGTGCGATGTGCGCCACCAAACCGCCCCAAAGCAGAACAACGATCAAGAACCGCGGCTAAAATAAACAATAAATAGTTGGCGCAACAGGTCCGGAGAGACCCTAGGCCTAGCTTCTCATAACCATTCGTTTTGTGTGAGTTTCTGATTTTTGGAACGAATGGAAGGGATCTACAATTTTATGCCGACTCCAAACGGCCAATTGAGAAGCTCTTTCAAGACATTTATACTCTCGGATGTTTGTCAGACGTTCGCGAGAGGAAAAGAACCGCGGCTGCTGATGTGATAATATTCGATTTGAGAAAATAAGTTTATTTTTTTCGTGTTGATTTTAGGTTGTAGCTCAGCTTCTAGAGGACATAGTAGTTTTCACGCCATTAGGTAACAAAAAAATTGCCTACAGTTTTATTAAAAGTAAAGATACTTAAAAATCAATCGGGACCAAAATTTCGAATGTTTTGATTTAAAATTTAGACAGTGAATGGAAAACTCTTTGAAAAGTGTTGAAGGATACACATATTGGAATCCCACGAATATTATGACAAAAAAAAGCAAGTGACGTTTTTATGTTCGATTAGCCACACGAAATCTGAAATCTGAGAGCGAATCTGAAGAAGCCCAAGCGAATACCACATTAGAAACCAACAAAATAAAATTCTCGCAGAAAAATGTAAAGCGTCACGGCTTTTATGGACGAAAACTATCATGTTTCCCCCTCCATGAATTCACTCATAATACCTGTTATTCCTCCAGAAGTTCCTAAATTTGTTAATTTGTTTGTATTTTGCTGAGTGGTGACAATTCTATTCTTATATCTATATTTTCCGTGAAGTCAACCTTTTCACCCCAACCATTGTTTGCTCGTCCTCATTCTCGGTAAACAAACTCCTTTTGCAAAGAGTTTGATAAGGGTTTGGTTGCATCCAAAAATCTACCTGAGTCGCCCTAGGTTCTGAGAATTGTTGAAAAACGTAGGTATTCAGGTATGAGCCGTTCAAATTTAATAAGCAGATATTTATTCCGTTTGCGACGACTGTTAAGAATGGCAATCTTATTCCAAACTTATATAAAATAATTTGTTTAGTAAGCATCCGTTCATTGCTTGCAAACTATTTGAAAAGGATAACCATTTCAAAAGCAAGAGAGAAAAACACAGAAATATATGCTTCAAGCGTTTAGAAATAAAACAAAATTGCAATATTTTTCAATTTTTTGCATACGTCTGTACAAATTTGTTTTTGTTAGACTTAAAAACCATTTGCATTGTTGTAAATATTACAACGAATAAAACTAGAAAACCTTTACAATTTACTAAAATTAATTTTTAATTGTAAAAGCCCAGGCTGAACCACAGCGTATTTAAATTCGCTCCTATTACGGAATTTAGTTCAGTGATTTTGTGCGGTTGGGCAACACTCGTCATCAAAATGACTTTAAGGGAGGATTTATTTAGCTAACGCCCGAGATAAACATGACTTTCTCACCATTAACATTTAAACTTACAGTTAGCGATAACCTGGCAACTATATTTGTTTATTGGTAAAGCGATTTTGGAAAGTCTGGAGTCTTTGCGTAAACTGCCAGACTAAAGTTGATTATTGGTGAGGCCGAATGTTAACGTCGTCTTTGTTCCTATTTAAAAGACTCTACTTACAGGAAAAAAGTAGGAACCTATATCTTGCATTACAACAACAAAAGATTGCCGTATCGATGCCTTCGCCGAATTTCGCATGTCCGAAATTAGGTCCACAGTTAAGGGATCTTTTCAATAGATTAATCAACTTTAGGTGTTTTTTGACATATGGAGGTACATACTTCGATCAGTTTCCGGCGATTCCCTTGATTGATAAATAAGATGGTTAAACACACCAAGGAAGTTCTTTTGGGAAACGAAAAAGCTGCATTAAAACGAGAACTTGATCTCATGCAATCAATTATTATTCACTGACTTAATCATGAGTTGTGCTTCGAATTCCTTCCAAGAAATCCTACACATCTTGCTGACGACAATAATATCCTTCAATACAAACCGTCTCACAGAAAATAAAAATCCATTAAAAAATGCAACAACAATTTTACGGGCACACAATTTACGAACTCAAAGACGAGAAATATACATCGTATATCAGTACCTACCTAATTTTTTATTTTTTATTTTTTGTTTAATAAATTCCCACATTTCTTATTTTGCTCTTAGAAGATATGATCCAAACGCAATGTAAGAAACGTATTTGGAAAGAGGAAAAATAAAAATAAGCAGTCCAAAAAGTTTTCTTGTAAAAAGAAAATGTGTATAGTATATGCCATCAAATGGATCCTTAATTGAGTTACTCCGCCCACAATCTTTCATAGTACACACTCCCCCATCATCCGCCTCACTCTATAATCTAGACGAAAAACCCCATCGCAATATCATCAGAGTCATCATCATCTTCATCATCATCGTCGTCGTCGTTGTCGTTGTCGTTGTCGTCGTCGTTGTCAGAATTATCATCGTTGCCTTTGCCCAAAGTTATCTCCATCCAAGTTTCATCAGAATACTTTAACCGCCTCTTCCCCCTGATATCCTGGCGGCACGATAGTCAGCCAACCAACCAATCCAACTGGGTGAAGAACGCAAACCAACCTCTCTATCCGATGATGTTTTCTATCGTCATCTACCAACCACCGCCATACGCCATACTATAGTACACGGATAATAACGATAATATAAATAAGGGAGCAGAGTCACCCTCATGCTTGCACTACGACACCACCCACTATCGCCGCCACCGTATTAAGAAAGCTGGCTTTTTTTTTTTTTCTTCCATTTGGCTTCGCTTCTCTAGGGGGAATCGAATGCTACCGCATCCCTTAGTCTCTGTTGGAGCTAAAAAAAAAAAATCGTGTGTATCTTCATGAAGACTTTCATGTTAGATTCGTTTTTTTTTTCCCAACAATTTTTTTTTCTGCTCAACGTCTTCATCTTCCCTGCAACATCATTCGAACATTCGTCGTTTCTTATTTTGAAATTCCATTTCGCCATTTTTGTCCTTCAGCTTATAGAAGCCAAACTTACATCGTACACCAATGAGGGAGTGTGTTGTGTTGCGTTGGGTGGCTAAAAGGAATTCCTTTCCATCCTCCTTAAGACGTATCTGCCAGGGAATAATCCCAGCCTTTTAAAAGATAATAGGGTAAGCTAAATAGGAAAACGCTGTAAAGTGAAAACCCGCCATAAAATATAGAAAGGGAAAAATGGCAAAACGTATGTATACCTACATTTATACAACGGTAGATACATCGCTATTACCAGTGCTGAGGAATTTCAATGGGGGAAACAGAACGAACGTACAATTACTGATTTAAGATGTTTAAGGATGTCTTTAATGAAAAAATACTCAAAGACAAAGATGCTGGTAAACGGGTAATGGCGAACGTGCAATTTGGAGAGGATTTGTTTATAGGGTTTTTTGTTACTATAGTGTAGGTATAGGTACACTTGCGGGTAGTATATATAATTTATCAGACGTAGAGGTGCTTAGAACTAAATCGTGACGTGTCGTTTTCACATATTTGAATTGGTCTGCTTGAACTGTTGGCTTAACTTCGAAACGCATGGTTATCAAAGGAAGGTCTTGATTAAACGACTTAAAAGATCAGATCCTAATCGAATCTGGGGATCTTTGCGCTCTTGTACGTGATGATTAGTGTGTTGCGGTCTTAGGTGTTCATAGTTCATACAGTAGATACATAAGCAAGTATTCTCCTAAATAAAGGAAGATATGCCCCAATAGTTACTTCGATTGCGATACAAAGTATTACTTTTGTGATTGCAGAGATCCTCTGGTAGAGTATCAATAGACCCAGCAGACTTGTTATTTTTAAGGTTTTTGTAGCTGGATTGAACCTGTGGGCTCTCTTTTTCCCCTATCGCTTTATCTAAAAGTTATTTTGTTTCGATTGTGCAATCTTCCAAAAATTAAAACATTCAACAAAACAAACTTTTTTCTGTGTTGCTATGTGTTACTTTGCATACATAGGACTGCCTGTGACAAACATTTGGTTTCGATACCATATCAATACTATGGCATCTTCAATACCATGCTAGGTGACATATTATACAACGTAGTATAGGCTGACAGTTGTCATATGCTGGGGCAGACAATAAAACCCGTGACACACACCTAGTGTAGACACCATGGTGGGAATAATAAAAAAAAAAAAATATGGTGGGAATACTAAAGCATTTTCTATGAAAATGACAGGTACTTTAATTCACGACAGCATCGAAAACCATGTACACTGAAAAAAAAAAGTCGGCGTCGTATTGATGAATGGCGTTCATCAACATGATATTCATGGATATGACGTACTTTCCATAAATATGATGAACAAATTCATGAAAACTTTTTGACAATTGATGAATCGTTTTTCAATATGATGAAAGTGAATTCATCAATTTTTTCAACAGGATTCTGAAGAGAATTTAGCGTATGTTTTTATGAACTACGTTCATTAATTCATCAAAACATTTCATCAATATGACGAAAACACTTATTTTGATGAATTTAGTCATTTCTTCATCCAGTTGATGATTTATTCGTCTTATTGATGAATGTAATCATCATATTCAAGTACGATTGCCAAGTTTTGAATTTTTATCATATTGATACGGACGTTCATCGTTTTGATGACGGCTTTTATTATATTGATGACAGCGTTCGTCAAAAAACAGACATTCATTTTTATTAAGGAGAACGTTGATGTAAGCCTTCATCATATAGATGAACTAATTCGTTATATTGATGAAAAAAAATTAAATGCATCGTTATATTCATCATATTGATGAATGGAATCATCATATTGATGAACTTCTTTCATCGGCTTCTTCAATATGATGCACAGATTGTTGATATGATGTATGCTGTAGGTGTACACACACGATGTTGGTACAGCATTTATACTCATACAAGCAAGATGCGTCTTTTAATGTATATATGCGTAGATAATTATATGCTATTGCTTATCAAGCGTAAAGTATCTACACAGGGTGTCATAGAAGTAAATAGTGAATGGTCTTACGATGAACGATGGATATCTTAAAAGATTCGATACATGTGATTTAGAAATTTTATCATATAATTATATGTTCATCTTTTAATTAATGTTCCCCCAAAAGTATCCATTTGCATTTTAAACAATGTATTGACAATTGCTTGCCGATAACCAAACTTTTTATTTTTGCTTTTACTACGGGCGACTGGTTTTGCTAAATAAACTGTAGTAGGTATATAAAATTTAAAACAATTAATGAAGTGCGAAAAATGCAATATTAATGTAAAAATGGTGGAAAAATAAAAAAGCTATAGTCTAACTTCGATTATTCACATTATATAAAGTGTTTTAAATTTTGCATAAATAGGTTTAATACATTAATATATTTAAAGTTTGTATTATGTTATCAGTAGAATGAAACTTATATAATTAGAAAGGTACTGTGCTTATCACTTAATTGACAGTATTTTGCTAGCAGTTACATATGTATTCAAATATAAATAATTTTAGGTTTGAACCTATATCTTCGATGGAGCGTCTCATTTCCCAAAAAAAAAGAATGCAATTTAGCTACCCTTAATTAAAGGTATGCAATTAATGTATAACTTTCATCCATTTGCATAGATATATCTGAGAGGTGTTCACCAATCGATTTCGTTTCAATGATTTTACTATGTAAACGAGCGTTTTTCGACATAAATTGTTTGCTCTAAATATTCATAGCGACGTTTTAAAAGCTAAATCATGAGAAAGACTATCTAATTTTCAAAGGGGCGTATTTTTCCGATATATTGATATAGCTTTTTCATTTGTAAAAAGTAAAACGTAGATATCGAAAGGTGTTGTACGTGTTTTAGTATACATACTTCTAAAAGGTAGGTTAAGGTACGTTTCCACTGAACACAAATCCCAAGATTAAGTACAAGAGGTTTAGAATAAATCCTGAAGTGTTTCCACCAAATAAAAGAAGATTAACTTGACGATTAACTCTGGCTCTGTCCATTCGAGAGAAGATGACATTTCACGAGAGAGAGACATTTTTCCATTTTTTATGTCTTTTCTGTCATTTCTGCCAAAAGCAGCTCTGTTTGCTTTGTACTTTTGACATCTCGAGCTGTGAAAAGTGTGTTTGTTTTATTTCTAATCTCTCTTTTTATGAGATTACTTTTGTATGATAAATCCCGAGATTTATGCGGGATTTACGGAAATTTTTCTAAATCTCGCAGTTATTCTCCGGTGGAAACTTAGCAGTAGGATCGATTTTCGACTACAAGCGAGACTAACGTTAAATTAATATGTCATTGAAATAAAGCTACAATTATCATGCATTTTCTACAACGATTTTCCTTTGGTAAAAAAATAGCTCGCTATATAATTATAACGTTGTTTAAGAATATTCTCAAAATGAATGTAATATTGTTAGGTATTTAACCAAACTTTTCTCATACATTGTTCTCTCACGCCTTGACATTATAAAATTCAACAGAATGGATCAATAAAATTATAACTAAATAACAAAAAACGCAAAAACACATTTAAAACACAAATGTATGCACATGCACCCTGTGACTATGCATATGGCAGGCAAATGGCCGTTCTCTGATTCTCATTGGGATCCATTATGAAAAAAAAAAAAAAAATTGTCCCAGGAGTGATAAAAGTAACTCAGAAATAAAATTTATTTTTATAAATCTTCAATATTTCTTGAGCGCGTGAGTTTTTGACACTACACTTTATTGACATTCGTGGTGAAACTGATTTTCGTTTGAATATTTTCCTTTCGGATGCGAAGAAATTCAATAATTAAATTCACATAATATTACCATTACCATTTTCATGACATTTTGCTCGTTTAAGTATTTTAGCATCCTCATGAAAATGGGAAGGCTATATCTTTACGATTTATATAGGTGTCAGTATTTTTATTTCATGTTTTTATTTGTGTGAATAATCTTACAACTACATGAAAACAAATTTGACAGCACAGAAAGTGTGCATCATATTGATGAACAAATTTGTCAATATGATAAATACATTCATCACATTATGGAATTAAAGGGGAATTTGGGCTCATCATATTGATGAATTTTTCATAATATTGATGAACAAAATTGATGAATGATGAACAACATCATATTGACGAAATCGGTTTCATCATAGTAACGAAAAAGTTCACTGGACTAAAATTGTTGATTTTTTCATCACATTGATGAACTTTTTAACTACTATGGTGTACCTTTTTTTTCAGTGATTTGTCGAAAACTTGAAGTTGCATTCACACCGAACATCAACTAGTTTGACGTTTCAACAGTCGTGAGACACTTGTCATGAAACTTTAGTGTAAACTATTTTGGTTACAAATTTCGATCGCATTAACTAATAATTAAAATTAATTCAGAGCATTAAAGAATACTATTTACCCATCAATTAAGTGTGGAAAATGATTTTAAGTTGTGAATTGTGACATTTTTTCGGTCAGCTGCTCTGCTGAATGTTGCAAAACGTGTGTTTGTTTCAACAACCCAACGATTCTAAGTCGTTTTTGTGGTGTTTTCGTGGAAAACGACTTAAAAAGATTTGTTTTGAAAACTGAAATATGTAGGTATGGGAAAACGTTTGTTTTTGATGAAGTTTTTGAGTGTTTTCGCAAAAGCCCTGTTTTCGGGTTGGTGTGAATAGGGTATTACACGAATTCCGCACTTTGATCACCGTTCCCTCCTGCACTGGAAACAGTAGGTACTTTGATATAGCCTTGCACTATTACTAATACGGAAGCATTTCTGAAATGTAGGAACAGTGCTTAAACTATAACCAAACATTTCTACTTGGGCGCCATTTAGAATTTATTTTTTTGCTGCTTCACATGCATTCACAGATAGAAAATTTAAGAGAGAATTATATTTTCAAAATTTGTGGGCGGAATCGGGTACTTGCGCTAGATCTGACAGTCTACAATGGTGCTACACAACTATTGAAAAGATTTGTTGTAACTTTGTGCTAGATTAAAACAACATTTAAAATAAAAAAATCAAGCAATATTTCGGTGGTCATGTTTTTTTTTTTTTTTTGAGGGGTAGGTAAAAATCTTCCAAAGTCACTATGCGAATAGCAAGAGCGTGCTCATAGTAGTGTCAGATTTTATTTGACTAAAAACACAACCCTTCGAAAGATTGTTAGATACCTACTGCAACTGCAACTAAGATATAATTATCAAGCTATTTTTCTATCATGAACTAACAACTTTTGACAAGCTACTTTCCAATGAAAGATCCACTATGTTCCGCAATATTAACGCGGTTAACCTTATCTTGCCAAGTCGAACGGTTTCGTTCTTTGTAGTCGGCGCAAAAAAGTGCTCTCATCCAAAATTTGTCGGACTCTATCGTTGGCATGTCCGATTAGACGGTTTCTATGCTTTCTCGCGAAGCTTTCATCATCATCGTTTCTAACATACCATGGTGCTTGTACAATTTCTCTGAGCACTTTATTTTGAAAAGTTTGTAGAATATTGGCATTTGTTTTCTTGGTACAACCCCAGAGTTCTACACCAGCTTTATCACTTGCTTGTATAGAAGCAGTTTGTTTTCGGTACTGAGCTGGGAATATTTTCCGAGTAGCCAGTAAATTTTTCTATATTTGATATCGAGCTCTTTACGTTTCATTTTCACGTGCGAATTCCATTTCAGCTTTGCGTCGAGTGTCATTCCCAGGTATTTGGCCTCGTTTGCAAAGGGTATTCGGGCCAAGTTTAAAAAAATTAGCAAGTCATTTGTTTTCTTATACGTGAAATTCACGTGAACAGATTTAGTTTCGTTGAGGGCGATCCGCCAGTCCATCGTCCATTCATTTACCATATTCAGTGCGATTTGCAGTTTTGCAGTCGTTTCTTCAATTGTATTACCTACTGCTACGGTATCGTCGGCGAACGTAGCAAGAGAAGTGCCATCTTCTCTTGGTATATCGCGAGTATATAACGGATAGAGAAGCGTGCCAAGGACACTTCCTTGCGGCACGCCGTCCAAAATTTCCTTAAGCTCAGAGAATTCGTTTCCATGTCTAACACGGAAGAGTCTATTCCCGAGATATGATTCTAAAATATCATATATAGGCGTACGGGAAGAAATTGTCGTAATTTAAATGTTAAGCCGCCATGCCACACCTTATCAAAGGCTTGTGAGACGTCAAGGAATACGCTTGAGCATATCTTTTTTTCTTCAAATGCTTTCTCAATTACGTCAGTAATTCTATGCACTTGGTGGTCAGGGATAAAATTGTTGTCTTCTATAACCGATTGTAGGCGCCTTAGCAGTATTTTCTCGAACACTTTGGATATGACTGGAAGAAGGGAAATTGGTTTTTATGATTGGATTTTCACAGATGGATCCATGATGGATGACGGAGCGGGTGCCGGTATCTATTCAGCAGAGCTGGAACTAGCCCGTCACGTTAGCCTCGGGAATCACACTTCTGTATACCAGGCTGAGATGATTGCATTGCTGCATGCGTTGGACTACTTGCTTGAGAGTCAGGTGGAGGGAAGAAATATCCTTATAGCACTGGACAATCAGGCGGTGATCAGATGCATGGAACAAACAAACATCACAACATCATTGGCATTGGAATGTGTACTTAAGCTCAATAAGTGTTCATCTAAAAATGAAGTAACACTGACTTGGGTACGAGGACACATAGGGATCGAAGGCAACGAAAAGGCGGACTCCCTTGCAAAACAGGGGTCAACTGAAAAGTTGCTGGGACCAGAACCATTCTCTTCAATTGGCAAAGGAATGGTAGAACAGCTGATTCACAAATGGATCACGGCGGAACACCTGAGAAGGTGGTCAACCGTGGAACAATGTAGACAGGCTAAAATGGCAATTAAGTGGCCGACCTGCTCCGCTCAAAAAAGGGTTCTAAGCATGAGTCGAGGAACATTGAAATGGGTGGGTCACTTAAGGAAGATGGGCCTTAGAGAGGATGATACCTGTAAACTATGCCTGGAGGAACCTGAGACAGCGGCACATATACTGTGTCAATGTCCGGCGTTGGCTGGCAAAAGAATGAGGATCTTGGGACGTCATTGGGTCGAGACCCAGTCGATGAAACAGATCTCCCATAAACAGATGCTAGCGTTAACACTAGGAATTGAGCTCAGGGAAGAACTCTGGAGAAATCCAGAAAGTCTCTCTGGGTAAGATTTATAGTGGTAGAGAGACGAAAAGAGACCCGACAATGGTGGTCTGATTCGAATATCTCTCGAAATCTATATATGATTTTACTTCACTTGGCGGTTTTCCTGGTCTAAAAACCAATATGACTTCCGCAAATTTTCATTGGCTCGGCACGTGTTTTAGTATAAGCGCAGAATTTATAATATGAATAAGCTTAATTAATGCTTTTCTTGGTAGAACGTTGAGAACTTCTCCGTTGGTCAAAAACATAACCATAAGCTTTCTTAGGTTTTAACGATTCGATATAACGTTTAAGTTCCCTTAGCGTTGCACTTGTGAGTGTTAAATCGTCAGATAGTAATTCCATCCTATTAATATTGTCGCGAACCGCTTGACCATCGTACGGTTTAAAGGTTTCTCTTGGATGGGCGGCAAAAACGTATGCTTTTTCCTTATCTTCCTTTTGATTTATTTTAATTGGCGGCGCAGGGATTGGTTGTAACTTTGCACTAAATTAAAACAACATTTAAAATAAAATAAAAACAAGCAATATTTCGGTGGTCATGAATATAGTAATAAAATAAGGCAATCATTTAAAAAAAAATAGTCACCGACGCTTTTTCCTAATTTAGATAATATTAACATTTTTCTCTTTTCGTACACGAATCTTTCAGGTTTGGTTTCAAAATCGGCGTGCAAAATACCGAAAACAAGAGAAACAATTACAAAAAGCATTAGCACCTTCTGTGATCCCTTCATGCAATGGTATGATGAGAAATATTCAAGGATATAGCGTATCGCGAGGATATCAACCATATCCGCATCATAACTCAATAAATCGATACCCGCAGGTAAATAGGAAAATTCAGACTTTATATTCTCTTTTTTTTTATCTAAACAAAAATGTTGCTTATATTATTTAGGACCTATTTCAAATGGGCGCAACATCATATCCCGGTATGACGCAACCCTTTTCAATGACACACGGTACAAATATGAGTTCAGTTGGTGTCCGACAGGATTCAATGGGTAAGTCTTACATAAAACATTATGAAATATTAAATTAGGTCTTTATAACAGCTTTGGGTAATTTGTGACGGAAATTACACAATTTGGCAAACGGCAGCGTCTTAGAGCTCCTTAAGACGTTGAAACGAGTTTCTTAATCATTTGTTGAACACTATTTCCGCTTCTTAAGATGTTTTCCCCTTGTACAAAAAGCACCGAGTTAAATGCAATGACAAGGTGACAGAGATAAAGGAAATTAGTACATGTTCATGTGTAAAATGCATTTCAAATTTTGCAATACAATTAAAGACTCGATGGTTTTTAAATAATTATGTTATTACATTTTCTTTTAATTAAGATAGTTGCTTGCTAACTTGTAGACACCGTACTCCAATACCTATTTTGAGCTGCGTATACTTAAATATTGTAAAGAAAATGGGCCTTACTAAAAATCAGCTTTAATTTTTACTCTAAATATTTTGTAGGTCACACAAATGGTAATTTTTATATGGAATGTTGAGTTCGTTAAATCTAGCCTGGACACTAAAACTGCATTTATACCAACAGCATCACGCACGCGCATATTTCCACGAGACGGGACAGAGAGATCCGTTTCGCTCTGTCCCCTGTAATTTTTTTAAGTTGATTTTTTTTAAATGTCGGTAATTACGGTGTGATAGGCCAACAAAATTAAAAAAAAAACACTTAACTTCTATCAGTGCCTGGCGACGCCGGCAGGGTTTAGCTAGTGCAGTATAAATATAATTATTTGTATCGCGCACGCAATGGTTGTAGAGTACGAATTTTGAAACTTTTCTTGTTCCTATACCTAAGCTTCCTTGCATTATTTTTATCTTAAGGCATTAAAGCATAAAATTACCAATCTCTATTTCTTACCCCCACATTATTACGTTTTCCTATTTCCGACCAAATCAGAGTTATTTGCCGAATATTTATATGCACACATGTGTATATTAGTTCCGAACAGTAACTAATTTAATTTCCGTTTATTTTTCCAGGTATGTCGGCTGAAGACGAATGGTATAATAAAAGCTTATCCGCCCTACGAATGAACAGTTCACATCACCCCAATTTATCGGCCCCAATGCTGCAATACCAAACATAATCCAGAACCTTTGATGATTTCTTTTAAAAATCTGTAGCACATATTCGTATTTATTTATTTATGTATTTCATTTGTCTTTAATTTATTCGTATTTGATGGGTAGGATATACACTTGGGAAACTCATTTAATTTCGAATCAGGGATACTTATGTAGTAAACAGAAAAATGAAAACAGAAAAATCCGTTTGCTTGCAAGGGATGTTTGAAATCATTCAGCATACAAGTCAATCGGCTCATTAGCATTCAAACTAGGTATGGGATCAGGCAATATTATCGTTCAGGTTATTTTGTCAATACCCTATACGTATTATTATATGGACGTGGGCGAAGGAGTTTATTGAGTAACTTCAATAGTTCTGTACACAATCGGTATTTGGTTTCGCCATTAATCGTTATTTTGCTTTTCAGCTTATGCTGAATGTAAAAAGATTCTATTGTCACAATTTCGGCGTTCCATTGATTGCTCGATGTATAGCGCTTAAAGTGATGGAAAGAGAAACGCCGCCTATATGATCAGCGGGATAGTAAAGCAAAAGTAACAACTTTTGGATCGCATTTATTTCACAGAAGAAAAGGAAAGCCACTATAGAACTGTATATTTTGGCAATTATTTGAACTTAAATTAAGTTCTATGAATGATAAATACTCTGCTTTGCTTTCTAAATGTTTCATTAACTGTCTCAATTCAATGGCTTAGTCGCATGGTATGATTAGAACCAGAATTATGACATCAGCATTGCCATTCCATTTTTTTAGGCATCAAAGAAAGTCAATAGTAACGGGTGATTTTTTAGCTGGTTTGGTTTTGGCAACACTGGTTTTGACAGCTGACGTGTGTTTAGTACCTTGTGTCACTGTTTAACCATGGATCGTCTTACAAATGAACAACGCTTGCAAATTATTGAATTTTACTATCAAAATTCGTGCTCGGTTCGAAATGTTCATCGCGCGCTGCTTCCATTTTATGATCGGCATTCTCGACCTTCTGAGCAGTCTATTCGGAAGATTGTGACCAAATTTCGCACCAAATTTACTTTGTTGGACATTAAACCACCAACACGTTTACGTACTGTGCGTAGTGAAGAAAATATTGCGGCCGTATCAGCTAGTGTGACAGAAGACCGCGAAATGTCGATTCGGCGCCATTCCCAGCAGTTAGGCCTTTGTTACAGCACTACGTGGAAAATTTTGCGGAAGGATTTGTGCGTAAAGCCTTTTAAGATACAGCTTGTGCAAGAACTAAAGCCAGCCGACCTACCACAACGCCGAATTTTTGGTGAATGGGCTCTTGGAAAGCTGGCCGAGGATCCGCTTTTTTATCGAAAAATTGTGTTCAGCGATGAGGCTCATTTTTGGTTGAATGGGTACGTAAATAAGCAAAATTGCCGCATTTGGAGTGAAGATCAGCCAGAAGCTTGCAACAGCTACCAATGCATCCCGAAAAAGCCACTGTTTGGTGCGGTTTATGGGCCGGCGGCATTATTGGGCCATATTTCTTCAAAGATGATGCGAATCGTAGCGTTACTGTCAATGGTGAACGCTACCGAGCGATGATAACAAACTTTTTTTTGCCCGAAATGGAAGTTCTTGACTTGCATGATATGTGGTTTCAACAAGACGGTGCCACATGCCACACAGCACGCGAAACAATGGCGCAATTTCGAGGCGAGTTTGGTGAACAGTTAATTTCACGTTTCGGGCCGGTCAATTGGCCGCCTAGATCGTGCGATTTGACACCATTAGATTATTTTTTGTGGGGGTATGTCAAGGCTAATGTGTATAGGGACAAGCCCGCTTCGATTGACGCACTGGAAGCCAACATCCATGCATTCATTCGTGAGATACCGGCCGATATGTGTGAAAGAGTATGCCAAAATTGGACTCAGCGGATGGACTACCTGAGACGCAGCCGCGGTCAACATTTGCATGAAATTATCTTTAAACATTAAATTGCAAGGTTCAAACTATCGATTCAAATAAATATATCATTCATTTTTTCGAATTTTTTGTGTTTTTTTTTTTAAAAAAAGTTCTAAACCTCTTAAAAAATCACCCGTTAGAAACTTCACTGGCATTGATTTATTTAATTACTAGCTAATCCAACGGACTTCTTTCCGTCCAATATTTGGTGAAAATAGAATACTAAATTCAAGTATTAATTTCTTTGAATTCTATTCGTTTTATTGAAATCTAAAGAAAAAAAAAAAAACAAAATAGAACAATGATTGTATTCATAGATAATAATGTTATAGATAATTTAATTGACAAAGATAGACAACTTTATCTGAATTAATGTATGTCTTAATTAAAAAGCTGATCCGCAGTCGATTTTCACTCTGTGATAAACGATATTTTTCGTTTTGTTGTTAGGTGCGAAAACGATCAAAGCGGATGGTTTTCCGACACGGGAACATGCGACATACAGTTGACCATGTGAAAAGCATTCATTTTTCAGTGCCTTGATTTTGTGCGGTTTTTGTCGCAATTGCGATGCGGTTGCGGAAAGGGCTCACGTATAGGCGGATTCTATAAATGTGTTCGTGATGTCGAGAACTGACAGCTTCCAATATTTCCTGTTCTATTGTAGCCTTGTTCCTGAAAATTCCAGGCGCGCTTTCCCATACGCAACCTATTAAGGTTGCGACTTGCGAGAAGGATGTCGGATGAGAACAACTGACAACAGCGTGACCGTTGTGCGACAATTTGGTACTTTTTTGGAGGAACCTGATACAATTTGTTGCTAATTTGTTCCTTTTTGTTAGTTGGAAAATACACTTCAGAGAGTTTTCAAAAACAGTGATTTCAAAATAAATATGTTTAAGATATAACGCTGTTCCCTATCACAACACTATTTTCGGTTAAAACGAGCAAATACTTGTTAAATATTGTGAGAAAATTTGAAAAGTTTGTAGAAGAGCTTCAGAAAAGGCACTTTTTTCTTGCATCTTTTTTTTGCAATATTTTAAAAATGTCGATATAATTATGAGCTGATATATTTATAATTCAAATCAAGGCTTTAAGGTTTTCATTTTAAAATTTTTCATTCGAAAACGAATTGAAAATCTATAATTTGTTTTTTTTTTTGTTTAAGTTTTTTATTTATATATGAAAATTTCTATGAAAATTATCAATTTTTTTTTTTAAACTATAATTTATAACCTTTCTCTAACAACCAGGGCCATGAAACAGTAAAGGGCAATATTACTAAGGTACAAATGCCATACGTAAAACGAAACTGTACCAATTTTCTTTTGCTTTTTTTGACCACCTAAACTGGATTGACCTCAATCTTGATCTTTAAATGTTGCTTATGAATTATAAAGCTAGTTTATCAAAAAAATAAGCAAATTATCTTTCAATTTTATGGAAAAAGAATTTATTAATTTTTCTGTGATCGGAAAAAGTTTTTCGTACGGAAAAATTCATAAATTCTTATTTTAGAAAAACGAATTTGATAAACTAATTTTATAATTCATAAGAAACATTTTAAGACCAAGATTGAGGTCAACTATCAATTTTAAGTGGTCAAAAAAAGCAAAAGAAAATTTGTTCGGCTCTGTTTTACGTATGACTATAACTGGGGCCTAAAGCTACTCTACAAATTTAGGATTTTCGCACGATATTTAACAAGTATAGGCTCACTTGACGTTACAATAGTATTGTGATAAGCAACCGCGTTACATTTTACACATATTTATTTGGAAATCGCAGTTGTTTAAAGAATTTGCGAAGTTCCTTTTTCAACTAAAAAAAGGGAAAAAGTACCAAAAAACTGTATTAGAGTCCTCGAAAAAAGTGTCAAATTTTCGCACAACGGTCACGCTGGTCCAGCGCGCGGTGCACTCACACATTCAAATCCGATTCGGAACGTTCCCTAGCGCAATTGCGACAAAAACCGCACAAAATCAAGGCACAGAGATTCGGGCCACACACACTCAATGATTGGCCTTGTGATTTATTGATTGTCATGGCGTATGCGAGACGAATTGGAAATTGGATTCGCTTAAACTCGAATGGCATATCGGTTGGAATCATTGGAATTCTCGGAATGAGAACTTCCTCACCTTTAAACTTTTCTTTTAGTACTCTCGCCTCTCGCGTTAATCACATTGCTCATGAGTTTTGTGACTGCTAAACGCGTTCCGTTGCATAATTTTGGCTGATCGAGATTGCGAAGCATGATGACGACTGAACCAACCTTCAATTGCAAATTGTGCAGTGGCAAGCCAGGCACATCCAATGAATTCAAAAACCCAGTTGGATATTTTGGTTGTTCGTCTTCGTTTGTTACACAGTCGATAGATTTAAAGGAATGCAGGGAACCAACGATTTGATTTTGAATTCTGCAGTTTAAGTGATCCACATCCACATACCTGTTCTCTACCGCTAAAATCGCTCTTTCATATAGTGACCATAATTTTTTTAAGACAATGCGGGACACATTTTAAAACAGTTTTTTTTTTTTTGTAAAAACATTTTTTTTATTATTTTATTATTATCATATTTGGTTATAATTAGTTAATGTAATTTTAAAGAAGGACGAGATTTGGAGGAGAAGATTTAACAGCGAACTCTACAAGCTGTACAACGACATCGACCTGGTCAGAAAAGTACGCATTAGTCGTCTAAGATGGTTAGGACATGTAGAGCGAATGGACACCAATGCTCCGACCCGGAGAGTCTTCGATTCCAACCCGGAGGGACAACGCAGTAGAGGAAGACCTCGCCTTAGGTGGCGCGCTCAAGTGGAAGGGGACGTCAACCAACTTGGAGTGCGCAACTGGAGGTTTCAAGCAACTGTTTTGACAGCTACGTCAAAACAAAATGACAATAATATTTCGTAAAGCACTGTTCACATGCGTATTATTTAAAATCACTTGTAATTGAGAGTTTGCATGTGCTACATTTCAAGTATTATACTTTGAAATTTTCTATATTTATAATTTTGCGGGACTTTGCGGGACAAATCTGTAAATGAGGGACATTTTTCCGGCATTTTATGATGCGGGACAGCCATGTGAAATGCGGGACTGTCCCGCAAAATGCGGGACGTCTGGTCACTATACTCTTTCACTCAATGAATCGTAGTTTTTGTGGTTAGCAATGATGTTCGGAAACACTTTGTTGATGAGCTCCTCTTTCGTTGAGGCGAAATTGCAAAAATTGATGAAATTGATTGAAATGAAATGAAATTAATCCATTCGATGCGTCGATAGGAACACGACCATTACCGATAGTTAGCAGTTGATTGGAGAACACTTCGGCAGATGGATCGTTTAGCAATGCAACTCGCATGTTTGTTGACAGCTGAAGTTTCTTCACATAACGCCACAATGTTGATGATTTGAGGCAAGCATTGATTTCATCGGCAGCGGTCGATAGTGGTATTACTGCTAGTGTTTACCGGAAATCAACGAAGGGTAAAATCAATGCACCCCCAAAACGTCTTGCGTCATTACGCAGATCTTTCAAAGTGCGATTCAGAGCTTCTAAGGCGCATCAAGGAAAAACATGCCAACATTTCCATCATCAATTGCCTTCATCACCGTATCGTACACTTCTTTTTGATGGGGATTCAATAGAGGTACATTCGTTCGAACCAATTGGCTTAATGCATTTGTGTCGTATTCAGGTTCGCACGCTGCAATTCTCGTTCGAAATCGTCATTTATTCCACGATCTGGTGATGGCATTCCTAACCTGGCTTATAAACTGCAGCACATGAGGTAACACATGTCTTCTATCAAAACCAAAGCCTGGTTGTGCATCTCTTCATTCATCTCAAGATGGTCACCAGTTATCGAAACGTGTGTTAACAAAGTTTTATTGGAAGTGATGAAAATATAAAAATAACGAAAAACAATAAACAGCCTGCAAACATGATAACTTATTTAAATACAAAGAATAGCATACAAATGATTATAACAGACTCTTCTTTCAACTCGCCTAGGTCTTTGGTTATGTCTTTTAGCCATAGCGCTTCTGTAACAGCTGAGCCTAACGCACTATATTCTGCTTCACTGGATGATGTAGATTCGTCATGTCTGTCTGTCTGTCTGTCCGTCCGTATGTTACAGCCACTTGTTTCGAAATCTTAAGAACTATACTGTTGAAACTTGGTAAGTACATAGATGTATTCTGTGAACCGCACAAAAAAAAAAAACCAATAAATTTTGGGGGTTCCCCATACTTAGAATTGAAACTCAAAAATTGTTTTTTTCATCAATCCCATAATTCAAAAATTATATTTAGGTTTCTAATATAATTTTTTTCTAAACTGAATAGTTTGCGCTAGAGACACTTCCAAAGTGGTAAAATGTGTGTAACTTCCTGTAACTTCTAAAATAAGAGAATGATAAAACTAAAAAAAATATATGATGTACATTACCATGTAAATTTCCCCTGAAAATTTTGAACGAGATATAGTAAGTATTTTTTTTTATACGTCATAAATCGTCGACCGCAATTTACCTTTCATACAATCAACTCAAATATAAAAATAATAAATTAAAAAAAAAAAACATTTAATTTCATAATTTAAATTTTATACATAAACCCTGAACCTATATGGGCTCGCACATGGTTAGATCTAAATCCCATCATTTAGGTACCTAATTATAATGTTTACTTACCAATAACTTAATTAAAAAAATACACTATTATTAAAACATCGATGAAAGTTACAACGAACTACAAGAACTTTTATGTTATGTTACTTGCGGAACCCTTCATGGGCGAGTCCGACTCGCACTTGGCTGCTTTGTTTTTTTTTTTTTCATTTTCAATGGCAATACCTTCACTTAATCCTAATGGTTTTCACAATATTAACGGGTAATTAACGCATTACTCAATATTTTTCATTCCAAATAAAATTCTAAGTATTCTTCACACATTCAGGCTGTAAATGATCTACTACAGCCAATGCGTACTTTCAATGGGCACTAAAAATCATCTTTAGTACAGCGCAATGATAGGAAACCTTGATATCAATCAACCACTAGTAACTTATTTGTAACACCTTCACGGGAAGTGGAAGTATTCTAGCGAAAACTTGTGAAAATTAAAAGTTGCATTTATTCTTTAGAATGAGTATTTAAAATTAAAATAAATCCACTTTACAGTGTGTTCTTCTTGCACTTAGGTATACATTCTATCGCTTGTACCGAACTTGTTCAGAACGTTCCAATTTATGTATGAAACACAATTGAGTTTCTTGTTACTGTGGCATTAATCATCGTGTGAGAATTGAGTAGAGATTGATGCTAGCTAGCCCTTAAGCTTGGATGGGTTATCCGAGTGTCATATCTCATATATTTGTGTTTTTATGCTAAGTTTGGAGTAGGTCAAAACGAGAAAAAAGAACCATTGTTATCTATAGTCCTTAATTTAACCTTTAAAGCAAGATGTACAGCGCATACATTTTGAGAAGTATTGGAATCGTTATGAATAGACTCAGTGCAGAGCATACTAGCATAGAATCAAAGTTATTCAATTCGATTATCGATTATTCAGACACAAACATCAACGCCTATAGGGTAGTTAGCGACAACATCAGTGTCAAATAAGAAGATGAAGAAGCCAAGTGAAAGCTAAAAAACTTGTAGAAAAACAGAACAGATTTTATATGGTTGTTATATAATTAAGTTTGTTTCTTTACTTTTGTAGTAGGAATGGAAAAGACTGTCAAAATGGCAGTGGTGGGGATAAATTCCCTCACATTGAGAGACACTTACGAAAAAGTTGAGGAACGCATTTGTAGTATTCTATGGAAAATGGCAGAAATTAAAAAAAGCGGCCAAGTGCGAGTCGGACTCGCCCATGAAGGGTTCCGTAGCAGCAAGTATAACGTAGGTAGGTAGTTCGTTGTAATTTTGATCGATATTTTAATAATAGTGTATTTTTTAATTAAGTTATTGATAAGTAAACATTATAATTAGGTACCTAAATGATGGGATTTAGATCTAACTATATGCGGTTCAGGGTTTATGTATAAGGTTTATGTTTATGAAATTAAACACACACATTTTTCCAATTTGGAAGTGTCTCTCGCGCAAACTATTCAGTTTAGAAAAAAATGATGTTAAAAATATCATTTTTGAAGACCTATCCATAGATACCCCACACATATCGGTTTGATAAAAAAAAAAAATAGAGTTTCAGTTTTAAGTACGGGGAACCCCCAAAATTTATTGTTTTCTTTTTGGGTAAAATCTTAATGCGGTTCACAGAATACATGTTCTTACCAAGTTTCAACAGTATAGTTCTTAAAATTTCGGAAAAAGTGGCTGTGACATACGGACGGACAGACAGACAGACAGACATGACGAATCTATAAGGGTTCCGTTTTTTGCCATTTGGCTACGGAACCCTAAAAAGTGTTACGAAAAGTCGTTAAAGTGTCTGATAAACTCGACGAATTCGCTAACTTTTTGATGTATCCGAGTATGTATGGAAAAGTTACTACTGATTGAAGCATTCGATAAGAGGAAGAAGCGAAACTACATTAAAAATTACGTGGAGGAGGTTGTCCCTTTTTACAGCAACGAAGAATTTCCCCGCCACTTTCGAAAAGAATCTTGAGAAGATTTAATTTTTTTTTTTTTGCCAATAATAGGTACACAAGAAATCAAAACAAATGCAAGCATTAATGTCAAATGGGACAACAAATTTCAAAGCAGATGTTAGTCGTAAGATGACGCCAACCAGCGCAAGAAAAAGGGCCAATGAGAAAAAGGCTATTCTGCACATTTAGTATTTTTGCCCGATATTTAACAAGCATTAGCTCGCTAAACACTATAATAGTGTTGTTATGGGCAACTGCGGGAAATTTTGGAGGTTTTTATTTGGAAATAAAAGCATTTGAAAATTTTGGAAGCACCAGCTAAAAAAAGGCTAATATAGGCCAAAATAGCGCAAAATTGTGTCAGACTCTCAAAAAAGTACATATTTGCAACTTTAGTCGCACAATGGTCACGCTGCTGCCAGCTATTCCAATTTTAACACCGAGAAATTCGTAGAGTAAAAATTCGTAAGATTCTCACTGGAGAGGTAATAAATTGCTCTCTCGGTGAAGCTGTCTTTTACGAATTTTCGAGTTAAGGAACGGCATTGATGTAAGAATTCGTAAGATTTCGTAAGATTTAAAAGTAAAGGAAGACACCTATGTAAGTTAACCAATTTCTGCGGAATATTTTATGTGGTTTTCGATTTGGCTTTTCAGATTTTGATCGGAGATTTCAGATTTCTGAACATGAAATTCGAATTGTAATGGTTCTTGTTTATTTATTTATTTATTTATTTATTTGTCAGCAAAATACTTGGATTTTCAAAGACATTAGTTTATAACAATAGAATAGAATAGAAACTAAATAGAGCAAACAATTATGACTGAATAGCATCTAGTAGCTTTCTTTTTATTGTAGCAATCGATGAGTTAAAATCTATTAAATTGATATTATCATTGTAGCTTATCAGTAAGCCGTTGATAGAATTGATGATGACCTGCCATAATTTGTACGAGAATGTGCGATATTAAAAAAACGGTTAATTCGTAAATTTGGACGATGGATATGTAAATTAAGAAGTACTAAGATCTCCGGAGAGTCAATTTCTCCAATAAGAATCCTATGTACAAAAATAATTCTTGCCACTGTTCTCCTATTTTTAAGCGATTCTAGGCTAATCAATTGTAGCCTTGATTGATAGGAGGGTAAACTACTAACGTCAGCCCAAGGAAGCCCTCTTAAGGCGAACCTGAGAAATCTTTTTTGGATAGATTCAATTCTTAAAATATGGACATCATAAAAGGGACACCAAACAATGGATGCATATTCTAAAATAGATCTAACAAATGAAAGATAGAGAACTTTGATAACGTATGGATCAGAAAAATCACCTGCATAGCGCCTTAGTAGTCCCCAAGCTTTATTTGCCTTATTTGTGACATAATCTATGTGGTGTATGAAAGACAGTTTAGTATCTAAAAGCACCCCCAAATCTTTTATTAAGGAGGCACGCGGAATAGCAATGCCATTGAAAAAGTAAGAATACATGATGGGCGATTTTCGACGTGAATATGTAATAACTGAACATTTACTTACATTCAGGGACAGATAGTTTTTTGAGCACCACAAATAGAATCGTTGAAGACAATTATTTAGATGTAGGAAACAATCATCGTTTTTACCTGACAGATACAACTTAAAGTCGTCCGCATACAAAAGCATACTACAATCAGGAACAAAATTAACAACATCATTAACAAACAAGACAAATAAAAGAGGACCAATGTGGCTTCCTTGAGGAACACCAGACGTCACACAAATTCGTTTGGAAAAGTTATTACGAAACTTGACAAATTGAAATCTATCACAAAGAAAGGATGAGAGCCATTTTAAGAAAGTGTGTGGAAAACCTAATTTATCGAGCTTATATAGCAATATTTTATGGTCCCCGCGGTCAAAGGCTTTACTAAAATCTGTATAAATTGCATCGACTTGGTTTCCCTTACCGATTTCAGAAATTACAGAATTTGTAAACAAAAGAAGGTTTGTAACTGTCGATCTATTCTTCACAAAACCATGTTGTTCATTGCAGATTAAAGATTTGCAAAGAAAATTCAATCTGTCGGTAACCAACATATCAAATAATTTTGGAATAGAGGACTATTTACAAATGCCTCTGTAGTTCTCAATTTTATATTTTCTTCCTGATTTGAAGATAGGGACAATAAAAGAGTTCTTCCAAATAGATGGAAACGTACTTGCTTTTAAAGATAAGTTAAATATATGGCAAACTATTTTATGTAGAGGGACAGCACATTTTTTGAGAAAAATGGAAGGGAGGCCATCTGGGCCAGGAGTAAAGCTAGGCTTAATTGCAAATAAATTTGCTAAAACATCTTCTTCAGAGAATTCAATTTTATAAAAAATAGGAGAAGGAGATTCGCCAAGATAGCTAAAGAATTCTTTATCTATAATTGAATTTACATCTGTATAAACAGATTGAAAAAATGATCCAAAATGCTCACAGATAGCAGGCGAGGAATCCAATGACTGTCCATTCAAACAGAATGTAGTGGGATAACCATCACTCTTATTTTTGGAGTTTATGAAATTCCAAAATTTATTAGGCCTGGATTTGATACTATTTTGAATATCATTTATGTAGAGAAGATAAGCATGGTAAAGAGAGGTTTTGAATTCAGATTTTAATCGCCTATACAGCAAAAAGTCCTCATTTAACAAACTACTCCGCCATTTCCTATAAGCTCTATTTTTTTGTGTTTTTAGGCCACGAGTGACTTCATTATCCCAGGGACAAGAATCCATCATGGTATCATTTACCCGAATTATCGGGACGAATTTGAAAATAGCATTATTAATAACCCGATAGAATGTATGGCATAAGTCATTGATTTCAAGTGAAAGATGGGGGCACCAGTCATAATTGCTAAGCTCTTCACAAATATCATTATAGTTAGCATTTTTATAATCAAATCTAAAAGACTCATAACTATACACATTATTAACATCAAGAGTACAAAATAACTGTAAAGAAGGATGAAAAGCATCTTCCGGGACTAGAGGTGTAAGGCATCTAGATACAAAACTTTCAGCACTATTATTGGAAAAGATGAGGTCCAAAGTACGGTTTTGGTAGTTTTTTACTCAGTTCATCTGGAGTAAATAGAGTGATTGGAGGGAATCGACAATCTCAGATCCAATTACAGATAGAGGGTTTAAAGCGTTGAGGAAGGTACAATCAGGATCTCCAGAGGTCCAGCTAATTTTCGGTTGATTAAAATCACCAAAAACATACATTTTATCCGATGTAGACATGAGACCTTCAATATAGCGGATTGCGTCCAAGTACCTTGTTACTATAATATGTAGTTGTGACCGAGGAGAAATATAAACACATACGATAAATATTTTACTCGAATATGTCAGGTCAATTCTGCTGCAGCAAATTTCAATGTCAGAGAAGTCGTTGATATCAACATCTTTAGCATTGTAATCCTTTTTTACGGCAATAAGCACACCACCAAAACGCTCGTAGACACTGTTTTCTTCTGTTCGATCACAACGGTTGACATAGAAGTTGGAGGGAAATAGTACGGCATCATTAAAGTTATCATCTAATCCGGTTTCAGTAAGAACAATGACGTCAGATGTACAGCTATACATACTGAGCAAGAATTTGGTACACTTTGTTCTTAGCCCTCTTACATTTTGATAGAAGAAGGCTAATTCTTTAAGTTTTTTGACGTGGTTGTCCTAGAGCGAGGCCGGTAAGTAAATTCCTTGACAAGCATGTTACTCGGCCAAAAGTTTGGGTTTACCAAGATCTTTCCTATGTTCAGAGGAGCGTGAACCTTAAAAGAAGCTGACCTACGATCTTGAAGATTATCCGCTGTTAAGCTTATGCATCTAATGTCATTAGCTGCAATGCCCTTCTCTTCAATATACTTTAAAATATCGGATGGTTTAGTGCCATACTCCAGACGAGATAAGAAAACTGCAAAAGGAGGTGGTACATCTCTAAGACTGCAGACATTAGATGGATGAGTGATTGAGGGCGAGGGAGGTAGAACAGCAACCGGCGATTTGTATGCATTAGTTGGCAACAAAAAAAAAAAACTTGTTGACTTGCAACCCATTTCAATCGAATTTTCAGACATATATAATAACTCATTTCGAAATAATTTAATTTAAAAAATAATTCAGCTACAAAAGCAATCCTTCCTATCTATGTAGGTATATAAATCTGAGAAAAAAATTATACTTCTTCTCAAAACTACCCCAGATCAAGAAACAATTGATTTTTGTTTGGCCAATCGAACATAAAAAGCAATCTCGATAAAAAAAAATTTGATGTTTTCTACAAAAAAATTATCTGTTTGCTAGATAAATAGGAATAGCAGCATGTCAAACTCTACATAAAAAAAAATTGAAGTATCACAAAAACTGCTAGAAATCTAGCGCAAATGGGGAAACGTCTTTTTTTATATGGAGTTTGGCATGTCGCTATTCATCTAGCGGGCAGAGGAACGCGGCTAATGACATTGGGGACGTTCGGATTCATAGTTTATGTAAAACGTCAACTAGATTCGTCGTGACTAGGAATCCGAACGCGTTGACTGAGCAACTTGAATTGTTTGTGTATTCTCGCGGTCAGCGTTGCCTTTGTTTGATTAGCCCTTTTTTATTCGGAAAAGACCCCTCATAATTTTTTCAAAAATTTATATTTTCAAATAAGTACACTTAAAATGTAACACGGTTGCCTATCACAACACTATTACACTGTTATGCGAACTAATGGTTATTAAATATCGTGCGAAAATTCGAAATTTTCAGAGCACCTTTAGAAATGGCACCCTTTTCTCTCACTGGCACTTTTTTCGACTCTTCAGAATTCTGCCACGGCCACTCTGTTTATTTTAAATCTGACTCTTCGAAATGTCAACTGAGTATGCAGGCAGGATTTTCCTGACTAGATTTGTCGGCTTCCCCTCCATAAACGTCAACTGCAAAAACTAATCACGTGACCACTCTGGGCCAATCAAAACTGAAATACATCTAGTTGACAGCTTGTCAACTTACTAAACTATGAATCCGAACGTCCCCATTAATGTCAAATGAACGCGTTTATATGCTTCATTCGTTTTGATCCGAAAAGTATTACTTCGAAGTTCGAACGCAATCAGAGTTCCTAACAGATTTCACTTTATTGTTTCGGAATTCCTGGATAGGAATGATCAATTGATCTTATCAAAATTTCTTTCATTTTCAAAATTCGCCCATTGCTTCAAAGATTTAACGATTAGTTTAGCGTTTTCAACAGAAAGGGTATGTGCAGTTCGAAAAGATATCAACATTGTTCGGGTGCAAGCAAGTGTAGAGGAAAACCACGAAAATTCCATCAGGCAATATATACGCGATCTTTGCAAACAAATTGACGGCAGCTACACCTTTTTCTCCGCAAAAATCACGTCAGGCGGTCCAAATAAATAATGGGTACTATTTGAGAGATTTTACCTTCAAACATGTGAACATATTTCCAAACTAAACTCAAAATTTTATTAAATGCTAAAGTTTTAACAAAATCAGAAGGAAAAAAAAATTTAGTCATTAAATAATGCACAGCGTTACTTATGCGTCACCCTGTAGATGTTATCTGCTTCGAGTTGAGAGACCTTTCAGATAAAAAGGAGTTGAAGAATAGTCAGCCTTATTGTGAGTTTCGCCCGGAAAACATTTCACTTGGCAGCTTGGAATAAAGAATAATCTTGTTTCATGTTATTTTAAAAGAGGAAGAGGAAGAAAATACGCTGTAAAGAGTTACTCGAAGGCACTTGCGATATAAATCCAATCATTTGGAGTTGCACGAACCATTGTAAGAATCAATCGTTTCTTGCATTTTTTGTAAATAAATATTGTGCTAATTTTTTTAGATTTCATAGTATTATAGAATTAATAAACATAACAAAATTAACCTAAATTTCCAATCTTTTACCCTACAGTATAAATCAGAGACAATACTGAGACCCCCAACTTCGGCCGATTTTCAGTTACTTGCCTACAAGCTATATTTCTATGGGGTGGTACCTACACGCTAAGTGCGTTAGTATTGTTACATAGAAATTCGTATTCACAAATGTCACGTAACTTCACTCACCAACACACTCGCACCTTGCGTGTCCCACTTCCGCTGTCGGCAAAGTTGCTGCCAGCGTTCATGGAACTTTGTCCGTTTAATTTGAAATTATTCGTTACGTGTAAACAGTGTTTTTTTTTAGGAATAAGTGCACTTTTGCTGAAAATATTTATGAAAAATGATTACTGCAACCATGGTTGCCACTTGCAAAAAAAATTAGCAACCAAAAATGGAAAAAAAAAGCTACCAAACCAAGCTAAAAGTTACCAAAAATCTGGAAAAATGATAAAACACGAAAAAATCGTACATATCGTCTTGAGCCAGTATGAATATGAGTTTTTGGTGTCGTTTGATTTTTCTCTGATTTACGAATTTAATATAAAAAAATGTCATGGTAGTAGAAAAATGCACCTATGTTTAAGCCTAGTATGCACTTTATGCAGAACACGTAAAGCCTCTCAAGTGGAATCCAATTTTTCATACAAATTTTTCTCCGCGAAATGTCAAATTTAACTTTCCACGTGAAAATATGAGTAGGCAGTACGCAGTTCGAGTGAAAAATAGTTGCTTCAAATACTGATATGCCAGACACTTAGGTTTTATTGTCAGTCGCATTACATTTTTGACATTTCGGCGTGAAAAATAATTTATAGGAAATCGTGAAATTTATTTGAATTTCTGAAGTTTCCTTAAGTCTTCATAGAAACTAAAAGAAAACTGTTGACAAATATCAATTAATTTTATCATAAGTATTTTAAATTCAATAAGGTACATTACAGAATGTTACTTACTGAAGTACTAGGAATACTTTTAAACCTTACACGTAGTGGGCAGAAAAAGTAAGGCAGCATTTCCATGTGATGATATCGGGTTCGTCTTTTTGATGCTCCTGTTCAAAAAGTTACCAAAACCAGATAAAAATTACCAAATTACCAAAAATCATGCACTAAGAAAAAAATTACCAGATTTGGTAATTTATTACCAAAGTGGCAACCGTGACTGCAACATGGCTGTAGGAAAATAAAAACATTTTGAGCAATTTTTCTTCAGTTATTTAGAAAAAATGTACACAAGAAATCGAAGTTAATGATATTCAAAAGCGGAAAATACACAACAATGCTTGTCCTAATATGTTTCTAGTATAGAAAACAACTCATTTAGATAGTATTATTAACCAAACAAATAACATCAATCGTCTTTTGAAAATTTATAATAACCAACCAATAGCATTCAGTTATCTTAAAATGTGGTATTGTCGAACTCTATCGCATTCCCCCATGGTTGGTAGCAGTTGGCAGCATTGATTTTATATTTTTTGTATGTTTTTGCATGTCACACGGATTCTAAATAGCCATAACACCGATAGCAAAACAAAATGGCGAATTTGAAAAAAAACTGAGGGGGCCAGCGGCTAGAGGATTGTGAGTTGGGGGTCTCGTATTGTCTCTGGTAGAAATAACTTACATGGTGCTGCTTCATGTTCTCTCTTGTTCGCCTCTAAAAAAATGGAAAATATTTGTGGTAAATGTAGGCGCAGTGGCTTATTGGTTAGCGTGTTGGACCGCTAAGCGAGGGGTCGAGGTTCGAATCCCGCAAAAACCCAAATTCCAAATTAGGGTTTTTTTCATTGCGCCACCTCTCGCGAACGTCTGACAAACATCCGAGAGTATAACTGTCCTGAAAGCGCTTCTCAATTAGCCGTTTGGAGTCGGCACAAAATTGTAGATCCCTTCCATTGAAATGTCATTTTTTTCGGGTGGAATATTGTTCGGGCGAAACTCACAATAAGGCTGAGTATCTTCGTCCTCATCGTTCATACAATTTCTGAAGAAATCGTTTGTAAAAACTCCCAGTCTGAGGGCGTATCTCCTGATGATAAAACAAAAACTGCGCCGTTTCTTATCGCTTGTGCGCATATGGCAACAAAAGACGAGGCCTTCAGGGTTAATCGAAATATCCTGAAATACGTGTCTAATTATTTTTGTTATTCTCTATTAATATATAAAATTGCCCATCCCTATAATATACGGTTAGCAAATTTGAGCTAGATTTAATAGGCATAATGAATTTTACCAAATGTTTCTTAATTGTCCAAATGTGTAGTTAATAGTACGGAAATAAACCGTAGAGACACGAACGAAATTTGCTCATCTACTTATTAATTTAAGATCGTACCTATTAGGGCCACTACCCATACATGGATTCGCCCGAATATTGAAATTCATATAAAATACATTATCCCTTTCCCCCAAGTGTCATTTATTTCCGCAGAAGTATAACCTTCCATTTTAACTTTAAAATATCAAATGATTTTGCTGCAGTAGTCTTTAGCTCATTCACTTATTAGCGGTAATAGTTTTATTTTTATTTGTTTAGTTTTGTTTTATTTTAATTATGGGCAAACACATAATGCAAACATCAAAGGTTATCCTACAAAAAAAAAAAAGAAAAAAGATTTTGAACTATAAAACTTCTACAAAATTTATAAATAAATAAAAATGAATATAGAAATAATGGGTGAACAACGTTGATAGTCACTGATATTTATAAGATAATTTGTAAACTACGATTTAATCATAAAAGTATTTTTTTTTTTACTTACTAACTGTATTTATTTGTTGTTTTTATTTATAAGTTACTTTTATCTATTTATGAATTGTTTTGTAAATATTTTCTCATCACGCTCATATAGTTCTGAATAATTTCGCTTGAGTTGGTTTGAAGTGCAATGCACTTTGTCGGATTTATTTCTATACATACACATATTAATATATTATAAAAAATAGCTTTGAACTCTATCTTATTTAGATATAAATTTAAAATTATAAACTATTATAATTAATTACGTAAAACTCAATGAGAAATAAAAGAAAAACAAACATGAACGTGTACCCTTTATGTGTTGTAAAAAGGTTATTGATTTCAAAAAGAGAATACAAAACAAAACAAATAAAATATATACTAAGAAAGCGATGTGTTTTATTGTTTATTTATTTAACAGCTGTTCCCGCCTGGCTTTGCCCGTGCTAAACAAGATTGTTTCCGTAAAGAAAATCTACTAAATAAATTAATTCATATAACATTTTTGGCAAATATGATCTCACTGTATAGTGCGATTAAAATTAAAAACAAAATCCCAGTACAAATTGTAAGGAAAATCAATTTTTGCGGATCTTCCAATTTTCATTTAAAATGTTCCAATTTTCTTGCTGTATAAACATTCCTTAGGCGTTGACAAACACAACAAAGTAAATATAGCTGAAAATATGGGGTCTTACGGATGCAACTTTATTTTAAATAGGTATATAGAGTACCTGACCCGGCGAACTCCGTTCCGCCGAAATTCGTTAATGTAATGAACATAATATTTCCGAGCATACACAAAAACAATTGGAATTCAAGATTGATGCGATAAATATCCAGCGATTATCCTTGTGACTTATTATTTGTCATAGACGCTTAAATGCTAATGGTAAATCGTTCTGAACAAGCAGAGTCCGCGATTTCAAATTTTATATAATTTTTGTTATATTGGAAGAGACACACCCGTCACACCTGTTTCTATCCATTCTGTTGTTTTTTTTTCGACGCTGGGCTGTTGACGTAGATCTTACCTTTCACGTGGTCCCAAAGGAAGAAGTCGCAAGGTGTTAAATCACAAAATCTCGGTGGCCAATTGTGATCACCTCTCCGAGAGATAACACGGTCCGGAAACTTTTCCCGTAAAAGATCAATGGTTTCGTTGCTTGTGTGGCACGTAGCGCCTTCTTGTTGAAAGCAAACGTTGTCCAGATCAATACCATCCAACTCCGACCATAAAAAATCATTAATCATCTCTCGATAGCGCAATCCACTCACCGTAACTGTTGATCCAAACTGATTTTCCAAAAAGTAAGGTCCAATGACCCCGCCGGACCATAAACCGCACCAAACAGTCACACGTGAGGATGGAGAGGCCTCATCAGTCAAGATGATTTTTCGATGGAATTCCGGATCATTTTCATGCATTTCAACCCAATCAGCAAAGACACGACGTTTTTGATGATCGGCCGGCTTGAGTTCTTGTGTTAACTGAACTTTATAAGCCTTAAGACCCAAGTCTTTATACAAAATACGGTGTAATGACGTTTGTGGAATGCCCAATTCCAAAGACCGACGAGGAATGGACAAAGCAGGGGTGGGATTCTGTATAAAACGAAACGAAAAACGATTTCGCTTTTCAAAAAACGATAGAAATCACGCGAAAGCGAAAGTTTGCTTCATGTAGCTCCTTTCGTTTCCTTTTTCTCTTTCGCATGTGTTTAAGAAACAGTGTGAGGAAGAAAGTAAAGTTTGAGAATCATAATGAGCATAGGACAGCCAACAGCTGGCAATTCAAAATATTTTATTTGTTGATATTTTGGTTGGAGTCAATAAGGTCAATATTGTAAATAATAATGTAAGTACAATAAATAATTACCGACACACATACTCTTTATTTGAATAAATTACATATTTACAGTACGTCAACAACAAAACACACACAGCAAAACATATTGTTTAAATTAATACAAAAGAGTCATGAGCTCCACCGCCATATTGAGGACAAACAGCTATTATCCGATACTCCGCAATCTGAAACGTAATATTATATATTATTATATAATACTAGCTGACCCGGCAAACTTCGTTTCGCCCAAATTTCTTAATTTGTTAATAAATTCCGAGCATGCACCAAGCACTTGCTATTTTATGTAATTCGACCAATTAAAATTCTTTATTCAAAAGTTATATTAAATGCAATAGAAATAAATGATGAATAGCAATGTCGATTTTTTTCAATCAAACCGCAATGATTTTGACGTGTCGTCCTACCTTCCACTTTTTCACTAAATTGACAAACATCCATCGATTATCCTTGCAATAAAATATTGGTCATAGTGAAAGCGAGACGCACGGGAAATTGAAGTCGCACGAATGGTAAATCGTTCTTAATAAGCGAAATCTGCGGAATAAGAGTGTTTGCCTTTGAATTTTCCCCTTAAAATCATCACTTGTATAATATTTGATGTGAGATCCTTCACCATAAAACAAATGCGATCCGTTGCAAAGTTTCGGTACATTGATGTTTCGGAACAAAATTTTAACTGAACCAACTTTCAAATCCGAATTATGTAGAGGTAAGGTAGCATAATTTCCTTCCTTCCAACCAAAAATTCTAAAAATCGAACGATCCGTCCCCGAGTTATGAGTGCACATACGGACGTCAGTCTCTTTTATATGTAACTGTACCCACCCGGCTTTACCCGTACCTTTCGTATTAAATCTTGCTCACATTTCGCAAATTGCTTTATTTGGACAGCGTCCATTAATAATTTTCATTATACAACTTTAGAAATAGCGTTTGATTTTAGTTTTGAATGGAACGTGCCACAATCCGTTTTCTTATCCCGCTTGTGTTTTTCAAAGTACAACCTATAGGTCAAAAACTATCCGAAATTTAAAACTGGAAGCAACCATATCCATCTACAAAATTTCAATCAACTTGGTAGCGCTGTTCGGCGATCGGCAACAGCGCCACCTATCAGGTCTAAAAGTATCCTATCCTTCAAGCGGGAACGAAGAATATATGGGTGATTTTTTAGCTGGTTTGGTTTTGGCAACACTGGTTTTGACAGCTGACGTGTGTTTAGTACCTTGTGTCACTGTCAAACAGCTTCAGTTTGGTTTGCAATTTAACCATGGATCGTCTTACAAATGAACAACGCTTGCAAATTATTGAATTTTACTATCAAAATTCGTGCTCGGTTCGAAATGTTCATCGCGCGCTGCTTCCATTATGATCGGCATTCTCGACCTTCTGAGCAGTCTATTCGGAAGATTGTGATCAAATTTCGCACCAAATTTACTCTGTTGGAAATTAAACCACCAACACGTTTACGTACTGTGCGTAGTGAAGAAAATATTGCGGCCGTATCAGCTTGTGTGACAGAAGACCGCGAAATGTCGATTCGGCGCCGTTCCCAGCAGTTAGGCCTTTGTTACAGCACTACGTGGAAAATTTTGCGGAAGGATTTGTGCGTAAAGCCTTTTAAGATACAGCTTGTGCAAGAACTAAAGCCAGCCGACCTACCAAAAACGCCGAATTTTTGGTGAATGGGCTCTTGGAAAGCTGGCCGAGGATCCGCTTTTTTATCGAAAAATTGTATTCAGCAATGAGGCTCATTTTTGGTTGAATGGGTACGTAAATAAGCAAAATTGCCGCATTTGGAGTGAAGATCAGCCAGAAGCATTGCAACAGCTACCAATGCATCCCGAAAAAGCCACTGTTTGGTGCGATTTATGGGCCGGCGGCATTATTGGGCCATATTTCTTCAAAGATGATGGGAATCGCAGCGTTACTGTCAATGGTGAACGCTACCGAGCGATGATAACAAACTTTTTTTTGCCCGAAATGGAAGTTCTTGACTTGCATGATATGTGGTTTCAACAAGACGGTGCCACATGCCACACAGCACGCGAAACAATGGCGCAATTGCGAGGCGAGTTTGGTACACAGTTAATTTCACGTTTCGGGCCGGTCAATTGGCCGCCTAGATCGTGCGATTTGACACCATTAGATTATTTTTTGTGGGGGTATGTCAAGGCTAATGTGTAAAGGGACAAGCCTGCTTCGATTGACGCACTGGAAGCCAATATCCATGCATTCATTCTTGAGATACCGGCCGATATGTGTGAAAGAGTATGCCAAAATTGGACTCAGCGGATGGACTACCTGAGACGCAGCCGCGGTCAACATTTGCATGAAATTATCTTTAAACATTAAATTGCAAGGTTCAAACTATCGATTCAAATAAATATTTCATTCATTTTTTCGAATTTTTTGTGTTTTTTTTTTTAAAAAAGTTCTAAACCTCTTAAAAAATCACCCTAAATCTATAAAATTTCATTGAAATCGGGTGAGTGGTTTCGGAGATCGATTACAACGCCATATAGCGGGTCAAAAATCCTATCCTTTAAGTTTGCGTCAAAAATTGACCCAGTGGTTATCGAGTTATATCATCATCATCGAGTTTCATCCCGAAAGAATTATAGGTATGAATTAAGAAATAGGAAATAGGGATTCATTTTTATATATATAGATTCAACATTGGCACATTTGTTCGAACAGCTTGACTCAATGCGATTCGTTCGAAGTCCATTTCTCGGTCCAATTCTCGATTAAATGCGTCAAATCAAAGCTTTGTTGCGCATTTCATCTAACATCTCCAGTTCATTATCCGATGTCACAGTGTGAAATCGATGCAAAATATCGTCGGCCATAATAATCATCTTTGTATAATCAAAGTGCCTATCTACTTCATTTCAAAAAGTTACTTAATGTAACATAGTAAACATAATTTATTAGAACAAAGTTTTTAGGTACCTATATTTGAAAAAAAAAGAAAAAACTTCAAAATTGTTGACAACAACAATTTGCTTGGAAAATAATTAAAATAATTGACAACAACAATTGCTTTTAAAATTCAAAATATTTTTTTTTTTTTATTTGAAGTGTCACTACTTGATTTCTATCCAGTTAATTTTTTTTTCAAAGTGTATTTCCCCATTCAAACTTTAATTTTCTAATTTTCCGCGCAATTTTCTTAATTTTTTCTTTCATAACATTGTTCTCCTGACAATAACAAACACAACAAAAAAAAGAATTAACGAAATCGGTCCAGCCGTTTGTGCGTGAAGCTGGGACGGGAAATAGGGATTCATTTTTATATATATAGATTACTAGCTGACCCGGCAAACTTCGTTCCGCCCAAATTTGTTAATGTAATGAAAATAATAATTCCGAGCATGCACAATGCACTAACTAATTTATGTAATTCGGCAATGATGTTGACGTGTCGTCCAACTGTTATAACTTTATGAAGAACGCTTTAATGAACAACTCTTTATTACTTCACTGAATGCTGAGTACTTAATCTAATACAAAATTGGGGTTATATATATAGTCCAAATTGCGCGGGGAAATCGATGATTTTCGCGCCTAGTTATATTTGACAATAGCCGTCAATTATGACGGATGTCATGTAGAATGACAGGTGCCGCTGCAAGTCCACAGGGTGCATCAATTACCCCTTCGCTTAATTTGAAACCCATCTGACCTGCTTGTTTCGCAGACGCTCCGATCTTCTTGGCGTCGGCGGAACGACCACTGGTTGCACTGGATCGGGCACGCTGGTGGGTAGTGACCTCGCTTCGAAACCTTCGGCGTTTGACATTGCACCGCGTGTCTCTCCTGTAACATCCAAGTCAATGGTATCTGGACTCGTTCCGGGGTAAACGTAGACGTCTGAGTCATCCAAACAACTCTGCTGTTGGGTCATTGTCCTGTCTCTGCAAATGGGAACCTCATTAGAAACGTTTTGTTGACTACTTGCCTGCTGTAAGACGATGGTGTTCTCGGCTGGAAATGAAAATGTTTCTTCGGTAAACGTCGTTCGACTTCGAATTTGGTTCTGATGTCGTCGACAAGTGCCATCGCTTGTCACCACCAAATACATGCGTCGTCCCAGATTCTTCTTAATTTGTCCAGGAACCCACCTCCTGTTGCGCCGGTATTGACGAACAAAAACCGGTTGGTCTATGGAAAACTTCAATTTACAACGTATAGCTGCTTTATTCTGCTCCCGTGGTTCTGGCAGTATTGCGGATAGTAAAGTCCGATGCTGTCGGCCATGTAGTCTCTCTGCCGGAGATATACCGCTTTCATCCGGGGCAGATCGAAACGTCGATAAAAACGTCGATAAAACGTCATCGCCTTTCTTATGGTCGCCCATGATTTTGAGAAAAGCGGTTTTAAATGTCCTTACCATTCTCTCTGCTACGCCGTTCGACTCAGGGTTGAAAGGGGCTGACGTCATATGCCGTATTGAATGGCTTTGGCAAAAATTCTCGAATTCGCTGGATGTGAATTGAGTGCCATTGTCTGACACGATTGTTTTGGGTAGTCCCTCCAAAGCGAAAATGGAGCGCAATGCTTGAATAGTCGCCTGAGAGGTAATGGATGGCATTCGAACGACGAAAGGGAATTTCGATTTCGAGTCGACCACAATTAACCACATAGCGTTTTGGAATGGTCCGGCGAAATCTATGTGAATGCGTTCCCAAACCTCTTCTGTTGAGGGCCAGCTAGTATATGCTTTGGGTGATTGACTTGAGTTCAGTTGGCAGGCACTGCATCGTGCCACAGCTTCTGTGATGACATCATCGATGTTGGGCCACCAGCAGTATCTACGAGCCATCTGCTTCATCCGGGTGATTCCCCAATGACCATGATGTAGAAGCGCTAGAACCTTCTGTCGCAATTCTGCTGGGACGACCACTCTCGAATGTTCACTGTGGAAGAAAAGAATGTTAGCATACACACTGAGACAAAGCCTTCTACGAAAATAAGGTAACAACACGCTGTCGGCAGGTGGTAGGCGATTTGGCCAACCATTCTGCACATAGTCGATGACTCTTTGGATAGTGGAGTCCTGTTGCGAGAATTTAGCCACGATGCTAGAGTTGATAGGGAAATCATCTATAAGGCCCGTATATGCTTCGTCCATTTGATGACAAGATTCTTCCGATTGATCGAACTCTTTATCGGGTCCAGTTGGTAGGCGCGAAAGGCAATCAGCATTACCATGCTGGGCTGTTGGCCGGTAACGGATTGTGTACGTGTATCCCATTAAGGTTATCGCCCAACGTTGAAGTCTTTGGATGGTCATGTGAGGCAATTTTTTACTGGGACTGAAAATGGTGACCAGAGGCTGGTGGTCGGTTATGAGTTCGAATTGGCGTCCGAATAAATATTGGTGGAATTTCTTAACGCCAAATATGATTGAAAGGGCTTCCTTCTCGATCTGACTATATCTTCTTTGGGACTCATCAAGTGTTTTTGATGCGAAAGCTATTGGCTTTTCCTTTCCGTTCGGATAGACGTGCGAGAGGACTGCCCCGATGCCATGTGATGATGCATCAGTAGCCAATGTAATCGGTAAGTCATCCTGAAAATGCACCAGCCTGGATACGTTCAATATTTTTTCTTTAAAACGGTCAAAGGAGTTCTGTTGATCGTTTCCCCAAACGAAGGGCACACCTTTAGACCGGAGTTGATTTAGTGGGGCTGCTAATTGCGCGAAATCTTCAATAAACTGATTGTAATAGTTGACCTTTCCAATGAACGCTTCTAACTCTTTTAGGTCTTTCGGTTCGGGCAACTCCCGTATGGCTTTGACACGGGACTCTGAGGGGCGTATTCCTGTTTCGTCTATAATATGGCCCAGATACTCGATTTCAGACTTCGCGAATTTGCACTTCTCCAATCGACAGCGTAAACCGTGATGCTCAAGCCGTTCGAGAAAAACTCGAAGGTTGTTTAAATGCTCTTCGTTGGAGCGGCCAGATATTATAACATCATCTAAGTACGAGACACAAAATTCCAAATCGGCCGTCAGTTGTTCCATATAGCGCTGGAAAATGCCGGTGGAGCTGGATGTGCCGAACGGTAAACGCTGATATTCGAACAGCCCGAATTCTGTGCTTACTACGCATAATTTTTTGGACGCCTCGTCCAGACGTATTTGAAGGTAAGCGTCCGACAAGTCTATTTTAGAGAAGTATCGACCCCCCTGTAACTTGTGGAAAAGTTCTTGGATACGGGGAACTGGATGACGATCCACTTCGAGCTGAGGGTTAATGGTAACCTTGAAGTCACCGCATATTCGCAGGCTACCGTTCGATTTACGTACGACCACTATGGGTGCCGCCCATTGGCTCGCTTCGACTGGGCGTAGAATGTCCAGCTCCCGCAATCGTTCAATCTCTCGGCGGACGTCTTCCTTCTGAGCGAAAGGCACAGGACGGTATTTGAAATATCTTGGTTGGCTATTTGATTTTAAAGTTAAGTGAGCCACAAAAAGTTTGCTGCAACCTAATCCAGGACTGAAAACCACTTCATGCCTCTGACATAGAATCTTTGCATCCGATTCCAGACTTCCACGCGACTCGGACCCGATTTGCAGTGCTGATTCCTCATTCGCGTAATGTATTTGGAAACCAAATGCTTGGAACCAATCCAAGCCCATTATATTCGCGCCTCGGGGTAAGTTAGAGACTATCAGTGATAGAAAGCGTTTCTCAGCTCTCCACTGAACACTCACGTTGATTGTTCCTTTTAATGGTACACTTGTTTCTCCGTATGCCTTCAGAGTGCGTTCTGTTGGTTCACATCGTGGATTACCAAGGCTTTGATAGCCATCCAACCCTATCAATGAGCAGGTAGCACCCGTGTCTAACTGAAAAGTTAAGGGACGCTGATTTACGTGAAGCAACACAAAGATTTTTTTAGTATGCAAATCGGCCTCCAAATTTGCGGATGAGACCCTCTCAACCGCGCTAATAGAACTAACGCCAGCTGTGACTAAGTTGATCGAATGGGCAGATTCGGTCTGCTTATAGCGAAACGATCGATTTTCCTGACGAGGGTTCGTCCAAGAATTGCGTACCTGTCGTCTTCCTCGGCTTTTGGACCGATGGCGTGATTGCGATACGCCCGATCCATCGGAAGTTTTTTTTGATAAGCAAACGCTACTAATGTGACCTCGACGTTGACAGTTGTCACATATTGATTCAAGATGCTTACACTGATTGCGATTATGTTGTGAAAAACAGCCAGGGCATGACTTTCTTATGTTTAAATATTCAAATGACTTACTCGTAGGTTTCTGGTGAGATTGTTGATTCAGCTGATTTACCTCCGATGAGTTCGGAGCAATGGAAGTACTGCTCCCTTTTAGTATATTTGAAGCGAGTTGTGTCGACTCATATGCTGTTACCAACTCCTCGATTTCCTCCAGGCTAGGGTTTTTTTTTTGAGTTGCGGCGATTCGTACAGGATCGTGTGGGGTGTAGAAAACGATCATATCCCTGATCATGAAATCGACGTACGATGTGTTGCAATTTTCCTTCGAGCATACAAAAGAGCAGTCTCTCGCCAGACCCCTTAGGTCTGCAATCCATTCTGCATAAGATTGGCCTGGGAGCATTTTTTGCTTTAAGAATTTGCACCTCGAAGCGAGTACATGCATTTTAGATTGGAAGTGATTTGTTAATTTCGCAGAAAGGTCTTTGAAAGTGTGCATACTTACATCCTCGGTCCCCAGCAACTTCGTGAGCAGGTCGTTGATGTGATTCCCGCAAGTTGATAGGAAATGTGCCTTTCGCAAATTGTCGTCCTCCAAGCAGTTTGCCGAAAAATGTTGCTGCAACTGGAAAAGGTAACTCTCCCAAGTTTCTTTCTCCATCTCAAACGGGCGGAACTGTGGAATTGTGGTGTTTTGCTTTTGGGTTTGTGATGTCGATGAACATTCCTTAAGAATCCTTTCCATGGTCGCTGTATTGGACTGCATCAAGCTTTCCATCCATGCTTTTTGTTGTTCTAATATAGCGTGCAGCGCGCCTGGTTCCATGTCTACCTCCTCGTCGCCAATTGTTATAACTTTATGAAGAACGCTTTAATGAACAACTCTTTATTACTTCACTGAATGCTGAGTACTTAATCTAATACAAAATTGGGGTTATATATATAGTCCAAATTGCGCGGGGAAATCGATGATTTTCGCGCCTAGTTATATTTGACAATAGCCGTCAATTATGACGGATGTCATGTAGAATGACAGGTGCCGCTGCAAGTCCACAGGGTGCATCACCAACCATCCGCTTTTTCACTAAATTGACAATGTGAGAAACATGGGGAATCAAGACTGATGCTACAAATGCACAAACATCCATCGATTATCCTTGCAATAAATTATTTGTCATAGTGAAAGCGAGACGCACGGGAAATTGAAGTCGAACGAATGGTAAATCGTTCTGAATAAGCGAAATCTGCGGAATAAGAGTGTTTGCCTTTGAATTTTCCCCTCAAATTCATCACTTGCATGATATTTGATATGAGATCCTTCCCCACGAATCAAATGCGATCCGTTACAAAGTTTCGGTACATTGATGTTGCGCAACAAAATTTTAACTGAGCCGACTTTCAAATCCAATTTATGTTGAGGTAGGCCCGGAACATTTAAAGAATTCAAAAATTCAACTAATCCCCATAAAGTTTTTTTTCACAACAAAAGGTAGAATTATGCCCTTCCTTCCAACCAAAAAATCGTAAAAATCGAACTACCTGTCCCCGAGTTATGGATGCACATACGGACGTCAGTCTCTTTTATATGTAGGTAACTGTACCCACCCGGCTTTGCCCGTATCTTTCGTATTAAATTATGCTCACATTTCGCAAATTGCTTTATTTGGACAGCGTCCATTAATAATTTTCATCATATGACTTTAGAAATAGCGTTTGATTTTGTTTTTGAGTGAGACGTGCCACAATCCGTTTTCTTATCCCGCTTGTGTTTTTCAAAGTTCCACCTATAGGTCAAAAACTATCCGAAATTTAAAACTGGAAGCAACCATATCCATCTACAAAATTTCAATCAACTTGGTAGCGCTGATTCGGCGATCGGCAACAGCGCCACCTATCAAGTCCAAAAGTATCCTATCCTTCAAGCGGGAACGAAGAATATAAATCTATAAAATTTCATTGAAATCGGGTGAGTGGTTTCGGAGATCGATTACAACGCCATATAGCGGGTCAAAAATCCTATCCTTTAAGTTTGCGTCAAAAATTGACCCAGTGGTTATCGAGTTATATCATCATCATCGAGTTTCATCCCGAAAGAATTATAGGTATGAATTAAGAAATAGGAAATAGGGATTCATTTTTATATATATAGATTCAGCATTGGCACATTTGTTCGAACAGCTTGACTCAATGCGATTCGTTCGAAGTCCATTTCTCGCTCCAATTCTCGATTAACTGCGTCAAATCAAAGCTTTGTTGCGCATTTCATCTGACATCTCCAGTTCATTATCCGATGTCACAGTGCGAATTCGATGCAAAATATCGTCGGCCATAATATCATCTTTGTATAATCAAAGTATCTATCTACTTCATTTCAAAAAGTTACTTAATGTAACATAGTAAACATAATTTATTAGAACAAACTTTTTGGGTATACCTATATTTAAAAAAAAAAAAAAAAATTTCAAAATTGTTGACAACAACAATTTGCTTGGAAAATAATTAAAATAATTGACAACAACAATTGCTCTTAAGATTCAAAATATATTTTTTTTTATTTGAAGTGTCACTACTTGATTTCTATCCCGTTAATTTTTTTTCAAAGTGTATTTCCCCATTCAAACTTTAATTTTCTAATTTTCCGCGCAATTTTCTTAATTTTTTCTTTCATAACTTTGTTCTCCTGACAATAACAAACACAACAAAAAAAGAATTAGCGAAATCGGTCCAGCCATTCTCTCGTGATGCCCTTACCAACGAACATCATTTCATTTTTATTTATATAGATTATTATAATACATCAGTATTGTTTTTTTTTTTTGTATCAAATGAAACTTTACTTACAATCATAGAATTAATGTTGTGATGACCTTTTCTGTTAAAAAACATTTCTTCGTTCGAAATGGGACAAATCAAGCTTACATTATGTGTTCCATCAACACAGCCAATGACTAAAGCAATAAACATCGTTTTACAAAAACTATAATACAATTGAAAAGCTGTCACTTACCGCCGGGTATTTTACATTTTTAGAAAAAGTAACTCTTAGAAACATTTTCTTCCAGTTCTGATGGCCATTTTATCCATTGAGGACACAGAACGTTTTCCATTATATTAAGAGTTTCGTGTAGTATTTTCGACAAAGTACTCTGTACGAGAGGAGAAGCAAAATCGTTGCCAACCATCCACTGGTAACCACCTCCAGCCGTAACCTCGAGCGTTTAACACATCCTTATAATAGAAAGGATGTACCTATGTGTTTCGTGTTCCTGTACGAAGACAAATGCTGTCCAGCACATACCTTAAAGGCTTTTATTCAACCGAAAACGTTGAAGAAAACCAAACAAAAAATTAAGAACATGTAAACTTAAGACTATCAGACGGTTTGTAGATATACACAAATTTCATTTGAATATCGCATACACTGATTTTATACAAATTCGTACACTAATGCCATTTATGTATTCTACAAACATTTGTGGTTCAGACGGTTTGTGTATTTTTAGAAAAATATACAAATTTAATTTGCTTATTGCCATACACAAATACGGCATCTACAAATTATTTTGTGTATACAGATTTGTGGTTCAGACGGTTTGTAAATTTCTATACAAATGGAATTTGTTTATAATAATTATGTATATCAAACTGGTTTTTATTTTCCTGTGTTGATTTTGACGTATATATCAAATCAAAAAATTAAATAAATAAATGTACCTACTGCCATCGTTTCGATTCGTTAAAATGAGAGTTAAAAAAATGTGCCTCAATTACTTTGGCTGTGTATTTACTTGGTACCGACAAGGAAGACGAAAGCCAACAAAATGTCGTCGTGTTACCACGCAAGCACCGTTCGTGTTGGAGAAAAAATTGGCTCGGCCACCGCGAGATTTGTTCACTGTTGCTTACTGCAATTGGTTCCCCAGGGATCGCGATGGGCCCTTATGGTGCCTAGTGCCGTATGAGATCTAATTATCTCATACCCCTTTTTTACCTAACCTAACCTAACCGCGAGACAGACGGCTTTTAAGAATTGCGTGCCGAAAAGCCGCAATTGTATCAGAATTTTGTCCGAATGACTGCAGTTCGGTTCAATCATTTGCTTCAATTGGTAACGCCGTACATTCAAAAGGCCGATACAGTTATGCGCACCAGCATTCCTGCATCTGTGCGACTGATATTGACGCTGCGCTTTCTGGCCTCTGGGGAGAGTTTCCGATCGCTACAGTATCTTTTTCGGATTCCACAAAATACAATTTCTACCATTATTCCCGAAGTGCTGGATGCAATATATAAAGTTCTTTAAGACGACTACCTGAAAGTCCTCATTTAACACTCTTTGTCAACAGCGGCTGGTTGGGAAGCTATAGCGCAGAAATTTAATGAGCTGTGGTAATTTCCCAACTGCATCGGCGCTGTTGAAGGCAAGCACGTCGTTATGGTGGAACCATATCCAAGCAGCTCTCAAAGCTCTTGACTCATCTGTCATCAAATCCAAACTTGTCTTAGAAACATTCTCAACCATCTATGAACTTTCTAAGAAAAACCTTGTCATACTCCACTGGATTCCAGCACATAGAGGATTTGAGAGTAACGAATCGGCTGACTCACTGGCTATAATCGGAACAACCTATCCACTCATTGGACCTGAACCATTTTGCGGAGTCAGCAAAAATCATTTCAGGAACTACATCAAGAACCAATCTCGTATAGAGTCTAACGAGATTTGGCAAAATACAGCTGGGCAGAATTGCACCAGACCATTTTTCCCCAAATTCTCCTCCAGAAAATCACTCTTCTTGATTAATCTGGATAAAACCAACCTGAGAATCCTAACAGGAATAACCAGCGGCCACGGTCGCGGGAGAAAACATCTTCACCGCATTGGCGTATCACCGGATCCCATCTTTAGACTTTGTCTCGAGAGTGACGAATCCTCTCTTCAAATAATCACAGAATGTCCGGCCCTTTGTCGTCTCAGGAAAAACATCCTAGATGATGAAATCGTTAATTCTTGCGAATATACACTCAGAGAAGAACCTTGTCTTCCTGACGGTCTCTGGAGTGAAGATATGACTCTAAGAATTTACCAGGCAAAGCACAATAGGCTCCTCTAAGAAGCCGAAGTGCCAGAGCTCATTAAAAGCTCTCCCGCCCTACAATCTAATCTAATCTATGGTGGCACCACCAATTCGGGTAGCGTTTTTTATAATTATAAGGGCACGCACAGCATCGTACTAATGGGTATCGCAAACACCGAATATAAACTGATTTACGTCGATGTTGGCCGCACCGGAAGTTCGATGGCGGCGTTTTTAACCGCTGTACTTTTGAACAAGCGATATACACCCAATAGCTTTGCTTGCCACCGCCGAAAGTACTACCCGGCCGTGAAATACCCGTTCCGTGTGTTCTCGTCGCTGATGATGCATTTGCTCTGCGGCCAAACATCGTGAAGCCATATAGCCAACGGCCAACGGGGTCTCAGAATAATAATAATCTACCATAAAAAGCAATCGATTTTAAACCATATTAATTTAATTTATAAATACAGACGTACACAACTATACATATCAAAAAAGAGAAATCCAAAAGAATAGTTTTGTTTATGTAACACAAAAAAAGAGCAATACGTGCTTGTGCAAACTGCAGATTGCAGGATATTTTATATTCAAATAAAAACTACTATATTTTTCATATATTTCATCAACATACCTACCAAGTTCTCGTAAAGGAAATCTCATTTAATATTTTTTTCAACTGAACTCCTAAAACCATTTGTGTATTCGCATGATGATTTGTGCATGTTCTAATTTTAGGAACACACAAATGAAATGCGGTACGCAAATGATACACAAATGCAAACAAATAAGCATAAATAAATTTGTGTACCCGATCAGACGATTTATGTTTATACACAAATTCGATTTGAATATGCTATTCACAAATGATACACAAACCGTTTGTGTATCCCATTTGTTGCTATCAAATTTGTGGTTCAGACGGTTTATGTATATTATACATAAATTTATTCACAAATTTTGGCGTACACACAAACCGTCTGATAGTAGCTTTACAATTCAATACACATCAATAAAACAAACCTTTCTTGGGGCAACGTAAGAGGATTGGAATAATCCCGAAGATGTTTTCGCATTTTTCTTAGATTTTGATCTTCTACATCGCATCATCACTATCACTTGCTATTCGCCAGCATATTTTAATAAATAACACAACCACCAATTTAGCAATCAAAGAAAATGAGAAACGTCAATGAATAAGCTGTCGTTCTTTTCTTTTCGCACTGAACGAAAATGTCATACGTTTTTAGAGTTACATGAAGCAAAATAAACGAAAACGCAAACGAAATGGCTTTCGTTTTTTTTTGCTTTCGTGCAAACGAAAATTCCTTTCGTTTTTGTAGTTACATGAAGCAAACCGATCGTGCAAACAAAAACGATCGAACGTTTTCATCTTACAGAATCCCACCCCTGAAAAAAATATCACGACATATCTCACGACAGCTTCGTTTGGCGCCAAAGTGAAGAGAGAGAGATATTGGAGAGGAATTATCTATCCGACAGGAGATCATCATGGCTGCTGGGTAACGTAACACATATATAATATATATGTTTATATATTGTACATCATTCCATTTTTCTTAAAGGTGACAGCGGCTACCCCTTGGAACCTTTTCTGTTGACTCCTTATAGAAACGCAAGTGAGAATTCTCCAGAACTGAAATTCAACTTTATTCACTCACAGGCCAGAAGCATCGTAGAACGATGCATCGGTCGTTTAAAAAGTGTGTTCAATATTTGTTTTTGTTTGTGACTTAAACTTAACAATTTAATTTGTCTAGGTCGATGGCGTATAATTCTGGAAGAAAGGAAGTGCAGATATAAGCCGATAAGAGTTGTCGAAATAATAAATGTCTGCGCTGCATTACACAACATATGCTGCACCTATAATGTGCCCTATCCTGAACAAGAAATACATTTTTCACAAAACCTTGCACTTCAATTTATCCCGACTGGTGATTACTCTACGAGCAGAGAAGCTAGCAGAATTCGTGACAGCATAAGGGATGAATTATTTGCTAACAATTAATGAATTCCACATATCTTATATATAAAAATGACTTGGATATTATGTTTGGATGTTTATATCTCGAGTTCGGCAGCACCGAATTTTATGATTCTTTTTTTGTTCAAATGGTATTCGTTTGTAGCAGGTTTGTACGTAAAAAAAAACAATAACTTTCCAAAAAAAAAATAATCGAAATCGAAAATTGTTTAGCCAATGAAGTGAGTGAATGGAGAAAGAACATCATTTCTCCTTTTCTACCATTCACACTCCGTTCGAGTGGATGCTTGCTTGCACTCATTGGTATAGCCAGCATATCCGCTATGGGGGTATTTAGGGTTTACAGGTATTGTCGTATTTTGGTTTATATTTTTTCAAAAAGCGATAGAAATGGAAATTTTTTTTGCGATATATGGTTTTACAAATATTCGTGTTAATTTTGTTCGTTTCACAAAATCAAAAAAAAATAAATATTTTCGGTACCTTTAAAACTTAGCAGCACAGTGAAGTGACACGAGCAGTCGTTCAACTTGCTCGCACACCAATTTATTTTGCAGGCCTTCTGTTTTGACACAAACCACAAAAGGCAATTGCAGAAAATATAAATATAAACGCTAAAAGCAAAAAAAAATGATGGCAGCCCTGTGCGTGTTGCATAAAATTCAAGTTTGGCAGCTTTTGTGTTTCTTTTGTGTAGATCTAAATCTAAATCAAGTGAAGTGTGTTTGTGTGTTCACGGTTAGTGTTGTCGAGTGCGTACATAATATTTGAGCTTTCCATATTTGTTTTGGAGTCTACGCTATAATTAGCAATTTACTTACAAATTAACTCTTTATTTGGCGTTCCTTTCTACCATTCACACTCCATTCGAATTGATGTTTGCACTCATTGGTATAGTCAGCATCTCTGCTATAGGCGTATGGGCTGCCAGATTTGGCTCTTTGTCGTATTTTCGGCTAACTTTTTTCAAAAAGCGATAGAAATGGAAAAATTAGCGCCCAACACAATTTTGGACTACATATCGTTTTACAAATATTTGTGTTAATTTTGTTCGTTTAATCCTTAACAAAACCAAAAAAAAATATATACATATATATATTTTCAGCACCTTTAAAACTTGGCAGCACTCTTGCAGTGAACTGACATCGAACAGTCATTCAACTTGCACGCAAACAATTGCGGACTCGATTGGACGCTCTCAGAGAACTTTTTCTGCTCTCAGAGCAATTTTTATGTTCGTTTGGTACAAAAAAAACATTTCAGATTTCGGAGAACTTTTGCGAATCTAGATTTTTTCTCAGATTTCCTTCAGGTTTACCAATACAAGTGCATTTGAGTTTGACAACAACTCGCGGAGTTTGTTTACGTTTTCGTGAACTTCTACCGCAGAGAAGGGCATTGCATTGGATTAATCAATTTTTGTAAATTATTTATGTTTGAATATTTAGAAATCTATTAGGACGCAAATTTTGAATGTTTTAATATAAAATTTAACCAGTGAATGGAAAACGCTTTGGAAAGTGTCGAATGCTATACATATTCGAATCGCAAGAATATCAACATGAAAAAGAACAAGTGACGTTTTTATGTTCGATTCACACGAAATTTGAAATCTGAGATCGAATCTGAAGATGCCCAATCGAATAAAATACTGGGCGCGCATAAGTGGAATGGGTACCTAAGTGGGAAAAATACCAACATTTTCCAGAATTTGTTGGGCTTCTTTCTGGTCAAGGATTTTGAGCAAAATTTGTTTAATATTTCTGCATTTAAAGCAAACAAAATTATGGCAACCCTGTGCGTGTTGCCTACAAATTAGGTGATTTTTCTTTTGTGTAAAAATCTAAATCGAGTGACGAGTGACGTGTGTTTGTGTGTTCATGGTTAGTGTTGTCCGAGTGCGTACATAATATTTGAGCTTTCCATATTTGTTTTGGAGTCTACGCTGTAATTAGCAATTTACTTGCAAATTAACTCTATATTTGGCGTTTGTTTCTACCATTCACACTCCATTCGAGTGGATGTTTGCACTCATTGGTATAGGCAGCATCTCTGCTAGGGGCGTATTCATGGTTGCCAGAGTTAACTCTTTGTCATAATTCGGCTGCCTTTTTTCAAAAGCGATGGAAATGCAAAAATGAGCGCCCAACACTATTCTGGGATCTGGGCTACATATCGTTTTAATATTTGTGTTAATTTTGTTCGTTTTATTCCTTCAAAAAACTACATAAAAATGTTTTCGGCACTTTTAAATCTTGGCAGCACTGCAAGAGTGATAGCCGAAATGTGACAAAGCGCCAAATTGCAGAAAATAGAATTCAAATAAAAAAAGCGGCGTGCATAAATGATAAGGGTAAGTGGAAAAAATACCAAAATTTTCCACGATTTTTAGGGCTTTCTGGGCAAAGATTTTGGGCTAATTTTTTTAAGGTTTGGGCGCTTAATGCAAACCAAATTATAGCAAACCTGTGCGTGTTGCATACAATTTAAATAATTTTTCTTTTGTCTAAATCTAAATCATGTGCTATAATTAGCGTTTTTTGCTTTTTGGCAAACATCATTCACGGTTAGATTTAAGATTTTTGAAACATTATGTTCAAATAATTGAAGTGAATTTTGTCCGTGTCAATTAGTTCAAAATGGACTATTTAGGCGACAATGGAAAGAAAAATGAGGGAAGTGGTGAACAACAAGCAGCAAATAATGTTGCTTTGGAAGCATTAAAATCGTCTCGCAACGATAAAACCGAAAATGAAACAAAAAGTGTAATAGGTATCACCGTCACCTCGCAGCGATACAAGCGGCAAAGATTTTGGTTTGTAATTCATTTGCCTTTGTCATATTTTGGGTATTTTATTCTTTTTTTTCTATATTTGACAGATTGGGATGAATAGCCACTTGAAGTTAGTGATAAATAATTCTGTAACGTTATTTGGATTAATCATACGTTTCTTATCGAATAAATCCAGCAACATACATTTTTATTTGTTCTTATATTTCAGATTTAGCTATACGATGAGGCGGAAAGACTTTCTCAAATGCGCGGTTCATCGAAAAATGCATCGGCAAGCGCATCGCAAGCATCTCTGAATTTTTCGCAAAGCACTTCCCAAGCATCATCAGGCCATTCGGCTGCTTTAAAAAGTTGAAAATCAACTCAACAAATAAACACTTTTTAATTGGATCGTTCCAAACCGATCTTCCCTTTATTTATGCGAAAGATGGAAAAACCAATGTTGTTTATAAAAAAGCATATTAGAATAAAATGTAAGATATTTAAAAAAACGAACTTTATTCAAAGTTTTCTTACTGCTCTTTTAGGTTTCAGCATTTCTGAAGCCTGAAAAATTGAAAGTATTCTACGCCTCTTAAATTAAATTTTGTTTTAACTTTTTTTTTTTTTTAAGGGAACAGCCACTTGGAAATGTGTTCAGCGAAGCGGGTATGGGTTTGCTAGTACTATGATAAAAACAAAGCACAAATTCAAAATAAGATATTGCTTTCCTAAAGCTTTTTATTCAACAAAATAAATAACAAAAAAATAACATTATTAACACAGCAAACATAAAATGCTTTTTCCAAGCTCATTGACTCAAATTAGGTATTAAAGGAACTTACATACTAATTTAGTTTTGTAATAAAACTTACAAAACTTCAACTAAAACTAAATTATAAAAAAAAAAAAAAAAAAAACAGTCTTGTTACATATCCGTTGTCAGTTCCAAACGTTTTAGTTCATTTGCCATTTTGGCAACCTCCAGTTCTAATCTCCGAAGTTCTAATTCTCCTTTTTTCAACTCATTCTTGATTAGAATCTTCTTATTTTCAATCTCTCCAAGTTGCCGTATTCCGTCCCGAATTTCAGCAAGCGTTTCGTTCGTTCTATTTTGACTTGCCAACTGTTCTCTGAAGAAATTTTCTTGAAGCGATAACTGTTTATCCAGAATATCATCGATCTTATTTTTCGGAGGTGGTCTTTTTGGGGTGGAAGGAGTTATGTTTGTCGTATCCCGCAAAGTTTCATGTCGGTCCTGATCCGATGAATTCGTCAAATCGTCCAGAAGCTGGCTGATGTCATCAGCCTCTTGCTGTTCACTGTTTTCTGTTAAACAAAAAATATCAATAATAATGAAATCAAAAGAAACTTATACATACCTTTGGTATTGCTGCCAAAAGAAACACTGCCAACAATGCCCGAAACGGCTGCTTCCATCCCGCACGCAGCAACTATGGCTTCATCGGTATCGTCTAAAGGCTTCAAGTCAAATGGACCTCCACCGGTTTTTTTTATTGATTTTTTGTTGTGGCCAAGTTTCTTTTTGGTGCTGTACTTTCGTACGGTCCAAACCTAGTTTAACAATTTTATATAAAATGAATTTACACTATAAATGTGTGTATTCGTGACTTACCCTTTTCCACTCTGCTACAGTCTTTGTTGGTGGTCCATTTATATTGAGTAACCTCGCCAACTGCTCCCATTGTTGCCTTTGGGTGGTTCGTCCACTGCTGGATAAGGCATTGTATGATCTCGCTAGCTCAGGGTGGGTTTCCATGTATGACGACATTTTTCTCATTTGTTCTTTAGTAGCGTGTGACCTTTAAGAAAACGTTAATTTAAATATTTATATAAATACTAGCTGTCCCGGCAAACTTCGTTCCGCCCAAATTTGTTAATGTAATGAAAATAATAATTCCGAGCATGTACAATGCGCTTGCTAGTTTATGTAATTCGGCCAATTAAAATGCTTCATTCAAAAGTTATATTAAATGCAATAGAAATAAATGACGAAAAGCAATGTTGATTTGTTTCAATCAAACCGCAACGATTTTGACGTTTCGGCCAACCTTCCGCTTTTCACTAAATAGACCATGTGAGAAACATGGTAATTCAAGATTGATACTACAAATGCACAAACATCCATCGATTATACTTGCAACAAATTATTGGTCATAGTGAAAGCGAGACGCACAGGAAATCTAAGTCGCTTAAATACGAATGGCAAATCGTTCTAAATAAGCGGAATCTGCGGAATGAGAGTGTTTGCCTTTGGATTTTCCACTCAAAATCGTCACTTGCATGGCATTTGATTTGGGATCCCTTACCACCAAATCAAACGCGTTCTGTTACAAAGTCTCGGTGCATTGAGGTTGCGTAACAAAATTATAAATGAGCCGACTTTCAATTGTAAGCCCGGAACATCCAAAGAATTCAAAAATTCAACTAATCCCCATAAATTTTTGTTTTCACGACAAAAAAGGAGCATATGTCCTTCCTTGGGCTCATGCGAATTTAAACCAAAAATCATAAAAATTGAAGGATTGGTTCCCGAGTTATGAGTGCGCACATACGGACGTCAGTCTTTTTTATATGTAGCTGTACCCACCCGGATTTGCTCATACCTTTCGTATTAAGTCCTGCTCACATTTCGCAAAGTCCTTTATTTGGACAATGTCCGTTAATAATTTTAATGCTTTCACAACCCGTTCTCCTATCCCTCTTATGTTTTGCAAAGTATAAGGTATATTTCAATCTTGAAGCGACCATACCTACCCATCCACAAATTCCAATCAACTCGGTAGAGCTGTTTCGGAGATCGGGAACAGCGCCACCTATCGGTTCCAAAATTGTATCTTTTAAGACTGCCTAAGCCTGAAATACACCAATAGGAACAAAACAAAAGAAGAATCATAAAATTTGGCCCAGTAAGAACATTTTCCTTGGTTATGTTATTTGTGCCGGAAATGTTTTATTTGCCTATTTAAAATTGATTAAAAACTAATTTGGAGTTTTCGTCGAACAATTGTACAGCTTTATGAAATATGAATTACTGAAATGTCAAATTCAAAAAATTATACCTAGGCAACCAACGCCAACTATATTATTACAATTAAATTTAATGTTGTTGATACAAAATTGATATGTAGGGAAATCTAACTTGTCGTAAATATCTCCCAGCGCCACCTATCGGATCCAAATTTTGGCAAAAGCTTTCTTTCGTTTTAAGTGTTATATGGTGTTAATTTGAGCCAAATCGGTCCATAAATAAGAATTTTCAAAAAGCGACCCCAGCGCCCTCTATAGGGTCTTAAATAAACATAAACCATCCGGAGCACCACACAAACATATGGTGTAAATATAAGGGGGATAGCTTCAGTGGTTCAGCCGCTATCGTCGGTCATACATACGCACGAACGTTTTTATATATTACAAGATTTTATTATTTCTCCATAAACTTACATTTCTTACAGGATAAACAAAACTTAACACAGAAATAAACAAACAATTTTGACAAATGAAATCCACCAACAGCTGACCGAAATGACATTTATTTTTTTAGAACTGTAAGTGCTGCCAAAAAACCAAACATTTTTAGTGATCGCTTTACGCAGAGCAAAGAAGAGTTGATAATCAAAAACGACAATCAAAAAAGCGACAATCAACTATCACCTTAGCCGATTCCACCCCTGGTAGTTCCGATGGAAAATGTGACTTTGAAAAAAAGGATCTTTTCTATCCCAGGTTACCACTTATAAAAGCCAACGAGACGTTCACACCTCGGCGGTTCTTTCAAAGTGGCGAACAAAGCTACTTACCAATAAGAAAAGTACTGGCGATCCTTGTCGGAAACCACTTTGGAGTCAAATACCTTTTCTCGGAGGTAAGCAATGGAAATAAAACACCAATATTTTGTTAAGTCTACTTACACATATTTATATTTACGATACGGGTATTCGAAATAATATTTCACATTTTCTTGAAAAATAAAAATTGTAACAGTTTTCGTGGGTGAGCCCAAGCAAACCTCTCTTATATTATGTACGTATGCTAACCACTTGTATTCCTACATATTTTGGTATACATCATAATTGCATTGTTGCTCTGATATCTTAATGATTTAGTTTTTTTTTTTTATCTTATAGTTAGAAATAAAAATATTTTCAATTTGCTAGTACGTAGTATGATTTTATGAATAGACACTAATAGAGCGAAATTATAATTAAATGAACTGTATTTCTGAATGCACTTAAGCACTTGCCTTTTGCCTATCGAATAATGTTCTTTCGTATACGAATATATTTATATTCACCAATCTCGACAGCAGATTTTCCGTTTTCGAAAAGTTTAAATTTAATTTACACATATTGGTGATGTTTTTCGTATGTTAATCAATTAAAGGTGGTAATTTGAACATCAATGTATTTTATAGTATAAAATTTAATTTGACATATATATAATCATTTATAACTCGAGTATAATGTCAAAGCGACAAGAACAAAAATCAAAAACATATCATAAATAAGATTAAATTTGTATAAATGTCGTGTCATCTTTATACCCTATTCATAGCGAGCCGAAAACCGAAGAGTTTTCAGTTTTCAAAACGAGTCGTTTCAAGTCGTCTTTCAAGAAAACGTTGGGTTGTTTGGAGTTTTCGGTGCGGTGTGAATAGGGTACTCGATTGAGTCCGAATATAGCTTCTTGCAGTATATGAATAGTCATTTTTGTCCGAATTTTTCTTTATAAATTGTTGCTAAAGCAGAAGTATTAACTATTTTTTTTTTTCCTTAAAATATTAACCAGTCGCTAATATACAAACATGCATTTCACTTTAGGAGTTCGATGTGAACTTAATAGCGCTTTAGTTGTTGTGTTTTGTTTTTAGACTCAACGATTTAAATCAATATGCCCTAAAGTTTAATTAGGTATCAGTAGTTTGGAAAAAAGTTGTTAGTAATGATAAAAGAAAAGATATATACTAAAACTAGAACTATTTACAATCTCTAGCAGGTTTATTCATAGAAGTTTTTACATCATGCTGCAATTATTTTGAAGATTTTGTACAAGAACATACAAGACAACTCATATAATGCACTTGAAAAAAAGTCCTACCAACAAGTCCTGTAGAATAAACAAACTATGATCAAAAACCTTTACAAGTTAAAGTTACATTTTTTGCAGATCCACTGCAAAGGTTTTCTCTTCTTCTTTTATTTTGATGTCATCAATTAGATATATTCAAGCATAACAATACAAATTAAATGATAAATAAATTAGTATTAGGTCATAATGAAACATACAAATGGTAATTTAACTAAAATGCTTATCAATGTCAAAAGAAATATGAGGAAGGGGGGGCGGGGTACCTAAAGATTTGTTTTGTGTTTTTAGTAATAATTTGATAACTAGCATACTAAATTAATGAAAATTGGAGGGAACTTTTCACTCGATTTGTGTGGTGGTTTAGGCCACTTTTGCAGAATCCTGCTGGAGACCAGTTGCTAAACGTTTAGCTGGCGGTTGATCTGCAATATCGGCTTCCAAATCGATCTGAATAAGCAGTTGGGGGTATATTTTTAGAATTTGTTTATGGAAATGTGTTTTTAAAATGATCTTACCTCCGTAATAAGAGGGTCCTTTTGAGTGTCAAGGGATTTAGTTGAATTGGCATCGTCATTGTTATTGGTACTGGAACCGGTACCGGGTTTTTCGGCATTTAGGAGTTCCTTCTTCTTTTGTTCTTCCTTAAGTTGGGCTTCTTTTTCCGCTTCGTGCTCTTTCAAAACCTGATCCAAGTTATAGCGTCTACGATAGTTAACGTAGAAAGTGCGTACATGGGCTTCGGTTTTCGTTCCAAGGGTATCAGCAATAGTCTTTATGGAAAATTATAATTCAAATTAATTTTAGAAAAAAAAAGGAAAGCCTAACAGAAATGTAGCGAAAAACTCTGTTGCAAAAGTGACGTATTATACAGGTTTGAGACTTTAGAAAGAAGTTATCGTGGTTAGACGAGCTCTTGAAAACAGTTCTGACTTTTGAGAAGGACGTTAAAGAATAAAAACAAAGCATTTGGAACTTGAATTTTCTCATATTCTTACCTGAAAATCTTTTCCATATTTTTTCACAGCGCTGACTGCAAGCAAAAGCTCCTCGTTAGTCCAACGAGAGTTAATACGATTTGCAGACTCATTTGGGCGAAGCTCTTCCAAACTGTCAGAGTTTTTCCGTTTGATTGCCGAGATATTTTGCTTGTTTAGTTGGACCTAGAAAAATGAAGAAAGTACGTGTTTACACACATGGCCACACCCTGACGTAACATATATTTGGAATTTGTCTTTGTTTACGAATCGTTTACTGTGTAAGTGTGTAAGACAAAAACATTTATACAATAAGTGTTAGATTATCTAAAGAAAACGAGGGCAATTCCTCAAAAAACAAAAAACAAGAATAAACAAATATATTCCAAATCATTGCCCTTGATTTCCTGCTTCTCTACACATAAATTAAGAACATACAACAGAAGGACTTTTTGGTGGATTGTAGGAAAGACGAGAGCAATGACTCGATATGATTTAATATGTACTGTGAATTTACACGCCCTCACTAAGGACAAACTAATTAAAGTAGTAGAAGAATTGTATTCTTACTTGACTTAGCAATGAGACAATTTCCCTTTCGGTATTCGCGAGCAATTGATCTTGATTATTGTTTGAATTAGCGAGCGCAACAATATCATCATGGTTAATGTGCATGCCACGCGGTGGTTTGCGTTTATGGCGATCGGCATTACGATCGCGGTACCTTTTGCCAAAGTATGGACCAGTAGTTGGCCTTTTATTACCCGTTCGTCTAAAAGTACCCAACACGACGACGACGACGATGACGACATAGAGGAAAAGAGATAGAGAGAGAGAAGAGAGAGAGAGAATTTCGTTTTTCAGCGATTCTATTGTTTAATTTGAAAAAATGTATTTAGCTACCTCCAGTGATGATGGCAACTATTGCACAGTTTTCCGTGTGGTGTACCATTTAACAAGTTACAAGCTACCCCACAACCCGAGCAACAGCCCCCACTAGTTGTGGTGGTAGACGAAGAATTGACGCTATTATTAGTAGTATTGCTTGTTGTTACTTCATTGTTTGAAGAATTTATCTGATTACTGTTCGGAGTTTGTGCTTGTTGTTGACTCTGCTGGCGTTTGTTTGCAGAAGGGGTTGTCATAGTAGCAGCAGTAGTAGAGGTAGGCGTAGGGCTTCTTTGTATACCACCAGTAACAGCAGCAGCAGTGCTAGTAACATTGCTAATAGCTATGCCAGCTGTTGGACTATTTGTCGAGATCGCTGTCGTGTTGCTTGATTGCTTGCTATTCTTGCTCAGAGTGTTGTCGCCAACAAGACCAACGCCATTACCACCAACACTGCCTCCACCACCGCCGCCACTACTACTACACAATTTGGAATCTTGTAAGCCAGAAGAGGAGGCCAATGCTTGATCCTGTATTGTGAATTGGAAGAAAAAGAGAACGCAAATAAAACCCACGTAATGACAGCAAGTATAATTATATACAACAAAAATTCGAAACAATATACCAATCAGTATAAATTAATAAACATCTTCTAATATGTTTAAGATAATTGTACAAAAATGTTAATCAAAAATATAGACACCAATAATATAACATATATAGCAGTGTATATCAACAGCAAAGATTTGCATAAACAAGTGTGTGCGAAAAAGACTCGCCCCGCAGATGTACAAAAAAAAAAAAAAACAATGCGCCCAGATGCGATAGTCATTAAACAAGAACGGCGATCTATCGTACGCTGCTGAGCTACTCCGTTGAAAGCGGATTCCGCACTTAAGGAAGTAGGGACGAATGTTAGTCGAATCTGTAAAACGGCAAGCGAAGATATTTTACTGTCGCGTAACAAAGCTGCGAATTCTACAACCGGGATCTATAAAGACAGAATTAAAGAAGCGCTGGGTGAAAACGTTAACCTCTGGTCCCTTCCACAGGAGGTTTTGCTAGAATGCAGGGATATAGATGAAGCGACGTCGAAGGAGGAGATCTGTTCCGCTTGAACAGATGAAGTAAATTTCGAATTCAAAGCCACGATGATCAAAAACGTGAGGAGAGCCTATGGCGGTACACAAATTGCCACCATAAAGGTACCAGCAGAAATCGCGAACAGACTACGTATAGTGGGGAAAGTGCAGATCAGTTGGGTTTACTGCCGAATACGAGAGAAGACTGAGCTTTAAATGCCTTGAGTTCGGACACTACCCGAGAGTGTGCAGAAGTTCTAACCACCGAACGGATCTGTGTATCAGGTGCGGAGAAAAGGGGCACAAATTGAAGGACAAAGCCAGGGCAAAATGTTTGCTCTGCGAACAATATCGAATATGGACATAAATATAACCGGTAGTAAAAAATGTCCCGAATACAAAAAAAAAAAAACGGTACAAAGTATTTGGAAAAAAATATAAAAGTAATACAGATAAGCCTTAATCACTGGAAAGACCTTCTCTCTGCGAGCCATATAGGAACCTATCTGAAAATAGTTGGGTAACCGCCTCCATTCAGAAATACCCCGAGGACTTCTTTATAAGGGCTAAGATGAAGGGTATTGACAAATTTGCTGCTATATTCCACCTAGCGCTACTATCGCAATCTTTGAAATGGTTAATCGCAGGTGATTTTAATGCATGGGCCTCGGAATGGGGAAGTTCATCGCAGAATAACTATTCTACTAGAAGCTTTCTCTTGCCTAGATATTGATTTAGCTAACAGCGGAAGTACAAACATTTTTAGAACAGCGAGTTCGGGATCTGTTATTGATATCACCTTTGCCAGCAGTAGCCTGCTACGAGACGCTAACTGGCGCATGAGTGAGCATTACGCGCATAGTGACCAGAATGATATTTTATTATGCTCGAGCACTGGGTCACCAAACGCACGAGCAATGCACACTGAAGCGATCTAAATGGCTTCTGGATAGCGCGTGTAAGACATCAATGTCCAGGTTGGGAATAGTAAAGCATCGACCTCCGGTATATTGGTGGACCCCGAGATAGCGGAATTTACCAGCGTTCCCGGACTCGACACGGCGATGACCATCAAGTGCAACTCGCACGCAACGCACATCAAGAAGAGAGAACTCGTTTTAAAAAAGCGATTAAAGTCAGCAAGCGTCTTTGTTTTTTATCACTCTCTGCGACGAACTCAAAATTGAGTTCTCCTTGCCAGGAGAGCGGGGGATGAGTAATCAAAGTGTCCACGAGATCGCGCCATCTCCATCATAACACCCGAAAAAGTATTCGAAGCCTGTGAGAAGGTACGCGATAGAAAGGCTCTTGAACTGGATAGTATTAAAATCGCAATTAATACGCAACCGGATTTATTTGCGAATATGTTTAACGCGTGTGTTCAGGAGATCATTTTTCCTTTTTGATAAAAAAGGTATAGCCATGTTCGCACAAGGTTCGGGAGAACGGGAGTAGGAGTCTTCTTAGAAGAATTAAATATCATCTTGTTATATCGACTGAGTCTAATTATACTGCAGCCTTTTCTAGTAAACACCAAATGAGTTGCTTTTTCAGATAAGTTGCATATAGAAAGAGCCAGTCTTACACTTTTAAGACCTGAAAATTTTAATATACTCTGGGTAAATTCAGAAACAGAAGACTCAGACGGTAGCCTTTCGGTAGAGATAGGTGTTATATGGAAATACGCATCAACGTTTGCAAATTGTAGAAGTAGTGAATGCTTGTTTGATAGATGGGTATTGATTAAGCTGAGTTCTGGTTAAAAGCTTTATGCCAACAATCACAATAGCGCAGTAAGTGGAGTGAGATAAATCATTAAGAGGTGACCGAAGTTCCATAGCTTCCTAATCGCCTAATGTAAGATGGCAAGATTGGTTCCTACGAATTATTTGTTTGACTGGCTCGACTTCAAGGGATATTAGAGATCACTTCGGATATTTTTTTCATAACTATGGCATTATATTAGTAAAAAACATACTCTCTATATGGTAGAGTAATGCTTGTTACTCTCCAAACATGACAACAAGATGGAATACGCCCGCGGGGCAAGGAACAGTAATGGTGATAGTATGAACAGGTGCCACTACCATCGTGCCCGACAGCCGCTTAAAGAGAACTGTGTAAGACACTGTATTGGCAAACATTTTAAGATTGCTTTTGCTTGGTTGTCCGCAAGTCGTTGAAAGTTGCGGAGAAGTCACAAGGCTGCAGATTGTGGGGTAGTAAACTAGTGGTGACTCTCAAACACGCTGTCTAAGTGGCTGGAATAAAAGTAGGGTGCAGTTGAATTGCAGAACAGGTGCCGAATTACCGCATCCGTGAGCGAATCATACGTCATTGAATTTTGTGGATTTTACAAGCAATACAATAACAAATTCAGTCACGTATTACTCGGATGATGCGGTAATTAATCAACGACATCATCATAATCCAAAGCAGAATGTTGTGTTTTATTAAGAACGGCATTAGTAGCAGCCGAAATGGAATATTTTTATTGTAGATGACATAAAGCTGATTATGGTGGATCCATGCCACCCAGCGGAACGTATGGTGTACTTTATTTAAAAACTTCCCTTAAAACCCTGACAGAGGGAGTCATGCACACGAAATTGTTGCCTATTCTGTTTAAACAACATACCAAAAACTACAGCGGGAACGCATTTTACTTTCGTAACTAATCGACAGGGCCGGTTGGAAAATCAAGTTGTTCAATTGTCGTATCTGGTTCAATCATTTATATGGGTGGGGGTGACATGCAGCGTGTGTGTGAAAAATGTATGCTCCTAACCTAGTGATTTAATATATATTTCTCAAAAGCTCTCTAGGATCGCTAGATTCTCATCTAAACGGATATAAAAACTGTTCGTCCTATAACATCGTCATCGTGGTTGGGAAAGGTTAATTTTCTGTGACTTGATTTACATTAGTTCCAGCAGTGTCCCGAAATGAGTTTTTCTCATCCTCTATCACAAACACCACGGCTTTCTTTGAGCCAACTGGCACGTCCGCAATTTACTCTCCTTTTTATGTGTGAAATGGACCCGAAAACGCGAACAAATATGAACATGTTGTATGTATTGTTTTTCTATTTTTTTTTTTTTTTGACAATAATAGTTAGGTATACAATATATTTAATAAAAATTAAACAGTCTTTGTAGCTTAGTAAAAATAAACAAATAAAATAGGTACTGTATGATCAAATGGTGGATAAATTAAATATAAGTGTAATATTGTTCTACGGATGTTTGCGATTTTCTAGGCATAAGTAAGTGACGATGAGGAACCTTTATTCAGTTAGAAGGGGATGGTAATGGATGATAATTTCGATGAAATGTGAGTTTTAACTAATTTAAGTAAAAGAATTACCTTTTCCTCGTTATCGGAGTCTTCGTTGCTTCCATTGTCACTGCCATTGTCGGAGCCTTCTTTGCTGGCCTTGGCTTTCTCTTGACGATCCATCACACTTTGACGATGCCGTGTCTTCTTCCAGGAGTAGTAGTATTTAACCAAACTAGCGATCGATTTATCGGGCAACTGTAATGCAAAGAGAAACGTATTGAACTGAGAGTTATGTCGAAGCTGAATGAGATCATGTGCCTTACCATTTGTCGTATGCGATGAAAACTTTTGCCATGAAACTGGAAAGCTTGCTCAAACAGAACCTTATCCTCCACGGTCCATTCGTCGGGGAAGGGAGTAAAATTTGCCAAATCCATGACTGCACGTTCTAAGTCGTGTTTATGCCAAAAGAGCATTCCCAGTGCTTGTTCTCCATTGTAACCATATTTGTCTTTAGCTACTGTTATGTACTCTTCCACTGTATGAATAATTACAAATTACCTTCCGAGTGACAATAATTGTTCTGCTAGCTAATTTGTGACTTACATTTTGTGTCAGGAATTTCCTTTGTTGGCGACCACACTAATAGTGCACGATCGTTTAATACTTCGGGCTTTCGTTCCGGCTCTGGTATAAGGGGTGGACATGTGGCCTGATAATCACGTCCAACTCGTATTTTTTCTGTAATTTTTTAAAGGTATTTTTTTTTTATTGAATCTGAAGATGTGTGGTCTAGAGAAGAGAACTTAATGGTCAATGAACGACTGACATGCCTGATCATGTTGCCATCAGCACATAATACAACATGGTCATCTAATAATAATATAGTTATAACGGGTGATTTTTTAAGAGGTTTAGAACTTAAAAAAAAAAAAAAAACACAAAAAATTCGAAAAAATGAATGAAATATTTATTTGAATCGATAGTTTGAACCTTGCAATTTAATGTTTAAAGATAATTTCATGCAAATGTTGACCGCGGCTGCGTCTCAGGTAGTCCATCCGCTGAGTCCAATTTTGGCATACTCTTTCACACATATCGGCCGGTATCTCACGAATGACTGCATGGATGTTGGCTTCCAGTGCGTCAATCGAAGCGGGCTTGTCCCTATACACATTAGCGTTGACATACCCCCATAAAAAATAATCTAATGGTGTCAAATCGCACGATCTAGGCGGGCAATTGACCGGCCCGAAACGTGAAATTAACTGTTCACCAAACTCGCCTCGCAATTGCGCCATTGTTTCGCGTGCTGTGTGGCATGTGGCACCGTCTTGTTGAAACCACATATCATGCAAGTCAAGAACTTCCATTTCGGGCAAAAAAAAGTTTGTTATCATCGCTCGGTAGCGTTCACCATTGACAGTAACGCTGCGATTCGCATCATCTTTGAAGAAATATGGCCCAATAATGCCGCCGGCCCATAAACCGCACCAAACAGTGGCTTTTTCGGGATGCATTGGTAGCTGTTGCAATGCTTCTGGCTGATCTTCACTCCAAATGCGGCAATTTTGCTTATTTACGTACCCATTCAACCAAAAATGAGCCTCATCGCTGAACACAATTTTTCGATAAAAAAGCGGATCCTCGGCCAGCTTTCCAAGAGCCCATTCACCAAAAATTCGGCGTTGTGGTAGGTCGGCTGGCTTTAGTTCTTGCACAAGCTGTATCTTAAAAGGCTTTACGCACAAATCCTTCCGCAAAATTTTCCACGTAGTGCTGTAACAAAGGCCTAACTGCTGGGAACGGCGCCGAATCGACATTTCGCGGTCTTCTGTCACACTAGCTGATACGGCCGCAATATTTTCTTCACTACGCACAGTACGTAAACGTGTTGGTGGTTTAATGTCCAACAAAGTAAATTTGGTGCGAAATTTGGTCACAATCTTCCGAATAGACTGCTCAGAAGGTCGAGAATGCCGATCATAAAATGGAAGCAGCGCGCGATGAACATTTCGAACCGAGCACGAATTTTGATAGTAAAATTCAATAATTTGCAAGCGTTGTTCATTTGTAAGACGATCCATGGTTAAATTGCAAACCAAATTGAAGCTGTTTGACAGTGACACAAGGTACTAAACACACGTCAGCTGTCAAAACCAGTGTTGCCAAAACCAAACCAGCTAAAAAATCACCCGTTATATTCTACCTCTACCTAGCAATGACACGACTACCTTGACATATTCCAAGAAAAGCCAAATATTTGCATCAACAAAAAGTTAAAAAATAGAAGCCTAAAATACTGGAATGAGTCAAAAACGCAATAAAAAATTAACGGGGCCTCCAACCCTGTTACATGTTTGCTCTTATAGACCAATACTGTCTCTGGATTGGTAGGCAATACAATAGCCTTGGATAAAGCGATAAATCGCGAGAAGGTTAGTAAATTCAAAAGAACAGAACTCAAATTCGAAGTATCCATTTCGGAACAAAATAAATAAAGAATATAAACACGTTCATCTCACATTATTCACCCCTACAAGCTACAAGGTTCGGAAAAAATTCCGATACGAGAGTCAAATCCGATCGGAACTCAAATTCAATTCGAAGTATTAGTTTCGGAGCAAAATAAATGAAACGCGTTCATTTCACAGAGCCAGAACCTTTGCCGATCGCGTATCCCTCAACTTCTCGAGAAGTCTATGCTGCCAGCATCAAGTTCCGAAGACCAGTGGCGCCGATGCCAAGAAGCCATCAAAAATGCCGCAACTGATTTGCTCGGTTTCACCAGCCCACCCCCCGAAACCCCTGGTTTGACGAAGAGTGCCGGCAAGCACATGCAGCAAAACAAATTGCCTACGAAGCGTCGCTGTATAGAAGGACGAGAACAGCTCGTCATCTCTACGAGCAAAAATGGAGGGAAGAACATCGGCTTCTCCGGAGAAAAAAGAGAGAGCATGAGAAGCGCGCGATCGAGGATATAGAGAGGTGTTACTCCAGGAACAATGTTCGGAAGTTTTACCAAAAGGTAAAAAGAACGTGTCATGCCAACAAGACCCGAACGGAGACCTGTAGAGACGAACAAGGAAACCTTGTAGTAGAGTCACAGTCGGTGCTGATGACATGGAAAAACTATTTCTGCAGACTGCTAAACGAAGACGACACAAATTCCACTGTCAGGCAGAACGAACCATTCAACCTGGACGATGAAAGCCAAGACTTCCGTCCACCTGACCAAAATGAAGTGAGGATAGCAATATCCAAGCTGAAGTCCAGCAAGGCTGCTGGACCAGACGGCTTACCTGCCGAGCTCTTCAAGGCAGCCGGAGATGAATTGGTAGAGTGCATACACCAACACATCTCCAAGATTTGGTTAGAGGAAAGTATGCCTGATGAATGGAACCTCAGCATCGTTTGCCCGATCCACAAGAAAGGATACTCTCTAAACTGCGCCAACTATAGAGGCATTAGTCTCCTTAACACTGCGTATAAGATCATGTCTGCTGTACTGTGTGAACGCCTGAAACCTTTCGTCAACGATCTGATAAGTCCCTATCAGTGCGGTTTTAGGCCCGGTAAGTCTACGAACGATCAAATATTCACACTACGGCAGATCCTGGAGAAAACCCAAGAAGTCCAGATCGATACTCACCATCTTTTTATCGATTTTAAGGCCGCATATGACAGCATTTATAGAGATGAGCTATAAAGAGCCATGTCTAGTTTTGGCATCCCTGCCAAGCTTGTCAGATTGTGCAGAATGACGATTGAGAACGCTCGCTGCTCCGTAAAGGTCGGAAACAATCTCACCGAGACCTTTGATGTCAAAAAAGGATTTAGACAAGGTGATGCGCTGTCATGTGACCTCTTCAACATCATTCTTGAGAAAATTGTGCGAAACTCACAAGCCAACACCAGAGGCACAATTTTCCATAAGTCTGTGCAACTGCTTGCATACGCTGACGACATTGACATTGTTGGTACAACACAGCGAGCTGTCACTGGTGCGTTTGCAAGTATTAGTACAGAAGCGGCAAAAATGGGTTTAGTGGTGAATGAGGGTAAAACAAAATATATGCTGTCAACAAGAAGGGACACACGACATCGACGAATCGGGCAGAACGTCACGATAGACAGCTATAACTTTGAGGTAGTTAGGGACTTTGTCTACCTCGGCTCCGCTATAAACTCTGATAACGACATCACATCAGAAATCAAACGAAGAATCACACTTGCCAACCGCTGTTTCTTTGGCCTAAGACGGCAACTGATAAGTAAGGCCTTGTCGAGAAATACTAAGGAAGCTCTGTATAAGACCATCATCATCCCAGTCCTGCTTTATGGTGCAGAAGCATGGGCGCTATCAAAGGCGGATGAAGATCTCCTTGGTCGTTTCGAACGCAAAATTCTTCGAGTGATTTTTGGTCCCGTTTGCGTTGACGGGTTTTGGAGGAGAAGATTTAACAGCGAACTCTACGAGCTGTACAGCGACATCGACCTAGTCAGAAAAGTACGCATCAGTCGTCTAAGATGGCTGGGACATGTAGAGCGAATGGACACCAACGCTCCAGCCCGAAGAGTCTTCGATTCTAACCCGGAGGGACAACGCAGTAGAGGAAGACCTCGCCTTAGGTGGCGCGCGCAAGTGGAAGGGGACCTCAACCAACTTGGAGTGCGCAACTGGAGGCAGTTAGCCAAAGATCGCGCTAACTGGAGAGGCGTATTGGTTGAGGCCCAGGTCCACCCCGGACTGTAGCGCCACCTAAGTAAGTAAGTAAGCTATAAGTACTCTGTCATTCAAAAATATCAAAACATTAAGTTATACAATTTTAGTAAAGCAAATCTCCCTGATGTGATAACTCATTTGGTTCAATTTGACTGGCAAAGTAAGTTTAAAAATAAGAACATTGAGGAAATGTACGAAATCCTCTTAAATATTTTACATGAATGCATGAACTTGTATGTCCCACTGAAGAAAGCGATGAGAAAACATCTTCCGTGGTTTAATAAATCCCTTCTTAACTTAAAAAATGCTAGAAATAAGGCTTATAAAACGTATATTAAATCGAAAAATCCTGAAAATAGGGTCAAATTTGAAAAGCTAAGGAAAGATTTCGAGACTCTGCACAAATTTTTGTACAATAAATATATATTTGACATTGAATGTCAGATAAAGTTGAATAGTAAACAATTTTGGGTTTACTTAAATAATAAAAGAAAAACAACAGGTTTTCCAAATTTTATGAATTATAAGGGATTAGTGTCGAAAACATTAGAAGGTAATCTGGAGTTATTTGCACGATTTTTTGAGTCTGTTTACAATTCAAACAGCATTGATGCAAGCAGTTTTTCCAATGTGAATTCTAATGGTATTACCATTGACTTTCTGGAATTAACTGAATCAGATGTCTTTTCTGCTTTAGGAAAACTGGCTGATAACCCATCGCAGGATTCTGATTGCATATCAGATTCATTTCTGAAACATTGTTCTTATGTGCTATCTATGCCCCTCACAATTGTGTTTAATGCCTCACTAAAGGGAGGCATTTTTCTTGATAGATGGAAAATGTCATATATTTCACCAATTCATAAAAATGGTTCCAAGCTCGACGTTGAAAATTACAGGGGGATCTCAAAGATCCTTAAGATCCCAAAATTATTTGAGTCCATTGTCAAAGACAAACTATTTTTTCATGTTAAAGAACTATTATTATTTATTTATTTAAACTATTAACAAATATGTAATAAATTAAGTGTTAATTAATATAAAACATAGCGCTAGCTACCAGGGCCTTCGGCTAGGTCTAAAACTAAAGAGGTTACAGCTTATCAATTAAGTCTAATGAGTTTTTTTTTTTTTTTTTACTTTTGAAGAAATGCTTTTACGCACCGTAAGGAAATATCCATATTTCCCCGTGTGCCGGACTCTCCTAGGGGATTTAAACCCTTGGCGTACCGGCTAAAACTCCAAAAGTGTCTCGCCGATCTCCCCCCTCGGAACTACTTGCGCATTACTTCGAGGGGGGGTCCGTGTCTAAGTAGCGGGCTCGGTCATTTCCTCAGCTACCTCCTCTTGTTTTTTAATTTTCAGGATTTGGGTCAGATACATGCTTATTTGCGTCCACTGAGCTTCGTTGTCCAGCATCTTCTGGATGATGTTGTCCTGGCTGATTTCGCCGACGTTCCACTTAGTTCTTGGCGGAGGGATTCCCATCTGATGCACTCGAAGACGGTGTGGTAGACGTCGTCTGAAAGCGAATCTCCGTATTGACAGGAGGGGCTTCTCACTTTTCCTATCTTGTGGAGGAAGGCGTTGAAGTATCCGTGTCCGGTGAGGAACTGGGTAAGGTAATAGTTCAATTCACCGTGTTTCCGGTTACTCCATACGTTTACGTCTCTGATGAGCCTCGCAGTCCAGCGCCCTCTACTTTCCGACTCCCAGCGTTCTTGTCACTTGCGTTGTGTACGCGCTATTGCTTCCGCCATCGCTGCTTCCGCTCCAATTTCCGTTTTCTTTTCGTATGCGTACTTTCGTTGTGCTGCAAGGAGGTCTATTGGTGTCACCCCCGCGATTACAAGAGCCGCTGGCTCCGACACCGTGCGGTATGCGCTTGCTATCCGTAACGCACCGCGCCTCTGTACCGATACCATCTGTTTGCGGTGCTTTTCTTGCTTCAGTGCGTCAGCCCAAATCTCGCTTCCGTACAGGAGAATCGCGTGCGTTGTCGACAACAGTAGTTTTCGTTTACTAGCAGATGGTCCACCTACGTTTGCCATCAACCTGGACAGAGATGCTGTCACTTTTGATGCGCGTTCTGCGGCCGTCCGTATCTGTTCCCAGAAGCTCAGCTTCGTGTCGATTTTAATTCCCAGGTATTTTACCGCACTTTTACACGTTATAACCTCGGTGTCGATGTGGAAGTCGATTATCGTGGGGATTCGTTTTCTCGTTAAGAGCACTACTTCGGTTTTTTCAGTAGCCAGAGACAACCCGTGCCCCTCCATCCAGGAAATTGTCCTTCGCATGACCTGATTTAGCTTCCTCTGTGCGCTTTCGGTGTCTCTTGCTGTAATCACTGCAGCTACATCATCTGCGTATCCGACTAGGAACGAATCTTCCGGCATCTCCATGCGAAGGATATCATCGTAGATGTTCAGAGATCCGGTCCTAGGATAGATCCTTGAGCGGCTCCGGATGTGATATCTTTTCTTCTTAATTCTTCCGTTGTCTGATAGATTAGTTCCCGGTCTCTCAAGTAGTTTTTTAACATCTGCGAGAGATACTCTGGGATTTCGAATTTTATTTCGAGTGCTCTTAGCATATCAATCCACCTGGCAGAGTTAAATGCATTCCGGACGTCCAGCGTTACCAGTAGCACAATTTTTCGGGTGGAAGTGTAGCCTCGGTGGGTGATTTCGGCGGCTCTTACAACTTCTTCTATTGCTCCTATTGTAGAGCGACCTTTTCTGAAACCGTATTGTCGCTCAGACAAATCTCCTTTCCTTTTAATCGCGGCTATGAGGCGTGGCTGCAATAGCTTTTCTAGAAGTTTTACTGTTGTATCCAGCATGCACAAAGGCCTGTAGGCGGACGGGGAGTCTGGCGGTCCTTTATTTTTGACGATCAGGACAAGCCGTTGCTTTTTCCAGCGTTTTGGAAAGGTCCCCTCGACTAGACAGCTGTTGTACATGCTGAGTAAAAGTTGTGGGCTGAATTGAGCTATTTGTTTAAGCGCTTCCACCGGTATACCGTCTGGTCCGGGAGCTTTTTTGTTTTGCATTACATTTATAGCAATCTTCAACTCTTCTTCACTGAAATCTTGTATTTCCTGTTGCTGGGCAGAGGGGGTGTCGGGTGGTCTAACAGGGTGACTTGGGAACAGCGTACCTATAATATGACTCATCTTTTCTTTTTTTCTGTTGACATCTTTTCGGAGTTCTTCCCACTTTAGCTTCTTACTTGTCTTTATGGCTGTCTTGAGCTCATGGCGTTTGGTTCTGAATTCTTCGAGATATTGCTCGATGTTGTCATCCTGCCTTCTTCCTCTGGTGACTTTTCGTCTTAGCTGTAGACACCTTCTGCGGAGTTTGGCTATTTCCATCGACCACCAGTAGACTGGCTCTTTTCTTCTGTTGGAGTAGTTCTTTCGAGGCATTGAAGCATCACATGCGAGTCTGATGAGTTGCATTGTTGATTCTACTTTTTCTTCGGCAGTTCCCTGCATCTGGATCACGGAGCTTTGTTCATTGTCAATCATCCTCCTAAGGAGATCGGTGTTCAGTTTGTTGACATTCCATCTCACTGTTTGATTTTGGTCTCGGTTCGGGTTTCGCCTGACTTCTTCAATATCGAAAACGATATATTGGTGATCACTGCCTGTGTATTCTTCAATGACCCTCCAGTTCCTGATTTTGGACAGTATACCTTCTGTGGCGAAGGTTATATCAGGTATTGTGCCTCTTTGTCCTGCTCTTCTGAAGGTGGGGGTGTTTCCTACGTTGACTACACTAAGACCACGTCTCGCTGCCATCTCATGTATTTGCCTTCCTCGAGAATCTGTCGTTGGCATGCCCCATTCTTGACCTTTTGCATTGAAGTCTCCTGCAACTATGATCTCTCCCTCGGTCTCACATATGAAATCTTCGAAGTCCTTGAGTTTTTGCCGGAAATCGTCCATGCGGTCATTTGGACTTAGGTATACACTAATTATTGTGATTTTTTTGTTTTTTATCCATGTAAAACCTCTTTTTGATCCCCTGCTCTGAACAGTAATGTTTCTTTTTGGAATCCATAATGCGGCGGTTTTTAGTGTATCGGAGATCCAGGTTTGATCCATTTTGTTGGCGTATTGCTCACTTATGATGATGACGTCCGCTCGTAGTTCACTAATAAGCTTGAACAGGAGGTTGTCCGCCGTTCGGCTGCTGTGGACGTTCGCTTGTAGTATTTTGGTCATTTTGAGGAAGACTTTTTCGTCTTTTCAAGTGCCTGTCTGAATACTTGGCACTTTCCCGATCCAGGTACGTGGTCCGTTGCGCAGGGTTGATTTTCAAGGTTTGCGCATAAGTAGCACTTTGGGGGTTCCTTACAGTCCTTTCTTTTATGGTCTGTATTTCCGCAGTGGAAGCACATTCCTTGGTTTCTCCTATCTGGTCCATTGCAGTTTGCTTGACGGTGCCCGTAGTCGAGACATCTGAAGCATTTTGGAACCTCTATTCTTCTTCTTATTCTGCATTGACTCCACCCTATTCTTAGTATAGGGTTTTCAAGGATTTTCTTAGCAGCACGCTCGTTGATCTGTACTATTGCCATCTTCAGGGCTCTTCTGTTCTTCCCGGTTAAGTGAATTTTAAGATCGATCAGCTGATCACCCAGTTTCTTTTTCAGGGCACCCTGGACTTCTTCTTCTGTGGTGAGTCCAGGTCCCTTATCTCCAAGGTTGTTCTTGGTTCGGGGTTTCGCACCGTGGCTTTTTCTCCTAGGATATTTTGGATCGATTTCTCAAAAACTGTGCAATTTTTGGCTTTTGGTCCGAGTTCAAGGAGAACATCTCCCGTTCTTGTCTGCCTAACGGTTCTTATTGTTGTCTCCGTATCCTCTGGATTTACCTTCTGTCTTATGAGTTTAGGAGGGAATAAACTGCTTTGATATTGGATTGGGAGGGGAGGGTAAGAAGTTGGGATAGTTGGGAGTTTGGAGATATACGGTTGAGATTGACTTGGATTGTGTTGCATTCGTAGGTTAAGTGTTTTATGGTGAGTGCTTCGTTGGAGTTGCATAGGTGGCAGTGTGGGCGATTTTCCTTGGTAAATAGATGTCCATGGGTTAGGAGCGAGTGACCGAAGCGAAGTCGGACGAACGGCTTGGTCATTCTTTTAGACATACTCTGGGGATAAATTGCTGCTGTGCCTTCTGGGTTGAGTGATTTATAGTGGTGCGTATACGCGGACCACTGTTCTTTTTGTAGTGCATGGTCGTATGTTCGGATATGCTTTTTAATGTCCCTTTTATTGAGTGTTGGATGTGAGAAAACTGGTTCGTAAATCGCGTGCTTTACTGCCGCGTCAGCGTCTTCGTTTCCCTTTATTCCTGCGTGTCCGGGGACCCATAAGAGTTTGATTTTTCCATTGGTTTTGACTAGTTTGTCCCGAATGCTTTCCATGATGTGCGTGTTGTTGTTGGTGTTGTTAATAGCCTTCAAAGTGGAAAGGCTATCTGTACATATAATTGTTTTTTGTTTGACTGCTAATTGTGTAGCCCGTAGGATAGCTGTAGCTTCTGCTGAGAAAACGGATGCAAATTCAGGTAGTAAGAACTTGGATAAAGTGATTCCGTTCCCATCAACCACTGCAAATGACACGCCTGAGGGGGACTTGGATCCGTCTGTAAACATGAATCTCCAGTTGTTTGCTTTGTACGTATAGTATATATCATGGAACATTTGTTTGTAGACGTCAATTGCCGTTGAGCTTTTATTGAACGCGTTTAATGACAGAATTATGTTATCGTCTTTTAGTCCCCAGGGTGGGGAAGTTTTGAGGTGACACATCGCTTTGATAATGGGATCCCCATTGTTTTTGCTGCTATCACTGCCTTGTGGATCGTTGAAGGAAGTTTGCGTGGCTTGGTGTTATTGTAAAAGTTGGTAGCGATCTTGTGGATAGACTTGTTCCTTGTTGTGGTAATGTTGAGAGTTGCCATTGAAGTTTGCGTAACTCTTTGGTGTATCGAAGGGAGGCCGGATTCTGCAAGCAGGTTCCTTATGGGGGTGGACCTGAGTGCATTTAAGCTCGTCCGTATCGCAGCATGATATAGTGGTTGAATTAAGTACAACGATGATCTGGAGCACTTTCCATAAATACATAGGCCGTAGTCTATCTTGGATAGTATTGTTGCACGAGTGATATTGATTAAACTATTTATATGACAAAAGCTGTTTTTACTACTCAAATATTTGATAATGTTAAGCCTGGTAGCTAATTTCTTTTTCAAGTTAATACAATGTTCTTTAAAGGTAAATCTCTTATCAAAAATAATACCTAAATAACTTAGATTGTCTACATTGTTTATGCTAGTGCCAAGTAAGTTAAGGGTAATAGACTTTGTACAACTAGTTTTTCTACATATGTGAAGTATTTTGCATTTTTCGATTGACACTCTCGCTCCTGAGGACCTGGCCCAGGTATTAATGTCATCTAGTAGTATTGAAAAAATTCTAGAGACTGTGTTGATGTTTTTACATTGCGAGAAGGTTATGAGATCGTCGGCGTTAAGGGAGTGATTGATCCTTTTGTGTTTTAAGAGGATATTACTAATGTCGTTAAATGCAATGATGAAGAGAACTACCGAGAGCGGAGAACCTTGGGGTGTGCCGTTATACAAGGGAAAGATGGGGGAATAGCAACCGTTATAAATCACCCGGAATTTTCTGGCTGTTAAAAAAGCTTTTATGAAGTTATACATTTTGGGGCCGATGTTCCAGCTGACTAATTTCTTTAGGATAATGTGCGCCCCAATCCTATCAAATGCCTTTTCGAAATCAATTGACAGGATAGAGACGTGGTTTTTACTCGATAATGCGGTGGATATGTAGTGGTCTATGTGTAGTAGCGAGTCTAAAGAGGACCTACCTGGTCGGAAGGCAGTCTGACTGTTGTCAATAAGATTGTTGTATTCCAAGAACCAGCTGAGGCGCTTTGCTACAATTTTTTCTAGAATTTTGCTTGCACATGGGAGGAGAGAGATAGGGCGATATCCGCCTACCTCTGAGAGGTTCTTATTGGGCTTGGGTATTGGGAGAACTGATGCCGTTTTCCAGCTTTGTGGGATTATGCCTTGGGTGTAGATGTTGTTGTACAATGCCAACAGTCCAGTTTTACCTGTATTTGGGGTGTTTTTGAGCATCGTGAAGGTAATTCTGTCAAACCCTGGTGTTTTTCCGTTTGAAGAAGCGAGTTGGTCGTCAAATTCTTTCTTAGTGATTGGACTATCCAGCCGAGTAGCAGAGGGAGAACCGTTTAAAGAGGGGGGTGTCTGCTTGAACGCAAGATTTTTTTTCCGAAGGAACTCTGGAGGAAAACTGCCGTCAGCTGAATAGTCGGACCATGTCTTGGCGAAAATCTCAGCTATCTGGGTTGGGTTGGATACAATGTCTGCTCCCTGAATAATTGACGTAAACGGGGGTAGGAAGTCACCTGTCAGAGACTTTACATCAGACCAGAGTTTTTTGGAGGAAGCTTGTGGGTTTATGTTGCTGGTAAATTTCTCAAAGCTTTCTTTTTTGGCAGCTTTAGCGGTTCTGCGAAAAACAGCGTTAGCTTTGCGATATGCTATCAGATTGGTGTCGTTGGGATACCTTTTAAAATGCTTCCAACAGTTCTGCTTGGTTGTGCGCAAAGAGTTTAATTCTTTAGTCCACCAAGGGACTATTCGCTGCTTTGTTGCTCCTGTGGAACGGGGAATTGCAATGTTGGCCCCAAAATGAATGGCTCTTTGGATTGTTGCTGCTTCTTTGTTGATATTTTCGGACTGATCTCTTTGGGTTAAGTACATTTCCACTTGGGTCTGGAAAAGACACCAATCGGCTCTGTCTGTTATATATTTAGGCGGGAGTTTTTTGTTCAGAGGGGATGAGTCAAGGGTTATTTTGCTAATTATTGGGAAGTGGTCGCTTCCATAGAGATCTGGGAGTACATTCCATTTTGTTTTGGGTACGAGTTGAGGGGATAAAAATGTTAGATCGATGTGTGTGAAAGTTTTATGGGTAGAAAAATGGGTTGGCTGTCCGTTGTTCAGTTTGAGGTTATTAAAAAATTTTCCACCGTCTTTCCTCTTTTATTTCTGCCAGGCGAGCCCCATAACTGACTCCATGAGTTGAAGTCACCTGTGAGGAGAATGGGGGTGTCAAAGGACTTTACGATGTTGTGTAAGTCTTGTGATGTAAAGCTCTGCTCGGGATGGATGTAAACGGAAATAATTGTTAGTTTTATTTTCATCATAATTTCAACTGCGATAACTTGGAAAGGGAAAGAAATTGAACTATTGAACCGAAATTCCTTGTGCGGTATTGATTTATGGACCATTAGGCCTACACCTTGTTTCGCGGTTCCATGAGTGTCGATATTATGGAAATATGATCGGTACCTTTTGAGAGGAAGGGAGGTAATGGAAGCGGGTAAGTGGGTTTCTTGAAGGGAGATAACTGACAGAGATTTTTCATGTAACAGTGTCTCTAGTTCGTGTAGATTATTGTAGTAGCCTTTGAGGTTCCATTGAAGTTAAAGAACTAATTTTAACTGAACAACATGGATTTTTAAGAGGGAAATCAACTGCTACTAATTTGATGTACTTTTCTAACTTTTTGCATTGCAATATAGAAGCCGGGTATCAAGTCGACACGGTTTACACTGACTTCTCAAAGGCCTTTGATAAAGTCAATATTTGTTTACTGACCCATAAATTTAAATCGTTTGGGTTTCACGCGAGAATGCTGGATTGGGTGGAATCCTATCTTTCCAATAGAAAACAATGTGTTGCAATAAATGGAATCTACTCCAGATATTTTGATGTCAAGTCGGGCGTTCCCCAAGGAAGCCACCTTGGACCACTTCTGTTCCTTATTTTTATAAATGGCATCGTAACTTCCTTATCATTCTGCAAGTATCTACTTTTTGCGGATGACATTAAGTTATTTGCCAAAATTAAATCTCCCGTTGATGCAGTCCTATTTCAAAAAGACTTAAACGCATTTTTCATATGGTGCGGTAATAATCAGTTGATGTTAAACCTAAAAAAGTGTAAACAAATTTCCTTTTATAAAAATTCCTCCCTTATTCAAACTCAATATTTCTTTCAAAATTATGCTCTTACTATATGTAAATATGTTAATGACTTGGGTGTAACGTTTGACGAAAAACTCAACTTCAATATGCACATTGATCAAATCATTCGAAAAGCCTGCTCTATGATGGGATTTATTAAGAGAACTAGCAAGGAATTTTCTGATCCTTACACTCTCAAGTCTTTATATAAATCTCTCGTGCGAACAATTTTGGAATACTGTGTTGTCATATTTAATCCATATTACAACATTCATATCTTACGAATTGAAAGAGTCCAGAAATCTTTTACTAGATATATGTTACGTAAATTTCATTGGGAGGGATTCTTACCCTCTTATAAGCAAAGATGTCTTCTCATCGATTTAAAAATGTTGTCAGTTAGACGGAAAAATATCGAAATTCTCTTCGTAAGAGATATTCTAAATTATAAAATTATTTGCCCAGAGCTTCTACTGGATTTTGGTCTCTATGCTCCACAGAGATCATTACGTGATAGACCCTTACTTTACATTGAAGCACACAGAACAGTTTACGGTCAAAATGAGCCAATTAACCGTTGTTGCAAATCATATAATAGTGTTTGTAATATAATTGATTTGTCTGATACCAGAGATACTGTAAAAAAACAATTAAATAATATTGTATAGCTCACTTATTTTAGATGTAAGTTATTATCGTACTTTAGGCTAGCGTAGTCTGTAAGAATCTTGTATTCTTGTATAAACTTGTCAGATTGTGCAGAATGACGATGGAGAATGCTCGCTGCTCCGTAAAGGTCGGAAACAATCTCACCGAGACCTTTGATGTCAAAAAAGGATTTAGACAAGGCTACGCGCTGTCATGTGACTTCTTCAACATCATTCTTGAGAAACTTGTGCGAAACTCACAAGCCAACACCAGAGGCACAATTTTCCATAAGTCTGTGCAACTACTTGCATACGCTGACGACATTGACATTGTTAGCAGAACACAGCGAGCTGTTACTGGAGCGTTTGCTAGTATTAATACAGAAGCGGCAAAAATGGGTTTAGTGGTGAATGAGGGTAAAACAAAATATATGCTGTCAACAAGAAGGGACACACAACATCGACGAATTGGACAAAACGTCACGATTGACAGCTATAACTTTGAGGTAGTTAGGGACTTTGTCTACCTCGGATCCGCTATTAACTCTAAAAATGACATCACCTCAGAAATCAAGCGAAGATTCACTCTTGCCAACCGCTGTTTCTTTGGTCTAAGACGGCAATTGATTAGTAAGGCCTTGTCAAGAAGCACTAAGGAGATTCTATATAAGACTCTCATCATCCCTGTCCTGCTCTATGGCGCAGAAGCATGGACCCTAACAAAATCGGATGAGGATCTTCTGAGTCGTTTCGAACGCAAAATTCTTCGTGTGATTTTTGGTCCCGTTTGCGTTGACGGGATTTGGAGGAGAAGATTTAACAGCAAACTCTACGAGCTGTACAGCGACATCGACCTGGTCAGAAAAGTACGCATTAGCGAATGGACACCAACGCTCCGGCCCGGAGAGTCTTCGATTCCAACCCGGAGGGGCAACGCAGTAGAGGAAGACCTCGCCTTAGGTGGCGCGCGCAAGTGGAATGGGACCTCAACCAACTTGGAGTGCGCAACTGGAGGCAGTTAGCCAAAGATAGCGCTAACTGGAGAGTAGTGTTCCTTAAACATCGATAGTCTATCGATAGTATCGATAGTTTTTTACTATCGATACTATCGATGGTTCAATAAAACTATCGATACTATCGAAACGCATATATGAGCACTTATTCAAAGCAAATGTAGAAGTACTGTTAAAAGATAAAACCGTTGAAACATGTACGTAAAAGAAGTACTTCGTTTCCACTGACAAAGGATAGGCGATTGGGCAAAAACGCAGTTATATATATACCTGCTGTAAATAAGAACACGTGAAGCACCCATCTCTTTCTTACTTATTAAAAAATGTAGCGCCTTTACACTCAAGTTAAGTTCTGAATTCTGATATTCATACATCAAAAGTACTTCCGTAATAGGAGTACTATTTTTCTACGTATACAGATAGGCGCCTTTAAATAAAGTTAAAATTAGACTGTATGCCAAGTGGTTATAAAATGCCAATTTCTGACAGTTCTCCTATCAAAATATGGTCATACCTACCATCGGCCCCAGCGAGGTATCAGTCGGAACGGAAAATTCTCCGATTTTATACGATTCGGAGGATTTTTGCTGCGAGGTTTTCTTCGAAACAACTGTTCGGAGAATTGTTCCGACATTTTGTAAGGCATATTGGCGAATTACGTTGAAGTGCGATGAAGTGCATTTTATTGTTAAATTTTTGACAGCTAGGGCTAGGCTAGGTTCCTCGAATGGAAAGGGCTGAATGTAATGGACTTGGGCATATCTGATATGCTCTAATGACCTAAATGACATATGTATATGACCAGGCTGATTTTGACAGATAAAAATGCCCAAATAGCATATAGTGTAATCGGACAATAAGCACGAATGCCAGCATAAAGCCCTTTATGCGCATATGCTTTACTGAAATTTCGTTATGGCATTGCTGGAATTTTTGTTGGAACAAGAATTATTTTGTTGTCATCGGCGTTCATTTCGTTCTCTTTTTGTGGAACCCTACTACAACAGTTGGTAATAATAATAAATAACAAATGCCTTAAATGACCATATTGGTATTTTTGGTCATATAGTCTAATATACAAATTTGATAATCCTGACATTTTGGTCATTTGAGAGCTAATCTGGTCATTTGCATCTTGGCATTCATATGCGTGATTAGCATACAGTCTTATCCTAACTTAAACTATAATGAAATACAAATGCAAGTCCTTTTAAAACATTTCTTGACCACAGCTGCTTCGGTATTCCAATAAAATATGTTTATTTTTAAATGTTTTTTATTAACAAATTATGGGCGAATTTATAACCCCGTCCTTAGAAAATCGTAAGCATATAAAACTATCGATACTATCGAAATATAAAACTATCGATGTTTAAGGAACACTACTGGAGAGGCGTATTGGTTGAGGCCCAGGTCCACCCCGGACTGTAGCGCCACCTTAAGTAAGTAAGGTATAATCTCACAACCCCGCTCAACCTAACCTAACCTAACCTACAAAGGATATGCGCAGTATGCTTCGATAAATCCACATTTCGAATGCCTCTATTTTTTTAATCGTTACTCTTTGTAAAGTTCACGTTTCAACTCCATAATATCTGGGTGACCGAGCTTTGCTCGGTAATTACTATATTTGTAATTTTAAAAACAATACAAATTAAAAAAAAATAAATATAAACTTGAACATATAAAAAAATTTAAGTCTCCTAAATGCCGGTTGATGTCTTACTTTTTTCCTTTTACTATGACGCGGACGGCAAGAAACGAGTGTTACGGGTTCGAATCCCGCTCGGTGACTTACTTTTTTTTTTTATATGTTCAAGTTTATATACCTACCTATATGTAGTTTTTTTTCTTTTTGAAATTACAATTAATACTCATAACCGAGCCAAGCTCGGTCGCCCAGGTACTTGTTTTTAAAATTACAAATATAGTAATTACCGAGCAAAGCTCGGTCACCCAGATATTTACTTACTTATGCGACTTCCAACGCTAATAAAAGCATTTGATACTCAAAGGTGCGAGGGTACCGCTCACGCTTCAGAGTTCAGAGTATGCATATATATATACATACAAGAATTGCTCGTTTAAAGGTATAAGATTAAAACAAAAACCTTGAACTCAATTTCTATATACAGCACCTCCACCCAGCGATGCCAACCTAGGCTTTTTATGCCTTTTAGGCATTATTTCATTAGCTAAGGCTTTAAGGCTATTTTGTTTCCAAAAACGCATCTTTTTTCTATTTCAAATATTTATTTATTTTTTGATCTGATGGACTAAAACTGTGTTTGTTTTGTTCAATGCTATTTACCTACCTACTCATGAAACTAAAGTCATGAATTTTGTTCCTATTTCTTCTGTGATTTATACATAATTTAAGTTTTTTTTTTTTGGAAATGAAAATTGCTGTTGTTAATTTTGTTATATTTGTGTTTAATTTTTGATTTATTGTTCCAATTTACATAAAAAATTTTTTTAGGCATTATTTTATTGAAAAAGGCATCTTTTTTTCTAAGTTAGGCTTTTTGGCAACGCTGCTCCACCATCCGTCCATCACCACACCACACGTCATCATCCATCTGCGCATTTCCTCAGAAAGACATTGTCGCTGTTTTTTTTTTCATATGAACGTGCTTGTGCGATGTGCGCCACAAAACCACCCCAAAGCAGAACAACGATCAAGAACCGCGGCTGCTGATAATATTCGATTTGAGAAAATAAATTTATTTTTTTCGTGTTAGATTTTAGGTTGTAGCTCAGCTTCTAGGGGACATAGAAAGCTGATTGATGGCTTGAAATAACTATTAAAGTGTTGGCTCTCCTACGTATTTTTTTTTGTTTGCATTGATTAAGAATTGTTTGTGTAATGGCGAGTAAAAGGCAGTAAAGTCAGAAAAATAAGCTTAAAACGCATGAAAACTCAAAAACACGCGTTTTCCCAAACATAAAACTAATCTAGATCAATTGCTTACCCCCGAAAACCCCCATATACCAAATTTCAGCGAAATCGTTAGAGCCGTTTCCGAGATCACAGAAATAAATTTATATAAATACATAAATAAATACATACAAGATTAGCTCGTTTAAAGGTATAAGATAAGAGTACCGACCTCTTAACTGTTCTCGCTTGTTCTATCCTGCACTGTATTTCTTTGCCAGGGTTTGCCTTCTTATTGATCATCGTTCCTAAGTATTTATTGGTGTCAACTATTTCTATGTTTTTATTGTTAATTTTAAATTCGAACTTCTGAATTTGTTGTTTCCTACTTAGATCAATAAACTTTGTTTTTGCTGTGTTTATTCGTAGTCCGTAGCTGTGGGTTACATCATTTAGCTTATTCATCAACTTCTGAATTTGTTGAATTTGACAAGTTCGTTCCTATCTTTTGCTATTCATGCTTATTTTGACATTCGAACGAATAGCCAATTCATACAAATGTCTCTATTCGTTCGAATGAACTTGTGTGTATTTTGATAGACATTCGTTCGAATTGGCTATTCGTTCGAATGTCAAAATAAGCATGATTATGACGGCATCATCTGCGTATCTTATATTGTTTACGTTGACTCCATCTATTCTTATCCCACCGTCGCTTTCTGAGATTGCTTCTTTAAATATTTCTTCCCAGTATATGTTGAAAAGGGAAGGCGATAAAATGCATCCTTGTTGAACTGTATCAAAAGCCGTTTCATAGTCTACGAAACATGCAAAAACATCTTTTCTCATCTCAAAGCTACGTTGAATTAGCAATAATGCCTCTCCGTTGATGCTATAGGATGATTTTAAGGAAGATCTTTAGCGTGTGGCTCATTAAACGTATTGTTCAATGATTAGCACAATGTGTTGCATTATTTTTACTGTATTGCAAAAGTAAAGTTGCTTCGTTATGGTGTCTTTTGGCTTTTAATTTTTGTACATTTAACAAATTTTACAATAAGCGACCAACTATTTGTAAAATTGTTTAACAGCGACCGACCAATAAAACTGATGTTTGGCAAGACTTTTTTTGTTTTCACAGAAGCACGGTTTCGAGCTGTCTCAACTAAGTGCTTAAGAGATGCAGAGTGGTGAGCTTCTGGATATTGGCAACTTAAATGCAAGAATAGGAAAAGAAGAAGGATGTGGAAATAGACTAGAACGAAAACAGAGGACAACGAAAGATGCAACGCTATACTCTCTAGAGGAATAAAATTATTGGATCTTTGTGACTCTTTTGGTTTACGTGTAATGATTAGGATATGTGATTCAGATAAATATGGTGAATACACAATTGTAGGCCACCAAGGCTGTTGAATAGTGGAATGCAGGGAGGTAGGTACATGGAGCGCGATGGTTACTTGCCTTATAAGGAAAAGCAATAAGCGCCTATATGCAGGAGAGCATAGATGATCATTGGAATGCTGTAAAAAAAACTTTTGAAAGCGGGCGATACACCTATGTCGGTAAAAGGCAGGAACACCATCGCACATGGCTCTAAGCAGCGCACAGCAATAAAGGCTCGGATTGCAGTGGTAGAGAGAACCGAGCTAGAAGCCCGGTACCGTAGGAAGAAGATACCGCTTCAAATATAACTAGTAGGATCGGTAAGTTAACAAATTCCTTCAGACGATTGTTGCCAAACGCGATTTTTTAGACAACTTTATGCATTCTCCTAGGTATCCCAGTATTTTTCTTTAGACTTGAAAAAATCGATAGAAAATTTTCCTCAATACTCTCGTAGGTTTTTTTAGCAGTCTAAAGTTAACATCGACTCTTTTGGTAACATTTTAAAAACTCATTTCATATTTTTCGTTGGAGAAGTTTGTGCTCATTGTTTCTCCTGACTGTTGATATCGTAATCGCATTCTCTGCGCGCTGCGACGTAAATTTACTGATTAAATTGTCAACAAAACATGTGATCATAATTATAGTATCAAAACGATCTAAAATTGTACGCGCACTTAATTTATTTCACAAATAGATAAATCTTATCCGGGGCTGCTTTCGCTTGCTCGCAATTCAAAATTCTGGCAACACGATCTCAAAATGGTTTCAGCTGATCCACATCCAATGATTAAAAGTCCCTCCGCCAGACGTTGTCTCAACCTCTGACCACCTTTCAACAAACTACGGAAAACAATTCTGCTGTTGATCGAGGTGGTCTAATAGTTGTTGGCACAGTGGTGTTAATAAATCTCTGGCACAGTTCTATGCATTACCCTTAGGTTATATAGTTTAGCTGATATTTTTGAAGAGATTTTGAAAATAGAAGTGCGTAATTGAACCGTGTGCTGATAACAAACAAGTTCGGTTCGAAGGTTTGTTGCTCTACTGGCCTTCGGGCTTAATTCATGAAATATTAGTAGTAAACGATGCACCCATGAAGGTGAATAAACTGACAAGAATCAAAGATGATTGATGCCAAATTTAACCGATTTTTAGTGCTCCCTCGAATGTGCCGACGAGCTTTTCATGTAAGTAAACACACATCTCTGATAACTGGCGTGAATTCTAGACAGATAACTGCAACTCTTTTGACGAATGAAACAAAACTTTAAGATGCGTTTGACCGCCGATTGTGCCCAAAAGTTAATACAATATTATTCAGCAATAAATGCTTGCCGCCTAATCTTTGGAATTAACGCTGACCGATAAAGTTCCGCGCATGTGTCACATTAATTTTGGAGAGATGTGCTATAGATAAAGTAAGCATCAAAACCTTTCCTTTGACAACACGCTTCCTTCGAATTTCAAAGACTTTCTTTTAAAATATTGTTACAGGGATGCTCCCAGGTACAGTTTTGACTGCACTTTAGCACAAGTGGCAATGGATTAGTCACACCCTACCAAATGAAAACAACCATAACCTCAAACTTATTTGAACAAATCAAACCACTGGACTTCGTGTAAATTAAACTAAATTTCTACAAAGAATAATACATTTTCTTGTGAAAATGACTAAAATTACTTCTTTGGTTAGGCGTGTTTAGTGAATTTTTGCAATAATTACACGGTTGTGTCACTTATCGCAGTAAGTCGTAAATGTAGGGAGAAATCTTGCAAACGATGTTAAGATATTTAATTTCTTCTGTTCTTCCCTTCCAGCAGTATTATTTTTCATTCAAGCTTGATGATTCAAGTTGCAGTTAAGGTAAAAAAAAAACGGATATTACTTAGGTATACTACACACAAATATGTATTCAAAATCAACAATTTCTCTAAACAATGGCTCACCTTCATATTCACTTTGTTTCGTCTTTGATTTTCCATTCCTTTTAATAGCTACAAAAATAAAATGGAAATTCAATGAATATCCCAGCAGTCTGGAAGAATACTCACAATTATCATCATCGGAACTTGTTTCAGGAGTTCCACCAGCGCCCACAATATTCGTTCCGTGACCATTGGGGCTCGGCCCCCTCGATCGACGACCATTTCGTACGATCTCCGAATTTCGTTCCGCTAAAACCATTTTATCACGGATCAATTTCGACCTGCTGTTTTGTTTCTCCAGTTTAGCTGATTTAATTTATAATGCCCACGGTGTTTTAAATGTATTCAACTCTTAGCTCCTAATTATAGAGCGAAGAATTTCCTTTTTGTCTCAGCAGCATGCACCCAGTCACACAAACTCAAAAAACACCGAACGACTGGCTGTAGTTTTTCAAAATCAAAAGCGAGAGAAAAAATGTAACGCCAACAGATAAATATTCGACTGTCCCGTCAAATTTTCACTTGCAATGAACGTCTGTAGCTTTTTTTTCTTGGGCAAATAAAACTGTCACTTTTTGTCTGCGACCTCTTTTATCTCACTGGGTGGTGAATACAGAATACCATACTACGATTGTCTATTTCTTTTGTTTGATTAAGTTGAAGCAAATACGTTTAAATGTTACATGAATTATATTCTCTACTATCGTTAACCGAAATTAAAATGCAAATTCAAAATGAAAATTCTAATTCTACTCGTAACATGTCACTCTCGTTTGACAGCTCAGCAGAAAAAAAAAAAGAGCACAGCCCACTTAGAAAAAAACCGTGTAAAGTTGAATATGTGTATATACTTTTACTTTCATAATAATAAACCAACAACGGAAAACTTGTTAACAATAATTTTAATATTAAATTCACTGTGTGGAATTTTAAAGAGTGTTAATTAATTCATTACGCATTTGATGTGAGAGAAATGCGTTTGCGATTTATAATTTGAAGAGCAGACTGAATGGCTGTTGTCAAAATGACAGCAAGAACACACTTTCGTTTGCTACCGTAGAAAAACATAAATTAAACGCGACGTGGTGCGATGGCCTGCATTTTTGTAGGAATTGGGGTTTGGGCAAAGCAGTTGCATTCACGTGGATGACATAATTTACATTTTCGCAGCACTCCCACAGATATTTTGTTAATTTTGTTAATTGTATAGTGAAGTTATCTTGAGGTTTTGTCACTGTTTTGATATCAAGAATGCACTGTTTTGAAAATAATTTTTCTGCCTGGAAGCGTGGAAACTGGAATGCTGGGCAGCGTTCGTAAGGTTCATTTTAATTGTCACTGAAGACGCCATCGCCCCCTGTATGTCAAATAATCATGCCAAAAAGAAGTGCGTTCAGCAATAGGTAGGTTTAATATTTTTCTTTCTTTTTTACAAAATCCAACAGAGGATTATTTATTTCTGAATTGTTGGTTTAATTTACTGAAACTAATTAACACTCTCATTTCACATATTTTAAATCGGAAGTAGAAATGTTTTCATGTGATTGCAGAAATGTTGGTTGCCGGAACTTCCGCTTTACGTATCTATAATTATGGGTAGAACATCCATGACACCTTACACTGATTTGTGATCTCAATTCTACGCCTTTATTAGCATTGACTGCGGACAAACGGATCTCTCTGTCCCGTCTCGTGCAAAAATGCGCGTGCGTGATAGTGTAAATGCAGTTTTAAACTGCAGCTTAAACAGTTTTACAAAAATAGATTCACCCGATGCAATGCCTTTCTTTGCTTTAGAACAAATTCACGAAAACCTAAACGCCCTCCACCAGTTTTCAAAGTCAAACGTACTTGTATTGGTAAATCTGAGAAAATATCTAGATTCACAAAAGTGCTCTGAAATTTGAAAAAGATTGTTTTTTGTTTGTACCAAACGAACATAATAACTGCTCTGAGAGCAAAAAAATTCTTTGAGAGCGCCCAATACCATATAAATGCACTATTAAGCCCGCGCCAGACTTGTAACGTGTGGTGTGTTGTGGTGTGGTCTGTCGTTTCGTGTTCTGTGCACACTTCTTATCTAGTGTGCTGTCATTTTTTATATGAATTCAAATTTTGTTTGCTTTGCTTTTTTGACGTTATGGATTTCCTAGTTCATGTGTGCTCTTTCTTTCGCATATGCAATTTCAGATAATATATATGTCTCGATTCATTGCGCCATAGAGCGTTGTGGCGCAATCGGTACAGGAGCCATTTCGACACAACGCGACACACTGCAACACAACACACGAGAAAAATATGTTTCTACGCATATAAAATCCATTGGAGTGATAGCGACACGCCACTCCACATCACAACACACGTTACAAGTGTGGTTCCGGCTTTATGCTGCACTTAAGCACTATTCACATCAGAGCGAACTGCGAATAGGCGAATTGCGAACAAATCAATTTAATCAATAAATTGATGTATTTATGAATTCAAATTTGGTATATGTTCTATCACAAAACCATTATAGTTAATTAATCTAACATCTAGTCTAAAAAAAAACATGACTCTCAATTGATTTAAACAGCTAAATTAACAATTAAAGCAATTTTCTCTCGAATTGAAAATTCTTGCCGCGACTATCACACTTTATTCACAATCCACATTCCACACAAACCAGTCGCGATCCACAAACCCACGAATGAAAAATTCGTTCGAAGTTAACCTTTCAAAATGAAACTGATACGCGGGTATCTGCGATCAAAAAATTTTTTCATGTGAATGAAGTGTCAGAAACTACGAAATCAAGTCAATTTAACTGTATATATGAATTGAAAATTGCTGTTTATTATATCACAAAACCATTATATTTAAATAATCTAACATCTAGTCTAAAACAACATGACTCAATTGATTTAAACAGCTAAATTAACAATTAAAGTAATTAATTAAATAATCACATCTGAGGTTTTTCGGAGCACCATCGAGGCGACCGATGAACATGAACAACAAAGAATTATGGAGTTGCGACATCTTACAATACGACTGTCTTTTCACTCTTTTATGTATTTTACATAACTAGGCGAGATTTGTATTGAAGTTGAGAGTGCGTGCGTCAATTTTATATTTTCAAATTTTATATTTTAATAAATTGTGTTTACGTGCGACCTCCGCCTCCGACTCCGCGGAGGTTGGTATCAGTTGGTATGATGCTTCTGACTCCGACTCCGGTAAAACCACCTCCGTAACATCCCTATCAGAAATTACGAATACTCGCGTGTTCGCAGTTCGCAATTCGCTCTCATGTGAATAGCACTTTAAGCGATCACACATTCCTAACACGGAAGATTAATGCCCAAAATACATTTGCAGAATTTTTAGATGCAGTAAAGCGCGCATCAGGTACTGCAAGTAAACAGATGTGCAGAAAATTGTTTGACATAAATTGCATCAGCTACCGTCATTCGCCGACAAAGCAGCTGATGTGTTTGGGACTTGTAAAGGCGAACAGGAGAGTGAAATTAATCGTATGTAATATTTTATTTCTATAAATGAACAGTATGCCTTGATTTTGTGCGGTTTTTTCCGCAATGGCGATTGCGGAAAGGGTTCACGTATCACGTATAGGCGGATTCTATAAATGTAGCGTGATTTCGAGACGTGACAACAAAGATAATGGATTTAAAAGAGATGGATATCTTTCCAGTGGAAAGGCGGCTGCCTACAAGCTGTTTTTCAGAAAAATTCATAAAGTCACGCATACATGCTCATTTCTATGATAGTATAAGTGAGTTTGTGAATTCACCCGCAAGATGGCGGAAAGTTGGTGAACTCACCACCGATATTCATTAAACTTTCAAATATCCTGGAAAACTTGTTTGGGCATGTTCACTAGGAAAATTTGAATTTAGACGGTTGGCAGTTAATTTGCTTGCAGTGAATATATAATTAATACGTTTCTAACACTTTGACACTGCCTTTTATCAAGCATGGTCAATACAGTTACGATTGAAGTTTCGTGACATTTGTCAATACGAATTTCTATGTATCGATACTAGCGCACTAAATTGTGTACACTCCATAAAAATATAGTTTGTAGGTAAGTTAACGGGAAATCGGCCAAAGTTGGGGGTTTCAGTCAGTATTGTCTCTGCCACTGCTCTCTGTCCCGTCGCGTGCAAAACAGAGACAGAGAGATCCGTTTCTGAAGTTATCTACCTACTTTAAAAATTTAGAATTTTCGCACAATATTTAATAAGCATTGGCTCGCATAACACTATTAGAAGGATGTGAAAGGCATTTTTTTTGTATTGTATCGTTTTGTAAGTAATAGGCCCTGTACAAGGGAGATCTATTGTGTTGGCCTCTATTATTTTACCCAGGGAACTGTTGAGGCTCTTTATAAACCTCAGTACCCTTCTTGGTTCCATTTTTTCTATGTCTGCAGGAATTAAAAAAAATTGGTGGTTGGGTGTTGTATGAATAGGGTAGGCACTGATTGGCGTCAACTTGGCGATGCCCAGGCGTTGTAACTGTTCATACACATCAATTGTGCTTATTTTACCTCCGCGTGGTAGCCACCCGGTACTGGTCTTGTCCTTCCGGGCATGACTTGCTAAACTTATAAGCGCGAGTGTTGAACACGAAGAAAATAGCAACACTATAATGCTCTGTCGGAATGACTGTCTGATCGAGTCTCAGAGGTCTTACATGAGCCCCTCAGAAAGAGGACGTATGGCGGATGAATTCACATGGTTGAATCAACGGTGGCGTCAACAGTCAACATGGCAGATACCTCAATGAGCTACTTCGACGTATTTGGAGCTGAGGTCATTGAGGACTTTTCAGCACTAGTCAGGGTGTTGAAATAGAGATGGTGGCGGAAGAGCCCTTAATGGGTCAACGGCAGCTCTCACATCCCCGCAGCGGGTTACTGACTCCGGAATATTCCGGCTCCTTTTGCCCAAGGGGTTACAGAAAGGGCCTGGTCCTCCAGGTTGGGGGTTGTGCGTGGGGCTAACTACCCTACCACGGAAAAAAAGCACTGTTGCGAAGCAACCAAAAGCCTCGGATAAGGACGGATTCACTGTTGACGACCCTGCAAAACGAAAAAAGGACAATGACGTTCGGATCTGCACGTGGAATGTTCGAACTCTGAACAGACCGCGTGCAGCCGAACAACTAGCGGAGGCCCTAGACTGCTACAAAGCAGGTATCACCGCCATCCAGGAAGTGCGGTGGGATGGGCCGGGCAAAAGGAGGATGAAAAACTGTGACATTTACTACGGTGACTGCTACAGAGAACAAAAGCAGCGTCTATTTGGATGCGGATTTGTTGTAAGCGACAGACTTAGGCAAGAAGTCTTGAGCTTTCGACACGTTAGTGAACGCCTTACAACTATCCGCATCAAGGCTAAATTCGCCAACATCAGCCTGATATGCGCTCACGCCCCCACAGAAGATAAAGACGATGCTGCCAAAGAATGTTTCTACGAGCTCCTCGACAAAACATATGAGCAATGTCCTAAGCATGACGTTAAAATCGTCTTGGGTGATTTTAACGCCAAAATAGGAAAGGAGGACATCTTTGGTAGCACAATCGGAAAACATAGCCTACACGACACCACGTCTGGAAACGGACTTAGGCTGATTGATTTTGCTGCGGGACGTAATGTTACCATAGCTAGCTCACGGTTTCCTCACCTTAATATACACAAAGGAACATGGCGGTCACCTGATCATCAAACCGTCAACCAAATTGATCACGTTGCGATCGACGCAAGGCACTCCTCCAGTATTCTAGATGTCCGAACTTTCCGAGCGGCCAACATAGACTCGGACCACTACCTTGTTGTAGCCAAGGTACGGATGCGGATATCCCAGACGCCACAACAGCGAGAAAATACTGTGAGGAGATTTAACGTTGGACGGCTACAAACGCAACAAACCGCCAGAACCTTTGCCGATCGCGTATCCCTCAACCTCTCGAGAAGTCCTATGCTGCCAGCATCAAGTGCCGAAGACCAGTGGCGCCGATGCCAAGAAGCCATCAAAAACGCCGCAACTGATGTGCTCGGTTTCACCAGTCCACCCCCCCCGAAACCCCTGGTTTGACGAAGAGTGCCGGCAAGCACATGCAGCAAAACAAAGTGCCTACGAAGCGTCGCTGCATAGAAGGACGAGAGCAGCTCGTCAGCTCTACGAGCAAAAAAGGAGGGAAGAACATCGGCTTCTCCGGAGAAAAAAGAGAGAGCATGAGAAGCGCGCGATCGAGGATATAGAGAGGTGTTACTCCAGGAACAATGTTCGGAAGTTTTACCAAAAGGTAAAAAGAACGTGTCATGGCAACAAGACCCGAACGGAGACCTGTAGACACGAGCAAGGAAACCTTGTAGTAGAGTCACAGTCGGTGCTGAGGACATGGAAAAACCATTTCTGCAGACTGCTAAACGGCGAAGACGACACAAATTCCGCTGTTAGGCAGAAGGATCTATTCAACCTGGACGATGACAGCCAAGATTTCCGTCCACCTGACCAAAATGAAGTGAGGATAGCAATATCTAAGCTTAAATCCAACAAGGCTGCTGGTCCAGACGGCTTACCTGCCGAGCTCTTCAAGGCAGCCGGAGATGACTTGGTAGAGTGCATACACCAACTCATCTCTAAGATTTGGTTAGAGGAAAGTATGCCTGATGAATGGAACCTCAGCATTGTTTGCCCGATCCACAAAAAAAGGAGACCCTCTAAACTGCGCCAACTACAGAGGCATCAGTCTCCTGAACACTGCGTATAAGATCATGTCTGCTGTATTGTGTGAACGCCTGAAACCATTCGTCAACGATCTGATAGGTCCCTATCAGTGCGGTTTTAGGCCCGGTAAGTCCACGACCGATCAAATATTCACACTACGGCAGATCCTGGAAAAAACCCAAGAATACCAGATCGATACTCACCATCTTTTTATCGATTTTAAGGCCGCATATGACAGCGTTTATAGAGACGAGCTATACAGAGCCATGTCTAGTTTTGGCATCCCTGCCAAACTTGTCAGATTGTGCAGAATGACGATGGAGAACGCTCGCTGCTCCGTAAAGGTCGGAAACAATCTCACCGAGACCTTTGATGTCAAAAAAGGATTTAGACAAGGTGATGCGCTGTCATGTGACTTCTTCAACATCATTCTTGAGAAGATTGTGCGAAACTCACAAGCCAACACCAGAGGCACAATTTTCTATAAGTCTGTGCAAATGCTTGCATACGCTGACGACATTGACATTGTTGGTACAACACAGCGAGCTGTCACTGGTGCGTTTGCAAGTATTAGTACCTACAGAAGCGGCAAAAATGGGTTTAGTGGTGAATGAGGGTAAAACAAAATATATTCTGTCAACAAGAAGGGACACACAACATCGACGAATCGGGCAGAACGTCATGATAGACAGCTATAACTTTGAGGTAGTTAGGGACTTTGTCTACCTCGGCTCCGCTATAAACTCTGATAACGACATCACATCAGAAATCAGAAATCAAAACGAAGAATCACACTTGCCAACCGCTGTTTCTTTGGCCTAAGACGGCAACTGATAAGTAAGGCCTTGTCGAGAAATACTAAGGAAACTCTGTATAAGACCCTCATCATCCCAGTCCTGCTTTATGGTGCAGAAGCATGGGCGCTATCAAAGGCGGATGAAGATCTCCTTGGTCGTTTCGAACGCAAAATTCTTCGAGTGATTTTTGGTCCCGTTTGCGTTGACGGGCTTTGGAGGAGAAGATTTAACAGCGAACTCTACGAGCTGTACAGCGACATCGACCTAGTCAGAAAAGTACGCATCAGTCGTCTAAGATGGCTGGGATATGTAGAGCGAATGGACACCAACGCTCCGGCCCGAAGAGTCTTCGATTCTAACCCGGAGGGACAACGCAGTAGAGGAAGACCTCGCCTTAGGTGGCTCGCGCAAGTGGAAGGGGACCTCAACCAACTTGGAGTGCGCAACTGGAGGCAGTTAGCCAAAGATCGCGCTAACTGGAGAGGCGTATTGGTTGAGGCCCAGGTCCACCCCGGACTGTAGCGCCACCTAAGTAAGTAAGTAAGCAGGAATTAAAAACGCCCCTTGCATATGGATCGATCTACTCCTTTTGCCACAGAAGGGCATTCGCAGAGTATGTGTTCCGTTGTCTCCTCCTCGTCTCCACAGAGTCGACAGAAGTCATCGTCGGAGAGTCTCATTTTTTTGAGATGGTATCTTAGAGGCCAGTGACCAATAAGATAACCCGTTAAGATCCTTAGATCTTCCTTGCTTAGTTCATAAGTAATTTTCTTGTTTTACTACGAGCTGGGCTTATGAATCTTTTCAGCCTGCCTCTGTTCTTTTGATTCCGCCCAGTATTCGGCAAGGTGATCATTTTCCCATTTCCTGAATTTCGAGTGTAGGTAACTCAAAGGTACCGCGAAATAGGCAACTGGGTTACATTTTAAACGTATTAATTTGGAAGTAAGTTTTTTTTTTTAATTTGCGTTGAGTGTTTTCCAAATAAAATAGGGGAAAATAGCAAACAAATATTGGAAGGCTCTCAAAAAAAAAATTGGTGCGACTGTATCCAACAGTCCCGAAATATGTGTATGTGTAAAAACCGTGCGTGCGGTATATGTGTGGCTTGATACACGTCATTGAGAAAAGAGGGAATTGTAATAACCGTATTCTTGATATATTATGAAATAACAATAATTTATTCGTTCTGTGCTAGTTTCGGTAGAATAGATACAATCGGATTGTGGTAGCTGAAGTAAGATATGTACATTCGAGACTGTAATCTATGTAGATTACGGTGGAAGACAGCATCGATGGTTGTTCCATATCGCGTTGTTGAAATTTTCCGGTTGGAGTTCATTTGAAGATTAAATTTATCTTGCATAAAATCAATAAATGGTTGAGCTTCTGGAGTTGCAAAATTGATATTGAAGTCTCCGCTTATGATCATTGGTAAAAGATGATAATCTCCCTGCAGTATTCTTGAAATTTCTTCTGAGTACGGTGCAAGGGCGAAATGGAGAAATTTTATTTCACATCAACAAAAAGCTGAAATTAATATGCCCCAGCTCATAAATGTATGCAATGATAAAACACAGTGACGCATTCCCTGTCCCCGCAAGTTAAATGTGTGGAATTACTCCACCAGATTCCAAAAAATGTATGCAATGATAAAACACATCGACGCTCTTCCGTCCTCGCAAGTTAAATGTGTGGAATTACTCCACCAGATTCCAACAACGCGCGCTTAGATGTTTACACATCAAAAATTTAGTCAAATTTCGACTTTAGTCGCACAACAGTAGGCGTGTTTTTTTTTAGCTTCGATCTCAGCGAAGCAAAGGAAAGTAGGATTTTCAGCACGCAATTACAAGAATCAGACCTAAATAAATTTTCAAACTCATCATCTATATTCTAAACACTTTTATTAACTATTTGATTTATGGAAATCGTAAGATCAGAATTAAGTGCACTCATTTTTAACAATAAACGGAAAAAAATGTTATCTTCTTCATACCTCGTTCACTAACAGATAGATATTTTTGAATTTCAAAAACTGAGAATCTTCAGGGCATCATATTTTGTGTTCGATATAATAGCCAAATTTCAGGGTTGTGCAGGGTTTTTGGCAGGCGTAAAAATTAGCTGACACTTTTCAGTGCGCACTAGTGGACACTAGGTAGGTAATAATTGCCCGTTCATCACTTCCGGACGCCATATTGTTTTATAGAAACGCGGAATTTCGTACGTTAAGCATCCCTATAATCTTCCGTGTTAGATCGTGTAAATGCAATATTAGTAATAATTCGTAAGATTTAAAAGTAAAGGAACATACCTATTGTGTTTACCGTTAAGGCAGTTATACTCTCTGATGTTTGTCAAACGTTCGCGAGAACGAAAAAACTCCTTGATGGAATTTGGTATTTTTCGTGAGTCGAACCTGGGAACCCTCGCTTGGTAGTCCAACAAACTAACCCCTTAGCTATTGAACCTACGATTTTACTAGGTTATGCCCTATTTGAAACACATAACAAGTTTTACAGGCATAAACGTAGTAGCATTCTCATGCATAATTCAAAAATATCTCCCACACTTGTCACAGGTCATACGCATACCCCATACATTCCAACAAATTGTTTGAAACAGATCAACAAATTGAACTGAAACGTTTTTGTTTTATATTATAACAATGTTTTGTATGAAAAATAAATTACCAACTATTTTGCAAGTTATGCATAAAGTTAGTAAAAGTGCAAAATTCGCAAGCAGAAAAAGTTTCACATTTTCCGGTTTCTTCCAGACGTCAAAAATGGGTAATAAATTCAAAAATTATGCAACGGAAGCTACCGTTGAAGTTCAGGTAAGGGTATATGCGTGGATTATTTAGAAACCTTAGTTTTCAAAAAGCTTTTAGAAACTGAAAGCTTTGATTAAAAAGACGACGTTTTGCAAAAGAGCTTAGTCTTCCAAGAATTACTAACTAACCACAGGAAAAATTGTCCGCTGACAAACTCCTAATTGACCATATTCTCATTTGCAGCCCTATAAATTGCATAATCTCGAATGTGGACCATCAACCAGTGTAACCGTTACAAAGGATCAAGCAGCGAGGTACTACGAACAGATGCAAACGATTCGCCGCATCGAAAACGCATCAGCAAATTTATACAAAGAAAAGATCATACGTGGTTTCTGTCACTTGTACAGTGGCCAGGAGGCTTGTGCCGTCGGTAGGTAACGGATTTCTTAACTTTCCCCCTATGTCGGTAACGTTCCCCATCACAGGCATGAAGGCTGCAATGCGCGACGTCGATAGCATGATTACCTCATATCGCGCTCATGGCTGGGCATATTTAATGGGCGTGTCTGTGCATGGAGTACTAGCTGAATTAACAGGACGGGAGACTGGTTGCGCTCGTGGTAAAGGCGGTTCTATGCACATGTACGCGCCGAATTTCTACGGCGGGAATGGTATCGTTGGTGCACAGGTAAGTTTAGAGCGGTACTCTTCTGTTGAAACTTAAGAACAAACCCTAGGTTCCATTGGGAACGGGTGTTGCTTTCGCAAGTAAATACAGGGAAACTGGTGGCGCCTGTCTGACATTGTATGGCGATGGTGCTGCCAATCAGGGTCAAGTCTTTGAGGCATACAATATCGCCTACCTCTGGAAATTGCCAGCTATTTTCATCTGTGAAAATAATAGATATGGTAGGCTACTAACGAAAGGATTCATATGATTGGCATTGTTTCAATTGCCTTTTATTCAGGTATGGGTACTGCTGCAGAGCGTGCGGCATCCAACACTAACTACTACACGCGGGGAGATATTCTGCCAGGCATTTGGGTGGACGGCATGGATGTCCTGGCAGTTCGTAGTGCTACGGAATTTGCCATAGATTACGTGACGAATCATGGTCCACTGGTAATGGAGATGTTCACATATCGTTATTCGGGGCACTCCATGTCCGATCCTGGTATCAGTTACCGCAGTCGCGAAGAAGTTCAAACGGTTCGTGAGAAACAGGACCCCATTGTGCAGTTTAGGAATAAATGCACCGAACTTGGGCTGTTGGGTGAGGATGATTTCAAGGTAGGCTACTCGAATAAATTCTTAAATTTAAAATCGATTACAAAAATTACTTCCTTCTTAGGCTATCGAAAATCAAATCAAAAAAGATATCGACGAGGCTACAGAAAAGGCTAAATCAGACAAAGAAATTGCATCGGAAGAATTGACCTACGATATTTATGCAGATAATCTTGAACCACAAATTCGTGGCCCTACGGGTCAGGCTCTAGGGCATCAATTGAAAGGCAAACCTGCAAATGTTTGATTTTAAAATTCGTTTATATTGATATTGAATTTAAATAAACCTTTGGTCAGTATAATGAGTTGAGGAATGTGGAGGCATTTATCTGTGTATAGGCGAGTAAAACTGGCAAAGCTTGTGGTTTCAGAGGGCTTCGCGATTATCAGTTACACCACTGTAAGAAATTGTTGGATTGTATAACTGGCCCAAGTCTAACGAACTGCCAAAATAAATTTATCCAACTCGATTCTCCATGCGAGAAGTTAGGATTAAGGTTATGAGCAAGTCGATACCGTGCCTTGAACAGCCAAATCAGCCCACCGCAACGAAACAGTTTACATCATTTTTACATATTTATTACAATTTATTACAGTCAGTCCTAATTTTATTACAATTCTTCCCGATCTCGAGATATCGCGTGCTGGTGTAGGTTTTATTTGAACCAACACCACCAGTCTATAACTATCGATGCAGTTGCGATATTTGGTTCAATCTTAAACCAGCATTTTGATAAATCTATTACAGATGCACCAATTCAATTTACAGTTCAAGAAATCGTCAATTTACAAAACTACAAGCTTTACAAGATTCAAAAACCTCAATTTATCCATTACATCGAATATTTTATTACACAATATGCTACACCGCCTGATGTCATATAACTTTTTTTACTAATATGCCTTCAGAAGATTCCAATAGATAAATATTCACCATATCTATGTGCACTTTTATCCCTGCATTGAAATACAGACATTAGAAAATTGCTCTAAAAATTCCAAAATATCAAATTTTCCAGCACTATAGAATAATTTATTACACCACCTGAGGTAATAAAAATTATCACTTCCTAAGGTACCTAATAAAAGTTATTTTGGGTAAGATGTCTTCAGAAGGTTCCAATAGACTAGATTAGATTAGATTGTTTGTGGGAGGTGGAATCAAGTTGCCATATCACTGCGGCCACGAGTGGGCCTATTGTGATTTCCTCCAATTAGAGCTCGCTCATGATACCGGACCTAGTTATGAATCCTAGTAGATCTTTGAGTGCGCTGTCAGATATGTCCTCTGCCTCAAGGTAAGGTCTTCCTAGATGGTGTTGACGTAATCTGACTAGACATTCACAGTGACACAGTATGCGTTCTGCTGATTCTTCGTCCTCGTTGCCTAGTCTGCAAGTGCTGTTTTGTATTGTTCCCATAGTCATGAGGTGTTTTTTGACTTGACAATGTCCAGTGAGGAACCCTGTGACTGTACACTGTACGAATCTGACTCCTTGTTAGATTTAGGAGTTGTTTTGTTCTTGAAAGGGAAGTAGTTGGCATGAACATTTTAGCTTGTCTGTTACCTTCATTGTTGGTCCAGTAATGATTTGCATTGTTTTTCAGACAGGTTTTAATGTGGAATTTAGCGGTGCTAAGGGGCAATCCACAAAATGGTCTTGGCATCAAGAAGGTAGATGCTGATCCTTTTCTTGCTAGTATGTCTGCTATTTCATTGCCCACATGTCCTCTATGTCCTGGCACCCAAATGAGATATACCTACTCTGTTTGTGTTGGCTAGCGATGTGAGTAATTGTAGGCATCCCATACTAGTTTTGATGTAACTTCATAGCTATTGATTACTTCATAACTATCTATTACATATAAAAAAAAATAAAAGCGTTCAAAATAAAAATTTTAAAAAGATATTTCGGGGACGCTATAAAGACTATAAGGCTTTGTGTCGGTCCAGAAATGATATTCTGCATTCAGGGCCAGGCATGTTGTTCTGGAAAGGAGTTTATTTCTTCCATAATTATGTCGTAATATCTTTTGCCAATTCGTCTTGGATCAAGAAAAGTGACTGGAAAACCATAAGCGGATGTAGTAACAACTCTTCTTCGGCACTGAAAATGGTTTGACGTCCTGCAACATTTGAATGAGCATCTTATCCTTTATTTATTAGAGTATTCCTATGAATACCGTTCTTTTCTCTCGCTTTTTGAATTGAAATTCGTCCACTTCGGACTTCCTGCACAGATTTTTTCCAAGCATCCTGGGTGAAATTGCTGTAGGGCCGTCCTCCTATCTTTTTTATATACTTTCGAGGCATTTCGGCTCAATTCTGGAACCTTCAAATTTAAAATTAAAGACAAGGGGTTTCTTTGGACCAAGAACGTTGTACGTGCAAAAGAAAATCAATACACAGAGGGTAACTTTGTGCCAAGTTAAACACCAAGGATGGTGGCACAAAGTTACCCCATGAACTTGCGACTTTATTGAAAAGGGGACGTAAAAATGAAAACAATAGGTTTTACTAATATTAATTTTAATATTATTTATCACAAATAAATCATAAAATAATATAACCCACCTTCAATTCCGTAGCGATTACAGTTTTTTGGTTGTATATGAAATTTGTCGCAATAAAAATTTTTCGGCAAAAATTTGATTTTGAATCTCATGTCATTATTCAAAAACGTAAAAACAAAGAAATTGATGAATATAAAATACTTACTGGAAAGCTTTTCCAGCAGCCTTGCACAGTGAAAAAACGTTCATATTTTATGTAAAAGTATTGGTAAAGTGAAATTGAATGTACAAAAGTACGGTTGGCACAAAGTAACCCTGCAGGCACAAAGTAACCCCAGCTTACGGTATTTAACTGGGCTAAAAAACATAAATATAATATTTTTTTCTTGAGGAAATGAATTTAGTTTTTTTCATTTTTATTAAATCTTAATAATTATTTTTTTTATTTTAATTAAACCAGGAGATTTTGCAAAAAAAGGTTTTAAATCTCGGTGTATAAATCACGTTAACATGGTCTCATTAAAAAAAAAAATATTGAAATTTAATAAAAAAAAAAAAAATAATAGGTAATAAAAAAATTAAAAAAAAAAAATTCATTTCCTCAAGAAAAAAATATTATATTTATGTTTTTTAGGCCATTTTAAGCCAGAAAAAAAAAAATAAAAAAAAATGTTTGCTTCGTGCGCATAATGGAAACCTCAGCCTTTTCGGGATGTAAGCATTACCTAGGTATGTACTTTGTTTTTCAAGCTTTTTTTTTTTAAATCAAAATTGGGTTTTCGAAATATAAGTTTTTCTTTGATAGGGACACAATAATTTTGAAAACATCAATTTTACTCTGAGTATGCATTTTGGTTAAAATCGTTAAATATCGCCGTTTTCCGATAAACTAAATAAAACCAAATTAAAAAAAAGTGTATTTTTTCAAAAATCTATTGTACGAGTTTTCTATTAAGTTAGAAATGATTACATGTATTAACTTAGAAATTAATTTGTGTAACAATCTAATATACCGTTTTCAAAATACATATGTCCAAAATTCAAAAGTATCGTTATTAAATTTTTTTAGTATGATTAAAACCGCCCCGAACTTAAACTCCAAATCTGAAGCTATAACAAAATTATGGCAGCCATTTAGGCTCTAGGCCTCGGGAGCTTACGCACAGACAGGCAAGCAGACAGATAGACAGACGAACAGCATTTTACGACCCACTTCTTTGAGATTCTCGATCATCGTAATGTCAGAATTGATTAACATCGCGAATTCTAAATTTTGTATGTATTTGCTCTTACTACATACCTAATCGAGAAAGCTAAAAATACTGATTGTCTTATTATTAATGTTTAAATGAATTCATAATACAAAGTCAGACCCAGTCAAGTCAGAGCGTTTTGACAGACATGGAAACTTGAAAAGTTTGAATTCTCGTTTCGTTATCCCATTTTATTTATAAACAGAGAAGAAAACCCAACAGCATGTCTTTGAAAAATAAGATAAGTAAGTGATAAAGAACAGTTTTCAGTTTAAATATTATTGTTGATACCTATAATAGGGTACTTTAATGAATTACCTAATTAATTTCAAAAGAATATTATAAAAGTATAAAATTTGACATACATTTGTATCGAAAAATGAAAACCGGAAAAATAATGCGAATGTAGGTACCTACCCAAACAAAAACATTAAAATTGTATCGCCAAAATGAAATAAATTGTTCATATCGCAAAGAGATACCTTTTTCAGCAAAACAAATCCAAAAGTAAATCGGCGGCTCTTCCCAACAAAAACCATCATGCATTACATAACCGAAGATCTCCTCACGGCACACACCCCCGCCGGCGTACAATCATAAGGCATTGACAATACCAAAGAAAGAAAGATTATAGAAATAAAGGCGATTTTTTTCTTTCCCCTTTTCTTATTACCTTGTCTCCTTACCCTCTAACCCACTATCAGTGTGGAAGGCAATTTACCTGCCCCATACCCCATACGGCAGCACGCCACATACATACTTTTCGGCCTGTGGTCATAATTCAACTGAAAGTAGCATTCATTGAAACAGAAACTCAATCCTTCTCAAATGAGGTGTGGTGGGTTTTGCTTTTCACCTTCCATTTGTTGGACGATCTTTGTTGGACGATCGCAAAAAGTAGAGCATTCTTTTACATTAGGATGAGACATCTGTATATTAATTTATCTATGCTAGCAGCATAGGACTTCTCGAGAGGTTGAGGGATACGCGATCGGCATAGGTTCTGGCGGTTTGTTGCGTTTGTAGTCGTCCGACGTTAAATCTCCGCACAGTATTTTCTCGTTGTTGTGTTGTCTGGGATATCCGCATCCGTACCTTGGCTACAACAAGGTGGTCCGAGTCTATGTTGGCCGCACGGAAAGTTCGGACATCTAGAATACTGGAGGAGTGCCTTGCGTCGATCGCAACGTGATCAATTTGGTGGACGGTTTTATGATCAGGTGACCGCCATGTTCCTGTGTGGATATTGAGGTGAGGAAACCGTGAGCTAGCTATGGTAACATTATGTCCCGCAGCAAAATCAATCAGCCTAAGTCCGTTTCCAGACGTGGTGTCGTGTAGGCTGTGTTTTCCGATTGTGCTACCAAAGATGTCCTCCTTTCCTATTTTGGCGTTAAAATCACCCAAGACGATTTTAACGTCATGCTTAGGACATTGCTCATATGTTTTGTCGAGGAGCTCGTAGAAACACTCTTTGGTAGCATCGTCTTTTTCTTCTGTGGGGGCGTGAGCGCATATCAGGCTGATGTTGGCGAATTTAGCCTTGATGCGGATAGATGTAAGGCGTTCACTAACGTGTCGAAAGCTCAAGACTTCTTGCCTAAGTCTGCCGGCTTACAACAAATCCGCATCCAAATAGACGCTGCTTTTGTTCTCTGTAGCAGTCACCGTAGTAAATGTCACAGTTTTTCATCCTCCTTTTGCCCGGCCCATCCCACCGCACTTCCTGAATGGCGGTGATACCTGCTTTGTAGCAGTCTAGGGCCTCCGCTAGTTGTTCGGCTGCACGCGGTCTGTTCAGAGTTCGAACATTCCACGTGCAGATCCGAACGTCATTGTCCTTTTTTCGTTTTGCAGGGTCGTCAACAGTGAATCCGTCCTTATCCGAGGCTTTTGGTTGCTTCGCAACAGTGCTTTTTTTCCGTGGTAGGGTAGTTAACCCCACGCACAACCCCCAACGTGGAGGACCAGGCCCTTTCTGTAACCCCTTGGGCAAAAGGAGCCGGAATATTCCGGAGTCAGTAACCCGCTGCGGGGATGTGAGAGCTGCCGTTGACCCATTAAGAGCTCTTCCGCCACCATCTCTATTTCAACACCCTGACTAGTGTTGAAAATCCTCAATGACCTCAGCTCCAAATACGTCGAAGTAGCTCATTGAGGTATCTGCCATGTTGACTGTTGACGCCACCGTTGATTCAACCATGTGAATTCATCCGCCATACGTCCTCTTTCTGAGGGGCTCATGTAAGACTTCTGAGACTCGAGCAGACAGTCAACTCCAACAGAGCATTATAGTGTTGATATTTTCTACGTGTTCAACACTCGCACTTATAAGTTTAGCAAGTCAATTCCGGATGGACATAGACCAGTACCCGGTGGTGACCACTTGGAGGTAAAATAAGCACAATTGCTGTATCTGAACAGTTGCAACAACTGGGCATCGCCAAGTTGACGCCAATCAGTGTCTACCCTATTCACCAACACTCAACCACCAAAATGTTCAGAAATATAAAGAATATCTAAAAAAAAAAAACATTCTATAATATTTGCTTTAATTCTTAAGTGAGTTCTGAGCAATCGGACTTTTTTTTTTTTTTTTTTTTTTTTTTTTTATAATTTACACGCGCTAAAGAGGTTATGACTACTCTAATAGTGTTTTTACACAGCGCGGGCATTAAGGAAATTGGGATAGAGGAGATAGGAGATACCGATGCACATTGGTCTTAAATGTCTGTAAATTGTACTGGGGAGGAAAGACAGAGCTGGGCAAGGCATTCCACATTCGCGTTGTACGGCTTATGAAAGAGTCTCTGTATTTCATTGTACGTCCGAAGATAGGCTGGATGGTATACTGATGGGCATTCCTAGCATGACGAGTATTGCGGTTGAATTTCTGAAGGGGAGGAATGCAGTTGGCAATTTCATTTGAGCACTGTTTGTAGAAAAAACGATAAAACAATGAGAGACACGAAACGTTTCTACGATGTTCAAGCGAATTGATAGAATTCGCGATATTCGTGTCTCCGATTAGTTTCATCGCACGATTTTGGATCCTATCTAGTAAGTGCAATATAGTTTTCGGTGCACCAGACCAGATGTGGGAATTGTACTCAAGCTTTGGGCGATTGAACGCCTTGTATATTATAGCCAGATCAGAAGGGTAAAATATTTCTTGCACCGTTTGAGGAAACCTAGACATTTCGCTGCATTCTTGGCGACTTCGTGTACATGGTCATTGCAACGAAAGTTGTCATGAACGCACATACCGAGAATAGAAAGTCTTTCGGTTTCGGTAATGCAAGTGCCATTCATGGATAATGGCTGTAGATTTGGGTTTCGCTTTAGAGACAGCAGACAGCATTGTGTTTTTGAAGCATTAAATTCCACTCTATTTTCTGAACCCCATTTTGAAATGCTGTCAAGGTCGGAATTTAATGAGCTTAACATACGTTGCCGTTCCAGTTCTACGGCCGAAGAGCAGGGACGTGAGTCCTGGAAAGAATATGAAAAGCTAAGGGTGCTGTCATCAGCGAAAGAATGGATTGGATTAGAAGTTGCAGACAAGAGATCATTTTTTATAAAAATGAGAAAGAGAGTCGGAGACAAAACTGAGCCTTGGGGAACACCAGCATTTATATGGTAAGTTTCAGAACTGAAACCATCCAAAACAACTTGAATTGAAGGGCCAGAAAGGTAGTTTCTAATCCATTGAATAAGAGACGCATCGATCCCAAAAGCACGCATTTTCGACAAAAGAGCTTGATGCCAAACTCTGTCAAATGCCTTTGAAATATCGAGCGCAACAATCTTCGATTCACCGAAGTGATGGAGAGATTGGTTCCACTTCTCGGTGAGATAAGTCATCAAATCACCAGTGGACCTGTTGCCACGAAAACCGTACTGCCGGTCATTGAGGAGTTTCCGTGATTCAAGATATTTCATAAGCTGACGGTTTATCAGCGTTTCCATGACCTTAGAAAGAATGGACGTAAGTGCTATGGGTCGGTAATTGGTGGGAGAAGAAGATTCGCCTTTTTTAGGGACGGGCTGGACAAATGCTGTTTTCCACCTACTCGGAAAGAGTCCAGAAGAATAGGACAGATGAAAAAGCTTACGCAGTGGTTTTGCCAGCGTGGAAGAACACCTCTTCAGAACGTCCCATGGTAAATTCTACGCACTCGAGTACAGGTGTAGACAAGCCGCAATCTGGGAGCATAGAGCTGGCTGCAAAATGTTCAAAATGTGCAAAAATTATTTTCTTTTTTTCTCGCTGCGGCATAAAACAATTCTATTGAAGTAAAAATTGCACTAAAATTTATTTTTTTTTTTTTTCTTTTTTTATAACTTTGAAACAATTTTTTCACAAAACTTTCGGTGAAGTTGAGGCCGAGCCACCCTACATTGCTCACGAAAACGACACAAAATATATGAAAACGACACCTAAATAACTGTTACAGACAATCGGTGTCAAAAATGCGATAGTCAATTTGATAATCACTTTACGTGACGCCAAAGTGTGAATGATTATCAATTATCAACCATCACCAGAGAATACAAAACTAAGAAATTTCTTAAACAAAAAACAAATAAAACCGAAAGACGATAAATAAGAGTTCTCAACTGATGTTCTGGCAACCCCAAGTTCAATCAATTCCGCCGTAAAACATCAAAGCTTTCCTCAAACAACCCTAATTAAGCACCAAAAATTCACTCAAATTTATCCCACATCTCTGACAAAAAACACCCGCACCAGCTTCAGCTAAGCGATTGGGCATTTAGCAAAACAAAAAAGCTTTTCTCCCACATCTCTGCTCTCACGACTCACGAGTCACGAAAAACAATAGCTTATTCGCAAAACTTTTCTTCATCTCTGCCTGCTTCCCCTAGCTTTGAGATATTCATCTAGTGGATTCTGGATACGATGATCGTCGCAACCAAAACCGATTAACATCCCCCGAGATCGTTTCTTTTGTGCTAACTTAACTAGTCGTAGTCGCGAATGCCAATCGCAGTGTATAGCGTATATCTAAAAAGATTTCAATATATATACTCGGTGTTTCGAATAAAATTTTCAAGTGCGTTTGAAATTTTTTGATTCTGTTTCTGTCAACAAATTTGCATTAAAGTGAATCAAAAGATCACACGAAAATCGAATTTAAATATTATAAGTAAATCAAATGGTTAAGAATACCTACATTTTCCTTTTATTCATTCAATCATATTCTATAGAGTGTAAACTGATTTGAGGGCAGTTCTTCATTTTTCTTTGGTTTTATTCATCGAGAATTGCCAAAAAAAAAAAAAAAAAAACAAAAAAATATATCATCATAATCAGTGTGACAAAATCGGTTTTTGTCTACGACAAATTTTATAAATAAATCCACGCGAAGAAAAGAGAGAGTGAATATTTTGTTTTACTGTGTGCAGCCAAAGGAGGAGAGTGTAATAAAATTTCTTTTGCATTTCGAATTGAACCGGAAAGAGGATTACAAGGGTATATCATTCGGTAAGTGTCATGTTGAAATACAGAAACCCCTGTTTAGCATGCATTTTAATATATATTTAAGCTTAGTTAAGATGAGTTGATTAACTAATCAGAAGTTCGGATCATTGGTATACGAAATATTTGAGCAAGTATCAATTTATCAGGACCACCAGATATTTTTTTCAGATTTCAAATTTTATGCGGCTCATAGAACATGCAACGATATTGATCTGCTTTTGTAAATGGATTAGTGCGTTATTTGACAGCAATAACCAATACCCGCCATTCTAATTGCATTCGTTTTTGGGAACATCAAAAATATGGATACAGTGGCGTAGCAAGGGGGGGGGGGCAAGGGGAGCATAGGCCCCGGGCGGCACTTTCCCAGGGGCGGCAATTCGGAGCGGTTAATTTTTTTTTCTTTTTTTAATTTTAAAAATTATAAAATTGACAAAACGGACACTGCTTCACAGTAAGTAATCAGACATTCCTTGTGTTGCTTAACAACAAAATCCAATGAACGCTGCTCCCTAGTATGCAACTACATTTTTTCAGAAATTTTAAACACAAATTAAACACTTCAAAAATACCCCTCTCTCTCTTCTCTTTTCTCGCTAGAATTTGGGTGTGTGCGTATGTAACTGTAAGCGATGTTTTGCTGGAAACTGGAGTTAGCGCGAATACGTAATTATAGTTTTGCTTTTGTTGGTATTAGTGGTATCTAATATAATTAGTTCAGACACTCTCTCTACAAACCCACAAGAGAATTGGACGGTAATAACTAATAAGTGACTTCATAACAACTCTACAAAATGAGCTGCGAATAGAAAGGCTAAGGAAAGCAACAGAAGCAGCAGAAGCCTCAGCAGCAGGTGAAGCAGGATAAATAAAGGGTTTTTCAATAAGAGAGTGAAAGGATATGGTCCTGTATGCGTGTTCGTGGTGGCCATTTGACTGATGTTAGTTCATATCATTACTTACGGCATACCTTCCTCTTTATTATGAAATAAACATCCGATCATTTGTCTCAAAAAATGGCATCTTCCTTTGAATACCAAAATAACACCTCTTATTGAAAAACCCTTTAGAAAAAAAATGAGCCTGCCATTTAGTTAGAAAGGACAATATTACCTTAGAAATGAATTTTAGTTTTCGAGGTATTTTGAAATTTCAAAAGTACCGTTATTCGATTCCAGAAATTTTACCAAGTTTACAAAGGTATTTTTAGTGTATGAAAAAATTACGGGGGGCGGCATAAATTGGGTTTGCCCCGGGCGGCTCCAACCCACGCTACGCCACTGTATGGATATCGACTTTAAAATTGTTTCGCTTGTTGTAGATTCAAATGGAGTTTTGGTGAATCGTAGTCTTCAGATGATAAAAAGACCATGAAGAAAATAATTCCTCCAAAATGGTATCCATGGCTATTTGTCTTTCTTTATTTTGATTTTCATGAAACTTTGCGCATTTGCTCTAAAAAAAAATTTCCTAAAATGACGTAAAACAACTGTGCAAAGTAAATTGCTATTAGTTGTATGTGAAGATCTGAAAAAATATCGAGATCTGCAAAAAGAGATCCGAATAAAAAAAATAATAATAATAATAAAAATAAAATGATTTAAATCATAACAAAGATTGAATTTTTGTCCCAATGGAAAAGGACATAACTTAGAAAAATTGCTATGGGCTAGATTTTCGGCCTTACTAATAATCAAACACTGATGTCGACTGCAAGTTTAAATAAAAATGTACAGCATTTTTGAAATGGTACCAATAAACAATTTGACCTCCACCTTTACTAGTTCGAAGACTTTCTTTTTACATTTGTTGTCACGCTAAATTTCATAATTTGTTTTCGTTAAAAACAAGGAAAGTGGTTTCTTTCACAGCGAGGATTTTGTTCTAAAAAATGGAATACATAAATAAATAAATAGTTGGCGCAACAGGTCTGAAGAGACCCTAGGCCTAGCTTCTCACAACCATTCGTTTTGTGTGAGTTTTTCATTTTTGGAACGAATGGAAGGGATCTACAGTTTTATGCCGACTCCAAACGGCTAATTGAGAAGCTCTTACAAGACATTTATACTCTCGGATGTTTGTCAGACGTGAGGTACGAGAGGTAGCGCAGCGGAAAAAATCCCTAAGTCGGAATTGCGTTTTTGCGGGATTCGAACCTGGGACTCCCGCATAGCAGTCCAACACACTAACCACTAAGCTACTGCGACTACCTAAATGGAATACATATATTGCAATAAATTTGCCCAACAGATATCTTTCAAAATCTTATTTTAAGCAAACACAAAATAGGAAATCACCAAAATTATCTGCTGATCATTCAAATATCATTTATGCAAATCAGTTATGATCTATCCTTCGTTCGGGCACAATTTTCGGTACTTTTTATAGTACGCTTTCCTCTGATTTCTAATACTTCATGATTGATTGATGAGTGCATATTTGTGTCGTAATAAGACCCCTTTCAATTTATTCAATACACGGAACACAGTTTATTAGAGTGCTTTGATGCAAATCAAGCCCAAGTTTGTTGTCTAAAAATCACAATTATTTAATCGTCAGTAAGTGAATAGAATAGAAAATGAAAAATAGAAATATAATAGCTTGTTAATTCATTTCAGAAATCTCACGTAAGAAGCCATAAGCATTTTAAGAACCTATTGCTTCCGTTTTTGAATTTCAATTTGCAACGAGACACTGCTAATTCGGGAAACTTAGAAACCGAAAAAAATTTAAACTCTCGCAGAAAAATATAAAGCCGCAGATTTTTATTGACGAAAACTGTCTTTTATTCCTCCAGAAGTTTCTAAATTTGTTAATTGGCTTGTATTTTTCTGATCGCTGATAATTCTTTTCCTATCTATATTTTCCTTGAAGTGAACCGTGAAAAGGTTGAATCGAAATCGAAATCGTCTTCTCAGAGATACTCATTCTCGGTTAACATACTCCTTTTGCAAAGAGTTTAATAAGGGTTTGGTTGCAGCCAAATATCTACCTGAGTCGCCTATTTTATTCCGCTTGCGACGACTGGCAAGAATGTTTTGGAAATATCCCAAACTTATATAAAATAATTTTTTTAGTAAAAGCATCCGTTCATTGCTTGCAAACTATTTTAAAAGGAAAACCAATTCAAAAGCAAGAACTAGCAGTTAAACAAGACAAAACAGAGAAAAACATAGAAATGTATGCTTCAAGCGTTATAAATAAAACAAAAATGCAATATTTTTAAATTGTTTGCATACATTTGTACAGATTTGTTTTTGTTAGACTTAAAAACCATTTGCATTGTTTACTAAAATTAATTTATAATTGTAAACGCTCAGGCTGAACAGCAGCGAATTTAAATTCGCTCTTATTACGAAATTTAATACCGTAATTTTGGATGGTTGGGCAACACTCGTCTTTAAAATGACATTAAGGGAACCCTACAGTTAGCGATGTTCTGACAACTATATTTGTTTATTGGTAAAGCGATCTTGGAAAGTCTGGAGCCTTTGCGTAAACTGCCAGACTAAAGTTGATTATTGGTAAGGTGGTTGTGTTCGCCCTCCAAGGTCTAGTAAGAGGACGGGATCCTCAAATTAATTCCAAAAGGAATATAAATGCGAGGGAAACTCTAATGAGTTAACGTTTATTTTCGAGATGTAAGTATATCCCTATAGGGATAACAATAGAGCAAAAGGTCGCAGAGTATACCCATTTTAAAAAAAATTTATACTCATCCGTCATGCGACAGCCCTCTAGACCTGTCTATGCATCGCATAATCAAGACAGAACGGTCAATTCTATTTCTTCTTCTTTTTTTAAATATTATTATTGAATTTTACATTTTTTCCAAGGTAAATAATTGAAAATAAAGGGTGCTTTTAAGTCTTAAGTATCCTATACTCTCCCGCTTGCATAAATAGTCGTAGTTTTACGTTTAATTTCACACTTGTGTTAAGTAGCCATACACCGCCTTCGCCGAATTATGATGCAAAGTATTGTACCATAACAGCGCCAAGTTGTAGAAATATGTTCTTAAAAACAAGTCGGCAAATTTTACAGAACACTTCGTCCGTTTTATGTTGTACACTTTGGTTAAGTGAAAAAGGGACAACCCATACTGAGACCACAAACTTTGGCTAATTTCCCGTTACTTTGAATACAAGCTATGGCTGGCTGAGTTCATATTTAAAAGTAAAAATGCGGCAGCACTGCAATTTTTGCGTTCACTAATGTAAAAAAAAAAAACTGCATTATCTTTTCATGACGGCAGTTGTCATCTGCGTTCATATAAGCAAAATGAAAGTCAAACTGCGATCAACTCTGCATTGAATGGGCACATTCAAAAATCTAGTTATCTTAAGTCGACTAGATTGGGGTGGATAGGATGTAGGTAACCTAAACGCAAAAACTAGATTGGGCGGCAACGTCACTCTTCCTACGTCAGCCACATATGCGAATTGTCAATTTCGTTTTCAGTCACGAATTTCTGGACTAGATTCGTCGGCTACCCCTCAATAAATCAAAACCGGGATAGATCTAGTCAGGCAGCTGTCAGACTTACTAAACTAGATACTTGAACGTCCCCAATTCTGGTTTGTCGTACCTACATAGGCTACGCGCAAAACACATAACCCTCCCTATGTCCAGTCGGGTAAAAATGTGGTATTCCCGAACTCTATCACATTTCCCCACGGCCGCGGTTGGCATCATTTATTTTACATTTTTTGTATACCTATTTTTGCATTCTTTCATTCTAATTCCAAGCAAAATGGAGGAATTGAAAAAAAAAATTGAGGGGGCAGCGGCAAGATTGCGAGTTGGGGTCTTAGTATGGTTTGTCTATGAAGTGAACAATTGGGTTGGGTAATTTATCACACAATTTGAAATTGAAAGTTGGCTTGGTCATAATTTTGTTGGGCAACTAAAATAGAGTTTTTTACATCATTATAAATCTATCTCAATCTCTTCAGAAAATACGACTCGAAGTCCCATGTTCTTTAGAGGGCCTTACTAATAATAATATTTTATCTTTACACTAAATATTATGTAAGTCACAATGGGTATACAAGCGGGAATTTTGGTGCAATAGTTATTCCATAAACCAGTTATAGCCTCCCAGTTATAAACGTGGTTGACTCACATGTCAAACAACTTGGGAGGAAAAAGTTAATCCGTCATTTTATGGTCTTCACCAACCACCACAATAAATCTCGAAGGATATATCAGACACCCTAAATTCAAGCTCGGGAAGTGGCCAAATTTCAAATTGTAATCAAAAAAATATAAACAATCAACCTACATCTGAGAGGAAAGTCCTTTCAAACATACAAGCAGTTAAGGTTCTATATTTGGCAACCACAAGCCTGGGCCCCCTACGGCATTCTTACTTCAAATAAGCCAAACCCGTCTGGTTGCATTAAGGTCTAAAACACGTTGTTAGCTACCTAATTAATTATATTCCCCAAAAACAATATATCAAGGTTTTCAACAGGCTTATCTCTGGTATCTGAAAATGTTTGCGAACCATGATATACACCAATCGCCCCTATGCGAACGACTTTGTGTACTAATTTATTAACAAAAACAACATTCATCGGACAGTGTGCCAAAATAATTATTGTTCAATATTTGTGTTTTCTCATCGCTTGAATGCGGCACAGCAAAGCTCTTACCTTCACGTAGATTTGACCAAACGACTAAAAATAAAACTCAAACTACCTTTAGGACATATGTTGCTTATGTGTGTGCTCGATGTCGACGCTGAACTTGATCAGCAGATTTGCGTATGGGGCTGTATATCAATTTGGCGCACTAAAATACAAACCGTAATTATATTTACAATTTTGTTGTATTTTCTTAGAACAACAATATGAGCATCTAAATCATGACCATTGGACTGAAGTGTTTTCCAAGATGGCAACAGCACAAATGACATTTTGTAGATTTGCCGAGGCATTCGCAATGCCAGTCAGAGCTCACAGAAGGCGGCAAAATTGCCGCTCATGCTCGGTCAAGAATTATGAGTATTTTCTCACTGACGATTTAATTATAGTAGTAAAGTGTTGGACAGATGCCATGAGTGTGATGGGAGCAGGGGTCGCTTGATCGAATCACGCATATTGATGAGATCGAATCGATTTGTGCTTTCATTTGGTTTGCTATTTTAGTTGAAAATTTCAATTGATTTCCAATTAATCTTTGTTGCACTGTTTTGGGGATTCTAATTACCAGCACTAATTGACACGCGCACTCGTTGGTCGTTGAGCAGGGGTGTGCCATCGGTGTCTCTGTCTATATTTGACAGGCATTATTTTTTAAGTTATCAACATGTGTAAGCTGGTCACACGACATGCCTTTGCTGTATTTCTGTGGGGAAACATTAAATTGTTATATAAATGTCATAAAATAATGTGACAAGATAACAAACTTGGCACTCAAAGTGTATTTTCAATGACATTGACAGTTGGCGCTTGGGAATGTTTTCCAATGAGTTATTGCTCGTTCGTATAGAGAGAGTTGCAGTCACATTTGTATCGCATAGAGGTGACAGAGTCCATTGAACAATACATGAGCAAAATCGTTCGATCGGTAATTAAACGAGGGTGCGGTCAGTGCGTTGGACTAAGCTGCATTCGGTTCCCCGAAAAGTACAACTTTAAGGTCCGAACTTGTTTTTGGCATTTGCCGGTTTTTACTGAGAAATTTATGGAAAGGAACCGGCTACAATCTTATTTCTAACTTACAATAATATACCGACACAACTTTATTTTGTATGTAGAACTAAAAAACGGTCTCACCGTAGGTAGTTATGGCTGAGTATCTCAACCTTTGGGCACTATACTACATATATGCGTTATTTTAAACTTTCTCGATTAAGTAGTAAAGAAAAGATAATATCTATTCGTACACAACTCGAGATATTAATCAATTATGGCATAACGATAATAGAGGAAATCAAAAAAATGGGTAGTAAAATTCTGTCCGTCTGTCCCGAGGCCAATAGCCTTAGCGGATTTCGTTCAAAATTCGGATTCGGAGTTTGGGGGCTTACAGTTCGGTGCGATTTTTTTTTTTTTTATTTTGCGAGGCAACCTCAGTATTATTGATACTTCCCATTTAAAATGTTCATATCCGTTGTTCGAAAACGGCTCTAACAATTTCAACCAAAAATTGAGCTTACGTAAAGGGTGGTCCAACGAAAATGCACGACGTTAATTGTAAATAAAACAAAAAGTTTTCAGAGAATTATCTTAATATTTTTTATTATGATAGAAGGATCTATGACAATTATGTGTAAAACAAAATACCGGCCAAATGCTCGCCAAGGCTTCGGGCATACCTCTTTTCGGTCCGTATTGCCAATGACTCTGAGACATAATTAAGGTTCAATGTCGTTGATATGCCGAATTATCTCATGCTTTACATTTTGAATTATTCTTGGCTTATTGAACTTTTTCTTTTAAATAATTTTCTTTTAAAGAAAGAAGTAACATCGCTACGACGTGAGATAAGTGGCGCCATCCTGTTGAAAGCACATATCGTCCAGTTCCATATCCTCAATTTCTGTCTAAATTCGGCACATTAACGACATTGATGATATTTTTTAAATTTGGACATACAAATCTCGAAAACGGTTCATACGACTGTTACAAAAATTAATTTCCAATGTAATATGCTCATTTATAACTTAATAGAAAATATTATTTTTTTTATATTATCGTGCAATGGATTTTTGGAAAAAAACCATTTAAATAAAAAAAGTTATTTTCTTTAGTTTACCTGAAAATGGCACTAACGATTTTGACCAAAATACTTCGAGTAAAATTGATGTTTTCAAAATGATTGTGGTCTTAATTTTCAATTCGAATCACCGAAAACGTTAGCTTTAAGAACTGCTCATATCTGGAAAACCCTACCTGCGATTTCGATAAAACTTTAAAAACCAAGTAATGCTTATATCCCAAACAATAGGGGTATTTACGATCCGATGCAACTAGTTTTGTATCATTGCGAAAGTGCAACTTTTGTTCGCACTACAACAACAAAATATATTGACTAAAATTTCGGTACACTTTTGCACTTTATCTATACCCTGACCCTATTGTAACAGAAAAATACAACCGAGTAAAGTGTAGCTTTGTCAAGTTGAAAGTTCGCCAAATTTGTGATTCCTGTGTGTAGCTATCGGAAAAAAAATAAAGAGAATGGAAAACAAAAGTAAGAGACGGCAAAGTAAAATCCAGGCAAAAAATGGACAGAATAAGAGGTTTTCATGATATTAGACTATAGCAGGAAAATTCGAGGTTAATATAAGACATAAAATTGATCAATTGAAACCATTTATTAATTATTACAGAAGCCGACAACACAAGCATTTAGCGGACGCGATTGTCGTCCATTGTAGTTAAGATTTTCTCACACCAACACCAGTCAATGGATTTACGTATAGATAGTACTATAAGAAACACGACGAGATGCTAGGACAAATAGAATATCCTCGTCAAGACCAAAAAGGATTTCATCGATATCATCTTCGTTTTTACTCTCCATTTTATAAAATAAAACATGCCAATACTTTTTTGAAGAAGATAACTTCATCGTTTGTCTTACCTTCAGTCCACATAATTTTGTCTGCAGCATCTTCCAATAAACATTGAAGTATTTTTTCTTTTTCGCTTTTTTTCGGCATAATAAACAATTAAAAGCAAAATTTTCAGTTTCAGAAAAGTTAAAAAAATTTTTTTTTGAAACAAATGTTAATTGTCAAACTGGATCTGTCATTTGTGTAAATTCAGTAACGCATCACTCGCATCATGATGCTTTAAAAAAATGGTCATAAATGCAAACTATTAGCATCACTTTCAACGTCAAGTGTTAACGAAAAAAAACATAACAGAAATACCTGATGCGCTGTTGATTTACCGGCAAAAAAGTGAGAAAAATTTCGGAAGTAAAAATTAACCATTTTTACCAATAGATACATATTTAGCTTTTTACAGAGAAATTTATAAATTTTTGCTGAATTCCTTATTTTAATTTTTCTCACAAACAATGCGTTGTAAAACACAAACGTCATATTCCATCAGCATAAACTGTGTATCGCATCAGCATCGCAAATAAGCAGTCACTGCGCAAATGTTTGACGATTCCGAATTTACACTTTGTTTTAGTTTTGCTAGAGATGAGAAAAACTGTGCTCACGATCTGATAAAAAAAAAAAAAAAATTCGCAATTTTACTAGGTATTTACATTGAATCGTGAACTTCCCTAGCTTATATTCAGTTTTTAGCTAAATAATTGAGCAATACAAATTTTCAAACAAAACCTCGAATTATGAAGTACTGTTTTGCCTGCGTAATTTTACTAAAACCGCTCTAACTATTTTTATATTGGAATAAATCAAATTTTTAATTAATTCTCAAAAATGGCTACCCACAAACTGTTCTGTGCCATTGTCATTTTTTTTATTAAAAAGTTATCACGTTCATTACTCAATTTAACAACCCCGTAGTTGATTTCGTGTTTAAACTAACACCATGTTTTATTGAAGCAATCGCATTGGTATTTGTTTGAATACTATATTTGTAATTTGATAACGGATGTGATGCTTTTAGTGATGCTATAATTCACATATAAATATTGAAGAATTCCATGTCACAAGTTACAAACTATTACTTACGTCTACAGGAACTGTAAAAAGTAATAAGGCAAAAGAATATGTACAGAAGATATAATATGTTTATACCTTTACTAAAATTGTTAGCGTGAAGATCATTGAGAAGTTCCTTGCAACTTTTGTCTTTGATCTGTCAAAAGTGGAAATTCAAAAAGCTATTCCAAACTCAAGATTTAATATTACGGGTAGATGATCAGACCATGTTTTGTTGTCTGCCAGAAAGTTCTGAAAATACCCTAACATATCTTGGGATATAGAACAGATGTCATTTACAGATTCCCCAATGTTAGCGATAAAAGTGAGGTGGCCTTCTTTATCGCCTGTTATAAAACCATTAAGAACTATGATTCCATTATTATTGCAAAATTCTAGGTATCGTCGGCCCTTTGAGTTTATAACTAAATCTTTTGAGCGTCTTCTATCAGTGCCGACAGTAAGCTCTTCTTTGCAAAAGCCCACTAAAGTCTGCTGCAATTCACCTATTCGAGCGTTGACATCTCCAATAACCACAGTGCCTATGTTCTGTAATTATCGCATCGATATATCTATCACTAAAACTATATGAATTGAAACAGTATGCCATAATATCACATGAAGCGCTGTAACTGTGGGAATCGAAAACTATATCACATGGAACATTTCGACATGAAACCCCTGGAAATATGTGATATATCAGGTTCCGTAACTATCAAGGGCGATAAATTATTCACTTCAACTGTCGAATTTTATCACAAAATACAAAGCTTGCGGTTATAAGGTATGGAAACAAAAAATTCAAATACCTGAGAACCAAAAAGTAATATATAAAAATAACGTAAATACGATTTTAATTTTTTTTTGTATTAGAGGGGCTCAAAAATCTCCAAGATTCAAAAGAATGTGCCAGAGGCAAACATTTAGGCGTCAATGCCCTTTAAACAAATGTGGATTTAGCTCGTCAATACCTAAGTATCCGAGCTGAACCACGAGAAAAACGATACAACTCCCGAAATCTTGCTTCCGGCATTTCAAAAGGGTTTGTGCTATCTCTTAATACACACCTTTGAATCCGTAGATAACATGTTGGGTATATTCTTCATCCAAAGCTAGTGAAAAGCTAAACATTTTTCAAAACAGCTATACAACTAACTGACAATCCCTGTGAAATAAATTTCAATTTTTATTGTTTTATTTTGCAGTATTTTGACAGCTTTGGCAAATCTTTCCAAAATTCCCATGAAATTAAAAGTTACTACAGAATACTTTTCGCATTGAGTTAGAGAACTCCAATATTTTCCAGATGCGATAAACAGCGGAATGTTTTGTTCCTAAGTTTTCGATGCGAAAAGTTATCGCATGAGTTACAGAACATGGGGACAGGATTATGTATTTCACTTTCTATAAAATATTTTTGAACCAAATCAAACTTAGCTTCCCAATTGTTTCCCCTAATGTATAATGGTGTCAATGTAAATGTAAAGTTTTCTGAAAATATTTTAATTAGATCTACTCCACTTTCCCTTCTTAACGTGAGCTGCACTTTACTTTTGGCCAAATCCTTTTTTATGCCAATTACACATGATCCAATTGCTCTACCGAAACTATTGTTTCGATTTGCAGGTTTCCAAAACAAATCAAATCCATTAAAGAATTTTCTGAATCGATCCACTTTTTCTGCAACGACGTGAGTTTCTAACAATAAAAACACATCAAAAGATCTGACATATTCAAAAAAACTTAGGTAGGTAGGTATAGATATTTATTTTCCAAGCCATATATGTTGTAGGAAACTATTTTTAAATGTTCGACTATATGGGTTTTGTTTTTTTTTTTATGGTTTTGGCTTTTTTTGTTATAATTTTATCGGTAATCTTTTTTTTTTTTAACTTTTTACTAAGACATATATCTACAATTTGTTTGCACTTATGATTATAGAATGACCTAAAGATATTTTATGAACAAGACGGTGTTTGGAATCATTAAAGATGCTCCACGTGGGCTAATTGATTTTCAGGAGGAGGATTTAGAAATAATTAATCCGTAACATGTTGCGCTGGCCACATTATTCCCATAAAACTAGTGATAAGCTAAACATTTTTAAAAATAACTCTACTGAAAATACCTGTGAAAAAAACTTTTAATAAATTTTTATTGTTTTGTTTTCCAGTATTTTGACAGCGTGGGGAAACCTTTTTCAAAATTCCCATGAAATTAAAAGCTACTAGAGGTTAGATACTCCATTATTTTCCAGATGCGACAAACGGCGGAACGTTTTATTTCTAAGTTTTCGATGCGAAAAGTTATCGTATAAGTTACAGAACATGGGCACTGGGTTCAAATATATATAGAGTAAGTGCGGCAAATATGGCCCACCACTGTATTTCGCAAACCATAACCCACAGCGAAATAAAAAATGTTTCACTGCGAACACGTTCAACTCGGTTTAGCCTCAGTCTTTTTTGGTTTTCGGCCCATTTTGTTTTTTATACTTTCGTTGTAATTTTTTGGTAAGTTTTCTTAAGTGTTTTTTCATAAAATTCTGTTTTAAATCGGTAAGTTTTTTCTAAAATTAAAGGGTATTAAATATTTTCTTAATTTGTGTGAATTTAAAATTTAAAAGAAAGTTTATGAAGTAAGTTGAAAATTAAAATGAGTAAAAAAATCAAAGTGTGCTTAATATGGCCCACCCCATGTGTTGGTAATATGACCAAGTAGGCCGTATTTGACACGTTTTCTCGATTGAAATTTGATTTATTTATTTAATTTAATTTTTGTTTTTTTGAAGGCTAAAATGTCTAAACAAAGTCCACAACCACGGAAGACTTGGCGGAAGAAGGACATGATGAAAGCCATATCAGCAATCTACAACAAAATAATGGGATCTTTGAAGGCCCACCCTGGGCCATATTTAACACCAGGTGGGCCATATTAGCCGCACTTTTTTCAAAACTGAATTATAGAGTTCCTTTAAGTTTTTATTTTTAACTTTTAATTATGTTTGTTTTTTTAATTAAAGTTTCTAAAGACTGGAATAGAAATAATTTGTGAGACTGTTTAAAAAAATAATAAATGAATTAGACTTAAATTCATAGTTTTATTTAAAAAAATGTTAAGGGTGGGCCATATTTGCAGCACTTACTAATATATTTTTTTTTAATTCAATATTGCACTTTTATTAAAAATTAAATATTGGCGACGCAAAATATTTATAAAATGCACCTTAAAATAATTCCAACCACTCGGAGTTTACACAATCGGAAAATCCCACTCCATTTGCACCCCCACACACTTCACACAAATCAAAAATAAATCTCTGAATTTTTACATATATTTAATGTATAGCGTATAGGCAATAAAAAATGAATCTCAATTATAATGTCAAAATCAACAAAAGTGTGTTAACAAAACTTTTTTGGCCTAAGAACTAAATGAGTTTACTGAGGGTCATTTGTTGAGCACTTTAGAGCAAAATCGGCCATCTTTAAAGATCTTTATAAAACAAACGAATTACCAGAACACTATTTTGTTTGCGGTTTAGCTCACTTTATACTCTTATTGGAAATATAAAAAAGTAATTTATTTTTGTTTAGATTATTACCATTTTCTATCACAGTATGCCGTACATGTATACACCATTTTATTAGGACTTGAGACCCAGTGGGATACACAAGTAAATAAATAAATATTATATCATTTTGAGCTCTATGTAATATGGCAATTAGTTCTAAAAATAGTCAAAGTAATTAATTCTTTATTCGACTTACTGGGTACACTCATATATCTCTGTTGACAGAAACTAATATAAGAAGCCAAGCTGGGATAATAGTTTTATTAATGGAATTCGAAATGGAAGGTGGGTAGATAATAAAAAAAAGTAAGAACATTAGAACTAAGCAACGCCCGTTCATTCATTCCATTTTTACATCCAAAATGCCGGCTTAATTTACTGCCGGAAGGAGGTTGATTTGTGATTTTTCCTCATTATGTATATCATTATCAAGACTTCAGAAAATAATTAACGATCTTTCATTCAAAGACTATAATTTCAAGTGATAGGCAAAGGGCATCAATAAAAAACGTTATTAGCCTTCGCTTTCTTATGGTTCTATATATTGCACTATCCATACATCTTTAAAGTAGGTGCCATGATTCCACTTCCACCTGCCCATAAAGCACAACATGTCTAGTGTGGCTTTTAGCGGAGTTTTAACGAAAAATTTTTCGCAAACCAAATCCAGCAATCCTGCTTTTTGACGTTGCCGCTCATTCAAAAGTCGTGGGATTTTCGGATAACTCTTTTGGATGAACAATTATGACACATCCCAATCTGTGGAATGATGAAGAGTTTTAACATTTGCATGTATTGTAGTTTCAATAGCAATAACTTATAAAGAGAAGCAAGTTTATGTGCGTTGACAGCCGTTGACATCAAAATCAACTGCAGTTTGTCTATTGTTAATGGGGAGATGGGTACGTTCGGATTACTACTTTAGTACCTAAGTCTGACAGCTGACTGACTAAATGTATTTCAGTTTTTATTGGCCTGGCCGCGAGAATATAAAAATCATATAGACATACTAAATATGGACTGCTAGTGAAATGTTATTTTCATATGCCACCGTTTATATTTAGATTTAAATATCCATAGTAGGTAACGTAAACAAAAAAAAACGACAATTAAAAAAAATTGTTTACATAGAAACATGTAAACAAAAGACCGATATCGTGCGAAAAGTTTCATTATTATTACTACAGGGTGTCCGCCGGGAAGGTATACTACTTTCTTTGTTTATAATTTTTATTTTTGATTAAATGAAAGAGAATGGATCTTATTTTGATAAATGTTTTATTTAATGTCGGCAATTATGTATGGAATACAATATCAGGTAAATGTCCGCCTCTGTTAGTCTCACAAATGCGAGCCCTTTTGACCACATTTTTCATTACATTCTTACACATTTCACGCGGTATTTCATTAATTTCATCACGAATATTTTGTTTGAGTTGCTCAAGCGTTTCTGTTTTTTTTTTTGCATAAACCTTGCTTTTCAGATATCCCCACAAAAAGAAGTCGGGAGCAGTCAAATCAGGCGAGCGTGGAGGCCAATTAACATCACCATGAAATAACTTGTTGCGGAAAGAGGTCTAGCAGTAATTCCATTGTAATCCTGGCTGTATGCGATGTGGCACCGTCTTGTTGATACCACATGTTAATCAAACCCAAAACATGAAGTTGTGGCGTTAAAAAGTTTTCAATCATATCACGATATCGCTCCCCATTCACAGTTACCGACATTGCCGACATTAAATAAAACGTTTATCAATATAAGATCCATTCTCTTTCATTTATTCAAAAATTATAAACAAACATAGAATTATACCTTCCCGGCGGACACCCTGTATTTAATATCGCTGGAGGTAAATCTTCTGTGGAAATTAATTAAGCAACCATATCCATCTACAAAATTTCAATCAACTTGGTAGCGCTGTTTCGGCGATCGGCAACAGCGCCACCGCCATAAGGTTACATCAAAAAAGTTTGAATTGTAAAAGCGCTATGGTTACATTAGATATAATTTAATATGGTGGTTAAGTATTCTTAAATTTTCTAATTTTCCGCGCAATTTTCTTAATTTTTTCTTTCATAAGATTTTTCTCCTGACAATAACAAACACAACAAAAAAAATTTAGCGAAATCGGTCCAGCCGTTCACGCGTCATGCCGCGACCAAGGGAAATAGGGATTCATTTTTATATAATATATATATTATATAGATTCAACATTGGCACATTTGTTCGAACAGCTTGACTCGATGCGATTTGTTCGAAGTCCATTTCTCGCTCCAATTCTCGATTAAATGCGTCAAATCAAAGCTTTGTTGCGCATTTCATCTGACATCTCCAGTTCATTATCCGATTTCACAGTGCGAATTCGATGCAAAATATCGTCGGCCATAATATCATCTTTGTATAGGTAATCAAAGTACCTATCTACTTCATTAGGTACCTATGTTTAAAAAAAAAAGAAAAAACTTCAAAATTGTTGACAATTTGCTTGGAAAATAATTAAAATAATTGACAACAATAATTGCTTTTAAAATTCAAAATATTTTTTTTTTTTATTTGAAGTGTCACTTCTTGATTTCTATCCAGTTATTTTTTTTTTTTTTTTCAAAGTGTATTTCCCCATACAAACTTTAATTTTCTAATTTTCCGCGCAATTTATTTAATTTTTTCAATTTTTCTTTTTTCCTAAACCTTCGCGGAGCAATTACGAACAAATCCGCAGAAGGAAGTATCCAATTTGGTCCAGTCGTTTTCGAGTTTTAAGCATCCGAACAAACCAAGATCCATTTTTATATATATAGATAGGTACCTAATAGAAATATAATAAATAAATAATTAAATAAATAAATGTTTAGCGCAACAGATTCATGTATTTTCTAAATACCCTAAGCCTTGCTTCTTACAACTATTTATTTTGGGTGTTTTTTTGCGACGAATGGAAGTGACCTATAAATATTTTATGCATAAATTATTCATTTTAGTCCAAGCGGCTAAATTGCTCTCGAAGCTCTTCCAGTACAGTTATATATTCAGCCGCTCGGACAGAGATAAATAAATTTAAAAAGTTGGATATATTTCGTACGTCAATTCGCCCCCAAAACCCCTAATGTCTACATTGTTGTTTTTTGTAATTTAATTCCCTGTCTTTACTGTAAATGCGTGTGAGCTACAACAAAGCATGTTGCTAAGCCGGCCACCAATCCTCTTGCTTTTATGGGCATATACACTCCGTTCCAATTGAATAGGTACAAACTTTTGTCAAATTTATGTGACTCATTATTTCCACATAACGTACATGAATCTATCATTTGATGATGCTAACTATTTGTCTATGATGTTGTTAAAAGAAATGAAGAATAATTCAAAAAGCACCGTTATTTTTTTCTCTGGCTCTCTTGCGTCAACTGAATAGGTACAAACAATGAAATCACAAAAAAACGCCCATTGCAACTTAATAAAACCAATTTTTCATATCAAGTTATTTCATTTATTGATTCTAGTAGTGGGTACTGCCTCCTTTGTTCATGATAACTTTACAAATTCGGTCTGTCATGGAATCATAAAATGACAAGTCCAGCGAAATTTCTCGCCAGGCTAATTTAATGGCGGCATTTAGAGATCTTCTGTCTTCAAATTGATGACCAGACTCCCTTATGTATGGTGGCCACTGCAGGAATCCCCCATTTTGCTCCCTTATCCAGTTTTTAACTATCCGCGCCGTGTGGTTGTCCTGCTTGAAAGTCCAATTCATCGCTCCAAAAAAAAAACACTGAATTTAGGAAAATTTCTTTCCAATATTCCTTTGTAAGTTGTCGCGGACATTTTTGCTGTTTGGAACTCGAGTTCAACAGTTCCGTAGTAGGTAACCGCTCCCCACACCATTACACCACCCTCTTGGCTATGATGTCGGGCTAGAAAACGTTTCTTTTTTCTCACATCTTGAAAGTAGTAATTAAAGCCATCAGGCCCATCAAAATTAAACTACTCATAATGAATGTTTCAATCGTTGAATGCAAAAAAGGGAAAGATTAGATAAGTTGTGCGTGGGTGGATGGCGATGGGGAGACATTGAAAAAGAAAAGGAAAATTATTGAAAAACAAAAACAAAGAAGAATTCTAAAAAAGAGAGCAGATCTTAGCCATATTGGTTTTCTTAAAGGAATATCAAAAAATATAGCTCTCTCTCTAGCATTTTTTAGTTTCTTAGTTTTTGGGTAATTTCAAATGTAAAAATAATTTGCTTCTTCTGAATTTTTTTCTTGTAATTTATTTACCTGTGATATATTATTAAAACCTGAAATGCATAATAGGTAGGTATATTATTATAATATAAAAATATTTTTTTTTGTTCATGATCATACATATTGTTTGTTTTTTTTTTTTTTTTTTTTTTTTTGAAAGCAGAATAAGCAGAATTTTATTGCTTGAAATTTGAAAAGCAGAATTTTGAGAAGCAGAATTAAATAAAGCTGAATTTCGCTAAGCAGAATTTTTGTGTGAGAAGACAGAATTTTGCAATTGCTGCACAAGACAAACAAAAAATATTTTGAGATAAGACATTTTAACATATTTAAATAACTTACCAATTCAACTTACTTTAATTCAAAACGGCCAATTGATTGTTCTTCTTCTGTGAATCAAAAGTTAAAATCTCGATTACCTTAAAGTCAAAGATAACTCTAGATTATTATTGGTTCACAATTTATTTTAAGTTCGACTATTGCCCTTAAGTCGAGTCTAAATTTTGTTGTTGGTAAGGCCCAATATATTATGTTTTAATTTAAAATATGTTTTATTTTTTGAGCTGTAACGAAACAAAAAATGGGTACACGACTTTACCCTATGCTCAATTGGTCATGCATATTAATTCGTGACCCGTTCTCCTAAAAAGATATCCGTGAGTTGCAGTAGAGCCGGATAACTCAGAAGGTGTTTTGTAGTTACATATAACTGCTCGACTCCATTTCTGATAGTAATCAATCTCTCCGGGTGTCTTGCAGACCTTTAAACGAAAGGGAACTCAGCCGACTTGCGGGTTGCAACAGGAAATGTTTGCTAAAGATTCGCTATATTTCATAGAAATATATTTAAGAAAAAAGTGTTTACATTAGGTGATGAAATTACCTATTGGTCACTGTATAGCGTCACATGCGACTTGACAAATACATTTCACTTATAGACCCTCCAGAATCATCGATCAGTTGCGACTTAGGGGAAGCAGAAACTAGCCGCTATGAACAACTCTAATCTTGAAAAGGATGTGATTGGAAACTGCTCTGCTTCTATGACAAATTGGCACCCCCCCTCTGAGCATTGACTGGCGACATCACTTTGATTCTGTCTGGTTCCAAGATGTTTGTAAAGCTGTATAAAAGAAGTGCAAATACTTGAGTTGACCGAACTCAGAAGACTAAAATTGTATTTAGAGTCAAGCTAAGAAATTATCACGAAATGAACCTACAACTTGAAGCAGGCGGCAGTGTTGACCCATTTGTTTCGTATGCATGTAAACAATTTTAAATAAAATTAAAATTACTTTTATGAACATGAACACCCATAACCATTTTTATTATTGATTTTGCCATTTTGCGAACAAGGGAACTTTTAACATTTTCCAACCCCAGCTATTAAATGCACCCTAAAACAGATGCCAAGAATATTGTTCTCAACCAACCATTCAAAATAAACAAACTGCTGACATATTTAATGCATTTTCAAAATTTATCTCCAGATAAGTTCGCCCCCAGAAAAGCGCCATTAACTACACTTTCTGATTTTATTGTTTTCGAATAAACATTCGAAATATTAATGCAATGATAAACTGTGAGAGCACGTCAGCAATTTTTCAGCGTAGGTATCTTCAAATTGATATTTTCCGAGAGTATTTCGGTCAGCTGTATTGTTTCATTTAGACAAATAATCTCTATCGCCTGCTCATCGTCAGATGGTCTCTCTCATCTCTCATGTGCAAATATACTCAAATGTCGATGTATACATTGGCAGGCAAATGTTGAAAAACATTGATTTCAGTTTATTTTCCTTTTGAATAAGGGAAATGGAATCGAAATCCCACTTTCTAGACTGAGCCAATTCGAATTGACTTACCGATAGACTTCCGACAACTTAAAGTAGTTTTGGCTGTGTGTTGGTTTTTTTGATACATACCTATATATATATATATATTTTTTTTTTTTTTTTTTTCAATCTCGTACTCGCATGTTAGTCCATTTGATTTGTTGATAGATAGATAATATTTAGTGGATTTTTGACACAAGTGATGGGTTGTTTTGTTACTTTTCGTCTTTGTTTGAATTGCGTTTAATGTTTTGAAATAAACCTAACATCTATGAAGAGGCTGTTGTTGTCTTTGCTTAACCTTCTAGTGGATTTCAATTCAAAGACGAACCTCAAATTTCATGGGATTTATCATGACGTTCTATTTTCTTGTTTTTTTTAAGTTTTACCTAAGCAATTGCTCCATTGTGCTTACAAAAATAATCCCACAAATTTCTTTTGTTTTTCGAAGGGCCTTTAAAATAAATTTCAATAACGTGGTATTCGATTGGAGCACTTTTTCCGATTTGAGAGCAGTTTTGCGAATCTGGATTTTTTTTTCTCAGATTTGCTTCAGTTTTACCGATACCGATAAGTGCGTTTGAGTTTGACAACAACTGGTGGAGTTTATTTAGGTTTTCGTGAATTTTCTCTACAGCAAAGGACGGAATTGCACGGTGAATCTATTTGTGTAATTTATTTATGTATCTATTAATATTTGTATATTCTAACGAGTTGCGGCAGGAATGAGCAAGAAAGAAATTAGGAAGATGATACACCACCATTAGCAACAGTTCCAGTTTCTTTAATTGTTATTTTTTCAATAAAAATGTTGGCAGTTGTTGTCAAATGTCATTTAGACTTGTGCAGCAGCTGATGGAACTCTCCACAAATTATTTTTTTTGCATGTTCGCAGATGTTTCGCTGTCCATTTGGAGAGCATCGGAAAATTTCGTTTCGAAACAGCAGCGTTCCAAGTTCGGCTACCTTAAAATTGCAGCGAAATGTTTTCTGTCATATTCACTTTCTTTTTGTAGATTTTAGAACCACTTAAATATCTTTTTTGCTTACCTATGTAAGGTATCTAAACGACGAATTTGCACATTGACTGTCATAAGCATAACAAACGCCTGTTAGCTCTAGAGTCAGAATTCTTCAAAAATATTTTTCTCAATCCCTATGGGCTCTGGGTGGTGCGGATCCCTTACCAACGAAGACAGAATATATTTTTTTTATATTTTACATTCAGAGAGTAAGAACGTCCCTTAGAATATATTTGTGTTTTCGATTTTACTGTTTACCTGTCAGCCGAAAAAAGTATTTAATTCCAATTTCCAATGAAGCCACGACTGCGAAAAATGCGTGTGGTGCTTTTTAATATATTTTTATAATAAAACTACTTTTATAAATAGGTACTACTGATATATTTACAACAATTATTATCAATAACCACATGCCTTTTTTACAGTGAAATTAGTTTTATTTTTATCATTTTATTTTTATTTTAGAATCATTGAAAAAATTTTGAATTAAATATCAATAATTAAAAATTATTTTCATGCTATTTATTTTTTCATTTTTAATCTTAAGCTTAATAATTCAAATTTGTTCCCACGAGTAAGGAAAAACTGCCAAGTTTTTTTTCTTGCAGATGATGTAAACTACATGAAACATGAATGTAAGCGCAAGAGTAGATATACAACACGCTCTAATAACCGAGAGTCTTTATATTATAGTGGTTTTTTAATTTTTTTTTTTTTTTTTGTTTTTAAATATCTTTTGAAAGTAACTTTTCGGCAAAACATTCTTCAGCAGATAGCTACCAACATGATCTACAAAAAGTATACATATATCCATTTTTTTGTCAATCAAGGAATAAACAGCTTTTTTTTTCATCAAATTACTAATTACTCTAAAACCAGTCGATGTTTCGCTACCATTGGTATCTGTCGTTTAGCTAGAGGTTGTACGTTATACGACCGGATGTTGTGTGGAAATGTCAGCCTTCTACGTCAATTAGTTTCTGAGATAGACCTAGACAGACCAAAATGGTCTGGGTTCGGACAGACGGACAAAAGCGAAACTAATAAGGTTCCATTTTTTCTCTTTGGGTACGTAACCTGAAAAAAAAAACAGAGCAACAAAGTATATAATTTATGTATTCATTCTGTCAGCTGGATATGTTGCCGAAACCGACACGGAAAGGTCCATGAGTTGAGCCCTTAAGGCGAATCATTTGACGCAGCTCTGAATTAGTAATGTCAACTATGTTATGTAAATTAACCACAGCAAACGTATTTATATCTAGTCAGCTAAGGACGACCTTCGCAGTCATATATCTTTTTGCAAAATTATTCCGCATCGTATTAATAAAACGTACAACAGTCCGGGCAGATCTGGGCTCACTTAACATTGCAAAAACTGCGCTATCTACGTATGTATCGAACAAGAATTAATATATATTTTGTAACTACTAGCTAATGCAACAATATAGGACTTTAGTAAATCAGTTTGAATAATTCAAGAACTGGCTGTGTTACATAACGACATCAGCGGATCGTCTGAACTTATATGCTAACAGATTTTATCTTCTTAATATTAAATCGTATCATCTCAAATCGATTCAAGGCCATTATCATGTTCAATTCTTAGTCTTCTTGTCTTTACAAGTTTGGGGCGTTGGACTTGCACCTCTCAGAAATGTTATGATGTGCAACGTACCTCAGTGATCAAAATCCTTTTAATTTCTTACAACCAATCTACATTTTTCATAAATATATTAAGCAAAGCTACACTTGCTCCTAAAAAAAGTACTATCCACACGTAACGAATAATTTCAAATGTAATGGATAAAATTCTATGAATACTGGCAGCAACTTTGTCCACAGCGGAAGTTGTTCATATTTTTTGAGGATGGGTTTGTAACAGGAAATCGGTCAAAGTTGGTGGGCTCAGTATTGTCTCTGAAACGCACCACCACAAATGCAAAGAAAGAAAAATCTCGTTTTATGTTCCATTGGGCACGAAAAATCTGAAATCTAAGAACAAAATCTGAAAATTCCAATAAATTTAAATAATCTAGCTGCAACAGCAACATCACACTGACACGTGTCAACGATTGCGCCTTTTGCGAATCGCACCGAGGGGACATCGAGGGACAGCACATTGTAACGTGCTAACGATTGCTCCTTTTTCGAATCGCACCGAGGGGACATCGAGGGACAAGGTAGTGTAAAAATACCTTGCAAACGAGTCGCGAAATACCTCGTTCAAACCACACTTCACTTCATATACGAGACGCGCAATCCCTCGTCCGCAGCACATCTTCCTGTCGAGACGCTTCATCCCTCGTACAAGTAACAGTAGTTTTGAATATTACATTGTCAAAATTCCTAGTTGTATTTAGTTGTAAGGTAGTTTTTGAACTGGTATATATATATATTTTTTTGTTTGTAAGCCACTCAGCCTCGCGTTTCCACCTCCGTATTTCTCCGCATTTCTCGCGCGCGAATTAAATCAAATTTAGCAGTTTTAAGTGCTAGTTTCCTTTTTACAGCGTCATAAGCGATATTTTCGATTAAGTGCGTTATAGTTACATGCATAATTTCTCTGGTCGATTTGACCATATTTGACCATATCATATTTTTGTTTTCTAAGAAACATGAACGGTTCCACACAGTGCCCCCCTCTGGGGAAGGCAAATCGAGCTCGACCCAAAACCTTGCGTCCGGCAACATTCATTCCGCAATGGTGGGTGAAGCCGATAATCAAATCTCAACAAACGATGTTGAGGCAATCGCCTACAAGGCTATCAACTTCTGGCCATCGTGTCCTGACCTTTGGTTTGCGGCCATGGAAGGACAATTCGCTCTAGCCAGAAACATGTCTGATGATAGGAAATTTTATACAGCCATATCCCTAATGGATATTACCACCGTACAACGCGTTCGGGACATCATTTCGTCTCCCCCGGCTACACAAAAATTCGAAGCTTTAAAGCACGCAGTGCTTTCGCGGCTCATGGAATCCGAAGATTCCCGGCCTCAACAGTTGTTACGAGGCTTAGACCTCGGGGATAAAAAACCCAGCCAGCTGTTGCGCGATATGAAATAACCGCATTTTCAGCAGCAATTATCAAAAAGCTGTAGTTACAACGTTTACCTGACATGGTAAAGGCAATACTAGCCGGAAGTACGGAAGAATTGGAAGCAATGGCCTCAACGGTCGATACAATAATCGAAGCCACCCCAGATAACAATATCAGTGCCATAAGCAGTCATTCGGGAACAGGGCCTAATCTGCCGAGCCTGCAGGCGTCATCGCGTGGCGACTCCGGCATACCAACAAATGCAACAGTAGCAAGGTTGGAAAGACAAGTGGAACAATTAGCAGCGAAACTAAAGGCGTTAAGTTCCAGTAGCACTTCCAATAATTTTCGACCGAGAAGTCGATCCAGGGATAGTAACTCTGTAAATAACAGTCGTTCTAGTTCCAAATGGTGCTGGTACCACAAGCGTCACGGGAACAGCGCCGTACATTGCTCTCAACCGTGTATATTTAAGCGTTCGGTTCGTGAGCCGGAAAACTAGGAGGCAGGTCGGACATGGCGACCATCGACCCCTGCCTCTCTAACAGCAGTCGCCTTTTCATCTTCGATCGCTCGAGCAATAAGCATTATCTGGTAGACACGGGTGCCGACATCTCGGTTTTGCCTGCATCCCCGGCAAACAAAACCTGTTCTCCCAACTTGAACTTCCCACTTTTGGCAGCCAATGCAACTCAAGTGCGTACTTACGGGAAAAAGATTGATAGATTAGATCTCGGGTTGCGACTTTGCTTCACCTGGGCGCCGATTTCCTCAAGGCCCACGGCATTTTAGTAGACCTCAAAGCGAAACGCCTCATTGATCCGCTCACTTCTTTGTATACAACCGGTCGCGTTATTGCAGGGTGCTCTTCACTTTCAGTCGTTTCGAACAAGGTAACAAATCCGAAAATAAGAGAGCTCTTAAAAAGTTATTGCAGCACCAGGCCCGAGAATGCCTTCAGGCAATCCATTGCCCACAATGTCACGCACCATATCGTGACAAAAGGGCCTCCAATCGCTAGTAAACCCAGAAGACTCTCAACTGAAAAACTGGCAATAGCTAAGCAAGAGTTTCAATTCCTCTTAGACTCTGGTATATGCAGACTCTCAAAAAGTAGTTGGGCTTCGCCCCTTCACATGGTGCCAGAGCTTGTGGTGATTATCGCCGACTAAATGCAGTGTCGGAACCTGATCGTTACCTACCCAATACCACACATTCAAGATTTCAGCCACGACCTGAACGGTTGCAAAATATTCACCACGCTGGACTTGGTCCGTGCCTATCACCAAATTCCTGTTGAGCCTCAAGGCATTCCCAAGACTGCTACATGCACGCCCTTCGGGCTTTTTGAATTTACCCGAATGACCTTCAGGTTGAGAAACGCTTCGCAATCTTTCCAACGCTTCATTCATTCCATCACTCGTGAATACAAGTTTTGCTATGTGTACATTGATGATGTCTTGATAGCTTCAGCGAATGAAGAGGAACATATAGGTCATTTGGAAGTCATCCTTCGCAAACTGCACGAATGCGGGCTTGTCATTAACCTCGACAAAAGTGTGTTTGCACAGCCCTCAGTCGATTTTCTTGGGCATTCGATCGACGCAAAGGGCATTCGCCCCAATCAATCCAAAGTCGATGCAATACGCAACTTTGAGAAACCGAAAACGGTGACAGACATGAGAAGATTTCTCGGTCTTATCAACTTCTACCGTCGATTCATTCCAAATGCGGCACGTTCACAAATTCGTCTAAACAAATACCTCGAGGGCAGCAAACGTAAAAACGGCAAGCGGGTGATTGAGTGGACTCCCGATTCCGTACAGGCATTCGAAGAATGCAAGGAACAGCTGGGCAACGCGACTCTACTTGCGTTTCCTCTACCTAACGCCGAATTGGCCTTGGTGGTCGATGCTTCTGAATCAGCCGTCAGAGCTGTATTTCAGCAAAGGCTGAACTCCAACTGGCAACCTCTAGGTTTTTTCTCTGTCAAGCTATCCAATGCAGAACGCAAATACAGTGCTTACGACAGGGAACTGCTCGCGGCGTATGCCTCGATAAAGCACTTAAAGCATTTGCTGGAAGGGATGGAGTTTACATTGTTCACTGACCACAAGCCACTCATTTACGCTTTGAGTCAGAATCCTGAAAAAGCAACTCCTAGGCAGCGCACGCACTTAGACCTAATTTTTAAGAAGAACGTTGTGGCAGGTGCACTATCAAGATCCTGGAACTTTCAATTCCTGAGAGCGTTGACTACGTTGCTATCACAAAAGCTCAGCAGGAAGATGAAGAGTTAAAACGCTGGCTAGCGTCTGGTGCACTTCCTCGAGTGAAAATGTTTCCGATAATGGGTACCGACAGTCAATTACTCTGTGATGTATCCACTGACAAGGTACGCCCGCTAATTCCGCTACAGTTTCGCAGGAGCATTTTTGAAAAGGAACACAATTTGTGTCATCCTGGCACGCGTGCTACTGTCAACGCTATGCGTAGCAAATTCATCTGGCCTTCCATCAATAAGGATGTTCGCTCGTGGGCAAAAAGCCGCATTCCGTGCCAACGCTCCAAAGTCAGCAGACATGTAATCAGTCCGGTCGGTAGCGTGCCCGCATCTAAAAACAGGTTTGGCACCATTCACTTAGACCTCATTGGGCTATTGCCCGCTTCCGAAAGCTGGCGTTACTGCCTGACTATAATCGACAGCTACACTCGCTGGCCGGAAGCCATTCCCCTTGCGGACATAACTGGCGAGACAGTCGCCGATGCAGTTTTCCGAGGGTGAATCTCGCGCTTCGGTGTACCTACTGCGATCATCGCAGTTCAGGGGAGACAGTTCGAGTCAAGGTTGTTCGAGGAGCTCGGAAAATGTTTGGGGTTCCAGCGGAACCGCACTACAGCTTACCACCCGCAGGCCAACGGGATAATCGAAAGATGGCATAGGTCGTTAAAGGCGTCCATCATGTGCTATCAGAATCGCCAATGGTCGAAAAGCCTACCCTGGATTCTTCTGTGTCTGCGAACGGCATTATGCGAAGAGTTACAAACCTCGTCCGCGGAGTTGGTCTATGGTCAAAGTCTGAGGCTGCCTCATGTATTTCTGCAACCAACCCCGGTTGCGCCACAGACAGACTTTGCAACTGACCTGAAGCGACATTTCGACGAGCTGCAACCCGTTCCGTCTTCTAATCGTGCGTCTCAAAAGCCCTTCATGTTCAAGGATTTAGCTTCCGCCGAGTACGTCTTCGTTCGTAACGACTCCGTTCGTGCTTCGCTCAAACCGCCTTATGACGGCCCCTTCAAGGTCGTTGAGCGAGGTGAGAAACATTTTGCGATCTGGATCAAGGTCAAAGCCACCAATATCAGTATCTATCGCCTCAAGCCGGGGTTCATAGAAAACCCTCACGACGAGTTTGGCTAGCCATTGGCCATATTGCAGCCACACGTTTCAGGGCCATCTAATAAGATAACCTTTGACAAAGATGTGTGTCGTAAGAAAGATGCATCATCGGTCGACTCCCATCAGGTATCGTGCTCCGTAACCTGCTCACTTAGGAGGCGGTACTGTGGCGTCGCGATCGTCATTGTAACACAGCCGCTCTGGCCGGTGCAGATCGCACAATCAAACAACCCTATAATCGCACTACAATCGATGACATCGCTCATCCACAATTGTCGTACCTCGATACCTCGTTCAGTTCGCGGCATTTCCGGTTTTGTAGCTTTTAAATACAACGACGAACTTGTGTTCGCTCTCTTTGGTTTTTCATCGGCAACGTAGGTGAACGGCGTGGCATCATTAAATCATTTCATTTGTGTACATAGGTTAATTTTATTGGAGGAATTAAAGAATTGTGAATTATAATGTCGTTTTCCATTGGGCAAAAAGAAGCGTCCGGGAGAGTCCGGAATCGAAAAAATCACTTCTGAAACCGTTCCATTGGCACAAAAAATACTCTTCTGTTGATTCTGAGGAGAGAATTTCGCTTCTGGATTTGAAGTCAGAATCCACTCAAGAAGCACTCACACAAGTGCAATTTATGTATTTTATACAAGTCATATGACAGCTGCCGTAGATTATTTTTTGGCATTTCACCAATACTTTTGTAGATTCAACCAGAAGCAGTTTTCTTGTTCCATTGGATTTAAGATTGAGTCGATCCCCGAGTGAAACCAATGGAAAACGACATAAGAGTGTTCTTTTAATAATCCCCAAAAAACAAATTTAGCCGAGTGAGTGAAAAAAAAGCTTTTCCTTTGGAATTATATGATGGGAACGTTATCTAGCGGAAAGTCAGTATACCGAATTCTTTGAGTGTATTCGTTTTTAGAGCTTTGGAAAAAGTGAAAGCTGGAACATGCTCGAGCTTTCCACAAAGTGAAAATTTCAAATTGAGAAAAAATATACAGAGTCCACTATGTGATGGAAGACTATTAACCGATTTTTTCCAATTTTTGTACTTTTTTCAATAATCTGTTATTTCGATGTGGTTCAGGCTTTATGCTACTATTTTTTTTTCGTAACATTTTCTTAATACCTATATAAAAATTTGGTTTCACGTTGTTCCTCCGCGATGGAAACCTAAACTATGTACTGAACTGATTTTTATCAAATTTTGCACATTTTTTTTCCAAATAATTTGTTTATTATTTAACAAAGAGTTATAATAATACAAGTAGGTATATACATATAATACCTTCGGGGTGAAATTCGATGACGTTATAACTCGAAAACCGTTGGATCGATTTTCATATTTTTTTTTTTGTTCGTATTGATGTATTTTAGACAGACTTTTAAAAGAGATAGATACTTTTGGACCCGGTAGGTTTTCGATCTCCGAAACCACTTAACCGATAACAATAACATTTTGTGGATGTATATATGGTTGTTTAACGTTTGAAAGATAGACCGATAGATAGATAGAAAGTTGGCAACTTCCAAAACCAATCAACCGATTTCAATAGAATTTTGTGGATGTACCTACCTATGTCGTTGGTTCCAGTTTGAAAGATAGGAAAGCTTAGGACCCTATAGGTGACACTTTTCAAAAGATAAGCGGGATAGGAAAACGGGTTGTGGCACCTCCAAATTAATAAATTCAAACGGCGTGGCTGGGTCTTCTAGTAATTAATAACCTGATTTTTTCGAATTTTTGTTTAGAAAAACTAGGATCTTTTTAAAATCTACTTATTTAATCAAAATCTCTAGAGCGGTTTTCAAAGATTATGCAGACAAAACATTAACAAATATTGTAATGTAATAGTGTTTGAAAACCTAAATTGCTTAACTTTTAAGCTGAAAACTGAGTATTGCTCGTTTTTTAAGTCTTATCAAAATCGAAAAATAAGTTTTTGAGGTATGAGCAGTTTCTAAAATTAGCGTTTTCGGTGGTTCGAATTGAACATTAAGGACGCAATAATTTTGAAAACAACAATTTAACGCTAAGTAAATTAAATAAAACCAAATTTAAAAAATTTATCAAAAATTCATTGTACGATCATATAGAGAAAAAATATAAAGTTAGAAATGATCATACCTCAGAAATTAATTTTTGCTAAAATCGTATGAACCTTTTTCCATGAACCATGTCCAATTTTCAAAAGTAGGTACCTACCCTTAGTAGTACCTAGGTATTCAATTTTTTTTTTTAAACGAAAAACTGAGAATGCAGTCATACTAACCTCACCTACATAAGCCCAAATATGAATTTTGGTTGAAATTGTTAGAGCGGATTTTCAACAAATCAAACTGGTGTGAACATTTGATATATGGGAAGTTCCATTAAAAAAATTGAGTTTACCTGTGAAAAAACGTCTCCAAACTCCAAATCCGAAGTTTAAACTAAATCAGGGTAGACGCTCAGGCTGTAGGCCTCAGGAGCATATGAAAATACGGACAGAATTTCGAGACCCACTTTTTTAAGTACCTCTATTATCATAATGTCAGAATTGATTCAAAATTTTGTGCGAATGCAAAATCTTTTTCTTACTGCGTATTCAAGAAAGTTAAAAAACAAAGTAAAACGACGACTTCGAAAATGTTAAAAGAATTGTGTAATTTACCCCCTTTGGTTTTTCCCCAAGATAAGTTAATATTTCAATCTTCCTGTATAGTAGCTATTTAGCGGTTCTGCCAAAATTGCACATAAGGAAACCTTAACTCCGGGATTTTTCCATTTGGTCTGTACTGGGGACTAGTAAGTTCTATTGGGTTTTCTTCTTCATTTTAGTCAAAAATGCCGGTAAAGACCTGCAACTTAAAACTAAAACCTGCCCCTACTAACGAAAAGTTGTAAAAGTGTAGATCGGCTATACCTAGACCTACGTATATTACTTTAACTCTATAAAATTGGATTTTTTACTAAGTAGCTTTAGCTTAGTAGAGCTCAGATTATAAAGCTCTATATTTGAACCAAATCCCGGAAAGCTCCCCTGGGTTGACCTATGATTGACAGCATTTCTGCCAGCGATGATTGAATGATCAGTGTTTTCCGACTTAATATTTAAAGTTCTCCATATAGTTTGTGTTTCTTTGTGGTTATTATCTACCATAATTACCACAAAGAAATAAGAATAGAAAGGATCATTCCCGAACGCATGGTGATACGTTCGAATATAGATGCACTTATGCTAAAATAAGACGACTATTTGGAAGGGTTTTTAGCCTTTTAGTAGATATGCATGTAAGTACATAAAGCGAAGTAAAAGCTATTTTCGAATTTTCGAACTTACTTTAGCAAATGCTAGTATTCAAATGCTTTATTCATACGACCCAGAGTGTAGTGCTAGATGCCAAAAAAATTGTTGTTTCAAATGTTTTTTTGATGATTACCATTTAGACTCATGTTTATAATAAAAAGTGTACATATATAAAATAAAATCAAATAACACAAATGAAACTTTTTACTTATTATTAAATATTATTATAGCGATTAGTTATATTGTATTTTCTATAATAGAGTAATTATAGGAGCTAATAGCAAAATGAAATTATTTTTATTTAAAAAGTATATATTATTAAATAATAAGTTTATTTAATGGTAAAAATAATAAAAAAAAAAGTAAGCCGAACGCAGGAGCGCTTTAGCCGTATTCCTTCGCTGGCCGGTGAAGAACCTTACTGGTATATACGGCGAGTTCAAATTTTTGAACGTAATTTTTTCCAAATTGATTGAGCGATGTGCGTTACTATTTTAAGGGGTGAATACCCTGAAGGAGTATACTATTATTACACGAAGTCTCATCCCAAAATAAAATCCCAAGGTCGTGCCCTCCCCTTGTAAAAGCATATCGTCAGTGATGAGAACTTTGTTTGCGACGAAGAGTTCGATAGAACTCAATCAACCCAGAAGAGGTTCATGAGAAACCTAGAAGGTCAGCAAATTGCCTGAGGTCGATCGTTAATTTCACAAATCGATGTTAGGGTCTGCGGCATTTTATTTTCGAAAAAAAAAAAAAAATAAGTAAAAATAAATAATATCTATATGCAATCTGAGACAGAGACCCGATGTCTGTGAGCCCATCACGCCACTCAATTACATGGTCAATGTCAATTGAGGGTATTTTCGAAACAGTATCGATGAGTGTTCCTATATCCTATCGCAAGTGTCCATTATTGAGTTTTTGTTCGCCAAAAGCACAATCTTTTTTTTTTTAAAGCACAATCTCCTCAATGACACAACCGCCAAAATAATCCGTATGTCATAAATGACGTGCAGTAAAATTAAAACAAAAGCAGAGCGTCACATATATCTATAAATAATTTATTTTCTTAAATTGTTTTCATGCACTTGGTGTGGAACATAAAACGCTGTTGTTCACTTTTGTGTTAATATAAATTTTTAATTTGGGCATTAACAGTCAATTCCTTCAAAATAACAACCGCATTAACCCAAGTTTAGTGAACTTTAATAAATCTGCCAAAAAAAAAGAAGAAGACGAATCTTCAAAACAAAGATATTTCAGTCTTGACACTGGCGCTCTGTCTTTAAATTTATCGATGAATGCATAACCGTTTATTTATATCCACAACAGTTTCCTAGTGCAAATTTGCTTCACTATAAATTGGGAAAGCAACAAAAAACATTACGACAACTGTTAACGTATAAACAGTCAGTTGGCGTTGGCCAATATTTCACCGCATAATTGTCATCTGTCTATGTGTGTTGGCCACATAATTGCGGATTCTTAGCGTCATGAAGTGCCATCACGCTTGGGCATGGTTTTTTTTTTTTTTTTCATTTTTACTCAATGTCACGGGTAGCGATTATTGTTCTATTTTTAGTTTTCAATTTTAGGTGACTCCTGGTTCGGCAGATTAAATTAAAATATGTACATTATACACAGTTCGTTGGCGGCCTACACTAGAATTTTACGATGGATTTTCTGGGATCACTCACAGCTCTCAGGCGTAGTAAAAATTGAAAAACAATTTATTTATGACCGTCAAATGAGCAGATAAAGTGATAAAGATTATATGATTATGCAAGGACGAAATTGCTCGCGTTTTTATGCATAAACTTTATAAACAAAAAAAAGAAGCTAAAATTGACACACAGCAGTTATGCCTGATCGTGAGATGTATTCTGTTGTGACACTTTACAAGTTTATTTTTGAATGTTTTATGGTTATTGTTCTTCGAGTAGCGATTTTAAGTAGTGTCTTAAATTTTAAAGAAGCTCATAATGAGAAGCTTAAAATGGCAATTCTCTTTCAATTTATTAAATTCTAAAGTCAATTCTTCGAATCAATAGTGTAAAAAAAAACATGTCACACCTTTATTACGACTCGCTTTTGTTTTAGAACAGTGATACCGAACCTTTAAAAAACAATAATTAACTCAAGAGACTGGTTAAATCATTTCCTTTCAATCACTTCCGGGACCTGTTTATTATTATGAGCAAAGCAGAGAATCCTCAATCACAAGAGTGAGTCGTGCATAAAAGCATGAAAATAGATCAATTTCGTGAGTTAAAATAATGAATTATGGAGTTTCTTTCTTTTAGACCACACCTCCTCAGGGGGTAACCGATTCAAGACTTTCCAGTTTTCGTATTGTTTTAGTTTGTATTTTGCAATTCAATCAGCTTTTCCTTAGCAACCTCTCTGAAATGTTTAGTAATCAATTTTTGGATAGCATTGTCCTTGGCTTGGGTACCTTCCGGGAGTAACGACTGATTCCTTAAACCAACATTTGCATTTGTCCCTGAAAAAGGAATCTTCATCTCTGTAAAAAGGGTTGTTATAATGAACATCTATTTTGGCAAAATGCAGAGGAGAACACAGTAGCTCAGTGAATCAGTGGCTTGAGCGAGGGGTTTCAGGTTCGATCCCCGGAAAAATGACAAACATTCGAGAGTATAACTTGCATGAAAGAGCTTCTAAATTATAGCAGTTCAGAGTCAGACTCGACATACAATTGTAGGTCTCTTCCATTCGTCCTCAAAACTAAAAACTCGCTCAAAACGAGTGGTAATGCGAAACTAGACCTAGGGTAAACAAACTTGTTGCGTCGACTCGTACTAAGCTCATGCTAGCAATGTACATGTCATCCCAACTCATCCCCGGACAACTCATCGTCAGCCAAGACACCCACTTTAGCCATCTACATCTCAAATTTAATCTGGACACTTACTTTCTCACTACTCACTCACCCTTATTGTTCGAGTTGTAGTCTAGCTCTAGGCACTGTTGCCGTTCTAGCGATTTTGTCGCTAGTTCTAGTGGATTTTTAAGACTCCCGACGATTTTTAATAAAATATTGTCGCTAAAATAAAATCTAGTAAATTCAAGCGATTTTTTATTACCAAACCCTGGAACTACAAACCATGTTCAAATAGCGGTTTTAAGTGAAGAGAAGACTTAAACAGGACAAAGATAATAATTCTATTATTGAACTGGCCAAAGAACTTGGATATGACGATGACACAATAGACAAGATTTTACACAAATGGCACAACCACAGAAGATACCGCCAATTTGTTGAACTAGTTTATTGTTGCCTTGAATTTGTTGATTTTTCGGTTTTTTATTTATTTTATTCAATAATAATTTACTTTTTAGTATTATGTATGTATTTTTTGAACTTATACTTTCAGATTAATATTTTAGCGAATTCTAGCGGATTTTTGCGATGCAAAAATTAACATTTCTAGCGGATTTTACCTTGTGGTCTAGCGGATCTTGTTTTCTCTTAAGGACTGTTCACATGAGAGCGAATTGCGAACTGCGAACACGCAAATATTCGTAGTTTCTGACACTTCATTCACCTTAAAACTTTTTTTGGTCGCAGATACCCGCGTATCAGTTTAATTTTTAAAGGTTAAGTTCGAACGAATTTTTCATTCGTGGGCTTGTGGATCGCGATTGTTTTGTGTGGATTGTGAATAAAGTGTGACAGTTCGCGGCAAGAATTTTCAATTCGCGGGAAAATTGCTTTAATTGTTAATTTAGCTATTTAAATCAATTGACATTCATGTTTTTTTAAGATATGATGTTAAATTAATTAAATATAATGGTTTTGTAATATAACAAATAGCAATTTTCAATTTATAAATACAGTTAAATTGATTTGTTCGCAATTCGCCTATTCGCAATTCGCTCCCATGTGAATAATCCTTTAGCGGCAACACTGCCTAGGGTCCCTATTTTTTAATGTGGGAAATAGTGTTACCACATTTTAAGACAATTTGTGTTCGAAGTTTAGTGGTGCTAATTGCTTTTGGAAACCATTTTGTGAAATTGGAATTGAGCTACAAAGGCAGGTTATATTCACTTATGAATAGGTACGAACACACGTGGATGGCTGACAATTTTTGTCTTTAATTTTCTCAAATTCTCTAAAATTAAAACAATACGTTTTTCGTTTTAGCTTGATGGAAATCAATTGAATATTTTCCGTGTTGAAATCGAAGAACTCCATTCAGGTACAACAAACATAAACCATTTCCCACCCTTATATCTCCTTCCCCCATATATCATTCCAAATTCCACAAAGAAAGAAACTTTACCCAGAAAACTCAACATAATACCAGTTTGATGGTAACACCATCCATTAAAGGTGAGTGATACGAATATTGGTTGTCAGTTGCAGAATTAAGATGTAGATGGCGCAAGGTAAGAGATTTGGCTGGGGACGAGTTAATCCGGCGGTGAGTTGAACCCGAACCCTTTCTAGGCGTTATGGGAACTTTATGATTTGTTTTTCGTATTGGCAGTTTTGGTTTTTATTTTGAAAAATCAAGAAATCAAATTGAATAATGGCAATTGTCATTCTGATGAAAGAAGCATTTGCTAATTTGACAACTTTGCAACGTTGGCAGAAGTTTATGATGGAAAATCCCAGACTGACCGTTAAAAAATCCCTTTTTGATGGACTTTAACCCTTTTTGTTAAGGGATATCAGTGATTCCAAAAAAAAAAAAACGAGACAATAAGCGCCTTTCAAACAAAAATATAATAATGACTAAATTAGGTAATTAATTAATTTTTTTTTTTTTTTTTTTTTTTTTTTTTTTTTTCAGATTGTCGTGTATAGGTATATTATTTTTTAACAAAAATAAAAATTGCGATCGTAATAAAAAACAATTTACAAAACTCGTCTCTGGTACCCAAACAAAGATTACTGCTCTATCGCTATAGAATGTATTTTCTTATACCCTGTTTACACCGCAACGAAAACCGTGCTTTTTTCAAGAACTCGTCGAGAAATGCCTCGAACAATAATTAGTTTTCGTTTGACTATTTCTGTTACAATTTTCGACGCATTAATTAACAAATAAAATGTATTTAGAGCATTTAAAAATAATACTAGCCCATCAATTAAGTGTGGACAATGATTTTAAGTTGTGAGTTGTGATATGTGTTCGGTCAGCTGCTCTGCTAAATATTGCAAAATGTGTGTTTGTTTTAACAACCCAACGATTGAAAGTGATTTTCGTGGTGTTTTCGTGGAAAACTTTTGTTTTCGATGAAGTTTTCGAATGTTTTCGCTGGATGTAAATAGGGTATTAACCTAAGGGTTCTTTTCATTGGGTTTGAAAATCGTTATTATATGAAATTTGTAACTATAACAAAAAACCCTTTTAATAGATAAAAAGGTCCATCGGCCATATTAAAATTCGCAGAAATTCCTCAAAATGACATAACTGCGAATATGCCGTGGAATGCCCTTGTTCCGTTATTTTTTTTAATGCCGTAAAAAATTCACATTCACAATACTATTTGATTTAAAAGTAGTAAGTAGATTTTAAAACGTCAATACACTAAATTGAGGAAAGTTGTGTGAACGAATTTCAAATCAGTGTCGCAGAACAAAGCAAGGCGATTATATAATAAAATTTCGACCTTGTAAGCTACATTAATGAATGTGTACATGAGGGTATATAAAAAAAGATACATCAACAATACCCGTGTATTTTAGGAACAAATATTTATGTCTAAATTGTGTTCTTTATGTTTCTACATTCCAAAACAGTTCGTAAAAAATCTTTATTGCCAGCTGGCTGGTAAAACATGACAAGAGAATCCAGTTTTTTTTTTCGACAAGAACCAAAGTCATAAATACCTTTCATTCAAAATAAGCGCTATCTGTTAAAATAATTGTTGGAGCTACTGCTACTGCAGCGGTAATACCGGCGATATGAATTTGTAAAGTATTGAAAATGTGCCTCTTTTGATTTTGCAGTAAAGTTAACCGAATTACTTACTAAAATAGAGATCGACTAATTGATATAGGCATGCACTAACTTCAGACCGATCATTAATTGAACAAACATTCAAAACTGTTATACTAAACACTTTATAGCAACATTCTGTAGATAATTGGAGTCGAAAACCTAGGCGCAGGGACCTAAGTCCATGAGAAAATAAATCCATTATTCCATTATGGAGTTACATGCCAGAGTCTTAAGCATACACCGTCGCCCATTGTATTTTTTGCCGATGCTTCATTTAGGTTTGGACTTTTTTGTGAACTTTGAATTTGGGCTATTTTGCACATGAATAATCGCCGAAATTGTTTAAAATGGAAAGCAAAATAATTACTTTGCGCTATCTTTTATTTTCTCAAATCTTTGGAAGCTAAAACAAAAAGTTGTTTGAGTAAATAAATTGACTTTTAGTTTCAGAATTTTGTTTCCTTTTCGTTAAAATAAACATTAAATTGCCAATGATACTAATGTGTTAAGAATGTGGATGCTATTTGTATTGTTACTTTGTAAAAAAAAAAAAAAAAAGTGTGAAACATGGGGTCTTAACTTTTTTATGATAGCATATTCTTCTACTTACAAAATGTTGGAATTATGTCGCATCTTTGAAAAATATATAAAGGACTTATATCACACTTCATGGTTGCTACTAGACTGGAAAGTTAGGGAAAGCCAGGGAACGAAAATTTGGTCAGGGAATGTCAGGGTAAGTCAGGGAATTTCGAGAACAGTCAGGGAAAATTCAGTCTGTAGTTTTTTTTTTTTTTTTTAATATTAAAATAATTATTTATATCGAGCTCTAAAGTCTACCCAGATTTACACAAATCAAATCGACATGTTCGACCAATAAGAATGAAAAATTGCAGTGCAATATGAAAACTGTTCTGTCAAGTATTTACGAGACTGGCAATTAATTGTATACCTCTCAACATTTATTGATTGGGATTTGTTTCAAACAAAAAAATTAAACTGTTCGTTTACTTTTTTAGTTGGAATGGAAAAGACTGTGAAAATGTTAGTGGTGGGTATAAATTCTCTCACAGAACGCTCTAGGGAACGCTTTTGTAGTAATTTATGAAAAATGGCAGATACATAATTCATTATATTCAAAAAATGGTACGAAAAGTCGTTAAGATGTCTGATAAACCGAGGAATATGTTAATTTACTAAGAAATATTAGTTATAGCATTTATTTTTAACTCTATTTTGATGAATCCGAGTATGTGGGAGAGTTTGTATTGATTAAACAATACAAGCATTCGAAAAGAGAAAAAAGCGACACTGCATGAAGAATTACATGGATAAGATTGTTCATTGCTACAGCGAGGAAGAATTTGGTCGCCACTTTCGAAAGAATTTCGAGGAGAACATTAAATTTATGCACAAATCAAAAAATATTCCACGCATATGCCAAATGGGGTAACAAATTTCAAATCAGTTGTTAATTGTAAGGTGACTGACAGCTTTTCCACTTCTTACACCCAGAAATTTGTTGAGCAAAAATTCGTAAGATTCTCAGTGGAGCGGTAATATATTGCTCTCTCGACGACGTTCTCTTTTACGAACTTTTCGAGTTAAGGAACCGCACTGAGTAAATTTTCGTAAGAATTCGTAAGAACTAGTAAAAATTCGTAAGATTTAAAAGTAAAGGAACAGACCTTATGTTTGTAATTTATTGATTTCAAGGACTAGTGTTAACATGTGTTGTTTTTTTTTTTTTTTTGCTATATTTGTAAAATTGTCAGGGAAAACTTCAGAGCTGGTCAGGGAAAGTCAGGGAATGTTTTTCTTAATAATAGTGGCAACTATGCACTTTTGGGGAGTATAATTTCACAATCACATTTTGAATTTATGTGCCACCGAAGTGGGACAAAAATCCATTATGAATTTATGTCTCGTGTACTTATGTGCCTGCGCCGGAAACCTACCGGACGATAGTAGCATTTGGAAGTAATATAAAATATATATTAAACGAGGCTTTTAAAGTTTCAACCACACAAAACAGAGCGGGACATTGGCACAGAAAATGTCGGATCGTTTTCATTTCCTCCTCCTCCTCGTCTCCACAGCTTCTGCATAGGTCACTGGTTTCTCGATTCCAGCATGAATTTGGTTGCGCATTGAGCAGTGAGATTTTTTGTTCTATTTTCGTTCAGTTGTGGGCTTGTGGCTATAGGGCTCGTGTAGTTTTGTGGTATATTTTTGAGGACCAGGTGTTGTTGGTCTCTTTTGTTGGTATATCATTTATAATGCTGTACAGTATGCCAATCGGTGGCTGTATTGAGTTGTCTGAATCGTTTGGGTTAATCGCTAAACCCAATATAAAAGTCTAGAAGAAAACGAAGTATCATTTCTAGTCCCGTCTGTGGGGCGCTTTGTACAGTTCCTGCAGTACTAAACGAATTTCATCAAAATATTGAATTCCAATCGTTAAATATTAAAGTGGGAGCAATGCAGAAGAAAATATAATATATACTAGCTGACCCGGCGAACTTCGTTCCGCCCAAATTCATTTATGTAAGTAATGAAATTAATAATTCCGAGCTCTCGCTTCATTCTGCATCATGTAATTCGGTCAATTCAAATTTTTTATTCAAAAAGTATATTTAAATTAATTAAATAAATAAAATCAAATACTTGTCGGCCAACCTACCGCTTTTTCAGTGAAATGCTTTATGGTACACAACATTTTTTGTTCTATTTCTATTATCGGGTGTATACACGTACAAAGCGAGAGCTTTGCCGACACGTGAAATTCAAGATTTTTGCCACACACATACAGCGATTGTCCTTGCGACTTATTAATAAGCGAGAAGTACGAGAAATTGAGGCGCTTAAGCACGAACGGCAAATCGTTCTGAATAAGTGGAATCCGCGGAATAGGAATATCTTCGCCTTTGAATTTTCCCATAAAAATCGTTGCTTGAATAATATTTGATATTAAATTCTTCACAATCAAACGCGTACCGTTACAAAGTTTTGGTTCATTTAGATTGCGCAACAAAGTGGGATAATTGGTGGCTTCGTTTTCATCCATCACGGAGTCGACTGATTTGTATGAATGCAACTCACCAGCGATTTGGTTTTGAATGGCGAAATTCAAATGATGGACGTTCTTGTTTTTCGCAGCCAAAATCACTCTTACACTCAGCCAATCATGGTCAATATAATTCTGAGCGATATTCGGGAAAACATTCATGATTAGTTCTTCCGGTCTCGTTGTAAAGTTGCAAAAAGTTGTGGAAACTCAATCAGGCCGGCGATTAAGTCTGCTCGAATCACACCATTGTCCATCATAAATAATTGCCTGGACAACTCTGCAGCGGACGGGTCATTTTGCAAAGAAACTCGCATGTTTGTTGTCAAATGCAATTTCTTGACGTATTGCCATAAAGCAGACGCCTTCAGGCAGTTCAATTCATCTGCCGGAGTTGATCTCGAAATGACAGGCAGCGTTTGACGAAAATCGCCTTATAGCAAGATCATTGCTCCACCGAAAGGTCGCTTATCATTACGTAAACGATTCAGAGCCTCCAATGCGTGTTTTTAAGCCATTGTGCATTCGTCCCATATGATAATCTTACATTGCTGCAGTACTTTCGCCATCGCAGTGTTCTTTGAAATGTTGCGTGTAGGTTCTTCTTCCATTTGCAGATTCAATGGCAATTTCAATGCTGTTCGACCGCCTTCTAACAAAGTAGCCGCTATCCCAGAAGAGGCTAGGGCCAAATCGATCTCAGATCTCGAACGAATTGTAGCCAACATCAGTGAAATCATGAATGTATTTCCAGTTCCGCAATTTTCGTTATCGACTGCTTACATCAATTCATCGTACCTACACTGTCTTTTATTGTTGATTCAACATTGGCACATTTGTTTCAACAGCTTGACTCAATGCGATTCGACCGAAGTCCATTTCTCGCTCCAATTCTGGATTAAATGCGTCTTGCATTGAACGATTTGGCTGTGGCATCCCCAATTTGCACAACAAATTGCCACTCATGAGCAGACACATATCCTCAAAATCAAAGCTTTGTTGCGCATTCCATCTGACATCTCCAGTTCATTATCCGATGTCACAGTATGAACTCGATGCAACTGACATCTCCATTTCATTATCCGATATCACAGTACGAATTCGATGCAAAATATCGTCGGCCATATTATCATCTTTGTATAATCAAAGTATCTACTTCATTTCAAAAGTTACTTAATGTAACATAGTAAACATAATTTATTAGAACAAACTTTTTAGGTACCTATAGGTATTTAAAAAAAAAAAAAACTTTCAAAATTGTTGACAACAACAATTTGGTTGGAAAATAATTAAAATAATTGACAACAACAATTGCTTTTAAAATTTAAAATATTTTTTTTTTGTATTTGAAGTGTCACTACTCGATTTCTATCCAGTTTCTTTTTTTTTAAAGTGTACAAAAATGAATTTATTGGAATGGCGGTTGCGCCTTCTTTCAAAAATTTATCATACCAATATATTAACCTTCTCTGCATGGTCTATTAACCAACAAAAAAAACTAAATCAAAATCCGATGTGTGTGGCAGTCGGTAGGCTGTCACACACACATTTATCAAGTTATTTTTATATATATAGATAGATAGCATATACCATTACAACCTTCCCGAAAAGTATTTTAAAATTGATGGAAACAGTATAATTTGTACAACATGTGACAAAAAGGTGAAATTTAAATATTCAAAATTTGTTCATCGAAAATATATTTGTTTGCAGTGAGCCAGATTGTTAAATTAAAAGTACGTTCTAATGTTTTTAATAATTTAGATTCCTTGCGGAAAAAAATTTCAATTGCTGCAGCATATTGCTAATTCACTTAACAGAAGGTCAAACGTATCCAATAACAACAACGACGAAAATCCGCATACTTTTAGCAACACTTCTAGCAACTTTTCGGACAATTCAAACAATAAATTTAAAATGGATTTATGTACAGCGTTGGTTGCGGGAAATATACCATGGAATTTGCTTAGCAATGCTACATTTAATAATTAAAAAAAAAAAACTACTGAAAAAAAAGCAACTAATTCCGGATGAAAGTACTCTTAGAAAGAGCTACTTGGATAAATGCTACCAACAATCACTCCAAAAAATTCGCGACAGTCTCAAAGACGAAAGCGTTTGGATATCAGTGGACGAAACAACGGACAAACAAGGGCGATATGTCGCCAATTTGATTGTAGGAACATTGAGCGAAAATGAATCTTCATGCTCATTTTTATTGTCGTTTTATCCTAACAAAAATCTAAATTTTAATAATACTGTTGAATATTTTTGTTATTCATAGTGCATTATTTACCTTTGACTTAATTTTCCAAATTATTTTGCACAGTATTACCTACATTATTTTATAACCCATTATTTTTGGAAAACGACGATATGCATTTACTTTTGTTTGGTAAAAAAAAATATTCTAAATTTGCATTTTAGGTTTTTGAAACACTGAATCCAGAAGATGCTGAATCGATAAAGCTAGCAAAAGATCTGATAAAAAATCCCCAACTATATCGGGATTTTATATATAAAATCGAATTTCGAGAGGGTTGCCGAAATAAGAACTTCCTTGGAAGCGAAGGGTCTACCATTAGCAAAGTCAATAAATTTATTTAAGGAAGCTGAAAATATAGATCATAACATAACTGGTGATTTCGGAATGGATTTAAAAAAGAAATGTAAAGACATTTTGAAAAGAAATCCAGATTTTAATATCATTTCAAAAATAAATAATAGTTTAAATCTCAAAGATGAAGATTTGTCTGGACTTGAACCAGTCACAAATGAAAATATCGTTAAATATAAATTTGCTCCAATTACTTCCTGTGACGTTGAAAGAAGCTTTTCCGCTTACAAAATGGTTTTTGGAGAGAAACGTCAAAGCCTCTCAATTAATAATTTATAGAATATTAGAGCTGTATATTGTAATACCAATTATATTTAATAATTTTTATACATATAAAATATCGTATGTATTAAGTTTCATTTGCTCTACTTCAATATCTGACAATCTTCTATCTTCTATTTTTTTTTTTATATAATTCTTTCGGGGTGTAACTCGATGATCATGTAACTCGATAACCCCTGGGACGATTTTCATAATTCTTTTTTTGTTTTGTTCGTATTGCTGTATATCAGGTTTTTATTTACTTTTTGTCGTGAAAACAAAACTTGGAGAGGATGAAAGAGGTTATGAAAGTTTGTATGGGGAAATACACTTTGAAAAAAAAATAGTGCGTGGAGTCCCTCCGCGCGGAAGAAGTGAAACTTCGTAATGTGGAAATGAAAATAGGAAGGGGTAGAAATTGATTTTTAGTGAAATCATATTGTTTCTTTAAGCCTAGTATCCTGCTCGCGCTAAATTTTAGCGCCCCTAGTCTCCACATCGTTTCTCCACACCAAAGATAAATGGTCGCTAAATTATTATTAAACATGATATAGATGGGACAAAACCTATATGCTTATGAACCATGAGTATCATGACAGATATCAGTAAACGAAATTTTAATAGAATTTTCGAATTTCAAACTTGAAAGAAGTAAGAAACCTAGAAATTATAAGAAGAAGTTCAACATGTGTCCTCAAACTTTCCACAATCTCCTTACCATAGTGGAACACTTTTTATTACCCAAAAGATGAAGCCAAATGAGAGCATAAGTCCCCCTGAAAATTGATTCGCTTTATTTATATGTATATGTATCTCTGTTTTGGAGCTGTTACTTGGCTTTGCGTTTTCTTTTATTGATCACGCAAACATTATCCGCGTTTTCCGCCACAAAAAATTCTTTGCAAACACAACACAAACACTTTTCTCCGTTTTTTTATGTCAAAATTTATCTTCGATTTAATGAACCGGACATTTATTTCGCGAGCTAAATGAGTGGAGACTTTTCATCGGCCCATCTATATGAAGTTAAGGATTTGGCGTGCGAACAGGATACTGATGCCTTGCTTAACTGCCTCGCTCAATTTTATCTTTGTAGACATTTTTGTATGGGAGATAAAATTTAGCGCGAGCAGGATACTAGGCCTTAAGACAAACTTTATTAACATTGCTTGCAACTAACAATTGATCGCATCTTTTAATTATCATTTTCGAGTGGAGAAATATCCAAATCCATAACATTAACAATGAGATAATGACAACTAAAGTAAGATACGATATGTTGGAAGTCGCATTAGAAGTTTCACTTCAAAAATACTACCCTATTAAATTATAGGTATGTGTATCAAATCAAACTAAAACAAGGAAATGAAATAATGAGGACGCTACTCATTGCTAGCGCTCGCGCTGGCCTGTAACAGGTATACTACCCGCATGCGTTCGAGTGCCATGCATTCACTCTCGCTCTGTCTCCTTCTATTCCCCCTCCCCAGGAGCGTTGAACGTTTAACGCAACCTTGTTGGAAGTCGCATTAGAAGTTTCACTTCAACAAGACATTAATTGCCAATTTAGTCATTATTTTTGGAAATTAAACTTCACCATAGAATATTCTTCTCCCAGCATTTGGTGCCAATAAAATCACTCACCATTGCATACTCTGAAGCGTGATCGGTACCCTCTCACCTTTAAGTATGCAATGCTTATAGTAGCATTAAGCATTTAAGAAGTTTCACTTCAATAAATCAAACAACATAATTCACCTATATCGTCTTTACTTCTTGAATTCTTCAATTCTTTACTGTAGGTATCAACGTATGTAGGTATGTACTATAACAAACATTAAAACAAATACCTTGAACTCAATTTCTATATACACCACGTCCATCAGCGCACGTCAACAGCCATCTGCGCATTTCCTCAGAAACAACCACCACTTTTTACATATGAACGTGATTGCGCTGTGCAATGTGCGCCACCCTCACCCTCGCTCACACCTTTGAGTCCATCAGCGCACGTCAACAGCCATCTGCGCATTTCCTCAGAAACAACCACCACTTTTTTCATATGAACGTGCTTGTGCTGTGCAATGTGCGCCACCCTCACCCTCGCTCACACCTTTGAGTATCCAATTATTAGCGTTAAACGTTTAACGCGTCCTTGAGTTGGAAGTCGCATAAGAAGTTTCACTTCAAAAATACCTATGTATATCGTTTTCAACTCTATTTTCAATGAAACGAACTTTGGTGTCATCAGAATTTACCTATCTTAATCCTTCAAAAATATGCAAATATGCAAAATCTGAGGTCTAATCATGATGATTGAGTTGATTAAACAAATCAAAAATATAACAGTAATCCTTAAAAAAATGAAGCTCGTTCTGTTCACTACGAGGAGAAAGATATCTAACTTATACACTTATAGAGTTATGGATGGCGTCACCATAGATCTTTCATCTGGCGCAAATATTTCTATGTTATTCTATAATTCAAGTTATCTTCATATTCCAGCAATTAAAAAAGCTGCAAGATACATAGAAGACATAAAAATTCCCTCTAGTATTAAGGTTCGGGTTGGGTTGTGGATTGGCGAGACAGGAGCCTCGTACATGTACTCGCCACACTAAGGTCCACTTTGAAAAAGTGTCTTCCAATAATTCTGCATCTGATGTGGAAAAATGCTGGGCAGTGCAGAGTACTCATGCTACGAATCCTCTGAACAGGTGATCAGTACCTACTGATTCTTATTTTCTTGGTGTAATATTTAAGCAAGTTATGTCCTGTGATTAAAGCCCAAAAGAGAGAATAACGATTGTTTGATCATTTGTAGGATTCTAATTGTCATAGATTGGCAACATTTTTCTGGTTATGACTCAATAATCGAGTTTGCTCCATCTATCATCTGTTGCTGCCAGTATTTTGATCTCAATTGAGTGGTGTCTGAGGTTACAGGGGGCCGGATTAAGTTCAAGTGAAGAACCCTTCATGGCAAGTTCATATTTTCAATAACAGCCACTCCATTTTTGTGTTTGGGGACCCAGCAGATTTAGGTTGGTGGCTTTTAATAGCTCCTACCATAAGATTAACATTATTTTTGCCACCTTATGGTTCACTAAACAGACCGTAGCGACACCTACTTGTGAGCCGACTTGTGTTTACGCCAATTGAATTCATTCTAAACGTCAAAGTAAAAAACCACATGCATACAAATTTGCTGCTGGCACTGGAAACTTGAATTTTTAAATCACTTTGCTCACAAAAGAAGTTTTTGTTATTTTCTTGATCTGGGAATACGCTGTTAAGGCGGTAACAACCATAAATGTAAGTGTCGCATTCGCCAGTCCCCGAATTACGGGGCTACAAAATAAAAATACTACAAATACGAACACCTCGAAAACTTAATGTTAATTTTAAAAACGACTTAAAGTAAGCTACATGATAATGAAATATCCCTTCGTTAGGCTCGGGTAATTTAATTTGTAGATTTCATCAGCAATTTTGATCATCATCAGAAAGTATAAACGTATATGCTGCGTTGAGCTTCATCAAGTTTATACTAACATTGATATTGATTATGTTACTTGATCAAGTTAATGATTCACAAGTCTGGAGACACCTAGAACTACTTCAAGAACATAGCATTGAAATAAATGCAAAACGAGTAAGAGACGCCAACCGGAATGGCACACATACTGCTTGCATATCATTTAGACTTTAGAGAATCAACATTTCGTTGCTAAATTGCCGCTAAATTGAATAATAGAGTGCCATTGATTAATGTACACCCTAAGATACAAATAATATCACGAACAATAATTCTACGGCAAGAAAACGATATTCAATTGTTTGTGTACTGTGTACAAACATTATGGGACTAAGAGCAAGTACATCAACCTACTTGATGAAAGTGATTTGGAAATTAAGTAATTGGCGTTGTTGTTTAGGAATGGGTCAACTCGAAGTCAGGGGCACACGCACGCAAGCATGGCCTGACGTTATGAAATTGAATTATTTCTAACGTCTGAAATAAGAGAAAAGCTCTAGTGCATGAGTATCCTTTATATGGGTAGCTCTTTTTTTGAATCCTTTATCCTCCTTCTATTTTAAATTGTGCGGAACCAAAGAGTCATAGAAGTGAAATTTCGATACTATGCATACAATTATAAATAAAGTGCACGACTGGGGCGAATGGGGTGATCTCGTTGATCACAAGTCAAAAGTTTGGTTGGTTGTGTTCTTATTGTATTTCTGAGAAGCAATGCTAGTTAAAAGGAACGGTTCATGAAATATAGAAAAAGGAATATGTAGTGCTAAATAAAATTCACTCTTGGGCTATTCTGATATCTGATATGCATGACAGTCCAGGTAGGCCCCACTTCTGGTTGAGAGTTATAAGAGCCTACTGTATTATTTTATAAGCTCTTATAGTTTACAAGGTTTTTGATTACGAGAATGTATTTTAATGGAAAAGATTAATGACGTTGGTTTAAGTTGTCAATGATTGCAAGTAGCGTTCGTAGATCGATATCTTTGGATTTATTTTAAGGTGCATATTCAAAATGGTTGAAAAAAAAGAAGAAGAGGGTAATATTTGCTAAAAATAAGTTTTGCGTAGCAGCTATTGCATTTTTAATGGCTGTTGCAACTTTTATTTTAAAGTGCGATCGTGAGTTTTGCAAATAGATATGAACACAGATAGGCCTTTTTGGTCATTTTTGAGAAATAATTAAATAACTAATTTTTTTCATTTTTTGAGAAAATCTAAGTAGGAAATCTTATTTAGAATATTTCTAGTATCTTTAATATGTATTTTCATCAAAATCGTTAGGGTAGTTTTTATAAAATTTGGCAGACAAAACAGTACCAAATATTGCAATGTTAAGTTTGAATAATACTATTGCCTAACTTACTTACTTACTTAAGGTGGCGTTACAGTCCAGAGCGGACCTGGGCCTCAACCAATACGCCTCTCCAGTGAGCGCGATCTTTGGCTAACTGCCTCCAGTTGCGCACTCCAAGTTGGTTGAGGTCCCCTTCCACTTGAGCGCGCCACCTAAGGCGAGGTCTTCCTCTACTGCGTTGTCCCTCCGGGTTGGAATCGAAGACTCTCCGGGCCGGAGCGTTGGTGTCCATTCTCTCTACATGTCCTAACCATCTTAAACGACTAATGCGTACTTTTCTGACCAGGTCGATGTCGCTGTACAGTTCGTAGAGTTCGCTGTTACATCTTCTCCTCCAAATCCCGTCAACGCAAACGGGACCAAAAATCACTCGAAGAAATTTTGCGTTCGAAGCGACCAAGAAGATCCTCATCTGTTTTTGCTAGGGTCCATGCTTCTGCGCCATAGGGCAGGACAGGGATGATGAGAGTCTTATATAGAATCTCCTTAGTGCTTCTTGACAAGGCCTTACTAATCAATTGCCGTCTTAGGCCAAAGAAACAGCGGTTGGCAAGTGTGATTCTTCGCTTGATTTCTGAGGTGATGTCATTTTCAGAGTTAATAGCGGATCCGAGGTAGACAAAGTCCCTAACTACCTCAAAGTTATAGCTGTCTATCGTGACGTTCTGTCCGATTCGTCGATGTTGTGTGTCCCTTCTTGTTGACAGCATATATTTTGTTTTACCCTCATTCACCACTAATCCCATTTTTGCCGCTTCTGTACTAATACTTGCAAACGCACCAGTAACAGCTCGCTGTGTTCTGCCAACAATGTCAATGTCGTCAGCGTATGCAAGTAGTTGCACAGACTTTTGGAAAATTGTGCCTCTGGTGTTGGCTTGTGAGTTTCGCACAATTTTCTCAAGAATGATGTCGAAGAAGTCACATGACAGTGCGTCACCTTGTCTAAATCCTTTTTTGACATCAAAGGTCTCGGTGAGATTGTTTCCGACCTTTACGGAGCAGCGAGCATTCTCCATCGTCATTCTGCACAATCTGACAAGTTTGGCAGGAATGCCAAAACTAGACATGGCTCTGTATAGCTCGTCTCTATAAATGCTGTCATATGCGGCCTTAAAATCGATAAAAAGATGGTGAGTATTGATCTGGACTTCTTGGGTTTTCTCCAGGATCTACTGTAGTGTGAATATTTGATCGGTCGTGGACTTACCGGGCCTAAAACCGCACTGATAGGGACCTATCAGATCGTTGACGCGTTGACGAAAGGTTTCAGGCGTTCACACAGTACAGCAGACATGATCTTATACGCAGTGTTAAGGAGACTGATGCCTCTATAGTTGGCGCAGTTTAGAGAGTCTCCTTTCTTGTGGATCGGGCAAACGATGCTAAGGTTCAATTCATCAGGCATACTTTCGTTTGACCAGATCTTGGAGACGAGTTGGTGTATGCTCTCTAACAGGTCAGGTTGGATTTAAGCTTAGATATTTCTATCCTCACTTCATTTTGGTCAGGTGGACGGAAATCTTGGCTTTCATCGTCCAGGTTGAATGGTTCGTTCTGCCTGACAGCGGAATTTGTGTCGTCTTCGCCGTTTAGCAATCTGCAGAAATGGTTTTTCCATGTCCTCAGCACCGACTGTGACTCTACTACAGGTCTCCGTTCGCGTCTTGTTGGCATGACAGGTTCTTTTTACCTTTTGGTAAAACTTCCGAACATTGTTCCTGGAGTAACACCTCTCTATATCCTCGATCGCGCGCTTCTTATGCTCTCTCTTTATTCTCAGGAGAAGCCGATATTCTTCCCTCCTTTTTTGCTCGTAGAGCTGACGAGCTGCTCTCGTCCTTCTATGCAGCGACGCTTCGTAGGCGCTTTGTTTCGCTGCATGTGCTTGCCGGCACTCTTCGTTAAACCAGGGGTTTCGAGGGGGTAGGCTGGTGAAACCGAGCACATCAATTGCGGCTTTTTTGATGGCTTCTTGGCATTGGCGCCACTGATCTTCGGCACTTGATGCTGGCAGCATAGGACTTCTCGAGAGGTTGAGGGATACGCGATCGGCATAGGTTCTGGCGGTTTGTTGCGTTTGTAGTCGTCCGACGTTAAATCTCCTCACAGTATTTTCTCGTTGTTGTGGTGTCTGGAATATCCGCATCCGTACCTTGGCTACAACAAGGTAGTGGTCCGAGTCTATGTTGGCCGCTCGGAAAGTTCGGACATCCAGAATACTGGAGGAGTGCCTTGCGTCGATCGCAACGTGATCAATTTGGTTGACGGTTTGATGATCAGGTGACCGCCATGTTCCTTTGTGGATATTGAGGTCAGGAAACCGTGAACTAGCTATGGTAACATTACGTCCCACAGCAAAATCAATCAGCCTTAGTCCGTTTCCAGACGTGGTGTCGTGTAGGCTGTGTTTTCCGATTGTGCTACCAAAGATGTCCTCCTTTCCTATTTTGGCACGCTTAGGACATTGCTCATATGTTTTGTCGAGGAGCTCGTAGAAACACTCTTTGGTAGCATCGTCTTTTTCTTCTGTGGGGGCGTGAGCGCGTATGCGGATCGTTGTAAGGCGTTCACTTACGTGTCGAAAGCTCAAGACTTCTTGCCTAAGTCTGCCGCTTACAACAAATCCGCATGCAAATAGACGCTGCTTTTGTTCCCTATAGCAGTCACCGGAATAATGCCTAACTATTTAGCTAAAAACCAGTTATGAATTATTGTTTTCAGGATGTAAGCATTACTTCGTTTTTAAATTTTTATGGAAAAGATTTGCGTTTTCGGTGATTTGAATGGAAAATTAAGGATGCAATAATTTTGAAAACATCAATTATACTCTATTTTACGCATTTTGGTCTAAATCGTTATTGCCATTATCAGGTAAACTAAAAAAAACATTACATTTTTAAAAAGTGACTTTTTAAAAAATCCATTTTACGATCATACAGAGAGCCATTAAGTTAGAAATTACCATATTACCTTAGAAATGAAATTTTGTTACAATCATATGGACCGGTTCGGATATATGTACAGATTTCGAAAGTAGGTACCACTATTCGTTTTTTTTTTTTTTGGCGAAAAACTGAGTATGCGGTCATGCTAACCTCAGCTACTTAAGCTCAAATATCAATTTTGGTTAAAATCGTTAGAGCCGTTTTCGAACAAATCAAACTGGTATGAACATTTTATATGCGAAAAAATCGCTCCGAAATGTAAGCCCCCAAACTCCAAATCCGAACTTTGAATGAAATCCGGGCAGCATGTAGGTGTCGGTACAGACGGACGGATTTTGCAACCCATTTTTTTAGTTTCTCTATCATCGCACTGTCTGAATTGACTAAAATCTCGAGTTCGAAATCTTGTATGAATGTGTAATAGCGAAAATTACGACATAAATATAACCTAAAAAAATAAAAAATAAATAGTTGGCGCAACAGGTCCGGAGGGACCCTAGGCCTAGCTTTTCACAACCATTCGATTTGTGTGAGTTTTTCATTTTTGGAACGAATGGAAGGGATCTACAATTTTATGCCGACTCCAAACGGCTAATTGAGAAGCTCTTTCAAGGCATTTATACTCTCGGATATTTGTCAGACGTTCGCGAGAGGTAGCGCAGTGGAAAAAACCATAAGTCGGAATTTGGGTTTTTGCGGGATTCGAACCTGAGACCCCTCGCTTAGTAGTCCAACACACTAACACTAAGCCACTGCGACTACATAAATATAACCTAGCGTGTCACAAAAGAAGGTATGTGCAGTTTCTGCGATGAGTCCACTAAAATCCCAGAACACGTGCTGGGATCATGTTCGGCACTGACCCGCACAAAAGACTGAAATACTTGGGCAAGTACCGACTCTCATCCTTGGATTCTTAAAGGAAACTGGACTAGAGAGAGTGCTATAGGACGGATTTCTTCCGCCAAGAAGAATTATGGGTACGTGAACCTCTAAAATGATTCCGGAAGGAATTATACTGTGTGAACTTTTATGAGGGAATAAACCTCTCTGAGGCATAAGCAGGAGGTACTCAGGTCTCAGTACAACAACCTATTTCACATAATAATGAAGATGTGCCTACACTCAGTACAAAAGATCACTCTTAGCTGTTGGAAAGGTTACTTTAGCACTCAACAATCAGAATGCCGCTTACTTATGTAATAGATTTATACAAGCGAAGATGGAAGCTGCAGGTAGTTAGTCATTTTGTTACCTTATTAATCTGTCTCGAAAACCTTGCTAAGAGATCCAAATTGTTTCGGAAGTAGTTGCTTTCATTTTGCACAATGGGCCTACTCTACCCTAGCCTTGGGTTCATTACACTCCATTTTCTCAATGCACATAATACATCTCCCTATTGTAAATCTAAATTGTGTTTACACACATAAATTGTAAGTCAAAGAAGAATAAAATTAGAACCTCTACACCAATGACGCGTAAACAAGCTGACAATGTGCTAACAACGCACAATAGAAATACTGTCTAACCATCTTAACAAATTCAAATTTATTGCATTAACAGCTCAGCACAAAGGCCAAATGGATCCTGCTTTATTTCCGAAATAAAGTTTATTTAAACTTAAGTTATTTGGTTAATTCTCTAAACAACAAAGTGAAAAGTTCAAATATTTATTTACGAAAATTGTTCTTCATTTTTTCTTTTCAGGGAGGAAAATCACAGACAGACAAATTAAATGGTTCTTTAAGTGCCTAAGAGTATTTCTCTTTCCTATGATAAGAAAAGGATAACAAAATCCATGGGAAATGGTAACGCCAGAGGATGTTGTTTATGTACGTTACATAGTTCAAGGTATCTTAGTACCGTGCGTGTTTGTGATTGGACTGTTGGGCAATTCAGTTAGCATAATTGTGCTAACTAGGTAAGTTTAAACTACTGATGTGTATACGTTTAACCATTGTAATTTTTTGTAAGTAACAAGAAATCAAATACTAAATCATTTACTATTCACATTTTTCCTTGTAAAACGTTTTATGTTTTCATCGAAAAAAATGTTACGTATACGACACGTGTGCCGAGTATGTTTTGATTAATTAATTGAATGTAACGTATAAGACGTATAGGCTTTCTAATTATGTATAACAAAAAAAACATAATAAGTAGGTACTTAATTTAAAAGTTTAACTCAGAGAAAATGTTGGTTTTTGTATTTTTCTTCGCAGTGCTGCTGTCTTTTCTGGTTTTTACGAAGCGAATTTAAAACTATCCGCACGGTCGCAATGACTTTATTTACTATCACCTTGACAGCCTGCCGGGTGCTACCAAATCGTACAATCTCGGCAGTGCTACCCAGCCGCCACAGTCATAATTGATTTCTCAAGTGTCCAAATGTTATTAGAAATTGAAAATACTCTTTCCGTAGGGACATTTGAAGCTGGAAGTGACAGCGAACAATAGCAAGAACCAGACGGTAAAATTTAATTATGCAAACCAGTGCTGTATTAGTACTGAAGAAAGTACTTAACTGTGTATATCTTTAAAGGAAACATGGTTTCAAAGCAAAAAAAGAACATTAAGAGAGCAATTTAGTAAAAAGAGGACAAATTGATGTCCTCTTCAAAAAAAAAAAAAAAAAAAAACGGATGGTCACCGTTACCGAGCATACCGTATGGGTATGCTCCATATTTTTGACCGTTGCGTTCTCGCGCAGCATTTTGTTTGCAAGATGCAGTGGCACCGATGACCGATTTACGAGATACATAAGAAGAGGGCATGCTGAAGAGGAGATCATTCAGAAGAGCGTTGAAGAAGATCCAAAAATCGATTAAACGTCGTTCACACTAAGCTATTGTAGCTTCGTATTTATTCACTGACAATAAAGAACATTTTAAATAAATTAATACATACCTACAAGATCCTTCTTGTGCAATAATTCAAGCTCAATGCCCATCATTCGGGATCATGACGTAATTTCGAAAATAAAAAGTAAATTCGAGATAGAAATTAGGCTTTGTTTTAGTAAAACAATAGAATAGTACGTAAAATAAACGTCAAATGACATAAAAATAAATAGTTGGCCCAACAGGTCCGGAGGGACCCTAGGCCTAGCTTCTCACTACCATTCGTTTTTCATTTTTGGAACGAATGGAAGGGATCTACAATTTTATGCCGACTCCAAACGGCTAATTGAGAAGCTCTTTCAAGACGGTTATACTCTCGGATGTTTGTCAGACGTTCGCGAGAGGTGACGCAGTAAAAATGACATATTTATTAAAAAAAAATTAGACTTCCTTCCATTAAAGATGGAGTGGGTATACATGGGCTCATTTTCTTCCTTTAACAGCTCTTACGTTGGTTTTATATGCGCCAATTTATATGCAAAGGGATAATAAATAGAAATCATAAAATTGCTTTATTTTAAGAATTGTAGAAACATACACACATTTTTACAAAAGTTGTATAAGCGGGACATTTTTTGCAAAAGAAGGAAAAGCGGGACATTTAGCGGGACAGATATGGCCGCGGGACAGAGACCTCAAAAACGGGACTGTCCCGCTAAAAGCGGGACGTATGGTCACTATAGTATAAAACATAAAATTGTTTGTTCTGTTTATCAAATAATTTATTCATATTGAGAAAACAATTACAAAATATCAAATTTTAACAAAACTAAAATAACAGATAATTCATTACAACAAATTAATAATTTCAAAATCGAATATGTATAATTATACATAAATACAACTAACTAAACAAAGTACCTAAACTACGTAATGGAGAAAGTTAAAAATGTCAAAACAAAACAAAAAACTCATAAAAAAAAAACAGCTGATTATTAGCGCACATCATGGACAATGTAGGTACTGCACGTAGTTGATTGTTGTCAAGAGAATACGCGTTTTTTATTTTCCTCAGATGATGTATATATATAGTGACCAGATTTATTTGAAACAAAAGCGGGACACATTTCCAAAATTTTGAAGGGAGTAGAAATTAGGCTTTGTTTTAGTAAAAATATAGAATGGTACGTAAAATAAAAGTCAAATGACATAAAAATAAATAGTTGGCGCAACAGGTCCGGACCTCCTTAACAAAGAAGTCCAAAACCTACAGAAGTGTATCATACAATCATTTGAAAACGCGTGTCCACTAAAACCCTTACCCAGATCGGCAAAAAAGTCATGATGGAACGGTGAAATCCGCGAAGCAAGGAGAGTGGCGCGCCAAAAATTCAATAGAGCAAAGCAATCCAACGACGCGGCAGACTGGGATGACAATAAAAATAGTATAAGAAGTTTTAAAAAACTCACCAGAACTGCCAAAAGGGAATCCTGGAAAGCTTTCTGTGCAAACATAAGCGACAACAATGGGGCAGCCCGCGTTAAAAAGATCTTATCGAGGGAACCTCGGAACCATCAACTCATAAAATCGGGTGATAGTATGGCAACCACTGCAGTTACTCTCGAAAATCTAATGGACACCCATTTCCTAAATTGTTTCACTGGGACAACAACACTCTCTACAGAGGGCTTGACCCAGGTAGAGACAAAATTGGAAGACGTAGCAAAGATTGTTAGTGCAGAAAAAGTAGAATGGGCTATAAATTCCTTCGCACCGTGGAAATCACCGGGTACGGACAGAATACTCCCCATCTTCCTGCAGAAAGGATTAGGTACACTGAAAGCATACTTGATAAATATCTTCAGGAGTTGCCTCTTCTTAGGCTACACGCCTACTCAATGGCAGGAGGTTAGGGTTGTGTTCCTGCCCAAGCCGGGGAAAGATTTAACAAATGCAAAAGGATATAGACCCATTAGTCTTACGTCATTCCTACTCAAAACACTAGAGAGGATATGCGACATAACGATTAGGACACAAATTTCAAACCCATGGCTGAGCCCTAATCAACACGCCTACCAAAAGGGTAAATTAGTCGAGACGACTCTGCACAAAGTCGTGTCGACGATTGAAAGCGCGTTTGAAAATAAAGAATCAGTCATTGGAGTCTTCCTAGATATAGAAGGAGCCTTCAACAATATACATATACAAAATATCGTTGCTGCGCTAGCTATACACTGTAAAAACAAAATTATTAATAAATGGTTGGAACATATGCTAACAAATCGGTTAATCACGGGCTCACTGGGCAATGAAACGTGAAAAGGGAAAGTATTGACGGGTACACCACAGGGAGGGATTATATCACCACTCCTGTGGGTACTGGTTATGAATAACCTTCTACGATCACTAGAGGGCACTTGTGCGAACTCCGTAGCATATGCAGACGATCTAGCAGTCTTAATAACAGGTTAATATCTGAACACCATAGGGGAACTGATGCAAGACACACTCCGCAGAATCACATCATGGGCGGAATCAAATGGACTTGGCGTAAACCCAAGTAAAATTGAGATGGTGCTTTTCTCAAAGAAAATCAACATAAGTGACTTTCATGTCCCTATAATGGGAGGCATTAGAATGCCACTCCGTGACAGTGTTAGGTATCTTGGTCTAATCATAGACAAGAAACTAACATGGAGGAAACACTTGGAAGAACGAGTAAACAAGGCCAAAAAAGCGTATTGGATATGGAGGAGGGCTTTCGGAAAGTCGTGGGGCTTGAAACCGAGACAAGTCCACTGGATATACAACTGCGTAGTGAAACCCATACTATTCTACAGCGTAGTGGTTTAGTGGCCGATTGTACACAAAAAATACGCAATAGATATGCTTACCAAAGTGCAAAGGATGGCGTGTTTGGGAATCACAGGCGTGCAAGCATCAACACCAACTGCAGCCATCGAAGCGATTCTCAACATAACACCTGTGCATCTAGAGGCGAAAAGACTAGCAGGTGCATCAGCATTAAGATTGCATGCACTCGGATTTTTCGACTCTTGAATGAAAATTGGACATCGTAAAATTATTGGCTCGATCAAAGAAATAACATCTCTTATCGATCGACCCAGTGACTTAGCTAATACATCCATAGATTTCGATAGACACTGACGACTATTAAAACAGCAATAAGTCAACGAGCCAAGGTTGATTTTAAGAGATACTGGGGACACCTAGAAACATGCAGAGTGGCTAAAATAATGGTAGAGACACCAACCAATAAATTGGCAAATACAGCATTAAACTCTGGAAGAGCGCAATTAAGAATGATGGTGGGACTTATTTCAGGACACATCAACCTTAACAAACACGCTAATAGAATCGGCATTTCAGAAACATCGATTTGCCCAAACTGCCAGGAGGAAGAGGAAGATATAGAACACTTCCTCTGCCACTGTCCAGCTACAGCGAGGCTACGTAATAAAATTCTGGGAGCACACCTGATACCAGATCTTACATGCCTCAGAAAAGTGGAACTAAGCGACATCATGGAGTTCTCCAAGCGAACAAAAAGATTCGCTGAAAACACAAGCCCTACACACAGTGACTACCCCTAATTTAACCAGTCCCTTACCCCCTGTATCCTTTCACACATCCTAACAAATCGATTTTCCGACCGTTTAAAGAATAAGAGGGGACCACAATGGGCCCACCAGCGGCCTCAGTGAAGAGTGTAAGCTCACCCTCACCAACCAACCAACCAACCAACCAACAGGTCCGGAGGGACCCTAAGCCTAGCTTCTCACTACCATTCGTTTTTCATTTTTAGAACGAATGGAAGGGATCTACAATTTTATGCCGACTCCAAACGGCTAATTGAGAAGCTCTTTCAAGACGGTTATACTCTCGGATGTTTGTCAGACGTTCGCGAGAGGTGACGCAGTGAAAATGACATATTTATTAAAAAAAAAATTAGACTTTTATTAAAGATGGAGTACCTATACATGGGCTCATTTTCTTCCTTTAACAGCTCTTACGTTGGTTTTATATGCGCCAATTTATATGCAAAGGGATAATAAATAGAAATCATAAAATTGCTTTATTTTAAGAATATTGTAGAAACATACACACATTTTTACAAAAGTTATATAAGCGGGACATTTTTTGCAAAAGTAGGAAAAGCGGGACATTTAGCGGGACAGATATGGCCGCGGGACAGAGACCTCAAAAACGGGACTGTCCCGCTAAAAGCGGGACGTATGGTCACTATATGTATATAGATTATTGATGTTCATGCATTACAACAACTATGGGTTCATGGATAGTTGTTGTATTGCATGCAAACCAATGATCTATTTCTATATAGATCACCTGGGGGAAATAAAAAAAACACGTAATAAATGTAGTAATCTCGAATTAATATTAATTTTTGAGGCAATTTTGGGCGCGCAAATTGTTACTAATTGTCTCAAAAATTAATATTAATTCGAGATTTTTGTTATTCGAGATTAAGGTTTCAAGATTTTTTCTTTCCAGGTTTTTTTTTTCGAGATTTTTGCATTCGAGATTTTAGCTTTCGAGATTATTATTTTTTTCGAGATATCGTAGCAAACCCCCATCGTTCGCACCGAAATTTCGGTAAATGGGAACAGTTTCTACTGTTTTTTTTTTTTTCTGAAAATTGTGTTTAGGCATTAGGCTTAGCTTTAGCTTAATATGTATTTATGTACGTCCTTAATCAAAATTGACACATTTGCAAGAAAGCAATTATTATGAAATGTGTACCTACTGCTGAAGTTAATGTTGATTACTCCGCCGATTGAGTGGCTTGAATGTGTAAGAGATGTGGTACCAGAAGAATGGCACTACTTGTCATGACAGCAAACGAAACTATTTATTTATCAAAAACAACATTTGATTAACGCATAATTTCGTTTAATAGTCCTGTAATTTGGCCTCCAAGATCTTGCGACTTGACGCTTCTTGATTATTTTCTTGGTACATCCATACGTAGAGTCGCAAGTCTAAACTGACAAACTAACGGCAATCGTCGCAGTAAAGGGCAACGCCAGACGATACTCGAACAGCAGAAAAAGCGCCGCCATTTAACCAAATTGAATGAGGAGAAACAAATTAATAAGCACGCACTGCAGACAGGAGAAAAATTAAAAGCAAAAATATTCCATTATATTCTTTATATTTATGAATTACTAGCTGATCCGGCGAACTCCGTTCCGCCTAAAATTACGTTTTTTGTCACTCCTGTTTGCCCTCTGCACAGGCTATCGACTTGATCATCCTCCGACGAAATGAAGTACACCTGCGGATATTGGTGTACGGCTTCATTTACTGGCAAGAATGCACCCATCCGATGGTAAATTTGGCCTTGAATCTGTTAATCCGAATTGTGCAGAGTAGAGTCCCGTACTATTGTTAGAACATTGTGTTTTTTCATGATGTATAAGAGAAAATATTGCCTTGCAAGTCGGCATGAAACCCAGTTTTATGAATGATTTTTATTCCAAACTAAGTCATACGGAAACAGTTGTTGTACTGTCGAATGTTCTTTCGAAAATCATCCGATTCAAACGATTTTAATGCCTCCAGAGGTGGGTGCATCTAATGGACTCAATTTCACGTTGCCTCTCACACAGCAAAGCCCGTTCGTTTCTACTCTAAATTTAAGCGCGCTTCAATGGTGGCACACAATTATAGTCATCGCTCCAATATCGAAAATCGCATCACCGCCATTGTTTTCTGTTGATTCATACTGAACTGCCAGTCGTTCGTATTTCGGTAGATAACGACGCGCGTCTTGCCACTCTTCGATTTGAACTTGTTCTCAGCAGCTGTAAGATTTGACGCAGTTCTTATTAGTTGAACTCTCAAATTGCTTGCCTGATGGTCTTATGTCCCATGCGATGTCCCATTCTTCGCGTTCTTTTTCAGTTTAACTTAATATATTTAGCGTTGATATATTTGTTGTTGACTTGCTCGCCTTGTTCGTCGGACAATATTTGCGCGCGTTCGTCTTAGCATTTTCAAAAAAATCACTGAAATTTACCTTTCAACTAATATTTTTCCGTATGTATAAAAGAAATGAAACTGTTGGAGCGAACTGTTGGAACAAATTTAAAAACAAACCATCACTGTTGACAAACGTATAATACATTAATCTGAAATTCTCGATTTTCTCAATTTACTTCTTGAAAAAAAAAAAAAATCCGCACATACGTAGTTTTCTAATTAATTTTTGACATAGCAAAGTCAAAAGAAATACTTAATAGGAAGAATCATTGGATGCCAAATCAGGACCGCACGGCGATTTTCCGGAATTTTCTCTCTTCCTAAGGGCCGGTCTGTTCACAGCTGGTTAAAGCCTTGGTTATAGGTTACCAGTTTCCACAGATTTAGGTTAACCCATGATTATAAATCAGTGATAACCAATGAGTGTTTGTTGCCCGTTTTTTCACTTCGGTCACCAAACCATAGCTTTGCAGCAAATCGTTCCATTTTTCCAGTTTATTTGTCAATCAGTGGTTGGCCGAACCCATGGTTACATTTTTATTTTTTTATTTCGGGTCCTTTTGTTTTTGATAAGTAATTTATTTAGGTAGATATTTTATGCATTTTATAATTTTTTTCAAGAACTGAAGAATGAAACTTTGTTTTTGTGAAGAAAATTTTTGAGAACAAAACCGAAATAACGCCTAAACTAAAAAAAAAACTGTTACAAATTTATAAGCCTCATCCTATTTTATTCAACGACAAACGAAATTTTCTAATTCTCTCAATATTTTTCCTATCGCGTGTGCTTTATCTCAATTTATGAGAGCTGTCATCGGCCAAAAATAATAGTACTTCATATTTTGCATCCATTATTTAGGCGTGTTGTGTATTATATTTATGTGTCAGTTGAAAACGTCACTGACACCTTTCGTTCATTTTATTATTTTCATTTTTCTTTTCGTTCGCACAATATTGTACAACAATTTTTTTGTTTAGCAGTGCTACGTCAAAATGAATACCTACGTACCTAGTCCTTAAAAAATCTTGGACAGACGAAATTACACAAAATCAGTGGTTAAATCTCATTAACCGCTCAAAATCGGCTGGTTATCGATTTTTCTGGTTAACTAACCAAATTACTGATTCTCTGGTTAATATTTTGCTGAACAAACACATTCGATGGTTACCAGCTGAAATAACCTATGATTAAAGATAACCAAGATTGAACAAACTGGGCCTAAGCCTGATATACAGCAATACGAACAAACCCAAAAATGAAATATGAGGCTAGTTAACAAATTTTCATCGAGACGATGAACATCAAAACTATCAATAAATTAGGTGCAAAAATGACAAATTTGAGAGCCTTAGGTATCCAGTTCATCCTCCACAAATGTAATGAAAGCTAAAGATAGCCAACAAAATTCGGCGGAATTTCGGAAAAAACAAGATTGTAATCAAATACAACATTATTAGATACAGGGTGTCCGCCGGGAAGGTATACTACTTTGTTTTACCGCCATTTTGGTAAGCATTATTCTTAACAGTTCATATTTGGCAGTCGTGAAGTAGACACGTGGCAAATTTCTCATGGAAAAATATTCGATAAACCAACGTGTTTTAATCGTTAAAACATTTTATCAAAATCAATCATCGATTACTGTGACGATGAGAAAGTTACGTGAAATTTTTGGGAGAAACAACGTGCCAATAAAACGCACTATTTATCGTGTAGTGAATTATTTTGAAGAAAGAGGGTCTGTAGGTGATAGGCCCAAGCATGGACCACAACGTTGCAAGATCGGCTGAAAACATTACTGCTGCTCAAGGAAGTGTTCAAAACAATACATCAACCTCAATTCGACGCCGTGCCAGGAGCTTGGTCTTCAAAGAACAACTTTGGCGACAATTTTGCACAAGGATTTGCATTTGTTTCCATTTAAGATTCAGTTGATACAAGAGCTTCTTCCACAAGACCATTTACGCCGCCGTACATATGCCAATATACAGCTAGCCCATGACAACCCCGATTTTCATGAAAAAATCATAATGAGTGACGGGGCACATTTTCATTTGAATGGATATCTGAATAAACAGAATAGTTGGTTCTGGGCAATGGAAAACCCTCAAATTATTAATCAGTCACCTTTGCATCCATTAAAAGTTACAGTCTGGTGTGCAATTTGATCAGGAGGAATCATTGGACTTTACTTCTTTGAAAATGAAAACGGCGTAACGATAACTGTGAATGGGGAGCGATATCGTGATATGATTGAAAACTTTTTAACGCCACAACTTCATGCTTTGGTCTCGATAAACATGTGGTATCAACAAGACGGTGCCACATCGCATACAGACAGGATTACAATGGAAATACTGCGAGACCTCTTTCCACAACAAGTTATTTCAAGAAATGGTGATGTTGATTGGCCTCCACGGTCGCCTGATTTGACTGCTCCGGACTTCTTTATATGGGGATATCTGAAAAGCAAGGTTTATGCAAACAAACCAGAAACGCTTGAGCAACTCAAACAAAATATTCGTGATGAAATTAATGAAATACAGCGTGAAATGTGTGAGAATGTAATGAAAAATGTACTTAAAAGGGCTCGTATTTGTGAGACTAACAGGGGCGGACATTTACCTGATATTGTATTTCATACATAATTGCCGACATTAAATAAAACATTTATCAATATAAGATCAATTCTCTTTCATTTAATCAAAAATTATAAAGAAACAAAGAAGTATACCTTCACTGCGGACACACTGTATATCAAAAATAGAAACGGTCCCAGAACAGAAACTTTGGACTCCCTTTTTCAAAACACGAGATTCACTAAAGATCCCATTGACTTTTACTTTTTGATGCCTATTAATAAAGTATGTCTTAAATCAACTGTAAATATTTCCTATAAATCTAGCATTGTAGAGCATATTTACAAAAATGTTGTGCTCAATCGAATGCCTTTGTCATATTATTGAAACTTTCATTTCTGAGTGCACACTCTGAGAATAACATCCTCTGTTGATAGCTGGGACTAAAACCTAATCTGATTCATTAAAAAGAACTCATTTCGTTCCAAAAAGTGTAGCATTCTAACCTTAATCAATTTGTCAAATAGCTTAGCAAAAGTTGGTAAAGCATATTGAAGAGATTGAGGGAAATATCCATTGATGACACTTGTGATAAACACATCTACCACATCAAACTTTAGATAGAAGTAAAGTAAATCTTTATTGCTCACTTAAGAGATCGTTACTTTTGTAACTTTATTGATACAATATTTACATAAGAGTTTATAAGATAGATTTTCCAAAAAAACAGGAAAGGTAGAAAACTTATTGACAACTCTTTTATTTCTAGAAAACGTATGCGATGCACAACAAACATCTATCTTACCGCACTAGCTGTAACCGATATTTTTTATCTGGCGATGGTGTTCCTGCTGTCGCTTCAGCACTACCAGACTATTCATTTACATTATGAGATCTATTGGAAATTCTATGGTCTTGTTATTTGGCTGACGGATGGATGTGGTTAGTTTTTTTTTTTATTCACAAATATCACTTATGAAAACCTTTTTGAGTTGATTTTGAATCAAATTTCACGGTTCATATTTTTACAGCTTACATTTCAATATATATCGCAGTTTGCTTTACGATTGAACGATTCATTGCGATACGATATCCGTTGAAGAGACAAACATTCTGCACAGAGTCGCTGGCGAAAAGAGTTATTTCAGGCAAGTATATCGAAACCGAAAAATGAGATAGGTAAATTCCTTTCGATTTTTTTCAATTTTTTTTTGTATTTCCTTAGGTCTTGCGATTTTTTGCCTTCTTTCGACAATTTCCACTGCTTTTGAGCACAAGGCGGGGAGTGAGCAGCAATTTTTTGACATCCATGATAGACCATGCGAAATTGAACCTGTAAACTTCAGTCATATTCAGGGAGCTGTGAATTTAGAAAATATCAAAGGTAAGTGATTTTTTCGTTTTTTACTGAATTTGTAATAAATCGTCCGTTTTAAATTTGATTGCGGAACGTGTGAAGAAAAATTGTGAAAAATCAACGAACTAAAAGAAGGTTAACCAACCGCCGAACCCCAATACACAGCCGCGAGCCCTGCCGCACCCAATTAGGTCCACGTGGACCCATTGTGATGGCCTTTATGGGGGATTAGCCGAAGTTGTTGCGGCGATGACCTTCTCCAGCCATCCTGATGTGTTTATGAACCTGTAAAGATTTGATTAAGATACATCTGAAAGTTCATGTATGTCATGGAAGTAGTATCTTCCAAGTGTTCTGTTCCTCAAGTGACATAGACTTGGGCATTGACAGAGGAAGTGAGGTGTGTCGTCGTGTACCTAATCTCCGCAATCCCTGCATATATCATAATTCTTGAGTTTTAATTTCATTGTGTGGTTTCTTAGGAAGTTCTAACCCGTTAGGGCCCCTACCAGTTTATACATCGACGTTCTATCAAACCGCATAAGCTTGCTAGTCCGACTTGGATTATATTCCGGCCATAGCTTCCGTGATATTTTACAAGTGGTTAGTTCTTTCCACCTGTTATTGGCTTTCATGCGGATCTTATTTTCCACTCTCTTTCTCTGAGATTACAGAGTGGTGGTTTGATGGACTTAAGGCTACGGCTACGGCACTGGTCACACGAATGCTATTCGATTGGACTTCTTCAGATTCTAAATATTTATACTTAAACAATTTTCATAAATAGATTCACCCGATGCAATGCCTTTCTTTGCTGTAGACAAAATTCACTAAATCCTAAACAAACGCCACCAGTTGTCAAACTCAAACGCACTTGTATTAGTAAATTTCAAGCAATCTGAGAAACAATCCTGATTCGCAAAAGTGCTCTGCTCTGAGATCTGAAAATGATTGTTTATTTTTGTACCAAACGAACATAAAAAGTGCTCTGAGAGCACCGATAGGAAAACAAAATGGCGGAATTTAAAAAAAAAATATTGAGTGGGCCAGCGGCAAGAGTATTGCGAGTTGGGACGTTGGAAGGCTCTTGGTGTCGGTATGGCTTGTCTTTAGAAAAATAGTTATTGTAAATAGTTATGTGCGGTTCATGCCGCCACAAGGAAAAACGTTTTTTCATGAAATAGGTACACGGGGAAAGTTCAATACGAAAGAGGTAATTTGTGGAGCGTGGTGCCACCACCATAAATTCGACGTTGACTGGAATTGGAATGAATGTTCGTACTTCGTACAAATGTCAAAAAGTCGACAATCGACATAGGTAATTATATACAGGTTCTCTCGCACAGAGTGAAAAATGTTAAGCTAAGAAAATAAGGCTCCCTCTCTTCGTTAAGTGAAAATGCAATTGAACAATGAGCACTCCTTCTTATAACAAATTGGCATTAAATCGGACGCCGTCACAGTTCTTCATCTTCTTTTGCTACATAAAAACAGAAATAATATTGGCAACATATTTCTTACAGAAAAACTAGTAAACATTCCAAAACAAGAAAATCTCAATGAAGCCCGATTGGACAACTTGTTTAAGCCAAATCAACCAACGGATCAAACATGGCCCGACAACAGTAGCAGTGCTGATTATATCCACATTACAAATCAATGTCACAATGTAAAGCACTTGTCAAATATTGAACGCAAACATTGAATAATTTCTCCACTTTCAGGTCACCTACTACAAGCACGAATTTTCCAGTCTCGGCCTAAACGATACATACACAAACATCTTCTTCATCCTAACGTCGATTATTTTCGTGTTCATCCCACTGAGTATTCTGGCTACTTTTAATTTTATTTTAATCATTTTGGTCCGCAAATCAAAACACCGTCGTGGAGAAATGACAAACGCAAGTGTTCGCCGTTCGACTTTGGTAAGACCTTCAAATCAATTTCAAACTTCATCAAATCTTTTGCAATACCTTTTCAGCGGAAGAACTCTACAGTGTCCCAAGAAAACCGTATCACGGTTACCCTAATCGCAGTGGTGATTCTCTTCATTGTCTGTCAGCTACCGTGGGCAATATATCTGATTGTTTCGGAGTTGGTCCAGATCGATAATAATCTGAAAACCATTATTGGGAATGTCTTCAATTTGTTGGCAGCTATTAATGCGGCCTCGAACTTCTTCCTCTATTGTGTACTGTCGGACAAATATCGAAAGACTGTCAAGGAGCTAATCGTAGGCTATAAGTATCGAAGACGAAATATGAGCATCAGCACGAGCTATGCGAATAGCACGAGGCGGTATCGGCCCGCATCGCAAATAGGAAGATAATTCAAATTATGCCTCAGCATAAGGGTAGTAGATGTGAGCTATTGTGACTAAATTTGTTGTGCCATTATGTGATCTTTACTTAGGGTTGTTGATGAAAAACTTTTTAGATTGTTATTTTCCGATTTTTCCTAACTAAGTCACATGTTTTGTTAAGTATTATAAATGAGTTCAGCTGTAGCTGTATAGTATTTAAGTACCTTAAACGTTTTTATATATGAAAGCAGACATCGCAAATAATTACGAATGTAAAGAAGTAGAATTTAAGAAGAGTAACATAAATAAAAAGAGCAATACCCAAACGGTCTCCACATAATTTACAACATTCAAAGGTGGGCCTTTAGACAGAAGAAGCCGGGCGGCTATAAAAACAATCGAACTTAAATGGTCTATAATTTGTCTGCAACTCATCCGCACTGAGATTTTAATTTACTTTAAAAAACAAATGATTTCAATAATCATGAAAAAGTAAAGGTATGAGTTGAGTATATTTGAGGGTATGTTTGGAAATACAAGTCGCACCTATACATACATCACTCCGATGAGGACCACCGATCTACTCTAGCCTTTGCTATCAACAACTTTCTTAAAATAAAGGTTAGGTGGCTGTGTTTGTGTAAGTAGTTTAAATTGAATTCTTTCCCTTGGGTTCTTACAGATTTTTTTATTTTTTTCTTACGTTTGTCGCGTCTTGAACAATGCGCTTGAATTGGCTTGACTTGATCGGAAAAACGACCTAAAATACGCCCCAAAAGGACCCAAAAACGCCACAAAAAGCTTTCAAAAAAGGCCTTCAAACGCGCTAAAAAGCGTGCCAAATAAAGGGTCGTATGAATAAAGCCTCAGATCGGTATGAATAAACAAAGCAAATGCTATGCAAATTCTGAGTCTGCTATTTAGTTGAGTCAGACCTTTTGCTAAATATTTTGTACGCAAGTTTTTTACACAAAAAAAAAGTAAGCAGTCTGAATTTTCGATGGTTTGTCTTTAAATAGTTAAATTAAGTTTTGTTCGTGCAGGAAAATCATCAAAATACCTGTGAAAAAATCAATTATTTCTTGTCATGGGCACCTGAAGAAGAAATAAAACATCAACAACCAATTTGGCGAACAAAAATCATATTTCCAGGTGCAATTGGAATAAAAGCCTATACCCTCCTATAGATTGCATGCATATTTCTGAATTTAGTTTTTTGAATTTCAATTTCCACAAAACTCGTTAGAATCTCAAGAAAAATTCAAAAATTCAAATTTACTGTTCAGATTTGACAGAAATTGCAAAGCAAGTACACGTGCAGCGAAGTAAAAGCTATGCTCGAATTTTCGAACTTACTTTAGCAAACTAGGTTTTTATTCATACCGATTCAAAAGCAATTGCTTAGGGCTTTTACTTTGCTAAAACCTTTTACTCAAAGCAAATACTAGGTTTTATTCATACGACCCAATGACACGAAAAAACGCCCCAAAAAAAAAACGTTAAATTCATTGTAGGAGTGATGCCAAATACGATGCATACCTAATATTTGAGTTAATTAACAAATTTGATTGATCATTATCCTTCAGTAGACGCTAGGTCTTAAGTTAACGACTGACTCAGCCAGATATAAGTTTATCAATGGCCGCGTTCCACTAGCAATATGACGGCATGTCAAACTCCATATCAACAATTTAATATTTCACCATTTGCGCTAGACGTCTAGCACTTTCTGTGAAATATCCCTTTCAGGGAAATTTCTCAATCTAGCGTCAAACTACCGGCTGCATTGAAAAAAAAAAAAACAAAGACATGCCAAAGGAAATCGTTTAAACGTTTACAAAATAATTATACGAAGCCAAGCAAGCTTAATTGTGATAAAATTGGTAATAAGTTAAGTAAAATAGCAATTCAGATACCGTTTTTATAATATTTTGTATCATTTCTTTAATTGTAGTGCCGCTGGCGCAAGAGCTCTACTTCATCTGCGATATTTTGTGCCATAATTCTAGCTGGCAATGAAACGTGGGCAATCTGATTTGAGCACTTCTAGAATTTCTCTTTCGACAGAATTATGTTCTGTAATCGAAAACGCCATAAGATTCATCAAAATTAAGTTTGATTAATTCCGGATCATTTGCATCACTTATTAGGTCTGTTCCTGTATTTTTAAATCTTACGAGCTTTTACTCAATGCCGTTCCTTAACTCGAAAAATTCGTAAAAGAGTGCAAAATATTACCCCTCCACTGAGAATGTAACGAATTTTTACTCAACCAATTTCTTGTTGTAAGAATTGGAAAAGCTGTATGTCACCTTACAATAATTAACAGCTGATTTTAAATTTGGCATAGGTATGCATTATGCGTGCATTTGTTTTAATTTCTAACACAAAATATCCCATATAAAGGAACGCCAATTTTATCACAATTCCACTCGGCAAGTTATTTTGTAAACGTTCAAACGATGTCCTTTGACATGTCTTTTATTTCTCTCAATGCAGCGTGTAGTTTGGCGCTATATTGAGAAATTTCCCTGAACGCTAGTCATCTAGCGGGCAGTGGAACGCGGCCAATGGTATCAACAGGCGGCAAAATAAAATAGAATGTTTTCCTCAAGAGTCTTTTCGACAAATTTCTTCCTCGCTGTAAGAATGGAAATCTCCTCCACGTATAATTTTTAATGCCGTATCGCTTTTTCCTCTAATTGAATGCTTTTAGTTCAATCAGTACCAGGTAACTCTTCCACATACTCGGACTCATCAAAAAGTCGCTCGATTAATTCCAAATTACTGCCTAAACACAATGAAGACGCGGTAGTAGCGGTATGCAGCGCTGTCAAAGTTAAAATACACAGATTACATATAACGTGAACATAATGGGTGGATCCGCTGTATCGTGTAGTAGCGGCTGTAGTACATATTGGCCAACTTTTAACTTTTGTCGCTCTACATCGAAATAATTTTCGGTATAGGCAATTTTGTTTGTTCAGTGCGGTGATAATTTGAAATATTTTTGAATGTACCTATTTCAAATTTAAAGCAGGCGGCGCGGTTATAGGTTATTTGAAGATATGCAGGCGGAAGATTGCAAAAATTAAATTAAATGAAGAAAATCACACAAAACAATTATTTGAAAATTTGAGTTTTGACGTTTTCGCGCTACTTCATTGTATACACTTTAGGTCTGTTCCTTTACTTTTGTAGTAAGAATGGAAAAGACTGTCAAAATGTCAGTGGTGGGGATAAATTCTCTCACAAAGAGAGTCACTTACGAAAAAGTTAAGGAACGCTTTTGTAGTAATCTATGAAAAATGACGGATACATTATTTAAATATTCAAAAAAGTGGTACGAAAAGTCGTTAAAATGTCTGATAAACTCGAGGAAATTATTAATTTACTAAGAAAATTAGTTATATCATCTACCCAGCGATAAGAGTGATCTGGAATTAAACGAACTTCTTTTTGATGAATCCGAGTATATGGAAGAGTTTGTACTGATTGAACTACAAGCATTCGCGAAGAGGAAAAACGACACTGCATGAAGAATTGCATGGAAATGATTGTTCCTTATTCCAGCGGAGAAGAATTTCGTCGCCACTTTCGAAAGAATCTGAGGAGAACATTCAATTTTATTTTGCTGCCTGTTGATACCATTTTAATACGCAGGAAATCAAAAAATAATCCACGCATATGCCAAATGAAAATAAGACAGCAAACTTCAAATCAGCTGTTATTTGTAAAGTGACTGACAGCTTTTTCATTTCTTACACCAAGAAATTAGGTCTGTTCCTTTACTTTTAAATCTTACGAATTCTTACTAATTCTTACGAATTTTTACTCAATGCCGTTCCTTAACTCGAAAAATTCGTAAAAGAGAGCGTCATCGAGAGAGCAAGATATTACCCCTCCAGTGAGAATCTTACGAATTTTTACTCCACAAATTTCTTGGTGTAAGAAGTGAAAAACCTGTCAGTCACCTTGCAAATAACAGCTGATTTGAAATTTGTTGTCCCATTTGGCATATGCGTGGATTATTTTTTGATTTCTTGCGTATTAAAATGGTATCAACAGGCGGCAAAATAAAATTGAATGTTCTCCCCGAGATTCTTTCGAAAGTGGCGACGCAATTCTTCTTCGCTGGAGCAAGGAACAATCTTCTCCATGTAGGTACTTCGTCATGCAGTGTCGTTTTTTCCTCTTTTCGAATGCTTGTAGTTCAATCAGTACAAAGTCTTCCACATACTCGAATTCATCAAAATAAAGTTCAAAATAAATGCTATAACTAATTTTCTTAGTAATTTAACAAATTCCTCGAGTTTATCTAATATTTTAACGACTTTTCGTACCATTTTTTGAATATTTGAATTTTGTATCTGTCATTTTTTAAAGATTACTACAAAAGCGTTCCCTAACTTTTTCATTAGTGTCTCTCTTTGTGAGAGAATTCATCCCCACCACTGCTATTTTGACAGTCTTTTCCATTCTTACTACAAAAGTAAAGGAACAGACCTATTTGTTGAGTAAAAATTCGTAAGATTCTCACTGGAGGGGTAATATCTTGCTCTCTCGATGACGCTCTCTTTTACGAATTTTTCGAGTTAAGGAACGGCACTGAGTAAAAATTCGTAAGAATTAGTAAAAATTCGTAAGATTTAAAAGTAAAGGAACAGACCTTTTTTGTGTTTGCAGCGCCACATGTTCTGAGAGGTCCTACTACCGCCGCATACCACTGCTACCGCGGCCTCATTGTGTTTAGGCAGTTACTTTCATCGCTAGATAACTAATATTGTTAATCAATTAAAAGGTTTGTTCCTTTACGAAAGTAATAATTCGAATGTATTCCAATCAGCGTTGCCACAATGTTACAAGTGTAACAAAAGTGTTACACTTTTCAATTATTTTATAATTTTGTTACAATGTTACTTTCTTTTTCGCTTTGTTACATTTTTTTCCATTAAAATCCTTTTTGTTTTTATCATTAAAAATATTGAAAAGTTGAACTGGCAGCTCTTTTTTCTTTCGAGCAAACTTCAACCAATTTCTATCAATGAATTTGTTTGTTTATACAGAGCAAAAGTTGTGCAAAACGTTAAACTGCGAGTGGGAATGGGAGGGAACGAGAAAAGACAACAATATTTTTCTTTCTCGCCGCGTCGCCGTTAACAATGTTCTACATCTCGTGGTAAATAAAGTTTTTGAAATAGAAATCGAAATCTACTTCGATGGTCAATAATTTTTTTTTTTTTTTTATTTGTTAAACACAAAATGAACAGGGATCAATGAAAAGCTTTTTTTTAAAATGTGATAAGGAGTTCCTAGTAAAGATTTTTTTGATTTGAAAAACGATGATTTTTTATTACAATTTTTTTCCAGTTTGTTACATTTTGTTTCCATTTGTTACACTTTTTGAACAAAATTGTTACACTTTCAAAAAAGCTTGCGGCAACACTGATTCCAATGCATAATAATCGTAAGGAAGCAGAACTAAAATTATCCAACTCTTCGAGTTGATCAGACATTTTCAGCATTGTCAATCGACAATTGCTGCACGTTCACAGTCGATCAACACTTAATTGATAATAATTGATCTTCGCAATACCATTTAAAGAAATTAATTGATAAGTACCAACTATCAATTGATAGTTGATCTTCGCAATAGGGCTGTTTAACTACTTTTCGTATCAGTTCAATGAATTTTCGAATTGTGTAACTGACATACAAAAGCGTTCGCCAGCTTTTTCGTAAGTCTCTCTCTCTCTAAAAGAGAATTAATCCCCACCACTGGTAGTTTTACAGACTTTCCATTCTCTCTATACAAAAGTAAAGATAAAAACCTAATAATTAGACGATACTATAAACGCGATATTAAAAACGCATTTTAATTCTTATTGATTTTTATTACTTAGCTTATAGTCTTAAATGCACGCGTAATACTAAATGCTAATCTTGTAATAATGTTATTCTATCTATAATATTCTATTTGTTTATTTACAATAATGAAATCGACATGAATAAAGTTTGTGAGTATGCCTAGTTATTCGATGAACGGTAGGTACCAAATACATCGGTATTGTCATATAAATATTGCTCTAAATAAAAATATTTGAATGTCTAATAAGTTCCTTAACAACAAATCAATTATTCTTACATATAAATCCATCTTTCAACGACAACTTACAGTTCAGTTCTTTTTTTTTTTTTTTTCTTATTCTCTAGGTCGAAGTGATATATCTCACTTTATGTTCTGTTACAATATTCCTGTTGTCACTTAGGGTGACACCTGACCACTGTAGATTCAGACACTAAAATAATATGGATGTTTCATAGTTGTTAACGAAATATAAATCTCTGAGCTCCTGTACAAGTAACGCCATATTATGAACTTGTTCCGAACTTATTGCGGTTGTTGACTGTCAACTGGCTAGCAGGGTTGACAGTAACCGTTCCGTTTGTCACGTCGGTCTTATAACTACTGCTGCACTGGGAATCTGCGACGGAGCGCCCGTCACCCTCATCCCGTCGGCAGAGTTCATTAAAAGGACTGCTTGGACGTTTGCCAGCAATGCTGTTCACCACGTCACTGTTTTTGACGGCGTTTGTGGTTTTTATCTTGTTTTGACGCTCCAAGATGTCTGCTGTGGTCAAGTCGCTTGCTTTCACAATGCTTGAAGGAATATTGCTCAGCCAAGGCTTAAGGGTGGACTTCTTTTGGACGGTGGCCGCCTTACAGCGGCAGATAATGTCAGCTGGCTCTCCACACACAGAGCAAACCTCACCGCTGCTGTTCTTGACGTTCATGCCAGATGCTGAAGAGCTGCTTAGCTCCATTTCACTGACAGCATCAACTATGCTCTTAATGGCACAACCAGCGGCAGACAGTTTATTCTCCGATTCGTCGTAGTTTTTACTGAGGAGGAGCTTGGAAAGTGGCGGTGCCAAACCGAGACCCAGATTTCTTTCGTGGTACACTTCGGAGATAGTGGGCGTCATCTCGCGATTCATATGACGCATGATGGTATCTTGTATGCTCTTGGTCGATGGCTTGGAGCTGTCTTTGGAGGTGGCAGCTGCCGAGGTGCTAGAGGTAGGCAGTGTCTTCGAGGTGTGTTCTTTCTTTCCGTTCTCGATGTCAGTCTCTGATGGGGCAAAGTATAAGCTGGACGAGTTGAAGACCAACGCGTTGTCATCTTCGGGGAGATTGAGCGGTTTTCTACTGCCACTTGCACCGGTCACCGCAGACGCAGTGGATCCAGAAATCTCTGTGCGGACACTCAAACGGTCCATGAACATAGTGGTCTCCTTCAAGCGGCTGGAAAGCAGGGTCTGTGCGCTGCCAAGCTTGATTTTAGGCTTCATTCGAAAGTGGGCAAGTGATTGTGGAGGTATTTCCAATCCCCTCTCAAACTCCGAGTCCGAACTGGTCGATTCGAGGACATTACTCATGCACGTGGTCAGTGGACCGGCACTTGGAAGGTTGCCAAGATTGTTATACACTGGTGCAAGTGGTGCCAGCGGTCGAAGACTGTCAACGAGTGGTAGATTCTGTCTCGGCGGAGGCAATGGTGGAAGGTTGTGCGGCTGATTCGATCGGCGAAGCACTGTTGCGTGGCCTGATCCTTCCCAATCAGTGGTGGAACTAGCCGAACTGGAGCTATCCGGCCGGCGGGACATATTCTGTGGCACACTCATTTCTGGAATAACGCTGTCTCCTAGGAAAGTCATTCCCGTGCTGGAGTACAAGTTGCGAATGCGTGTTTGGTGTGCCAGCGCCAGTGATACATTCGGGTCAACGGCAGTCTGAGTTGTTACCGGTGGGCTGGGTGTAAATGCAGCGTCGCTCTCACCTCCACCACCGGGTCGCGACACACGCACCGGTCCTCTGAGACTGGAGTAGCCCAGCCTGGGGCCAGTCGGCTTGTTGAGATGACTCTGTGATATGTATCCGTCAGAGAGTTCACTGTCCGTTGTATTGGCCAGACTTGAGTCCATGGTTGGGTATAATGAGGATGTTCCTGTTAACTGACCAGCACTTATTGTGCTCGCTGCAGTAGATTCGGTGTCTGTGCGACCGCCGTCTGGTTCACCTCGCCGTCGTACGTAAGATATGAAGGCCCCTCCACCAGCACTGAGAATGCGTGATCGATTAATCGGCAGTGGGGGCAGTTGCATTCCGATATTCAGCGATTTGACGGTATCAGTTGGTGATATGCTGGCTTGCTGAGATGTAGGACCGGATAGGGAACCGGTTGATGCACTCATCGGATTTTCCGGACGTGTGTCTTCATTGAGAGACTCACAGCTGCTGCTCGAGTCCAGACCAAGGGTCTTCGGGGCCTCCTGGGTATCTGTAAGATTAAGAAAAATCAGTTTAAGGTAGCGCATAAGGAATTTCCTCGACTTACCAAAAAGCGCCAGAAGGGCTTGCAGAACAAACTGACAATTTCGGCGATTCGCTTGCTTTCCAGTTCGCAGCGTCACTTGATCCTGGCCAACTTCTGTCAAGTCAAAGCCCACTGATGCCAAAAGTTCATGACAACCTGAAACTCTCCACAATCGCACCGATAGTGGAATCTCGATGCACGATTCGACTTCAGGACTGCCCTTAGGTGGGAATTGACTGAGAACATTTCGAACGACAGCTATAATGTCGTCAGCAACATCCACGCTGTTCACCAGCTTTGCCAACGCCTGCAGCGTGATCGGCGTCAGGGCCAGAAGTGCCTGCAGACTGGCTGAGCATTGTGACAGCCGATCTTCTGGGTCGGCCTGTGGAAAGAAGACACTCGACGGGATTCCATTGGCGGCCGGTTCGAAGCGGAACCCAACTGCCATGAGAAGGTCCTTCCATCCGTTCACGGGCCCCGCTTTGTTCTCTATGCTTTTCTGTGTCGTGTACATGGCATTCTTCTGGCCCCTGTGGATCCGCTGAAGACTCTTTTCCACCAAGTGTAGGCAGACCCGCAGGGCGTCCCTACACTTGTCTGGTGTTCGCATCAATTCACACAGGGCGTGACCCATTAGGGCAACCTTATTTGACAGACGCACGTTGCCGCCGATCAGAAGAAACCCAGCCCAATTTGCGGGATGGGCAAAATGCTTGGTGTGCTGCACGGTTTGCATTGCTTCCGCTAGTGCTCTGCTCAGAGGGAAGAAAGGGTTTAACAAAAGTCCTACAACAAATTAAAAATACTTACCTTGCTGCCCTTGATCCTTGCAAGAGAGCTGAATAAAATGCCCTCAACAAAATCTTCGCCGCCGTCTCAGGGACTGGCCACAGGGAGATGAGAACCGCTCCAGCTCCAGCACACAGCCAACTTCCAGCCAAATTTGCAACCCCAGCCCCAGTTATCGGCTCGATTGAGTGATACGAGCTTAGTACAACAAGCTTAGCGTTTAGCTTCATTGTCAGCACATCTGCCGCTGAGAGGATGAAGTCGGACAGTGGAGGTATTTCAATACTTCCGTTGGCAAGCTCGTTGCCTTCATCTTCGTTGTCGTCCGCATTGGAAGAGCCTTGATAGTACCGCTTCTGGGACTGTGAGTCGACCACCTCGCCAGGACTTAGGACGACCGCGCCCAGCTTCCAACTAAGGTTTGCTGCAAAATGGACGCACTCAGCGGTTGGAAGCTCTGATATCACTGCTTCTTTGGTGGCATTGCAACTGGCCAAGGCCTTTGCTTGAAGCATATCTGCAACCATGGCGGCCTCCTGTATCGACGCTGGTGACTCCGACCAGCCCCAGGTCTCTGACAAGGTCGACGGTATTCTTGGACCTCCAACCACCAGGGCTGTGTTCAAGTTCTCCGCCAACTCCCGCGTACGGATGGTTTTGCTCTTCAGTCGCAACGACTGCAAGGAGGGAATTGTAATGATGGAGCAACGTTCAGATAGGTATTCGCCATCTTCTTTGGCGCTTCGTAAAATCGCAAACGGAACCAAGTACAGCTCGTTCTCGAGCACAAGAATTAATTCTTTTCGGCCTTGTCGGGATACCGCACCACCGGAGGGCAGCAAGTCGTCGAAAGGCTCCAACAGTAGGCTGTACAAAGTGTGCAAGCAACTCGGTCCCTGCCAAGCCGGCAAAATTGGTGCTCGCCTGGATCTTGTTGAGCCCTGCAGGCTTCCAATCGAACGTGTCGATCCTTGTAGGCTTGCCACAGATCCGCCTACGCTTCCCAAGCTGAATAGCGAGCTAAGCGAGTAGTTACTAGAGTTCAGTAAATGATTTCGATTGACCATACGAAGGAAGCCAGCTCGTTCTGTCGAAAAGTCATCTAAAAGGTTCTCTGAGCTCGAACGCCACCCACTGCCATCACCTTCGTGTAGCACGCTGTCTGAGTTTACTCCCAAGCTGTCCCTAACCATGTTGATGTAGATTTCGAGCAAACTTTCTGGTCGCTCCTTGCCACTGTCGTCGCTGAGCTTCTCTGGCGGAATTTTCAGCGTGTTCTCGTTGACCTCTACCGAGTGAAAGCGAACGATTCCCTTTTGCGGCTGCAGGAACCAGGCAAACAGCTGGCTGCCAGCCAAACTGAAGTACAGGACGTTGGTCTTCGTTTTGTTAACCGTTTCGAAGATGCTTTCGCTGCATGTGATCATGGTCTTGCGAGAGATGCTGTTTGTGTCGGGGCTAGTGCGAGCCTTGCACCGCTCAGCGGCCACCAGGGCTTCTTCATTCCGCGACATGGACACCAAAATCTGCTGCAGCATGTGGTAACAAGAGGTTTGCAAATCAAACAAAACTGTTCGACCTTCTGGCGATCTTTGATCGTAGCGGACAGATTCGAGGATCTGTGCAGCGGTCTCCATCTGAGTGCGAGCGTTCTCATTATCACCGGAAGCACGGAGTGCAAGGCCTGAAACGAGAGGAAATATTACCAAATCTAGCCAAGGGATTAAAAATGTACTGCTTACCTAACTGATGCCTTATTTTGGCCTCATCTTCCGATTTATTTAACGACTGCACTATCGCTAAGCCCTGACGCAGAAAGTTGATGGCCTGAGCTGTTTGACCCATCTGATGGAAGACACGACCTGGCAAACAAAGTCATTACACAATCTAGTCTCATTTTAAGCTTAGGCTTACCTAAAGATCCACAGGCGTAAGCTTTGTTCAGCCGATCCGTAGTCAGCGACAGTTGCTTCTCGAAAAACTTCACCGCGTCCACATAGCTGCGAATGCACTCGTAGACCGAACCCAAGTTTCCACAAGCCCTCGCTTGAAGGCTCATCACTCCCAGGCCCTCACACATTTCCAGGTCCATTTTGTGCAGCTTTAGAGCCATGTCGTGATTGCCCATCTGTTGATAGACGTTCCCCAGAGCGCTTGTGGCATCTGAGACCAGCGCTCTGTCGCCCAGCTCTCGGGCGATTTCTTTTTGATGTTCCAGACAGTTGACGGCTTGCTCGTGATTACCTAGAGAACAGTGGATATTTCCCAAGTCACCGTAAGCGGCTGCTTTTGCTTCGGGGCTGCCTAGCTCATGTGCCACGACTAGCCGCTTCTCGAGACACACCAGCGCCTCCTGTAAATTTCCCAGTGCACGATGGCTGTGTCCCAGACCGCGGTAGGCCCGCTCTTGATCTCGGTAGCTTTGCAGTGCCGTGGCCAGCTGCAAATGTCTTTCGTGGCACTTAATGCCCTCCTCGTAGTCTCCGAGAGCGTCGTAGCAGTCTCCTAGATGTCCCAGGGCACGCGCACGGTCATGCTGCGTGGTGGCTGTATTCACCTGTTCTAGGGTGCCCAGTTGCTGTTCTAGGTACCCGATGGCGTCCTCGTAATGACCCATGTTCAGTTTGGCGATTCCCAGGTTTCCGTAAGCCTGGGCCTCAATGGCAGAATCCTGAAGCTCCTGAGCGCGCTCCAACTGCTCTTGGTAGCACTTCACCGCGTGCGTGTAGTTCCCCAGAGCCATATGTACCGCCCCTAGGTGACCGTGTGCCTTGCATTCGCCAGGCAAGTCCGCCATTTCTTGACGGAGTGTCAGCTCTTGCGTGTGATAGCCCAACGCCTTGTCGAACTTCTTAATGAGACGGTGGGCCAGTCCAAGCGCCCCACACGCAGCTGCTTCCATGGGTCTTTCCCTAGCCTGGCGCGCAAGCGCCAACTGCCGCTGATACATTTTCGCCGCCTCTTCGATTTCGCCCGTTCGTATCAGGATGTCGCCGATGTTCCCTAGTGCTCGGAACTTTCCCGGTAAATGGTTTGTCATGTGTGCCACAGCTAGGAAGTACTTCTGGCACTCAAGGGCTGCTTGACTGTTGCCGAGCGCTAAATGTGCCAGCCCCAAGTTACAGTACGCACGGCCCATGTTCATTTTGTCTTGTAAGTCCTTCGCTAAGGCAAGGTCCTGGTCATAGTAACGTACAGCTTCTCGGTAGTTGCCTATGCAGTAGTGAGCATATCCCAGGAAATGGCAGGCCTTTCCCTCAGCGGCTACATCACCTAACTCTTGCGATAGCATCAGATACTGCTCATAGTAGGGTACAGCTTGAGCGAACTCTTGTCGCGAACTGAGGCAGTTTCCTAGGTTCAGCAAGGCGCATGCCTCGCCCGCTGTGTCTTTCAGTTCCCTTGCAATGTTCAAATGCGCACGATAGTGCATCAGGGCCATATCGTGAGCTCCCAACGCTTGATAGGCTACCGCCAGGTTACCATGGGTAGATGCCTCTGCGCTGCGGTCATGAACTTCCTTGCTGATAGTCAACTCCTGCTTGTGGTATTTTATTGCGGCCTCGTACAGTCCTGCTGCGGAGTAAGCGTTCCCGATATTGCCATAGGCCCTGCCCATACCAGCGCGGTCATGCAGCTGTCGAGCTATCGTCAAGTGGGCCTGGTGCAACTTCAAAGCCGCGTCGTGTTCGCCAAGAAGTTGGTAGACTATTCCTAGGTTCGAGCAAGCTCTGCCTTCGCCCACCTTATCTCGTGCGGCCAGCGCCATCTCCAACTGCTTCTCGTGCCACTTCTTGGCCTGAATTGCATCTCCTGCGCAGCGTGCTGCATGTCCTAGCCCCGCGTATGCTCTCGCTTCGATGTTGCGGTCGCCCAGTTGCTGTGAAATCCGCAATACCTGCTCGTGAAAGGTTATCGCCTGGGCAAAGTTTCGCCGATAGTGGTGGCTGGAGCCCAGATTGCTGTATGCCCGAGCTTCCTCCACTTGATTGCCTAGCTTGCGAGCCAGTCGGAGGTGTTGGGTATGGCAGTCGACCGCGGAATCGAACTCTCCCATTGCGAGATAGACTGCTCCGACATTTCCGATTTCTCTTGCCTCTTGCAAGCGATCACCCATCTGCTTGACCAACTGAACGCATTGCTTGTGACTCGCCAGTGCGTTAGGGTAGTCACCGATCGCTGTGTAAACGTGGCCTAGTGAAGTTAAGGCTGCTGCAGCTGCCTGAGTGTCCTTGCACTTCATGGCGAGTACCAATTGATATCGATGGGCAGTCAAGGCCTCTTTGTACGACCCCTGACTGAAGTAGGCACTTCCGAGATTGCCGTGCGCTCGACATTCCCCCGCAGTATCACCCAAACTCTTGGCAACTGCTAGGTCCTGCTGCATATAGCCAATCGCCTTATCCAGTTGATTTAGAGCCCAATGTGCCGAGCTCAAGGCGCTGAACACAGAGCCTCGCAGTTTCAGCGAACAAGATCCGATCCGCAAGGCAGCCTCTAGTACCGTCACCGCCGAGTGATACTGTCCAGCCTGCAGGAGCTCCTGCCCCACCACAGAAATCACAACGAACGGGCTCTGATCCAGACTCATCGTTCGAAGCTGCTGAAAAGTCGGCTCCAGTGCATGCCGCAGCGGACTTTTGATGGACGCCTCAAATAGTCCCGCAAGCAGTTGCTTATTCTGTGCGTCCTGTGCCAAGCCGGCACTAAACGAGGCCAAGGCCTCACCATACCGTCCCAGGCACTGTAAGGCCACGCCCTGTCGAAAATACGCCTTCGGCCATTGAGGGCACAATTCTCGCGCTTTCGTTGCATCCTGCAGAGCCAGTGCGAATTGGCCCTGCTTCAGGCGGGCCGCAGAGCGATTACTGTACAGAATGTAGTTCCCCGGATCCAGCGAAAGTGCATCTGTATACAGGGCTACGGCCGTCACGAAGTCTCCGCTTTGGCAGGCCGCATTCGATTGACGTACCTTTTCAAGGAACAACGCCCGATTGGCAGCTGGCAGCTCCGGTGTACATTCGGGTTCATTCTGAAAGAGAAAAAAATCCGCAAGGTGCGTCTATTAGTTCGCAGTAATTAACGGGTAAATCTGTGGAAGAAGAAAATCTTAAATGTTGGAGGAGCAAGAATGGATTGATCATAATGCCAGGCAACCACCCGAATGGCAATCGCAATTACTCCATAATGCCAGAGATTTCAACACTCGCTTGCATACCACTGCAAGTCTCATCATCATCTGCATCACTATCGCCATCATCACCCGGTCACGTTCCGATCTTGTGAGCAGGCCAAATCAACTTTTCGATTGCCAACGAGAATAGAGGAGCCAGGGATATGGCATGAAACTTGGTTCAATGGAATGCAATCACTACACACTCATGTGAGTTCTGAGTATACGGTGTCGGGAAAAAATGGTGCGATGCGAAGAATTCATTTCATTAATCGTTTTTAATCGCTTACTGCGGATGAAGAGAAAAAGAAAACTAGGAGTTACTAAATGAATGGTGTACGCTGTACGGACTGGGAGGATGGCATATGTGCCGCACTTTTGTAACGGCCCGGTAAATCGTTCGTTCGGAGTGTCCTCGATTTGGTGCGCAAGTATTGATACATAGAAATTCGTATTGACAACAAAATGTCACGAAACTTCAACACATGAACACACCCTCAAAAAATATGAACAACTTCCGCTGCGGGAAAAGTTGTTGCCAGCGTTCATAGAATTTTATCCGTTAAATTTGAAATTATTCGTTACGTGTGGATAGTATTTTTTTTCAGGAATACATATACTTTTGCTTTAAATATTTATGAAAAATGATCAATGCAAAATGTTTGTAGGAAAATGAAAACATTTTGAGCAATTTTTCTTCAGTTATTTAAGAAAAAATTACACATGAAATATAAGTTAATGATATTCAAAAACCGATAATACACAACCTTGTTTGTCGTAATATGTTTCTTGTATATGAAACATCTCATTTAGATAGTTTAAGTAACCAAACAAATTATATTAATCGTCTTTTAAAAATGTATAATAACCAACCAATAGCATTCAGTTATCTTAAAATTTGGTATTCTCGAACTCTATCACATTCCCCCACGGTTGGCAGCATTGATCTTTTTTTTTTTTTGTATGTTTTTACATGTAACACGGATTCTAAATTGACAGTACACCGATAGGAAAACAATATGGCGAATTTGTAAAAAAATGAGGGGGGCAGTCAGAGGATTGTGAGTTGGGGGTCTCAGTATTGTATCTGCTGCCAGAATTTGGTTTACTTTAAGTGACCAAACCTTAAAAAAGTGTAGCCCAAAATCGTTGTCCAGAAAGAAGCCCAAAAAAATCGTCGAATTTTTTTGTTGTCTTCCCACTTAGCCATCTTATGTGGTATTCGATTGGGCTTCTTTAGATTCGATTTCAGATTTCGTGAGGCTAATCAAACATAATAATGTCACTTGCTCTTTTTTGTGTTGATATTCGTGCGATTCGAATATGTGTAGCCATCAACACTTTTCAAAGATTTTTCCATTCACTGGTTAAATTTTATATTAAAACATTCAAAACTTGCTTCCCGATTGGTTTCTAAATATTTATAAATAAATAATTTACAAAAATAGATTCACCCGGTGCAATGCCTTTCTTGGAAAAATCCACGAAATCCTAAAAAAACTAGTTGTCAAACTCAAACGCACTTGTATTGGTACATCTGAGAAAATATTTAGATTCGCAAATGTGCTCTGAAATCTGAAAAAGATGGATTTTTTTTTATACCAAACGATACCGAACATAAAAAGTGCTCTGAAAACGTCCAATCGAATACCACTACAACATTATTTATGCACACTGCGGATTTTAATTGACTTCTATTTTCTGCAATTTTTGACTTGTATCAAATCAAAAGGTTTGCAGAATAAATAATTGGTCATTGGCGTGCGTGCAAGTTAAACGTTGCTGCCAAGTTTTAAAAGTGTGTGCTCGAAAATATTTCTTTTTTTTTAGTTTTGTGAAGAAATATAACGAAAAAAACTAACTCCAAATTTGTAAAACATGTAAACCGAAATAGTGTTGAGCGCTCATTTTTTTACCCGACTGGACACAAGGAGGGTTATGTGTTTCCCGCGTATCCTATGTACGTTCCTACGTGATGCCCTGTAGCCCAAACGGCTTGATCGACTTTGAAGAGTGAGGTGTCATTAAATTGTCAAATAAAAAATAAAAAATAAAAAATATAAATTGAAAAAAAAAAACAATTGTCAAACAAAAAATGTCAGTGAGATCTTTTTACAGTCAGTCGAGGTTTTCTTTTTTTTTTAATTAATTACAATTATCATTTCTATCGTGTTTTCAGAAAAAAAAAATGGTAATATGGCAACACTGATTACGATTAGGTACCCATGTAAAACAAACCGAAAGTGCAAATGAATGAATGCCTGTTCATAGATTCTATACTACTCCCTATTCAGTTCGTTTTTTGGCTGTAAGTTTGTAGCTTCTAGTCATCAATTTGTTTGTTTAGTGACTTTTGAGTTTCACAAGAAATATTATACAAATACAGTTCTTAGCGTCCCATGCGAAAACTCCTGTTAAAATATGTTGCTTTTCTTGTTTTATGAATATGTATCCTGTTCGACATGCTGAAATCAAGAAATATGAAAATTGACAAAGTATACAACTATTTAGAGCTATCATTCCAAATCAATGTCAAAAACACTGACAAGGATCAAGATTTCAATCTTCCGCGACGCATCCTAATGATATTTGCATACGCCGTGCCGGCTATTACAATCCAATCCAGTATGGAAACCATGTAAGTGATCTGTTCAAGCATTTTGCAATGAGAAACTAAAGCTATGTTATGGTATAATCAGACGGGCAATTGAACCGTTCCAATGCGCATGCGCATGGAATCGAATTGGATCAAGTCGCGAACCGCTCCATGAGGTTATATGCATTCAAATTCAAATTAACATACCCTTCTACTTGGGTTTTGTTTATAAGTTCGTACATATGTATATCTTATTTCTGATCTGTCAATTTCTGATAATCACTCATGCGAAAATAGACGTTGACATCTCCCCGTACCGAATAGCAAATATGCGCATGAAGAGAGACAGAGGGGCGCAAGGCGCAAGTTGACATCGACACAACGATGTCGGCGGTGGTGGCTAAAACAGAACAACAAAACTCCGAAGAGGACAAGTCCTCAACATGCAGACCAGACTCGTGAAGATAATGATATTGAAGTTGCAGACGTTCAGCCGAAAGACCAACGACCAACCAAGTTAGAGTTCTGTATTCGCATGGCTCTTTGTAGTTGCTGCGGATATGTATATTTGCTTATTGTTGGCTAGCGATCGTTTTGACGTCACAGGCAGAGTAACGAAAGTTCGAAAGAGGCGAACGTTCTTAAACGGAAAGTGCTTAATTTTGTGAAAATTAATTACATTTAAACTCCACTCCAGAGACAATACTGAGACATCCTCTTCCCGCTGGCCCCCTCAATTTTTTTCTTCAAATTCGCCATTTTGTTTTCCTATCGGTGTTCTGTCAATGTAGATATCGTGTGACATGCAAAAACATACAAAAAATATAAAATCAATGCTGCCGACCGCTGACAAGCTTCAGGGAATGTGATGCATGTTAGAAATTGATTTATATTCATATGTAAAAGTTAAACCGAGTTCAGTAAGCTCTCTTAATTTTTCTTAATGTAACTTTGTGGGTCTTAATGAGTATCTCAACTCTTTCAACTGGGATACGAAATTTAAAAATCTAGGTTACTTGATATGTATAGTGACTTTATTTCTCTACGTAGGGCCGGCTTTTCCATGTTTGTTCCATGCTCTGTGAGAAAATGTAGATCCAACCCCCCTTGGTATAACAGACAACTCTTTGACTTAAGAAACTTAAAAAACAAAGCTTACAAGCAATTTAAAAAATAGGGAAACAGTGCAGATAAAATTATATTTGAGAAACTACGGAAGGATTTTACTTGCTTAAATACATTTTTGCGTAACATTTTCATTATCAAAGTTGAAAACAATTTGAAACGGGATTCGAAGTCGTTTTGGTCTTTTATAAATTAAAAAAATGCGCTGAAAATGTTTGCCTAAAGATATGTTTTATAAAAGCAATGTGTCCAATGTCGCTAAAGATTCCGTTCAACTATTTTCACAGTTCACAGGACAATGACGTTCGGATCTGCACGTGGAATGTTCGAACTCTGAACAGACCGCGTGCAGCCGAACAACTAGCGGAGGCCCTTGACTGCTCCAGAGCAGGCCATCCAGGAAGTACGGTTGGACGGGCCGGGCAAAAGAAGGATGAAAAACTGTGACATTTACTACGGTGACTGCTATAGGGAACAAAAGCAGCGTCTATTTGGATGCGGATTTGTTGTAAGCGGCAGACTTAGGCAAGAAGTCTTGAGCTTTCGACACGTAAGTGAACGCCTTACAACGATCCGCATAAAGGCTAAATTCGCCAACATCAGCCTAATATGCGCTCACGCCCCCACAGAAGAAAAAGACGATGCTACCAAAGAGTGTTTCTACGAGCTCCTCGACAAAACATATGAGCAATGTCCTTAGCATGACGTTAAAATCGTCTTGGGTGATTTTAACACCAAAATAGGAAAGGAGGACATCTTTGGTAGCACAATCGGAAAACATAGCCTACACGACACCACGTCTGGAAACGGACTTAGGCTGATTGATTTTGCTGCGGGACGTAATGTTACCATAGCTAGCTCACAGTTTCCTCACCTCAATATCCACAAAGGAACATGGCGGTCACCTGATCATCAAACCGTCAACCAAATTGATCACGTTGCGATCGACGCAAGGCACTCCTCCAGTATTCTAGATGTCCGAACTTTCCGAGCGGCCAACATAGACTCGGACCACTACCTTGTTGTAGCCAAGGTACGGATGCGGATATCCCAGACGCCACAATAACGAGAAAATACTGTGAGGAGGTTTAACGTTGGACGACTACAAACGCAACAAACCGCTAGAACCTTTGCCGATCGCGTATCCCTCAACCTCTCGAGAAGTCCTATGCTGCCAGCATCAAGTGCCGAAGACCAGTGGCGCCGATGCCAAGAAGCCATCAAAAAAGCCGCAGCTGATGTGCTCGGTCTCACCAGCCCCGGCGGCAAGCACATGCAGCAAAACAAAGTGCCTACGAAGCGTCGCTGCACAGACGGACGAGAACAGCTCGTCAGCTCTACGAGCAAAAAAGGGGGGAAGAACATCGGCTTCTCCGGAGAAAAAAGAAAGAGCATGAGTAGCACGCGATCGAGGATATAGAGAGGTGTTACTCCAGGAACAATGTTCGGAAGTTTTACCAAACGGTAAAAAGAACGTGTCATGCCAACAAGACCCGAACGGAGACCTGTAGAGACGAACAAGGAACCTTGTAGTAGAGTCACAGTCGGTGCTGAGGACATCGAAAAACCATTTCTGCAGACTGCTAAACGGCGAAGACGACACAAACTCCGCTGTCAGGCAGAACGAGCCATTCAACCTGGACGATGAAAGCCAAGATTTCCGTCCACCTGACCAAAATGAAGTGAGGATAGCAATATCTAAGCTTAAGTCCAACAAGGCTGCTGGACCGGACGGCTTAACTGCCGAGCTGTTTAAAGCAGCGGGAGATGACCTGGTAGAGAGCATACACCAACTCGTCTCCAAGATTTGGTCAGACGAAAGTATGCCTGATGAATGGAACCTCAGCATCGTTTGCCCGATCCACAAGAAAGGAGACTCTCTAAACTGCGCTAACTATAGAGGCATCAGTCTCCTGAACACTGCGTATAAGATCATGTCTGCTATACTGTGTGAACGCCTGAAACCATTCGTCAACGATCTGATAGGTCCCTATCAGTGCGGTTTTAGGCCCGGTAAGTCCACGACCGATCAAATATTCACACTACGGCAGATCCTGGAGAAAACCCAAGAAGTCCAGATCGATACTCACCATCTTTTTATCGATTTTAAGGCCGCATATGACAGCATTTATAGTGACGAGCTATATAGAGCCATGTCTAGTTTTGGCATCCCTGCCAAACTTGTCAGATTGTGCAGAATGACGATGGAGAACGCTCGCTGCTCCGTAAAGGTCGGAAACAATTTCACCGAGACCTTTGATGTCAAAAAAGGATTTAGACAAGGCGACGCACTGTCATGTGACTTCTTCAACACCATTCTTGAGAAAATTGTGCGAAACTCACAAGCCAACACCAGAGGCACAATTTTCCATAAGTCTGTGCAACTACTTGCATACGCTGACGACATTGACATTGTTGGCAGAACACGCGAGCTGTTACTGGAGCGTTTGCTAGTATTAGTACAGAAGCGGTAAAAATGGGTTTAGTGGTGAATGAGGGTAAAACAAAATATATGCTGTCAACAAGAAAGGACACACAACATCGACGAATCGGAAAGAACGTCACGATAGACAGCTATAACTTTGAGGTAGTTAGGGACTTTGTCTACGTCGGCTCCGCTATAAACTCTAATAATGACATCACATCAGAAATCAAGCGAAGAATCACACTTGCCAACCGCTGTTTCTTTGGCCTAAGACGGCAATTGATTAGTAAGGCCTTGTCAAGAAGCACTAAGGAGATTCTATATAAGACTCTCATCATCCCTGTCCTGTTCTATGGCGCAGAAGCATGGACCCTAGCAAAAACGGAGGATTTGGAGGAGAAGAAGTAACAGCGAACTCTACGAGCTGTACAGCGACATCGACCTGGTCAGTAAAGTACGCATTAGTCGTCTAAGATGGTTAGGACATGTAGAGCGAATGGACACCAACGCTCCGGCCCGGAGAATCTTCGATTCCAACCCGGAGGGACAACGCAGTAGAGGAAGACCTCGCCTTAGGTGGCGCGCTCAAGTGGAAGGGGACCTCAACCAACTTGGTGTGCGCAACTGGAGGCAGTTAGCCAAAGATCGCGCTAACTGGAGAGGCGTATTGGTTGAGGCCCAGGTCCACCCCGGACTGTAGCGCCACCTTAAGTAAGTAAGTACCTATTCATAACCAAAAATACTATCCAGACGTAGCAAATAATTTCAAATTTAACGGATAAAATTCTATGAACGCTGGCAGCAACTTTGCCGCCGGCGGAAGTGGTACACGCAAGGTGCGAATGTGTTGGTGAGTTAAGTTACGTGACAGTTGTCCATACGAATTTATATGTAACAATACCTACTAACGTGCTTAGCGTGTACCATCCCATAAAAATATAACTTGTAGGCAAGTAACGGAAAATCGGCCGAAGTTGGGGGTCTCAGTATTGTCTCTGGTTCATATGTCAAATATCATATATCGGTCAAATATTACTGATGAAAAGTGACACAAATCAGCAGCGTTTTTACAGCAGAAGTTGGCCTTGTTTAAATTTGTAGTAGGTACGCAAAATTGTTTCTTTCTTTTCACTTTATTAACAAAAGTAATTTACCATATTTCTTGTACGATGCAACGTGTTCCTTCTTATTTCAAAAAGTCACCCAGAAGCAAGAGAGAAGATGAAAAACTGAAGATGGCCACCACTTACCCACTTGAAGTTAGTAACGATCAGCGTTACCAAATCAGTGCTTTCAGCGTTAATTTTAGTGCCCAAAATTCAGTTTTAGTGCCGAAAAAGTAGATTTAGCACTTAAGCGTTTTCTTAGTGCTTTAAAGAATATTTTAGTGTTTTTTTAACGCTGCACACCGCCTTTCTTCTCTTTGAATGCAGCCATCATTTGATACAAGTTCATTTCTCTTGAAATGTAATGCGTTCTTCTTGCCTTTTCGCTAATTTTTATTGATCTCGCAAAACTATTTAATCGTGATGGTGAAAAGCTACAAAGGAGAATGGAGAAACCTATAGCAAGTTTGAAGTGGGATTCAAAAACTACAAAATATTTATGGCTAGAAAGTCATAGTCAGACATAGTTTAAGGGATTCAGTAGGTGAAAAGCCTTTCCAAAATATTTGCAAATTGGCCTTAAAATTGCTATATTTGCCAGACTCAAATAAAGATGTGGAAAAGGTTTTCAGCCAAATAAGTTTAATACAAAAAAAAACTAAGAAATAATAATAAGAATTCTTGAAAATGTTATTTCCAAAATCGGTACTTTGCACGCATCACAATGGCAATTTAAAAAAAAAAAAAAATTGTACCAATACCTACCTATTATAAGTTCTATTAGGTTTTATTGTTGTTGTTTTTTTACTTTTATTTTTGTTATCTACTTTGGAGCTGTTTGAAAAAAAAAGACAGTTTTGGTGCCCAAGAGGTCAAAATTAACGCTGACAATTTTAAAAACGGTGCTCGAACGCCAGAATGACTTGGCAACGCTGGAACGATTGCGCATTTGGTTAACATTATGCTAATTAAAGTTAAGTAACGAAAGAGGACTCGCATTTTGTTTTTCTATTTCTAAGTGCTATCGGATTCGAGGCTCGCGGTTGGTTACCAGCGACCAAATAAAATCTATCATGCTCGAACTGTCCATCAGATTAATTTGAAATTGTTGATCAAAATGAAACATTTTGTGTTTCGATCTGTCAAAATGTAGCTGACAAAAATGTATAAATTGCAATCACTAGGTACACGAGCTTCTATATTTCAAATAAACTTCTACAGAGGCAATACGGCTAAGCTAAAATGCGCTGCTATCGTGGAAGGATGTGTGTGATCTTATAAGGGATAATAAATTGGGATATTTTTCTTGTATGTGATTTTGTTGGAAATGGCCTTACAACTTCGTTACCCATTTTTCATGAGCTTAAAATTAAACAACATCAATTGTGAATATCAGACTTCAGTCAGCAGGTGTAAGGTTGATTGTCTTAAGTTCATTAAACAATCGAATTGAGTCTTCTTAGCTATTGTACTACTTTTAATTACCTATTCACTCTGCACATCACTGCGGCTATGTTATTTTCCTGAGAAATGGTTTCAGACTGACAAACAAATACCATCGTGATGACCCCCAAAGGAACCTTTTCGCCATCTAAACGGCCATTTAGCTCCGAAATTGGTGGCCTCTCGAAATGGTAAACGACAATGAATAACCTTTTTTTCTCCTTCAGTTTGAATTTTTACTTAAACTAAGTCGAAATTCAAATTCAGAGAGAGAGAAGGAGCAGCTCTTAAAGTGGCACAGAAAAGAATGAGAATCACGACCAAATTCTGAGTGCTTCATGCAGCGATTCCTATCAAATGCGCGGCACAAGGAATTCTGCACGATCGCCCTGATCTGTGAGTGGTGGTGCTGCTCCAACTAACTACTGATGGTAAAACAATTCTAATTATTTTTAATTTTCAATTCGATTCGCCCTCGCCAGAAAAAGAGAAATAAATATATTTCATTTATTTGTGTGTTTGCTTAGTTCCGATTCCTAAGAGGAGAGGTACTGATTCGAACGTTCTGATCTGGTGACGCTGACGGTTTGTATTGTGACAGAATTACTGTGCGATTGGATGGCACCGATTGTATTTTGCTTGCTTTTACTTCGTTGTCGTCGTCGTTGCGCTTTTTGTTCGCTTAATGTAGTCATTTCGTGGTTGGTAATCTGATTAATTAGTGATTAAAATGAAATTTCATTCCATTTCCATTAATTCGGAGAATGGATATGTGAAGCCAATAGGTGGTGTGAAAGAAGAGTTGAGCAGCGAACCCGATAGAATCAATTGATTGGGATACCATGGAACTGTGCCCTATAGCTTTTCCTGCATGGGCTTGATTAGTGCAGTAACACTTCCCATACTTTACTGTGGGGTTGTATAACATGTACAGGGTGCGCCAGAGAAACTTACTTATTTGAAAGGTCAATAAAAACAAAAGTACTTCAATTATTGTTTTAATTTTTTATTTTTATTTGAGAATACAATATCCCATTTTTTTTTTCATACAGTCTTGAAAATGACATCGGGTAAATGGCGACCCCCATTGCGTATACACTGATGAAGTCGATTTTTGACATGCATTTTGACGGGCAACAAAATCGCGTTCATTTAATTCTTGCACAACAGCCAATTTATAGGGATGAAAGTGAAGGTCTTCATGGAGAATTCGTCGAACAGTGGTTTCAGAAATTCCCATAGCAGCTGCGTGTTTGCGAGCCGAACGCCGGGGAGAACGCACAACTGACTGCCTCACTCTTTCGACATTTTCCGGAGTTCTGATGGTCCGTTGAAGTCCATTTCTGGGTTTAGCGATACTTCCACACTCCCGAAATGAGTTAACCCACGACAGAATCGAATTACGGCCAGGAACGAGTCTGTGAGGAGGAATTTCAAAGCGAGCGCGGAAGGCACGTTGCGTAGCAACAATTGAGCGACCGGTAGAAAAGAAGGTCTCGACTGCGAAGGCACGCTGCTCTCTAGACCAGAGCATGATGGCAACTGACTGGTAGGAGCAACAAATGTGGGAACTTCCCCCTCCAGATGCGCCCCCTCTCGCCCCTCTACCCGCCCAACTCATCGCGCGGGAATTTTTTCAAATAAGTAAGTTTCTCTGCCGCACCCTGTACATGTACATAGTATAACAACGAGGCTATTAAGCGAGAACGTATATCCTTTAAGAATCTGGTGGAGATAACTTGAAGCAAGAGGGTATTTGATTCTTCTGCTTTCTGTAATAAGAGATAGGTTAAATCCTGTCAAACCTAATATATGATAATTTAAAAATGATATAGAACACATAAAAATAATATGATTACTAGTTATTACATTTGAGAATGCTCTGCAACAGCCTAGGGCGTAGGTGTTTTTATTGGTGAAATAGATCGGCAAATCATTGTAGATGCGATTGGATCGTCAATCAATGTTTCCAAATTGGGGGTTTTCCCACAGATTTGGGGATTTTTTTTTTTGGTCGGCGGGAAACATAACGTAACGATAAGAAGTTGGGTGTTTTTTTTTTTTTTAAGTGGCCAAATCTGTTTTTTTTTTATCTGGGGAGAAGTATTTTGACCTTTTTTGACCGTCTGGCAACGCTGCCGCCATATTTGGTATGCACATTTCATTCTAAGTAAAGTTTTCAGTTTATTTGTAATAAAATAATAATAATGTGTTAGGTATTAAATTAATTTTAAAGAATTTTAGATTCGATCACAAAAAAGAGGACAATTTTGTTAGTAAAAATACAGTCGCAAATTGTTAAAGCAAATTATTATTATCAACGTTTTTAGGTTTAATAAATGTAATTGATTTGGTCTTTTGAAATCAATACAAGCTGGAGCTAGGCTTTATAAGAATTGAGAAAGTACTTGCATATTTTTTTTATCGTAGAAGGGTGGTCTTTCGGAGAAAAAGAGGACATTTGGAGGTCAGTTTAGTAAAAAGGGGACAATGTTTTGTATTACTTAGTAAAAAAATAGGACGAATGGTCACCGTAGGCATACATGTAGCTGATCAAGACCAAATCTTCAAAACTAGTTGGTGCTCTACGAAGTCGTCTCTGGTCTCCAGCTGCTTTCAATATCTCGACAGGAATACCTACCTGTTTAGATGTAATACTATTTTGTTTCCTTACCTCGTGTTGATCAAATGGACGGTTTGTAAAAGTTTTACGTTCTGCATAACAGCGGAATACTGGTCTTCATCTATGTACACTCTACAGTCTACTGTCTACAGAAATAGCATTTCAATATTCTCAGCGACTAATACAAGTTCTCTTTCGTCATTTGTTTTGGAATAGATGACATTGGACATTCTCCTTTTCTAGTCTGTTGCGAATTTCCCCTAATGTGATTCTGACGTCATTGCTTTTAAGTCTTTCATTGAGCAGCAGGTTCGTCGTCGTTGGCGAAATATCACTAATGTGCCGAACAAGGCCATCCCAATTAAGTACCTACATTCATCGCAGGAACTCACTCCACTAAATAATCACTGTCCCATTCACATTTCAGTACTCCCGAAATTTTGAGCGATATTTCTTTATTTTCTAGTAACACACTTTAGCTTTACTCAATCATGGAACACCATAAATTTTGGCCGTTCACGTTTGTTCTTCGTTATTCTTCAGCAATCCCAGTCCTCTATCAGTGCATAAATACTCTCACCCCGCATCCTATCAATTCCCAATGTTCATTCAAAATAATTAAATTTTCTCTCGGGAATTGAACGGAGCATACCTCGCTCGACTGCAGGTATGCTTTTACAATTTTGGATCGTGATCTAGATGGAGGCACTTCATCAAAGAAATACCATTACCGACTTCTATGCCGCATATATACAGATGCGCCTCTCTACATTGGAATTATAAAACAAAATCACAGACAGTCTATACAGGCACAATCCCCAGAGGGATAGGGCAGCGGCTCAAATCACCACAAGACGAAAACGAAGGTGTACACCGAAGCATAATGAGATTCATTTATGTGTTCTAGCCGCCTAATAAATACAACCACTAAGGAAGAAGTACTTGTACTTCTTCGGATAGCCCAGTTTTCGTTTATGACGCGAGGGGAAGCGAAAATGGTTTCGCTTCCAGCCAAGGGTCAAACCCACAGTTCCAAGGTCACTTTAAATGGCGGGCAAGACCAAGTGGCCGGCTGTCCGTGCGTGGCCCAAAATGTAGGATCTACTTCAATGCACTCGTCATTGGTTGCAGTGGCTAGCATTTTCCACATCCACGTTGTATTTGTCAAGAGAGTTAAAGAATTTCCCATAGATGTAAAAATCCACAGCAATTATTTTTTTCTATGGTCACAGCCGCATACAATAGCGAGCCGCAAGTGTGGATGCTTTGTTTTAAAAGAACTTCTTCTCGGGCTTACATCTTACCATCTGCCAAGAGACCCAACCGATTCATGTGTTTGGGGGCAAATTTCATTGGATGATGGTCGCTTGTTGTTTTCGTTATTTTTTTTTTATATAGGCTTAACTCGGGGCAGTAAACTGAAAGTTGTACATGACTTTTGAATGCCTCTCGGCGCCTTTTCAGTAGACTCACACACACACATGTGCGAGAGGAATAAAAAACTCTTTGCGCTGTATGCGCGCGAGAAGTAACAAAGTGAGGTGTACATGACAGCGGGACATGATGAAAGGATTCCGGCTGAGTTTAGGTGTTTTGCTTTCGGATTGCATTTGGCTATTTTAAGATAAGTTTGCTATTTTTTTTAAATGACTTTTACTACTGGTCTGTGAAAAGTAAGTATCTACGTTTTGGGGTGATACTTTATGTCCTTTTCTATTGGGAGTCAGAGAAATTTTGTAAATTTCGATTTCTGAGCGAGGTTTGAACCTACTTACACTAACACCAAAACCAGAGGTAAGAGAGACTGAGTTATTTGCCCACAAGGCCACAAGCTAAATTTTACGCTCCCAAAAAGTTTAGGCGCGCTAGTATTGTTGCATGGAAATTCGTATTGACAAATGTCAAAAATCCTCTCCACCAACACATTCGCACCTAATCTTTTTACCTTTCACTGTGGGCAAAGCAAAACGGATAGGAATTGGCATACACGGATAGGACAACAAAATGGCGGATTCCTAGCAAAAATTGAGGGGGCCAGCGGCAAGAGGATTGTGAGTTGGGGGCTCAGTATGATTTGTTTATGACCAAAACATTTGACATTTCTCTAACTTAAGGTGTGTTATGTATAGGGATCGGATTTCCATGCAAATGCATGTTTTTTTATGAACACCTTGGATGCAAGGCAACTTATTATGTATACGCATCATGAAATTTCCTTTAAAATTACATTTAACCATTGTGCATATTTTTGCATATTTTGCAATTTTTGTGCATATTTTACTATATTTGCATATTTTGCATATTTTTTTATAATACTAATTCATATTTTTGGAGCATATTGTTAAAAAATTTAACTAGACAGTAAAAATAAAGGGTTTTTCAATTAGAGGTGTTATTTTGGTATTCAAAGAAAAATGCCTAATTTCAATGCGTTGTTGAAGCGTGTATCGTTCCGTTTTTAGTAATGGCGTAGTTTCTACTTGTCAAATGTCAAAGAATAAAAGCTTCAAAAGTGACAACTACCGAAATAGCGGGTTCAAAATAACACCTCTTATTGGAAAACCCTTTATATCCCCTTTATGTCAGTGCAAACGAAGCTTAAAACTATTCAGCGGTACTAATAATCATTTTTAGTGTCCAGACTAAATTTTTCCAACTCACAATGGTGTAATTTCCCCTACAAAATTGCATATTGTGACCTAAAAAATGTTTAGTGTGAAGGTTAAAAATGATTATTAGTAAGGCCGATTATCTTTTTCTGTTGTTCATTTCACAATCTTGTACGATATTCCAACCCCACATTATAATGCACTATATAAAAAATTTCATGATCTATGCAAATAAAACTTTTCAAAATGAATTAAGGAATTAAGGAATTTATTTTGAATTATTTATTTTTATTAAACAAAGGAAGATGTTTATGTTTACGTTAACTGTTTTTTTTTTTTTTTTTATTAAATGTTGATCTCGTTTTAAGTTATTATTTTATTAAATAATAAAAATAAAAAAATTTAACGTATTCTTATAGACTGAAGAAAATGTGTTTTTAAACTGAACCGAAATTAAGTTTAACTAATTTTAAGTGCATATTTAAAATGCATATTTTGCATTTTTAAGCGCATTACGTAGTCGGGTGATATGGACCCTGGGAGATATGACACCCTCTCAATATTTCTTATTTAGCGGTTTTATTTTAAAACAAGGACATCAGTATATCATTTAGTTTTACGTAAGTTCCTGAAGTGTGTAGTCGCGACTAATATGAAAAAAAAAAATTACGAGTAAATTCAAACAAAAAATTGTTGTGTGCATGAGTGAAAGAAGTGTAGACAGAAAAGTATTCGGTTTTCGGTGCCCCTGTCCAGTATTCATTGTTCCCAAAAAAAAATGTAAAGCCTATCGTGTGTGCTTATTTCCATTTACCATTTGCATGTACGCTTTTATTCATGTTTTTTTGTGAAAAGAAAAAAAAATACAACATCATTTGGGGGATATGACACCCCCATCCCCCAAGTTCGATATATGCGGCGCCAGATCCATTTGTCTCGCTATTAGTTTTATATTGTAAATTTCAGAACTTTTTTTTTTAGAAATGGCTACTATTTTTACATTGTTTACTCGTGTATACATCTCTTTTAAATACTTGTAGCGAGTGTGGGAAAAAAACTCCAAGAGAACTAAACACACCCACCTATGGGTGCCAAGTCACCCTCTAGTTTTTTAATGAACTTTTTTTTTAACGTTTACGCTTTTAAAAATTTGTGTATGCTTCAAACTTTGAGTTACATTTATGTTTCTATTTTTCTGTTTTAAAATTACACAAAGAGTTAACATATTTATGTTTTAATTTAAAATATGCTTTATTTTTTTAGTTGTAATGAAAAAAAATGGTTAACGTTTTTAGACGACAAGTATTGTAAAAAATCAAAGGAAAACAAAAGGTTTGTTTGACGTGAGCCCTAGTGCGCACTACTGCGCTGTGCCCTAAGCTGCCTCCAGTTAATTTGTCTGGACAAGAAAACAGTGCTGAATTTCGCTGTCATCTCACAAGCTGTCATTCATTTGTTGATATATCTGACTGCCAGACTTCAGGGCAACATATTTTGAGTTCGATATAGTAGTCGAATTTTCAGGGTTGTGCAGGGTTTTTGATAGGCATGAAAATTAGCTGACCCTTCTCAGTGCGCACTAGTGGGCACTAGTGCTAGCCACGTCAAACAAACCTAAAATTCCTTCTAGAGTGGCCTGCTTTTGATAAGGGTACATTTACATTAATAGTTATGTTTGTTTTTAATTTTTTCCATTTGGTTTCACATTATTATGATGGTGAACGAATTTTAACAAATTATTTTGAAATATCTACAGAAAACTCGCTAAAAAACAGCAATTTTTTTTTTTTGTATTAAGAAATAAATCGTCCAGTGTTCTGTTCTGAATTATACAGAAAGGAAGGCAATTGCAAAGAACTAAATAACAGCCTCGCATATCCATAAGCAAATGCTAACTCTACATCCATAAACGTCTGGACAAGACGCTACAGTATGCGATGCAGTATGTGTTTCCGTCCATACACTACTGTTGCTCCTTTTATATCAATAAATTGATTCAGTGAGAAATCGTGAAGCCGCCTTTAGTAACAGTTTACAATAGCACTTCCTTGGTGGCTACCTATAGTAGGTGTCCGTCGTGCGAAAATATTCAAAGTCATGACTTTGCGGTTTTGCATTTTCGGAAGAGGAAAACAAAAAACAAGCAATATTTCAATTGTTTAGTGGACTTAAAGTCAGATAGAGGAGTCCGATTTCACAAAGAGATCCACTTTGCAGGTTCCATTTGTTAGCAGTTGAGCAAGTCAAAGTCGGGAGACTCGATTTGATGCTGTCTATACAAAACACCTTATTGTGTTGTCGCTTCTCGCTTTAAGGATATATGGTAATTTATTTATTTATTTAATAGAAGGAAATGTGTACGTTTTGTTTGGGAATAATGATATGGAAAAAAAGTGAATTGCACTAGAATATATTTCTTCGCGTTCTAGTTTGTGTTCAAAAGTCCTAAAACATGACCATTATACCCTATTCACACCGGACCGAAAACCGTTTTTTCGTCGAAAACTCGAAGATGCATTTACACCAAACACCAGCTAGTTTTCGTTTGACGTTACGTGACGTGCGGTTACAAATTTCGATCGCATTAATTAAAAAATAAAATTCAGAGCATTTAAAAATTATTATTTATCAATAAGTGTGGAAAATGATTTTAAGTTGTGAGTTGTGTCATTTATTCGGGCAGCTGTTCTGGTGAATTTGCTGAATATTGCAAAAGGTGTGTTTGTTACAACAACAAAACGATTAGAAGTCGTTTTTGTGGCGTTTTCGTGAATTTTCCGTAAATTTCGTCAATGTATTTGTAAATTTGTCAAATCGAACAAACCTCTTTACAAATTTCGCACATCATTTAATGACTTTTCAGCTTGCTGAAGAAAAAACAGCTGTCAACAAATCAATCATTTCAAGTTATTATAAAATTATAAATAGGTATAGAACGAAAAAGTTATAAACAAAGCCGAGTCAGCAATAAATTTAGCATGTCTGAAATAGCTAAATATTTCAGACATAAATTCATGTCTACATTAATATAGCTGAAAAAAATTATTTCTTTAATTTCGTTTCTTTTGTTTGCAGCTTTCATACTTTGAAACTGGAACAAGAGCAAAGTACGAACATTTTTTACGAAAATTCCCGGTTGGAGTGAGTGCGTACACACCAACCTTATTAATGTAGAGACGTAAAAAAAAATGCATTAGAGATGTATTCAATTTACATATTTCAGCTGCTGTCATTTTTGACATTTCAATATCCTTTGAAAATAAATTCGTTTGAAAATTTGTGGTTACTTTCAATTGCTACCTCTTTCGTAATACCTACACTTTTTGTCTCTTTTACTCGCAGCTGACTTTTCAACATCTTTTAATGTGATAAAAATGAGGAAAAAATTTGAGAAAAAGGAAGTGTCATATGGGCTTTAGGTTCAACCACTTCTGATTTATAAACAGAAAAAAAGATCAGTAATCAATTCTGACATGTTGAAGTTTCAGTGCGAACGCGAAATTCGTGAAAATGTTGAATTTATGTGCGGTCTCCGGTCTGCGGCTTAGGAACTTATCACTATAAGATTACACGTGTTAAACTATAAGATTACACGTGTCATTTTTCGTGGGAAATTTTGACATGCTGACGTTACAAAAATTCGCTATTTCTATTGTCACTCGTGTATTTTACGTGAGAGTACGCTGCGACAGCCAGCGTGACTATTCGCTTGACAGGCGATCACACGTAGTGAGACATTTACGACATGTCTTTACTTCATAATGACGTCGGCATGTCAAAATTTGCCACAAAAATGGAACGTGTAATCTTAGCTCAACTGTAGTGACCCTCTCTGGGGTAGATTTAACAAAAGACTGCAGTTTGTTGTGGTGCTGATAAGCAGTGATTTAAACTCCCGTCAAAGTTTAGAGTTTCCTCTATCACAGTTTCATGTCTCTAAAGGGATAACTTTATTCACCAATTTATAAAATCAGAGCGCTAGTGTTGGCAGCACTTGTACCATCGATCCGGTACTCAGATTGATTGTTGATGGCGGTCGATGGAATTCGCTGGAATACTACTTCCCTTCTGTTTCCTTTTTCGCTGATGGTCCCTTCACTGGTGTACCATCGGTTGTTTCAAATCGATCAACAGGTGGAAATTGAAGGTGTTCATGTGATTATGTGTAATTTAATCTTTTGGAAGCCGCATTAAATGCTCGCGCAACATCCCATCGAACTTGAGGAGTGTGTGTTTATTCATCTATGCATGTGCCTGTATAAAGGTGCTCGCACCAGATTGATTTAATCTTTTGATCCATTTATTTCAGTGCAACGTGAGATGAGAATTGCATCGTTCTTGCGCACATAAATTTAGCCGAGTTCGTGTAGATGCGATTTGTATCATAATGCAGACAGATTTAGATGCAATCATTGGTTCAAGTGGTTAATTGCCAGTTCGGAGGAATAATGGTTGCTTTGTGCAAGCAGCACACAGGAATTTTTAAAGCAACAATGTCGTTCGTACAACAAAAGCACTGTGGATAAGATTGCCCATCGATTTGCAGAAAGGTTGGGCCAAGTGAAATTGTTGCGAGATTTCGCCTGCAGCACGGATTGCACTTGCTGCATTGTCAAGGTTGAACTTGTTGCTTGTTGAGAGAATTTTATAAAAAGCATGTAGGTAGCTGTTTTATTTGTGGTGCTATTTAAGGGTGATGTTATAGAAATAGATTCTACAAGACGCCTGATTCGGATTTTTCTAATCAGTTCGCTGTTACTCATCAATCTCTTGCGGCAGAAACTTACGTAAAACTCCTTAAGACGTTTAAATTCAAATTTATCAAGGATGATCTAATTATTTGAGTATGTGGTTAATATCTAATGAATACACTCTTCTGATGAGCATAGTGGGATTCGTACGGGATACCTGATTTTTTTTTAATTTCCGATTTGTTTGTACCTACTAGGGGTTTCTTTGACTTTTTTGCCAATATTAACTTTTTGCTTTTTGACATAATTTAGAGAAGAGCAACTAATTATTTGAGTATATGGGATGATAGCCAAGAAATACCCTCTACTTTTGAGATATGTGGCATAGTGGGATTCGAAAGAAATATATGACTTTTAAGCTTTTTCAAATTTTTATTTTGGTACTATTAGATTACTTATTTGGTCGTAAAATTAACTTTTTACTTTTAAAAACATTTAGAGAAGAACGACGAAGTATTTTCTGCTATGAATTGATGGCTAATAAATACGTGCTTATTTTGATCTTTGTGGCTTAGTTGTATTCGAACGATAACTATTTTTCAAAATGTTGGTTTTTGGTAGGTCTATCGCACATTTGTTCCCCCTTTTAGAGAAGAGCGACAAAATATTTGATTGGATCAAGTAGTAGCCCACAAATATACGCTTCTTTTAAGATATGTGGCGCAGTAATATTCGTATGGGTTAATTCTTTATGAATTTTTTCCTAATTGTCTTGCTTTTCCTTGAAAAACAAAAGGTCTATCGCACATTTGTTCCCCCTTTTAGAGAAGAGCGACAAAATATTTGATTGGATCAAGCAGTAGCCCACAAATATACGCTTCTTTTAAGATATGTGGCGCAGTAACATTCGTATGGGTTAATTATTTATGAATTTTTTCCTAATTTTCTTGCTTTTCCTTGAAAAACAAAAGAGTTTTATAGCGAACTGACCGTTACAATAAAATTTAAATTTGAAATTGTGTGCGAACGCCAGGTCCAATTAAAAAAAAATTACATCTGCCCACAGCAATTAAATCGGTAATAGGTATGCGCAGAAAAAATTCTTCAAAAATCAATGTGGCGGACCCATCTTTACCGGTAAGCTAGGTCCGCAACAAAATCTCCCACTTCGCGAAGAGTATCTAAATCAGGAATAGAGCAATTAAATAGCAACTAATTCCAATCTACTTTGTTTGGCAAAATTCCAATGTGGCGCACCCAGCTTTACACACGTATAATTCCGCCTCAGGTTTTGAAATCCAGTATGAGGAGAGGCTGGCTTCGACGAGAAAAACTTGTGCACTAAGCACAGATCTTTCAGTCTCTTAATACCTTTTAGCAAGTGCAGTACAAGACTGCAAACTCTGCAACAAGATTTTCTTGATTACATCTACGGGGTATTGTTAAGGTCTTATTACAATAATACACGTTATTTGTGTCCTTTGATACGAGGGTCTTATACTGTCTCTTTTTTTGTACACTATTTTGAATTATGTAGGATGAGTTTTCGTATATTAATTTGGACATTGATCTTATATATTTTCTTAAGGTGGGAGTTTTTGGACAGCATCGTATTTTTCAATGGTATATAGGCTCATACTGTGCTGTTATAGACGGATTGTTACACAGTGGTTACTCGCAGGTGTTAAAGGCTTAAAAACAATTGACTTAGAATGGCTCTTATAACACATCCGCATCCAAACGTTTAGATATGTATTAATTGCCAGAGGTTATTCTTCTTCTTCTTCTTTTTTATACCAGAATAGAATATCCTCGTCAAGATCAAACAGGATTTCATCGTTATCATCTTCGTCCTTACTCTCTCCATTATCTAAAAGAAGACATATCAATATTTCTTTTATCTTTTTCATCTTTTGTTTCTTCATACCTTCAATCCAATTAACATAATTTTGTCTGCATCATCTTCCAATAAACATTAAAGTATTTTTTTTTTTGCATTTTTGCATTTTTCGACATAATAAACAATTAAAGATTTCAGTCTCAGAAAAGTTTTTTTCAGAACAAATGTCAATTGTCAAAATGGATCTGTCAGTTTTGTTTCAGTTTTGCTAGATATGAGAAAAAGAGTGTTCACGATACGACAAAGTAAAAATAAAATTTCGCAGCTTTACTAAGTCTGTTACACCGAATCGTGAATACCCTAACTCAACATTTTAATCTATTGGGAGCTCTTTTAAATAGTCCACAACTTGCTCCTCTTCCGTCAATAATTTAATGATTGTATAGTAAGTTGACAGTTCGTATATGTTATTGACGTTGGAAAGGTGACGTTACTGAAAAATCTTGGTATAAGGTTCAGGGTGCATCTAGTCCATACCAATCTAGATGACTTAGAAAAATTACATTTTCGAATTACCTAACGAAATATTTTGAATTTTGACATCTTTAAAAAAAAATGTAGGCGCAGTAGCTTAGTGGTTAGTGTGTTGGACTACAATGCGAGGGATCGAGGTTCGAATCCCGCAAAAACCCAAATTCCAACTTAGGGTTTTTTTCACTGCGCCACCTCTCGCGAACGTCTGACAAACATCCGAGAGTATTACTGTCTTGAAAGAGCTTCTCAATTAGCCGTTTGGAGTCGGCGTAAAATTGTAGATCCCTTCCATTCGTTCCAAAAATGAAAACTCAACTGTTGCGCCAACTATTTATTTATTTATTTAAAAAAAAAATGAAATTTAGTTGTTTATCATATCAAAATATTTTCTGCTTACTTACGGCTTTGATGAAGAAATTAGACCATGAACAATGATTTGAAGTAAAATTGAAGTTCTGTCATGGTGACAGCATCGTTGCTTTTCCCTCTCCTAAACTCACTCACAAAAAGTACCTATGTCTATTTGTCAATTCACAGTGGAGACTCCAGCTCCACTTCACACGAAATTAAAGTTAATTTTCCAAATAATCGAAAAAAAACGTTCGTCAATTAGTTTTGAAAATATTTTAATATTATACAGTCTGCTAGTTTTCAGTTTGACAACTCACGTCTTTTCTAAGTAGGTACTATGTGTTAACAATAGAAAAATAATAATAAAACCATTCAAAAACATTTGAAATCGCCGGACCCTAATCATGTATCTTTTGAGACGACTCTCGTCTAAGCGATAAAACTCCAAAACTAGCAACCAGGTGCAAAAATTACGAGTTTAATAACTCATCTAGTTCATTATCCACAAATGTATTGAAAACTTAAGATAATCAACAAAAAATTGGCATGAACATTAATCTTATTTTGATCAACAAAATTTCAAAAAGTTAAACATTTCTTGTGATTAATATGAGGTATTTAGATAATTAGATGATTATGGTGAGAATTGGATCAGCTAAAAGTATATTGTTCCCAGCCAAAGAAGAACACTTTTTTTTCTTAAAAAGGATTTCATCCTTTCTCATATTCTTGGGTTAAAACACAGCGGAGGATATAAAATAGAATACAAAACCTTAAGGCTAGTACGCTGCTCAAGTGAAGTGAAATTTTCACTGCTCTCCAAAAAATGCTGTGAAATCGAAAGTGAAATTTTTTTTTGGAGATTTTCGTGGAGAAATTAATGCAGGGTGACTGAGTTGAACTTTTTTTTTTCTGGGAATTCCATAAGATTAAGGATAGCTATAGTTTAAAATAAACATATTTTTTCACTCTTATTTTACTTAAAATGAAAACAAATGGAGGAAAGAAATTGCGAATTTTGTTTTATTGTAGTTCATAGGTTCTAGAAGTGTTTAATTTTGGCAATAATATCTGATTTGTAAATAAGACCAGTGATTGTGTAACACATTTTAAGAATCAAGAGTGCATAGAGAGTAGGTATACCGCACCTTTTAAAAGATCCGGAAATTATATTGATGTGATTACTGAACCTCATTGTAGTAGAACATTCGAATACTGCTGTGTTCTTATTTGCAAAAGTTTCTTATGTGGTATTTGATTATGCTTCTTCAAATTTGCTCTCAGATTTCAGATTTCGTGTGGCTAATCGAACATAAGAATATCTCTTGCCCTTTTTTGTGTTGACATTCGTGCGATTGGAATATGTGTAGCCTTCAACACTTTTCAAAGCGTTTTCCATTCACTGGTTAAATTTTATATGCAAACATTCTAAATAAGCGTCCCGATTGATTTCTAAATATTTATACATAAGTAAATTACACAAATAAATTCACCCGATGCAATTACTTTCTTTGCTGTAGAGAAAAACAAACTGAAACGCACTTGTATTGGTAAATCTGAGAAAATATAGACTCGCAAAAGCGCGAAGATTTTTTTTTTTTTTTTTTTTTGTTCCAAACGCGCATAAAAAGTGCTCTGAGAGCTTCCAATCGAATGCCACAATAATATTTAAGGATTTACTATTAATTAAAGTAACTCTCATTCATTCATTAGTAATGAAAATGCATAAAAAGAGTATCGTATTCAATTTTATAACGCAATTGCAGCAGCCGCCGTGTCGCCTTTACAAAAGGGAACTGCGAGTTGCGAACAGATCATTTTTTGTAAGGCACTTAAAACACTTAATTGCCATTTTAGTATCCATAAACCATTTCATGTAATTGATCTGACCGCCGATTAAAAATCTGTATGGTTATCTTCAGCAAAACATTGTATAACAATTTACTGAGGCACCCTGCTCATCAAAAAGGTCTTCCATGCCACCAACTTTTTGTACACCTAACTTTATGGTTCTATATTTAATGCAAAAATGATAAAAGAAGTTCGAAAAATGCAGTACTCTCTTTAAGAAACATCTGAAATTGAAATTAATTTCTCAACCGTCGTCCTACGAATCATTTTTCACGCCGAAACGTCAAAAATTTAATGCGACGGACAATAAAAACCAAGTGAAATAGCTGTGGAGAGATTTTAGTATCGCCACCTACAGCTCAGTTTTTGAAGCGCAATTTTTCACTTGAGCTGCGTACTGCCAAGTGAAATTTCCATGTGGAAAGTTCATTTTGACATTTCGCGGTGAAAAATTTGTATGAAAAACTGGATTTCACTTGAGCAGCGTACTAGCCTTTAGGATGTACCTACTAAAAAATAAACACAACATCAATATTTAATGAATACAAGTATTAATATGTTAAATTTGTTTCAAAGTTGCAATTGCTTAGATAAAAAAAGAAGTTATTGTATGTTTTATTAGTATCTCTAACATTTATTTTGAAATTTAGTTTACTTATGCACTTCTTAATGCATTTCCGCAAATTACAACCAACTAAGCGTTGGTTATATGTGCTGTAAATAGAGAAACTTTGTGAACACGTCTATATTAAACAAGAAAGGCAACATAAAATGTTCTCCTTTAAGTGTGGTATGCACCTCTTCACAAACGAAATATCCCATACAAAAGTGACACAACGAAATCATGAACGAAAAATGGTGCCGTGACATAAGACCATGCGACATAAGGCCATATCTCGAAATATGGCCTTATGACACTTTCACAAAGCGACATAAGGCCATATTCGAACGTATGGTCTTATGTCGCTTTGCAAAAGCGTCATAAGGCCATATTGTTATGCGACATAGGGCCATATTTATTTTCTTCAACAGAAAGTTGATAGAATATTCTAGTTTTTACTATTCTTTTCTAAACTATGTTTCTATTAAATTTATGTTGAAGAAAATAATAGTAAGAAATTCGCCGCGAATTCCTTACTATTATTTTCTTCAACAGAAAGTTGATAGAATATTCTAGTTTTTACTATTCTTTTCTAAAATATGTTTCTAATAAATTTATGTTGAAGAAAATAATAGTAAGAAATTCGCCGCGAATTCCTTACTATTATTTTCTTCAACAGAAAGTTGATAGAATATTCTAGTTTTTACTATTCTTTTCTAAAATATGTTTCTAATAAATTTATGTTGAAGAAAATAATAGTAAGGAATTCGCGGCGAATTTCTTACTATTATTTTCTTCAACATAAATTTAATAGAAACATAGAAACATGTTGATGAAATACCTGTTTTGTGTGTTATTTGCTGTGAGAACACTCGTACCATTCTGCCCCAGCCATGTAACCATTTTAAATTATGTATAAATTGCTTTACATAGCTGTCGGGAAAATATACTAAGATTAATAATTCTATTCTTTGCCAAATTTGTCGACAAATTGTCAAAAATAGTACATCTACTTTTTGTTAAAATTAAGATTAGTTGAAATAAGTTTTTTTTTAAACTGAAATGATTGGTACATATAAATTATTAAATATTAAATATAAATACAAAATTAAAAGTCTTTATTTAATCTTTTGTCGCTTTGATTATCTACAGGTTGACTAATCAGAGCAGTAAAATAACTTGAAAGTGACATAAGGCCATAATGGCCTTATGACGCTTTTGCAAAGCGACATAAGACCATACGTTCGAATATGACCTTATGTCGCTTTGTGAAAGTGTCATAAGGCCATATTTCGAAATATGGCCTTATGTCGCATGGCCTTATGTCACGGCACCACGAAAAATTCCGCTCTCCTTTTCGTTTTGCAGTACCCAGTACGCAGCTGCTGCGAAATGATGGCGGAAAAGTGAGTAGTTGTAGTAGATTGCTTGGTACAATTCTCCACTCTCTTTTCACACACGTTTATTGTCCGGGAACCGGGACATTCTTTGCTTGCGGAAATTTGGCATTTGTGCTGCAGTGTTGCCAGCTTTCAAAAGAGGGTGGAGTCAAATTGAGAAATTTTGAAGCCGAAAATATTCAAACTCATATATGAAAATTAACCCTGCATATTTTTTTGTAATATTAATTAAAAAAAAAACAATACAAACTCGTAATTGAGAGACTTTTTTTAGTTTCCATTTTGCAAATGTAAACGAGTTTTTACATTAAACTACTTCGAAATGGGTTGGTATAAATGTGTGAAAATCAATTGCAGTGAATTTCCGGTGCAAGTGAAAAATATGTTTTTTTTTGCGGCCAACTCACAAAAGAAATCAAATTCGGATTTAATGTTCCATTTGGCAGTAGAAATCTGAAATCTCAGATCAAAATCTGAAATGACCAATAATCGAAAAAGACATAACTGTTTAGAAAGTTTTAGTTAATCGAAAAGAGTAACTACGTTCGCAATAGAATTATAAATTCCTAAGTGTCCCAAAAATCGCCAAACTTTAAATAAAGTGAATAGCGTAAATTACGATAAATCCGAAATGACAATTTTAAGGAGCCAAATTGGAAATAAATAGCCAGTGCTGGTAACACTGCTACTTGTGTATCAGCTGATGGAAATCTACACAAATTATTTTCCGCTGCCTTTTCGCAGACGTTTCGCTGTCCATTTGGAGACCACCGGAAAATTTCGTTTCAAAAGAGGTCCGTACAACGCTTTAGCGTTTAAAAGTAAACATTTAGGTACTTCCAAGTTATTGCTGGGGATGAATACCTAGTGTGAGTGTGAGTCCTCGAAATGTCAAGTAGAACGTAGTTCTGGTAATCGCATGCTGAAAATTCTAGGTACCTACTTTACTTTGCTTTTCTGAGTTCGAAGCTCTAAAAAACAGGCCTACTGTTCAGTGTTATTCAACTACAGAATTTCCAATCGTAGGTACTTTGATTGCGAACAAATATTGTACTAAATATACGAATTTGAAAACACTCACAAAGCCTAATAGAAATTTATTTTCATGAATATTTTCTGAAATTCACTCTTGCCTGGGTGAAACTTGAGTTTAACTTGCATGTTGATAACCTTTTTTTTGGAATAACCCCCAAGGTTTACATTACGGCAGCTCAACGTACTCAACATTTATTCTTTTTACATATATTGTTATAAATTCATTTACAAATTGTTTGTTATTGGAAAAGTGCCACACGGCCATAAATTATATGTATTCACAGATAGGAAATATAAGAGAACGCGAGAGCGGGCTTTCATAAAATAATTATCTTTCTAATAAAGTCTATATAATGATCATAACCTTGATTTTTATGTTTTTGTATTAATTTTACAGTTTTGTAAGTCTAAAAAAAACACAACTTATACGTTACCTCACAAAACTTGACATTTTTTGTTGTTGTTTGTTCATTAAAACTGCAAAGCTTTATTTCTTCCCAAAAGGTAATTAAATTCACCGGTAATATTTAACCTAGTCGCAAGGACGAAATTTTCCATAGTAAACTATCTATTGTGACCTGCAAAATATTTCAGGTGAACTCCTCAACTATTGGCCTTAAATTTGTTAAAAATATCTCGGAACCTTTGTGCATATTGGAATCTATCTACGTATATGTATGTAAGTCAAGTTCCCCGTCAGAATATGATTCTTCTACTCATCAATCCTGCGTACTTATGTAGTATTCGATTGGGCGCTCCCAGAGCACTTTTTTGCTCTCAGAGCAGTTTTTAGGTTCGTTTGGTACAAAAAAATCAATCTTTTTCAGATTTCAGATCACTTTTGTGAATCCAGATATTTTCTCATATTTACCAACACAAGTGCGTTTGAGTTTGACAACTGGTGGAGGGCGTTTAGGTTTTCAAGAATTTTTTCTACAGTAAAGAAAGGCATTGCATCGGGTGAATCTATTTTTGTAAATTGGTTATGTATAAATATTTAAAAATCAATCGAGACGCAAATTTCGAATGTTTTAATATAAAACTTAACCAGTGAATGGAAAACGCTTTGAAAAGTGTTGAAGGCTGCACATATTCGAATCGCACGAATATTATCACAAAAAGAGCAAGTGAGGTTTTTATGTTCGATTAGCTACACGAAATCTGAAATCTGAGAGCGAATCTGAAGAAGCCCAAACGAATACCAAACTACTTACTAACATAGATGGCGCTACAGTCCAGGGTGAACCTGGGTCTCAACCAATACGCCTCTCCAGTTAGCGCGATCTTTAGCTAACTGCCTCCAGTTGCGCACTCCAAGTTGGTTGAGGTCCCCTTCCACTTGTGCGCGCCATCTAAGGCGAGGTCTTCCTCTACTGCGTTGTCCCTCCGGGTTGGAGTCGAAGACTCTTCGGGCCGGAGCATTGGTGTCCATTCGCTCTACCATACTTCTCCGCCATAGAGTAGGACTGGGATGATGAGGGTCTTATATAGAGTCTCCTTAGTGTTTTTTGACAAGGCCTTACTTATCAGTTGCCGTCTTAGGCCAAAGAAACAGCGGTTGGCAAGTGTGATTCTTCGTTTGATTTCTGATGTGATGTCGTTGTCAGAATTTATAGCGGAGCCGAGGTAGACAAAGTCCCTAACTACCTCAAAATTACAGCTGTCTATCGTGACGTTCTGTCCGATTCGTCGATGTTGTGTGTCCCTTCTTGTTGACAGCATATATTTTCTTTTTGCCGCTTCTGTACTAATAGTTGCAAATGCACCAGTGACAGCTCGCTGTGTTTTGCCAATGATGTCAATGTCGTCCGCGTATGCAAGTATTTGCACAGACTTTTGGAAGATTGTGCCTCTGGTGTTGGCTTGCGAGTTTCGCACAATCTTCTCAAGAATGATGTTGAAAAAGTCACATGACAGCGCGTCACCTTGTCTTAATCCTTTTTTGACATCAAAGGTCTCGGTGAGATTGTTTCCGACCTTTATGGAGCAGCGAGCGTTCTCCATCTTAATTCTGCACAATCTGACAAGTTTGGCAGGGATGTGAAAAGTAGACATGGCTCTATATAGTTCGTCACTATAAATGCTGTCATATGCGGCCTTTAAATCGATAAACAGGTGGTGGGTATCGACTTGAACTTCTTGGGGTTTTTTTTCAGGATCTGCCGTAGTGTGAATATTTGGTCGGTTGAGAACTTACCGGGCCTAAAACCGCACTGATAGGGTCCAATCAGTTCGTTGACATAAGGTTTCAGGCGTTCGCACAGTACGGCAGATAGGATCTTATATGCGATGTTAAGGAGACTGATGCCTCTATAGTTGGCGCAGTTTAGAGGGTCTCCTTTCTTGTGGATCGGGCAAACAATGCTGAGGTTCAATTCATCAGGCATACTTTCCTCTAACCAAATTTTGGAGACGAGTTGGTGTATGCACTCTACCAAGTCATCTCCGTCTGCCTTGAAGAGCTCGGCAGGTAAGCCGTCTGGTCCAGCAGCCTTGTTGGACTTCAGCTTGGATATTGCTATCCTCACTTCATTTTGGTCAGGTGGACGGAAGTCTTGGCTTTCATCGCCCAGGTTTAATGCGGTTCATTCTGCCTGACAGGGGAATTTATGTCGTCTTCGCCGTTTAACAGTCTGCAGAAGCGGTTTTTCCATGTCCTCAGCACCGACTGTGTTTCCACTACAAGGTTTCCTTGTTCGTCTCTACAGGTATCTGCTCGGGTCTTTTTGCCTTGACACGTCCTTTTTACCTTTTGGTAAAACTTCCGAACATTGTTCCTGGTGTAACAACACCTCTCTATTTCCTCGATCGCGCGCTTCTCATGCTCTGAAGCCGATGCTCTTCTCTCCTTTTTTGCTCGTAGAGCTGACGAGCTGCTCTCGCCCTTCTATGCAGCGACGCTTCGTAGGCACTTTGTTTTGCTGCATGTGCTTGCCGGCACTCTTCGTCAAACCAGGGGTTTCGTGGTGGTGGTCGGGTGAAACCCAGCACATCAGTTGCGGCGTTCCTGATGGCTTCTTGGCATCTATGCCACTGGTCTTCAGCGCTTGATGCTGGCTGCATCATCAATCCAACTAAACCGAAATAATATTTTTATTGAGATTGATATTGAAAGTGCATTGGTTAGGGTACTCCATAGTTAATAATATTTGTTAACTTCAAACTGACATTATTGTTTAAGACCTGATTTGAGATGTACCGATTATCGATATCTCAAGTAGTTATCGGAAAACTCTTTGTCCACCTTTTGTTCCGCTCAGTTTCGCAAGTTGTCATCGATGCCTTTAAAGTGCATTCTAGGGTACAATAAGTGCAAACAAACCATAAGCTATCATGTATGAAGGTGCAAACAGGTCCATGGTGTTAACAAATATCACTGACAGTTCTCCTCAAACCGAATGTGATCAAATATCTGCCAGATTCTTTATGGAAATACACATTTCATTATAATAATTAGCTAGGCAAAGCAAAAACAAAAACAAAAAAAGAAACAAAAGCAAAAAAGCGATCGCATATCCACAATTTTCTCACCTCAGTGTTGAATTATAATAAATCAACAAACTGTGTGCTCTGTTCGTATCGCACTCAGGTGGAAAATTTCATAAGAAAAACCGCAAAAGTGTCAAGCTATGAATAACTTTTTCTCTTTTTTTGTGTAAGTAGGTACCTACTTCAATTTATTTCCTCGCAATCCCAGGTGGCATTGGAGTTGGACAGAATACAGAATATACGTAGATGTGTTAATGACAAAACAGTGCACATTGTCCCCGTCTGCACTGTGCACACTGCACAAAGGCTTACTTCACATGTTCACATCGTGGCCCGAAGAAATGAAGTATGTATCAGCTAAGTGGAATCTTTGCGAAATTCCTTTGGACGTTTATAGGCAAACATCATCGCACACTTACGATCGTTTTCAAATGGATTTTCCAGCGAAAACTCACAAGTGGATAATCTGACAGGAAAAACAAATATATTTCTTCATTTTCGCTTTTGAAACCTCGACATAACACAGTGAGATGCGAATTATGAGGAAGCACACGAGTATGTGCCACACTATGCCACTTCTTACCAAGGATGGCTGTGAGTAAGACTGGCTCAAAATATCAAATGGCCAAACTTTCACTTTTTGCGCCCGATTGGCAAAACGTAGTTTAGTTGTCACTTTGCCAGTAATTTTAAGGCTTACGTAACGATTATCTTCACACATGAGGATTTGTAATCGTATGCGCATATATATTTTTAATGAATTAATTGAGGAGATAAAGAAATGACCAGTTGCAATTCAAAGCGTTAATCATGTATGAATGAATTACTGAGTTGAGCCTTATCGTCAACAAGAAACTCTATGGACAGGCAAACTAACTTTGTTTATAGAAACTCCAAACAGGTCCACACATGTGGTTTCTGAACAAGATAAAATGCATTCCAAGTGTAAAAGAAACTTATATTTTGCACGGTGCACTCGTATGATAGATGACCGTAAGTATATGTACTTCCAGTTCCAGTTAGTTAACCGTCAGGGTCTTAGGTCTTCCAAATTTCTGTCAAACGTTATAAAGGTTATTTTTAAGGGTCGTACGATAGAAATTTGACAGCCGGCTGCTGCCATAATTGAAAATATTTTGCTGTCATTGTCATTGCATATTCTGTCATAGTCACATATAAATAATATGTACCGGTTCATTCGGGTACTCGGTTTAAATCGAACGCAATCGATGGAAATCGATCGTAATCGCACAAAGTCTATACACGTTCTCATTTCTCATCAAAAATGAGAGAAAAACAGGAAAATTAGCAAAATAACGAGTAACGAGTAGTTCCTCTCTTGGCTCGGAACAGATCAGAGAACTTCAACCGGCAAGTACTGATAAAAACACCTCGGATATTATCCTGCCACCGCTAATGATAATCCTGTTGTTTGGATCTGATGAAGTTAAAGTTGTTTTCATACCCAAATGCTCTCACGTGAGTCCGAAAGATCTCAGACCTATTAGTCTGTCATCATTTCTTCTAAAAACATTAGAACGACTGATTGAAATCCATTTACGCAAAATAATTGACTTAAAACTTCTGTCAACTGCGCAGCATGCTTTTTCTAAGGGCAAATCATTAGAAACGGCCCTACACACGCTAAAGTACACAGGTTGCATTCCTAGACATAGAAGGCGCTTTCAACAATGTCGACTCATCTGCAATCGCTGGTGCACTGGCAGCTCTAAACTTTGATGCCTCACTTGGCGAGCTGATCAATTTGATGCTTAAAAGCCGAATTATCAACTGAAACATCTGCCAGAAGATCTGTCAGTAGAGGAACCAGCCACCCCACAAGGTGGCGTCCTATCTGCATCTCTCTGGTATCTGGTGGTGAATGAACTGCTGATATGTCTGAAAGCGGGAGGTTACAATGTGATTGCCTATGCGGACGACGTTGCTATTGCTGTCTCAGGAAAGTATCTTAACACAATAAATTAACTTCTACAACACAAGCTGATGAAATGGGCAAACAGTTTTGGATTGGGTGTAAGCCCTCATAAAACTAAACTCTTCTCTAGGTAATACAAGATTCCACACATTGACCCTCCATTTATTAATGGCACCAGCCTGACATTCTCAAATGAAACTAAATACTTTGGCCATATTTTTGATAGAAAGTTAACCTGGAAGCCTAACATCCAAGAAAGAATTAAGAAGGCCACTATAGCACTTTTCTTTTGCAAAAAGGCCATAGGGAACAAATGGGGTGTACTGTACAGCCCCGTATCACTCACTGGCTATATTTCTCGGTCATAAGGCCAATACTCACGTACGGTGTGGTTGTCTGGTGGACTGCTTTGGATAAAGCGATTAATCGCGATAAACTGAGCAAAGTCCAAAGAACAGCTTACTTGTGTATCGGCGGGGCTTTTCGCATCACACTTGACATCCTTTCATCTGACACCCATTGACATCTTCAGCAAGCAAACGGCAGCTTCTGCAGACGTTCAAAGCCCCAAAGCTACTTCACAATGGACTAGCAAAATAACTGGCATGCCGCTGTCCTGAACAAGATTAAGAACCTTCCAGAAAACATCGACTACACCACACCAGAACTACAATTTGATAGAATTTTCCAGGTCTCCATTCCCACTAGATTATTCTAGAAGGAGGAAGCATTCGTGGAATGTGAATTCATCCAGTTCTTCACGGATGGTTCGAAAACGGTGAACGGTGTTGGTGGCGGTGTTTTCTCTCCTTCCTGATTACTGTAGCGTTTTTTAGGCGGAAATAATGGCGATAAAAGCAGTCTTATCTTGGCTAAGGAAAAACTTGATATCTGCTAAAGATATCCGTATATCTTCTCGGATAGTCAAGCTGCTATCAATTCCTGGAATCAGTCTCCACAAATTTTATAACAGCCCAAGACTGTCGTTCGACTCTCAGAGAGATGGCGGAGCAGTTCAATATTCACTTCTGTTGGGTGCCGGGACATCCCAGGTAACTGCAGGGCTGATGAGCTCGCCAAACATGGAACTACACTCCCTATGCTTCCAATTAAGGATTCCTTAGGTATTCCAGTAGCTATAAGTACGTGCAAACTCACAATAAAGCTGGATTATATCGAAATGACAAATCTTAGGTGGACAACCGGCTCGACATGTCTAGCGACAAAATAGATCTGGCCAAAGCTGGATCTAGGCATCTGATCTCCCTCGATAGGAAGCATATCAGTGCTACAATAGGTGTCATCACGGGACACGCTCTCATATGCAGGCACCCAAAAAGGCTTGGCGCATTCTCTAACGTTTTTTGCAGAAGCTGTTTTGACGAGGAGGAGGAAGAAACTATTTTCCATCTTCTCTGAAGGTACTTCTTGTCCGGCTCTCTCATAAAGATCAAAACTCTACTTAGGAGCGTTCTAATTTAATGATCTGAACGATCTAAAAAACGCAGACATTCCAAAACTCCCACGCTTCATCAGAAGCTCCAACTGGTTCAACGAGTAGGAAGAATAAATATAGATTCATGTGGTATCACAAGGGATCTTATAATGGTGTAAGTGTATCGGCTATCCGACAGCCACTTCAACCTTACCAAACCTAAGTACTGATAATATGTCAAATGCACAAAGTTGATAAGAAACAAATTCAAAATCTGCCTTAAGAATCAAAAAATCTGTGCAAATAAAAAAAAATCAGTGCTGGTCGAATGTTCTCCTAGATCGTTTCATATGTTGCAAAAAAGGTAAGTTATATATTAATTTGTTAAGTGTCAAAGATGAAAGTGGCTCAAAATGGCTCGAAATCTATCCTCGTACTTTGGAGCATATTTTCAGCTCTCTGGAGATAGATTCGCTGAATTTTTTGAGATTGACAGTAGTTGACAGATTCGGGAAAGTACGCGAATAAATCCAGTTATTGCTTTACTAAAAAACAAGCAGCAAGAGCATTTTGTTGGAATTCCTGCCATTTGTCCGATTATGTTACATGTTATAGCTCATTTTTGTCTGTCAAAATCAGCATTGAGTCATTTGAGTATTTGAGGCATGACCTTAATGCAGTGTGATAGACCATGTTTTGACAGCTAGCATGGACCTACATAAATAGATGGCATTTTATAGATAGATAGATATTTTTTATTTGTATATAAGATTTACAATGGGTGTTTGTAACCGCACATTTTACAATACAATAATTTGATAATGGTAATTCAGCCTTATCACAGAATCCATTCGTAGAAAATCCCCGAATGAGAGCTACGCTACGAACTACGAAAAGTTTACTTCACAAAATCCGAATGGAATCAACAGAAGCATTGCCTCATTAACCGCTCTCATTCTCATTTTCGAAATCAGCTGTTTTGTGTCAAACATCGGTCATTCTGTGAAAATTATTGAAATAAATAGTGAGCAAATTTTCAAATAAATAAGATATTCTTTTTTTTATCAATAAAATGAAATAAATCGTTTAAAAATGGACTCATTTGCATTCGCAATAGTTGCTGGTCAAACAGAGACCTCCAGGCGAAAGAGAAACCTGAAAATTCAGAGAAAAATACTTCGAGACGCTTGTGATCCGTTTGAATTAGATGAACTGAATTGATTAGATGAAAGATAAAAAAAGAAAACACAATCTTTGTTGCATAAAAACCGTTTTTCTCAACGTCTCCGACGCAAATTACTTGTCGTAGAAAAAGAGGTATATTTTCCGTTTCACTCGGATTCAGTGATACCAAATTTCACGAATTTCGAAATTCGTAGCAGGTTTTCCACTACGAATCCACTACGAATGGATTTCATGATGTATTTTTCGGGATTCGTAGCGATTTTTCGATTACGACGGAATGCATGATAGGGCTGATTATCTTTCTATTGGAATATGGTATTATTTATTATGACAATTTACATGTAGACAAATCGACTTTTGAGGAAACTACAAGAAAAACCTCAAATTCAAAAAGCAAAAAAAAGAAAAGAAAAAGAAGGAAATGGTTGACTAGAAAAGCTCAAAAATAAAATTAATTTATAAATATGTATCACATCTAGTAGTAAATAAATATATAAATAAGATAATAAATAAATAAATAAATAAATGAATAAATAAATAAATAATGAATAAATAAATAAATAAATAAATAAATAAATAAGTAAATAAATAAATAAATAAATAAATAAATAAATAAATAAATAATGAATAAATAAATAAATAAATAAATAAATGAATAAATAAATAAATAAATAAATAAGTAAATAAATAAATAAATAATGAATAAATAAATAAATAAGTAAATGGAAAACATTAAATAAATAAAGATATAAATAACACATTTGCAAATGATAAATTATATATGTACAAACATAAATTAACAATGATTGAACACTTAAAGAGTTAACAAAGAACATCTAAGAAACAAATAATTAAAGTTCTATGTAACAAGAAACATTTCAAAATTTATAGAAACAAGTATGAAAAATGACTAGATTAAATATTTAATTGGTTAACGAGGGGATTGTCGGCAAAACTACTTCTTGTTAGAAATGTGCCTTTAAGCTTTTGGATTCTTTGAGCAATCAACTCAACATTCGCCTTTTCATGGAGCTCTAAAGTTGGATACCTCCATGGTAAATTAAATATCATTTTCAATATTTTATTTTGCGTAACTTGCAACTTTTTGATATGGCAGGCAGCAGAGTCGCCCCATACTTGGCAACCGTATAACAGGATTGCATTTTATAACCACTCTGTAGCAAGTCTAATTTTACTATTACTTTGAATTCGATAAAGAACGAAAGCAGCAGAAGACTTTGTAGCTAGCTTTATTTTTTTTTAAATTCTTTAAATTCACATTTTATAAAGTAGGTATACAGAATGTAACCTGTGTGTTTTGTATTGGGTATTAATTTCGACGTAATCATTTTCTGACAGCTCACAAATGACTTCCTCCAAAAAGTTCCTTATAAAGGGTCTTTCATTTCAAAGCATTTATTTGAATTTTGGAATGGAATTTGACTTCGTTCATACGTCCACCACGGGAACGTATGCAGCGGTCGATACATTGAACCTAATTTTCGATGACTCGGCCGCACATTTCGACCGATAGGCCGTTAATTTCTCGTTCAATATTGGCTCTGAGCTCCTCTAATCTCGCCATCTTGTTGGCATCATAGACCAATGATTTAATGTAGCCACATAAAAAAGGTTACAGGCGTTAAATCACACGATCTCGGCGGCCAATTGACGGGCCTGTTTCTCGAGATAACACGTTCACCGAACTGAGACTTCAATAACTCGATTGTTGCATCCGCTGTGTTCATGTGATTTGTACAATGTATACCTAAAATTTACTGTTTTTTTTTTTTTGTGTAAAATCTTAATGCAGAATACATCTACTTACCAAGTTTTAACGGTATAGCTCTTATAGTTTCGGAGAAAAGTGGCTGTGACATACGGACGGACAGACAGACATGACGAATCTAATAGGGTTCCGATTTGTGCCATTTGGCTACGGAACCCTAAAAACAGTATAATACTGCGAAAAACAATATAAATACGAGCGTATTGTATGAGTATGACGCATTTCTCTTTCCGAAAGTTCCTTACTGTCCATGCAAAAAGTAAACTGTATCCCAGCAAAGTAAAACATTTTTGAACAAACCACCATAATCATGCACTTGAGATTATAAAATACTAGAAGACTCGGCCACGCATTGCTGTGGCTAAGGTCGTTTGAATTTTTTTGATTGGGAGGCGCCACAACCCGCTTATCTTTTGCAAAGTGTCACCTATAAGGTCCTAAACTGATTTCGGAGATCGAAAACAGTGCCACCTATCGGGTCCAAAAGTATCTTATCTTTTAAAAGTCTGCCTAAAATACATAAATCGAACAAAAAAAAAAATTCTGAAAATCGATCCAGCGGTTTTCGAGTTATAACGTCATCGAATTTCACCCCGAAGGAATTATAAATACCAACACGTATTATTATAACTCTTTGTTAAATAATAAACAAATAATTTGCAATAAAAAAAATAATGCGACTATAAATTTAGTTATAAACAATCCTATCTCTCAAGTTAGATCAAACTGCACAAAGAGTGCAAACTTTGATAAAAATCAGTTCAGTACCTAGTTTAGGTTTCCATCGCGGAGGAACAACGTGACATGACGTTCCCATCATATAATTCCAAAGCAAAAGCTCTATTTTTCACTTCAATCGGCTAAATTTGTTTGTTATTGCTTCGGGAAATTATAAATGTAAACTTAAAAACAGCTTGTAAGTAGTTTATGGTACCAAAGTAGCTATATAATATCACAACCACCTAAAACAAAAACCTTGAACTCAATTTGTATTTACACCAGTGTTGTTAGCACTCTCCCTTCATTTATCTTACGAAGCGTGGTCATTTTTCCCTTTTCACTGTACTAAAAATCCCTTTTAAAACCCCACGATACTTTTTCGCCTCAAAATCTAGTTTTTAGAAGTAAAATTTGTTATACAATCACTTTAAACTAACTTTTAGTATAAAAATCACAGCTTGTAACATTATTACGATTATTTTTTGGTATTAGCAAATTTAGATAAAAGAAGATTTATATGGGCAGTTTTTTATGCACATTCAGTGTGTTGATAATCATGGTGAAATGAAGGTGTTTTCATGAAATTTCAGCAAAAATTTTCCGGTTTGAATGTTTTTTGTTAGATTCCTCAAAATCCCACGAATTGGTGCTTTTTCCCTCTATCCCACGAAAGGCTTTTCGGACATCGAAAATCCCACGATATAACAACACTGATTTACACCACCACAGGCCCGTCATCGCACGTAATCAGCCATCTGCGCATTTTCTCCAACTCGCATACTTCTCTTTCGTTTCACTTCGGAGAAAACGCAGTTTTTGTTCAAATGAATATGCTTGTGCGATATGCGCCAACCATCCTATCTCTCAAGTTGGAGCAAACTGCACACAGTGTGCAAATTTTGATCAAAATCGGTTCAGTAGTTTAGGATTCCATCGAGGAGCAACCTGTGACACATGATTTTTATTGTAGTTATGGTTCACTGTTTTGGCTATAATGGCTTACACATAATATATAGATATATACTGTGGCGGGCTTTTTTGTAGAACTATTAAAGATAAACTTTTCCATAATACATTACATATGTGTAACTCAAGCGGTTTTGGAAGCGCACGCCAGAATAGCTCGCAGATGGTAGATTTTTTCAAACTTACTTGATATTTTGGACAATCCACACAATCTATATATATAAAAGAAAGTCGTGTTAGTTACACCACTTATAACTCAAGAACGGCAGAACAGATTTGGGTGAAAATTGGTAGGGAGGTAGCTTAGAGCCAGGAGACGGACATAAGATACTTTTTATCCCGTTCGACAGCGTTCCCGTGTGACTTGACATGAAACGTCAGTCACTATAAAACGTGGTATAACAAAAAAGAATCAGACTTGGAATAACAAAACGCAAATGACAGCTACGTAATTGACGTATAATGACAGCTATGTAATGACGTATAGATGACAATTTGATATTTGTAAGAAATCAATATTTAAACTATTTCTATTAAATAAATAATTAACAATTATAATGTAATGATAGTGCCATTGCCCATTCGTATTGTGGTAAATCAGGCACTTAGTGAATCAGGCACTTAGGAATTGTGGTGAATCGGGCACCTGGTAGCAATCTGTTTCCCTCTTCAAGTTCCACTTCCAATTGGAGACTGGAATTGTATTGCAGTTTGTATTAGTTAATTCTAGAACCATCTAGAGAAGATATGGAGTTTACATCTGGAATCTATCTACTTCTGGAACATTCGCCGATAGGTGGCAGCGCGGATATAAAAGGGGCGCGTTGACAACAGATGGACAGTTGATTTTTAACCAGCGATAGTTGAGTTCGAAAGAGTAATCGGTTGTGAAATAAATAAGTGTGAAGTAATAGAATAAAGCGATTGGATTGAGACGTTTAAGAATTGATTAAGGTGATATTGTTTTGGAGATAAATAAGTGAATATTTGGAAAGTGTAAATAAAGTGATTTTATTGGAACAGTTGAACAGAATAGTGTTGAATGGTGTGTAACAGTAACAGTGAAGTGAACTATAAAACTCGGTATGGTTGAAAATTTGAGTTTTGAAATCTTAATATATAAAAACGTTCGTGCGTATGTATGACCGACGATAACGACTGAACCACTGAAGCTATCCCCCTTATATTCACACCATATATTTGTGTGGTGCTCCGGATGGTTTATGTTTATTTTAGACCCAGTAGGGGTCGCTTTTTTGAAAATTCTTATTTATGGACCGATTTGGCTCAAATTTACACCATATAACACTTAAGAAAATAGAAAGCTTTTGTCAAAATTTGGACCCGATAGGTGGCGCTGGGAGATATTTACGAAAAGTTAGATTTCCCTGCATATCAATATTGTATCAACAACATTAAATTTAATTGTAATAATATAGTTGGCTTTGGTTTTCTATACTTTTTTGAATTTGACATTTCAGTAATTCATATTTCATTTAGCTGTTGTTGTTCGACGAAAACTCCAAATTAGTTTTTAATCAATTTTAAATAGGTAAATAACATTTCCATTCGATTTCCGGCACAAATAACATAACCAAGGAAACTGCTCATAACCACTGAGCCAATTTTCATGGTTCTTCTTTTGTTTTGTTCGTATTGTTGTATTTCAGGTTTAGGCAGTCTTTAAAGATAGCACTATTTTGGACCCGATCATCGATCTCCGAAACCGCTCAATCGATTTCAATGAAATTTTGTGGATGTGTATGGTTGGTTCCAGCTTGAAAGATTCGACCCGATAAGTGGCGCTGTTGTCGATTTCCGAAACAGTTTTATTGAGACGATTGTAATTTTTGGGATGGGTACGGTTGCTTCAACTTTGACAGAGAGGATAATTACCCTATTGTTGGTACCTTACGAAAATAGGCGGGATAGGAAAACGGGTTGCGGCACTTCTCATTCAAACATAAAACCAAACGCTATTTCTAAAGTTGTATAATTAAAAATTTTAATGGACATTGTCCAAATAAAGCACTTTGCAAAATCTGAGCAGGACTTAATACGAAAGGTACGAGCAAATCCGAGTGGGTACAACTACATGTAAAAGAGGCTGAGGTCCGGATATGCACTCATAACTCGGGAACGGATTGGGCGATTTTTATGATTTTTTGCTTAAATTCGCAAGTGCCCAAGGAAAGACATACTATGCTACTCTTTGTCGTTAAAACAAAACTTTATGGGGATTAGTTGAATTTTTGAATTCTTTGGATGTTCCGGGCAGTTATAATTTTGCTGCGCAACGTTAATACACCGAAACTTTGTAACGGAACGCGTTTGATCTGATGGTGAAAGATCAAATCAAATGTCAATTGAATTGAATTGAATGCCATCCAAGCGACGGTTTCGAGGGGAAAATTTAAAGGCAAACATTCTCATTGATCGGATTCCCCTTATTCAGAATGATTTGCCATTCGTATTTAAGCGTCTTGAATTTTCCGTGCATCTCCCTTTCAATCTCAGAGATGGTAACACCTACCACAAAATTTTTCATATGAGGGAACTCGAGAACGGATCGTCAGGCTTGAGCTATTTTTTCTTTGTTGTGTTTGTCTACGCCTAAGGAAGGTTCATACGACGAAAAAAAATGGAAAATTTGAAAGGGAAATTGGAGAATTGTAGAAATTTATTTTCCATACATTTTGTACGGGGAGTGTTATTTTTTTTAAAACAATTTTGATTTGATCGTAGTATATACAGTGAGATCGCATTTGTCAAAAGATATTTTGGATCAAGAAAATTAATTTCTGGTGGAATAGTGAATGTTCCAAATTCAAATTATTTTAGTCAAAAAGTCAATATTGGGCGGGACGAAGTTCGCCGGGCACGCTAGTATCTTTATAAATTGTACCCTATGTGTTATTCTGATGTATAATCTATAATATTGTAAAGATTCACTAAAATCCATTCAGCAGATTTTACGTGCAAGAGTAACAAACATTCATCCATACTTACAGACTTTCGCGTTTATAATTTAGGATTGTATTAGTAGGATTTCCCATAACCCCACTACACTGGTGCGATTTTCGCGTTGCGACTAATCATTTGTGCCCTCACAATTCGGAGCAAAACTCATTCAAAAACGACCCTCGTATGAACATCAGAGTAAATTACATCGTGTTCTTACATACACCCATTAGTCCGCAAGTACCTTACGTTGCCGGTGGCTTTTCTTAAAAGAGAACGCAAAACACAAGAGTTGACCCACGAACTCAAAACCGAAATGTGTAATATCCTCACTTTAGCTTATCTCAGATATTTCAAAAGGAACCTTCAACGCTCTCCTAATTACTTCATTTCGAAACAATACACTGAAGTGTGCGGTACAACAGAGCAGTCGCTCATTCAAACAGTTAAATTGTATTCTAAAGAAATCGCGCAGATGAACCCAAATGATTAGACCGCCTTTTTTCAAGGTAAACAAAACGTACAGCAAACGTACGAAATGTGGATAATGAAACACTGCGGCCGGCGGACAGACTTGAACAAAAAAAAAACCCTCACAAAGCTGGACTTGAACAGAGAATCGTCTCATTTTGTCGTCTGTTTTCGGAAAAAGATTGAAATCTTAGATTGGGGCTGCACTGCAAACAGTCCAGAAAAAGGGCTTAAGCGGCGCGGCGCGGACAGAAGATCAGCCCTTCTCTCGCAATGGGAAAAACGAATTTGTAACTCCTCTGCTTTTTGTTCGATTCGATTTAGTTTTATTTGTTTGATTTTGTTTGTTCGTCAATCGTGACAGACTATATGTGTACAGCTGATGACGATGATGATGGAACAGTGAAGATTTTAGCGTGGGCTATACCTATGCAGCAAGCAACAAAGTTTGCTTTCAAGTGGATTTTTTTTTTTTTTTTTTGGTATAATAATTTCCTGAAGAGGGTGTACCTGTGGGTTTTATTTAATTTTTTTTCCGGTTTTTTCCGGTCCCCATGACATTGGACAAAGTATTGAATGTGATATGTAAATTGTTGTCTATATATCTGCACTTACCTCGGAGAAATCTCGCTGAGACATATCTAAAGTTGTGTTAGCCAATTTGAATGCTCGTCTATCCCTTTTCCTGTTATTTGATTGAAAATTCCAAATCAAAGATATACGCACGATGACAGATGAGTGGGCTTACAAAATGGAGTTACATTTCTTCTCATGTGATTCTTTTTGGGTTCGTTCGTTTTGGCATCACCTGAAAAAAAAAAATGTTTTGTTTAATTGATTTGCTTTAGTGGATAGAGTTGGTTTGTTACATATGTATTGGTAAATATGTCTGTATGGTAGGTAGAATTTTTCATATTGGTTGGTTATTTGTTGCGAACAGAATATCTGTTGAACCTTACGCAGATTGCAGACACTTTTAATTTTAAGTGCATTTCTGCCTTAAAAACACTATTGCAAAATAACGTATGCTTTAAATGTGGTTTTACACCAAGTGACCCTAGACCTAGATTAAACGATCATTATTCTAGTAGTCCTCGTAGTATAGTGGTCGGATCTGTATATAGAAGCTCCAATTAAAGGTTATGGAAATACTCAACAAACTATACAAACCATGCTCAACAGTCTTCCTCTATAGACAAAGTCAGCAAAGCATATGACAGCATCCCAGCAATTGACCAACAAATTTGTCTTGCTCGAATCCTTCTCCAGACATTGTTTTCCCAGAAAAATATCCAACAATGGTAAATAACTTTGAGACGTATGCTTTAACTATGGGAACCATCAGACGGCAACCAATGGGTACAAACGTCGCGCCCTTCACAATAAATCTTCATGTCTTTTTAAAAGACCTAAAACTTTGCCTTTTGCTTGTGCCTTCTGAGGCAGAGATTTTTTTTTCAAAGTAGTTTGTCAAACTGCAACCTGCAGATCAGTGATGGGATTTCTACCACTTAAGTGGTATTTCTACTACTTTTTACACTTTCGGAAATTCTAGCAACCTGAACTCGAAATATACCACCTTTTACTCATCGCTATTCGCTAATATTACTTTACCATCATTGTATTAAATTGAAAATTGTACCTCTACTTACTCGCCTATCTTTTACTCATACGCACTCAGCTATCAGTATTTTTCTCTCAGGACTGCATTAGCAAAAATTTCAAGTCCAGTACACCATTTACAGCGTTTTAACTTTCTCCATTACGTAGTAAGAGAAAGATATTGTTTTCGTACAAAATTTCGAACTCGAGATGTTAATCAATTCTGACCAACCTTTTTCTATATTTCATGTTTCTTTTACCTAGCATAGCTTCTCAGATCTTAACCTAATGCCTACCTATCTAATAAAATAAGAAAACAACCAACAAAACTTTTGACGAACGAGAAAGTTTTGTTCGACCCAGCCATACCAGGTAATAATTTTGTTTGTTTTGAACGAGAAAATTGATTTTTTTTTTTTAAATAATTTAAATTAATAATTAGAAATGACTGATTTATGTTTATTTTATTTCCTTGTTTTTATTATTACTATTTAATTGGTTAAATCACTTTTCTACCACCGCTTTGCTTTTCTCAAGTCCCCTCAATGCTGCAGTGCCTTTATCTGACACAGACATGCCGTTGCAGACCAAGGAAATATCAAAATGTTTTGAATTCATGCAGACGGTCGTTGCAAAGGATAGACATAGGATACACACGATACTGACAGAGACAAATTATTAATTTGCAACGACATGTCCGTGCCGTGTATGGCCCCTATTACTAAATTTCACTTTCCTATAAGACATAATTCCATAATATGTCTTATATACATAATTTCTAGTTCTACCATGTAAACAAGATGACCAAACAATACACGTGCCATGTATTTTTAAGTGCTAGCTAATGCTGTCCCTTTCAGTCACACGACTTAATATTGTGCATCCATTTAAGCCTAGTACGCAGAACGCAGCTGTACCAAAACGAAATTTGCCGGTGGTCTCCAAACGGAAAGCGAAATGTCTGCGAAAAGGCGGCGGTAAATAATTTTGTGGAGAGTTCAGCTAATACACAAGTAGCAGTGTTACCGTTACCAGCACTGGCTATTTTTCTCCGACGGGGACTCTCGAACTTTTCACTGGCTTCTTAAAATTGACTTACAAATCACTTTAAAAATATGTATAATTTGCATGCGCTACTGATTGTTTAAATGTGACTTCTGACATAACCTGAGACAATACTGAGACCCCCAACTTCACCCGATTATCCGTTACTTGCCTACAAGCTATATTTTTATGGAGTGGTACATGCTAGGTGTGTTAATATTGTTACATAGAAATTCGTATTGACAAATGTCACGTTACCTTACTCACCAACACACTCGCACCTAACATGTGCCACTTCCGCTGTCGGCAAAGTTGCTGCCAACGTTCATAGAAATGTGTCCGTTAAATTTGAAACTATTCGTTACGTGTGAATAGTATTTTATTTTAGGAATAAGTTTACTTTATTTGCTAAAAATACTTATGAAAAAAGAACAATGTAGATTGACTTCAACATTAGGTATTCTCGAACTCTCTCACATTCCCCCACGGTTGGCAGCGGTTGGCAGCATTGATTTTATATTTTTTGTATGTTTTTGCATGTCACACGGATTCTAAATTGCCATACTCCGATACGAAAACAAAATGGCGAATTTGAAAAAAAAAAATTGAGGGGGCCAGTGGCAAGAGGATTGCGATGCGAGTTAGGGGTCTCAGTATGGCTTGTCTCTGACATTACTATATAGGCGCTTTTTATTATGCTCACATGATCAATATAGATCATTGGTTTTCATAGTTTACAATAACAGTTGGATTTTGTATTATTGTTGTAAACCATGGATATTAATGATCTATTTAGATCATGTGGGCATAATAGAAAACACCCTATATCACAAATGGCACATTATTTGACAAGTTGAATTGCTATTAAAATCATTTTGAAAAAACAAACAGAAAACGCGAAGTTTGGCATTCATTTTCTGCAGCTGTTTTCATTTTAAGTAAAATAATGATGCACAATTTAAAGTTTACGAATTTTTTTAACTCTCGAACACTCGAACAGCGTACTCGTACTTTGGTTTGGAGTAATGAAGCTAAAAATAGGTCGCTGAAATTTAGCAAGAGCTGCGCTATAGACGTGATGCGAACGTCGATCTTGTCAATTTATTTCTCATTGAGAGATCGAAACGATTCCATTAAACGATGTTTCATCGTTTTTGGTGCATTTTTTTCAGTTTTAGTTAGGTCTGAGCGAATTATAAACAAATATTTAAAGGAGGACACACTTATATTCTCTTTGAAGGCGACTCGCTCTTATCCGAGTAGTAAAAGAATGCATTCTTTGCAAAAAATAAATGTTTATTGGAATTTCATTTTATAAGTTTGTTTTAATTTTTTTTTTCAACTCGATAAAAATTCTCATCTGCTCCACGGTATCCAAGACCCTTAGTGTCATTTTAATTGTTTTAAGAAATACATACATATATATTTCGAAAACCTTAAGCGTTCGTAGACGGTTCTTCATCCAATATTATGGTTTTGGAATTTCACTTCAAAGTCTATTGGACTATGGTCGGTTCCTACACACTGTTGGGCATCTGCGTATGTGCTTACACTTTCACTTAACATTTCACTTGCATCTTGATACTAACAGAGGCGTTATTCCGAAAAACCTATCCATTTTTGCATTAAATGCACAATTCCATGTGAATCAATGACTAAAAAGCCAATTAAACAAAATAACGATTCGATTGAACGATACGACGATGACATACATGAAGCAAACTAAGAACGAGATCGTTTTGTTCAATCGTTTCGACTATCGTTTCATAAATTAGGCGATGAGAGCCCTGAAATTATAGATCCAGCAGCCAAAACGTATAGGCATTATTAATGCAACATAGCTCATCAAAATGTAGCAGTTCTCTAAAGAAAACAATACCTTTGATTACGATACGAGTCAAATTCATAATCAAAGTGGCTGCCAATGTCACAGTCACAGCATCGTTCCAAGTTCATTCAAGCTTGCCGCATTAACCGCCAAAATATATTTTCTTTGATTTGCGTCTTTCTTTCTTTCTTTTTCTTGTTTGTCTTCTCTTGGTCGTTCGCTTTGTTGGTTAGGCTCTGTTTTGCTGAAATAAATTTTCAGAAGAATTCACCGGCCGTCAGTGGGTAGTCACTCACTGGTAATTTATTTGCGCATTCAATTGCCAGGTAAAAATGTCATTCGTATGTAAATTCCAGCTAACTTTGCGAGCATACAAACAAAAACTCTCGGATATAATACAAACAAACCGGTGGCAAAATAACAAGAAGACTGCATCAGGCGAATGTAGGAAGTCTCTCCTTTAGCTTTAGTACGAGCATACACTTTTGTTTCTGTGGAGCAGAGCCCACAAATGAAAAAAAAAAGAAAAAAAGCCAATAAGGATAAAAACTCGGTTTGATTAAAGTTAAGGCTATCAAGTTTGAATCGTTCAAAATCAGGCGTATGATTGTTATAATTTAGATATGAGGGGAAAGATGAGCCATGCGTTGTTAATGTTGCCTGCAGTTTCACACATTTCAATTTCTACTATATACTTGCATTATAAGGCGACTTTAATCATATAAATAAGTATGGCCACCTTTTGTAAGGCTTAAATTGCAATTAAGCAGCCATCCTGCTCCACTCAAAGAAGGGTTCTAAACATGAGTCAAGGAACATTGAAATGGGTGGTGACTTTGTCCACAGGACATGCTAATTTCGGGTATCACTAAATGAAGATGGAGCTTAGAGGGAATGATACCTGAAAGTTTAAACTATGCCTGGCGGAATCTGAGACAGCGGCACATATACTGTATCAATGTCCGGCGTTTGCTGGCAGAAGAATTAAGATCCTGGGACATCATTGGGTCGAGACACATACGTAAAAACAGATCTCCCATAAACAGATGCTAGCCTTAACACTAGGAATAAGATTTATATGGTGGTCTGATTCGAATATTTCTCGATATCTATATTTATGGTCACATTGATCAGCCTCGAACTTTAGTGCTATCAAAAGTACATACATCTTAGGGTAAAGCGGCTTCTTAAAAATCGTTTTCCTATTTTTTCACTTCACAAAGAAATATATTCACTTCGGTTCTGATGTAATGTCCCTTTCAGAGTTTATAGCAAATGCGATAGATAAACAGAGCGAGTATTATACGTCCATACCTACCTCAAGTCTTAGCCGTTGTGAATATAGGCTCACCATACCTACGCCCGGGAATCACCGGCACTGGCCAAATATTTTTAGCAGTGTCCAGAGTCCCGGCTAAAAACAAATTTCCCAGTCAAAAACTCAAAGGTCTCGGCAAAACACTTTTTTCAAATTCCTTAAACTTTGAAACGTTTTTAATCTAAAAAGGTAAAAATTTGACTGAACTCGACCATTTCACTGCTGTTCCCGAAAAGCTTTTATTCATCTTCCGAAAACCGTATCTGAAGATTTCAGTTGCACTTGCGTTAATAACGAGTTTTTCGAAATAGGTTTCAGTTTATTAAATAAACTATACCAACAACCAACCCATAAACTCGAGTTTAACTGATTTCGAAACTAACTATAGTTTTAACCAGAGACAATACTGTGACCCCCATCTTCGGCCGATTTTCCGTTACTTTCCTACAAGCTATATTTTTATGGGGTGGTACATGCTAAGTGCGTTAGTATTACTACATAGAAATTCGTATTGACAAAAATGTCACTTAACTTCAAAAATTCCGACTCACCAACACTTGCGTGTCCCACTTCCGCTATTGGCAAAGTTGCTGCCAGCGTTCATAGAATTTTGTCCGTTAAGTTTTAAATTATTCGTTACGTGTGAATAGTATTTTATTTTAGGAATATGTGCCATTTTGTTATTTATGAAAAATTAAAAATGTAGATTGTATAAAGGAAATTAAAAACATTTGAGTAATTTTTCTTCAGTTATTTAAGAAAAATTTACTCGTGAAATCGAAGTTATTGATATTCAAACGCGGAAAATACACAACCATGTTTGTCCTAATATATTTCTAGTATAAATATAACATCTCATTTAGATAGTTTTATTAACCAAACAAATTATATTAATCGCCTAAATAATAACCAACCAATAGCATTCAGTTATGTTAAAATGTCGTATTCCCGAACTCTATCACACTCCGCCACGGTTGGAAGCGGTTGGCAGCATTGATTTTATATTTTTTCAATGCGTTTGCATGTCACACGGATTCTAAATTGACAGAAGACCAATAGGTAAACAAAAAGGCGAATTTGAAAAAAAAAAAAAATTGAGGGTGCCAGCGGCAAGAGGATTGCGAGTCTCAGTATGGTTTGTCTCTGGTTTTAACTACGTCTGACTTTATCGCACAATTGTAACAGTATAACTCAAATGCGTTATAATTTTTTTCCGAGCTTTCAAATAATTTGCTGAAATTGGCATTTTGTATTTTGAGTATCTTTTAATTATGTACTTTTTCAATAATGTTGAGCAGCGATTAGGATATATTTGGGGATATTCATATCGTCACCTCAGTATTGGAGTGATATGTTTGCATTTTTGCCATTTTTTAGTTAAGAATGTTTTCTAAGAGACAAAAAGGAGATATTTCTTTTGGTGTAATTCAATCTATCCTATCTCAATAACTGCCAAAGATATCAGTGTTACAAATGATCTAAACGCACTTTTAGAAATTAATGGTCAGTATTGGTCTGCCACATAATCCTTTGTATGTGAAGTTTACATTTTCGTGTGAACTTTTCTTAAATTTCTCAAATATTTTAAATAAATTATACATACAATTGAACTAAAATCATGCTTCATTTGAAAACACAAATTCAGTGCTTAAATGATCTAAACATACAATTCTTCGTCAAAAGTGCTTTAAATGCTTAATTATTTTTCAGTGTTTAAGTGATACATACAATACAGTCGGCTTCATAAATTCCTTATAGACAGTTACTGTTCAATTTATGTTTGGTTTTTCTGTATTATAATTATTTAATAATATATTCTGTACATGTATGATCTGAATTTAAAGTTGGATAAAATAGATATTTCATTTTATTTTTTTCCCTTCTTACCCTCTGAAGGCACTAAATTATAAACAAACGTTAGTATATTACAGAATTTAAATATTATATTATATTATATATATATATTATATATTTTATATTTGTCTTTGAAACGATAACTTACCTTTTTTACATAAAAAAATAAGTTTGCCATAAAAAACGACAAGAAAAATAAAATAACACTAGGTAATTAAAAAAAAAATGCTTTTATTTCAACTTTTGTATGAAAATATGCCACATACGCATTCAAAAGTCACAATGTCGCTCAGTATTTAAATGCCACATAGGTTTCTCAAAAAGTGTCTCATACCATACAAATACGCATTATTTGGAAAAAAAATCATGCCACATATGCGATTTTTTTCAACTTGAGATTACAAAAAAAACAATTGCGCAATTGAAACAAAAACTAAAGCGTAAGCCTCTAAATTAATAAATTTGTTTAATGGTTGTCTTACCTACTGAAGGTTTTTGTTTTATTCGTATTCAAACTTTAAACGTCGTTTTCTCGAAACTATGTTTTTGTCGTTTAAATCACTCCAATACTGAGGTGACGATATGGTTAATGAGGCGGCATTTTCTCGAAAAAGAAAAGTGTATAAAAATAAATAGACCCGTTTCAAAAATATAATGCGAAAGAATTCTTTGTTGCCCAGTAATTACATTGTACACAGATCTGCTGAACAAGACAAAAAAAGAAGAATTATTTTGAGATAAACACTTGTAACATATTTCTTACCAATTCAACTTACCTACCCAATTTAATTCAAAACGGCCAATAGGCTTTTCTTCAGACTGACGTTTATACTTTAGACTTTCTGCTAATCGAAAGTTACAATCTCGATTACCATGAAATCAAACACCCTTACCAATAATAAACTTTAGTCTGGCAGTTTACGCAGACTTCCAGACTTTCCAAAATCGCTTTACCAATAAACAAATATAGTTGCCAGAATATCGCTAACTGTAGGGTTAAATGGTGAAAAAGCCATGTTTATCTCGGGCATTAGCTAAATACACTCCTTTTCACTTGAATAGCACATTTCATATATTTGTTGTTATTTGCTTATCAATAAATATTCTTCTTCCTCGTTGTTATTGTTTTTGTTTGTTTTGTCTTCATCTTCATTTCAACTTTCATAAAAAAAAAATATGGTGCACTGGAAATGTACCGTTATATGCTTTCTGCTGTTTTCTTTTAGTGTTGTGTATAATTGAATCGAATTTTTTGTTTCACTTGAATAGCACATCGTGGTTGAAAGTTCATTTACTCAGTGCAAGTTTTCAATTATTGATCAAAGCTAAATTTAATTATTATTTGTATAACATTGTGTTTAATTTAAAATTATAATGGGCCGCGGAAAAGCTTTAACGGGCGAGGAACAAGGCAAAATAAAAGCCTATAGAGATTGTGGCCTTTCTGTGAGTGATATAGCGGAAAAAATCGGAAGAAGCAGAAAAGTAATTTGCAATTTTATTCAAAATGAACTCAAGTACGGGAAAAATATGAAAGGTCGTACGCAGAGTGTACTTTCTGCTGCAGATAAGCGGGCAATTCTGCGCAACGCTTCGAATTCGCATGATTCCTTGGCCAAAATTAAAGAAAAATCAGGAGTCCAAGCAAGTAAAACAACTGTTTGGCGGGTCATTTCTAAAGCACAACACATCAAACATCTTAAACTAAAAAAAAAAACCACCACTTACCCCTCAACGTAAAGAAATGCGATTAACATTTTGCCGATCGAACATGTCATGGAACAAAGAATGGCACCGAGTTGTTTTTTCAGATGAGAAAAATTTGGAGGGTCCTGATGGCTTCCATTATTATTTTCACGATTTGAGGAAGGAAACTCATCAGTTAGATCGCTAACACAGTCGAGAGGGTGGTGTTATGGTTTGGTGGGCCATATGATATTATGGAGTCAGTGAGCTTCAAATATTAACAACAAACATGAACGCTAGAACTTATATAAATGTTCTAGAGAAGTCTTTTCCGACATTGGACGATCTCTTTGGGCCTCTATCGTGGACTTTTCAACACGATAATGCTCCTATACACACTGCCCGTGTGGTAAAATCGTGGATCGAGTCCAAAAATGTCACGCTTTTGAGCTGGCCGCCATACTCGCCGGACCTTAACATTATAGAAAATGTTTGGGGATGGCTGGTCCGGAAAGTTTATGAGTCGAGAAAGCAGTTTTCAACAAAAACTGAGCTAATCGAAGCAATTCAACGAGCCTGGACTTTAATTTCCCTTGAATATATAAAAAGTTTGTATGATGCAATACCAAACAGGATCTATGAGACAATATTCAACAAGGGAGGCTCCACCCATTATTCAATATTTTAAATTTTTTTTTTTAAATTCATATTAATATGTATATAGGTATTTGTTCATACTTAAAATATTATTAAGTGTACATAATAATATAATATATTGAAGTGTGCTATTCATGTGAAATAAGAAACAAGTCGTATTTTTTCAGTATTTTTCTTTTCTAGCTTGGTTTTGAGAACGTGTTGGGCATTTGAAAGAAATGTTACTTTTTTCTATAAGATTAACTTTTATACTTGCAGCTAAAAAATAAAAACAAATCTTGGCTTTATTATTAAAGATAATATAAAAAGAATAATGGCAGTTTGCATGGTGTGCTATTCAAGTGAAACGGAGTGTAAATCCTCCGAGCACAAACGTTTACAATTATAGATTAATTTTAGTAAATTGTCAACGGTTTCCAATTTAATTCGTTGCAATACAACAATGCTTATTAAAAAAAAAAAGTTTTTAAGTCTAACAAACACAAATTTGTACAAATGTATGCACAAAATTGAAAAATATTGCAATTTTGTTTTATTTCTAAACGCTTGAAACCTTAGGCGACTCAGGAAGATATTTGGCTGCAACGGGAACTATAGATATAAGAATAGAATTGTCACCACTCATCTAAATACAAACAAAATAACAAATTTAGGAACTTCTGGAGGAATAGCAGTTAGTATGTGTGAGTTCATGGAGGGGGAAACATGACAGTTTTCGTCCATAAAAATGAGCGCCACGCTTTATATTTTTTTACGAGAATTTAAAATTTGTCGGTTTCCCCAATTATGTAATACCTATATAATTTATACAATTTTTAAAAGATCAAATTGTATTTATTTTTACACTTCTATGTACTTTGGCAAGCACTGGGTCGTATGAATAAAGCGTAGCAATTGCTTTTACTCAAGAGAAATGTCACGTTTCGTATGAATAAAAACTTTTGAAATGTTCGAAAAGCGGCGGCACTGACCTTTTACTCAGATCGGTATGAATAAACAAAGCAAATGCTATGCAAATTCTGAGTCTGGTATTTAGTTGGCTCAGACCTTTTGCTAAATATTTTGTACGCACATTTTTTACAAAAAAAAAAAGTGAGCAATGTGAATTTTCGATGGTTTGTCATTAGTTAAATTAAGTTTTATTCAGGAAAATCTTCAAAATACCTGTGAAAAAATCAATTATTTCTTGTCATGGGCACCTGAAGAAGAAATAAAACATCAACAACCAATTTGGCAAACAAAAATCATATTTTCAGGTGCAATTGGAACTATAGTCATATTTCTGAATTTAATTATTTTAATTTCAATTTCCACAAAAGTCGTTAGAATCGCAAGGAGTATTTAAATTTACTGGTTAGGTTTGAAAGAAATTGCAAGGCAAGTACACGTGCAGCGAAGTAAAAGCTATGTTCGAATTTTCGAACTTACTTTAGCAACCTAGGTTTTTATTCATACCGATTCAAAGCAATTGCTAAGGGCCTTTACTTTGCTGAAACCTTTTACTCAAAGCAAATGCTAGTTTTTATTTATACGACCCAATGTCTTGTTGCTTGGCAAATTGAAATTCAAAAACGGAAGCGATAGGTTCTTAAAGCGCTTATGGCTTCCTACGTGAGGTTTCTGAAATAAATTAGAAGGCTATTATTTTATTTGCGAAAATATTCACTTGCTAATGATTAAATAAATATGATCTTTAGACCACCAACAAGGTTCGATTTGCATCAAAGCATTCTAAAGGTGTGTCCAGACCAGTGAAACATTTGTTTAATAAATGTTTATTAAATGTTTATAAAATACATATTTCCGATTTGCTTCAGAAACATTTCATAAATATTAATTTAATATTTCTTAAATGTTTCTTTCAATCTGGACGCCGATGAAACATTTATGAAATGTTTATGAAATGTTTAATTTTTATCCATTTTTGCACTAAATAATTATGAACTCTAAAGCGGTAGGACTATTAGCAGCGTGCTTCATTATCATAACAAAATTTAAAAAAAATAAGAAGAATACCAAAAAACAGTGGCAAAGACATATTTTTAAAAGTAGAGCAAATTCGGGTGGCTTAAAGTTATTGGAAGATCTAAAAGTCGATAGTTTGAGTGGATACAGAAATTTCGCGAGGGTATCAAGTCATGATTTTGAGTTTCTTGTAAATTTAATCGGTATCAGAATTAGAAAGCAAAATACGAACTACAGATCACCCATAAGTGTTGAAGAACGTTTAGCAGTAACTCTTCGATTTTTAGGCACTGGTGATTCATATCACTCATTGATGTATTTATTTAAGATCTCAAAGCAAAGCATATCTTGTATTGTACCAGAAGTTTGCGAAGCTCTTATTCATGGACTTCAATCTTATATGCAGGCAAATCATATTGATATCTATTGCGTTCGGGTATTTTATTATTTTAATTTATAGGTCCCGACAACAGCATCAGAATGGCTCAAAATTGCAGATGGCTTTAATAGCAGGTGGCAGTTTGAACACTGTATAGGTGCAATGGATGGTCGTCATATAGTTATGGCGTCACCTTTTCACAGTGGTACTGATTACTTCAACTATAAAGGAACCTTTAGTGTTGTGCTTTTGGCTGTTGTAGATTCATCATATTCCTTTATATTTATCGATGTTGGCTGTAAAGGTCGTATCTCTGACGGTGGCGTTTTTAAAAACAGTATGATTTGGACGGCTCTCAATAACGGGACAATGAATTTGCCAAGTGATAAAATATTACCAGGACGAGAAAAGCCAGTGCCCTACGTAATAGTTAGCGACGCTGCATTTCCCTTGCATAATCATGTGCTGAAACCATTTAGCGGTACTCATCCAAAAGGTTTTTTGGAACGAATTTTCAAATACAGGCTAAGCAGAGCACGAAATGTATCAGAAAACACATTTGGGATTATGACCGCAGTTTTTCGTGCGCTAAGAAAACCAATGCTCTTAACCCCTCAGAAAGCAGCTTGTGTTGCAAAAACGTGCGCTTATTTGCATAATTTTCTTCGTAATAGCAAATCATCGAAATCAATGTATATGGAGGGCATTGCTAAGCCAAAAACATGGGAAGATCGGCAGACATCCTTTATCCCACTTAAAATGTTCCCAAGGAAATCTGCTTCTGCTGCAAAGGAAATTCGGCTCGAGTATGCGCAGTATTTTCTTAGTCCACAAGGCTCATTACCATGGCAAGCAGATTATGCTTGATACCTGAAATACTGTTTTATTGAAATCAAAAAATATTTTATTATAATTTCTTAATTTATTTCGATGGAAAAACTAAAGTTAATAAAAGATTATTATAAACATAAACTAAATATGTGAATTGGAATTTTAATGAAAAGTATTCTGGACATTTATTTCTTATTCAGTACTATCAAAGGATGAATAAAATGTTTGCAGTCCGCAGTTTTCAGCATTAACAACTTCTGCTTTTTCTGATTGCTCCTCGATTTCTTCCATCTCCGCTTCAAAAAACAAATTTTCGATTTTGTGTTTGAGCAAACAACCTCTCTTAACATGTCTAATTTTTCTTATACGAGCTTCTATCATCTCTCCGAAAATTGTATGTTCGTCCCTGCTCTTGGATTCAAGCAATCAAATTTTTCATTATTCCAAACGCTTCGTCCAATTTCGTATCATCTTCGTCCGTTTTACTTCTTTTAGATCTTTTTCGTTTAGGAGTAGGAGACGCACTTGTTTTTGAAGAAGAAATTACCGGAGTTGTCGGTACGTGACTTACTTCAGAATATGATTCGTATGGATCAGAATAGTCCTCCTGAAATTATGGGAACATTTTACAGCTAACCTCATTAAGAATACAAACGTACGTTACCTCTATATATATATCTACGTCTGTTTCTAAGTTTTCCTGTTCTTGGTTGGATTCATCACTCCGTGCAATGCCCTTAAATTAAAAAAATTATAGATGCATATTAAACCTTAAAGTATTAGGTAACTTACTTACCTCCAAGTTTGACAAAGTGGAGCCACCGTCATCCCGATCCAACAAGAAACGCAAGTGTTTGAAAGCAAACCACTCTGTTTTTTTATCGTTTGTCCCCATGCCGGATCTATTTTTTTGTACTTTTTTTTCGCGGCTGAATTGCACTTTAAGCGCGTGAATTTTCTTTTCTACTTCATCATTTTCGCACTTTAATATTTGACAAATTTCATTTAACGCATCTTTTTTCTTGTTTTTATTTTTATAATTTACATCCTGAGGATCCCACAAAACTCGATTTATTTCAAATAATTTAATTAAATGAATAACTTCCTCATTACTCCAAGATTTTTTTGACATTTTAATTTTTATATTCAAAAAAATTCAAAAAACACCGCCTCCTTTCTACCCAGAAACTTGTGAAACAAAATTTATTTCCCGTCAGGAATGGGAAACTGCGAAACATTTCATAAACATTTCATAAACTCTTATTAAACAAAAAAAAATGTTTATGAAATGTTTATGAAATATTTATGAAACATTTATTAAATGTTTATGATAATGTTTCGTTGGTCTGGACACACCTTAATAAACTGTGCCATGTTTATTGAATTATTTGAAAGGTATCTTATTAAGACACAAATGCACTCATCAATCAATAATAAAGTATTAGAAATCAAAGGAAAGTGTCTTTAAAAAGTACCGAAAATTGTGCCCGAACGATTGATAGGGCATTACTTAATTGCATATGATGTTTGACTGATCAGCGGTTACTTTGTGGATTTTCTATTTTGTGTTTTGTTTTTTGCTTATAAAAAGCCTCAAAAAGCCTTGAAAGATATCTGTTGGGCAAACTTCATCTATGTATTCCGTATTTTCTTTTTATGCTTTTTTGATTAATGAATTTGGGGTGTTTAGAACTGGTTTTTATTGCATGGTGTCTAGCTACACAATTAGTTTCACTTGATACCAAGAAATATAAAAATCGAGCATCTATTTATATGCTTTTATGTCTTTGAAAATGTAGTGAAAATGTTCAACCTGGAACTAAGAAAGACTATTATTTGCAACACAGCCACCTAAATCAGTAACAAAACCACCTTCAAGCTACCTGACATCCGGCTGAGACCGGTACTGTAGGCTGTTTTTTTTTTTTTCAATGTATGCGCTGTTCAGTTGATTATAGACGATGGTGTATTTTGTGATGACATTACAAAACAACAGCAAAAGGAGTGTGTGTCAATGTATGCGCTTGACCCTTTTATTAACATGGGCACAAATCCATTAATTCAAACTGGGCTAAGTCCAAGGTCAAGGGTCAAGGTAGAGTAGACAATCTCTCGTTTTTGGCCGAAACTGTCAATCTATTTAGTACTAAGTTTATGCTCTCTAGAGTCTAGACAGTCACCGAATCCTTTCCGAATAATGATGCCAACTTTTTCGAAATGGCTCTTGACGGTAATTTCAAACAAAAGTCGCATCAGGATTAAGGTACCTATCTATTATAATATAGTTGTGTTTATCGGAATCAAAAACAACGTATTCCACTGTAACTAGTTTTGAGATGTTCAAAAACAAAAAACGTTTCTTAAGCCGTTGCCTTCGAATTAATATTTTTATATCTTAACAACATACATTTTTAAGCTTTAAGAAGAATAAAAATGTATGGTTCCACCGCAAATCATCTTGGAAATATGTATATATACATATTTGGAATAGATGCGTTTTAAAAAATTTTTTTTTTACTTTTGCCCTTCTCGTCCGTATGTATAGCCTTTTATGTGTAGCAATACCTTAAAATAAATGCATACTGGTTTCAACGCTATTATGAAAATTGATTTCGAAAAAAATTAAATAAACCAGATTTTTCTCGCCTTTTTGGAATACGCATATTTTAATTTTTACAATAAAAAAATATTTGAATTTAGTCGTGAAATAGACTTATTATAAAATAAGGAATAGGTTTTTGATTTTAACCCAAATATTCAACTTAAAACTTATCTCTGGAATTTTGAAACTAGTTAAAACAGCAATAGAAAGACTTCAAGAAAAAGAATTAAAATGCATCTTCAACTTGAATTTTTCAAAAGAGAGGACACAGAAATCCAAAAGTTTGGCTCGCATCAAACTCTTTAAGTTCAAGCACATTTATCATTTATGAACATCGTGTCAACAAGTTTTTTTTTCCCCAATTGGCAACACTTTTAATTAATCCGCTGCCTTTTTGATTAGCTCCAGTGTTGCCTAAGGTACTCCCATAAGAGTATTGTACTACTTTCAAAACTTCCGTACTCCCGTATTCCTCCTTTCACATTCGTACTCCAATTTTTTTCAAGACCTAAAATATCTTACACTTGCCGCAAAGTGTAATTTCAACATTAATAAATTTAATTTACTCCACATTTAATTTAAATTTAGCAGCTATTTTATCTTCCAAACTGTTGTTGTTGTATCTTAAGTCGACTAGATTGGTCTGGTTAAGATGTAACCTGAACGCAAAAACTATATTGGTCGGGAACGTCACTTTTTGTACGTCAGCTACATACCCGAATTGTCAACTTAGTACTTAGTCACGAATTCCTTGACTAGATTCGTCTGCTACCCCTCCATAAACGTCAACTGAAACAGCTGCTCATATGACTCACTATATCAAAACCGAGATACATCTAGGCAGACAGCTGTCAGACTTACTAAACTAGATACTTGAACGTCCCCAATTTGTATTCCGCTTCAGGTGATTATAGAGGATGATGTATTTTGTGATGGCTTTAAAAAAAACAACAGCAAAAGGAATATGTGTCTCTTCACCGACAAAATCATGTGCAGATGGTAACTCGTAAGCCTAAAAACAAAAAGACTTCAAGTAGGATTTTCTGTTCAATGTTCATGTCATCTAAATAAGCTCTTCGTCTTCGGCCCTCAACACTTGGTCGGCTTTCAACTTGACCTCTGGTTCGAAATCACTCGCGCCGTAATTTTCACAAATTCACAGAATCAATTTTCATTTTTATACTTCTTTCCGCATACGAATTTTTGTATCTTTCATTTTCATTTCGCATTCTGCTGACCACATCAAGCGAACTAAAAAAAGAAAACATTCACTACAAGCCATATTTCCTTCTCCTCATTGGATGCGAGACGGGAGGTACACTTCCCATTGCCGACATGATATAACTTTGGATTCTCGCTCGTTGCCCCAACGTCCTATAAACCACAAACAAACGGCCAGAACCACTAGCGCTTCCCTCCCCCTCTCACGCGCATATTTCTGTAATTTGCAAGAGAATTACAATTTATTTACATTCCTTGGTGCGCAAAGTTCGCGCCGGGTTCGGACGCGATATTCTGTGTGACCTCAACGGAATCGCGGATACAAAAAAAAAATAAAAAAAACACGCAGCATTGCTTACGATGCACCGTGGCAGCGTCGGCAGCAATTTTATCCCAATTTCTATATCCCTGTCGTTATCTTAGGTGTTTGGGCCATGTATCTGGCTAAAATTGAGACCAGCCCAAAACTGTAGACGGTTGCTGCTCTCTATACGAATGTATATGTATATCTCTATATGGATTTTTATTTATCACCAGAACATTGTGTTCGGTTTCAATTGGACAAGCCGTATATTTGGATACTGCGCGTGGAGTGTTCAGCGTGATGGCGGAATTTCGGCTGTCAATTTAAGTATCGTTGAATTTTTGTTATTACTTCTTTGTGTGGCAAGATGATGCTGAGAACTCTGACTCTAAGATCCTATTCATATGGCACCGAAAACCGTGTTTTCGTCGAAAACTCGTCGACGAATTAACACCAACCACCTACTACTGTCCAATAAAAATTGTCACAGCGACTTTGACAGCGAATTTAGGATTAGCTCTAATGTTGATGTCGCTGTCGAAGTTGCTGTGCTAATGTGTTCAAAGTAAAATACAGTGGTTCTAAAAAGTTGTCAAAGTTTCTGTTAATGTCGCAGTGTTGATCTGTTTCTCGCATTATGGATACGGTGACCATCCGTCCTTTATTTAAAAGGACAGTCCTTTCTTTTTAACCCCTGTCCTTTATTATTTTCTTTTTAATAAAGGACGGATTTTGTCCTTTATTTTTGAAACTGTCCTTTAAAACACTGACTAAAAATTGTTTGCATTTAGTGCAATTAAAAATATTACGTATAATGTAGGTACATACATTACTTGAAATTGTGTTTACAACCTCAGTGCTTCAGTGCATGCACTGCACACCTTAAATTTCAGTTTGTGCGTACCCGGTTTGTAGAACACGGTGCACCAACTGAAGAGTATTTTCAATCATGAATAACTTTTGGAGGTTGGAGCAGTGCCAAATCACAAATGAATGTATATGCTGTTAAAGCTATTCTTATAACTAAATGTAGTTTCGGAAAACCCTACTTAGAATTTAGAGGTGTTCGTAATGAAAATGAATATGTTTTTAAATCTATCCACATTTTATTTTTTTTTTTATTTTTTTTCCTGTAGACCCAAAAGCAATATCCATCACAAAAATAAATTGATTTTTTATCCAAAAAATTAATCTTTTTGGAAAATCGAAGACGATGACTTATCAGTCCGCTGACTAACATGAAAAAAAAAAAAAAAAAAAAAAACAGTTGTCAACAAATCAATTATTTCAAGTTATTCAAATTTTTAATATGGAACGAAAAGTTATTATAACAAAGAAGAAAGAAGTGGTTGCATACCTCTACAACCATTTCTGATTTTAAACAGAAAATAAGATGAATAATCAATTCTGAAACTCACATTCGAAGTTTTAGTGGGAACGCAAAATCGAATTTTTCGGAATTTTTTTTTTTCAGAAATGTTGAATTTAGGTGCGGTGTAAATGTAGTTACTATTGTGGTTTTCCATTGGGACCACCAGAAATCTTTTTCAGATCTCAGATTTTACTGTGTTCATGGAACGCGCAACGAGATTGATCTGTTTTTGTAAATGGATTAGTGCGTTAATTGACAACAATATCAGCTGTTCAAATGGCATTCGTTTTTGGCTAAATCACAAATGGATATCGCCCTCAAAAATGTTTTCCTTCTTGTAGATACAAATGAAGTATTATTGGTGGTTTGTAGTCTTCAGATGACGAGGGAGATAATGAAGATAATAATTCCTCCGAAATCGTATCCATAGCTATTTATGTATTCTGTTATTTTGGTTTTCACGAAACTTTGCGCATTTGCCTCGAAATGAAACTTCTTAAACTGACGTTAAACAGCTGTACAAAGTATATTGGTATGCGTAAATCTGAAAAAATATCGAGATCTGCGAAAAGTGATCCGAATCGAAAAAAGATTGATTTTTCGTCCCAATGGAACGCAAAAAGTGATTTAGATCAAAAAAAAGATTGATTTTTTGTCCCAATGGAAAACCACATATGATGTTCGATTTTGCAGCAGAAATTTGAAATGTCAGCTCAACATCTGAAAAGCCAAAATCTAAAACGATATTAACTTTTTTTTTTAACAAATAAATACAAAAATATTGGAAGCAAAATAATTATTGTCCTTTATTTTTTTTCGGCGAATATGGTCACCGTAATTATGGAGGAACTTTTTTTCTACCAGTGGTGCCTGTAGATACTGTTTATTTTTAGTCACTAAAAAATGCTAGTTACTTTTATAGTGACTTTTTTGCAAAAACATGTTTTTCTAAATTATTACACCCCTGGCTATGTTACATCCTTGGTATTCTTGAGTTTGACACTTGCAAATCGCAGTATTGTTCCAACTTGCTCGAACTGTAATGTCGCTTCCACATTCAAATGCCAAAGTGGAACGCATTTTCAGTATTATGAACATTGTTGAAAATAAGTTGAGAAATAAAATGTCAACGAAAACATTGAACTCAATAATGCTCATCAGAAATCAAATACAAACACAAAAAAAAAAGTTGTCATGAATACGAAATTCCTAAGAATGTTCTTTTAAGAAATAATTTTAAAAATGACTCCAATATTGAGGTAAATGAAAGTGATGAAGAATAAATCGATCTGATTATTTCTGATTTGTAGTACCTACCTAATTTGTAGATTTGGTTTTTATTGCAACTTTGAGACTGAATTTGTTTTTTTTTTATAAGTTGTACTTATATATTGTAAGTTTTTGATTTATTGTTCAAAATAAAAATGTTGTCAAAATTAAATATTTTTTTCTTCATTTGTTTGTAGTGAACATTTTTTGCTAGTGCCTTTTCTTACAAATTTTAGCAAATCTGGTGGATTTTAAGGTTCGAGTTAGTGACTTTTTTTTAATTTAACGGTAACCCTGAGTATGATCGTCTTGTGTTCACTTGCTATGCTCATCAACAGCGTTGCCACAAAGATACAATTGTATCAAATAAGCTTCATTTTTGCTTCCGTGAGAAAAATTGATACTTAGATACTTTTTTTTTTTTGATTTTGGTTCAATTAGATACATTTTTGAATATTCAATTAAAATTCTGCACAATCTTCATTTTTTCATATATTTTTATTTGTTTTCAAATAAATTTTTAAATCTGGCAATATTAATTTGTTTTTTTTATTTTTAAAAATGACTATGGTAACTATTGCTCATTCTGAACTGATGTTCCCACTTCCCAGCCCACCCATAGATCCGGAACGATTATGTGCAATAAATTCAATATTACCATATCACTCTTAAATAATTTCACCAGATTGGACTAACCAAATAAAAACGAAAAACGAGCGTAGCTGCAAAGAGTTTAAATTGCTCCAATTGCAAACAAAAATTGAAATTTGTTAATAAAATTGTAAAATTTTTGGGTTATGTAGCGACTTTACAAAACGCGGATAACGACAGTTTATTTGAAAACTTATTCGAATTCGTATCAAAAATATTAAGTTTGCCTCAAAGTTCTGCTGCAGCGTGTATTTTCTGAGCTAAACTTAATTAAAAACAATCTAAGAAACAGATATAATATAGATACCATCGAGTCTTTTTAATTGTTTGAAAAGGGTAATATATCTACCTAAAATGCATAAAAATTCTAAAAAAAAATAATTAGAACACAAAAAATTTTCAGAAAGTACAAATAACTCTGCAATTATATTTATTTTTTTAATTTTGTTTTTAAAGCTTTTTTTTTTTTTTTTCAAATGAATTGACTGATTATTAACTGATCTGAAATGTGATGTTTATTTTAAGAACTTTATTTTTATGGATTTAAATATTTGTTTCTTTAGTTTTTAATAAATGTATACACCTACAGCCGAACCCGTTTAAATGAAATGAGAAAAATTCGTTACTTTAATTTCAATTAACCGGGCTTTTCATTTAAATGGACTTCGGATAAATGAAAAAAAGTACACGGGGACAAATTAAATTTTTCATATAAGCGGGGTTTTCAATTAAACGAGTTTCAAATAAGCGGGTCCGACTGTATTTGAAAAAAGCTATATTTTCTTGTGATACAGTTGAAAAGTGTTGGGGCTCGAGTTTAGATACTTTTGATCAATCAAAAAAAAAAGATAGGTACATCTTTCGAAAAGTCTACGGTAACGCTGATCATCAACCAAAATAAGCGGTGTGTGTGACTGAACAATGAAGAACATCAGACATCAGAAGAGTGTTACCAGTTCGTGCAAAAATGCACGTGCGTGATGTTGTAAATGCAGTTTAACTTTCTTGTAAAATATTGTACGGGACGAGTGATGCCTATTTCACCAACTTACATATTTGTATTTACAAGCATTTTTTAACAAAAATTTTTATTTTTTTTTTTTTTATTTATGTCGTTTCAGCAAACTCTGGTTATTACAAATTCGAAAAAAATGTTGTATTCTACAAAGGGAAATTTGTGGGAATAATGCACTTTTCGTTTCACCAAAAGTTATTTATAGTTGTAATATACAAGTTACAAATTTGTGAAAATCTGACTTATTTGTGTCTTAACGTTTCACCAAAGAAATTTAATTCACAAATTTTGTTTAGTATGTGAGGATATTACACGAGTAAAGTTGACGTGTAGTTCCTCCTCCTCCTCCTGTTTCTTATTGAAAGTAATCGATGTCCTTGTGACGAAGGCATAGTAGCGATAGTAGCGAAAGAGACGATTTTGTGTGAATTGCAGGAAAAAAAAATCGGCCGATCATTTTTTTTTTCCTGCAATTCACACAAAATCGTATAAACAATGTCAAAGAAATAACTTTGCATTAACACCGAGGCAACAGTTTCTCACAGCTTTACACTGGCTTGGTAACGGAGACGTTAGGGAGTTTAAGATACTTGTCCACTCTTTCATTTTTATGTCGTGGGGTAAAGTATTTCAAAACTTCCCAAACAAAATGTATTTTATGTCTCTAATTAGAGACGCAACAAAGATCTTATTTTGTTTATTCATTGCCACGACCGACGCACGTACAACAAACTTGTGAAGAAACAGTTGTAGGTACATAACAAGTCAACAAATCCGGTGCAACGGTTATTTTGAACACTTGTAATCAACAATTTGCTGTCCACAATTTTTTTTCCATTCTACTCACAAATTTGTGGATTATATATTTGTAATTTGTGAAACAAAAAACTTGTAAGGTTTGTAGTTGTGATTCACAAGTACAAATTTGTGGTTGTAATTTGTAGTTTGGTGAAATAGGCCAGATTGTAGATATTTCGTGGGCATTTTGCATTTTAAATAAGCTAAACGGGCGAAAATTGTTTGTCTTTCAGAACTAAAAAAAGGCATTTCAATTAATGAATCTGAAGTGGAACCATTCGAATTCAATAGAAAGAGAACACTGTTTTTTTTTTTTTTTTTTTTCTTAATTTGTATATCGTGGGCATATTCTAAGGATGGCATGGGCTTTTTCTGTTTTTATTTACAGTCAGTCGGGTTTTTTTAAATTACCTTTTTTTATTTTTAACTGTTTAGCCTATTAGTCAAGCCCTTTAGGCTACAGCGTGTCACGAAGGAAAACACATAGGATACGCACGAAAACATTACCCCCCTGTGTCCAGTCGGTTAAAAACCTGGCAACGCATTTATGCCGGATGCGATGAGTATAGTTTATTGAACTACACGTTCGTTGACTAAAATATTGATAGAATACGATTAGGTATGATTTGAGATAAAGTTTTGAAACACCTATAACTGTTCATAACTATTTTCTTTCTACTTTTCTGTCCGTTGAACCCTTGACAGTTTTGACAAATTGAGAGTACGTAGACATGCGACGGATTTTCTGGTGCTGCACCGTTGACGAATCTCTCGACGTAATGAAGGCGACTAGTTTCATTCGTTGAGCTATGGACTTCACCGTGCCTGACAGTAGCTGCCACATGCTCAGAGAAAAGTACTACAATATAGGAGTATTGTACTCCATTACTCCCCAAAAACAAATTTTTAATTGCGAATTGAACTATTTTTACTTGCTAGAGATATAGGTACCTAGTAAATTGCAAAAAATAAATACTTTTTGAATATTCCGTCAAAATGTGCTAGTATACGATTTTGTTACATTCGCATCGAACAAACTTACGGATCCTAGAAATTATTTTTTGTTTGAAATGGCCGTGTATGCCATTATGTATACAATATAACGTCGTTCAAATAAATGGCAGGGTTTCTAAAGGTGGCTCGGTTACAAGTTGGCCAATTTGTGTGCAGTGTATTACAGACGCTACCGAAACGTCTAGCTAAAAATGAATTTCTTAATTTTTGATCTGTATTCCCCGATTCTCCCCAAGAAAGTTCTATTATATGTAGGTACTCCTCATTGAAATTATTATTAAACTAAACGGCTACGGCAGCCATGATAAGGTCGTGTGTGCATGGATGTGGGTAAAAATAAATAAATAGTTGACGCAACAGGTCCAGAGGGACCCTAGGCCTAGTTTCTCACAACCATTCGTTTTGTGTGAGTTTTTTATTTTTGGAACGAATGGAAGGGATCTACAATTTTATGCCGACTCCAAACGGCTAATTGAGAAGCTTTTTCAAGACAGTTATACTCTCGGGTGTTTGTCAGACGCTCGCGAGAGGTGGCTCAGTGGAAAAAATCCCTAAGACGGAATTTTGGATTTTTGCGGGATTCGAACCTCGACCCCTCGCTTAGTAGTCCAACACACTAACCACTAAGCCACTGCGCCTTCAATGGATGTGGGAAAAGTTTCTTAATGAAGGAAGTAGTAGGCTCAAAACCATTCGGATTTCCTATTACTTAATTTTTTTTAAGCCGACGGGGTGTATCTTTGCCTTTTAAGCTCTCGAAGAACAGTGCTGTTCAAAGACTTTCTTTTTTAGTAAACAAAAATGTACAGACTTTTGTTGTCGCTCCAATTAAAAATGTCTAATATGCGCGACTGTAGACATGAGAGGTCGCAGAAAATAACACCAAACGATTGGTTGTGAGAAGCTAGACCTAACACCACGAACACGACTTCCAATCATTGGATTGTTGAAACAAACACACCGTTTTGAAGATCAGGCCTTACCATTACCGAAAATATGGGGTTAGCTGCTATTAATTCCCAAGAACGTATGCACTGATGATTTCTAGGGCAGTAAAAGATGTAGTGTACAACTGATCTGGACGAAATTTTCCCATTTTACTTACAGTACTGTTTTACTAAATTGCAGCTATAAGGTGCAGGGAAATAACTTCACGGGCAATAACTTCACATTGGAAATAACTTCACCTTGAGTGGGAAATAATTTCACCAATTTTGTAAAACAAATGTTCCCACCTACAATTTCAGAATTTGTTGATTCTAACTTGAAAACAAAATCAAATTATTTATAAGTAGAATAGCTAATTTAATTAACTTTGCATACACCCAAACTCGCAACTACTCAGACCCCTAAACCGAGACTGCAAGCCGAGGGGTTGCAAGGGGTCATTGCCAAGGATTCCTAAAACGTAAAATTCGCTACGAAATAAAAAAAATAACCCATCCTAACACACGGGATATTCACGATTCGGTGAACGCAGGCTTGCCAGATTGTGCGATTTATCGCAAAACGCGCGATATTTTTTTTTTTTCTCAACCCTATTGCGATCAATGATAGTTGATACTTATCAATATAAAAATAAATAAATAAATAAAAACATATTAAATTAAACAAAAATAAATTTCTTTAAATGGTGTTGCAACGGTCAATTATCAATTAAGTGTTGATCGACTGTGAACGTGCAGCAATTGTCGGTTGACAAATCGGTATTGTGAATGTCAATCTCGAACAATTTTATTAGTAGTTGTCAATTTTTCTATCAATCGGGGTTGATAAGGATGGCTCTTAAACGAAAATGTTGAACATCATCGTTTTTAATTGTTATTGTTGTTATTTCTTAAGGGCTATTATGTATATACATTTTGCCATTCGAAAATTCCACTGATGATGATATTTTTCAATAAATTTTACAGATTTGTAACACTCGTAATTATTATTTAATTAAATTGTTTGCAAAATCCTTAACGATCACTCTTCAAATCAAAAATATTTTAGAACTGTCAAAGTTGAGTTTTCATTCACAATAACTTTATCTTTGGCGTTATGTTCACAGGTTATATATTTATCAATTGTTTTTCGCAATACCAACATCAATTTTAATTGATAAATTTGTCAATCGTCAACCGATTGATAATTGATCTTCGCAATAGGGCTCTCTATTTTGCGGTGTAGAATTCGAATTTGCGATACATCTTATTTTTTTGCGATCCTTGCGATATTTTTTTTTTCACTAATTATTACAACAAAACAAAATTCTAATTTAATAAAATTCTTCTCATTTTAAAACACTAAATACAACTATACATATTATTGTTTTATCAAAATTATGTGCTAAACGCACTCATTTTCATATTTCTTGTTTCTTGGCATTGCTTTAAATTTAGTTTATTTTAGATTTTGTTAAGTAATACTTATGATCGCATAACATCCATCCAGGAACCATGGGTGTGGAGAAATCGCATCTGTGGCCTTGGTGAGTTGAGTGGTTCGCATAACGTTCTTTACGATAGGCTGTCCGATAGACCTAGGACATGTCTTGTTGTATCGAAATCCCTCACGGCAGTTACAATCAAACGCTTCTGTTGCCAAGATTTGGTTGCTGCAACTATTACTTACCATGCAAATGACAGTTGGGAAACCTTTGTCGCCGCATCGGCTTACTTTCCCTATGACTCTTTAACTCCTCCACCACCAAAGGCGGTTGTTGAGCTCGTAGAGTACTGTGAGTCCAAAAAGATAGGTCTTATTCTATGTTGCGATGCTAATGCTCAAAACACTGTTTACATACATACGAGGAGATCGTCTTCTGGACTTCATATTATCGTCTGACATTACCATCAACAATGTGGGTTGTCGACCTACATTTGTTACAGCCCGGAGACAGCAAGTAATTGATGTTACCCTGTCAAACCGGCATTCCAAGACTATCACGAATTGGCGGGTATCACCAGATAGCACTTTGTCAGATCACAGATACATCGAATTTCAAATCTTCTGTGAAGTTTCGCCTTTGCTAGAGAGGAGAAATCCGAGAAAAACGGACTGGGCTCGGTTTGGGGAGGAGCTTGGCAACTCTGTTAAAGTTCCACTCAAACTAAGATCGATACTGGGGGTAGAGAGGTCTGCTCAGGATCTGAGTAGCACCCTTATCCGCTGCTTCGAACTAGCGTGTCCAGTTACAAAAAACTCCTGTAGAAAACCGGTACCTTGGTGGAGTACCGAACTGCAGTGTATTCGCAGAGAAACCAGGAAGCTCCTTAATCGGTCTTTAAAAACCAACTTGGAAGAAGACTGGAATCTATATCGATCGAAACAAAAAGAATTTAAGAGACTAATTCGTAAATCGAAAAATGACTCTTATAGGAAATTTTGTGAGGAGGTCGAATCACTAAGTGCGACCAGTAGGCTTGTTAAAGTCCTCAAAAGGGACAGACCAAGCAAACTGGAATCGCTCCAAAAATCTGATGGTACCTACACTGAGCCAAAGGCGGAGACTTTCAGTCTCCTGCTGGAGACTCACTTCCCGGGAAATCAGGTTATTACATGCTCTTCAGTGGTACCGGAAACGGTGGCCACTCCTGATCTGTCAAACACCACGCGGCGTAGCTGGTATGTTGCATCCAGAGTAGTGACGGATGAGACCATCAAATATGCAATTGCATCGTTTGATGGTTTCAAGTCGCCTGGTCCGGATGGCATCTATCCGGTTATGCTGAAACAAGGTTGTAGTCAGCTGATGCCGGCGCTGAAAAGAATTTTCACCGCTAGCTTGGCCTTGGGCTACATACCTTCTCCTTGGCGAATGGTTAAAGTCGTGTTCATACCAAAAATTGGTAAGACTGACTACACTCTCGCCAAAAGTTTCAGACCCATAAGTCTGTCCTCCTTCCTGCTGAAAAGTTTGGAGAGACTGGTTGAGCTGCACGTGCGCAATGTCGCTCTTCGATCGCACCCTCTTTCAGAGATGCAACATGCCTATCAGCGCGGAAAATCCTGTGAAACTGCGCTTCAGAACCTTGTTGGTAGGATTGAAAGTGCTCTTGATCGGAAGGAGTACGGGTTGGGCGTTTTCGTCGACATTGAGGGGGCTTTTGATAATGCGACTTTTGATAGCATGTGCACTGCAGCCAGACATCATGGTATAGATGAAACATTAGTGTTGTGGATTAAATCAATGCTAATGTACAGGACGTTGATTGCCGAGGCGGATTGTGGTAAATGCGTCGTGACAGGGGTTAACAGGGGGCAGGGAACCTATACTCAAGCATACGCGGATGATGTCGCCGTTCTGTCTGTCGGTTCTGACCTAGGGACTGTCTGCTCTCGGGCTCAGAGATCCTTGGGCTTGATCGATGGCTGGTGCACAAGAAATGGGCTTTCAGTGAATCCTCTTAAAACGACTGTTGTTCTCTTCACGAGAAGGAGGAAGGTCACTGGTCTGACTCAGCTTGTGTTAAAAGGTGTCACTATTCCGATCTCCGATGAAGTCAAATATCTGGGAGTAATCCTCGATAGAAAGCTTCTTTGGTCCAAGCATGTCGAATCGAAAACCGATAAAGCGCTGTCAACTTTCTGGCAGTGTAAAGGCGCTTTTGGCAAGACATGGGGCTTATCTCCTAAAAGGGTCCTTTGGATCTATACGGCAATGGTAAGAACACTCCTCTCATACGCGTCGGTTGTATGGTGGAACAGGCTTTCACGGAAACGTGTTACTGCCTCTTTTGCCAGACTTCAAAGAATGGTTTGTCTCGGCTGCACGGGGGCCTTCCCCAGCACACCGGGCTCCGCTCTAGACGCTATGATGAACCTCCCCCCCCTTGATATTTTTATCATGGGGTGTACGCTGAAAACCATCTCTCGTTTAAAGAGAGGTGGCTACCACGCGCATTGGAGTTTTGAAGAACTTGTGCGAGAATTATCCTTTGACCCCTGTCTTATGGATATGCCCTCTGACGCAATGACTCCAGAAGTCCTACTGCGACAAAACTACCACGTCAACTTTCCTCAGGCAACGGAATGGCTTAGGCCAGACTCTGAGCCAGGGAAAGAATGCCATCGTATTTTTACGGATGGCTCCAAAACCGGACAGGGGTCTGGTTCTGGAGTCTTCGTGGAAAGCGAGAGCATTAGACTTCACTACCCCTTAGGAAACCATGCGTCTGTCTTCCAAGCGGAGATTTTCGCTATCCTTATGGCTATGCGCTATATTGTGACAAACAGGTGGAGGGCTAGGAGTATATGCGTTTGCAGCGACAGCCAAGCTGCATTAAAAGCGCTGCTTAACCCTCTTACCTCGTCTAAATTAGTGCTCGAACTCAAGCTTTCTCTGAACTTGGTCGGAAGGCTAAATACAGTGTATCTTGTTTGGGTCCCAGGTCTCACTGGTATCCTTGGAAATGAGATAGCTGATGAGCTTGCCAGGCTGGGTTCAGAGGAAGAATTCTTAGGACCTGAACCTGCGTTGGGTCTGCCTTCATCGGTGGTTAAGTCTTCCATTGATACTTGGGTTTCTCGCGAACACGAGTGTCGGTGGCGTGGCTGTGCTGGGTGTGGGCAGACCAAACGACTGCGTCCGGACATCTGCAAAAGGTCGGCGGCCTTCCTTCTGTCTCTCAGAAGAAGCGACTGTAGACTGCTTGTGGGCGTCCTTTCGGGCCACCAAGCTTTTGCCAAACACTTAAATGTTTTGGGCTTGAACATCTCCACCATCTGTCCTGCCTGTGGAGAGGATGACGATACAGCGGAGCACTTCCTCTGTAGCTGTCCTGCCTTTGCTCGCATCAGGTGGCGGATCTTTGGGGCTGACGTGGTGAGTGCCGAACATCTAAGCTCTTCATCACTGAAGCTCCTTCTCATCTTTCTTCGAAAGACGGGAAAACTAAGTACATAAATGTAAGGTGTCTGTTTGGCAGTACAATGGACCAGTAGTTGTGTCTGAGTGCTCCATCGGATAGTAACAACCTCCGACAGAAAAAAAAAAAAAAAAAAAAAAATACTTATTATTGTTATTTAAAGGATGGTTGCAAAAGTCAAAGAATGTGTCCAAGGCTTTTGTAAGATATGCGAATGCGATTTGCGGGAAAGAAAATGCCGAGAGAGGAATGTATCAACACTCAACATAACTTGATCTTGCTGCAATACTAATACTAATTTGTTAATTATTCTTTATTATTGTTTTCTGTTGAAAAAACAAAAATATTAATAATCAAGTTAAAATCAATTTTGATATGTTATTTTATATTTTTAAGCATTTTGCTATTTTTGCGATAATTTTATTGTAATTTTTCGGTTTTTTTGCGAAAAAATAACTAAAAATTGCGATATAGGCTTCTAAAAATCTGGCAAGCCTCTAACAGGCCTAGTAAAATTGCGAATTTTTATATTTTTTTATCACATCGTGAACATACTTTTTCTCATCTCTAGCACATAGGTAATATATAACTATTCTAGTAGATATCATGAACAACTTTTTTTTTATCCATTTTTTTATTTTCCTTTCGCCGGCGCCTACTTATGTTTTCATTTCTCTTTATTTTTTCCCGATAGCTAAAAACAGGAACTAACAATTTGGCAAACTGTCAACTTGACAAAGCAACACTATACTCTGTTGTATATTTCGGTTACAATAGGGTCAGGGTATAGATAAAGTGCACAAGTGTAGCGAAATTTTAGTCAGTATATTCTGTTTTTGTAGTGCGAAAAAAAGTTGCACTTTCGCAATGATACAAGACCAGTTGCATCGGGTCGTGAATATCCCCATTGTATTATAATTTGAAATTTGTTTAATAATGCGAAATAGGTTTGCTGGCGCGGCTCCTCTCATTCCCTGTGAGGATGTTTGCTTTTATCAAAGAACACGAAACTTTAATGATAATAATTATACACCCCGGACACAGGTACATTGTACACCTCACAATCGAGTGGCAAACACAGGTAGACGATAAGCAAAAAATAAAAAAAATAAAACACATTAGGCTGCTATAATCACCGCGCTGGTCCGGATAATTATGTGCTTCACAACACACATCTAAACAACAGCACTCAGTCAGTTGTATCTAGACACAATTTAGGTTTTTTTTTCTGCTATGAAAACGCCTTTGACGAAAGACCGAAGACGATGGATATTCGGGGTCTCCATTTCTCATTAAATCACCTGTTGTTTCTTTACAAATACAAACTTGCATGGTGCCCCGTCTTTAGGAATATCCAAAAGGCTCGGAACTGATAGAGTGAGAAGAAGTCCGGAATGTGATACAATCTTAACGGAAATTGAGAATATCTTAAACGTATTATTTTTTAAATGAGATTCCAAGAATACCTACAAACCTACAAAGAATTTGTTTCCGTTCTTTAATTTGGTCTTTGCGGAGGATATTCCCGTTTGTGCTCTTTAAAGAAAACAGATTGATAAATAACTTAAGGATAAGTAATTTTTCGATGCCGCCAATGCCATATTTATGTCCTCTAAACTTCAGCTGGCTCGGAAGGGAAATTTAAACAAATCGGAAGTGAACGTCGTTTTCAAAATTCACTGCAATCTGCATGATAGTGAAGCTCCATTGTAAGAGAACGTGCAGTTTAAGTCTTATTCATGACATGAGTCTTTCTGTAGTGTTAATCAGACTGGGTCAGTTTTTTGAGGCTGCTAAGTCAAAGAACCAAAGTTGTTGTCAAAGCCAAGATTTCGTTAGTTAGTTCATGTAAATAAAATTAGTTAAGTCCCATCGTTGGGCACTTGGGCAGGTCCGACCTAATTGTGGACAAAGTGCGATTTTTTCACTGGCATAAGTATTTTGACGAAATCATTTTTCAAAGTTTTTTGCGCCAAAAATACACTTTTTGTTTGAACTCAAAATTTGTTGTTCAGGGGTTCATTTTGATTAAAATATTGGGAAAGCGACAAAGTTAAATATGGGAGATCACGCAAAACTATTATTGCGGTTTTTCTGTCAAAAAAAAATAAGGGACGAATTAAAATAAACGAGGCAACCTATAAATTTCTAAATCAATAAGCACAAAAGAACAAACATGATATTTACCAAGCAAAGGTGAGAACGAAAAAGTTATATCAAGGAAGGTAAAAGGAAAAAATATTTTGGAGGAATTTTTAAAAAATCCAGGTTTAACTCCTAAAAACTCTAGCTAAAAATTAAAAAGAAAATATGCTGAAAGCCCCATTAACTATAGACGACATTACAGAGTCTTGCTAAGTTGGATTTGGTTAAATATTCTGTAAGAAAATTACCGTATATAACTTTCGAAACAAATTCAAGTGGATACAATTCGCCCAAAAGAGCTATTGTATCAAAGAGGGTGGTTTAGACTAAGAGAGGATTGACCTCCCTAGTGAAGGATAGTATGTCCTTAGTAGCAGATAAGAACTAAGCTGCTGGCGAGAGTATCTCTTTGTTAAAGGTACATCGTCTTAACCAGTGAATTGCCGGACAATCACAGTATTAGTTTTGAGAGGATTCTTCATAGCTAGTTCACGGTTTCCTCACCTCAATATACACAAAGGAACATGGCGGTCATCTGATCATCAAACCGTCAACCAAATGGATCACGTTGCGATCGACGCAAGGCACTCCTCCAGTATTCTAGATATCCCAACTTTCCGAGCCAACATAGACTCGGACCTTGTTGTAGCCAAGGTACGGATGCGGATATCCCAGACGCCACAACAACGAGAAAATACTGTGAGGAGGTTTAACGTTGGACGACTACAAACGCAACAAACCGCCAGAACCTTTGCCGATCGCGTATCCCTCAACCTCTCGAGAAGTCCTATGCTGCCAGCATCAAGTGCCGAAGACCAGTTGCGCCGATGCCAAGAAGCCGTCAAAAACGCCGCAACTGATGTGCTCCGTTTGACCGTCTGACCGCTGTTAACAAGAAGGGACACACAACATCAACAAATCGGACAGAACGTCACGATAGACAGCTATAGCTTTGAGGTAGTTAGGAACTTTGTCTACCTCGGCTCCGCTATAAGCTCTGACTATGACATCACATCAGAAATTAAGCGAAGAATCACACTTGCCAACTGCTGTTTCTTTGGCCTAAGACGGCAATTGATTAGTAAGGCCTTGTCAAGAAGCACTAAGGAGATTCTATATAAGACTCTCATCATCCCCGTCCTGCTCTATGGCGCAGAAGCATGGACCCTAGCAAAAACGGATGAGGATCTTCTTGGTCGCTTCGAACGCAAAATTCTTCGATTGATTTTTGGTCCCGTTTGCGTTGACGGGATTCGGAGGAGAAGATTTAACAGCGAACTCTACGAGCTGTACAGCGACATCGACCTGGTAAGAAAAGTACGCATTAGTCGTCTAAGATGGTTAGGACATGTAGAGCGAATGGACACCAACGCTCCGGCCCGGAGAGTCTTCGATTCCAACCCAGAGGGACAACGCAGTAGAGGAAGACCTCGCCTTAGGTGGCGCGCGCAAGTGGAAGGGGACCTCAACCAACTTGGAGTTCGCAACTGGAGGCAGTTAGGCAAAGATCGCGCTAACTGGATAGGCGTATTGGTTGAGGCCCAGTTCCACCCCGGACTGTAGCGCCACCTTAGGTAAGTAAGTAAGGATTCTTCATCCTCTAGGCAAAATCAACAATCCGTCTTCGGACACAAATTCAACTAGTAAAAATGATATCTCCAGCCACAGTGGCCTGTTAGAAAGTCCATTAGCTGTCTAATATGTATTTTCCTTATTGAATTTTAGGTTTTCCTTGCAGGAGTAGGGCCTAAATAAGCTTTTGGATTGTCTTTAGCCCGGGACATAGGCCCAGTGGTTATGTCGGAGTAATTGTTCTCACTCGTTAATAAGCCCTAAAGCAGTAGCCCTGAACGCGAATTCTGATCCAGCCCTATCTAGTTCGTCCACCGATTTATTCCTTACAATACCCTGATATCAGGTACCCATCCAAGTCTTACCCTAATATATTTGGATAGAAATTTTAAAAGAAAACTAACTTCGACTAAACTAAAGTCAATCATATCGCAAACGGTATTGCTTTTTCTTAAGCACCTAGATAATGGTTCATTTGAAGCATCATTTTTTCTGTGATACGCAAGAGATACCAAATAATTTGCATCATGTTTCATAGGAAGGCATATCTATATCCCAATCCCAGTGAAGCCTTTTCACTAATACTCTAGTAAAACGTTTTTGTATTCTCTCAATTCTAAATGAGTGAACTTCATACAAAGGGCACCATATGTTACCTATAGGTACTGCAATATTTAAGAGTAGATCTAACAAACGCAAAAAAAAAGACACTTCAAAGTGTGAGAATCACAGAACTCCTTTGAATTGCGCAAGATAGATCCTAACATTGAATTACCATTGCCGACTAAAACGTCTATATGTTTCAAGAAATCAAGTTTTTTTTATCAAAAATTACCCAAAGGAATTTTTTTAAGGTTACAATTGAATGTAACGCACCGTTTATTTTATATAAAAAATTAAATAACAATTTGTAATTTTCCAAAGGAATCGCTTTTCAAACTTGAAAATGTCCTTAAAAGTCGAAGACATAGTACCGCCAATAGTAGTAAAGGGTGGTTAAGTTTTAAGGGCCGATGTTGATTTTGAATAAAACAAAATTCATTTAGGAAATTATTGTCATTTATTTTTATTATGATAACACTGGTACGGTTCAATTATGTATGGAATAAAATATCGGCCAAATGGCCGCCGCGACCTCGGAGGGACACCTCCATCCGATGGTCCAAATTTTCGATGACCCTGAGGCATAATTGAGGTTCTATGCCGTTAATCTGCCGAATTATCTCATCCTTTAGCTCTTGAATTGTTGCTGACTTATCGACGTACAGCTTTTCTTTCAAATAACTCCAAAGAAAGAAGTCTAACGGTGTCAAATCACATGATCTTGATGATCGGCCAATTGACATCGCCACCACGTGAGATAACACGGCCATTGAATTTGTCGCGCAATAGCGCCATTGTTTCGTTAGCTGTGTGGCAAGTGGCACCGTCCTGTTGAAACCACATATCGTCCACATCCATATCTTCCAATTTGGGCCATAAAAAGTTCGTTATCATCTCACGTGAGAGGTGCAATTGTTGGAAACGACGACGAGTTGAGGTGGACGGCTCTTCAGCCACACTATCGCGAACAGCAGAAATTTTTTCTGCAGTACGAGCTTTACGAGCATGCACTGGTGTTTTCACATCTCCTACAGACCCGGTTTGCCAAATTAAATTTTTCGATTGTACGCATATTTGGACGATTAAATTAACCGAAAAAATCACGAAGTGCACGATATGCATTTTGATTTGAACGCCCATTTTCATAATAAGCCTGAATATCTTTAACGCGTTGCTCGATTGTGTATCTTTCCATGGTTCAAATTGAGAAATGTCAAATGAAATGCAGAAAAAAACTTAACGTTTAGGTGTGGTTCACATTCAACATCGGCCCTTAAAATTTAACCACCCTTTATAAGTGAAGATTTTGCTATACAGCATGACGAATAAAGATTTGTCGACCGCGAATTATGTAACTACGAAATTTCTTTTGTTTTCTACAAAAAGTTTCGGATAAAACGTGCTAAGGTAGAAATCGAAAATGTTGTTGTAAGCACCCCAATTTTAACATTATATGTTATTGTATTAGAACATTTGCCTATTAAAACATCATCCATCAATGGGTGTTTTCGGAAATGTAAAAAAAAAGTCATTTGCAATTGCAATTTTTTTTTTTTTTTTTTTTTTACCGAGGGTAGGTGAAAATCTTCCAAAGACACTATGAGAATAGCAAGCGCGTGCTCATAGTAGTGTCAGATTTTTACTGACTAAAAACACCACCCTTCGAAAGATTGTTAGATACTGCAACTAAGATATAACTTATCAAGCAATTTTTCTATAACGAAATAACAACTTTTGACAGGCTTCTTTCCAATGAAAGATCCTGCATGTTCCGCAATTTAGACGCGGTTAATCCTATCTTGCCAAGTCGAACGGTTTCGTTCTTTGAAGCCGGCGCAATAAATTGTTCTCGTCCAAAATTTGTCGGACTGTATTGTTGACATGTCCGATTAGTCGGTTTCTATGCTTTCTCGCGAAGCTTCTAGTTTCAGCTTCAATTGTTGGAATTCCGAGATCCCTGTGGATATCGTCGTTTCTAATATACCATGGTGCTTGTACAATTTCTCTAAGCACTTTATTTTGAAAAGTTTGTAGAATATTTACATTTGTTTTCTTGGTACAACCCCAGAGTTGTATACCGTAGGTCCACACCGGCTTTAGCACTTGCTTGTATAGAAGCAGTTTGTTTTCAGTACTGAGCTGGGAATGTTTTCCGAGTAACCAGAACATTTCTCTATATTTGATATCGAGTTCTTTACGTTTCATTTTCACGTGCGAATTCCATTTCAGCTTTGCGTCGAGTGTCATTCCCAGGTATTTGGCCTCGTTTGCAAAGGGTATTCGAGCCAAGTTTAAAAAAATTGGCAAGTCATTTGTTTTCTTATACGTGAAATTCACGTGAACAGATTTAGTTTCGTTGAGGGCGATCCGCCAGTCCCTCGTCCATTCATTTACCTTATTCAGTGCGATTTGAAGTTTTGCAGTCGTTTCTTCAATTGTATTACCTATTGCTAGGATAGCGGTGTCGTCGGCGAACGTAGCGAGAGTAGTGCCATCTTCTCTTGATATTTCGCGAGTATATAACAAATAGAGAAGGGGCCCAAGGACACTTCCTTGCGGCACGCCGGCCGAAATTTCCTTAAGTTGAGAGTATTCGTTTCCATGTCTAACACGGAAGAGTCTATTCCCGAGATATGATTCTAAAATATCATATAGGGAAGAATATCCGGGAAGAACTTGTCGTAATTTAAATTTCAAACCGTCATGCCACACCTTGTCAAAGGCTTGTGAGACGTCAAGGAATACGCTTGAGCATATCTTTTTTTCTTCAAATGCTTTCTCAATTAGGTCAGTAATTCTATGCACTTGGTCAATCGTGGAATGCTTGGTTCTGAACCCAAACTGGTGGTCAGGGATAAGATTATTGTTTTCTATAACCGGTTGTAGGCGCGTTAGTAAGATTCTCTCGAAAACTTTGGATATAACTGGAAGAAGGGAAATTGGTCTATACGACTTTACTTCACCGCCAAATGGCGGTTTTCCTGGTTTTAAAACCATTATGACCTCCGCAACTTTCCATTGGCTCGGTACGTGTTTTAGTCTGAGCGCGGCATTTATTATATGAAGAAGCTTAATTAATGCTTTTCTTGGTAGAACTTTGAGAACTTCTCCCGTGATCAAATCATAACCAGGAGCAATTGCAAATGACCGTCAATGCATGACAGAAATCAATCGGTCTTTGTTTTGCAAATGTCATTTTGTGCAGCTGACTTGTGTCGGGTCAACGTTATTTTTTTGCAAGTGCAGCCTGATGTTTCCGAACACTTTCGAACATGAACAAATTCAACCCTTATATAATAAACATTTTGTTGGACAACTTGATGCACAATTGTAATGGAAACAATATAATTATGAAATATTTATTGCAGAAATTAAAAGAAGAATTGAATCCTTTATGGACAAATGCAAAGAGGATACGCCCGGGAGTTCATTTAGAAGAAGCTTTATACATAACTCTATGGGCTTTGGGAAACAACAACTCCAACAAGTCCATCAGCACTGTATTCGATATCCTTATTAAAACCTGTAAGAAAATTGTCGAACTTTTATCAAAATTTGTAAAATGCGCTTCGTCAAATGAAGCGATCGACTAGATCTAGAACGAGAAGAGGACCGAGAAAACTCCTCTGAGCATGATGATGACGATGAACCCATTCCCAATCATGCACTTTCACGTATTACACAGTTCGTTCGGCTGTTGTGGGGTACGCACTCGTCGGAAACTTTTTAAGCCTAAATTCAAATAGACTGAACACAAAATGTCTTGCAATACGTGTAAAACTAAAGTTGATCGTGCCGAATTAAAAGTTGTCTGCAGTGACTGCAACAAAAATTTTCATGCTGCATGTGTAAATATTTTGCCAGTAGACTTAGAATTTATGAAAAAAAACAACAAACCTTGGCGATGTGCGACTTGTGTAGCAGCGAAACGTCGTGATTCTCTCTCTGGTGTGGTTCCTGTGTGTGTCACAAATGAGATAAATAATCATCAGCAGAAGAAACAAAACCAACTGCTTATTACATCTCTGCCACAAATCTCATCAGCTCGACCATCAAATATTACCCTAGAAATGATCTATTCTGAAATTCTCGAAGTAAAGGAAATTCAAAGGGTTCAAATAGAAGAACTGCAAGCCAAAAACAAAGAGTGCGAACAAAGAATCGTTTTGCTGGAGAATAAAGTAAATTTCTTCGAGCAGCAATCGATTGCTAACACCGTTGAAATCCACAATGTTCCCTTTCAAAGCAATAATGTCTCCAACATCGACTTGGCGCTAAAAATCTTTCGTGATGGGATGAATGTAGGTGTAACAGAGAACGATATTGATTATTGTTACACAAAAAAAATTGTGAAACGTCACAAAAACGCTCACAACAACGATTCACAAAGCTTCATCAATATTCTTCATGTAAGACTTACAACGCGTCATTGCAAAGAAAAAATAATGAGAGCAAAAAAAGAGAAGAAAGAACCGCTAACAACAACTCTACTTGACTCCAATGCGAAGCCACAGAAGATGTACATCAACGACTGCCTGACCTATCGGACTCGTCAGCTGTTAAAAACTGCAACATCTATGAAAATATCGAAAAAATATAAATATGTCTGGACTAGGAATGGGATAGTGTACATGCGTAGGAATGAGGGTGATAATTTCGTTCGAATTACTTGTGCTGACGATTTTAATAAATTATGAATTCTGTGTATAATGTCCCTCGTCAAAAATCCAATGCATGTAATTATCCAGATGTTCCTTTAAATTTCAATGTTACATTTTGTTTACATCAAAATATTCGTAGTGTTAGAAGTAATTTTGTTTCACTGTTAGCTCATATCAATGCACTAGAGAATTTGCCAATAGTAATTGTATTAAGTGAAATATGAATTTACGAAAATGAATTGAGTTTGTATAAAATTCCAGGGTACTTGTCGCCTTTTGCAAATTGTAATGAGTCTTACCAAGCAGGGGGTGTTATGGTTTATGTAAAAGATGGTTATACGTGCAATTGTTCTAAAATTGCCTATTCAAGTGCTGATGTTGTGAAGTTGTCATTGGACTACATGAACGATACATATACATTTCTTTGCATTTATAGACTACAGGAAATTAATAAGTCTATTTTTTTAAATGATCTAGATGGAATATTAAGCATATCGAAAGAAACAAATTTGATAGTAGTGGGCGATATAAACATTAACATTTTAAATCCTTCCGATAATTTTACAGAGAGCTATCTTCTTCTTATGGCGTCAAATGGTCTAAAAAGTATTATTAACGTTCCGACTCGCGTTACAGACTGTACTTCAACTTGCATTGACCATATATTTATCAGGGTACACAAAAATTTTAATAATATTTTGAAGGGTACAGTTTATGACTACAAAATTACTGACCATCATATGATCACTCTTAATTATTACATGAAATCTAGTCCAAAAAAAATCGATCTTCCAAAATCTAAAGAAATCATTGACTATAGGATGTTGAAACAAAGATTAAATTATGAATTTTGGGAACCGGTATATTTAGAAAGTAATCCTTCCATTGCATTTGATTTATTCCTCGAGATCTTACGAAAACATATTAAATCTTGTTCTAGTGTGTCACATATTTCCCAACGGAAAAAACATTTAAAACCATGGATGACTAACTGTCTCTTAAGAAAAATAGAAACCAAAAATCGTTACGCTGTTAAATCCAAAAAACATCCGCAAAATATTAGACTAAATACGTATTACAAAAAGCTATGCAAAAAGACTCAACAAATGATTACAGAAACACGAAATAATTATTATTTAAATATGCTTGAAAGAGCAAATGGCAACTGTAGAAAGGAATGGAAAGTCGTAGACAGTATTTTAGGAAAACGAGTAGACCCTACGGAGATATTTGATATAGAAGTTGATGGAGTCAAAATACATGACTCCGAAAGTATTTCAAATATTTTACTGAAATTTCGGAAAAATTAAAGCCATCTTTTAACCCCTACAGTTCCTGCAACTGCAACTTGCCATCAGATGTCTTTGTTGATAAAGTTCAAGTAAATAGTTTTGTATTTGAATCTATTAATTCTGGTGAGCTTCAAAAGGCTATAATGTCACTAAGCAATAAAATGTCATGTACTAGCGACAAAATAACAAATATTTTATTAAAGAACATTTGTTGGCAAGTGGTAGATGTGTTGAGTTTCCTGTTTAACATAAGTGTCAGCAATGGATATTTTCCTCAATCTCTTCAATGTGCTGAGGTAATTCCGCTTTTCAAAAAAACTAATAGAAAAGACCTATCTAACTATAGACCTATATCTCTTTTACCAACTTTTGCTAAGCTTTTTGAAAAATTGATTAAAGTTAGAATGCTACGTTTTTTGGAACGAAATGAGTTCTTTTTTAAGAATCAGTTCGGGTTTAGGTCCGGGCTATCAACAGAGGATGCTATTCTCAGGGTGTGCACTCAGTTATATGATAGTTTAAATAATAATCAATCCACAATGGCCTTGTTCATTGATATGACAAAGGCATTCGATATGGTTGACCACCAGATTTTACTAAATAAGCTTTATAATGCAGGATTTAGAGGATCTATTCACAGTTGGTTTAAGACTTACTTAATTAATAGGCAACAAAAGGATAAAGTCAATGGGATCTTTAGTGAACCTCGTTTTTTAAAAAATGGAGTCCCTCAAGGTTCCGTTCTGGGACCGCTTCTATTTTTGATTTATATAAACTCGCTTTTTAATCAACAATTGTTTGGCTTAGTTACTGCTTTTGCTGATGACATAACGTTCACATACTCATTTCAAACCGAGTTTGAATGTATTGCTAAGATTGCAGGGGACCTTGAAAAATTAAGGTTGTGGTTTGCCGCTCATAAGTTGATTATTAGCGAAAAAACCAAACTAGCTAACTTTAGAATATCGAATAGTGTTTTGTTTGATTATAATCTTTTTTTTCATGGATATGACTGTAAACGCTTTAGTCTTCCGCTCCACCCTTGTGGTAAAAGTAATTTTGATAGTAACAACTCATGCTCTAATAACTGTTTTAAAATTGAGTCAGTTAAGAACTTTAAATATCTAGGAGTTTTAATAGATAATAATTTAAACTGGAAGGATCATATCCAAAATATAATATGAATCTTGTTGTTCGTAAACTGTATCTTATTAAACCTTATTGCTCCAATAAAGTATTACTAAGGTTTTATTATGGTCTGGCCCACTCAAAGTTGCAATATGGAATTATTAGTTGGGGAGGTTCATATCTTAGTGTTCTTAGACCTGTTTTGATTGCACAGAAGCATTTAGTCCGTATTATCTGTAGATGTAATCGTCGCACTCATTGTTGGCCCCTGTTTAAAAAGCTTCATATTTTACCATTAAGACATTTGTATGTTTTTAAGGTACTTAAGGAATTTTTTAAACAAAGCGGAAATATTCCAAGTAGAAGCAATCAAACTTACAATTTACGAATTAATAATATGGCTTTTGTTAATATACCGATTGCACGTACAACACATTTTGCAAATTTTTACAAAGTTAAAGCCCCTATGCTCTTTAATAAGTTACCATATTTCATCCGAATAGCTTACAACCATCATGTATTCTTAAGAAAAGTTAAAGACTGGTTATTTAATGTTGATCATGCTAGCATTGAATCTTTATAATTAATATTATTCTAAAAAGGCAACATATGTAGTAAGACTATTGTAATTTTAACTATTGTATACTCTTAATTAACCTCTTCATGGAGTCGATCAATTATATTATCAATTATATTATTACTTCTTTATTTTATTCTATTTTTATTTTTATATTTATTAATATTTACATATTAGCTACTGATTGTCACCCCACATCAGAACTTTATATGAATTTGTTATTACTAGCGCGGAAGTGTCGTTTAACACTAATTTAGGACATTAGTCCCTTAAATTAAAAAACGACAACTATGTAAATTATTCATTTAATTAGGTATACCTATGTATTTGAAATATTGTTGTGCCAATTTTAAGTTGTAATGAAATGAATAAAACAATTACATTATCAATCAAAATCAATACATTACATTACACAGCAAATGCACGATCGTTTTTCATCTGCTTTGCTGCACGGCAGACAACACGCAAATGGCATTTACGAACATCTGACCTTCACAGAACTTTACTGGATGTGTGCTATCAAAAAATCGCGACATCGACTGTCCACCCAAATCTCCAGATTTGACCCCTTCGGACTTCCTTTTTGTTTGGTAGTTTCAAAAGCTAAGTAAGCGTAAGACCACTGACGAGCTCAAGGCGAACATTCCTGCCGAAATCATCGCTTTACCGCCCGCCGAGATCCTCGAAAAAAAGGGAAAACACAGCAAAAAGGGCAAATTTAGCTTGGGGCAATACTCAATAGAGGCGATCACTTGATCAATTTTGTACTAAAAACGAGTCCGAATGATTTGTAAAGAACCATATTAAATAAAAATACATCATACATTTATGGAAATTTGTTGTTTCGTTTTAAAGTTATACAATATTCACATACCGACATAAAAGATATCGAACCCGTTACTTCGGTTGAAATAATGGGTATTTTTAACTATTAATTCACCACTAGACTCCATTAATAAATTGCCAAATTTTAAGTTTAATTTTACCACTCTGTATGAAAATACCTGCACTTCAATTCGCCTTCAGTTGATTAAGCCCTGTCTGCGCCAATTGACCGATGATTAGTACTAAAAAGGTTCATTTGTGGGCGCTACTCCAACTTTTCGAGTTCGAAAAAGGTTTCTATTAATCCCATTCAAATATAAAACTCACAGTAAACAATTTTTAGACTGGCACTAAATAATATTACAATAATTAACCTGTGTGTGATAGTCAAAAATCGGACAAAAAATTTTACGCAATTTTTTTCTTTTTATGGATTGTTGCTTTTGATTTGTAAGGACCAACATAATGATAACGATGAGCATACGTACGGGAGGAAGCAACATCTTTTTAGCAAGTATCGTTAATAACAAAAGCCATTTTCAGGGTTCACCCAACCAATCCCATCGTATCAGTTCCTTGTCCAGTCTTGTGAATACCTCCGCCTCCAACATCCAAAAATCACACTATTAAATCGCCAAATTCACCTTTCGACACGCAGTCGCCAAACCCTGTAATTATACTGATAAGTGATTACAAAGGCTAACAACAGCAACAGAAAATAATTGGCTTAAACCATTTACCATGCGAAATTTGTTGATTCAGTTCTTTAATTTGCGCGATAGCAGCTAATTGCTGGATACACATTAAACCCCGGAGAAAAATATGCACGTGTAACCCTTTTTATCCCAAAAAGAAATAAAAATAACCCCGATTTCTTCAGGAGAAAAGTTTATTGTGTTACCTGATAAAAATATTTATAAATAAGTACGTGCAGATCCAAAGAAGCGAATATGTACAATGTCCTTGGGCAATTGGTCAACAGCACGCCATGGAATTGGTCGCATGAGGAAAAATGTATGTGGTTTGTGTATGTTTTTCTACATCTAGCAACAGTAGGTAAAATATTGTAAGAGCTTTTGTCAGTTTACTGTGATTTCCATAACTTTACCGCCGCGTTTCATTGACCGATAGACATCTAGCGCATAGTTTTACAGACAAAAGGCCGCTAGAAAATTATTTTCAAAGTGTTTCTTTTTACTACGAAAACAGACTAGATTCCCATGAGAAAATATGACTTACAAGTCAAGTATCGTTGACAGCTGTTTTGTATCCGTTTCTCTCAATGGCGATATTCGAATTTCTAGAGGGATTTTTTGTTTGTGTGAACTCCAATTTTTTTTTTTTTTTCCTTTTTTATTTTATAACTGGTTGGAATTATTTTAAGGTACATATTCAAAATGGTGGAAAAAAAAGTAAAAGTGGCTAATATTTTATAAAAATAAGTTTTGCGCTGCTGTTATTCCATTTTTAATGGATGTAGCAATTTGACTATTAAAGTGCGGTACCTATTGAGTTTCAAAAATATATATGAACAAATCTCGGCTTTTGGGAAGTCATTTTTGAGAAAAAATTAAAAAACTGTTTTATTCGAATTTTTTGAGGAAACTTATGGAATCTTATTTAGAATACTGATATTATCTTTAGTAGGTACCTATATATTTTGATCAAAATCGTTAGACCGGTTTTTGTAAAATTGGTGGACAAAACCGTACCAAATTGTGCAATGTTTAGTTTGAAATATACTATTGCCTAACTATTTAGCTGAAAACTGAGTACAAGCTATTGTTACTCGGTTTTAAAGTTTTGTCGAAATCTAAATCGGGGTTTTCGAGATAATATGAGCAATTTTCTTTAAATTAGCGTTTTCAGTGAATCGAATTGAATTTAATTGAATTCTAAAATTAAGGACACAATCATTTTTAAAACATGAATTTTACTCTAAGTATGCATTTCGTAAAAAATCGTTATTGTCGTTATTGCCTAAAGAAAACTAAATTTTTAAAAATGACTTTTTTCAAAAATTCATTTTACGATAGAACAGAGAAAAACTGAGTTTGGCATTAAGTTGGAGATGACCATATTACCCTAGAAATGAATTTTTGTTTCAATAGTACGGACCGTTTTCGAGATATGCTCAAATTTCAAAAATACCGTTATTCAAATTATTAGCCAAATACTGGGTATGCAGTCATAGTAAACTCACCTACTTAAGCTTAAATATAAATTTAGGTTGAAATTGTTGGAGTCGTTTTCGAACAAATCAAACCGGTACGAACATTTTGTATGGGAAGTACCGTTAATATTGAGGTTATCTTGCAAAAAAACAAAAACGGCTCTGAACTGTAAGCCCACAAACTCCAAATCTGAAGTTTGACAGAAATCCGGGCAGCCGTTTGGGCTGTAGGCCTGTGGAAGGCAGACAGATAACAACAACGAGTTCGAAATTTTGTACGAATACAATCTTTCTCTTAGGTAGGTACTACGTAATGTAGAAAGTTAAAAATCTTGTAAAGTGTACAGCGTGACCGTTGTGCGATTAAAGTTGCAATTTGTAAAACTTTTGCTATTTTCTCCCTTTTTTAAGTTGGAGAAGGCGCTTCCAAAATTGGTCAAGTGGTGTGATTTCCAAATAAAAACCTTTAAAATGCAACGCATTTGCCCATCGAACATTTTTATACTGCTTAGCGAGAAAATATTTTTTAAATATCGTTCAAAAATTCAAAATTTGCAGAATAGCTTCAGAAATTGCCCTTTTTTGTCTCATTGGCCATTTTTTCTGTGACTTTTCAGAATTCTGCAGCGGTCACACTGAGTGTAAGGGCTTAGAAAATAGTACTACAGTAGGCGCTTATTCAACTTTTAAAAACACACATTGTTATATGTTCTGCCATATCATCTGCATAACCAAAGAGTGGATTCTATTTAACTTTTGTAAAGGGTTTTCCAATAAGAGATGCTATTTTGGTATTCAAAGAAAAATGCAATTTTTTGAAATAAATGAACGGATGTTTATTTCATAATAAAGAGGAAGGTATGCCGTTAATAATGAAAAACAACATCAGCCAAATGGCCACCACGAGCACGCATACATGACCATATAACACCTCTTATTGAATAACCCTTTATATATCATGAACCGTTTCTTCTATCTTATAAAATAAGAACACATCCAACAGAACTTTTGATGAACGTGAAAGTTTCGTTCGACGCAGTCGTGCGCTTTATTTTTTGTTTTATTTGAAGAAATATCGTTACTGAGCCCTAGGACCACTTACTTAAAGAAAGTTATTTAAACAATTCACAAACTCCGTCGATTTTATCTCGAGGATTTCCTTAAAATTTCCTTTTGTTTTTAAGTCGCTGCTATATTCCTTTGTTAGGGTAAAACTGGGTAATACCGGTCATTTCAACAAAAACTCAAATAAAACGAAATTCGTTATTTAAATAATACCTTTACTTCACTTTTTATTAAATTCATATGTTTTTGTATTATTATAAACATAAAAAAAGGCAAATGAACAAAACGGAAAAAAGTTATACAAAAAACAAAAAAGGACAAAAATGACCGGTATTAGACGCATGGTCGGTTAATTCCGGTCAGCAATTCTGGTAATGGCGGTCATTAACGTTTATTTAAAATATACTTATATTTATTTTCAGTTTTCACAAAAATAGCGAAATGTTTGATCTATGTTGCAAGTTCATTTTCCTGGTCTTTGTTAAAAACCGTGTGTCACCCCAGAGATGGCTCATAGAAGTTTTTCTTTTTTAGACGTTCTGGCAGTGTCGAAAATGCTATTTTAGTAGACCTGGCCGCGGCGCGAATGGACATTTCCTTTTCAATAAGTTGTTTGGTGTTGTTAATAGCCACCTCTGACCACGAACCTCTGTAAGTGGTTCTTGACTTAGGCTTACCCATGAACCCACGGGAACGCCAAGGAAAAAAAAATTCAAAATGAAATTTTAAGTTAAGAAAAACAAAGTAAAACCATTGCAGATTAATAACAAAAAACAACATAAAGTATGCAAAATATCACTGTATCTATAACATATAAGGAAAAGTACTTACTCTCTATTTTCTGATCACCTTTTCTTATAATAAATTGACCGAAAACACCAATAGATCTGAAACTTCCAAAGGACACAGACAAACTTAACAAGCAACAGTCTGGTATGAAAACAATCTTCGGAAGCACTAATCCATGCAAAGAGTTGGTGATTCAATGTTCCCATTCTCGAGATACAAGGGTGACCGGTATTACCCAGTTTTACCCTATATAATATAGAATACTCGATATTTTTTCGTCAATTACGATCTTGATATCAGACTTATATTATGTTAGTATGTATGTGCAAACATTCCTCCACGAGGTCGATGTTTTGAGGAAAACCATCTCAATGCATGTACTATTTGTTTATATGTTTTTGCAAGAAATAGATAGTACATTTTTGAACTTACCACACAAGAGAAATAATTCCAATTATATCCAAATTAGATGCATTAGCGCATTGCTGTGATAACCTGCTTTAATATTCTACAACTGGTCCCAAACTCCTGGCTTATCTTAACACTCAATTTAAATTATGATTCCTTTATTTCTCGTTTTCCTTTCTTTCTTTCTTTTTCCACTTTTGCCATCCATAAACTGGGTTAATTTATCATAAATAGAAAATATTCAATAGCAATTTTCCTTCACCACATTCCACAAAAGAATGCACTCTTTCCACTTATTTTTGCAGAAATGCATGCTGCACACATACACACATGACACCGAGAATAACACGAGGTGAAGACGAATTAAACACAACAACAAAAACCCACAAGCACGATTTTCACCTTTTATTCCACCACACTACCATGAAAGGTACGCAGCTAATTAAATTAATCTCTTACACACTGTATATTTTGTAATTTTACTTTCAAAGATTTTCCATAGGAACATAAAAAAATATCACTTCTCCAAGGAAATGTATGAACAAAAACAAAATTTAATTTTTCTCTCATTAAATAAATTTAAGAACACCACACGTAGGAGAGATGAAAAACAAGCCACACAACTTTACACGATGAAGCCCAACAACAACACCATGGGCTACGACGACAAAAAAGAAATAATATCAAAACCACGATGGTGAAAATTCCAATGTGCAAAAGTTGAACTGAGAGAGATGGTGGACAATTACCATGATGATGATGAAGATGAGGAAAATATTTTCACATTTTAAACATATTTTTCGTGCACTATTTTATATAAAAATCAGAAACAACTGCGTGGAATGCACTTATGCGTAAGTGTGTCGAAGTATTTTCATGAAATTTCCAACAGAACTTCTATTATTTGAATAACTAAAGTTTGCTCCTTTGCCTTCACCCTTCACTTAGATAGATACATGTAACGCGCTACTATACGAAAAACGGACGACTCCCGTAAGCAGTTGTAACTCGCGCTCAATACCACAGTAAACTGAAATGATCGGCCCAGGCGCAGGCTAGTCTTGATCGATTGAGAAGAGACTCGCGGTGCTGTTTCTGTTTGCTTCATGGATATGAGAAGAACAGGTTGTTTGGTTCAAGAAGAGATATAAATTAACGCTGACTTGAAATGCTTGTATGGGTGGAAGAAGTGGAGTAATGTGAAATGAAAGACAGGTAAAACCCAAGGTATATAGAATAACATGGTAAAATATTGCGCATGTCCGCATCCTATCTCACTCGCACACTGTTACGTCACGTGTATCACACTGTTTTGACATTTCAGTGCAAGTTCGACGTTCTCTTAAGGTTTTTGTGGAATATTTTTTAAACAAATAAAAATAAAATGGTTATATGTGCGATATTCGGCTGTAATAATAATAAAGACAAGAATCGAAAGCAAAACAGATTTCCCAGGCGCGAAAAATTGTCGTTTTTCAGAATTCCCAAGGATGAATCTATGAAAAAAGTGTGGTAGAAAAGACAAGTTTAATGCAAATAATGCATTTGTTTGCTCGAAACACTTTAACAGTGACCAATATGCGCGAAACTTGAAACATGAGCTGCTAAACTATTTACCCAAAAACAGTAAGAATTGCCTTTCACTTCCAAGGACTCTGACAATAAGCGCCAGGAGAATTATGAAAGGCGGAACACAAAACAAAAAATTGTGCGCGAAATTTTGTGAGTTTTAAGTGTGAACAAATTATAAATACGTAATTAGTTAATTAATTATTAATTTAAAATTTGTATTTTCAAAGGAAAACCCTTCCAAGTGAGCAAGTTACCCAGGACACCAATGAACCTACTGCAAAATTATGCTGAAGAACAACCGACCGGATCCTTCACATGGACAGATCAAGTCAGCGAAGGTGGACTTCGAAAACCCAACACTATTTTTATCGAAAAAATACGACTTCTTGAAAGTATTTTTAATGAATATAACTCGACTGGTCTAAAAACTGGACAAAATTACATAAAAACATTGTTAGACCTTGCCGAACCTATTGATTTAGATCGCGCGATCAAATAGTTGTTTTTTCCGGGGCAAAATGTTCTTTAAGATTCGAATTCTTAACAAAACACTAATTACGAATATCACTGCAAAAAAAAGAAAAGTGAATAAAACGCTGAACTAATTGTAAAACTGATATGTACTTGTTTTTATTTGTAATATTTTCGCAGATTATAAAGGACTTTTTATACATTATGGTTATGAGGTTTGATTGAAAAAATAAAACTGCGAATAACAGCTGCCAACATTAGATTTCTTTGTTGTATTGCTGTGGAAACAAGTGGTATCGTACCACCATCAGCTCACTTTAAAACAATTTCGCCACTATATCTTGCAATTCACATTTTTATTAATTAAAAATCCACAACCCTAATTGCACATGAATGTGAACTAATTTGTTCTGAAGTGTCAAAATATGTGATACACGTGACGTACATGCGCAGAACTGAACCAATATTTTCCTCCGGAATATCATACCATGTATTCTATATACCTTGGGTAAAACCTACCACGGAACGATCAAACCCATGACGAGAGAATTGTATAGTTGGCTCTTGGCTGTTAGATCGACGTGCTGTTGTCAGCAGTGGATCGTGGTTCGTGGACTTGTCGTGCCAGCAGGTAAGAGAACACTTCACCATAATATGAAAGGTATTGAAAGAGAAGCAACTTGCCCACCATTTGAAAATTGAATTAACAAAACACGGCAAATCCACCTACATATTCCACATGGGGTTTGTTGTATGTAAGAAATTGTAGTAGATTAAAGTGGAAAATAAGGCCTACATCAAATCACCATTTACAGACTCTTATACCCTATTCTCAGCGCAGCGAAAACCATGTTTTCGTCGAAAACTCGAAAATGCATTCACACCGACCACCTACTAGTTTTCGTTTGACGATTCAATCGGTGCCGTGAAATAACGCCGAGCGAAATAATGCCGAATTCCAAAACTTGGTGTTATTTCACTTTGTGAAAGCTTGCGAAATAAGGCCCATGCAAATGTTTTCAGAATTGCCGAGAATAGATGTAACTATGTATTATTTTATCTTAATCTTAATATATAAAAACGTTCGTGCGTATGTATGACCGACGATAACGGCTGAACCACTGAAGCTATCCCCCTTATATTCACACCATATATTTGTGTGGTGCTCCGGATGGTTTATGTTTATTTTAGACCCTATAGGGGGCGCTGGGGTCGCTTATTTGAAAATTCTTATTTATGAACCGATTTGGCTCAAATTTACACCATATAACACTTAAAAAAATAGAAAGCTTTTGCCAAAATATGGACCCGATAGGTGGCGCTGGGAGATATTTACGAAAAAATAGATTTCCCTGCATATCAATTTTGTATTAGCAACATTTAATTTAATTGGAATATAATAATATAGTTGGCGTTGGTCGCCTTTACTATACTATATTTTGAATTTGACATTTCAGTAATTCATATTTCATTTAGCTGTACAATTGTTCGACGAAAACTCCAAATTAGTTTTCAATTAATTTTAAATAGGTAAATAACTTTTCCATTCGATTTCCGGCACAAATAACATAACCAAGGAAAAGGTTCTTACTGAGCCAAATTTTATGATTCTTCTTTTGTTTTGTTCGTATTGGTGTATTTCAGGCTTAGGCAGTCTTAAAAGTTTAAATTTTGGACCCGATAGGTGGCGTTGTTGTCGATCTCCGAAACTACTCAACCGATTTCAATGAAATTTTGTGGATGTATATTCTTCGTTCCCACTTGAAGGATAGGATACTTTTGGACCTGATAGGTGGCGCTGTTGCCGATCTACGAAACAGCTCTACCGAGTTGATTGAAATTTTGGGATGGGTAGGTATGGTTGCTTCAAGATTGAAATATGCTAATAGTTTCGGACCCTATAGATGGTTCTTTGAAAAACATAAGGGGGATAGGAGAACGGGTTTTGGAAGCATTAAAACTATTAATAGACATTGTCCAAATAAAGGACTTTGCGAAATGTGAGCAGGACTTAATACGAAAGGTATGAGCAAAGGCGGGTGGGTACAGCTACATATAAAAAAGACAGATGTCCGTATGTGCGTACTCATAACTCGGGAACCAATCCTTAAATTTTTATGATTTTTGGTTTAACTTCGCATGGACCCATGGAAGGACATATGCTACTTTTTGTCGTGAAAACAAAACTTTATGGGGATTAGGTAGTTGAATTTTTGAATTTTTTGGATGTTCCGGGCTTACATGTATACGGTTGAAAGTCGGCTCATTTATAATTTTGTTGCCCAACCTCAACGCACCGAGGATTTGTAACAGAACGCGTTTGATTTGGTGGTGAAGGATCTCAAAGGCACTATCTTCAACAGGTTCGTTCAGCTGCTGGGCTATGCGGACGATATTGATATCATCGGTCGCTCCCAGCGTGCCGTGATAGAAGCATTCACGGCGATTGAAGAACAGGCAAAATCCGTTGGCATTGAAGTAAATGAGGGCAAGACCAAGTACATGCTATCAACAAACAAACAAGCATCTGTCCACCGGCTAGGAAAAAACGTCACTATTGATAGCAACAATTTCGAGGTAGTTAAGGAGTTCACCTACCTCGGAGTAAACATAAACTCCGCGAATGACACCATAGTGGAGATCCGGCGAAGAATTACCCTAGGAAACCGTTGCTACTTCGGTTTGGCAAAACAACTGGGTTCAAAACTCCTAACTCGAAGGACGAAATGTGTGCTCTACAAGACACTTATCTTGCCAGTCCTGCTTTATGTCGCCGAGTGCTGGACCATAGGCAAGGAGGGAGAGCTGATACTGGGCTCCTTCGAAGGAAAAATTCTTCGGCGGATTTTTGGTCCTGTGTGCGAGGAGGGCGAATGGAGGAGAAGATACAACCGCGAACTCTATGAGCTGTATCAAGATGTGGATGTAGTCCAAAAAGCCAAAACACGTCGACTACATTGGCTCGGCCACATCAAGCGAATGGACAATAATGCTCCGGCTAAGAGGATCTTTTCGAATCCCAGCCCCCAGGTTCGAGAAGACAAGGAAGACCGAACCTCCGTTTCAAAGACCAAGCCATCGCGGATGCCAGAGCGCTTGGTCTGGACAACTGGAAGCAGCGTGCCCGGGATCGTAGAGGATGGAAGGCTCAGGCAGAGACTCTTCACGGGTCGGGAGCCCGATGAGTAAGTAAGTAGGATCTCAAATCAAATGTCATGCAAGCAACGGTTTTGAGGAAAAAATTCAAAAACAAACATTCTCATTCCACGGAATCCGCTTATTGAGAACGAATTTGTACGTCGTGTACTGTAAACCATTTTAGTCAAAAAGCGGAAGGTTGGCCAACACGTAAATCTTCTTTGTTGCGTTTGTCTACGCCTAAGGAAGGTTCATACGGCGACAAAATTGGAAAATTTGAACGGGAAATTGGAAAGTTTGTGAAAATTGATTTTCCATACATTTTCTACGGAGAGTTTTTTTTTTTAATTTTGATCGTAGTATACAGTTAGATCGTATTTATCAAAAGCTGTAGTAGAGATCAATAAAATTAATTTCAGGTGGAAGTGAAAATTATTTTAGTCAAAAAGTCAATTTTGGGCGGGACGTAGTTCGCCGGGCACGCTAGTATGTATATAAAAACGTTCGTGCGTATGTATGACCGACCATAACGGCTGAACCACTGAAGCTATCCCCCTTATATTCACACCATATGTTTGTGTGGTGCTCCGGATGGTTAATGTTTATTTTAGACCCTATAGGGGGCGCTGGGGTCGCTTTTTGGAAAATTCTTATCTATGGACCGATTTGGCTCAAATTTACACCATATAACACTTAAAAAAATAGACCCGATAGGTGGCGCTGGGAGATATTTACGAAAAGTTAGATTTCCCTGCATATCAATATTGTATCAACAACATTTAATTTAATTGTAAAAATATAGTTGGCGTTGGTTGTCTATACCTTTTTGAATTTGACATTTCAGTAATTCATATTTCATATTTCATATAGCTGTTCAGCTTAATCAATTTTAAATAGGTAAATAACACTTCCATTCGATTTCCGGCACAAATAACATAACCAAGGAAAATGTTCTTACTGGGCCAAATTTTATGATTCTTCTTTTGTTTAGTTCGTATTGGTGTATTTCAGGCTCAGGCAGTCTTAAAAGATAAAATTTTGGACCCGATAGGTGGCGTTGTTGTCGATCTCCAAAACTGCCCAACCGATTTCAATGAAATTTTGTGGATGTATACTCTTCGTTTCCACTTGAAGGATAGGTTACTTTTGGACCTGATAGGTGGCGCTGCTGCCGATCTCCGAAACAGCTCTACCGTGTTGATTGAAATTTGTGGATGGGTAGGTATGGTTGCTTCAAGATTGAAATATACTATTGTTTCGGACCCTATAGATGGTACTTTGCAAAAAATAAGCGGAATAGGAGAACGGGTTGTGGAAGCGTTAAATTTATAAATGGACATTGTCCAAATAAAGGACTTTGCGAGCAGAACTTAATACGAAAGGTATGAGCAAAGGCGGGTGGGTACAGCTACATATAAAGAAGACTGACGTCCGCATGTGCGCACTCATAACTCGGGAACCGATTCTTCAATTTTTATGATTTTTGGTTTAAATTCGAAAGACATATGCTACTTTTTGTCGTGAAAACAAAACTTTATGGGGATTTGTTGAACTTTTGAATTCTGTTGATGTTCCGGGCTTACATCTATACAATTGAAAGTCGGCTCATTTATAATTTTGCTGCGCAACCTCAATGCACCGAGACTTTGTAACAGAACGCGTTTGATTTGGTGGTGAAAGATCTCAAATCAAATGTCATGCAAGCGACGGTTTTGAGAACAAAATTCAAAGACACACATTCTAATTGCACGGAATCCGCTTATTGAGAACTGTAAACCATTTTAGTCAAAAAGCGGAAGGTTGGCCGACACGTTAATCTTCTTTGTTGCGTTTGTCTACGCCCAAGGAAGGCTCATACGTCATACAGCGACAAAATTGGAAAAATTGAACGGGAAATCGGAAAGTTTGTGAAAATTTATTTTCCATACATTTTTTAAGGAGAGTTTTTTTTTTTTTAATTTTAATCGAAGTATACAGTGAGATCGTATTTGTCAAAAGCTATAGTTGGGATTGGGATCAATAAAATTAATTTCAGGTGGACGTGAAAATTATTTTAGTTAAGAAGTCAATTTTGGGCGGGACGAAGTTCGTCGGGCACGCTAGTATACCTGAGTATAAATTCTTAATGCTGAACTACAGGGGAAATTTGTGAAAATAATAGTTTCAAATTCGCGTGAATTTTTAACTATTATTTTCTCAAATTCTAAATGCTAAAATAAATATTTCACAATTCGGCTTTATTCCACTCGGCGTTATTTTACGGCACCGTTTCAATCAGCTGTGAGACATTAGTCGTGAGCATTTGCAAAAAAAAAATAGTCCATCAATTAACAGCCCGATTCTGCCGTTGTGAGCCCTCACAAGTCACAAGCTCTTGTAAGGTAGATTTCCTGTGAGGTTTGTTGTGATTCGATAACTTTTTCCGAATTCTACGATAATCCTCACAACAACCTCGTACACGTAGTTATTAAAAACATAAAATAATAATAAAAAATAAGAATAAGGTTTGCAAAATACGCGAAGTATTAACACATTAATGTTTTAGAATTGAAGAAAATATCTATATTTCCCTTAAAGATTATAAATATAGCATGAAATGTCATTTTCGGGTCATTAAGTATGAAGAAATAGGGTACCAATGTTACCCAATACAAATATTGTCACTTTCAACAGCCAACCAATTGGAAGCGGTTTTCATAGAGTTTTCGTGAAAAACGACTGTAAGCGACTCGTTTTTAAATCGATATATATAAGGGAAAACTTCTGTTTTCGATAAAAGTTTTCGAGTGCTTACGCGAAAAACCCGGTTTTCGGCTCGACGTAGATGTGGTATTACTCATCAGGCATTTCTAAAGAAATATTTATCGCTAAAGTTTATTTCCTGAAGTGCTTCTAATCATTTTGGCAAAGAAAACCAGTTTTTTTTTTTACACCAGTGCCAGTGTAAAGATTACAATCGATTCGAACACAAAAATACCAGTTCGGTTCTCAACTCTTTTGTTTTTATCATGTATTTTTTTTTTTACCTACCGCCTATGCTTATTAATTACAATCCTTTTTGAGTTGTATATCTTGGAATGTTAAAAAAAGACATAACTTTTGTGGCACCTATCCGATTGGGCTTCTCAGATTCTGCTCTCAGATTGCATGTATTTAATCGAACATTAATAGGTTAGTTGGACGTGGTCCCTAGTGCGGACTGGGTTAACCCGAATTTTTTCGATACACCACTGAACTCACTCTGGTACTAAAAACCTGTGTTTAACATGACTTCTAGGGCACCCTAATTGTGCCCTAAACTGACCCCAATTAATTTGTAGGGGCAAGAATTCAGTGCTAAGTTTCGCTGTCATTTCGCTTGCTGTCATTCATTTGTTGAGATATCGTGACAAAGGTAAATACAACAAATTTGATATTCAAAAGTGAATTGTTTGAAAACAACAACGTTTATGAACTGAAATGATTTATTATAGGAAAATGGAATGGAAAAAAGCTGGAATCGGGACTGAATAAACTTTCAAACTCATAATCTCCCTATATTGCAAGCACTAGCCGTTTTTATCTTTCTCCATTGCGTAGTAAGAGAAACATATTATTTTCGTACAAAATTTCGAACTCGAGATGTTAATCAATTCTGACATTACGATGATAGACGAACTCAAAAAAGTGGGTCGCAAAATTCTGTCCGTTCTGTTCGTCTGTCCTTCTGTCTGTCTGTCTGTCCCACAGGCCTACATGCTACATCCTAAACGGCTGACCGGATTTCGTTCAAACTTTGGATTTGGAGTTTGTGGGCTTAGGGCTCGGGGCAGATTTTTTTTTTTGCAAGGTAACCTCAATATAAATGGTACTTCCCATATAAAATGTTCATACCAGAATGATTTGTTCGAAAACGGCTCTAACAATTTCAAACCAAATTGATATTTATGCCCCTATTATGGAAGACAACTATGTACATTAAAGATCGACTCGTTGACGCAGCGCAAATTTAACTTTCGCAGAGCTAATTTTGATAAACTCTCCGATCTTATAGGAAAAATTAATTTTGGCTTTATCCTAGACAAAACAGTTAATGTTGATGTTGCTACTACCAGTTTCTACGTACAAATCTATGAATGTTTCCTAAAATCTGTTCCTGTCACAACTCAAAAAAATATCAGGTACTTCTTCCCCTCCCTGGTATAACCGCGAACTGCGATCTCTTCGGAACAAACGAAACAAACTATGGCAAACATACCTCAGATGCAGATCTGTGTCTAACCTCTCAAACTATCTTATAGCTTATAACAACTTCTCCGCTTTGTGTGATCGTCTCTACTCCGAATACCTTGACCGTATGCAGCATGATATAATTGCTGACCCCAAATGTTTCTTTCAATTCATTAACACCAAAAGAAGATCGGATGGGTATCCTTCCACCTTAAAATTCGATAATTGTTCGTCTGCAGATTCTAAAATAATTACCAACCTTTTCGCTGATTTCTTCAGCCAGGCGTTTGTGAATGACGACGTTGAACCCGACCCTAACTATTTCAGTTACATGGATGGCTGTGCCCAAACATCTTTAACACATATACATCTAAGCTTATCTTCAGTAGTTGAAAAAATAAACCTTCTTAAGGATGACTATTCCTCGGGTCCAGATGGTATCCCTGCTATAGTTTTAAAGAAATGTGTTAAAAAACTATCACTGCCTCTTTATGCTCTTTTCCAGCTTTCTATTACACAAGGTATTTTCCCTAAATTCTGTAAGGACTCATTTATCATTCCCATCCACAAAAAGGGCTGCAAGAGCGATATCTCCAACTATCGACCTATTGCCAAACTATCATCCATACCAAAACTCTTTGAGAGCATCGTCAATGTTCTTTCATTGTAAATCAATACTCTCCCCGAAGCAACATGGGTTTTTTAAGGGCAGATCTACAACTACAAACCTTAAGGATTTTGTCTTGTAACATATTTAGCAACGCCATCTATGGAACTACTAATCGTTTTCTCATTTTGCCTTATTGCGGCTGAACGCAGCCAATCTATAACTGTAGCTAACTTCACTATGTATTGAGAGACAGAGGTTGTCAGTCATTTTGCAAATGGCTGACACTTCCTTTTTGAGTTTTAATGTGGACACACGTATAAGATTAAAGAAAATAAAATCTGTTTACAGTCTCTAGCACATTATGTGCCTTGGAAAATGGTAAGGAAGTGGATGTTGTGGCTACCGATTTTAGCAAAGCTTTCGACAAGATCTCTCACAATGTCATACTCTTCAAACTAAAAGCGATCGGTTTCCCACCGCGGTTTACTTCATGGATTAAGTCCTATTTGGAAGATCGCAAGTTAAGTGTCCTTTTTAGATCTGCCGTTTCTAAGCCATTCATCGCATCCTCTGGTGTACCACAGGGTAGTCATCTCGGTCCATTGATCTTTAATTTGACAATAAATGATGTAGTACGTGTCATTTTACTCTCAGACCTGGAGATCTACGCAGATGATATGAGATTCTCTAAACAAATATTTTGCACCGCTGATTCTCTCTCACTACAATCTGACCTTAATCACTTCTACACCTGGTGTCAACAGAATCGATTGGAACTTAACGTGAAAAAATATCAAGCTATAACTTTCTCCCGTAAACGTCATCCCCTGAATCAAAGATCTTATTTCATAAACAACGAGTCTGTCTCCACTATTTCATCTATTCGTAATCTGGGCATTATCTGCGATGCTCAACTTAACATCGACAACATTATTAACAGGGCTAATTCTGCACTTGGGTTTGTTAAACGTTGGTCGAAGGAGTTTTCAAACCCCTATGCCACTAAATCCCTATATACGACGTTTGTTAGACCACTTCTTGAATATGCCAGCCAAGTCTGGTCACCTTACCATCAGGTACATATTTTGAGAATCGAAGCTGTCCAGCGTAGATTCATTCGTTTCGCCTTACGTGGACTTGACTGGGATGACCCTCACAATTTACCTCCCTACGAGAATCGCCTAAAGTTGCTCAATTTAAAGGCTCTTATGACTCGTCGCGATATCGCTGACATAATTTTTATTCATCAGTTACTATCTGGTAACATAGATTGCCCGCATCTACTGCACAAGATTTCACTAAACACTAATCCTCGCCGTTTACGTTCAATTCCCCTTTTCCGCCTTCCCCATCACCGCACTGACTATGGCCAACACGAGCCTTTAACAAGAATGCTTTGCAAGGCAAACATGGCGTCCAATTTATTTGACCTAAATTGTACAAAAGCAACTCTTAAAAATGCGCTTTTAAAATTACCCTAGTCATAAATATCTCATTTCCCTTTAATTAACAGTTTTTTTTTTTGTTTGTTTTTTATAATTTATATGTAATAAATCATTATGCGCTTTAGTGTTATGTTCGCGTTTTTTACCTTTAATATTTGTTTTTGTATTTTTTAGTCTTAAGTTTACTTTATTGTTTATTGTTTTATTGTTAGTTTGTTACATGCTTGTATTAAGCAATTAAATTAAATTAAATTAAAATTACAACCAAACCAAGGTTGTCTTTCTCCAATTGGGATTATCGATTACAACTAGTTGTCTGTCAATGGACAACCATCATCCTATGAGTAGACAACTAATAAAATGGTTGTCTTTTCAGTTGTGTGAAGGATTATAGAAGACAACTGAGTTGTGTTGAAGTTGTCCAGAATGTCAAAATCAGACAACTGTTTTTTTTATTGTGTTGGATTTGTTGAACGAAAAGGATCGTTTTTGTTTTAATGAAAAATGGACAGAAAAATGTAAGTACGAATTAGAATAAAAAATGGATAATGGAATGTGTGTTTTTAAAGTTTAAAAGTCACAAAACCAGCGCAATTTGATCGGCTAATAGGAATTTTGCTAGAACAACCTGATCTGGCCAGGGGTAAAGGACAGTTTGGTTCAAAAAAAAAAATATAAAAAAAATATTGAAGAATGGCAAACAATAGCTTTGGAGCTCAATAGTATCGGGTCACCTTCAAGTAGAGGAAAAGAAGGGCAAAGAGTTCATTAATAATGCGAAATAAGACTTTTTCTACATACAAAATCTTTTTGCAAGTTTGGGTACATTGGAAAGCCAACTTGAAAAGAAAACTGTCCAAGAATAAGCAAAGTATTGAAACAAGCGGGGGTGGTCGTAGGGTTGGTGGAGCTGCAAAGTGCGGTAAACGCAATTGGTTCGACCTTCGGCTTTAACCAGTCAGCGACAAGCCAGCTCTTCGAAGACAAGAATACAAGCGACGAAGAGAATGTGCAATCGGAAGGTGATCGTAAAGATCCTGCGATAGCATCTACATCCGCACAATCTTTAAAAGCACCTAACAGGAGGATACTGGTGAAAACTATTGAAGACAAGCGAATTGCCTACCTCAAAACTCAAACTAAGAACCAAACGAATATGCTAAAAACAATTAGGAAAATCGAAAAAGTGAATTACAGAAACTATGTTCTAAACAAAAAAACGGTCGAGATACAAAAGGCATTAGAACTGCAAACCAAAAAATAAATCAAAACTACTTTCCATTGTTTGTTTTTTTTTTAACTTATTCGTTTTAATTGCAAATACTTTACTTCGTTCGATTTCAATTTCCACAAATAAATTCACAAATTTGACATTTAATAGCTGATTTCGAATTTCAATATGCTCCTAAAATATGACAATTTATTTTTTAAAGACAACTGAAAAGAGTTGTCTTGCATAATACGAAGAATTTGTTTGGTTGTCTCAAAGTTGAGTTGTCATGAAGACAACACAACTAAGTTGAGTTGTTATCCATAATAGGCACTTTAAGCTTAAGTAGGTGAGGTTTTTTTTCCACTGCGCCACCTCTCGCGAACGTCTGACAAACATCCGAGAGTAAAAACTGTCTTGAAAGAGCTTCTCAATTAGCCGTTTGGAGTCGGCATAAAATTGTAGATCCCTTCCATTCCTTCCAAAAATAAAAAAACTCATACAAAACGAATGGTTGTGAGAAGCTAGGCCTAGGGTCCCTCCGGACCAACTATTTATTTATTAGGTGAGGTTACAAACTGTGACATTTACTACGGTGATTGCTACAGAGAACAAAAGCAGCGTCTATTTGGATGCGGATTTGTTGTAAGCGGCAGACTTAGGCAAGATGTCCTGAGCTTTCGACACGTTAGTGAACGCCGCGCCGTACAACTACTCGCATCAAGGCTAAATTCGCCAACATCAACCTAATATACGCTCACGCCCCCACAAAACATAAAGACGATGCTATCAAAGAATGTTTCTACGAGCTCCTCGACAAAACATATGAGCAATGTCCTAAGCATGACGTTAAAATCGTCTTGGGTGATTTTAACGCCAAAACAGGAAAGGAGCAAAGAAGGACATCTTTGGTAGCACAATCGGAAAACACAGCCTGCACGACACCACGTCTGGAAACCATAGCTAATTCACGGTTTCCTCACCTCAATATAGACAAAGGAACATGGTGGTCACCTGATCATCAAACCATCAACCAAATTGATCACGTTGCGATCGATGCAAGGCACTCCTCCAGTATTCTAGATGTCCGAACTTTCCGAGCGGCCAACATAGACTCGGACCGCACTACCTTGTTGTAGCTACGGTACGGATGCGGATATCCCAGACGCCAAAACAACGAGAAAATACTGTGAGGAGATTTAACGTTGGACGACTACAAACGCAACAAACCGCCAGAACCTTTGTCGATCGCGTATCCCTCAACCTCTCGAGAAGTCCTATGCTGCCAGCATCAAGTGCCGAAGACCAGTGGCGCCCATGCCAAGAAGCCATCAAAAACGCCGCAACTGATGTGATTGGTTTCACCTGCAGACTGCTAAACGGCGAAGACGACACAAATTCCGCTGTCAGGCAGAACGAACCATTCAACCTGTACGATGAAAGCCAAGACTTCCGTCCACCTGACCAAAACGAAGTGAGGATAGCAATATCTAGGCTTAAATCCAACAAGGCTGCTGGACCGGACGGCTTAACTGCCGAGCTGTTTAAGGCACCCGGAGATGACCTGGTAGAGAGCATACACCAACTCGTCTCCAAGATTTGGTCAGACGAAAATATGCCTGATCAATGGAACCTCAGCATCGTTTGCCCGATCCACAAGAAAGGATACTCTCTAAACTGCGACATCTATAGAGGCATCAGTCTCCCTAACACTGCGTATAAGATCTATAAGTACTGTGTGAACGCCTGAAACCATTCGTCAACGGTCTGATAGGTCGATCACGATCGATCAAATATTCACTCGATATCCAGATCGATACTCACCATCTTTTTATCGATTTTAAGGCCGCATATGACAGCATTAATAGAGACGAGCTATACAGAGCCATGTCTAGTTTTGGCATCCCTGCCAAACTTGTCAGATTGTGCAGAATGAATAGAGGAAGACCTCGCCTTAGGTGGCGCGCGCAAGTGGAAGGGGACCTCAACCAACTTGGAGTGCGTAACTGGAGGCAGTTAACCAAAGATCGCGCTAACTGGAGAGGCGTATTGGTTGAGGCCCAGGTCCGACCCGGACTGTACCGCCACCTTAAGTAAGTATGTAAGGTGAGGTTACCATGACTGCATACCCAGTTTTTGGCTAAAAATTCGAGTGACGGTACTTTTGAAATTTGAACATATCTCCATGCGATTGTAACAAAAAAAAAATTCTAGTGTAATATGGTAATTTCTAACTTAGCAAACTCAGTTTTTCTTTGTATTATCGTCAAATGGATTTTTGAAAAAACTCTTTTTTTTTTAATTTTGTTTTCTTTAGTCTACCTCCAAACGGAAATAACGATTTAAACCAAAATGCAAACTTAGAACAAAATTAATGTTCTTAAAATGATTGCATCCTTAATTTTTAATTCGAATCACCGAAAACGCTAATTTTAAAAACTGCTCATATTTCGAAAACCCCATTTTTGACTTCGATACAACTACCAAAAACCAATTATATCCCGAACAATAACTCATAATCGGTTTTCAGCTATATAGTTAACAAATAGTATTTTTCAAACTAAATATTGCAATATTTGGTAGTGTTTTGTCTGCTAAATTTTACAAAAAGCGCTCTAAAGATTTTGATCAAAATACATATTAAAGATAATATCAGTATTCTTAATAAGATGCTGTACTTAGTTTTTCTCAAAAAAATCGAATAAATCCTTTTTTTTTAATTTTTTCTCAAAAATGACTACCCAAAAGCCGATCTGTGTTCATATATATTTTTAAAACTCAACACCGCACTTTAAAATTCAAATTGCAACAGCTATTAAAAATGCAATAACAGCAACGCAAAGCTTATTTTAAGCAAATATTACCCACTCATATTTTTTTTTTCAACCATTTTGAATATGCACCTCAAAATAATTACAACATTCAGAATATCCCACTTCATTTCAACACACGTTCATCGCGATATTCAGTTAATAACTGATAATTCAAACTCAAAAACAAATCTCTGAATTCTTGCATATACATACCTATATATATTTATATGTAAAGACATCGATCTATCACGGACAACACTTTCAATCATTGACAACTTAACCCAGCGTCATTAATCTATTCCAGTCAAAAAGAAAATCATTCCCAAAAATATCAAAAATCAGAAATTCCTACAAAACTTGTTCTTGTACTCAAAAACTTGTGAATTTTATTTAACACCTTCCGCTTTTCACTAAATTGACCATGTGAGAAACATTGGAATTCAAGATTGATACTACAAATGCACAAACACCCATCGTTTATACTTGCAACAAATTATTTGCCCTAGTGAAAGCGAGACGCACGGGAAATTAAAGTCGCTTATATACTAATAGCAAATCATTCTAAATAAGCGAAATCTGCGGAATGAGAGTGTTTGCCTTTGTATTTTCCCCTCAAATACGTCACTTGCATGAAATTTGATTTGAGATCCTTCACACCAAATCAGATATGATCCGTTACAAAGTTTCGGTACATTGATGTTGCGCAACAAAATTATTACTGAGCCGACTTTTAAATCCAAATCCCGGAACATCCAAAGAATTCAAAAATTCAACTAATCCGAATAAAAATGTATGTTCACGACATGTCCTTCCTTCCAACCAAAAATCATTAAAATCGAACGATCGGTTACCGAGTTATGAATCCACATACGGACGTCAGTCTCTTTTACATGCAACTGTACCCACCCGGCTTCACCCGTATCTTTCGTATTAAATCTTGCTCACATTTCGCAAAGTGCTTTATTTGGACAATGTCCATTAATAATTTTAATTATACCTACAACGTTAGAAATAGCGTTTTGTTTTATTTTTGAATGGGATGTGCCACAAGCCGTTTTCCTATCCCGCTTACGTTTTGCAAAGTACCACCCATAGCGTTAAAAACTATCCGAACTTTAAAACTGGAAGCAATCATACCCATCTACAGAATTTCAATCAACTCGGTGAAACTGTTTCGGAGATCGGCAATAGCGCCACCTATCAGGTCCAAAAGTATCCTATCCTTCAAGCGGGAACGAAGAATATACATCCACAAATTTCATTGAAATCGGTTGAGTGGTTTCGGAGACCGACACCATTCACACCTATCTGGTCCAAAAGTACCTATCCTATCTTTTAAGCTAGAACCAGTCATACGCATCCACAAAATTTCATTGAAATCGGGTGAGTGGTTTCGGAGATCGACAACAATGCCACCTATCTTGTTCAAAATCCTCATGCTTATTTTGACATTCGAACGAATAGCCAATTCGAACGAATGTCTATCAAAATACACACAAGTTCATTCGAACGAATAGAGACATTTGTATGAATTGGCTATTCGTTCGAATGTCAAAATAAACATGCCTATCTTTTAAGACTGCCTAAACCTGAAATACAACAATATGAACAAAACAAAACAAAAGAAAAATCATAAAAATTGACCCAGTGGTTATCGAGTTATGTCGTCATCGTTTCACCCCGAAAGAATTATAGGTATAATTTTTTTTTTGACTGTACTGAGAAAATACCTTTCCAACAAAGTATAAATCATCAAAATCGGTTCGGCCAATCTCGAGTTATGGGATTACATCGCTTCGGACACTTTCTTTTATATAATTAAATAGATTTAAAACAAAAAAATAGACAATTCGAATTTGCCCTGGCCGCTTTTAAATTTCCCGGACTTTCCCTGACATTCCCTTTCCCTGACCAAATTTTCGTTTTTTTTGAATTTCCAGACCAGTGGCAACCATGGGATAACATGACTACCTATACAGTTTTTCGCTATGAATTGTAGTAGATAACGGTATCGAAAATTGTATTTTTCCATCCGAAAGAATATACGATTACGATGCGTATTAAAAAGTTTTTTTTTAAGTACGTATTTCAAGGCTGTAGCAAATTCTATTTTTCGCTACGTTATCGTTAGATGATTAATATGGGTTTTTTAATTTAGGCATTTTGGCTTTGTCTATATGATTTTGATTCAAATACGTACATACAAAGTACAAAGTACAGGGGTGCGCATAGGCATAAGTAACGTTATGATTCATTATGTGATTATGTCCAATTTTATTTTACTTTGGCATTTATTAAAATTTTGAGATTATAGTTTGAAATTATGGTTAGGACATGTAGAGCGAATGGACACCAACGCTCCGGCCCGGAGAGTCTTCGATTCCAACCCGGAGGGACAACGCAGTAGAGGAAGACCTCGCCTTAGGTGGCGCGCTCAAGTGGAAGGGGACCTCAACCAACTTGGTGTGCGCAACTGGAGGCAGTTAGCCAAAGATCGCGCTAACTGGAGAGGCGTATTGGTTGAGGCCCAGGTCCACCCCGGACTGTAGCGCCACCTTAAGTAAGTAAGTAAGTAAGTTTGAAATTATGTAATGAAGAAAATATCTCTCAAATGGTACCCATTATTTGCTTTGACCTGACTGCCTTCCAGAACTTTCCTTAGAATTTCAGTGCGTTCTCTTCTTATCGGATATTGGCCTTCAGCTGTTGCATGGTTCATGGCTTATTAGCATATGCCTTATCCTTTACGTAGCTTCAAAGAAAAAGTGATAATGACGCTACGCTTTCTGGCCTCTGACAACATTTCTGACACCATTATTCGCAATGTGCTTGATTTAGTATACAAAGATACAAAGAAGAGTGCCTGAAGGAAACATGTTTTTGTCAACAAACGGCGATCATACCAAGTTTACGCAGGGGAAATCTCATTTACATTTAACACTCTTTTCAACTGAACTCTCAGACGCATTTGTATATACGCATGAAATTTGTGTATGTTTCAATTTTCAGAACACACAAATGATACACAAATGTATAAAAATACCAAGAATTAATAGTGCACCCGATTGTGTATAAACAATCCGTCTGCTTATAGCTAAGCTGTTTGACTATCAAATACCTTTTGTATTTGAGCGTATTAACGCTCTTCTTATATTTTATGTGTATTTCATTTTGTCTGGTATCGCTTATGTATCGCTTTAAGATATCTAATAAAACAAAAATAAAACCAGCCCAACTACAATAAACGAGGAAATTTAGCCCACCAAGTCGTGCACTTTATTTAATATGTTAAAGGGTAGAAAAAAAAAAAACAAGAATATTTATAAATTCAAACCATCGTTGAAACAACAATATTACAGTCTATTTATTCTCGGAAACACTGGATATACACAATTTATGATCGTAGAATGAGCATGTGGCCATATAAAGATCCCTCTTGTTTCCTTTGCTGGTGTCTAGGCACCAATCTGCTCCGTAGCATATGCTATCATGCTCGTTATACTCTCCGACCAATTTCATTTCACTCATCTCATCTATCAATTCAACAATACTGAAATTCTTGTACATACAAGCGGCCAATACTAGGTTTCTGTCATGCGGATCCGGCTTCAGCCTCCAAATGCCTCCATTGAGATTGATTTCAAATACCGGATTCTTCATTGATCGAGTGTCGAAAATTCGCAAGCGTTCATCGTAGCTTCCAGTCAATAGAATATTTTCCTGTTTCGGATGACTTAGCAAACATGTGACACCCGCAATGTGCGATTTATTAGTAAGAATTTTATTTGGACCTCTTGTATCGAAAGCATGTAAAAACGTATCATCGCCACCGGTGAATACCCTGTTCGAGTCCCATTTGTCGAAAGCACAGATCCAAGCCTCGAAACTGTGCGCTGTCCAGCTGCTCAACTTTTCCAAATTTTCACCATTGTGTTGCAATAATGTGATGTCACCTTTAGAGTCCGAGGAAAGTATCCTTCGATTGTTTGCCGCTGTGGTTAATGTAGTCCAATCCCAGTCCAAAGACAGAGCCAACAAATTGTGAAACTCTGTGTTCAGATCATATGTAGATTTTAGAATCAACTTGGAATTTTCTAATGTGAAGACTTGAATCTGTCCGAGTGCATTGGCAGCGGCTAGAATCGGAAACTCTAAATTTGCCTGCTGTAACCATTTCATATCGAGAATGGCCGGAGTTTCAAGACGATGGAGTTCAGTAAACTCATTCTCTTTTACTTTGAACTGGAACAGGTATATTCGGCCCTTTCGACGACACGGTGGTGAAGAAGACTCGGATGTATTACCCTCCAGTTGATATGTACCGCACACGAAATGGCTGAGGAAACTCGGATGGGGACACCATTCAATGGAATCGGCGGAATATTCAGTGTCCAAGGAGTGAAGAGTTTTTATTTCCATCTGAAAGGGAAGAAGAAGAATACTGTGAGCACAAATTGCAGAGAAGTTAAAAATTCAAAGCAGGTCCACTTAGAGCTAGGGCAATTGAAAAAATTGTCATGATATAAATACACGTGTTGTTTGGGTTAAGCATGCGATCAGAGAAACAGAGTTTCGCCAGAACCAGCATTAACCGTATGACGATTTCAATCGAGTCCTCACCTACAAGTTACGACCCACAAAACGCCAGCTTTTGTAACTAAACACAAAAGAAGAAACCATTACACAGCTCTTACAATTGATTCGGTTCATTGAGAAAATTAAGAAGACCATTTCTGTTGAGCGGCGTTATTCCAATGAGTTTTTTTCTCAGTTTTGAGTCCTCGGATTTGTTTATTTTAGAATTACAATTGTTCAGATCATTTTTGCTTTCGACGCTCCGCGTCCGATTCAATTACTTAACCGGTAACTGTAACCCAGGTTATTCGCGTTGCAATCGCTTTAAAGTAACGGAAAACGGTTCTCCACAGCTAAGTAACCTCAGAACGGCAAAGTCCAGGCGACGTATACACATTTGTGATTGCGTTTCTCCCCACGATCAGAAAGCCAGTACGAACCACTCGTTGCATTTATGATGATGCTTTTCGGTTACGTCTGTCAATCATAGCATAAGATAATTTTTCTCAGCAACTCTTCCAAGCTTAATATACCGTGCTGATTCAACTGACACAACACTACGACAAATAAAGGGACTATGTATCTAATTGCATACTAAAAGCTAACTGCAGTAAACTGCATAGTCGAGGGATCGGTCGTGTCTTCCTTAAATCTAAAAAAGAAAACAGTCATAATACGTAGAAATAGTTTTTACACACCAAAACATACTCGGTAGACCAGGTCCATCAAAAATAAGTTAGGAAAAGAAACAGGTAAGGCGATTTTAAGGGATCACGACCGACGTCTTTTCCAAAAGTAGTCGTCGTAATGCAGACATGCTGCACATTTGCCTTGTTAATATAATCACCTAACCTAACCTAAGCTTGATCATTTAATTTTCACAGCAATAGGGCAACGTCTTCCTTCCATTCTGATTGGATTCGCGTTCATTGTAACCATGTGTCCATATCGTTTTATTGACACTCTACACCTACATATATGAAACATGAGCATTGAAACTACAAATAAGACCATGCGATTCCAAATCTTCAACCTTTCCTTGAGTTCCTAGGACATGTTGACATGCCAGCCTAACTCAAAGGGAACCATGACAGACCAACAATGTACAATGGCACTTAATGTTATTTAAATTTGAATATTTATGGTAGCCTTCGTGAATTTAGCTGTGATCAGTCATTGATTTTAGTGCGGCTATAGAGATCTAGAAGGCATTGTCTATATTATGGTCTTTGAAGCCTGCTTGCGGGCGCACAAAAGTTAATACAAAATGCAATCCATTTTACTAAAAACCCAGTTTGATACTGATGTCCACCAAAAATTGTTGTTTGGTCACCCAAATCGCATATTCTATCAGGAACGTTCCACATTTCACTTTCATTCGAAATGAAATCGAAATCGATCGAAAAAGATTTTTGTGTTCTACATTATTCACTGTAATCGATTTCCATTTAAGTGAAATTGTCGTGTCCTATTCGACTTTGTCGATTTTCAAGTGATTTCAAATCGATCTAGGTCATTGGATGTAAAATAGTGATAGTGAAGATGCACTCCAATATGTAGGTAAAAAATGAATTTTAAAGGAAACTTTGATAAGTTTATTTCACAAAAAATATATTTTAAACATGGGCAGACATAAAAATACTGCGTAGGCGGCAATATTTGATTTGGTTGTGACAATTTATATATGTGTGCCGTCAATGCATCCTATGACGCCAGGAATATTGAATTTGTCGAACAAATGTGGTTTTGATTTACTTTGTTCGTCGTCTTTCATAACACGTCTTTTCCAATAGACCTTTGGAAACTTCCTTCGCCGAAAACACGCAGAACTACGGCTAGCTACAACGTTCCAAAAATTGAAGATTGTTCAAGGTGTGGTTCAACAATTTGCAACACCATTTGGAATGTACATTTATTAAGTACGAAATGAACCTATTTTTCATGACAAAATTAACAAAATTTAGCTTTCCTAATTCGCTTTTATAACATACGCATTCGGCCCTAGCGAGGTATCCGTCGGAACGGAAAATTCTCCGCAACGCATACTCTTTCGGAGGCTCAAATTCCATTCGAGGTGTCCGATTTCGGAGGAGAAATAAACTATTGCGATGGCGCACCGCACCGCACCTCAAATCGTAAACAAATTCCGCAACCAATTTCTGTCGGCGGATATCGGAACCTAGCTGTCAAAAATTTAACAAAAAAATGCACTTCATCGCACTTCAACGTAATTCGCCGATATGCGTTAAAAAATGTCGGAACAAATCTCCGAACAGTTGTTCCGACGTATACCTCTCAGCAAAAAATCTTCCGAATCGTATAAAATCGGAGAATTTTCCGTTCCGACGGATACCTCGCTAGGGCCGATTAGCTTTTGTCGTTTTCCATTGGGCAAAAAGAAGCGTCCGGGAGAGTCCGGAATCGAAAAAATCACTTCTGAAACCGTTCCATTGGCACAAAAAATACTCTTCTGTTGATTCTGAGGAGAGAATTTCGCTTCTGGATTTGAAGTCAGAATCCACTCAAGAAGCACTCACACAAGTGCAATTTATGTATTTTATACAAGTCAGATGACAGCTGCCGTAGATTATTTTTTGGCATTTCACCAATACTTTTGTGAATTCAATCAGAAGCAGTTTTCTTGTTCCATTGGATTTCAGATTGAGTCGATCCCCGAGTGAAACCAATGGAAAACGACATTTGTGTTTGCAATACCACAGCAAATAACAAAGCACTCATTATAACGATTTCTCTATCTTTTTTTAAAACTCGTCTAAGCAATTCATCCCAAATGACAGTTAAGAGCTGTTTTAAATTTCAGGAAAAGTGATTTCGAAAAAAAAAATCGTCGAAATGCAGAACTTTTAAAATGAATTCACTCGATTTGCATTTTCCATTCCGATTTCATTTCACTCGAATTCTGGAGTTGTATATCCTGCTGTTTCCTGAGAATATAGAGATTCAAAATCGTTCCAATATCTACCTTCAGCTTATAACAATAATGCTTAACTCAAACACTGTTCTACTTTTCATGGACTGGAGGCTTCGTGTTCATAGAGTAGTGAAAACAAAAAAAAATTAAAAAAACCCCAGCAGTCGCAAATGGATAATCTCCTCTCATTAAATAAAAACTAATCGAGTCTACTTTTAAAAAAATTATTGACTTTTCTTTTATTGTTTCTTTTTTTGTTTTTTTTTTGCGGGTTTCTTTTTTAAAATTGTATTTTTTTTTTTCGGTTTTATTCTCCCTACGTTTCATACACATTAGTTAGTTACTACTTATTTAACTAATTACAATTGTTTTTTCTTTTTTTTTTACTCATTTATCTTATTTATGGTTTGATTTAATATTAAACTTTGCTTTTTTACTTAAAGTTTACTTAGTTTTCATAACTATAATGGGTTCTAAAATTTTTAATACATCGTTATTTTCCGACTGGCCGTAATCTTTGCCGGGATTCTTAACGAATTCTTCACCATTGGTTATTACATTTATTTGCTGCTGCTGCTGCTGTTGCGTGTGGTGGTGCTGCTGTTGTTGGTGCTGCTGCTGCTGCTGCTGCTGCTGTTGTGCCGAGGGCAATTGGTGCTGAATCACAATTAAATTGTGCTCCTGTGCTGACGTGACAACATTTTGTGTATTGAGTGCTAGTTGCTGTCCGTCTTGTTCAAGTTGTTGCGAATCATCCTGCTGTATTGGCAGATTGTGCAGTTGTGCGTACAATTGCTTAGCTCGCTCTTCGATGCGTTTCTTATTTTCGGGAGCTTGTGCACGTAGTCTTCGAAGACGGGCGTATTCCGCCTGCTTGGACAGACGATCCTTGCGTTCGTCATCGTTTTCGGTGGCTCGCACTTGGGCACGCTTCATTCGTGCTCTTTCACTCAAATTTTTCAGTCGAATCTCACGCTGCTCGAGGGTCTCGTTAGCGCGCACGGCACGCTGATGTGCCGCCATTTTATCCAATCGTATACGTCTCTCCTCATCAGTTTCTTGACCACGTCCACGGCGCCTTCCTTGCTTTATAGATGTTGTTGATGCTGCTGCGGCAAGCATTTGATTTATCTCTTGCTCGAGCAAAGAATTCGCTTTTTGTTGTCTGAGTATTGCTTCGTCTTGCAATTCAGATGACAGTGTGCTGTCGGCGTAGATTTTTCTAGGGCGACCGCGGACCGGCTTTTGAAAATCCTGAATCAGTTGTTGTTGCGGAGTTTCAGCTGGTTGGGGGTGTGCTGGAGTTGATGATGGCGTTGGGTCGCTTGCTATTGCGAGCGTAGAGTTCGTCAGTAGATTGTAGGGGCTCGGTTGCGACTGCGACGATGAGGGGCTGGGTGTTGTGGATGTTCCATGTGTGAAGTGGACTGGTGTAAATGGTGGAGGCACTGTGTTTGGTGCAATGGTCAGCTGGAACCCATTGTGATACATCGGATAGTAGGCAGGTTGCTGGGTACTTGTTGGTGTTGGTGGGCACGGCGATGGCGACGTCCCCGGCGGCGGATTTAGGACCGAAGAGCTTGGAAATGTTGACAAGTATGAGAATTGATTATAGAGTGGAGTGGGCGGGTTTTGAATTTGCTGTTGGTACTCAGAATTTGGCGAAGCTTTTAGCTTCAGTTTCTCTTCGTCAACTTGAAGCGGTAGAGGGAGTATTTTCACGTTGTTCACATCTTGAAGTTCCTGCTTCTTGATGAATTTATTTTGATAGTATTCTATCGAACTGGCGAGTGTGCCAAAGGTGGTCACGTGGGGTATTTTCGGTTGCAAGCTTTGCTTATGATCGTCGTACAAACTTTGCTGGAATAGGCTGTTTGACTCCGAATCCAGTGAGAGACTGTTCGTAGTGTATCGCAATGTATGCTGGTGCTGTTGTTGTTGTTGTTGCTGTTGTTGTTGCTGTTGATGCTGTTGCTGCTGCTGTTGTTGTTGTTGTTGTTGTTGCTGCTGTTGGTGCTGCTGTGGCGGTGGCGAGTCTTTTGAAAGCAGTGCCCCAGGGCGCACCGACGGACTCATAAACATATTTTGATAGTATTCTATGGAGTTTGCAAGTGTTTGATGCTGGTATTGGGAGGACAACTGCTGTTGTTGTTGTGCCTGTTGCTGCTGCTGTTGCTCTTGTTGTTGGTGTTGGGTCTGCTGCTGTTGCCTGTCCTGCTGCAACGTCAAAATGGATGCGCTAGGACTAGTGACCTCCTGATTGTTAAAGTTTCCAATATTATTAACGCTATTTGGATTTAGTTTTATAAGTTTTTTCTTTTCTCTGACCTTTTTTGCGTAATCGTTCAATTTTTTCAGCCTTTCCTTACGTTCTTCGGTCGACTCGCTGGCGATGCGTTGCCTGGCACGTGCCGCCATCTCTGCCAGCCGCATTTTTCTTTGATCAGGACTCTCGTTAGCACGATACAAGCGCATTCTTTCGGCTAACTTTTGTAGCCGTTTAGAGCGTTGATCGGGCGATTCCATGGCACGCCGGAGTCTCTGGCGTGCGGCATTTCGAACTAGGCGCATGGCACGTTCCATATCGGATTCATTCTGTCGTCGCATTCGATTTGCCTCCGCATTACGCGCTAAACGCTTTCGATATTCGTCTTCGGATTCGCGTGAACGTCTCTCGCGCATTCTTTCAGCATTACGTGCTAGACGGCGTGCTCTGGCTTCGGGACTTTCGTTCCAGCGCTGTTTCCCCGACGCTGAGAGTGGAGTAATACTACGATATGGCGAAAGAGATGACAAACTGCTGGGCCCCGGTAAGCTTACAGTATTGCTTAATAATGTGTTTATAGGCGGCGGTGGCGGCTGATGATGTATTGAATGCTGCTGCTGCTGCTGTTGATGCTGCTGCTGCTGTTGATGTTGCTGGAGTTGTTGTTGTTGTTGCTGTTGCTGCTGCTGTTGCTGCTGATGCTGCTGTTGATGGTGAAGATGGGGTGGAAGATGATGGTGAGATTGTGCCGCTGCAAGCGACAACAAAGTTGAAGGATGATCGATGATAAGGCGCCCGTTGGCGCCATTCAAACCAAGCAATTGCGAGTATTGTTGTTCGGAAGGTGGTTCAATCTTTATCCCATTGGGATCAGATTCCATTATTTTTTCAACAAGCACTCCCAAACAATTCACGTCAATCTCTCAATTTTTTTTTTTTTTTTTTAATTCAAAATTATAAAAACAAAAAACAGTATCGCGTTCAAATACAATGTGTATTTAAGCACTTTTTTTAACACTTGTTCTGATTATTAAAAACTAGTATTTGATTTTCTGTTTACAAAATACGATGAAATGCATTTTTTATGCAAAAATTCACTTTTTAGCAGAAAAAAAAGAAAAACAAAAAACCCACTACTTGACAGGGACTTCTCGTTTTGACATTTGACACTTTGCAGACGGATGTTTTTTTTTTTTTTTTCTTATTGGAATGAAAATGGTTTCTTTATCGATTTTTATCTTTAAATACAAAAAATACTTTTCGTTTCGGTTAGATGTTTATTTACAAAACGGAATTCACTTTGTTTTATGCACACATGCCTGCGGATGTACTATTGCATAATATATTAATCATATATCTCTACATATATATATATATATATATATATATATAATTTGCCCGACTAGATAATCCACTAACAATCCGCAGAGTGAGACATTTCTCTGATTGGGATTTTGTCCGGACTAGTTCAACCGGGATACAGTAAGTATGCCTTTCTCACTTGCATGCATCGAGAACAGCAAGTAGGAAACATGAGAAAGAAACATTTGCCGACTGAGAATGGTGGGATTATTTTGCGAAATTTGTATTTTTCACATTTTAACAGATAAACGAGTTTATGTGTAATTTATGGTGTTAATTTAGTTACTACTAGACGCGTGAAGTTTTTATTCACATTTTAAACGCACAATGGGTATTTTTATATACTTGAAAATACAGATGCCAATGTTTTTTTTAACTGCAGGGCTGGTGTGAGCGCTAATTGGAAAATAAACCGAATTTGCAGATTTGTAAGAACGAGATAGAATCAGGTGGATGATATGGTGTATGTTGTTTACAAATGTTTGAGTAGTAGGTGGGTTAAGATTCGGAAATCTACTACTATTTTCAAGCTATGGTTTATGCAGAGTTACCAAGTCACAAATATATTGTGTACCATTCGCCAGGGTTTTCACTATTTTCCTGGTGAAGACGATAAAACTTACGTTAATCCGTTTTTTTTGGACGGCCGGGTTTTTTCCACTTCGGTCGATGCAAAAATTAAGATTCAAACCGCTACATCAACATCAATTTTGAAGATTGGTCCATTTTCGTTTGTTTTTGTTGTAGGACTTAAAACAAACATCTTATTCTAGCGAAAGTAAAGTACAACAACTAGTGTCACCTCCTCCAAGTCAGTCTGACATTATTGCAAGCGTTTGATAAGTGCTAGTTAGATATCTCTGTTTTGCTTTTTTTTTTCTCAATTTGGAGAGAAATCTCGTGAAACATGTCCTTAGGGCCCAATTCTGTGTCAATTTATCCAGTTTACTGGTGAATAAATCCTTAACCCTTTGTATCGCAATGTATCCCAATTAATAAAAATAGATTTTCAGCTTTCTTTGGTATTATATAAATAGTTTTATAAATGAAAACGAAATAATTTTGATATTTTGTATTTTATTTATAAAAAAAGATTGGTTGCATATCTGCAACATTGCGTTATATAGGCTTCATTTTGCTCCAGATAAAAATCTCTAAAGCAAGTATTATACTCACTTGATTAGTAAATCAATTTGATTTCCAACACTATTTTTAATCAAAAAAAAAAAAAATTCCAAAATTGCATTCCTCACTTGATTGTTATCTAAATGGACTAAACTGACAAAGAGGGAAAACTCTCCCCTATAAAAGCCTTTTTTGTCAATCATGAGTATACATTTCATGGTAAAGGCTAGCACGCTGCTCAAGTGAAGTGAAATTTTCACTGCTCTCCAAAAAATGCTGTGAAATCGAAAGCGAAAATTTTTTTTGGAGATTTTCGTGGAGAAATTAATGCAGGGTGACTGAGCCAAACTTTTTTTTCTGGGAATTCCATAAGATTAAGGATAGCTATATAAAATAAACATATTTTTTCACTCTTATTTTACTTAAAATGAAAACAGATGGAGGAAAGAAATTGCGAATTTTGTTTTTTTGTAGTTCATAGGTTTTAGAAGTGTTTAATTTTGGCAATAATATCTGATTTGTAAATAAGACCAGTGTAACACATTTTAAGAGTCAAGAGTGCATAGAGAGTATACCGCACCTTTTAAAAGATCCGAAAATTATATTGATGTGATTACTGAACCTCATTGTAGTAGACCATTCGAATACTGCTGTATTCTTATTTGCAAAAGTTTCTTATGTGGTATTCGATTATGCTTTTTCAGATTCGCTCTCAGATTTCAGATTTTGTGTGGCTAATCGAACATAAGATCATCACTTGCCCTTTTCTGTGTTGACATTCGTGCGATTGGAATATGTGTAGCCTTCAACACTTTTCAAAGCGTTTTCACTGGTTAAATTTTATATTCAAACATTCTCAATTAGCGTTCCGATTGATTTCTAAATATTTATACATAAATAAATTACACAAATAGATTCACCCGATGTAATTACTTTCTTTGATGTAGAGAAAAAAAACAAACTGAAACGCACTTGTATTGATAAATCTGAGAAAATTCGCAAAAGCGCCTGAAATCTGGAAAAGTTTGTTTTTTTTTTGTACCAAACGCACATAAAAAGTGCTCTGAGAGCTCCCAATCGAATGCCACAATAATATTTAAGGATTTATCATTAATTAAAGTAACTCTCATTCATTCATTAAATGCATAAAAAGAGAATCGTGTTCAATTTTATAACGCAATTGCAGCAGCCGCCGTGTCGCCTTTACAAAAGGGAACTGCGAGCTGCGAACAAATCATTTTTTGTATGAAATCACTTAGTTGCCATTTTTGTATCCATAAAGCATTTTATGTAATTGATCTGACCGCCGATTAAAAATCAGTATGCTTATCTTGAGCAAAACAGTGTATAACAATTTACTGAGGCACCCTGCTCATCAAAAAGGTCATCCATGCCACCAACTTTTTGTACACCTAACTTTATGGTACTATATTCAATGCAAAAATGATAAAAGGAGTTCGAAGAATGCAGTACTCTCCTTAAGAAACATCTGAAATTGAAATTAATTTCTTAACCGTCGTCCTACGAATCATTTTTCACGCCGAAATGTCAAAAATTTAATGCGACGGACAATAAAAACCCAAGTGAAATAGCTGTGGAGAAATTTTAGTATCGCCACCTACAGCTCAGTTTTTGAAGCGCAATTTTTCACTTGAGCTGCGTACTGGCCAAGTGAAATTTCCATGTGGAAAGTTCGTTTTGACATTTCGCGGTGAAAAATTTGTATGAAAAACTGGATTTCACTTGAGCAGCGTACCAGCCTTAAGAAGAGTAGTAGATATGCGACAATTATTCTTAAATCACACTCTTAAATGATATCTATTAATTTGACAAATACTTTTGCAGTATGTTGCATTTCTCCAACATGGTGATACAAAGGGTTAACTATGTACTACTTAAAGTGAACTACTGTGATCTACAAAATTGGGTTCCGCGTCAAAAACGTCGGCTGCCCGGATTCCGCAATACCAAACATCAATTTTAATTGAAATCGTCAACCGATTGATAGTTGACCTTCGCAATAGGGCTGATAGAGTATAATAACAGAGTTTAAAGCGCAAATGTGCCAATTTAATATGCATAACTTTTGTTATTTTGTCCCTTCAAAACCCATTTGTTTACCTTACCTCTGAAAAAAATCGAAGAAAACCGCCGCAAAAGGGAATAAAGTATTTAAAACGAATAACTAACATACTCAGATAAATTCAGGCCATCACTCCATACATATATTCAAGGTTTGTTTTACAAATGCTGTTCCAAACATATATTTTATCCTTTTTTGCAACCGAAATGAAATGCAATTTCTATTTTTAATTGAAATTAAAACCCAAAAGAAAACAGGAATTGAAACCCATAGGTTTAGTTCCGTGGGAGTTATTTCACTGCACCATTTATTGCTATTGCATGGAATAGATAACAGTAGGAAGGAACAGTAAATCTTCACTTTCGGGCCTTATCGTCGATCGGCCTCCAATAATCAACTTTAGTCTGGCAGTTTACGGAAAGACTCCAGACTTTCCAAAATCGCTTTACCAATAAACAAAAATAGTTGCCAGAATATCGCTAACTGTAGGGTTAAATGTAAATGGTGAGCATGTTTATCTCGGGCATTAGCTAAATAAATCCTCCCTTAAGGGCCCTACACATGTTCAATGTTACTTGACAAGTATCATTGACGATTTTTTTCATCAAGTAACATTGATGATAAATCGCCTCCACAGGTATCAATGAATATTGACAATGTTTGCTTGAATTATGTTCAGTCGTTTCATAGTTACACATAGTTACCCTACACACGACCAAATCATTTTCAATTAAAATTGAAGAAAACCAAATCGATTTTGATTTTTATCAATGTAGCAATGTTACTTAACAAGCACATTGAAGAGCATACAAACGATCAATGTTAGTTGAAAGATGAGTCATTCAAGTAACATTGACAAGTAACATTGAACGTGTGCAGGGCCCTTTAATGTCATTTTGAAGACGAGTGTTGGGAGCAAATTTAAATACGCTGGTTTCAGCCTGGGCGTTTACAATTATAAATTAATTTTAGTAAATTGTATAAGTTTTATAATTTTATTCGTTGTAATAGTTAGAACAATGCAAATGGTTTTTACGGCTAAAGAACACATATTTGTACAAATGTATGCAAAACATTTAAAAATATTGCAATTTTGTTTTATTTCTAAACGTTTGAAGCACATATTTCTGTGTTTTTCTCTGTTTTATCTTGTTTAAGCGCTAGTTCTTGCCTTTGAATGGGTTTTCCTTTTAAAATAGTTTGCAAGCAATGAACGGATGCTTACTAAAAAAATTATTTTATATAAGTCGTCGCAAACGGAATAAAATATCTGCTTCTTAAGTTTGAACGGCTCATACCTGAATACCTACTTTTTCAACAATTCTCAGAACCTAAGGCGACTCAGGTAGATATTTGGCTGCAACCAAACCCTTTTTAAACTCTTTGCAAAAGGAGTTTGTTTACCGAGAATGAAGATGAGGAAACAATGGTTGGTGTGAAAAGGTTGACTTCACGGAAAATATAGATATGGGAATAGAATTGTCACCACTCAGCAAAATACAAGCAATTTAACAAATTAAGGAACTTCTGGAGGAATAGCAGGTAGTATGTGTGAATTCATGGAAGGGGAAACGTGACAGTTTTCTCCCATAAACATGTACGCCACAGATTTATATTGAAGTGAAACTTTTTATGCGACTTCCAACTCAGGGTCGCGTTAAACGTTTAACGCTAATAAAAGCATTGGATACTCAAAGGTATGAGGGAGGGGGTGAGGGTGGCGCACATTGCACAAGCACGTATGAAAATAAAAAGTGAGTGGTGTTTTCTCCAAAATAAGTGAAACGAAAGAGAAGTATGCGACGTGAATATGTATGTAATCAACAGCGACAATGTGTTTCTGAGGAAATTCCCAGATGGCTGTTGACGTGTGCTGATGGACGTAAGGTGGTGTATATAGAAATTGAGTTCAAGGTTTTTGTTTTAATGGTTGTTATAGTACCTACATACGTTGATACCTACAGTAAAGTATTGAAGAATTCAAGAACCAAAAGACGATATAGGTGAATTATGTTGTTTGATTTATTGAAGTGAAACTTCTTAAACGCTTTACGCTTCTATAAGCATTGCATAATCAAAGGTGTGAGGGTACCGCTCACGCTTCAGATGCTTCAGTATGCAATGGTGAGTGAGTTTATTGGCACCAAATGCTGGGAGAGGAATATTCTGTGGTGAAGATTCATTTCCAAAAATAATGACTAAATTGGCAATTAATGTCTTGTTGAAGTGAAACTTCTAATGCGACTTCCAACATTTCGAATATTACTTTAGTTGTCATAATCCCATTGTAAATGTTATAGATTTGGATATTTCTCCACTCGAAAAGGATAATAATTAAAAGATGCGATCAATTGTGAATTGTAAGCAATGTTAATAAAGTGTGTCTTAAAGAAACAATATGATTTCACTAAAAATCAATTTCTACCCCTTCCTATTTCCATTTCCACATTACGAAGTTTCACTTCTTCCGCGTGGAGGGACTCCACGCACTATTATTTTTTTTTTTTTTTTTAGGCCCCAGTTATAGCAATCCGTAAAACCAAACCGTAAAAAATTTCTTTTGCTTTTTTTTACCACTTAAACTTGGTGGTTTAACTCAATCTTGGTCTTAAAATGTTGCTTATGAATTATAAAATTAGATTATCAAAAAAAAGTATGTAAATGATCTTTAAATTTTCTAGAACAATAATTTATTCATTTTTACGTACGAAAAACTTTTACTGATCAACTTCTCAGTCAATTCCCCTAAAGAAAACCGAATCATTCCACTGAAGTATTTCATTTCTTTACTGTTCCATCTGTCAGGAACTTTTTTCTGATGGAATTCAATCAGTGGGGGTTGGTTTGTTGTAGGTAATTGTCTTAGGCCCGGTTTCTTCAATTTTGGTTATCTTTAATCATCGTTTATTCCAGCTTATAACCATCGAATGCGTTTGTTCAGCAAAATATTAACCAGAGAATCAGTAGTTTGGTTAGTTAACCAGTTAAATCGATAACCAGCCGATTTTGAGTGGTTAATGAGATTTAACCACTGATTTTCTGTATTTTTACGTAGCTGATATACAAAAACTTTTGAACAAAAAGAAAAATGCAAATAATAGAACGCAGGAATATATAACGCAAGATGGAGTGAACCAATAAAATCGTTCACATCGATCGGTCAACTGACACATATTATTTTGAATACACAACACGCCAAAGTAATGGATGCAAAGGATGAAGTAGGATTATTTTCAACATTTTTTGACCGATGACAGTTCTCATAAATTGAGATAAAGCACACGCGTTAGGAAAAATATTGAGAGAACGAGAAAATTGCGACTGTCGTTAAATAAATTAACTTGAGGCCTGTTAATTTGTAATCAAATTTAATGGTTTTGGCTTTATTGAGGTTTTGTTCTCAAAAAATCAACAAATCAAAAGACTAGAAATTCCTGTATAATTTGGTTATGACATTCATTTTTGTGTTTATTAAGTTTACTAAAAATAAATACATTAATATAATACCTAGCTAAATAAAGTACTTAGCAAAAACTAACGGACCCCGAAAAACAAAAAATACAACCAGCAGTGAACAGACCGGCCCTTAGTAGGGAAACTTTTTTCTGATAGATTTTTCGCTATGACCGCCCAAACGAAAAAAAACTCAGTTTCATACTGTTCCAACTTTTTCGTTTGCATTTTACGTATGGCTATAACTGGGGCCTTAGTTGATATCTGTGGCTTGATTTTGTGCGGTTAATTTCCGCAATGTCACTAGGGAACGTTCCGAATTAGTTATAAGTGAGCCGCGCGCTGTGACCAGCGTGACCGTTGTGCGAAAATTTGGCACTTTTTTCGAAAACCCTGAAGCAATTTGTTGCTATTTTGTCCTTTTTTTAGTTTGAAAAGACACTTCGCAAATTTTATTCAAAAGCTGTTATTTCTTTATAAATACCTTTAAAATGTAACGCGGTTGCCTATCACAAAACTGTTATAGTGTTAAGCGAGCCAATAATTCTTAAATACATATTGTGAGAAAATTCTAAATTTCCAGAGTAGGAAGCTTAAGAAATGACACATTTTTCTTTCACCACTCTTTTTTTTCTGATTCTTTTAAGAATTCTGCAGCAATCTCCCTATGTGTTGTGTACTTTTTTACTCTCAGTCCTTTTTTATGTCCTTTGTTACCAAAAAAAAAAAAACAATCTCTTTCAGATTTTAGAGCACCTTTGCGAATTTGCAAAGGTTATTAATTTTTGTATAACGCTCGTAATAGCATATAGCCTGACAGTAAATTGATCATTCTCACACAAATCTTTTTTATAAATAAAGATTATTCGGCGGGCTAGACACTACAACAAAACAGTAGATGTATTTCGTTTTTAAATGACAAACTTTAAAATTTTAATAACCTTATGTTAAAAGTTTTAAAGTAGAATGTATAGTAAATTAACCTTTTGAACAAACCCTTAAGGTATTTGAATTATGTTAAACAGAACTGAACTTTTGTATCATTCGAACAGAACTTTTTTAAACGTCAAATAAAATACCTTCTTCTGGATTTATAACTCGTACCAAGTGGTTCGCCTTTCTTTTCTTTCCTTAACTTCGCTTTAATATTTTATCAGGTTATGTGCCCAGAATGCGCAAATAAATATAAAGTCCGTTTTGTTAAATATTAAAAAAAGTTTTTTTCGTGTTTTACTTTTCTGATGACCTTTTTTTTAAATCGATTTCGTTAGATTAAAAAGTGTCATGGCATCCAACGTTGCACAAGTAGAAAAGCTAAAAGGTCGCGAAAATTTTGATGTGTGGAAGATTGCGGCGAAGTCGTACTTGGTGATAAAGGGTCTGTGGAGTTACATAGAAGCAGAACCACAAAGAGATGCAACTGCAGCAGTTTTGGCCAATGACTTGAAGGCCAAGTCAGAATTAATTTTGTTGCTCGAGACACAAAATTATTCGTATATAGCAGATGCAACTACGGCGAAGAGTGCGTGGGATAGCCTTACAAATGCCTTTGAAGACACCGGGCTATGTCGAAAGGTGGATTTATTAAAACAGCTCGTGCAACTAAAATTGAACGAATGCGAGTCTATGGAGGACTACATCAATAAAATGGTTATGACGGCGATAAAGGTAAAAAAGGCTGGTCTCAATATTGATGATGAAATCATAGCATCGTTGATGTTGGCAGGGTTGCCAGATGATTTCAAGGCACTTGTGATGGCTGTAGAAAACTCGTCAGATAGACTTACTAGTGATGCGGTTAAAACGTTGCTTTTACAGCAGGTTAAATATGACACAAAATCACCAAACAGTGTCATGATAGCAAAAGCAAAAATTAAACCGCAAAAAGCTAAATCGCGTGTTAAATTTCGTTGCTACAATTGCGGAGAATTAGGTCATTTTGCGAGGCAGTGTCCGTCTAAAAAATCAGATAAAAATGAATCGGTATTATTTTCTTCGTTCTTGGTGAATAGTTCGGTATCGAAAGATGTTTGGTTCGTTGATTCGGGTGCTTCAGCACACATGACCATGTGCAAATCTTTTTTAAAAAATCAAAGAACACCAACGAATAAAGAGATAGTTGTCGCGAATAATGAAAAATTACCTGTTGAGTGCGTAGGTGATATTAGTATGACTCTGGTAAACGACAAGAACAAGATAAACGCTATCGTGAACAATGTTCAATACGTTCCAAATCTGTGCGCGAATCTTATTTCCGTTAGTCAGCTTGTTAAAAATAAAAAGACAGTTCGTTTCGAAAAAGAAATCTGTAAAATTTTTGATGAACAGAATAACTTAATCGGTTCAGCGAAACTGGTGGATAGTATGTATCGGTTAAATTGTGAAATGACACAACATAACGTCGCGAATGGTATTGCCTTACATACGCAAACAAAAGCAAATCTGTGGCATCGTCGAATGGCACATATATGTGATGCAAACTTGAAACATTTAAAATCCTCGGTGAAAGGTGTAGATTTTTCTGAAAAAATGGATGAAAAATGTGTAGTGTGCATCAAGGGTAAACAAACGCGAGCGCCGTTCAAATCTATTGGTACTCGGGCAAAAGGTGTGTTGGACTTAATACATTCTGATGTTTGTGGCCCACTGCCAGTTAAATCTTGTTCGGGGTACAGATATTTCGTTACTTTCATAGATGATTTTAGTCGTAAACTGTTCATCTATCCAATGAAAAAAAAATCTGAGGTGTTTGACATTTTTTTGACATTTAAAGCGCTAGTAGAGAATCAATGCTCTAAAAAAATTAAAGTTTTGCGTAGCGATAATGGGTCTGAGTATGTTAATAACAAATTTAATCGTTTTTTATCGGTTTGTGGAATACAGCATCAAAAAACAGCACCCTATACGCCTCAACAGAATGGTGTTGCTGAAAGAATAAATCGAAATATTCTCGAACGGGTCAGATGCATGCTGTTTGATGCGAACTTGGACAAGCGTTTTTGGACTGAAGCTGCGTTAACAGCAGCATACTTACTCAATCGTATACCGTGTAGAGGTGAAAGGTCAAAAACTCCGGAAGAGCTTTGGTCAAAAGTGAAGCCAGATTAGTCCATGCTTCGTGTTTTTGGCTGTAAAGCAATGGTGCACATTCCGTGTGAGAAACGGCAGAAGCTTGACCCAAAATCAACTGAATGTATATTCTTTGGATACAGCAGCGAATCCAAAGCGTATCGTCTTTATGATAAAGAAGCGCGGCGAATTATCATAAGCAGAAACGTTATTTTCTTTGAAACTGAACAGGTATCTAAAAAAAGTGAACATATTTCTAATCATTTCTTCTCATCCACAGACGAGGAATGTGAAGAAAGCTATTCAACAGTTCAAAATGTCAATTCTGATGGAAGCAGCAGTAGAGAATTGAACATTGGTGGTGTCGGTGATTCTGATGAAACTGTTTCTGAAACTGAGCATAGCTGCCGTGATGTGCTCAATCCTGATGCGGAGGTAACAGCTACTGGTGAAACTGAAGAAGATGCTGCCGAGTTCCGTGAAGCTGAAGACCAATCGTTCCTGGAAGAAGCGTACGAGTTCTATGAAGCTGATGATCAAACGTCAATTGAAGAGGTTCCAGTAGTTCGTGCGGCCAATGATCCATTGGAAATTCGTAGATCTGAACGAACTTCGAAGAGAAATCTTGAAAACCAGGGCACTCATTCCGTAACTCTGAGAACGATAATCGTTTGCGCGATAGTAGTCAACGATCTCGTCATCAATTTGCTTTTCGTAACTCTATCACTATCGTCTCGTCTATCGTTTTTTTGTATACAACGAGAGAGAGCATTGAAAGCACTGAGTTTCCTTCAGAGACTTTCAAACTATAGTGAAAATTCCAATCAGATGTCGTTTAAAATGTCAGAAATGACTTTTTTTCAATCATTTTGTGTTTGATGCCGGAAAATTTGAAAACTGCAAAGTGTATTAAATTATACCTTAGTTTATTAAAATTAACAAATAATACCGAAGAAATGTATTTCAGCAATGCATATGACAATTTTAATTGCTTTTATGAATGACCATCCGGTCTTGGCCAAGGGTAATACGCCAAACAGCTACCAAGCAAAATATAACATCAATAAAATAATTGAAGTTGAAGCGAGTTTTTTATTTCATCCCTCATTTTTGAAGCCAACTGTCTCATCCGGTTATTCCCACTTAGGGCTTGCGAGTCGTTTAAAATTGCACTTGCCAAATCTTCGTATTGTTCGATTCCTGTTATGGAGGGCAGAACAAACATTTGCAAAAATCGCAATTTTTCTGGGTTCGTAGCTATACTTTTTATTTTTTCAAGTACAACTCGACATCGACCTGAGGATTATGACAACAAGTAATTTAATACCATATGAAGTTAATGATTTACGTTTTGTACCTTTTGAAACAGTAAACACCAATACACCAATACAAAATAAGTTTAAAATATAGGTATTTATATATTTGGTAGTATGTATTTTAAAAATATCTAAAAATTATTCTTCTTGATATTCGATAAAAAATCTTAAGCTGATTGCAAAACACACAAATCAATGCAAAACGACACCTCATTAGGTATCGCTCAAATTGTATCGTCTGGGCGATAGCGTTTCGACGATTATTGACATACGTGAAGCAAATGTTCAATCGTCAAAACGATATCGTCTGGACGATAGACGATTATTAAAGTTACGTGGGGCAAAGCTATCGTCAAAACGCTATCGTCTGGCGATAATCGACATACGGAATGAGTGCCCAGGCAAGTTTTAATGTTATATTACAACATAATGATCCTGTTACAGTGAAAGAGGCACTATCAAGTCCACATGCAAATAAGTGGCAGAAAGCGATGGAAGATGAGTTCGAATCCCTCCAACTCAATAACACTTGGGCCTTAGTTGAGCCACCAATAGACAAAATTCCACTCAAATGCAAGTGGGTTTTCAAAACTAAGCGAAGTGCTTCTGGTGAGGTTTTGAAGTATAAAGCACGGCTGGTCGTTAAGGGATGTTCCCAAAAAGAAGGTATTGATTATCAAGAAACCTTTTCGCCCGTAGCTAGGTACACGTCAATACGTTTTTTGCTGGCACTGGCGGCTAAATACAATTTGAATATTCGTCAAATGGATGCTGTTACGGCGTTCCTCAACGGCGAGATTGAAGAAGACATCTACATGGTGCAACCTGAGCAATTCAACGACGGTTCAAAGAAGGTTTGCAAATTGTGGAAATCCTTGTATGGCTTGAAGCAGGCGAGTCGAGTATGGAACAAGAAGTTAAACAACGTTTTATTGAAGGCTGGCCTCAAGCGATCTGAAGCTGACCAATGTATTTATTTCACGGTCAACAACAACAAGATGACATTCGTCGCTGTGTACGTAGATGACGTTCTAATCATTTCCAACGACGAATCCCAAGAAGCTCTTTTGAAAGAAGAACTTAAGAGCAATTTTCAAATGAAAGATTTATGTGATGTCTCATCTGTGCTGGGAATACGCATCACCCGAAATAAATCAGCTGGGACAATTGCCCTCGATCAGTCACAATACATTCTCGAAGTACTAAAACGTTTTGGGATGTCTGACTGCAACTCCGTGTCAACACCTTTGGATCTAAATCAGAAGATCTCACAGAAGATGTGTCCAACAACACAAACTGAAAAGGAGCAGATGTCAAAAGTACCATACATGGAGGCGATTGGAAGCCTTCTTTTTGCAGCACAAACAACCAGACCGGACATCAGCTTTGCAGTGAATTTACTCAGCAGGTACAGCACAAATCCAGGGAAAGCTCATTGGGCGGCTTTAAAACGAGTTCTCCGTTACCTAAAGGGAACTATCAACAAAAAACTGATTTACACGAAAGATCCTACCGCTATTGAAGGTTTTTGCGATGCGGACTGGGCAAGTGATGTAGATCAGCGGAAGTCAACAACAGGCTATGTTTTCACCATGCAAGGTGCAGCCATATCTTGGTCATCGAAACGGCAACCAACTGTTGCATTGTCAACCACTGAATCCGAGTTCATGGCGATGGTAGCTGCGATTCAAGAATCAATCTGGTTGCAGCGTCTTGAGAAAGAGCTTTTCTCAAATTGTTCAAAAGGAATGTTGTTGCACTGCGACAACAAAAGTGCAATTAATTTTGCAACCAACAACGCATACTCAGCTCGAACAAAGCATGTGGAAACCAAATCCAAATTCATCCATGAGAAGATTCAAGATGGCGTCATTAAACTGGTTAATATTCCTACAACAGAGATGATAGCAGACATTCTTACGAAAGGGTTGCCAAGCGTGAAGCATTCTTTGGATTCAAACCGACTAGGTTTATCTGGGTAACTTAAACATTTATTCTATCGTTTAAATATGAATTTGTATAACTTATTCCCTGAGTTAACGTAATTTATTTAATTCATTCAGGGAAAGTGTTAAAAGTTTTAAAGTAGAATGTATAGTAAATTAACCTTTTGAACAAACCCTTAAGGTATTTGAATTATGTTAAACAGAACTGAACTTTTGTATCATTCGAACAGAACTTTTTTAAACGTCAAATAAAATACCTTCTTCTGGATTTATAACTCGTACCAAGTGGTTCGCCTTTCTTTTCTTTCCTTAACTTCGCTTTAATATTTTATCACCTTAACGCCTTGATTTTCATTTATAAATATATAAAAATGAATTAAGCATTGGTTGTAAATAATATATCAACTCATTTTTATATATACTGTTTTAAGAAAATAATCAATTTCATAAATTGTATTCAATATGCGTCCACATTGAAACTTTAATAGAAATATATTTATTTGGTCCATTTAAACATTCATTTTTAATGCAAAAACAAACAAAAAAAAGTAGCACCAGAAAACCAAGTCTCGAATATTATGATGTGCATAAGGTATCTACCACTGCAAAGCAACACTTCAGCATCAATATATCAACCAGAAATTCTTTAAAAATATCTCGGACACTTCTGTGGTGTTAAAGGCTAGTACGCTGCTCAAGTGAAATCCAGTTTTTCATACAAATTTTTCACCGCGAAATGTCAAAATGAACTTTCCACATGGAAATTTCACTTGGCAGTACGCAGCTCAAGTGAAAAATTGCGCTTCAAAAACTGAGTTGTAGGTGGCGATACTAAAATCTCTCCACAGCTATTTCACTTGGTTTTTATTGTCCGTCGCATTAAATTTTTGACATTTCGGCGTGAAAAATGATTCGTAGGACGACGGTCAAGAAATAAATTTCAATTTCAGATGTTTCTTAAAGAGAGTACTGCATTTTTCGAACTTCTTTTATCATTTTTGCATTGAATATAGTACCATAAAGTTAGGTATACAAAAACTTGGTGGCATGGATGACCTTTTTGATGAGCAGGGTGCCTCAGTAAATTGTTATACACTGTTTTGCCCAAGATAAGCATACAGACTTTTAATCGGCGGTCACAACAATTACATAAAATGGTTTACGGATACTAAAATGGCAATTTAGTGTTTTCATACAAAAAATGATTTGTTCGTAGCTCGCAGTTACCTGGCAGTTACCTTTTGTAAAGGCGACACGGCGGCTGCTGCAATTGCGTTACAAAATTGAACACGATACTCTTTTTATGCATTTTTATTACTATTAATGAATGTATGAGAGTTACTTTAATTAATAATAAATCCTTAAATATTATTGTGGCATTCGATTGGGAGCTCTCAGAGCACTTTTTATGTGCGTTTGGTACAAAAAAAAAGCAATCTTCGCGCTTTTGCGAATCTATATATTTTCTCAGATTTACCAATACAAGTGCGTTTCAGTTTGTTTTTTTCTCCACAGCAAAGAAAGTAATTGCATTGGGTGATTTTTTTTGTGTAATTTATTTATGTATAAATATTTAGAAATCAATCGGGACGCTAATTTAGAATGTTTGCATATAAAATTTAACCAGTGAATGGAAAACGCTTTGAAAAGTGTTGAAGGCTACACATATTCCAATCGCATGAATGTCAACACAAAAAAGGGCAAGTGATGTTCTTATGTTCGATTAGCCACACGAAATCTGAAATCTGAGAGCGAATTTGAAGAAGCATAATCAAATACCACATAAGAAACTTTTGCAAATAAAAATACAGCAGTATTCGAATGTTCTACTACAATGAAGTTCAGTAATCACATCAATATAATTTCCGGATCTTTCAAAAGGTGTGGTATACTTTCTATGCACTCTTGATTCTTAAAATGTGTTACACTGGTCTTATGTACAAATCAGATATTATTGCCAAAATTAAACACTTCTAGAACCTATGAACTACAATAAAGCAAAATTCGCAATTCCTTTCCTCCATTTATTTTTATTTGAAGTACCTAAAATAAGAGTGAAAAAAATATGTTTGTTTTTTACTATAGCTATCCTTAATCTTATGGAATTCCCAGAAAAAAAAATTTTTCATCTCAGTCACCCTGCAATAATTTCTCCACGAAAATCTCCAACAAAAATTTTCACTTTCGATTTCACATCATTTTTTGGAGAGCAGTGAAAATTTCACTTCACTTGAGCAGCGTACTAGCCTTAAGAATTGAACTGGAATCACTTATTTGCTCTTTTCATTGAAAGGACAATTCTTTTCTTCGAAAACATCATAGATCTCGAGCAACTTTGAAAATAAATCGAGATTCCGAAAAAAAAAAACTGGATTTATAAAATTTTGCTTTGTGTCTACCGAAATCAACAAGTGATGTAGGTCTGCCACATAAGATGTTTTACTTTAGAAGTAAAGTTTTGTTTCCAACAAAAAAAAACGTTCAAAACTGAAAAAAAAAAATGAATTTTAGACATTTTTGCATAATACCGGTTGTTTATCTTTCTTATGGCGTTTTGAAGATCCGAGAAAATTGCCCCGAAACTCAGAACTGGAATGAGATTTGTTTGAGGACTGACGACTGAGATACCACCCCAGAGATTTTGTTTTTTGGTTATTTTATTTGTTTTCTGCAGTAGATATGATTGATTTAAAAGTTAAAATATATCAATTGAAGTTCACAATTTGTTTTTAACAATATAAAAAAACATTTTAACACAGAAATTCTTTAAAACAATTTCGGACTCAAAACTGCTCAAAACTTTCTGCTGGCAGGAACTAACGTCTCTGCGCCTTCAAGGCATACGTCATTCTCAAGAAGTCGTATCTTCTTAAGGTGATAACGGAAGAAACCTGTGATTTACTGTGAGTGTTGTATTACCGATTTGAGTGTTCCTCACTCGAAAATTTGTCTAAACTTTCCTATTTCCGACCACCCAATTTCTGCGTCAACCTTTTGTGGAGAGCTTCATACAACGTTAATTAGATTCGTTTCATTGGTGAAAACCCATAGTTGTATACCATTACCATACGTTAACACTGGCTTGAGCGACGCAGAGTAAATGCTATTTTTTTCAATAGCTTTCTCTATGAGTTATCCGATACACTTGATCGATCGTCGAATGTTTGCCACTAAATCCGAACTATTGGTAGGTATAAGGCGGTTTTCTTCTACAATTGTCATATCCACTCAAAGACTTTGGGAATAATAATTGTAATATGGCAGATTTGTCGATAAGACTTTCATTCGGTGGTTTGTCTGGTTTTAGAATCATAATGACTACCGAGACTTTCCGTTGACTTGGAGTGTGTTGTAAACTCATAAAATATGAAGATAAAATAACACCAGGAGTTCATTTTTATACTGTATTTCTTTCCGAACGATGCGTTTCTTGCAATTATATGAAAAGATATTCTGTCAGATTTCGGTCTTTTATCAACTGTGTTGGAAAGAAACACAATCCATTCAAATACGCTTTATTCTTCGAAACAAAAGTTTGTTCCCATCTTTCAAACAAAAGGCAACGATACGAGCTTGATATATTGATTAAGATCTAGATACAGTGCTCATAACTTTGTTTTAACACCGGGTGTTGAGGAAGTAGTTCCGTCACATGATGAAGGAAGAAGCAGTGAAATAAGTTCAGAAAAAGAACCGATTTATGAAATGCGCTGTGTGAACCAATATCCAAAAAATAGACCGAATTTAAACAAAGGGTCTAGGAAGCAGCTAGGGTCTCACCCTATTAATACTTGTGAAGTATCACCCAAAACTCTGCTGTGCCATCGAATTTTCTAAGTGACTTCGTTCAGCTAATTTGTCAGTAAAGAGTGTTACTTTCCACAGTTATGAATTTCTGTCTTTCTCTAAATTTGCATTTGGCGGTCCATTGTTAAATGCAAAACGGAATTCTTGAACTATTCTCTCGTTGAAATTTAAATAACTTGCAAAACTTCTCGGATGTTAGTTTTTCTCGGATGTTTCTTTTCCTTCAGTTTAATTTACATATATCCAGCATTTGGTTAAGTTATATGTATTTAAGGCCCGAGAGCAATAACTACTACGGAAATTTCCAATCTGAAACTGACTCAAAGTAAGCTTGTCTATGTCTCTAAACCAATTTTATTAAATCAGATGGCAATAGCAAGGTAGTTTGTTACTTTTTAAAACTATCATCCGGGCATCTCGCCATAGCCACTACAAGTGGAAGTATATACTGGCACAACGAAGAGCGTGTTATCTTCTTCTTTCTTTTCATTTTTAATTTAAAGACAAAAGAATTGTACTAAATAGTTTAATATTGCAGATTTGCATGCTGTGTAAGCAAAGAGTATTTGGTCTAAGACTCCTCTTTAACTTTTGCAAATGGTCGCTGTCAAATATTGTCACACCAATAACAAAGTCCGATGTGCGACGTCAGTCAAATTAAATCACTTCTTCTTTCAACCGTACAACCCACTAGCACCACCATCATAAAAGCCAACCAACACAAAAATGAGAAGACTTAAGGAAAAAATCAATAAATGCTCTGCGGTTCGATTTGCCACCATCATGTCGAGACAAAAAAAAACAACTGCTGCTGCTTTTCTTAATTTGTTAAGATATTTTATTAAATGCTTAATTCTAGATGTTCCTACAAAATTTGCTTTATTTTCTAAAAACATAAAATACCTCGAAATTTTGTTCAACAAACTATAGGTGAGAGGGATAATAATATAAATCGAAATGGGAACAATAAAATACAATATCGCACAGAGGAAATACAATAGCTTGCCAAAGAAATCCAGACTAGACCAATGGGATAGAAGATAATACTTGTATCTAGTTATATCCTTTGTTACACTCTTAAGAACTAGGTTACTTTGTGTTGAAAACCACTAAAAGGCGCTCGCTCCTGCAACTTGTTTTAGCTGCACTTCTTCGTCGGTTAGTATCCTTTCAGTCGATCAGCCAAAGGTGGTTTATCAACTTTCGGGGCATTCGCCCGAGCCAAACGCATTCGCTCGGCGGCCTTTGCCAATCGTTTTACACGCTCTTCAGGGGTTTCGCTGGCCCTCCGTAAACGCTGCCTCGCTGCATTCTTCATCAGTCTTAAGGCTCTTTGTACTTCGTTCTCATTTTGCCGTCGAACACGATTGGCTTCGGCATTTTTTGCCAAACGCGCTTTGTATTCCTCGTCACTTTCCTTTGACCGTTTGTCTCTCATCCTGGCTGCGTTTCGTGCTAATCGTCTTTCCCTAGCCTCTGGTGATTCATTCCATCTAGTGCGTGTCTTAACGCTCTGGTAGGTGTCTAAGTTGAGCAAAGTCGCCGAATAATTATAGTCAAAACGTGAATTGTGCTGAAATTGTGGATGATGTTGAGTTTGGTGTGGATGAGATTCTATATCACCAGAGTATTCGGCCTTAACGAGTTCCGAGTGTTCGTGTGTTGCGATCGTAGGGTTTATAATGACAATATGGTGTTCTATGCCACCACCTCCACCTGACATCTGAGAAAAAATTTTCCCCGCGAGAACGAAAAAAAAAATGTCCCAAATCACTTGATATAGTTCACTTCACCAAAGGTGCACCGTTTTCGTGGGTTTACCATCGAAATACGAAATTTTCACATTCGCCACTAATTTCCGATTTAATTGGAATTCGAGAAAACGACTTTTTACTTTTGGTGGCAAAATAAGGAAAACGAATTTTTATTGTTTTTTTCTTTCAACCCTTTTCCTTAGTGGGATACACACAAGCGCACACGTACGATTTTAACGAAATTTGACAGTTTGATTAGTTGGGTTGAGTTGAGACAAATACCCAAAAGTGGTTTTTGGGGGGTGAACGACGGGGTGTTTATGAGAGTTATGTGTGTGGGTGGGTTGTAAAAGATTTTGAATCATTTTAGGAATTTGAAAATATTAGACGTTTGAAGACTTACCGTGCGATTTAATTCTGGGAGGCGGCAATTAAAGATGAATTCGTTCAACACTCACTGGCGAGTAAAAACATAACAAATACCGACAGTCGGATAGGGAAATGTCAAATATTGTGGATGGCGGAAGGGAAATTACGATCTCACGATATAACAATCCCTTGGGCTGCCATTACATTGCTGCTTCGGTCGTATATTGAAGCGCAAATGTGTCAATGGCCCGATTCACCACGTTTTCACCATTTTCCTGGTGATGACGGTAAAACTTACGTTAATCCGGAGTTTTTTTTTTATTGAACGCCCCGGTTTTTTCCACTTCGGTCGATGCAAAAATAAAGATTCAAACCGCTACATCGACTAAAATATAAAATTCTGAAGATTGGTCCATTTTTGTTTGTTTTTGTTGTAGGACTTAAAACAAACATCCTATCATAGCGAAAGTAAAGTACAAAAACTAGTTTCACCTCCTCCAAGTCAGTTTGACATTATTGCAAGCTGCTAAAAAAAAAACATTTTGCTAAAACCTAATCATTTTACTTTCAAAGGCATCGTGCAGTATGGTTTCGACGAGTAGGTTATTTTTTGATACTGTGGTGTGGAATGTAGCGTCGAACCCAACATGGTGAAATGGCAACTCATTGTAACCAAACAAGTTCCACTTCCAATTTTGATTGGAAACTCGAATCTTTCTTCTTTGTGTAACTCACGCCACTTCTATAATTTTCTAGTTCATTCTAGAACCATTCTCTATAGCTAACTGTAGAACCATCCAGAATAGTTGGAATACCTATACGAGAGAATTCCAATAGGTGGCAGAGCGGATATAAAAGGGCATGCTTGAGCAGAGGGAGGGACACAGTTGATTTTTAAACAGTGATTGGTAAAGTTCGAGATAGTAATCGGTTGTGAGATAAATAAGTGAAAAGAAACACAGTGAATAAAGCGATTGGATTGAAACTTTTAAGAATTGATTTAAGTGATAAAACTTATTCTGTGCTAAGTGTATAAGTGCTTTTAAGAAAAGTTAAAAAAAAAAAAGTGAATTTGTGAATAACAAACCAAATGGGTCATTTATTGCTACATCTAAGTATACCCCAATTAAAAAGTGAACTAGAAAAGCGGAATCTCTCCACAGCTGGAGGGAAAAGTGACCTCATAATTCGTCTGCAGGAAGCTGTCGAATGCGAGGGAGCAGATCCGAAATCCATGCTATTCGACGTGCCAGAAGAACAAGTAAGTGCAGGCGTTGATATAAGCGCTATGATGGAATTACTTCTCGCCAAGATGGAAGAGCAGAAGAATTCTCTAGAAGAACAGAAGAATTCTATGGAAGAACAGAAAAATTCCATTGTTGCCGCACAAAAAGATGCGTTGGAAGAATTTAAGAATGTTCTCGAAGTAAAAATCGACGCAATTGATGAGAAATTAAACCAGCATGAAACGAAATTTCAGGAAATTCATGAAACGTTTCTTAAACACGAGAACATAGCTAGAGAGCTCGGAACAAACATCGAGAACCTAGCTAAAGATCTCGGAACAAATATCGAGAACATAACTAAAGAACTCGAAAAAGTAAAGAAACAGAAGGTTCGGGAATATGCTGCTGACTGCCCAAGAAGGAAAGAGATGCAACCACCCGTTTTTGATGGGCAAACATCGTGGCCAATTTATAAAAGACAGTTCGAAGCAGCTGCAACGACCAACGGATGGGACGACGAGGAAAAGTCGATTGCACTAACGCTCGCATTACGAGGCTCAGCTGCAGAGTTGCTTCAAACTGTCTCAGAAGAAAAACAACGCAACTACAACGCTCTGGTGAAGGCTATTGAGATGCGATTTGGTGACGACCATATGCAGCAAGTGTATAGAGTGCAACTGCGCAGTAGAGTCCAGAAGAGGGGAGAAACACTCCAGCAGTTGCAAGCGGATATCGAACGCCTAGCACATTTGTCGTATCCCAATGCCGGCGAGGATGTCATCAACGAAATGGCTATTGAAGCTTTCACACAAGCCATAAAGGACAGACAACTGCAGATGGCTCTACGAATGACTGGAAAGAGAACTCTTCCTGAGGCACTTGCATTTGCCTGAACGGTGAGAGCTGCTGACCAAGCATCTCAAGGATTTCACCGTGTGAGAGAAATAACATCCGTTGAGTGCTCATTCCAGAGGACGGAAGTAGTAGACCAGAACAGTGCTCGCAGGGGACCGATCCGTTGTGGAACTGCAACAAAGTCGGACATCTAGGTACAACGCCAGTGCAGAGCTAAACGTAGACAGGGCGGTTGTCCACACTGCAGAACTAGGAGTCGTAACGAGGAGGCACCTGAATATTCGGCGGATGGAACATCACAAAGCCAGCAGTCGGGAAACGAGTAAGAACCAACTTCGCGGGGCAGAAGCTGGTTTCTGGAATCGACGCCTCCAGGACCACAATTCAGGTTTCCCAGACCAAACAATGTAATCGGAGCGTGACAGTGGAAGCACATATCGGCCAGAAAAAGTATGTGGCCACAATTGATACAGGTGCCACCGCTTCCATAATCAGAAGGGACATCGTTCGCCAATCATGGCTGCACAACACCAGCAGCTACTGTCTGAAAACTGCAACTGGAGCAACGGCAAAGGTGTATGGTGAGGTACTCTTGACGATAAATCTTGCAGGAATAGTCTTCTCCCATGCCTTCTTAGTGGCTATTATATGTGACAAATGCATCATCGGAATTGACTTTATGAAGGCGCACGATGTAGTACTCGACATCGGCTTGCAAGTTTTAAAGTACAGGAACGTCGAGATTCCGATGGTTTACGGGAACGAGAACGTTGCAGCTCTAAGGACAGTTGTAAGTGAGGACGAAATATTACCACCTTCGTCAGAGACAGTGATTTGGACAAGGCTGGAAGGTGATCATGGGTGCCACCGATTCTATCTAATCGAGCCAGATCCAGAAAACCATCATCAGAACTATATCGTGGGAAAGATGCTCGTTGAACCCAAAAACAACTTGGTTCCCGTTCGTGTCCTCAATGTGGAGCATAAAAGCGTGAAGCTGAAGCAAGGGGAAGTTATCGGAAAGTGCGTACCGATTACTGCGGTTACAAAGTTGTCCAATGACAGTCCTGCGAAGCCAGTTAGACCTACGGAGATATCCGAAATGAAAAAGAATATACTCGGAGAGTGTGAGCTGGATCAGGAGCAGCGGACCATGGCAGGGAGTCTAATCAACGAGTTCGCTGATATATTTGCTTCACAGAGTGGCGAGTATGGTCGAACACATGTCGTACAACACCGAATCGACACCGGGGATGCAAGACCAATTCGTCAGCCTCCCAGACGACTACCATTGGCTAAGCAGAAGGAGGTTGCAGAAATGGTGTCGACTATGGAAAAAGAGGGACTGATTGAAAGCTCAAAAAGTCCGTGGGCATCGCCGGTCGTTCTAGTCAAGAAGAAAGACGGAAGTACGAGATTCTGCGTGGACTATCGCCAGCTAAACAATGTCACCAAGAAAGACAGCTACCCCCTGCCAAGAATTGACGATACTCTGGACACACTATCCGGAGCCAAATGGTTTTCAACTCTTGATCTGAAGAGTGGCTACTGGCAGGTGCAGATCCATCCAGAAAACCGTGAGAAAACAGCATTCACAGCAGGAAATGGGCTCTGGCAGTTTACAGTAATGCCATTTGGACTGTGCAATGCTCCAGCAACTTTTGAACGTCTAATGGAGCGCGTTTTGCTGGGACTTACGTGGAAAACCTGTTTGGTCTACTTGGACGATGTCATCGTGGTAGGAAAAACATTTCACGAACATCGAGACAACCTAAAGGAAGTGTTCCAAAGGCTACGAAGTGCGCAATTAAAACTGAACCTGCAGAAGTGTGCTCTATTTAGACTAGAAGTGAAATATCTTGGACACATCATCTCTTCCGAAGGAGTAAAGACTGATCCAGAGAAGGTCGATGCAGTGAAAAACTGGCCGGTTCCTAAAGACAAACATCAACTGAGAAGCTTCCTGGGACTTGCGACCTATTATAGACAATTTGTAAAGGACTTTGCCGGGATCGCAAAGAGTCTCCATCAACTGACAGAAAAAGGCAAACAATTCAAATGGTCAGGTGAGTGCGAGAATAGCTTCAAAGAACTTAAGCGACAGTTGTGCGACGCCCCCATATTAGCGTACCCCACCCCTGGGAAAATATTTATTGTGGATGCAGACGCTAGTAATGTGGGAATTGGAGCCGTTCTTTCCCAGGTGCACGATGGCCAAGAGAAAGTAGTCTCGTACTTCAGCAAAGTGCTCTCAAAGCCAGAAAGGAACTACTGTGTTACCAGGCGCGAACTCCTTGCTCTGGTATTGGCAACAAAACATTTCCATAAGTACCTTTATGGGCGGAAATTCAACCTTCGCACAGACCATGCGTCTTTAAAATGGCTGCTACATTTCAAAAATCCTGAAGGACAAGTCGCGAGGTGGATCGAACGGTTGCAGATGTACGACTACGAAATACAACATCGAAAGGGAAGTCTTCACTCTAATGCAGACGCTCTCTCCCGTCGGCCGTGCAAAGCAGACTGCAAACATTGCTTACGACATGAGGAAAAAAATGTCGTTTCCATTCAAAGGGTGAGAGCTAACCCCAACAGTGGCTGGAGTGCGCGTGAAATCCGGGAGGCTCAAATGGAAGATCCGGATATCGAGCCGGTTCTCGCCTGGAAGGAGCATGAAGGAAAACCAGACTGGCAGGAGATATCCAATAAGAGCCCGGAGCTGAAGGCATACTGGGCGCAGTGGGACCCCCTTCATGTGCAAGACGGTATTCTAAAAAGAAGATGGGAAAGCTCGGATGGAACGTCTTTCGTAATGCAGCTTGTTTTGCCCAGGTCGAAAGTTATCGAAGTGCTAAGGGAATTGCATGATGGAGTGTCTGGAGGCCACTTGGGAATAAATAAAACACTCGATAAAGTACGGGAACGCTACTACTGGGTCCATGCAAGGGAGGATGTTGAAAATTGGTGCAGGAAATGCGTAACATGTGCCGCCAGCAAAGGCCCGAGAGTGAAAGTCCGAGGCAAGATGCATCAATACAATGTTGGAGCTCCCTTCGAAAGGATAGCAATTGATATTGCGGGACCGTTGTTCCTGAAACGAACAATGGAAATCGTTACATCCTTGTTGTTATGGACTACTTCAGTAAGTGGCCTGAAGCATATGCTATCCCTAACGAAGAAGCTAAAACCGTGGTGGAGCAAATTGTCTACAAATGGGTAAGCAGATTCAGTGTACCGATGGAACTGCATTCGGATCAGGGACGAAACTTCGAGTCCAAGATTTTCCAAGGAGTATGCCAGTTACTCGGGATTCACAAGACAAGGACAACACCCCTTCATCCACAATCAGATGGGATGGTAGAGCGCTTCAACAGAACCCTAAATGAACACCTGTCTAAGATCATTGCCGATGACCAAAGAGATTGGGACAAGCAGATTCCCTTGTTTTTATTGGCCTATCGAAACGCAGTACATAACACCACAGGGCATACTCCATCTGAAGTCGTCTTTGGTGGAACAGTCCGCCTGCAAAGCGAGTTGATGTTTGGATCCCCATGCGAAGAACCCAAGAATGAGGAAGACTATGTTGCAGACCTCAGGGATATCATCAGGGACGTGCATCGAGGGACTAGGGAAAGGATTAAGATAGCCAGTGACCGCATGAAAACCAGGTACGATACTAAAACGACAACTACAGGATTCCAGGAAGGAGATATGGTATGGCTATATAATCCCCATCGAAGAAAAGGCTTATCACATAAATTGCAACAAGACTGGGAAGGGCCCTATAAAATCGTGAAGCGCATCAACGACGTTGTCTATCGCATCCAACGAGGAAGAGGCAAGCTGAAAGTCGTTCATGTGGATCGTCTTCATCGCTATAATGGTGAAAATGCTAGCGAGTTTGGGACGAACAAGTTTAAGAGGGGGATATTGTGGTGAATCAGGCACTTAGTGAATCAGACACTTAGGAATTGTGGTGAATCGGGCACTCGGTTTCCCTCCAAGTTCCACTTCCAATTGGAGACTGGAATCTGTCAAGCTAATTCTAGAACCATCTAGATAGGAGTTGGAATATACATCTGGAATATATCTACTTCTGGAATATTCGCTGATAGGTGGCAGCGCGGATATAAAAGGGGCGCGTTGACAACAGAGATGTACAGTTGATTTTTAACCCGTGAGTGTGAGAAGTTCGAAAGAGTAATCGGTTGTGAGATAAATAAGTGAAAAGAAATACAGTGAATAAAGCGATTGGATTGAAACTTTTAAGAATTGATTTAAGTGATATTGTTTTGGTACTAAATAAGTGAATATTTAGAAAGTGTAAATAAAGTGATTTTATTGGAACAGTTAAACAGAATAGTGTTTTATCTTTTCGAATCCCAGCTAGAATGTAACAATATATATATAGAACTTTATTGGATACTCGGAAAATATTCCAAGCTTACCCTCGAGAATACGCTTTTGTTATATAAGAAAATGATAAAGTCTGTATCTGTATGGGCATATGGTATACAGTCATAAGATCATTCGTCAGTGCACCATGGTACATTAGAAATGAAGATCTCCATAGAGGCCACGGAATTCCCACTGTTAAGGATGAAACGAAAATGTTCGAAATCGATTATTAGGACCCATTAATAACTCGGTCCGTGAAGTGCTCGATGAAACAAATTTACTGCGGCGTCTAAAAGTAAAGTATATAGATTCGAGAGATATTCGAATCAGACCACCATTGTCGGGTCTCTTTTCGTCTCTCAAACCTAGGCCTAGCTTCTCACAACCATTCATTTTGTGTGAGTTTTCCTAGTTTGAAACGAATGGAAGGGATCTACAATTTTATGCCGACTCCAAACGGCCAATTGAGAAGCTATTTCAAGACAGTTATACTCTCGGATGTTTGTCAGACGTTCGCAAGAGGTGGCGCAGCGGAAAAAACCCTAAGTTGGAATTTGGGTCTTTGCGGGATTCGAACCTCGGACCCCTCGCTTAGTAGTCCAACACACTAACCACTAAGCCACTGCGCCTACACTGCGGCGTCTAAAACGAACTAAATCTTCGAACTTAAGGACTATTCACTTAAGAGCGAATTGCGAATAGGCGAATTACGAACAAATCAATTTAACTGTATTTATGAATTGAAAATTACTATTTGTTCTATAACAAAACCATTAAATTTAATTAATCTAACATCTAGTCTAAAAAAAACATGACTCTCAATTGATTTAAACAGCTAAATTAATGTGGTGAATCAGGCACTTAGGAATTGTGGTGAATCAGAAACTTAGGAATTGTGGTGAATCGGGCACTTGGTCAACCTCCAAGTTCCGCTTCCAATTGGAGACTGGAATATGTCAAGTTAGCTAATTCTAGAACCATCTAGAGAAGAGTTGAAATATACTTCTGGAATATTCGCTGATAGGTGGCAGAGCGGATATAAAAGGGGCGCGTTGAGAACAGAGATGTACAGTTGATTTTTAAACCGTGATTGGTAAAGTTCGAAAGAGTAATCGGTTGTGAGATAAATAAGTGTAAAGTAATACAGTGAATAAAGCGATTGGATTGAAACGTTTGAGAATTGATTTAAGTGATATTGTTTTGGTACTAAATAAGTGAATATTTAGAAAGTGTAAATAAAGTGATTTTATTGGAAATGTTAAACAGAATAGTGTTTTATCTTTTCGAATTCCATCCTGAATGTAACATTAACAATTAAAGCAATTTACCCTTACTTTCCTAAGGTGGCGCTACAGTCCGGGGTGGACCTGGGCCTCAACCAATACGCCTCTCCAGTTAGCGCGATCTTTGGCTAACTGCCTCCAGTCACGCACTCCAAGTTGGTTGAGGTCCCCTTCCACTTGCGCGCGCCACCTAAGGCGAGGTCTTCCTCTACTGCGTTGTCCCTCCGGGTTGGAATCGAAGACTCTCTGAGCCGGAGCGTTGGTGTCCATTCGCTCTACATGTCTTAACCATCTTAGACGACTAATGCGTACTTTTCTGACCAGGTCGATGTCGCTGTACAGCTCGTAGAGTTCGCTGTTAAATCTTCTCCTCCAAATCCCGTCAACGCAAACGGGACCAAAAATCGTTCGAAGCGACCAAGAAGATCCTCATCCGTTTTTGCTAGGGTCCACGCTTCTGCGCCATAGAGCAGGACAGGGATGATGAGAGTCTTATATAGAATCTCCTTAGTGCTTCTTGACAAGGCCTTACTAATCAATTGCCGTCTTAGGCCAAAGAAACAGCGGTTGGCAAGTGTGATTATTCGCTTGATTTCTGAGATGATGTAATTTTCAGACTTAATAGCGGATCCGAGGTAACAAAGTCCCTAACCACCTCAAGGTTATAGCTGTCTATCGTGACGTTCTGTCCGATTCGTCGATGTTGTGTGTCCCTTTTTGTTGACAGCATATATTTCGTTTTACTCTCATTCACCACTAAACCCATTTTTGCCGCTTTTGTACTAATACTAGCAAACGCTCCAGTAACAGCTCGCTGTGTTCTGCCGTCAATGTCGTCAGCGTATGCAAGTAGTTGCACAGACTTATGGGAAATTGTGCCTCTGGTGTTGGCTTGTGAGTTTCGCACAATTTTCTCAAGAATGACGTTGAAGAAGTCACATGACAGCGCGTCGCCTTGTCTAAATCATTTTTTGACATCAAAGGTCTCGGTGAGATTGTTTCCGACCTTTACGGAGCAGCGAGCGTTCTCCATCATCATTCTGCACAATCTGACAAGTTTGGCAGGGATGCCAAAACTAGACATGGCTTTGTATAGCTCGTCTCTATAAATGCTGTCATATGCGGCCTTAAAATCGATAAAAAGATGGTGAGTATCGATCTGGACTTCTTGGGTTTTCTCCAGGATCTGCCGTAGTGTGAATATTTGATCGGTCGTGGACTTACCGGGCCTAAAACCGCACTGATAGGGACCTATCAGATCGTTGATGAAAGGTTTCAGGCGTTCACACAGTACAGCAGACATGATCTTATGCGCAGTGTTAAGGAGACTGATGCCTCTATATTTGGCGCAGTTTAGAAAGTCTCCTTTCTTGTGGATCGGGCAAACGATGCTGAGGTTCCATTCATCAAGCATACTTTCCTCTAACCAAATTTTGGAGACGATTTGTATGCACTCTACCAGTTCATCTCCGGCTGCCTTGAAGAACTCGGCAGGTAAGCCGTCTGGTCCAGCAGCCTTGTTGGACTTCAGTTTGGATATTGCTTTCCTCACTTCATTTTGTTCAGGTGGACGGCAGTCTTGGCTTTCATCGTCCAGGTTAAATGGTTCGTTCTGCCTGACAGCGGAATTTGTGTCGTCTTCGTCGTTTAGCAGTCTGCAGAAATGGTTTTTCCATGTCCTCAGCACCGACTGTGACTCTACTACAAGGTTTCCTTGTTCGTCTCTACAAGTCTCCGTTCGGGTCTTGTTGGCATGACACGCTCTTTTTACCTTTTGGTAAAACTTCCGAACATTGTTCCTGGAGTAACACCTCTCTATATCCTCGATCGCGTACTTCTCATGCTCTCTCTTTTTTCTCCGGAGAAGCCGATGTTCTTCCCTCCTTTTTTGCTCGTAGAGCTGACGAGCTGCTCTCGTCCTTCTATGCAGCGACGCTTCGTAGGCACTTTGTTTTGCTGCATGTGCTTGCCGGCACTCTTCGTCAAACCAGGGGTTTCGGGGGGGTGGGCTGGTGAAACCGAGCACATCAGTTGCGGCGGTTTAGATGGCTTCTTGGCATCGGCGCCACTGGTCTTCGGCACTTGATGCTGGCAGTATAGGACTTCTCAAGAGTTTGAGGGATACGCGATCGGCAAAGGTTCTGGCGGTTTGTTGCGTTTGTAGCCGTCCAACGTTAAATCTCCTCACAGTATTTTCTCGCTGTTGTGGCGTCTGGGATATCCGCATCCGTACCTTGGCTACAACAAGGTAGTGGTCCGAGTCTATGTTGGCCGCTCGGAAAGTTCGGACATCTAGAATACTGGAGGAGTGCCTTGCGTCGATCGCAACGTGATCAATTTGGTTGACGGTTTGATGATCAGGTGACCGCCATGTTCCTTTGTGTATATTGAGGTGAGGAAACCGTGAGCTAGCTATGGTAACATTACGTCCCGCAGCAAAATCAATCAGCCTAAGTCCGTTTCCAGACGTGGTGTCGTGTAGGCTATGTTTTCCGATTGTGCTACCAAAGATGTTCTCCTTTCCTATTTTGGCGTTAAAATCACCCAAGACGATTTTAACGTCATGCTTAGGACATTGCTCATATGTTTTGTCGAGGAGCTCGTAGAAACACTCTTTGGTAGCATCGTCTTTTTCTTCTGTGGGGGCGTGAGCGCATATTAGGCTAATGTTGGCGAATTTAGCCTTTATGCGGATTGTTGTAAGGCGTTCACTTACGTGTCGAAAGCTCAAGACTTTTTTTTTTTTTTTATATATACTTCTCCCGGGAAAGGCGAACCTATAACGCTTCAACAGAGCCGGCCCCGAGATGCCTGCAGATGTATGTTTGTTCTGCACTTGAATTGCTGCAAATTGTAGTCTTCTGGAAATTATATCTCCAGGAAGCGAGCTCCAAAGTTTACTTGTACTGTAACAGAAGGAGTTTTGGAAAGTTGATGTCCTCGCGGTTGTCAAGTAAGTAAGTCTGCCGCTTACAACAAATCCGCATCCAAATAGACGCTGCTTTTGTTCCCTATAGCAGTCACCGTAGTAGATGTCACAGTTTTTCATCCTTCTTTTGCCCGGCCCATCCCACCGCACTTCCTGGATGGCGGTGATACCTACTTTATAGCAGTCTAAGGCCTCCGCTAGTTGTTCGGCTGCACGCGGTCTGTTCAGAGTTCGAACATTCCACGTGCAGATACGAACGTCATTGTCCTTTTTTCGTTTTGCAGGGTCGTCAACAGTGAATCCGTCCTTATCCGAGGCTATTGGTTGCTTCGCAACATATATTGTTTTCCGTGGTAGGGTAGTTAGCCCCACGCACAACCCCCAACCTGGAGGACCAGGCCCTTTCTGCGACCCCTTGGGCAAAAGGAGCCGGAATATTCCGGAGTCAGTAACCCGCTGCGGGGATGTGAGAGCTGCCGTTGACCCATTAAGGGCTCTTCCGCCACCATCTCTATTTCAACACCCTGACTAGTGTTGAAAATCCTCAATGACCTCAGCTCCAAATACGTCGAAGTAGCTCCTTGAGGTATGCCATGTTGACTGTTGACGCCACCGTTGATTCAACCATGTGAATTCATCCGCCGTACGTCCTCTTTCTGAGGGGCTCATATAAGACTTCTGAGACTCGAGCAGACAGTCAACTCCAACAGAGCATTATTCCGGATGGACATAGACCAGTACCCGGTGGTGACCACTTGGAGGTAAAATAAGCACAATTGGTGTATCTGAACAGTTGCAACAACTGGGCATCGCCAAGTTGACGCCAATCAGTGTCTACCCTATTCATCAACACCCAACGACCAAAAAAGCAATTTACTCGCGAATTGAAAATTCTTGACGCGAACTGTCATACTTTATTCACAATCCACACAAAACAGTCGCGATCCACAAAAACCCACGAATGAAACATTCGTTCGAACTTAACCTTTAAAAATGAAACTGATACGCGGGTATCTGCGACCAAAAAAAATTTTAATGTGAATGAAGTGTTAGAGACTACGAATATTCGCGTGTTCGCAGTTCACAATTCGCTCTTATGTGAATGGTCCTTTATGCCTATTTTTATGTAGAACTCTCATAAATGTACATTGTACCACATAATAATTGGAATAATTTCTGAATGCAAACAGCACCTTATCACACACCCTTATGCAGCTGAATCAGCTAAACTCATGAACGCTGGCAAACTCTTTCAGCTTGCTGAATCTGTTGTAATTCCCCCAATTGGAAAAAATGCTCACAAACTAGTTCTCGTGTGACATTTGAATGGAAATGGATGTCAAAATGCATCTATTTGCATATAATTTCGTTCCATTTTAATTCTCAGTGCAAAAGTTCATAAATTCATTTGATTTAACGAAATTTATATTTTTTCATTCCATTTTTATTTAGTCTGGTTAGAGTTAAGTGCAAAAGTATAATAAGTGCGGAAAAGAAACATTCGATTGTATAACAAAAGAAACAAGAAAAATATCTTAAGAAGTACAAGAAACTCATTACAAAAAGTACTTTTTTTTTTTTTCTTATGCTTGCTCCCCCCGTTCGTTTCATATTTCGTTTCTTTCGTTTTCTTCGTGTTCCACAATATATAGAGTATAATCATTAAAAATTCTATTGTTGTACAAGTACATTGCTTGGTTTGGTCGTCGTCGACAAACCACCACTACACCACCACCACTCTCTTTTGGCTAATTGACAAGAAAAGAAGGAAAAATTACAATTTTTTTCCTTTTTATATTTAAGTGTTTTTCATTTACATTGTGTGTAGTGTATTATTTTTCACGAGGAGAAGGAAAAAAACTTGTTTGCTGTCCGTGTACACGGAAAAGCCAACAACTCTACTCGTCGCATTTTGGTGATCCGTATTTTATATTTCCTTCTTTGATTGCTAAAACGCAGAGAATCCCAAGCAAATGAAGAAAAATGGATGAAAATATTCAATTGTGTCGAATTTGCATATCAAATTCAGAGTGTGCGACCATGATTCCGATATTCGGCGATGATCTGCTGTGGAAGAAAATCACAACGTTGGCCGATGTTAAGGTATGTCTGGGCTGGTATATTTAACTCTAATGTCTATCTGGTTCATGTGTGTTATAATAATTCTGGATTTTCCTTTCTTATCTTTCGTGTTTCATTCACACGGTGGGTTCGTTGGTTCGTGTATTTACAGTTATGCGAACGAATATAATATACATACTTGTTTTCAATATGAAACACAAATGTGTGGCATGTTTTTTCATGAATAATTGATTAAAATTTGCTTTTGTCCGCTTTCAGATCGAAAAGGGCGATACTCTGCCGCAACAGGTGTGTATGGCGTGCGCAAAGACAGCGATCAATGCGTGTATGTTCAAAAAGAAATGCGAAGATGCGGACAATTTTTTTCGACATCATCTGCAAATGATGCGAAGGATGGAGCACCGCGCCGATGTTATTACAATTTCGGAGAGTTCGGATAATGAGCCAACTGAGGATATGGCTGGGGGAGGCAATATGATGGGTGATTTTCCCAATATGATGCTGATGAATGGAAATAATTCCAGCGGTGCACTTGATCAAATGGATTACAAAAACGTCGATTTGAACTCGATTCGCTTGATGATGAACAACTATTTAATGGAGCAGCAGGCGAAAGAGGCCGATGCAATGGCAGCTTGTAATGGTATCGGTAGTGGAGCCGCGATTGCTCCGTCTTGTGACATGTCAATGGATGATGAGCATTTGCCTTTAATTCCGGAAATAGAGCTCATTACTCCACACGACGATGGCAATAACCGACATGATGTAAATGGACAATTGCATGGCTTTCAGTGTAATATATGCTATCAGTTGTTTGACATAAAGCAGTTGCTAAAGGATCACATGCAGAGTTGTCATGGACGCTCAGCGCCGGTCTACGAGTGCTTGAACTGCAAGAAGACATATTTGTACAAGCGTTTTCTGGAGAAGCATGTTCGACGTGGGCGTTGCGTCAAGAAAAGAAGGAATCAAACGTAAGTCTAACTAAAACTACGTACGTACAAATGTACATACTATTCAAATGGAATTTTTTTATAATTTGTGCATTTAACATAAATAGAAAATTGTATAAATGAAGTTGTGTAGGTATACCAAATTTACAGAAATGAGGCCAGTATACGATAACGCAAGAAGTTTCCAATTCTACTTCTTTTTTTAGTTGTATAACGAATCAGTAGTATTCAGTAGCTGCTGAAAGGTTTACTTGAAGGCAATTGACAACAAAAACAAATATAACTCATACTCTCAATTTGACGTAAACGCTGTCTGCTACTTAAGGGAGCTTCCACACCCGAAAGAACAAAACGCTTTATTTTGTTTTCTTGCTTTGTTTTGCCTTGTTATTTCCCTTCTACCTCACCTGTTCTTCTATGAGGTTGGGCTCTGGCTTTCTTCTCTCTTCTTGGTTCTGATCACGGTTTCGATAAACGCTGATACCCGTTTCCAGCTGCGTTCGCTTGCGATCATCTTCCCAATTATATTTCTGGGTGAAATATAACCTATCGCCAATTCCAAATCCTGTCTTTCCACGGTCCACCTCCTGCACGTGAAGAAGGAACATAAATAATTTTAATAAATTCAAGAGAAAGTTAATTGAATACGCTAGATATAATTATCAGTAAGAACAATTTATAATTTAATTGTAACATTCTTGAGTTTTATATTATAAACTATATGACTATGTAAACATAATGTCAAATGGCTATCCATGTCCGGTTAGAAACTGCGTGGTATAATAATATTGATTTCTCCGTGTTTTCGCGATGTCCATTCAGCGACGTGTGTGATCAGCCTGGCGGTCCATCTACCCCTTGTTTCAGAATTCCACCTTATTTGCCATAAATGTTTGGTGGCGGGTTTTGCTTCAGTGGTTGCCGATTCTGCTCCTATTTCCGCTCTCTTCTCATATACTAGCTTTCGCTCTGCGGCTAAGAGATCAATGGGTTGAAAATCATTGATGCTAGTATTTGTTTGTTTGTCATTCCTATTAGGATTTCTATCGTATAAAGATTCAGCCATTCTCTCAAGTTTGTAAGGTCAGCTTCTGCCTTCCGACGCTTCATCTTTCTTTGAACCGTTGTCCCAGCTATTGGAGTTTTCTTTCTTTAATTGTAAAGAGTACTTCCCGTTTCTTCCTTATACGTCTTAACACTTCTTCATTTGTGATCCTGTCAACCCAAGATATTCGAAGATGTTGTTATTATAATCTTGTATCTAGGACCTTTTATTTATTTATTTATTTTATTTATGACTAGCTGACCCGTGCTCGCCTTGCTTCGCCAGAGTTCCACTTCTCAGATTTAAAACAAAACAATTAGCGTTATACAAAAAGATCCTTACCCGAAAAAAGAGAAGAAAAACTGTCAGTAATGCGAGAAACAGATTAACACAGCGACTTTGAAAGCAACAGCAACAGCGAATTTAGGATGAGCTCCAACGTTGATGTCCCTAACTAACTTCTAACTTCTATTATTCCCTCTTAATCTCATTTACATTCCACTTGTTATTGTCAGTTGTTACAATTTATACCCCATCCCTCTCAATCCCATAACCCATATGCGCCACACTCGTTCACTTACTACTCAAACACAAACATCCTCAAGTTCAAATAAAAAAAAAAAAAAAACAGAAAGCAAAACATAAAGCAAAAATGGTGCAATTGCACAAACAGGTTTTGGCATGCACATGAATCACTATAATATCAGAATCACTATAACGTATTTTAAATCACAATTACAACTGAGTGTGACTCCCTCTCAATCTCAATTACAGACCTATCTCTCTCAATCCCATGTTCCATACTTCCATGCATCTCATTTACTCTACTACTCAACTCATTATTCATTAATGCGAGCAACAGATTAACACAGCAACAGCAACAGCAACTTTGACAGAACTTTAGAACCAATGTATTTTAATTACTTTGAATACATTTGCACAGCAACATCGACAGCGACTTCAACGTTAGAGCCAATCCTAAATTAGCTGTTGCTGTTGCTGCCGCTGTGTTAATCTGTTTCTCGCATAATACTCCAGTTCAATTTAAAAACGTGAACAAAAAAAAAAACAACACAAAGCCCAAAAGGTGCATAAAAAAAGAGAAAGAAAAAGCGCACCGCAGAAAGTGGACAGAGAGAGAGAAACAGGTTTTGCCGCACACACACACAAAATTTCCTCCACTCAACGCTGGAAAAATCCAACGATCTAGCTTCAATCGAACATTTTGCTTTTTTCAATTGTATTAAATTTATAGTTTATTGCTTATTGTTCGACTTCAGGATAACGTACAAAGATGATTTATATCTTAAAATCTTTGTACATAATTGAACTTTGTATTAAAAAAAATCCCATTTCATTTGGATGAGTGATTCCGAAGCTAGGAGCTAGAAGGCATCCGAGAATTACAACTTTTCTTAGATATCAGCTTAGATTTCCACTTCCGGACAGCGAATAACGGTAAAACATATCCTATGTTCAAATCTAAACAATTTCCTATGCAACTGTGAAAACCGAAATCAAATTCGTGCAGTACTTTTTGAATCTAATCTTTGCTCACAGATTACAGCCGGAAAAAAAGTTACAGTTTTATTATAGTAAGGATTCTCTTCTCTCACACTCTTACACTAAGAAATTCGTAAAATTAATAGTTTTGTTTTAATCTTCTATCTTTTTCTTTTATATTTTATTATTATTATATATATAAACTAGCTTTACCCGCCCGGCTTCGCACGTGCAAAATGTGGTTTCATAACAGTTGCTGGAAACCAAATTAAAGAAATTTGCTGTCTTGTAGGGGACATTTTTTTTATAATCGCTGGAAGGAAAAATCATCGAAAGACGTTGCAGAGGTATATTGCGAGGGAGCCCTCTGCAATGGTGTGCATCTGTCCTCATCTTCATGGCATTGCACCTGGTCGTTGAACTAATCGGCAATAATTTAATATTCTTTGGACAATGAAAATGGATGAAAATAATTTTATAATATGTAACTCACTTTTTTATTAATGTAACGCTTATTTGTATACCTCCTATATAAGCGGATTTGTTTCTTTCGGCTAAGATAGTGATATTTGCTGCATTACTTATCCTGGAGCACGCTACATATAAATGACCGTGCGTGAAGCAATTCTTGCTTAAATCAACTCCCGCATCCCGCTTTTCTTAAAGTTTGAGCCTGTGACTTATCTATTGATTTTCAAAAAAAAAAAATAATAATAGGAAATTGAATCCGTTGAAACTGAAATGGGTTATTGCTAAGAATTATTGGTATTTTTGGTATAAACCGTATCTCTTTTACCACAACCAGTTAAAATTAACGCCTCAATAACCTTTTTCTGCAACAAAATCACTCTCAATCCGTTTGTCGTCAGCCGGTAACCCTACGGCATGGTTATCATTAATTTCAGGAACTTTGCCTTCTCCGATATCTAAAAAAAGTTTGCAAAATTCAGAATCCCCCGTTACTTGCACCGTCCTATTTACCGCTTCTATTGATAATTTATTAGCCATCACATAGTGCATTCGCCCTGTTGGTATTTTTTGAAATACAACACACTGAATTTTCCATGTGTTCCGCTTTAATAGGTATGAATCAGATAAAATGTGAATAAAATGGATGATTTTAATTTTGTTAATACAAAATGCATAACCAACTCAACCACAAATGAATTTTTCCTTTTTGTTGACTCATCAAATCATGTCATCTCATTTCATTCCTTAGCGAATATCGACGAATGTAAGAGCAAAATATAATAAGTAAACGAAAATAATAAATACTTCTTGACTGAGCAAATCAATTTACTTACAAATAAAATGAAAAAGTTTCGTCCGAAAAAAACTTCGTTATACAAATCTGTAATTTTTTCCTTACGGTGTCATTTTTTGATCCCTACGTGTAGGAACTTTTTCCCTACATGTACTATCACTGATTTGACATTTATTTTATGTGTTTCTATTTCTATTTTTCCAAGCAAACCAAACAGTACCGTATAGTCTCTCTCTCCGTCGCAGGAGTAAAATAAGGTAAAAAGAGATGTCAATATATTGTGCGGTTAGTAGATATGTTTGATTTGAGAATGAAGTGCATATCCACTCGCCGAGGCGAAAATCGTAGAAATGTTTCAAATTTTTCCTATTTATTTAAAAAGCTTTTAAGTTATCGACATAATGGATATCCTAAGTTGTTCCTGCAAATGTCCTCTATGAGCTGGTATTAAGTATATTTAAATGCTACCAGTATTTTCGAACGCAAAGTGTTGCAAAGAAAAAAGTGAAACGAAACGAAAAAATAAATTACTCTTGTCCATTTTTTTCCGGAATTTATAGAGATATGGAGTTAAAACAAAATGGAGATTGTAGGCCTAGGTAGCCTCTATAAGCCTGTGGCGGTGCCCCTTTGTCCAATTTTGACTTATTTTCACAGGTATAATCCTGGGCCAATACCTAAGATTGTGTGTAAATTTGAATTCAATCGATTTCATGGGAATTCAAGATTGATGCTACAAATATCCAGCGATTATCCTTGCGACTTATTATTTGTCATAGACGCTTAAATGCCAAATCGTTCTGAGTAAGCGGAGACCGCGATATGACAATGTTTGCCTTTTGAACTCAAAATCGTCCTTGCATGACATTTGATTTGAGATTCTTCACAATCATATCAAACGCGATCCGATACAAAGTTTCGGTGCATTAAGGTTGTTCAACAAAATGATAATTGAGCCGACTTTTAATTTCAAATTGTGAAGGGGTGGAAGTCCGGAACATCCGAATTCAAAAATTAAATATTTTAAATAATTTGTCTTGTATTGGAAGTGAAATTACCCGTTTCCTATCCATTCTATTTTTTCCAAAGTGCGGTTCTATTATCAGGTTTGAAAACAAATCTGCGATCATCTAAGTTCATTTTACCTATCGCCGTTTTAAACATTGTAATGAAAGCGTTGATTGTATTTATAATGGTTGCAATTGTCGAATGACGTTTTTTGTCACTCCTGTTTGTCCTCTGTGCAGGCTATCGAGTTGATCATCCCCCGACAGAATGAAGTACACCTGCTAATATTGCTTTACGTCCTCATTTACTGGCAAGAAGGCACCCATCGGATGGTAAATTTGGCCTTGAATCTTTTAATCCGAATTTTGCGTCGTATAATCCCGTGCCATTGTTAGAAAATGTGTATTTGCATGATGTATATAGAAAATATTGTCCTGCCGGTTGGCATGAAACCAGTTTCTTGAATGATTTTTGTTCCCAATGAAGTCATACGAAAACAGTTGTTGTACTGCAAATGTTCTTTAGAAAATCCTCCGATTCAAATGGCTCCGCAGGTGCTAATTTCACTTTGCCACTCGCACAACAGTTTTTTAGCGCGTTTTAATGGTGGCACACAATTATAGTCATCGCTCCAATATCCAATATAGTTTTCTGTTTGTTCTACTGAAATGCCAGTCGTTCGAATGTCAGCAACGACGCGCATCTTGCCACTCCGATTTGAACTTGTTCCCATCCCAGCAGCAGTAGGATTTGACGCAGTTCTCATTACTTGCACTCTCAATTTTCTTGACTGTTGATCTGGTCTTATGCCATGCGATGTAGCACTTTTCGCTTTCTTCTGTAGTTTGTCTTCGTTGATATTTGTTGTTACTGAAATTTGCTTTTCAATAACTATTTTGTCCGCGTTTAAACTTTTTACATTTAATTTTTACCTTACCAACTGTATAAAAGAAACTGTCGGAGCGATGCACAAATCGCCTAAGTAGCCCCTTAATTCGCCACCTTTCACCTCCTACTCCGCATCATCCTTCCCTATCCGCACTCCCTCATCCCATTTCGCCCCTTTTAAAGTAAACGCAACGGACGCGACGGATTCTATGGGTTGGGCCCTTAAGCCTTAACTCTGTTTTGCTTACAAAAAAAGGTATCTCTCAGCATCTATGAAAGAATGTCAAATAGAAATATAGGTATGCATTTTTTATTTAAAAAAAAATTAAAAACATTCATTTTACCGTTGGTGGTAGGTATATATTTTCTAGATGATCCAGGGGTACGGGCAAAATATTTTTAATTAATCTTTTATTGGTCAATATACGTGCTGAGAAAAAAATTGAAATGTTCAAAATATGTACCTATAAAAGCGGAACAACTGGGAAAACCAATTTGTGGTATTTAAAAAAAATAGCCACAGAGCTAAAGTCTTACAAGACTTTGTAGTCTGGGAAGAATGCATAAAGGCTAATAAATTATCAATAGAAGCGGTTAATAAGACAAATATACTAAATGAAAGCGCAGAGCGCAGACTTTTCGGTGGAGTTACATTTTTGTTCTCTGGTGGTTTCAGGCGATGATTACCCGTTGTCACGAGAAGTACGCGCTCTGATGAAATCAATGCATGTATCAAACGTTCAGTGCTTTGGTGCTATTTTAGAACACTGCACTTGACTCAAAATATGAGAGCAGTATCGGGGAATTCTGAATTTTGCAAACTTCTTTTAGATATCGGAGAAGGTAAACGTCATGAAATTAATTATAACCATGACGTAGAGTTATCGGCTGCTCTTTGCCAGGTTGTAGCAGATTTTAAGACTTTAATTGAAAGTATTTATGAAGATGTACATAACCTCAGTACAAAAGAACACTCTTGGCTATCCGAAAGGTCTATTTAAGCACCCACAAATGAACAAGTCTTTCTATCTCAATAATATTATATTTGGGAAAATTCCTGGTGATACAACGTCGTACCTGTCCATGAGTGATATTTGCAATCAAGATGAGAAGACAGAGTTGACTCAGTCTTCGGATTCATGTCCCTCACTATTGCAGAAGGCTCCCTTGTGTTATACCTCTACAATATCTTTCGATAATTTTTCCTTCAAAAGATTATCAAAAAAAAAAAATTGCATTTTTTCCATCAACTGTTCTGAAACAAAATTTTGCACGGGCGAAGCCCTGCGGGTACAGCTAGTTATACATATATAATGATAATTCTTTCGGGGTGGAATTCGATGACGATATAAATCGATAACTACTGAGCCAATTTTCATGGTTCTTCTTTTGTTTTGTTCGTATTGTTGTTTTTCAGGTTTAAGCAGTCTTAAAAGAAAGCACTATTTTGGACCCGATATGGCTGGTTTCAGCTTGATACTTTTAGACCTGATGTGGCGCTATTGTCGATTTCCGAAACATTTTTTACTGAGTCAATTGAAATTTTTGGGATGGGTATGGTTGCTTCAAGTTTGAAAGAGAGGAAAGTTATGGACCCTATCGTTGGCACTTTACAAAACATAGGAGGGAAAGGAAAACGGGTTGTGGCATTAAAATAATATCAAACGGTATTTCTAAAGTTGTATAATCTTACACATTTAAACGAGCTATTCTTGTATGTATGTATATAAATTTATTTATTTATTTCTGTGATCTCGGAAACGGCTCTAACGATTTCGCTGAAATTTGGTATATGGAGGTTTTCGGGGGTAAACAATTGATCTAGATTAGCCTTATGTTTGGGAAAACGCGTGTTTTCGAGTTTTCATGCGTTTATGTAATGTAATGTGAGTGAGTTTTTTTTTTTCTGACTTTACTGCCTTTTACTCGCCATTACTCAAATAATTCTTAATCAATGCAAACAAAGTAAAATACTTAGGTGAGCCAACACTTTAATAGTTATTTTAAGCCATCAATCAGCTTTCTATGTCCTCTTAAAGCTGAGCTACAACCTAAAATCTAACATAAAAAAAATTAATTTATTTTCTCAAATCGAACATTAGCAGCAGCCGCGTTTCTTGATCGTTGTTCTGCTTTGGGGTGGTTTGGTGGCGCACATCGCACAAGCACGTTCATATGAAAAAAAACCGCGTGGTGTTTTCTCCAAATTAAGTGAAACGAAAGAGTGAATGAAGGACGTGAATGTGTATGTAATCAACAGCGACAATGTGTTTCTGAGGAAGTGCGCAGATTGCTGATGACGTGCGCTGACGAACGTATGGTGGAATGGTGGTGTATATAGAAATTGAGTTCAAGGTTTTTGTTTTAATGGTTGTTATAGCAGGGATGGAAAATCTTATACCTTTAAAGGAGCAATTCTTGTATGTATATAAATTTATTTCTGTGATCTCGGAAACGGCTCTAACGATTGCGCTCAAATTTGATATATGGTGGTTTTCGGGAGTAAACAATTGATCTAGATCATGCGTTTTTCTTTCCACGCAGAATATGGTCGCTAATTTCGTCCTTCCGGCCACTGTCCGTCTGGTTCATTGGTTCAAGACATTAGTACCTGGGCGACGGTTATTTGCTCGGTTTTTAATATTAATTGTAATTTCAAAAACAATAAAAATTAAAAAAATATATATATAAACTTGAACATATAAGAAAAAAAGTAAGTCACCGAGCGGGATTCGATCCCGTAACACTCGTTTCTTGCCGTCCGCGTCATAGTAAAAGGTAGGGATGATACGGAGCTTCGACTCCGAATCCGATATGTCGGAACTTCCGGTTTAAATTGCACCTCCGAATCCGACTTCGGTTCCGATATAATCACATCGGAGGTTTATCGGAGCACCATCGGTGAAGAGGCGATCGATGAACATGAACAACAGAGAATTATCGAGTTGCGACATTTTACAATACGACTGTCTTTTCACTCTTTTATGTATTTTACATAACTAGGCGGGATTTGCATTGAAGTTGAGAGTGCGTGCGTCAATTTTATATTATTTTCTAATTTTATATTTTAATAATTTGTGTCTTCGACTCAGCGTTACCTTTTGGGACGCTTTAGCGTCCTTTTGAACGCCCGGACTCCAGGACTCATCTTTTTGAAAATCAGTGAAATCGGACTCCTTTTCTGTAACTTACTTATAAACTTCTTTACCTGAACTTGCAATATAATTATAACGAATAAAAATAATGGCGTTTTTTGTTATCATAATAAGGGTATTCAAACTCGAAGGTCGAAGTCCACTGAGCGCGAGTTAAGTATCCATAGCAAAACATATTGAGAAAAAAGATAACATTATTTGTATTCAATGATATCTTTAGTCTCTAGTACAGTCTTGCACACAACGCTACAATGATAACATATGTAAAAGAGATAATATCGTTTGTATACAATGTTGGAATATTATCTCTTCTTCATTATCAAGCAAGACGATTGTACGCTTGGGTCTCCTTGTAGATAGATAAGAAAAGTATATAAATACGACTGTATGATGAATTTATCAACAGTCTTATTGTAACTACATAGTAGCCTTAAGCTCCTTTTAGAATTAGTAAAAAGTATTTCAATAATAAAGGACATAGTTCCAAATAAATATTGTTTAATTTTAAAAGTAAGAAACAAGTGTTTTAATTGGCGATCCTGCCAGGAGGTTAAATATACTTTTTAACTTCAATCGAGCGGACCTCGGGAACAAGTAGTGAAATCTAGTATAAACAGAACACTCGCGTTACCGGTTACAAGAATTACCTAGCATAGCAGGTACAAATATAGCTTCTTCGTACGAAGCAGCAAAGCAATTCAGTGAAAGTGTATATGTGGAGAAAAAAAACACACAAATTCGACGACAACAGACACGAGTTCAAAATGGAACAACTCGCAGTATTAATGGCAAGATTAGAAGCTTTAGAAACCAGGAGCAACACAGTAACACAAACCCTAGAGCACACACGCACAGAGAATGCAAGGTTAGCAGCAATAATAACTAACCAAAATCAAATAAACACTAATTTAGAAACAAAACTAAATGAAGTAAAATCTGGATTAGGCATAGTACCAAACATACCTGTGCTAGAGGAAATAAGAACCACATATACAGATGGTAGTGAAATACAGTTAGACGCATTTAAAAGCCTACCTATTTTCAACGGCGATCAATCAAATTATCGGTCGTGGCGCGAAGAAGCATCCAGATTAATGGACAGCATTAAAAACTTCAAAACACACAGTAAGTACGCAGCAGCATTGACTATAGTGAAAAGTAAAATACAGGGTGCAGCCGCGAATGTGTTAACTAATTATAACACAATTTTTAATTTTGAGGCGATACGTAACAGATTAGATTATACGTACTCTAATCAAGAACCTCTATACGTGCTACAAGACATGATGAAAGCCATCACGCAAAAAAGAAGCACACTGTCTGAATACCACGACGAGATAAATAAAAATCTCAATTTAATAATATCAAAAATCACTATGTCAGGTGATCCGCCGAATATAATCGACAGACTAATTAAAAATGCTAACGACGACGCAGTTCGTATATTCATTGATGGTATGAGTGACAACTTTACAAGAGGATCATTATATTCAGCTACAATAAATGATCTAGAACACGCATTCGCAATTGCTCGCAGAATAGAACATGATAATGTGCACAGGCATTTACATCTCACTCAGGATAAGCACCACAAAAATATGCCACATGAACGCAGAAACGAAAGAAGACCAAATTATTCGAGCCAAACAACGAATTATCAACCCCAGAAGCAATACCATAATATGCAGCAACACAATCAAGGACCACAGCCGATGGAGATAAACTCGAGACAAATTGTACATGCACAGCGACAAAATTGGAATCAATACAAACCCGATGTATATAATCCACCAGCGAAACGTGAACACAGCGGGAGTTTCAACACACACAACAGACCGCAACGATCTTATCAGCAGAACTTCAAGCAGCAGAGAGTAAATAACTCCCGACAACAACGCAGAGACGATGTCAGCAGTACATATGCAGAAGCAGATGAAACGGAATGTATGATGACGAAAATATTAATATTCCTAACATTACTAGGAATTGTACAGAGTCAAGAAGGGCAAGGAAACGTTCAAATAACTGAGTTACTAAACAAGAAGTTTATACTTACGCAAACAGATGACGTGTATTTATTCAAAGAACAAACTTATTTGTTACATGCCACCAACCTGACTTCGATATTTCAACCTTACGTAAATATCGTAACTAGTAAATATCAACCTACACAAGAAGAAAAAATTTGGTTAAGTAAAATTAAGAATTTAGCAGACCAATTACAAGAACATACTAGGCATACTAGATCAATTAACTTTTTAGGAACAGCTTTCAAATATGTGTTTGGTAATCCTGACCATTATGACTTAGTTAACATAGAAACGAGTATAAATAATCTCATAGAAAACAATAATAAACAAAAAACTATAAATTCTAGATTTGAACAAATTTTGCAACAATTCGAAGGTCAGAGCCTTAAAGAACATTTAGTAATAGAACAAGTGTACGAACAATTATTATTATTGACCAGAACAATTAATGCAGCAAAAAATAATGAATATTTATCAGAAAGCCTAGACTTAGATGACATTAAAAATATTATTCAACATGAAATAATTCAAGTACCCATAATAAATATACTTGAGTACTCTAAAATATTATTAGCTAGAACTGATGAATTCTTCATCACAATATATAAATATCCAGTTCTAATTAAATCATGTAAATTGTATAAAGTAACACCTTTAAATTCAAAACATGGAAAAATCATTACAGATAAAACAATTGCCTTATGTAACCAAACTTATTTAAGAACAAGAAATTGTCAAAATCATCTAAGTAAAAACATTTGTGAAATTAACTTTGAAGAAGAAAATTGTCTTATTCCACTTTTAAAGAATATAACTTCAAAATGCAACATTAAACAAGAATACGATTACGACTTAGAAATTGAATCCGGTGTTATGTTATTAAGCGGTAAGCATAAGTTAAATAATCAAACAATTAATGGTATAAACTTAGTTACTTATGAAAATACTATAAATCTAGACGATAAAATATACAAAAACATGCATAAGCAAATTAAAGAAGTTATATTAAGAAATCATAATTCAGAGTCTTACATCGACCAAATAATTAAAGAAGATACAATGTACAAATTCGATAACATAGATACTTTAAAAAAACTAATTATTCCTTTTGAAGAAAAACCGATATTATCAACTATATACACAATTGTAACACTGATTGTTATTCTAGCATTTACGTACGTAATGATAAAAACTATACAATGTATAACAGATCGTCAAAAACAAAAAAAGATTGACGCATATAACAAAACTTATGAAAGAGAAATGTTAAAAATAGCGTCGAAAAATCGGGACGATTTCGTTTAACAAGGGGGGGAGTTAAGTATCCATAGCAAAACATATTGAGAAAAAAGATAACATTATTTGTATTCAATGATATCTTTAGTCTCTAGTACAGTCTTGCACACAACGCTACAATGATAACATATGTAAAAGAGATAATATCGTTTGTATACAATGTTGGAATATTATCTCTTCTTCATTATCAAGCAAGACGATTGTACGCTTGGGTCTCCTTGTAGATAGATAAGAAAAGTATATAAATACGACTGTATGATGAATTTATCAACAGTCTTATTGTAACTACATAGTAGCCTTAAGCTCCTTTTAGAATTAGTAAAAAGTATTTCAATAATAAAGGACATAGTTCCAAATAAATATTGTTTAATTTTAAAAGTAAGAAACAAGTGTTTTAATTCGCGCATTAAGAAAGCCTAGATCAAAATGGGACTCTTTTTTGACTCTTTATACAAATTTTCAGAGGTATTACTATGGGACTCCTTTTTTCTGTCGGGACTCGTTTTTGGACTCTTTCTGAAAATTTTCAGAGGTAACGCAGCGTCTGCGTTCAACCTCCGCCTCCGACTCCGATTCAACTCCGACTCCGCGGAGGTTGGTATGACGCTTCCGACTCTGACTCCGACTCCGGTAAAACCACCTCCGTAACATCCCTAGCTAAAAGGAAAGAAGTAAGACATCTACCGGCATTTAGGAGACTTAAAGTTTTTTATATGTTCAAGTTTATATATATATTTTTTTTAATTTTTATTGTTTTTAAAATTATGTATAATAAATAGTAATAACCGAGCAAAGCTCGGTCACCCAGATATTTAAATTTATTAATGGACAATTTATTTTTATTAATGGACATTCAAATAATGCACTTTGCGAAATGTGAGCAGGACTTAAAACGAAAGGTACGGGCAATACCGGGTGGATACAGCTACATATGTATGAAAGAAACTGACGTACGATTTTTATGATTTTTGTTTTAAATTACTTTTTGTCGTGAAAACAAAACTTTATGGATTTTCCGGGCTTAACTCTATACAATTGGAAGTCGGCTCAGTTTTAATTTTGCTGCGCAACCTCAATGCACCGAAACTTTGTAATGGAACGCGTTTGATTTGTTGGTGACGGATCTCAAGTTAAATGTAATGCCAGCGACGGTTTTGAGGGAAAAATTCAAAGGTAAAAATTGAACGATTTGAATTTCCCATGCATCTCGCTTTCATTGTTACAAATAATTTTTTTCGCTGGATATTTGTGCATTTGTGGCATCAATCTTGAATTCCCATGTTTCTCACATGGTGAATATTGTGAAAAAGCGGAAGGTTGATCGACACGTCAATTATTGCGGTTTGATTGAAACAAATAGACATTGCAGTTCTTTAGTTATTTCTATTGTATTTAATATCATTTTTGAAGAATGTGAATTGACCGACTTACGTAAAGTAGCATTGTGCATGTGCATGCTCTGAATTATTATTTTCATTACATTAACGAATTTGGGCGGAACGGAGTTCGCCGGGTCATATTATATAAAGGGTGTTCGCGAAACAATTTTCGAATTTAAAATTAAATAATAAAAGATTCACAGGTTTTTATATAATCGTTTTTATTTTAAAATAAAACATACAAATGCGGATTTATGTTTTGAAAATAATTGAAGTTAAATGTTTACCACGGAGACGAACACACTCATTTAAACGAAACATCATATTTTTTGTGAAAACTTTTTTGCAAGTTTCTTGCGAAATTCCTCTGATTTCGTTGCGAATATCTTTTCAGTTGCAATAAATTTCGCGGTTTGTTAACGTAGACTTTAGATTTAAGAAATCCCCATAAAAAAAAGTCCGCAGGTGTTAAGTCTGGCGATCTGGGGGGCCATGGGATATCACCATAACGATTTATGACTTTTTCGGGGAAAATGCGCCTTACAATGTTCATTGATGCCTCCATCCTGTTGAAACCATGTCGATCCGTTTACCCATTCATTGTTCTCCAACTCAGGTTCCAAAAAGTTTTCCAACATAGACGAATAGGTTTGGGAATTTTTTTTCTTAGTGAAAGACGTGGATTTGCAATAACATCACGACGAACTGCTTCAATTGTTTCGTCAGTTCTCACAGTTCGCGATACACCTGGCCCGTGTCCCACTACAGGTCCTTGTTCACGAAAACTTCGCACCCACTTGCCAATAAGTTGCGTACTAGGACAATCCCGTATACGCCGAATATTGAAATGTCTTGCGAATAGCCACGGGAGAATCGTTATTTTTAAAATATGCCTCTACAGCAAACGCACGATGCTCCGCCGACCAACGATCCATGGCTACTAAAATCCGCACGACGCGTAAGTGTAATGAATACGCCTCCCCCCTTCGCCGATACCCCGCTCGCCGTTTATTCAAATTCAAAGTCGAAAATTCTTTGGCGGACACCCTTTATATAAAACAAAGTTGCATCCGTAAGACCGCCCATTTTTAGGGTTCCGTAGCCAAATGGCAAAAATCGGAACCCTATTAGATTCGTCATGTCTGTCTGTCTGTCTGTCCGTCCGTATGTCACAGCCACTTTTCTCCGAAACTATAAGAGCTATACCGTTGAAACTTGGTAAGTAGATGTATTCTGTGAACCGCATTAAGATTTTACACAAAAATAATACATAGAATACATAGAACTGAAACTCAAAAAAAATGTTTTCATCAAACCCATACGTGTGGGGTATCTATGGATAGGTCTTCAAAAATGATATTTAGGTTTCTAATATCATTTTTTTCTAAAGTTAATAGTTTGCGCGAGAGACACTTCCAAAGTGGTAAAATGTTGGTCTCCCCCCCCCCCCCCCCCCCCCCCCCCCCCCTAACTTCTAAAATAAGAGAACGATAAAACTTAAAAAAATATATGATATACATTACCATGTAAACTACAAACGATAATTTTTTGAATGAGATCTAGCGAGTAGTTTTTAAAATATCGATCAAAGTTACAACGAACTACAAGAACTTTTATGTTATGTTACTTGCTGTTTCGGAACCCTTCATGAGCGAGTCCGACTCGCACTTGTCTTACTTTTTGTATTATCTATCTTCTATATATATAAAAAGAACTTACTAAATGTGTGTGTGACAGCCTAGCGACTGCCACACACATCCGATTTTGATTTAGTTTTGAAGTGAAACTTCTTATGCGACTTCCAACTCAAGGTCGCGTTAAACGTTTAACGCTAATAATTGGATACTCAAAGGTGTGAGCGAGGGTGAGGGTGGCGCATATTGCACAGCACCAGCACGTTCATATGAAAAAAAAAAAATGAGTGGTGTTTTCTCCAACAAAAGTGAAATGAAAGAGAAGTATGCGAGGTGAATGTGTATAATCAACAGCCACAATGTGTTTTTGAGGAAATGCGCAGATGGCTGTTGACGTGCGCTGATGGACTTATGGTGGTGTTTATAGAAATTGAGTTCAAGGTTTTTGTTTTAATGGTTGTTATAGTACGTGCCTACATACGTTGATACCTACAGTAAAGAATTGAAGAATTCAAGAAGTAAAGACGATATAGGTAATTTATGTTGTTTGATTTATTGAAGTGAAACTTCTTAAATGCTTAATGCTACTATAAGCCTTGCATACTCAAAGGTGTGAGGGTACCGCACAAGCTTCAGAGTATGCAATGGTGAGTGAGTTTATTGGCACAAAATGCTGGGAGAAGAATATTCTGTGGTGAAGATTAATTTCCAAAAATAATGACTAAATTGGCAATTAATGTCTTATTGAAATGAAACTTCTAATGCGACTTCCAACAAGGTTGCGTTAAACGTTCAACGCTCCTGGGGAGGGGGAATAGAAGGAGACAGAGCGAGAGTGAATGCGTGGCACTCGAACGCATGCGCGTAGCATACCTGTTACAGGCCAGCGCGAGCGTTAGGAACGAGTAGCGTCCTCATTATTTTATTTACTTGTTTTAGTTTGATTTGATACACATACCTATAATTTAATAGGGTTGTATTTGTGAAGTGAAACTTCTAATGCGACTTCCAACATATCGTATCTTACTTTAGTTTTCATTATCCCATTGTAAATGTTATGGATTTGGATATTTCTCCACTCGAAAATGATAATTAAAAGATGCGATCAATTGTGAATTGTAAGCAATGTTAATAAAGTTTGTCTTAAAGCCTAGTATCCTGCTCGCGCCAAGTTTTATCTCCCATACAAAAATGTCTACAAAGATAAAATTGAGCGAGGCAGTTTAGCAAAGCATCAGTATCCTGTTCGCACGCTAAATCCTTAACTTCATATAGATGGGCCGATGAAAAGTCTCCACTCATTTAGCTCGCGAAATAAATGTCCGGTGCATTAAATCGAAGATAAATTTTGACATAAAAAAACGGAGGAAAGTGTTTGTGTTGTGTTTGCAATGATTTTTTTTTTGGCGGAAAACGCAGACAATGTTTGCGTGGTAAATAAAAGAAAACGCAAAGCCAAACAACAGAGCCAAAACAGAGATACATATAAATATAAATAAAGCGAATCGATTTTCAGGGGGACTTATGCTCTCATTTGGCGTCGTCTTTTGGGTAATAACAAGTGTTCCACTATGGTAAGGAGATTGTGGAAAGTTTGAGGACACATGTCGAACTTCTTCTTATAATTTCTAGGTTTCTTACGTCTTTCAAGTTTGAAATTCGAAAATTCTATTGAAATTACGTTTACTGATATCTGTCATGGTACTCATGGTTCATAAGCATATGGGTTTTGTCCCATCTACATCATGTTTAATAATAATTTAGCGACCATTTATCTTTGGTGTGGAGAAACGAAGTGGAGACTAGGGGCGCTAAAATTTTACTAGGCTTAAAGAAACAATATGATTTCACTAAAAATCAATTTCTACCCCTTCCTATTTTCATTTCCACATTACGAAGTTTCACTTCTACCGCGCGGAGGGACTCCACGCACTATTTTTTTTTTTGTTGGTTAATAGACCATGCAGAGAAGGTTTTTATATTAGTATGATACATTTTTGAAAGAAGGCGCAACCGCCTTTCCAATAAATTAATTTTTGTATGGGCAAATATACTTTGAAAAAAAAAAGAAACTGGATAGAAATCAATTAGTGACACTTCAAATAAAAAAAAAATATATTTTAAATTTAAAAAGCAATTGTTGTTTTCAATTATTTTAATTATTTTCCAAGCAAATTGTTGTCAACAATTTTGAAATTTTTTTTTTGTTAAATATACCTAAAAAGTTTGCTCTAATAAATTATGTTTACTATGTTACATAAAGTAACTTTTTGAAATGAAGTAGATACTGTGGCTATACAAAGATGATTTTATGGCCGACGATATTTTGCATCGAATTCGCACTGTGACATCGGATAATGAACTGGAGATTTCAGATGAAATGCGCAACAAAGCTTTGATTTTGACCGAGGATATGTGTCTGCTCATGAGTGGCAATTTGTTTTGCAAATTGGGGATGCCACAGCCAAATCGTTCAATGCAAGATGCATTTAATCGAGAATTGGAGCGAGAAATGGACTTCGATCGAATCGCATTGAGTCAAGCTGTTCGAACAAATGTGCCAATGTTGAATCAAGAATTAAAGAAAGTGTACGATGAATTGATGCAAGCAGTCGATAACGAAAATTGCGGAACTGGAAATACATTCATGATTTTACTGATTTTGGCTACAATTCGTTCGAGATCTAAGATCGCTTTGGCCCTAGCCTCTTCTGGGATAGTGGCTACTTTGTTAGAAGGCGGTCGAACAGCTCATTCCGCATTGAAATTGCCTTTGAATCTGCAAGTGGATGAAGAACCTACATGCAACATTTCAAAGAATACTGCGATGGTGAAAGTACTGCAGCAAAGTAAGATTATCATATGGGACGAATGCACAATGGCTTACAAACGCGCATTGGAGACCCTGAATCGTTGACGTAATGACCTTTCGGTGGAGCAAGGATCTTGCTATAAGGCGATTTTCGTTAAACGCTGCCTGTCATTTCGAGATCAACTCCGGCAGATGAATTGAATGCTTGCCTGAAGGCGTCTGCTTTATGGCGATATGTCAAGAAATTGCATTTGACAACAAACATACGAGTTTCTAAACAAAATGGCCAGTCCGCTGCAGAGTTCTCCAGGCAATTGTTGGCGTTGGGCAATGGTGTGATTCCAGCAAACTTAATCACCGGCCTGATTGAGTTTCCACAACATTTTTGCAACTTTACAACGACACTGGAAGAACTAATCATGAATTTTTTTGCCGAATATCACTCAGAATTGTGCTGACCATGATTGGCTGAGTGTAAGAGCGATTTTGGCTGCGAGAAACAAGAATGTCGATCATTTGAATTTCGCCATACAAAACCAAATCGCTGGTGACTTCTATCCCACTTTGTTGCGCAACCTAAATGAACCAAAACTTTGTAACGGTACACGCTTGGTTGTGAAGAATTTAATATCAAATATTATTCAAGCAACGATTTTTATTCAAAAGCGAAGATGAATAAGTCGCAAGGACAATCGCTGGATGCGTGTGGCATAAAGGCATAAATCTTGAATTTCACGTCTCGGCGAAGCTCTCGCTTTGTACGTGAAAATGCGGTAGGTTGGCCGACAAGTATTTGATTTTATTTATTTATTAAATTTTAATATAACTTTTGAATAAAAAATTTTAATTGACCGAATTACATGAAGCAGAATAAAGCGAAAGCTCGGAATTATTAATTTCATTACCTACATTAACGAATTTGGGCGGAACGAAGTCATAAGTAATAAGAAAAGGGAGTTTATTTTATATGGCTTCTTCGAGATTAAGGTGACAAATTATTTTGTATTATTATTTTGTACGTCGTTTATGTTATTAAGGTTGATGTTGGATAGAAGGTAAGAGAGTTGGTGGCCGGTTATGTTTTTGTAGGTTGTGTTGATTTGTTTGCAGGCAAGCAGGTGTGCCACGGTGAGGGTAGGTTGTTCGTCGCATAGATGACATGTTGGAGGAGTTTCCCTGTTCTAGAGGTGTTTGTGGGTGATGTATGAGTGGCCAAGCCGGAGTCTTGTATATATTTTAAATTTTTTTGGTGGGATGTTATTGGGGTAGATTGCTTTGGCCCAGTTGGGATTGAAGATTTGGTTAAAATTCAATGTCCGTAAGCAAATAATACACTCCTGTTTTATTTATAGAAGTCCAAACATTGACTGTTCATCTACTTTTAACGAGTTTGATGAGCTGTCTAACTCCATCTTAGGAATTGTTTCCCAGTATCCTCATACTGAAATTGTCATTGCGGGCGATTTCAATATACACAATTCCGATTGGCTTCGCCATTCTGGACAGTCAACACCCGAAGGAAGGTATGTTAGGATTTTCGCTGAGATTAACAGCTTAACTCAGCTTGTAAACGAGCCAACACGGATTCCGGATGCTGCAGATCATGCCGCTAACACATTGGACTTGTTCCTCACCTCTCATCCAGATAAATATTCTATTGACGTAACGTCACCTCTAGGTTCGTCGGACCATTGTGTCATTTCAGCTAAATTCTCATACACAAACCACACAGTTAAAGAACAAGCTCCCAAAAAAACGGTATGGCATTATGAGAAAGCCAATTGGGACGGCCTTAACTTCTTTTTTCGGAGCTTTAACTGGTCACTATGCTTCCTCGATAGTGACGTGGATGCCGCCGCTGAAATGATTACAAACACCATTCTCCTGGGTATGAGATCCTTTATTCCCAACAGAAAAAAGAGTATTATACCTAAGGAGAATGCTTGGTGCGACTCGAGCTGCAAAGAGGCTATCAGGTTGAGAGAGTTGAGCTTTCGGGCTTATAAAGCAAACCCAACCGAGGAAAACCGAAAAAAGTTTCGACGAGTCCGAAATGACTGCAACTCCGTGATACGACGTGCAAAATTTTCTCATGACCAAAACTTACGACAAAAAATACTTCACTGTCCCAGTGGTAGTAAACAGTTTTGGTCTTTCGTGAAAAATATTAAGAACTCCAGCACGTCGTCAATCCCCACACTTGTTTACAATGACATTCCAGCTGTCAGCTCTTTGGACAAAGCAAATCTTCTGGCTGCGCAATTCGCCGCAAGCTCCAACATTCCAGATTGCATCATGTCTCCACCTGTGCTCGAGAGCGTCGAATATTTCATGGGACAAATACATTTCCGCACTCGCACAGTAGCAAGAGTATTAAAAGATCTTAACATTCACAAATTCGCTGGTCCAGATGGTATATCCCCCATAATTCTGAAGAGGTGTTCTTTCACGCTGGCAAAACCATTGCGTAAGCTTTTCCACTTGTCCTACTCTTCTGGACTCTTTCCGAGTAGATGGAAAACTGCATTTGTCCAGCCCGTTCCAAAAAAAGGCGATTCTTCTTCATCCTCCAACTACCGACCCATTGCACTTACGTCCATTCTTTCCAAGGTCATGGAAACGCTGATAAACCGTCAGCTTATGAAATATCTTGAATAACGAAAACTTCTCAATGACCGGCAATACGGTTTTCGTAGCAGCTTGATATTTCGAAAGCATTTGACAGAGTTTGGCACCAAGCTCTTTTGTCGAAAATGCGTGCCTATGGGATCGACGCGTCTCTTCTTCAATGGATTAGAAACTACCTTTCTGGCCGTTCAATTCAAGTTGTGTTGGACGGTTTCAAGTCTGCAATTCACCATATAAATGCTGGTGTTCCCCAAGGCTCTGTTTTGTCTCCGACACTCTTTCTCATATTCATCAATGATCTCTTGTCTGTCACTTCTAATCCAATACATTCTTTCGCTGATGATAGCACCCTCAGTTTTTCATATTCGTTCCCTGACTCACGTCCCTGCTCTTCGGCCGTGGATCTGGAACGGCGACGTATGCTAAACACATTAAATTCCGATCTTGACAGCATTATAAAATGGGGTACAATCAATAGAGTGGAATTTAATGCTTCCAAAACACAATGCTGCCTTCTATCATTAAAGCGAAACCTGAACCCTAACCCATTATCCATGAATGGGACTTGCATCGACGAAACCGAACGACTTTCCATACATGGTATATGTGTCAACGACAAACTCCGTTGGAATGACCACATATACGAAGTCGCCAAAAACGCTGCGAAATGTCTAGGTTTCTTAAATCGATGTAAGAAGTACTTTACACCCTTCGACTTAGCTACAATATACAAGGCCTTTATTCGGCCTAAGCTTGAGTACAACGCTCATATCTGGTCAGGTGCACCAAAAACTTCATTGCACCTACTAGACAGAATTCAAAAGCGCGCGATAAAACTTATAGGTGATAGAAATATAGCGGAGTCTATTGACCCGCTCGAACATCGCAGAAATGTTTCTTGCCTTTCTTTATTTTATCGATATTTTCACCATCGATGCTCTGATGAAATAGCTAACTGCATTCCGCCCCTTCAACAATTCTCTCGCAACACCCGTCACACATCGAATGCACATCAGTTCACCCTTAAGCCTACCTTCGGACGTACTGTAAAATATAGAGATTCTTTTGTGAGCCGAACAACACGCATGTGGAATGCATTGCCTCACACGGTTTTCCCCTCTCATTACAACCCACAATTGTTTAAGACCAATGTGCACCAGTACCTCTTCTCTATCCTCCCTATCAACCCTTCCACTCGTGCTGTGCATTAGCATTATAAGGGAACGAAAACCCCTTGAGCACCAGTGAATTATAAAAAAAAAAAAAATAAATTGCTTTTAATAAAGCGTATGCCTCTGCTGTGAAAATAGACGTGAAATTTGTAAGAATTCCTTTAGAGAGTACGGAACAGTTTTCATCGACAACTGCAAATGATGTGTTGCAGTCGGTTTTGGAGGCGTCGGTAAAGAGGAGTTTCCAGCCGAGAAATTTGTGTTCTTGGGCGATGTTTGCATATAGGGTTTTATAAATCTCGCTGTTGGTTTTAGATTTGGGGGATATTGGCTTAGGTCCGTGTTGGTCGTTTGGTCTGGGAGGGTCCAAGCTGGATGGTGCCTTGAAATGTGTTTTTGAGTAGCGATGGGAATGTCAAAGTCCTTGGCAAAAGTGATTGCTTTACATGGGGCTGATTGGTATCTCAGGACTCTCTTCCGTTTCACAGCTTTTTTCACTGCAATGTGAATTGGTGTGTGATATGTGAGTTGATTTTCTGGATGATATTTGCGATGAGGAAGTCTATTCTGCCGTCTAACTGGGGTAGTCTTGCTTCGGTGAGTATGTTGTTGATTGGGGTTCAGGGGAGGGCCCATTTTTTTTTTTTTTTTTTTTTTTTTTCCCTATAGGGAGGGCGAAGAGAGCATCATGCACTGTCAAGAAATTTAAATGTGCTTGGTGTGTCTTCTTCTTCTTCCCAATGATATTTTCGGGGCACATATAGCCTATCTCTGATTCCAAATCCTGTCTTTCCACGGTCCACCTGCTGTACGTGAAGAAGGTATGAAGAGCTACGTCTACTAATGAGTCGCCGTACTGGCATGTCGGATGGTCTACTTCCCGCATCCTGTGGAGGTATGCATTAAAATATCCATGTCCGGTGAGAAACTGCGTGGTATAGTAATTTATTTCTCCGTATTTTCGCGTTGTCCATTTAGCGGCGTCTCTGATTGATTAAAACCGCCCATAACGCGCGAACGGATCGTCCGATTTGAGCTATATTTTCATTTTTTGGTTTGTTTACGCCTAAGGAAGTTTCATACGGCGAAAAAATTGGAAAATTTGTTAAGGGATATTGGAAAGTTCGCGAAACTTGATTTTCCATAATTTTTGTACGGGGAGTTTTTTTTTTAAATTTGGATCGTAGTACAAAAAAAATAATTTCAGGTGAAATTTAGTCAAAAAGTCAATTTTGGGCGGGATGAAGTTCGCGGGACAAGCTAGTTTTTTATATAGAAGAAATACTCTCCAGCTGCTTCAATGAGGTTGTCCTCGCCGATATGCTTGCCACAAAACTACCGTCCAATAGGTTTCCTTTTCGTGCTATCCAAGGTAATGGAAGTGGAAATTAATGCACAAATATAGAACGCCTCCGTATAGTAAACGCCTGGCGATATTTAACTGTGATACGCCAGGCAATGTAGATTTCATTGTGAAATTTATATATGTAATTGCCTTGCGTTTATTATGCTGAAAATCAATTTTGCTATAAAAACAATTTAAGGGCGCAGATAATCGAATTTTGCCTTTCGATCGGGTCTTCCATAAAGCGTGAATTTGATGTTACCACATTGAATGAATTTGTCTAGAAGAAAGGAGTAACGCAGTAGCAAGCTTTCTAAATAGTCACCTTTATAGGTAGTCTCTGATTGATGGTATTATAGGCATCTTTCAAAATTTACAAAAAAAAATGGTGGGTTTCGATCTGAACTTCTCCAGTTGTTTTTTTTAAGAATACCTGTATAGATAATAAGTTCTTACAAAATCAAATATAACAACACGATCATTGTTAGCGTACCTAGTTTTAAAAATAGATTAAATAAATATGTGAGACTAGAAAACCGGCTCCCACTTTAATTCGACTAATTTCTATTTTCAGCCGTCCGATGCAATGCACAGACTGTCATGTCCTTTTTCCGACCGGCCATCACCTTGGATGGCACAAGAGAACTGGTTGTCCATCTCGTGCCGCAAAAGTGTAAGTTGTGGATGCAAAAGCGCTTTAGTTCTTCACTTAAGTATATAATAAAATTGTTGTTTTTTTTATCACAGGCCCTTACAACAGTTATTCAAACAAAATATCGTCCAATACAATAACTTTCCAAAACCTGTAATTCCACCTCGAAAACCAGACAATGCCTTTTACATTCACAACAGAAGGTAACAACAAATGATAGCGTTCAGCACGTGAATAGGTATTTATTTTGCTTTATTTATAGAATTTTCGTCAACAATTCCAAACGAAAGGGACGAACTCGAATTAAATTAGATGCAACAAAAATCGCCTTGGCTAAGCAGTTAATTCTAAAAGAGGCTACAACTACCCAAATCGCTCAAGAGCTCAACATATCGCGCACTTTTGCCTGGCGTCTACGTAAGAACTTGGTCAACGGCGTCAGTTTGTACGAACGTCTTGTTGATCAATCGGGCGAAGAAATTCAACAGCCGGATACCGAACAAACAGCCGCACCAGCAGAAACATCAACAGCCGCAGTCGAACAAATTAACCTGAACATTAAAACAGAAAAAGATGTAGAAATTGCGGAGCCAAGTCGTGTAAGAGAAAGTAACGAGATAAAGCAAGAACTTAATGATGACGACGAAGACGACGATGATGATGACGACGAAGATGACGATGATGATGATGATGATGACGACGAGGACGGTGATGATAGCGACGACAGCGATGATGACGACGATGAGGATGAAAACACGACCAAGAGCAATAGTGAACAAAATAATTCGCAAAGCGATTTGAAACCGATAAACAATGAATTGAACTATGAGGCAAGTTATGCCAAGGGTGGACACGGCCACTTGCAACAGATGGAACTGACAAACTATCAGAACATGCAGCATACGGCGTCGTCTACGACTGGAACAGTAACAAATCAAATGAATAGTATGCACAATGAAAACGCTGCCTCATCAGGTGACGATGATGATGATGACGACGATGATGAGGAAGAAGATGAAGACGACGATGACGATGATGATGATGACGAAGAGGATGCAGGAGACGAAACTCAGCAGAACGAAGATCCGATGCAGAGATTCAAGCAGCAATTGTTTCAAACACTCCCAGCGGTTTTTCAGATTCCACAGTAAGTTATTTAAACGACCTATGTGTCGTCGTTATATCCATATGAGTTGACTTTTTACCATTTTTTCAATCGGGGTTACTTACTTTCTGTCCAGAGTAGACCTGGGCCTCAACCAAAACGTTTCTCCCATTACGCGCGGTCTTTGACTAACTGCGCTTTGACTAGTTGTGCAATATAAGTTGGTTGAGGTCCTCTTCGACTTGCTCCACCTAAAGCAACTAACAAACTTTGACTAACATTTGTCTTGTTTCATTCTAGACCCGGTTATCAACTACCAGTTAATTTGTCTATAAAACCTTCCCAAACTGTGAAATCGTCGGGAACAGCAAAAGTCGATCAAGCGTAAGTTAATTAATTCGCAAAACTCGAAAGAAAATTTTTAATTCAAACGAAAAAAAAAAAAAAAAAACATAATTTATTCCTTAGACCTACAAAGAAGCCTCGCAAACCGAACGTCTTCATCGATGATGAAAAGTACGAGACAGCGAAGATTCTTGTATCACAAAATTCTTCCACCATGGAAATCGCTCGACAATTGAACGTATCACAAATGACTGCATGGAAACTGCGCGACGCCATTGTTAAAGGTATACCGCTCTCATATCGCAGCAAGCGTGAAGCACGGCCCAAACCACTTGAACAACATAAACTACCGCTGGCTGCAAGCACTCCAAAGTCCAACATGCCACGAAGACGCCTCAAAGCGGCCGAACGCGAGCTTCGCGACAAAGAGATCACACGCGAAATACTCGAAATGATCAAAGAAGACAGCAACATACAGTATTGGAAGGTATCGGCCCGTCTCGCCGAAAAGGGTTACTCAATATCACCGTCTTCGGTATGTCAGAAACTGAAGGCATTGGGAATTCATCGCCGCTGGAAGCCGGGCGACAAACCGCCCATGCTCGACATGGAAAACTTGAAAACGAGTAGTGGTGGTGGTGGTGGTGGTGTTGGTGGCGGCGGCGGTGGTTTTGGCGGAGGAACCTCCACAGATAGTTTCGAGTTCAACAATGAACAGCAGTTCGAATTCGGCGGCGCACACTTTCTTAGTGCCTTTACGCATTAGATCGTCGTCGTCGTCCTCGTCGTCTATTTGCGTAATTTCAGTTTTTGTTGACCACATTTTTTTTTTTTTCACAGTGTTTTGGTCTATTTTCCAGGAGTGGGCTTCTGAACAAGGTTATTTTACAAATTTATTTTATTCATTAGAGACATTTTAAGTATTGTTTGTTTTTAGTTGTTTCGTATTTGAATTTAACATCCACCCCACCCTGAAACAAGCAAGACTATATTTTCCGTTATCAAGAGAGTTAATTGATATTCTTTTGTGATAGGTTGGTTTTCTACGACAAAAAAAGTATTTTAGTTGATAGGCAGAAAGACATTCACATACACATATATTATATTTACATTTTTTTTTTTTTTTTCATATGGGTATACATAGACTCTATGGCCTATTAGAAATTAGTTTTACATATTAAGAACTGCATACTTTAATATTTTCGAGGGAGAAAGTACTTCTAAAGTCTCGCTAGTATTTGTTTTCATTTTTTGTTCACAATTTCGTATCCAAGCAAGCAATATTTAAAACAATTATTAGTTTGTTTGGCATTTCTCGAGATAGTATGCTATAAACTTTAATTTTTATGTTAAAATTTTGTGGAATATTATACATTAACATCGTTTACACATGTCCTTTCGTAAGTTCGCACATCATTCCGTGGCAATCATAGATTAACATGCGGAAGCCCCACTTATTTTAATGTAAATTAACTATTCCTCTACCGCACACATTGCTTTTGCAAGTAATTACATTTTTTAGTATAGTACAGCCTAAAGAGATGACTATAACTTATGCCATATCCTTAGAACGGTTTTCCATTTAGTCTTCCTTCAATCCTGTGTTGATTATTGGTAGTATAACGACCGTATTAATAAGATGCGCAACAGATTAACGATCCGTGAAGTCGACCTGATACATTACGGGGGTTAGTTTGCGATGTGAAAAACTCACGAAAGCTTTGTAGTTATTGTAATTTTGCAACTAAATTTTACAAGGAAAACTATCGATCGCTGTTATTCTAATGGAATAAGGAGATGTAACTGATACAACATGCTTTCGGCTCACGTAACTTATGTCGATTTTTCATACAGACAGTTGAACGGCACATATTTGTTCTTGACAACATCCATTTACGTTTTTCAGCATTGGTTTTACCTTTCAAAATAATTCACTGTAACCTTAGAAAGCGTTTCTTTCAAATGTGAACATCGCGTATAACATGTTAATGGCGTCACACGACAAGTGAATTTAATTTTTTTTACGAATAGGTAATAGGTACTAGGTATTTTCTTTTGAAATGCTGACGTCACAAAAACTCGCTCTTTCTATTATCAAACATAGTGACACATTTAGGACAAGTGTTTAATGTGGTATTCGTTTGGGCTTCTTCAGATTCGCTCTCAGATTTCAGATTTCGTGTGGCTAATCGAACATAAAAACGTCACTTGCTCTTTTTTGTGATAATATTCGTGCGATTCGAATATGTGTAGCCTTCAACACTTTTCAAACCGTTTTCCATTCACTGCTTAAGTTTTAAATTAAAACATTCGAAATTTGCGTCCCGATTGATTTTTAAATATTTATACACAAAATAATTTACAAAAATAGATTCACCCGATGCAATGCATTTATTTGCTGAAGAACAAATTCACGAAAACCTAAACGCCCTCCACCAGTTGTCAAACTCAAACACACTTGTGTTGGTAAATCTGAGAAAATATCTAGATTCGCAAAAGTGATCTGAAATCTGAAAAAGATTGCTTTTTGTTGTACCAAACGAACATAAAAACTGATCTGAGAGCAAAAAAAGTGATCTGAGAGCGCCCAAACGAATACCACATAAGTCGTAATAACGTTGGCATGTCAAAATTTGCCACGCAAAATGACACGAGTTAATCTTATATGGTATTCGATTGGGCGCTCTTAGAGCAATTTTTATGTTCGTTTGGTAAAAAAAAAAGCAATCTTTTAGATTCCAGAGCACTTGCGAATCTAGAATTTTTCTCAGATTTTCCAATACAAGTGCGTTTGAGTTTGACAACTTGTGGAGATTTTTTTTAACGTTTTCGTAGTTTTTCTACTGCAAAGAAAGGCATTGCGTCCGGTGAAGTTTGTTTACGTTTTTGTGCAATTTTTCAACTGCAAGACACAAATTGCATTATTGGATGGTGGTTGTTTTAATTATTTATGCACAAGTGTTTTGAATGATTTAAAATCAAATTTAACCAGTGAATGGAAAATGCGTAGGTAACACATATACTAATCGCACAAATAGAAACTTTAAAGAGTCAATTTACTGTCTATTTTCTAGTAGTTTGTTGTACATGTTTTCGCACAGCTTGACCAAATTTAAATGTTTGTCTTGTAGAAACATTAAGCAAAGTTCAGTAAAGTTGGGCAAATACGTTTTTACTAAGATAGTAGAACATTGCTTAAATTGTGTAAAATTTGAAAGGAAGACCAGAAACAATAAATACTTTTATTTATCCGCAAATAATATATATAAATTCTATGTGCAGTTTTCTCTTCTGAGCTATCAAAGCGTAGCTGGGTATTTTATGAGCGGAATCCACGTTTCAAAAGCTTTGGCCCTTATACATATTTGTAATGTAAACTGATTGTCAAGATTTTGCTCAAAAAGTTAAAATTAGATCGTCAAGTGCACAAGAAGCCAAGTTAGGTACATATTTACACTGTTACGACCATAGCTGAGCTATTCTTCTGTTACAGTTCATTGTTAAAGGTCAACCAATACGTAAATAAATATTTATTAGCCAGTTTCAATGACGAACAATACACTAATGGAACCTAAATGGGTAACTCAACCAAATATGATCACGCATTCATTTAAAATATCATCTTACATTAGCTTAAACTGATTGTATAATTCATTCTATCTCTAAAGTGACGCGACATTATTAATAGCCGTTATCTTCAACTACTCGCAATTTACATACGAATAACCTGTAGGCCGTTTATCTCATGGTCTATTTACTATAATGAATCATCCAATAAGTTCCTTAATTAATTAATTACTAATAGAAACAATTCATCGTGCATTTTAAGTTATTTTTGCATACGGGTAGAGGACAGAACATTTACGTTTATTTTTTTTTTAAATCCTGCAACTGTGAGTCTTTAGTTCTTTCTCCTTCCTTTACTCATGAAATGAAATATACAAGTTAACAAGCGACTATGTATACCACACGTATTATAAATTGAACACACGTATTATAATTGTTTATTTAGAAGAAGATTTAATTTTTAAATTAACAACAAACAAAATAAAAACAAATGAAGGCTAAAACTATATTCATTGAATAATAATACTAACACACTCATGCAATACACTCCATTTTGTTGAAGAAAGAAAGAAGATATACATATAAAGTTATACTCTTTATTATAAAAAATGTATACATACAACATAATTATGTAGATATATAAAAATTATATTCAATATATATCAACAACAACACACATTCTATTTTGAAGGAAACAAAAATAAATTCAAACCTCTAGCTTTAAGCCACTGCAATCACAGCAACAGTATGAAGACATTAAGACGTATATAAATGCATAGTTATAGTTTTATGTTTAGGATATTTGAATGCATTCGTTTTATGATATAGTGTGTTGGGGTTGGAAATCAACCAGGTTTACTAAAAGTAAAGCCGCACACTAGCAAAAACAATAAAGACATTTTTTTTAGTTTAAATTATATATTTATGTTTCAAACATTTCCATTTGCCTACATTCTATATATTGTGTTAGTGTTTATTTTATGATTTTTTGTTTAGATAATTATTTTCAGTATGTATATGCATAAATATGTAATAATTATTGTATTGTTTATTGAAATTCTATGTTATTCAATTTGGCGATGATTTTTGGATGTTCGCTACGATAGTGCAAATTGAATGAAAAATTAACAAAATGAAATAAATTGTTTAGAATTTTACAAAACTTTTACTGGTTTTTTCTTTTAAAAAGGTTTTTTTTTCGATGAACGGTCGAAACTTTGGATGATCCTGATCCTCCAATAGAGTGTTTTGCGAAGCACATTCTTTCACAGGTGGTCTATCTCTTTGTTTTGAACGTCTAAAAAACTATTAGCACAAAAATGCGCTTTTTTAACTTTCTCGAATACGACGTAAGAGAAAGATATCAGGTCTGTTCCTTTACTTTTAGAGTAAGAATCGAAAAGACTGTCAAAATGGCAGTGGTGGGGATATATTCTCTCACAGATAGAAACACTTATGAAAAAGTTTGGGAACGCTTTTGTAGTAACAATAAAAAAAAACTGAAACATACGAAAAGTCGGTAAAATGCGAAGGATATAGGCTGTTTTCAAATAGAAAAAAAAAACGCGAGTTTTTCAATATATCTATGGACACATGTAATTCAAGACGAATGGCATAAAATCAACGGCTCTTTGGTGGCGCCTTAATATTATTAGCGCATTAATATACTTTGCCAGTAATTCCTCGATCCACCGCTGCTGATAAGATAATCCAACAGCCAATAAATTATTTTCAAAGCAGCTGTTGAAAACTGGAGATGGAAAAATGCCGATCGACAATGAAACTGTCTTAATAACGTTACCAACCAATTTTTGCAATGTAGTTTAATAAAAAGAATAATTTACTCGAAAAGTTTTATCCAAACATTGTACAACAAAACAAGGCACATGTTTGGCTAAGCGAAAGAGGTATTTTGCCGGCAGAAAACAAAGACGTTACAGAGATCAATGATGTCATTTTAAAAGAGATACCACGCGAGTGTGTTATGTGTTCACATTAAAGTCAGTCGATACCATTATGAATGAAGATGAGGTGGTCAATTATCCCACTGAATTCTTAAATTCATTGTATTTACCAGGCCTGCCACCGCACATATTGTAATTGAAAGTTGGAGCACCAATCATCATGCTTCGAATTTATCAATCAACCAAAATTGTACAATGGCACACTACTTCCGATGAAGAAGCTAATGAGTAATGACTAACGTTATTGAAGTCACTATTTTAAATGGGAAATTCAAAGGTGATGATACGTTCTAATTCCACGTATCTCGATGATACCAATAGACGTGCCATTAGAATTCAAGCGTTTGCAGTTTCCAGTGCGACTGGCATCAATAAAGGGAAAATCTTTGCAAGCGTGTGGTTTGAAATTGGAAAATAATTGTTTATCACATTGACAATTGTATTATAGCCTGTTCACGTGTAGGGAAACCTGCTAATTTTGTTTGAAGGAAAAACCAAAATTATTGTTCATCACAGAGCCTTACAACAAATTCATTTGAAAGAAAAAAGAAAAAGAAATGTTTTCTAATTTAGCAAACAAATAAAGGAAACGTCTAGCGAAGTGGACGGGGCAACGCTAGTATTCAATAATAAAACACAACCTATGGAATGGTATTTACTTGGCCCAAATTGGCTGACGGCAGGTAAGTAACCCCTGAGAACGATATTCAATTTATTAAAATAATACCAATAGATTTTTCTTTGGGCTAGCTTTGATTGAGGCAGTTCAAGTCGAACTGAAACGTGCCGCGTCTGAAGAAGACTGTAATGTGTAATGTACCTAATCGATAAATGAAACCTGTAATGTATCCACATTAATCGGTAAATTCATTAGTGATACTGATAATGATAATACTCGCAGGACACCGTAACTTTACGTAACACCTTAAAAATATAGAGTTTTTAGACAAAGCATCAGCATTGTTTGCTGGCTGACTATTTGTTGAATTCCGTTCAAATGCAGTTGTTATCTATATTCCGTAGTTTTGTTTGACGTATTCATATACAGGTCACAAGCCATGTAGTGAATTCTCACATTATTTGTGTTACTGTTGTTCTTTTTCTTACTGATAAGGTAAGGAGAACATTCCCATCAAAAACTCATAAAATCCACGATTGCTTTTGTAAAAAGGATTCACGGAACGTTGATATCTGACTATTCTACAAATTAAACTCTTTGTTAACCCCTGTACTTTAAACAGTTTTATTTCAATGCATATTATCAGTAATGCTTATATTAAATGGAATTTCATTCTTTCATATCTTTCATATTTGAAAAACATTCATGATTACTTAAATTAGTTTTTTAACATTTTCTCCTGACCTTCACTCCAAGCCTTGGCTATCATTTGTTTGGTTTGGGCATCTCCGTTCTTAAACATTCGCTTCATAAGGTTTACAATCGCGTCGTCTCCCTTCATGTCGTCTTTCATTTCGGCGTCTTGTTTATCTTTTAAACGTTTCTCGATCGCCGTCAAGTGGGACCATGTAGTTCCTTCGTCCAATTTCTTCATGTAAATGGCAACCATACCCCTTTTTATTTTACGATAACTTTTCTCGACATCGATTTTATACAGTAAATTGCTTATTGTCAAGCCATAGTCTTTGTTGTTCAGATTCTTGACATGAAGTAGCATTGTTTTCTCGGTGAATGTAACGTTCACATCGTCTTCTGTAAGGTTTTGGACGCCGTCCAATGTTATAAACATTTTCACAAATTTCTCGCTTTGATCCCATGCATATTCATTTAATTCGACAAGGTATCTATAAATAAAAAGAATTAGTCGCAATTATATTTACAAACTATTATTGGTTTTTATGTTTCTGCACCTTTTTGCTGATGGACCTTCATTGGATTTGATAGCGCTAGTAGCTGTAGTAGCTTTTGCTTTTTTCTCTGCCTCGGCTTTAGATTTGATTTCAATGTTTATAATTTCAGTTTCTATTCGGTGTTTTTCAACAACAAGAACATTTTTCACCCGCTGTCTTGTGGATTGGTCCAAAAACGCGGTAATTTCATCGACATCACGTTTTAACTGCGAACCAAAATTAGGCGCTTAGTGAATTCGAAAACATCTTATACCTGCACTTACCTCTTCGAGTGACATATTTAATCAGAGTTTTTATGTATTTTCTCTCGTCAGCTACCAATTTCAAACAAAAATCACAAAAATAATGGATGATCAAGATTCACGACTGATTCACAGTAACGAAAATCCACTGTCGCTGTCAGTGGATTTCCAGAAGTTTTTCATAAATGATGCCAAATCGAAGAATACATATGGGTGCGTTCAGATATTCTCCAAATGTTATGTCGTTTGCGGTTGGCTTTTATTTTTCTTGCCAAATCGAACATGAAAAGAATCTCGATCAAAAAACAAAAATTTATTTTTTCTCCAAACAATTGATCTTTTTGCCAAATCGAAAACGACATGAGACTATGAATACATAAATTAAAATGATGAATTGTGTTTTTTGTTCCGTAATTTGTTTGCTTACAATTTTTCGAAAGTAGAGTATCAAATGAGGACATGCTTGGTATATGTCGTTGGACTCATAAAGATACCATTTTGATAATGTCGTTTTCCATTGGGACAGAAAAAGCACTTTGTCAGAGTAATTTTGCGAATCTCGATATCTGAGCGAGATTCATACCTATTTGCACTAACACCAAAAAAAAAGTCATTTGTCAAACTTACCCAAATGCAAAGGAATAAAAATCTCGTTTTATGTTCCATTGGGCACGAAAAATCTGAAATCTGAGAGTAAAATCTCGAAATCCCAATGGAAAACGACATAAGATTGATTGAAAATATTCCTGGAACTTTAATAAACGCTTTTTTTCCTTTTTTACTTATATATATTGTTTTGGTTTGTCTGCAAAAATGTGTTTTACAAAAAGCAATCATGGATGCCCATAAACTATTATTATAGTATTATATAGACCGTCAGCCAGTGCTGCCGGACAGAAATATTATAAGGGAGTACCGCAGCCAAAAAAGGGGAGTATTTTGCAAAAAAATAGTAGTACAGGCATTTTTCAGTCTAAATAAATGTGGGCACAACATTCTTTTTAAACTTTATTTAAAATACAAAAAAAAATCATAAAAAGATAATAAGAAAAGTGGCTCTGCGAAATAAGGCCCAAAAAAAAAAATTAAATATGGCCCCAAAAAATTATACAGGAAACAACAACAACGATTTTTAATAGAATTTGGGGTGTTATTTCCTTTTTTGGGGTCTTATTTCATAATGAAAATTGGGGTCTTATTTCATAATGAAATAAGACCCCAAAAGAAGAAATGAAATAAGTTCCCAAAATTAATTCTTTATTATTAATTGTTAACCTTTCGACATGGAATACGTATGGGGGGACATGCTGTAATAGATCTAGATTAGGGATATGTAGAGGGCGTTTGGAGCGGATTGAAGAAGGAATTCTGGATGTGGACGGGATTTAAGAAAGGAAGCGGAGATGGAAAGGGAGGGAGTGTTACGTGCGAGGAGCATGGCATGCTTGCGTAGCACGGCTCTGCTCGCCGGATGGGGTGGTTCTTGTCCTACACACATAACGAGATCTACCACATAACATTAAACATGCCAAGATAAAAACTTACTTTTTTTTTGAAAGCAGACGGACGTCCACCGTACTGAGGGGGCTGCTGTTGTTGTTGCAGCTAGGGCCAGTTCCCACCCTTCCTGGAAGTTTTTGGCCGATTTTCAAACTTCCCCAAATTTGTCTAGTTGCCGCTGACTAGACCATGTTCACCGAAAGAACCGTAGCAGACCTTACCGCACCCCTGAAAATTTGTTTAACAAGCCATCGTGCTCATTCGAGCAAAATCAAAAAAAGGAAGAAAAAAAATAAGGCGATTTCAACCATAAATGGCGTGATGCACATTGAATTTATTCACAAAAAAAATGTATATTGGGTTTCATATTAATTTTATACTTATAAACTACGCTAAAAATATTAACTTTAATATTAAAAGTAATTATAGCAAAAACAAATTTATAAATATAAAAGAACAACAAAGAAAAAATTTAACGCTAAATCTCCCCGACACAAAAAAAACAATCTGGCAACTCTAAATTCGTGTACCCTTTCTTTATTTGTATTACTCTACCGCGATCCTACCTAAAAAGAGCTCTGTTTAGGGGGCTACTATATTTCAGGGGTTCGGAAGAAGTAAAAAAGGAAAAGGAGGGGGAAACTTATAACAAACACCAAAACCAAAAAAAATGAAAAAAGACCCAATAAATAAATACAAATTAACAAAATATCAAAAACTATAAAGAAAATATCACGCCAAAGTATAAATAAATAAATAAATGGATAACAGCAAAAAAAAAAATTATTAAGTTTACACAATTCAAGGTGATGTTTTGCTTTCTGACCCGACTGTATCATCAGCATATGTACTGGTGTAGTATCATTGGTATATAAAGCTATCTATATACATACAGTTAGATATAACTATGCATATAGCAATAAAAAAAAAATCCTTTTCTTTCTCGACACGGTAATAATTATGATATAATGATAATTTCTTAAATAGGTTCAATCACTTGCATCAATATGTATCAGGTATATACAAAAAAAAATAATTCCGCTCATAATTTTTATTCCTTTTTTCTTTTTCTTTATTTCTTCTGTGGTATGTAATTTTTTTGCACCCACTGTATAGACAGGCCGCGCAAGGGAAATATACTTCGTAGGACACTGAGAGGTCAATTGCTTTAAGTCACCTCTGATTCACCTCTAGCAATGACAAAGTATTTCTTCCCACTTCGTTTGAGTGACGTCACTCCGTCTCGATTTAAAACGGTTGGCGGCCACAATGTACTATGACCGCCAATTCGCCAATTTTGGTAGCTTTTTATTTATTATTAAGAATTTAGGGCAGCACACAAGGCCTAAAACCAAAACTTCTTTTTCACCTTTTTTTAAACAAAATAAAACTCACTCACCGGTTACTGTTCTGTACTAAATTCCTAGTACAAATTATATTCTTTGGTTGTCGTAGGAGGTGGGATTCGGCTGGACAACACTGCCTTTATTTTTTTGAAACAAAAAGGTCTTTTCACAAAGGGATAATTAAATTTCACACTCCTTTTTTACAAATTTACAAAAAAAAAAAATTTTTTTTAAATTTTTCGTTAAAAAAGGAATCCTGCACTGCTCGCACAGGTCGCGATCTTATTTCGGCGACTGTCTGTAAGTTATTGACTTAACAAACTCAGCAGTTCTTCGTTAGCGGGTCATAATTGCACCCTATCCCTTGGCTAACATTCTTAATCATCCGATCCTATGTTAATTGTTTCTCTCCTATTGAAATTGTTGTTATTTAATTACTGTCCTCCTTTCAGGTTTCTTATTCCTCGAAGAGAACCCACTGAGAATCACGATTCAAATCTCTCAACGTTTATGACGTAGAACGGTAAGGTAGCGTAACGCTCATAGTGTTTTGGGTGTTTTAGAGCTGGTTTGGAGCTCCTCTACAGCTCTGGGTAACTTCGAATTCGAACTTCGAATTCAGTAAGTGTCAAAAAAGGAATGGACGCACAAAAAAAAACACAACAATTTGAGACGCCGATAGGTAAGTTAATTTCTTAAATCTATATTATATATTTTTCTTCCTGTATTTATGCTAAATTATCTTTTTCTTTCTTTGCAGGCGAAGAGGACCTTAATGTCCCTATTCCCATGGACATTTTTTTTTTTACTTCGTCGGTAAGCAATTGTTATTTTGGTTGATCTGACAAAATTTCCCAAATATTATTTACATTCCAGGTGACCGCAACAAAGCTCCGAATCTGTGGGTCACCTGTGTGCCATCAGAGGCGGAGAAAACGGTTGGATGGACTCGCCTAATATCCTCAACGTGGTGAAGAACCCCACGATATGAGCCGGGCAATAATAATAGACGTCCGCTTTTTGGTAGGGATCACAAACAACTTGTATATTCGTGCACACGCGAACGGACATAGGGTAGCTCGTTGCAGCTGACTGTATCGGCCGACATAGGCCATACGCATTTCGTTTCCCTGCCATTTATCAAGATAACCGCAGATGATTGACATATTTTATTTTGTTACAGATGGCTTCCTTTCGACCTTGCCATCGTGGGAAAACCAACTTGCAGATTCAGCGGTCAACAAATCCCACAATACGCAGTCTAGCATCGTTGTGACAGATATTACCATCGTTCTACAGCTACAGGTATGTGCGCCTTGATATTTTCCGTATATGCTGAAGAGTATTATAGGTAGATGCATAGGATGTTTTTTTTTTGATAATGAACGGGCCATATTGATACATAATAAATAAATACCTAAAGTTTAGAGAATAAATAACAGATATACATGATAATGATACATAGATAATAATACATGATACATGGTTCAGTACGACTTAAACCACAATAGGTTGTCAGATGTGAATATCACAAGTGGATTATTAGATAACTAGATAAATAAATAAATAGATAAATAAATATATAAACAGATAAATGAATAGTGAATTGACTAGACTTAAATAAATAGTTATGTACAAGATGAAAAAAAAAGTACAAAAAATTTAAGATGGATAAGCAAATAGAAAACACATACTCATGCGTAATCAACTAAATAAATACATAACAGATGAATAACAATAAAAAATAGGTAACTAGGTTAATACGTGAATAAATAAATAAATAGATAACAGGTAAATAAATACAAAAGTAGGTAAATAATAAATATATATACATAACTGAATAAATAACACATACTTATACCTAAATAAATAAATAAATATAATAAATAAATAAATAACATAAATAAACTGACTTAATAATACATATACCTGGCTTGTACATAGTAAACATAGGTAATAAAGGTAATAAACAGAGTACCTACAACTAAAACGATCTTCATTTTATTAAAGCAATGCATGTTCTATCACAGTTTTATATCTTTAGCATGATATATGCCTACAGTCTTGCCTCTCAGATTCTCGAGCTCATACATACTATTTCCTACTGGTTTTACTATTCGGCACTTGATGTATTTAGGACAAAGTTTAGAACTGAGGTATTTCGAGCTATCGCTCAGAACAAAGTTCCTCCGGAATACCTCTTGTCCAGGTAGAAATCGCACTTTCCGGGTCCGTATGTTGTATGTATTTGCGCTTTTTTCATTGGCATTACGTATGTTGATTCTAATTTTCTCGCGCACGCATTGAAGTCGTTCTTGCCTGGGGAGGGTCAATAGCTCGCCATCCTCTACCCCTACCGCGTTCAACTTACGGGCTATCTCGTAGCAACTAGCATGTGTTACCATATTGGTACCAAAAAGGGCAAAGTACGGTGAAACACCAGTTGACGAGTGGATGGAACTTCTCAACGCTCCAGCGATGTCACTGAGGTGAATATCCCAGTCGCGTTGGTCATCCTTAAGGTAGGAACGGATAGATGCCAGAAGTGTTCTATTCACCCTTTCTGAAGCGTTCGACTGTGGTGAATAGTATGCCGTCCTCATGTGGCGAATGCCATATTTTTTTAGCAGGCTTTGAAATTCTTTAGCCAAGAATTGTTTTCCGTTATCGGAATGAATCACCTGTGGGACACCAAACATATTGAATATATCTTCATAGAGGAATTTGACAACACTTCTCGAATTGGCATTTCGCATTGGTTTGAGGAACACGAATTTTGACAGATGATCTAACACGACAAAAACATGTGCATTCCCAGACTTAGATCTCGGATATGGACCCAAAAAGTCTACATACAGTTTTTGAAACGGACGGTCGGAACAGTAGTTACTACATACAGGTGGACGAGATATCTGATTTGAAGACTTACACTGTTTACATATTGCACATCGGGATATATATTGTCTGATTTGGACAGTCATATTCGGCCAGTAAAAATAATTCCGAACCCTTTGTAGGGTTTTTGCGATCCCACCATGAGCTGCCTGAGGGGGATTGTGCGCTTGGGCAATTATCTCGGCTGTTAGGCCCGTTGGAATCCAAAGACGCCATGTGTGTTCTACCAAGGCCTCGTTTCCTGCCGGTGGCAATGCACGTTTGTAGACAAAATTGTCCACTATTTTGAGGTCAGGTAGATTTTCTGCATTGTCTTGGATGGTTTTTATCAGGCTTTTGTATTCCTCAGATTGAAATTCTTCTGAGTCTAGATCAACCAATGGTGCAATATCCTCTATTTCCAGGCTGTCTATGTAAACCCGAGAAAGAGTATCTGGCACTACATTTAGCGACCCTTTGCGGTGCTCTATGTCGAAGGTGAACACTTGGAGTTTGAGGCTCCACCTGGCTAATCGTCCGTTGAGGTCCTTGAGTCCCATCAACCATCGAAGGCTAGAGTGATCTGTTATCACTGTGAAGTCCATACCTTCGACATAGGGCCTAAATTTCTGCACTGCCATGACAGCAGCTAGACACTCTTTCTCGGTGACACTATAATTTTTTTGACATGCATTTAATTTTTGAGAAAAGTATGAAATCGGGCTTTCTTCGTTTGATTCGTTTTTTTGAAAGAGGACAGCTCCTATGCCAGACTCTGATGCATCGCACTGGATATAGAAGCGCCTTGAAAAATCTGGATGTGTTAACACAGGGGCTGTTGTTAGGGCTTTCTTTAGGTTTTCAAATGCGGCAAGTGCCTCATCGGACATTTTAAATTTCTCCCTCTTCTTTAGCGTGTCCGTGATGGGGGCAGTGAGACCGGAGAAATCTCGAATAAACCTCCTGTACCACCCTGCAAGACCAAGCAGCCTGCGCACTTGCTTCGGAGATTTTGGCGTTGGAAACTCAGCGATTGCAGCTATTTTCGACGGGTCTGTTTTTAGCATCCCACCACCAACGATGAACCCCAAATATTTTAGTTCCTTGAAACAAAATCTGGATTTGTTCACGTTGATGGTTAGATTCGCTTTACGAAGACACTGAGCCACTTCGTCAAGCAGGGCGATATGTGTTTTGAAGTCCGGAGCTACGACGAGCAAGTCATCTAAATACACGAAGACGCGGTCCTTAAGACGTGCGGGGATAACCTTGTCCATTAATCGGCACATTCTCTGCGCCGCATTGCATAGCCCGAAGGGCATGACAGTGAATTGGTACAAAGGTCTCCCCGGCACAGTAAAAGCGGTTTTCTCCCTACTCTGTTTCTCCAGCGGTATTTGCCAGAAGGCATCTTTGAGGTCTATACTGCTGATGAAGTATGTATCTTGTAACCGGCTGAGCAGTCCGTCGATGTGGGGGAGAGGGTATGCATCCTTTTTGGTCAACGCGTTGACTTTTCGCGAATCCAGGCAAAGACGATTTTTGCCTGGCTTTCGGATCAATACCACTGGTGAACACCAGGGACTTTCGCTCTCCTCCACAACGCCGAGACTAATCATCCGGTCAACCTCCTCATACAACAGGGCTTGTATCGCTGGAGAAACAGGGTAGTGACGTTGCTTCACCGGTGCCGCATCCGCAGTATCGATGACATGCTCCTCCAGCTCCGTCTTCCCGAGTCCATGCTGCGTATAGCAGAGAAATTTCCGTCTCACTGTCTCCAACTCGGACTGTTGCTCTAACGAAAGTTGGTGTGTATTGGGATCATCCGTTGTATCCAAAATAGATAAAGAACTTATTAAATTTGGGGCCAGTTGGAAGGCCTTCCAGAAGTCTATTCCCAAATACAGCTCCTGATCTAATGTAGGCACTAGGTAAAACGTAATGTCTTCTCTTCTATTTTGGTAGACAACTGGAGCTTTAATTCTACCTACTATAGATTGGTTCTTACCATCTGCAGTTTTTACTCCCGAATCAAATGACTGAATCGGTAATCCTACTGATTCCACAAACTTATAACAATTCTTGCCCAAAATACTTATGCTGGCTCCACTGTCAAGCAAACCTAGCACATCATTGTCAGCGATCTTTATTTTTGCATAAGGTCTCGGGTCATTGCCTATATTTATTACCGATGCTAATATGCGTTTTCTAGTCTCTTTTCTTATCTTGAATCTGCACCTTGTTTTCAGGATTCGTTTGGAAACAGTTTTGCCATTATCACATATCCTACTGCGCGCTGCATAATAATTTTTTATTCTAACGTGCAACGGTTTAATTTCAAACTTTTTATCATTTTTACTTAACTTATTTAATTCTAGTTCCTTATTCCTAACTAATATTTTAATTTTACAATTCTCAGAAGTCGGGATCTGATCTGTTGGTTGTTCGTCAACTCTCGGCCCTACATCTGCATTTGTTGTTCGGGATATTGGGTTGAACGCGACTCTCCCGATGACCTCGCGTTCATTTGGCGGTTTCCCGGGGTGCATCGACTACAATTAGGGGTTATCACACCCTCCTGACCACATTTATAACAAAAAATATTTCGAACACTAGATGGACAATCAACAAATGAGTGGCCTTCAACTCGGCAATTCCAACATGACAATTGTCTTGGCTCTGGGTATCTTCGAGGCACTCTAGGGCGTGCTCCTCCGTACTGCATCGCAGCTATCTGCTCTTCTGGTACGTAAGTAACCTCTTCCTCAGTGTCATGTTCCAACTCATTTGCTATGTATCTACCAGGTGGTCTATGATGCTTCGCGTTATCTCTTATGGGAAATGCTTTTTCCGCGTCAGCACACGCATGTCTCAGCTGGTCCAACGACGATATAGCCATAGGGTATATCAGTTTCCCAATTCTGTCATTGAGGCTCCGTTTTAATATTCTCACCAACTCAACTTCCGGAATCTGTACTCTAAGCTGAGACCTAAGTTTACCGATTGACGCAAAGAAATCGTCGCTAGACTCCCAAGAACCCTGCCTACGATCCATAATGTCGCGTATTATTTCAAAGTCCGATTTCGAACTTCGGAATTGACGCATCAGGGCATCGCGTAGCATTGGCCAGTCTGGTTGGTAGTTCATGCGCTGAAACTGCCAATACCACTCATACGCGGTTCCCGAGAGTAGAAGATGGAAGTCTCTCAAGATCTCAGCCCATGTACAGTCGTACTGGTTCTTGAGGGTCTCTAGGCGGAAAATAAAATCTTCTACTGTAAGAGTTTCCGGCTTACCTTCGAAGTTAATGCCCCATTTATCAATTTTAATTGGCCCACGAGGATTAGGGTGTGAACCACTTTCTTGAAATTGAGTTGGAGAATTATGGTGCCAATTCGCGTTTTGCCATCTTGGTCTATTTTGCCTGTTATTGTTACGGTTGTTGTTGTTGTTCTGCTGCTGATATCCCACATTCTGCGATTGACCGTTGTTGATATGGCTGTTACCGTTTGTAGTCACTACTGGGACGAATGGTCTGGACGAAGGATCCAGCTGAGACTGCAAGTTCGGAATGGGCGGTTGTTGGAGAGCGTTGTTCTGTTCCGGAATTGGTCTCTGAACTGGAGGCTCAGCAGGTGCAGCAGGACGAATCACGGCATTTATGTCTCTCATAAACTCTAACATGCTGCTTTTCATTTCCTCTCTGAGGACTTGAGAGATGTCATTCGTTATCGTGCTTTGATAAGATGTGAATGCATTAACGACTGCTAGGTTGATGTATGCTTTGATGTCCGTGACTGATTGGGGTAAGGGCTCTGGTTCTTTATCGTTATTTTTGTTATTCGCTAGTAAATTTGTATTGATGTTTTGCTCGTTTAGCTCTATTTGCTCAATCATAGTCCTAACACTATCATTTTGTGCTTCTTGCGATGCTGTACCTAACTCTGACAGACTGCTATAAGACGGTGCCCTAATTGACTCATTTGAGCTTTGCGGGCTACTAGTTTGGGCTGAAGGTATTGGCGGGGGAGGGTAAGGGTAAAGTGAATCTGAAGTGCTTTGAAGGGGTTGCTTCCCGGGTGGTGTACGTCCTATCGGCATTGTGTTGGTGATAGATGTTTGAGCAAGTTGAGAGGTAACCGATCGAGTGATTCTTTTATTGAGTTCATAAGTACTCTCTTCGGGGGTATTTTGAATCTGTCTTTTCTTTTCAGGAGGATTCATATTATAAAGGATCGGATGATGAAGAAACACCAAATGAATACAAACGAACAACTGCGTATATACGCTATAATAGTCGTTCTTTTTTTTTTTTTTTTTTTGAGTATGGTATGTACACTTGTACAGATGACAAATAAATAAATAAATATATTGCAACCTGTGCTAAGAATGGGAATATGTTATGTAATTTATGTTGTTTATATGAAATATGTATAATTGTATATGTATAGTTATATTTGAAGCGATTATGTAGATAAGAGATAATAATAAAAAAATTAAATAGGAAATGAAATATATGTACGAGTGAGTGTTTTTTTTTATGTATTTTATAGGGTAAATTTGTGCTTTAAACAAGATTTTGAAATAAATTAAATATGTTTTCGTCTAATTTAACGAAACTTTGTGGTTTTTCTTTTGTGTTTTGTGTACTATCAATCATTACGGGGTGTTTCGGGTCTACTTTCTTCGGCGGAATCGTGTTGGCAGGCATCATGGTCTAATGCTTGGGCAACTATATGAATGATAGACTGCGGACGGACTATTTGATGTATCCCTCAGTACGGCAGAATGAGTAAACATAGAAAGACTACAGGGACACACTACGTTGCGTTCAGGTTGTTTCCGCAATTCCAGTTCAACCAATGGGCCTTAACTGGGAGACTTGAAACATTCTGAACAACAACACATAAAAGAAGATAATAACTACAGATGTATTAGTGCAACTAGACATGACAAAACAGTATCAGACTAGGCCACTAGATACATAATCGAATAAGACATTAACAACTAGAAAGGAAAAGTAAAATGGTAAGATAGGAAAGCAAAAAAACAATCAAAAGGTGGATAGAGAAAGAAAACAGGACTAACAAAGTGTTAATTGTTGTCGCTGTCAACATTGAGCGTTCTCGTCGCAATTCGAGATGGCATGCTAATGAGCTATCCACTCGAAGACTTACGAGGTTTCAATGTTGACAGCAAGGACAATTAGGGACGAAAACGACATAAAGGACAGACGACTAGGACAAACAAAAACGTTGGGCGCCATATGTAATAGATCTAGATTAGGGATATGTAGAGGGCGTTTGGAGCGGATTGAAGAAGGAATTCTGGATGTGGACGGGATTTAAGAAAGGAAGCGGAGATGGAAAGGGAGGGAGTGTTACGTGCGAGGAGCATGGCATGCTTGCGTAGCACGGCTCTGCTCGCCGGATGGGGTGGTTCTTGTCCTACACACATAACGAGATCTACCACATAACATTAAACATGCCAAGATAAAAACTTACTTTTTTTTGAAAGCAGACGGACGTCCACCGTACTGAGGGGGCTGCTGTTGTTGTTGCAGCTAGGGCCAGTTCCCACCCTTCCTGGAAGTTTTTGGCCGATTTTCAAACTTCCCCAAATTTGTCTAGTTGCCGCTGACTAGACCATGTTCACCGAAAGAACCGTAGCAGACCTTACCGCACCCCTGAAAATTTGTTTAACAAGCCATCGTGCTCATTCGAGCAAAATCAAAAAAAGGAAGAAAAAAAATAAGGCGATTTCAACCATAAATGGCGTGATGCACATTGAATTTATTCACAAAAAAAATGTATATTGGGTTTCATATTAATTTTATACTTATAAACTACGCTAAAAATATTAACTTTAATATTAAAAGTAATTATAGCAAAAACAAATTTATAAATATAAAAGAACAACAAAGAAAAAATTTAACGCTAAATCTCCCCGACACAAAAAAAAACAATCTGGCAACTCTAAATTCGTGTACCCTTTCTTTATTTGTATTACTCTACCGCGATCCTACCTAAAAAGAGCTCTGTTTAGGGGGCTACTATATTTCAGGGGTTCGGAAGAAGTAAAAAAGGAAAAGGAGGGGGAAACTTATAACAAACACCAAAACCAAAAAAAATGAAAAAAGACCCAATAAATAAATACAAATTAACAAAATATCAAAAACTATAAAGAAAATATCACGCCAAAGTATAAATAAATAAATAAATGGATAACAGCAAAAAAAAAAAATTATTAAGTTTACACAATTCAAGGTGATGTTTTGCTTTCTGACCCGACTGTATCATCAGCATATGTACTGGTGTAGTATCATTGGTATATAAAGCTATCTATATACATACAGTTAGATATAACTATGCATATAGCAATAAAAAAAAAAATCCTTTTCTTTCTCGACACGGTAATAATTATGATATAATGATAATTTCTTAAATAGGTTCAATCACTTGCATCAATATGTATCAGGTATATACAAAAAAAAATAATTCCGCTCATAATTTTTATTCCTTTTTTCTTTTTCTTTATTTCTTCTGTGGTATGTAATTTTTTTGCACCCACTGTATAGACAGGCCGCGCAAGGGAAATATACTTCGTAGGACACTGAGAGGTCAATTGCTTTAAGTCACCTCTGATTCACCTCTAGCAATGACAAAGTATTTCTTCCCACTTCGTTTGAGTGACGTCACTCCGTCTCGATTTAAAACGGTTGGCGGCCACAATGTACTATGACCGCCAATTCGCCAATTTTGGTAGCTTTTTATTTATTATTAAGAATTTAGGGCAGCACACAAGGCCTAAAACCAAAACTTCTTTTTCACCTTTTTTTAAACAAAATAAAACTCACTCACCGGTTACTGTTCTGTACTAAATTCCTAGTACAAATTATATTCTTTGGTTGTCGTAGGAGGTGGGATTCGGCTGGACAACACTGCCTTTATTTTTTTGAAACAAAAAGGTCTTTTCACAAAGGGATAATTAAATTTCACACTCCTTTTTTACAAATTTACAAAAAAAAAAAATTTTTTTTAAATTTTTCGTTAAAAAAGGAATCCTGCACTGCTCGCACAGGTCGCGATCTTATTTCGGCGACTGTCTGTAAGTTATTGACTTAACAAACTCAGCAGTTCTTCGTTAGCGGGTCATAATTGCACCCTATCCCTTGGCTAACATTCTTAATCATCCGATCCTATGTTAATTGTTTCTCTCCTATTGAAATTGTTGTTATTTAATTACTGTCCTCCTTTCAGGTTTCTTATTCCTCGAAGAGAACCCACTGAGAATCACGATTCAAATCTCTCAACGTTTATGACGTAGAACGGTAAGGTAGCGTAACGCTCATAGTGTTTTGGGTGTTTTAGAGCTGGTTTGGAGCTCCTCTACAGCTCTGGGTAACTTCGAATTCGAACTTCGAATTCAGTAAGTGTCAAAAAAGGAATGGACGCACAAAAAAAAACACAACAATTTGAGACGCCGATAGGTAAGTTAATTTCTTAAATCTATATTATATATTTTTCTTCCTGTATTTATGCTAAATTATCTTTTTCTTTCTTTGCAGGCGAAGAGGACCTTAATGTCCCTATTCCCATGGACATTTTTTTTTTTTACTTCGTCGGTAAGCAATTGTTATTTTGGTTGATCTGACAAAATTTCCCAAATATTATTTACATTCCAGGTGACCGCAACAATGCTGCCTCCCTGCAACCATCTGCTTGGGTTTACTGTTAGATTACGGGGTGGGTGCGAGTTCGAATATATACAAAGTTCCTTTAATCTAAATTAAACTGCATTTACACTTTCACGCACGCGCATTTTTGCACGAGATGGGACAGAGAGATCCGTGTGTCCGCAGTCATTGCTAATAAAGGCGTAGAAATGAGATCACAAATCAGACGCCTAAGGTGTTATGGATGTTCAACCCATAATTATAGATACGTAAAGCGGAAGTTCCGGCAACCGAAATTTCTGCAATCACATGAAAACATTTCTATTTCCGATTTAAAATATGTGAAATGAGAGTGTTAATTAGTTTCAATAAATTAAACCAACAATTCATCAATCATTTATACGAAATAAATAAATAATTATACGTTCATCACTTCCGGAAGCCATTTTGTTTTATAGGAAAACGAAAAATTTGGGGCCAATTTCACTAAATTATCTATAAAACAAGTTTACTTTGATTAATTCTTACAGGAATAATAATAATCAGCCCTATTGCGAAGATCAACTATCAATCGGTTGACGATTGACAAATTTATCAATTAAAATTGATGTTGGTATTGCGAAAAACGATTGATAAAAATATAACCTATTGTGAACATAACGCCAAAAAATAAAGTTATTCACCTCTATTCTGAGATTCGAATTGAATAGAAAGTTATTCGATTTCCTCCAACTGACATTCCTACTTTCGATTTCGATAGAGATTCATTTTTTGTTCATTTCTCCCCGCATTCTCAGTTTCGATTGCATTGAATTAAATGTAAAATTCTATTCGAGCGGAATTTTCTGAACGAAAGCTGTATTTAAAAATGTACCTAAATTGAATTGTTTTTTAATAAATTGAAAGAAATGTTGCTACTTTTATCACAAAATGTATATTAAACGCATATTATGAACTTGGAAGCAACAATTGCTTTTTATAAAAAAAAAAGAATTATTTATTATTTGTATTAATCGCAGGTCGCAATCCAAATGGACGAACCACGGGCAATTTGAAATGTTGATTAAGCTAATGGATATAAATCCGGATATTGCAATTTGCAAAGGGTTTCAGCAGCAACAACAATTTACAATCTGACAGCTAAAACTTCAAACAGCTGATTTCGAAAATCAAATTCATGCAGTGAAATCATTCGATAATGAATTCCTTTCCCTCGAAACTTAGAATGTGGGGAGTTCATTCGCGTGAAACTTTTAAATTCGAGGAATACTCTATTCGATCGAATCTCAGAATTAGCGTGATTGTGAATGAAAACTCAACTTTGACAGTTCTAAAATATTTGATATGGAGAGTGATTGTTAACGATTTTTGCAAGCAATTTAATTAAACAATAATAACGAGTGTTAAATCTATGAAATTTATTGAAAACCATGTCATCGGTTGAATTATTTTTTGATGATGACCAAGACGAGACAGAGTACGGGGAATTTGCTGCTATACGGAGGAGTTTGCGAGTTGCATCTACTCCTTTGGAACTGGAAAACGGAAGGTAGCTAATTTCATTCCCAAGGAATGCTTTTGAGGTACATTCGTTGATTTTTTGGAAGATATCGGACCCAAACTTAAACCGATTAATTGCAGCTCTGCTTGGTCTTGGGCAGTCAACTGCAACAATGTCCTTTATTCTAAGTGAACTGCTAAACGCGTTATGGAAAATTACATGTGCCCAAAATGGATAAAACTCATTACACACATATATATATATATCTAGCCCTTAAAAAAAAAAACGTTGGCGTTCAACATTTTCTTTTAATGTCGATTTCCATTGGGACAGAAAAAGCACTTTTTTTCAGAGTCAGTGCAGTTTTTCTGCTCTCGAAATCAGCTGGCTGTCAGATTTCATGTTCCATTGGGCGCAAAAAAAGCCCAATTTTTGAGATTCAGAGCAATTTTGCGAATCTCGATATCCGAGCGAGATTCACACCTATTTGCACTAACACCAAAACATTTGTCGTTTGTCAAACTTTAAAGTGTGTTTACTTACGTTTTTAGACGAGAAGTCTGTGCAAAATAGAAAAAAAATTACATTTGACCGCTGCAATAGTTAATAAAATAAATTGAATGGATTTTTATAAACACAAATTACAATTTAATATAGGGTGGCTTTTAAAACACGCACCACCACAGATGCAAAGGAAGAAAAATCTCGTTTTATGTTCCATTGGGCACGAGAAATCTGAAATCTGAGAGCAAAATCTGAAAATCCCAATGGAAAACGACATAAGAGTCGTCCTTACCTAGTGTCTCCACGAGCAATATTTCATATCTTGCAATATATCATACTATGAAAATTGCCAGTGGAGACTACAAATAGTATGATATAAAAAATTTCTTGAAATATATTGCTCAGCTCATAGAATGATATCGATAGTATGATATGAGCTGTCATTTCTGTGCAGTTTGACACTTGTATCCCTTTTTTTTTACAAAGGCTGAGTAGCGAATGAACGGTGTATTAAGGCATCTAATGCGAGAATGCAACGACATGCTCTGCTCAGCGGCATTTGAACGAATGAAATAGTATGCTATGAAATGCCCACCCTACATTTTATTGCATACTATCGTTCTTTCTTTCTATCAAATTTGACAGATATCAAGCTATGAAATATTGCTCGTCGAGACACTAGGTTATCAACACCGAAATTCCGATTGATAGAAAAATTGACAACTACCAATAAAATTGTTCAAGATTGACATTCACAATACCGATTTGTCAACCGACAATTGCTGCACGTTCACAGTCGATCAACACTTAATTGATAATTGATCTTCGCAATACCATTTAAAGAAATTTATTGATAAGTATCAACTATCAATAATTGATAGTTGATCTTCGCAATAGGGCTGATTATGTCAAGCATTAATTTAACAAAACTTTTAATTTTTTTGAGCTTTACATACAAATTCAAGGAGTTCAAAGAAAAAAACAACCACCAAACAGTTGAAAATTGCATGAAGCCCACGAAAAAAAAAAAAAAAAAAACTAAAAATAGGGAAATTACCCATGATACAACAAAACAAGTCTTGTTGTATCATGGGCACAACCTACGTCATAATTTGTTGAAAGATGAATTCCGATGAACAGCAAGAATGAACGACATGCGCAATGCGATATCTTGTCTTGTTGTATCATGCCCATAGATCACATATGGAATTTCGTCAAAAGTGATGTATAATTACGGTGACCATCCGTTCATTATTATAATGAACTATTCATTATTTGAAGTAGATGTTCATTATTAATTATTTTGTATTCAGAAACATAAAAATGTTCATTATTTCAAAAGCTGTTCATTATTTGTTCAGTATTTTTTTCAATTTTGTTGAAACTAAAACGGAAACCTAACCGAACCAAAATTCATTAAACAAAATGATAATGAAAACGTGCCCTTATTTACTGACCCCCTTATAAATAAAAAAATTTGCACAAGTAAGTTAGTTAGCAAACGTCAGATAGCATACAAAAATTTGACATAACTGCTGAGTAACAAGTTGTTAACTTTTACACAGCGTTTATTAATACGGGGGTGAATGTGCAAAAATAGTAATGTAGTGCAAATTTTTCATTTCGGAACACTCCCTACATCATTCTTGGAACTCCCCTTATGTCAAAACGTCATAATCGAGCATTCAGATAATAATCAACTCAAAAGATTTTCAAAATTCGAAAACAGATTTTTGTTCCGTTTTTGGTAAAAATTGAAAAATTGGTAAATTTTATTTGATATTATTAATTCAATCTGTCGCCGGCCCGTATCTCGTCGCCTGAATAAAACGCCTCAATCTCGTTCGAATGGTTTATTCTCTAAGGAAGTTTTTTAGAATTAATTACGAATTACAAATGACATTTTTACTTACTTTTCGGCAACTTATGTGGCTGCGTCCGGGCTCGGTGACGGTTGAATTCAGTTTGACGTACCTATTTCGCTCTAAGTTGCAATTTGCCGTGGAAAACGAGTGACAGCACGTTTTGGGACGTGTTCGGAAAGAGTCTCGACACAACCACATAAGCCACCGATTACATTTTTCAATTTTGGATACATATTTTTTAACATCCCACCCCCCGTGAGGCGACCGAGTCTCGATCGGGAACCTCACTAAGATCTAAAACCGCCAGTTTCACTGCAGGTCTTCGTAGAGTTCCGGAAGTCGTCTGAACGTCAGCCAAGCGAACTTGCCCATCGATTCCTGGATACACATTCGTTATTTTACCTCGCAGCCATTTGTTTTGCGCCACGTTGACGTCACACACGAGTACTAGATCTCCAACTCGTAACGGCTTTACCTTTTCGAACCATTTGCACCTTCTGGTTAACATGGGCAAATACTCTGCTATCCATCTTTTCCAGAAGCGGTCTTTAAGCTGCTGGGAGACTCTCCATTGCTTCTTTAGGCATAGTGTCTTACCGTCGGTTCGCCCCGGGGTCTGCATCGAGTTCGGTCCTCCCATGATAAAGTGGTTCGGCGTAAGCGGCTCTTCATCCTCGGTCGTTACAGGCAAGTGGGTAAGTGGTCGACTGTTGACGATATTTTCGGCCTCTATCAGCGCACTCTGTAGCGTATCCATCCTTGGCGATATTTCGGATAGCGTTCGAGAGAGCACTCGTTTAACTGACTGCACCAAACGCTCCCAACAACCTCCAGCATGCGGGTTTGCAGGACAATTGAACCTCCACTCAATCCCTTTTAGAGACAGCTCCGCTTTTACGGCCTCGTTGTCGAACACGTTGTTCTTCAGAAGTTCTTTATTCGCGCCAACAAAGTTCGTTCCGTTGTCACTCGTTATCCAAATTGGAACTCCTCGTCTGTTGACAAAATTTCGTATGCAGAGGATGCACGCGTCCGACGAAAGATCCGTGGCTATCTCGAGGTGTATTGCCCTGACGGTTAGACAAGTGAATAGGGCAACCCACCTCTTCTCAACTCGGCGTCTTACGGTGACCGTGACGGGTCCAAAATAATCCAGTCCGGAATACGTAAACGGTCTTACGTTCGGGGTAAGGCGATCAACCGGTAGTTGGCCCGTAAGCGGTGCGGTCGGCTTTGCAGTTCGGATACGGCATAGTTGACATTGACTCCTTACTCTTTTCACGGCGGTTCTTAATCCCGAAACCCAGAATCGTTGACGAATTTCGTTCACTACGGTGTCGTCGTTCTGGTGGCCGCAGCGTCGATGAAAGTGATCGATGACTAGGGTCGTCACGCGATGATTTTTCGGAAGTATGACAGGTCGCCTCGTCTCCAAGGGTATTGTCGTGGCTGCGTCTATTCGACCCGAGATCCGCATGAGACCACGGTCGTCGAGATACGGAGAAAGCTTGTATATCGGGCTATCCTTTACGATGCACGATTCCCTTCGCAGTGCGTCGATTTCGGAAGCGAAGGTTTCTCTTTGCACTTGACGACATATAAGAATTTCTGACTCGCGAAGCTCGGGTACGGTCAGCTCACCTCGTTCATACCCTGTCCCCTTGCAAATGTTGATGAAGCGTAGTAACCATGCAATAGTTCTTTGAAGCCTCGAATATTTGGAAAACCTGGTTGCGTCAAATAGATAACTCTTCGTGGTGTTGCCGTGTAGTACGTATTTCGGCCGTAATTCATCCCTGCACTCACCCGTAGAAAGATCATCAGGTAGTTTCGGCCAATCCGCTTCAGGAAACTTCAGAAAGGAAGGACCCTTCACCCATTTATTGTCCGCCTGGAATTGAGGTGGATATTTTACCCTGGTTCCGTCATCTGCTGGATTTTGCTTCGAAGGAACCCATCGCCACTGGTTGACACGACAGCTCTCCAATATTTCCGCAATTCTGAAACCCACGAATTCCTTGTGTTGGCGGGGGTCTGATCGAAGCCAGTGAAGTACGGTTTTTGAATCACTCCAGAACACCTGGTTAGTGAATGACAATTTATGACAGTCAACGATGGAAGTGCAAAGCCTCACGCCGAGAATTGCAGCCGACAGCTCCAGGCGAGGTATAGATATAAGTTTTTTTGGACTTCCTCGCGTTTTTCCGCACACTAACGAAATGGAAACTTGTCCGTTGTGCTCCATTCTTATGTATGTGACCGCGCTGAAGGCTTCCTCGCTGGCGTCGACGAAAGTGTGCAAGTCTATCTGACTGGTACTTGAAAGATACTCATTATGACATCTAGGAACTTTGAGTTGGTTCAATTTTGGCAGCTCCATCTTCCACTGCTTCCACTTCTCGAAAGATTCCACGGGAATCGGATCATCCCACGCGATCCCAAAGGCCCAGATCGAGCGAAGTAACAATTTTAAGTAGAGCGTGAAGTTGGCGATCATCCCAAAGGGGTCGAATATTGACATCGTGATGCTAAGAAATTCCCTTTTCGTTGGGCGTCTATCGTCTTCCATGATGGCTCGGCTGATACGGGGAAACTTAAGTTGGAAGACAAATACGTCATACGTGCTGTCCCAGCACATACCGAGAACCTTTCCGGTCGTTGGTGATCCTTCAATGTTCATGTCTATCGTGCGTCCCGGATAGTTCTCTTCCTTACAGTCACGAATAGCGGTATTGACTTCTTCCGAATTCGACATCAGATTCCTCAACGTAAACCCACCTCTTCGATGGATGTCGACAACAGCCTGTGTTACGTTAATAGCTTCCGCAACGCTATCAAAACTGTCGACGAAGTCATCTACGTAGTGGTTGTTAATAATTGCTTCAACGGCTCGTGGCTCTCCGAGCGAGAATCTTGAAGCGTTGTGGTTCTTCACGAAGTTGGCTATACAGGGTGAGCAAGCGGCTCCAAAGGTCATGGCTTCCATCACGTACTTCTCGATTGGTTCGTCGGCACTATTTCGCCACAGAAAGCGCTGCGATTGCTGGTCCTCAGGTCGAATTAATATCTGGTGGAACATCTCCTTGATATCCCCTATAACTGCTATAGCTCCCAGTCTAAAGTTGAAGAGGACTGCCAGTAGAGGTCGGTAGTCATCGGGCCCCTTTAGAAGGAACGAATTTAAAGAGACGCCACTCACCTCAGCAGCTGCGTCGAAAACCAGACGAGTCTTCCCGGGTTTATTTGGGTTCTTAACGCCGAAATGTGGAAGGTACCAAGTCTTCGAGTCGTCTTTCAGTGCCTCCACGCAGTTTAGTTTCCTCGCGTATCCTTTCCCGACGTAGTCGGCAATCGTCTTCTTATACGTGTCAGCAAATTCTGGATCCTTATGCATCTTCGTCTCGAGGCTGAGAAGCCTTTTTTTTGCCAGCTGGTAACTCCTGGGTAACACGGGGTTATCCTCCTTCCATAATAAGCCCGTACTGTATCGATCACCCTTTCGAGCCGTTGTAGCAGTTAAGATCTGTAGTGCCCTCTTGTCCGTTTCGGATATTAACTTTTGCTTCGGCTTTCCGACACCAAAGTTCTCAATTCGGAAGTAGTCTTCGACAATGGTATCTATTCGGCGATCTTCTTCGATCGTCTGATGGCTAAAGAGAACAACGGCTTCCTCACTTGCTGATCCTGTTCTTCCATAAACAACCCAACCAAGCTTGGTCCTCGTTACGATTGGTCCATCTCCATCTGCATTGTATGTGTCTAGTGGTGCGCCAAGGTGGCTGTTGTCGAGCCCGATAAGAATCTCTGGTTTTGCGTCGCTGTAGTCGTCGAGACGAATTCCAGAGTCGCCAAGTGACTTCATCTCAGTAGTGGCAAAGGTCTGTGTCGGCAAGCATAGGTCCGCTACTGTCTGTACATCACGCATGTGGTATTTCTCTGCGTCGTTTTGGTCGGCACTTATGATGAGGTCTACTGAGGAGGATTTCTTTGCGAGTGTTTCACATCCCAGCCATCGCAGGTTCAGGTCTTTTGGTGTTCCTTCAAGTCGCAAGCGTTTGGCCAAGTCTTCGCTCATGATCGTAACTGATGAGCCTTCATCGTACAAGGCGTGTGTACGCAGTATCGTGTCGCCGTTATGGACTCTGACTGGTAAGATCCGGAATAGAACTTTCACTGCTTTATCATCGTTGCAGTTTAGGATTGGACTTTGAGCCTCCGTCCCTTGGTTTGTGACGTCGGTTGACGTTGACTGCTGTGTTACGTCCGCTTCATGAAGTGATTGGTGATGCATTCTACTGCAGTTGTCGACTCCACACTGTTTTCGCATCCTGCAGGATCTTACGCTGTGACCACGCTTTAAACAGCTAAAACAAAGTCGGTTATGTCTCACAAATGTCCATTTGGCCGGGAGGTCCAATGTCTTGAAACTGTTGCATTCAAGCACCGGATGTTGTTCTGCCTTGCAGTACCGGCACTCGTTGAGCATTACGTTGGCTGGAGCTAAACTTTCATTCGCGTGAAGAATACTTCTTGGCTTCGGTTTATGATCCGTTTTACTCGGCGGTGATGAAGCAAGTGAGGTCGTTGAAACGATACAAACGAGACGGGCGATTCGACTCAACCAGTCATTAAAATCCTTGACGGTTGCATATGGTCGGATGCTCACGCAAGTTTGGGCCCAATCTAATCTCCTGCTCATTGGTAGCTTCCCTACGAGCTCATCTAAGAAGGCAGGATTCGCCAGATGTTGGTGCATTCCACTCGCTTCCAGGAATGTGGTTAAGTTCTGCACCTTTGTGGCAAATGGTATGATGAGCTCCAACTTATTCTCCGGAATCGAGGCGGTTTCTCTCACTTTCCTTAACTGACTCTGGACAAGGCACTCGGGACGACCGAAATGGAATTCTAATGTCGACATTACTTGGTCCACATTATCGGGATGTATCAGTAAGGATTCAACGACATCTCTCGCCCCACCTTTGATGCTCCTCTGTAGCCGGAACATGTTCTCCACCTGACTATAACCAAACATTCTCGAAGATTCCAAGAAAGCCATGCAAAACATCGGCCATTCCTCCGGTCTTCCATGAAACTCCGGGAGATCATGTAGTTTGCGATGGCCTTCATACCCAATTGAAGATAACGATGGCTGTTGCGGTATGACTTGTGGCAAGATTGGTTGAGCTCTATAAGGCTGTTGATCGAAGGTCGAGACGTTGTTCAATGGAGGAAGAAACGTGGGCACTAGATTCCTCGAAGAAATATTGGACAGCGACTGACTATAGATCGGCGACGCCGCAGCTGGTGGCCAGGTGTACCGTGAGCTTGAACTAATCGCGATAGGTTGCGAGGTTATCCTTGGTTCCATTGGAAATCCATACAAAGTTGACATTGTGGCAGTTGGGGTTGCGGATGAAGTGACGGTGGCGGCAGCGGTGGAGGAGGTCGTGGTAATGGTGGAACAGGTCGCTGAATGAGACGCACTGGTGCACGGGAACGTCGCATACGTGGTGGCGGAGTTAATGTTGGACGTGTCTATCACAGCTGCAGCTGTAGATACTGACGGAGCTAATACTGATTGTTGTTCCTTGAGCAGTATTTCAAGGCGTTGGCGTTCTTGTTTCTCCTTTGCAGCAGATGTTGTAATTGCTTCTAACTGTGTCCGTAAATTTTGTAGCTCCTGGAGCAACGTAGCTACTTCATCGTGGCGTGACTCCATAATTGTTTGCTCTGTGTCCTCGTATGAACTGGTGTCTGATGATTCTGCCTGTTCCACGTCTTTCGCTGACCGCACAGTACTCCTAGTCACCCTGTGGGGAGCTGGGTTGGGTGATCGTTGAATATTCGGCATTAACGAGTGTAGGTATAGTCGCTTTGTCCGACTTTGTATGAGTTGCGATGAAGGAATCTCGGGGAAATTATTTGCTCACCTTTTACTCCAATACAGGAACAATAACTTCTCCCGATGGCAGCAAATGTATTTAAATAATGTATAAATATTAATATAAAATATAAATGAATAAGAAATATTGATTTCTCCCGATGTGGAAAGTCAGTCAGTTGTATTTAATAATATGGCGGCAGAAAAGTATATTAAATACTGACTTCTCCCGTTGACGGCGAAATGGAAAGGTCAACCAATTGTATTTAATAATATGACGGCGGAAATACAAGGTACTGACTTCTCCCGATGGCGGTGAAATGAAAGTCGACCAATTGAGGATGTCTCCCGTGTAGTTAGAGTATTCACTTCTCCCGATGGCGGCAAAATGGAAAAGTCAACCAATTGTATTTAGTAATATGGCGGCGGAAATACAAAAAATACTGACTTCTCCCGATGGCGGTGAAAGTCGACCAATTGAAGATGTCTCCCGTGTAGTTGGAGTATTCACTTCTCCCGATGGCGGCAAATGGAAAGTCAACCAATTGTATTTAATAATATGGCGGCGGAAATACAAAAAATACTGACTTCTCCCGATGGCGGCGAAATGGAGAAGTCAACCAATTGTATTTAATGATATGGCGGCGAAATACAAAAAATACTGACTTCTCCCGATGGCGGTGAAAGTCGACCAATTGAAGATGTCTCCCGTGTAGTTGGAGTATTCACTTCTCCCGATGGCGGCAAATTGATTTATATGTGCGCTTACCTGGCTGACTGCAGTGATTTGTAGACGACTTTCGAGATTCCTGCGCAAAGGAATTCTTCATATGAATACGATGTACGTCAAGAGGCAAATTCGCTACTCGGTTAGGAGGGACAGTTCGTCGTCCTCAGAAATTATGTTCGCTGGCTGCGGTGTCCTCCTTTGTTCATTGCCTTCTCTTGCCGTACTCGCTGGCAACGAAAAAGAATAAAATTGTCGCCGGCCCGTATCTCGTCGCCTGAATAAAACGCCTCAATCTCGTTCGAATGGTTTATTCTCTAAGGAAGTTTTTTAGAATTAATTACGAATTACAAATGACATTTTTACTTACTTTTCGGCAACTTATGTGGCTGCGTCCGGGCTCGGTGACGGTTGAATTCAGTTTGACGTACCTATTTCGCTCTAAGTTGCAATTTGCCGTGGAAAACGAGTGACAGCACGTTTTGGGACGTGTTCGGAAAGAGTCTCGACACAACCACATAAGCCACCGATTACATTTTTCAATTTTGGATACATATTTTTTAACACAATCATTCATTATCTTTATGTTCGCTGATGCCACCCAGACGAAAATGTCTTTTTAATGAAGAACTACAAAAAGAAAATTAATTCTTAAAAAAAAACAACAGAAGGCGATGTGAAATGCAACAAGTGCATGGCCACATTTTCTATTGCCAACAATGGAAAACTTGACATAGAACAACATCAGGCGCATTAGGTCCTTATTTTATATAATGAGGATACTTATTTAGTTTTTAAGCGTTTATTTTATATCATTTAGTTAAAGAGCCCTACACACGTTCAATGTTACTTGACAAGTATCATTGACGATTTTTTTCATCAAGTAACATTGATGATAAATCGCCTCCACACGTATCAATGAATATTGACAATTTTTGCTTGAATTATGTTAAGTCGTTTCATAGTTACATATAGTTACCCTACACACTACCAAATCATTGTCAATTAACATTGATGAAAACCAAAATCGATTTGGTTTTCGATTTGGTTACTTGACAAGAACATTATAGAGCATACAAACGATCAATGTTACTTGAAAGATGAGTCATTCAAGTAACATTGACAATTAACATTGAAGGTGTGTAGGGCGCTATAATAAACCCTTTCGGAGAGCATGCGAGACGTCAAGTCGTAACCACATTCCCCGGTTTTTAGAAGTCGAACGCACTACCATTTATTTCGAATTATACGGAATTCATTCGACTGTGGGAAAATGCTAAGACACTATACTCTGTCCAAGAAAAATTGTCAGTACAGGGAAGATAGGATGTTTGTCTCTCAGTCTGGTTGCAATGACTTACATAAATCGGTCCCTTTTTAAAGCTCTCACAGGGTTGCCATAGTGTGTATGATAAATCGCCATAACTCAGAGAGCAATACTGTTAGGGTTACCATCTTCCAATTTAGCCAGGTCGCATCAGTAAAATAAATCTTTCTTTTCTTTTCTATAATTTTTTTTTAATTCGCGTAAATATCTTCGTCTCCAAGAAATAATGTCACTTCTTTCCAACAACAAATTCTTTCGCTGACGTTTGACGAATTTAAGTCCGAGATCATTTTGCAATATTGTTTACAAAGTTGATCTGCTTAGTTTTGTTATATTTTCACTTTTTTGTACTTCCAATAATATCTTGTCTAGCGTTGGAAGGTCATTGTCCATAAAAAACTGATGGACTATCCGCCTAATCGCACATTTGTCAAAATCATCCACCTTGCTCTTGATACCGGAATAATTTTTCTTCTTTGGTGGTGAATTGTGGCCTTTGATTGCTTTTTCCCTTAAAAGCCTGTAAACAGTTCGTTCCGTAACAGAAAAAACAGTAGCCGCATTTCCTACGGCTTCCGATTTACTTTTGAAAAGGTCATACAATTTTTCAGTTGCATCAACAATTTGTTGTTTCTTTTCTACACTTAGATCCTTTGAAGACTTTGTAGCCATGTTTCTGTTTATTCATATGCACAGTAAAGTTTACCACTTGCTTAGATGCACTATCCGCTATTGAGATAACAACCATTGTTTCCGCCTTATATACACAAACAGGCAATTAGAAAAAATTATATCCCCACGACGCAATGTCATATAGCTAAACAGATGGTAAAAGGACTGCACTTGTGCAGCTCTACATACATTTTTTAATATAGACATATATACCTAGATTACATATTTGTAAAAAAATTATTACCCGTCAATGCAGAACTTCGCGGAAACAGTAGCAAAAAAAGGATCATAAAATCCTTTCAAGGCATTTGCTTTACTGGAGAGGAGTGACCGGATGTGGTAAAACCCAACGACCGAAAATAAACAGTATAGGTCTACCTGCTTCATCATTTTGATATTTCAGTGTGAAAAATATGCTCTACAAAGTGAAATATGAATTTATACCTAGCAAAACATGCAGAAATATGCCCTAACGAATAAGGCTGAAAATTTGTACTTAGTTATCTATAATAAAATATTTAATCAAATTTTATCCCTTAAAATACCATGCTTTTGCATGAATCCGGTTGAGTTGCCCTAGTAATCATTATTAATTTATTGCAATATCTCTACAACGCACATATGATCACTTGTTGCGTTAATGAAATGGATGCATTAAAACACCTCACGAATAAACATTATTTCTAAAAGACAACATTAAAAAATATGTTTTAACTGAATATTATTGGATCTTTCAGAGATACAAATAATTAAAACCGAATGGCAACACCCCACATAATATGTCGCTCTCAAAAGCTCCAAAAAGCTCCAAAAAGCACCAAAACCGAAAGTTCTTTGACAAAATTCAAAGAAAAACCCTTAATGATATGCTAACATTGCCATATGGTAACACTTCTCTAATGTGCTTCAGTCACTCACACTGCTTATTTTGGTTGATGATAATAGCAAGCGAACACAAGCGATCGTGCTCATTCTGCCCGCGATTGTGTGGCAGAGTGGTTGTGGAGGGATGTATGCGAATTTCAGGAAAATTACAAAAACAAAATCCCTTGGGATGCCAGTGGTTTCGTTTTTATTTCAGTGGCAAATCTTGTGTTTGAGTGCCGTGAGAGTACTACAGGCACCACTGGTAGAAAAAAGAGCTTCCCATAAGGCCTGTACTGACAATTTTTCTTGGACAGAGTATAATCAATATTTTGTGTGTTATGAAAGGCTTTGCATATTTAAGTCTGGCAACGTGATTGTGAGGCTATCGTTTACAGGCACACCAACATGTACGAATGAAACAAGCCACACAGCGGGAAATAGTACAAATAATTTTCAGATCATGATTCATGATCTCGATGAGAAACAGGATCATATGCTGTTGTTGTAATTGCATGTAAATCGATGATCTATATAGATCATCGCTGATAATAAAAAAGGGCTATTGAATGCTATTAAAATAAATAGTTGGCGCAACAGGTCCGGAGGGACCCCAGGCCTAGCTTCTCACAACCGTTCGTTTTGTGTGAGTTTTTCATTTTTGAAACGAATGGAAGGGATCTACAATTTTATGCCGACTCCAAACGGCTAATTGAGAAGCTTTTTCAAGACAGTTATACTCTCGGATGTTTGTCAGACGTTCGCGAGAGGTGACGCATTGAAAAAAACCCTAAGTTGGAATTTGGGTTTTTGCCGGATTCGAACCTCGACCCCTCGCATAGTAGTCCAACACACTAACCACTACTGCTACTGTAAGCTACTGCGCCCACATTGAATGCTATTGGTTAGTTATTATATTATGTTTATATTTTGAAAAAGCGAATAATATAATTTGTTTGGTTAATCTATACCTATTTTATAAACAAAGTTGCATGTTGCATCCGTAAGAACGGCCATCACTAAAGAACAGAAACGGATCGTCCAATTTGATCAATCTTTTCTTTGTCTGCGTCTGTCTCCGCCTGAGGAAGGTTTATACGTCGAGAAAATTGGAAAATTTTAAGAGTAAATTGAAAAATTCATAAAAGTGAAGTGAAGTGAGTGAAATCGTATTTGTCTAAAGTTCTACTTGAATTTATGTGCTGTCGAGATAGGTGGCGCTGTCGAGATAGGTGGCGCTATTGTCGATATCCGAAACTACTCAACTGATTTCAATGAAATTTTTTGGTTGTGTATGGTTGCTTGCAACTTGGAAGATACGGTAGGTTCGGAACCGATAGGTGGCGCTGTTGTCGATCTTCTAAACCACTCAATGAGATTTTGTAGGTGTGTATGGTTGGTTGTATCTTGGAAGATAGAATAGTTTTGGACCCCATAGAAATTATTCAACTGATTTCAATGAAATTTTGTGGATGTACCTATATGGTTGGTTGTAGTTTGAAAGATCGTAAAGTAAAGACTTATATGGGCGCGCTGGCCCTAGGGATCCTTACTTGGTCTTACAGACAGACTCTAGACTACTGAATCGGTTGTATCACGGGTGAAGCCGGGCGGGAACAGCTAGTATATAATAAAGTTCCTCGTGTCATAAATACACGAAGAAAGTTCTATCTCTGAATTTTGTTTAAACATATCTACAATGTTACAGAACACGACTTACAGAACAGTTTACAGTGTTATGAACAACATATTGTCACGAAAACTATGTAAGAACGCATCTAGATCAATTTATTGAGGATACCTATTTGTTTCGTTTAAATTTAATTGTTATTTCGCGTGTCTGTCTCAACTAATTAATAAAACACAAGAACTACAGAACTGCATTCAAGTGCGTATATGTACATAAACATTTATTTTTACAATACCAAGTCATAACAGGCCATTAAAACATTTATTATTGGATTCGTATTATTTCAATTGTATACTTAATACAAAAAAAAAAAATCATTCAATCAGGAAATGAACTTACATGCTTTTGCTTGTAAATGAGTAGTTTATTTTAAGTCTACGTTTAATTTTTACCAGCTAACACTTTTCTTACTACGAACACAGTTACAATTCCAACTGCAAGGGCTCCAACAGCAATACCGATTTCCCTTAAAGAAAATAATTTTTGATTTTATAAATTTAGTGTCTGTTTATTATAACTTTTTTTTTTATAACATTAAAAGAAGATCGAAAGTGTAACTAAAAAGTATGAATGCAAATAAAGAAGAAACTCCATAATACGAGCATTTCAAATAAGTGTGTTGCAAAAAGTTTTAAAATGTTAAGTCAGATTGGTATTGAATGCACTCAATAAAGCGAAATAAAAATTGAGATTCCACTATCACGACAAGGTGCAACATTGTTTTGCATTTTCTGATCTGTGAAGTAGTTGAAAAATAAAATTAAAAAATTAAAATGAATTTTTGTGGTTGGCCCGACGAAACATCCTTGTGCATTACCAAAAGTAAGTGCATACATCAAAATATGAACGAATTTTAATTGTTAACTTACTGAAAATTTATCAAATGTATTAAATGAGTTTTTATATACACAATGGAGTATGTTAACTATAAATAAATTGTTTGGTTTAGCACGTAATTGGGTTAATGTGATTAATAGTTATGAAAATTCTTGGATGAAGAATGAAAGCGTTACTAAAGAATTTAAGGTTATTTTAAGTTTATATACAGCAGTATAGAAAATAAAATCTCATTTGTAACCCTTTATTCAATGGATATCGACGCTTTGTTTATTTAAGTCGAGCGTATGGCTATGATCCTTACTATAATAAAACTGTAAATTTTTGTCCGGCTGTAAACTGTTTGCTATGAATAGATTCAAAAAGTACTGCACGAATTTGATTCCGGTTTTCATAGTTGCATAGGAAATTGTTCAGATTAGATTAGGATATATTTTACCATTATTCGCTGTCCGGAAGCGGAAATCTAAGCTGATATCTAAGAAAAGTTGTAATTCTCGAATGCCTTTTAGCTCCTAGCTTTGGAATGACTCATCCAAATGAAATGGCATTTTTTTTAATACAGAGTCCAATTACTTACAAGGATTTTAAGATATAAATCATCTTTGTACGGTATCCTCGAACAATAAATAATAAACAATAAATTTTATACATTTCAAAAAAGTAAAATGTTCGATTGAAGTTAGATCGTTGGATTTTCCCGGCGTTCAGTGGAGGAAATTTTGTGTGTGTGTGGGGCAAAATCTGTTTCTCTCTCTGTACACTTTCTGTGGTGCGCTTTTTCTTTCTCTTTTTTTATGAACCTTTTGGGCTTTGTGTTGTTTTTGTTTTTTTTTTTTTTGTTCACGTTTTTAAATTGAACTGGAGTATTAATGAATAATGAGTTGAGTAGTAGAGTGAATGAGATGCATGGAGCATGGGATTGAGAGGGATTGGCGATGCCAAGTTGTTGCAACAGGTTCATACACATCAATTGTGTTTATTTTACCTCCCCGTGGTAACCACCGGGTATTGGTCTCGTCCACCCGGACTTGACTTGCTATACTTATAAGCGCGAGTGTTGAACACGAAGAAAATAGCAACACTATAATGCTCTGTCGGAATGACTGCCTGATCGATTCTCAGAGGTCCTACCTGAGCCCCTCAGAAAAAAGACATACAGCGAATGAATCCAAAAGATTGGATCAACGGTGGTGTCAACAGTCAAGACATATTTGGAGCTATGGTCAGTAAGGATTTTTTCAGCACTAGTCAGGGTGCTGAAATAGAGATGGTGGCGGATGAACCCTTTATGGGTCAACGGCAGCACTCATATCCCCGAAGTGGGTTACTGACAACGGAATATCCGACCCGCTGTCCTATGGTTAATTTAGGGCCTGGTCCTCCAAGTTGGGGGTTGTGCGTGGGGATAAACCCAACCACGGAAAAACAACACTGTTGCGAAGCAAGCAAGAGCCTCGGATATGGATGGATTTACTGTTGACGACCCTGCAAAACGAAAAAAGGACAACGACGTTCGGATCTACACGTGGAATGTTCGAACCCTGAATAGACCGCGTGCAGCCGAACAATTAGCGGAGGCTCTAGAATGCTACAAAGAAGATATCACCGCCATCCAGGAAATGCGGTGGGATGGGCCGGCAAAAGAAGGATGAAAAACTGTGACATTTACTACGGTGACTGCTACAGAGAACAAAAGCAGCGTCTATTTGGATGCGGATTTGTTGTAAGCGGTAGACTTAGGCAAGAAGTCTTGAGCTTTCGACACGAAAGTGAGCGCCTTACAACGGTCCGCATAAAGGCTAAATTCGCCAACATCAGCCTAATATGCGCTCACGCCCCCACAGAAGAAAAAGACGATGCTACCAAAAAGTGTTTCTACGAGCTCCTCGACAAAACATATGAACAATGTCCTAAGCATGACGTTAAAATCGTCTTGGGTGATTGTAACCCCAAAATAGGAAAGGAGGACATCTTTGGTAGCACAATCGGAAAACACAGCCTACACGACACCACGTCTGGAAACGGACTTAGGCTGATTGATTTTGCTGCGGGACGTAATGTAACCATAGCCAGTTCACGGTTTCCTCACCTTAATCTACACAAAGGAACATGGCGGTCACCTGATCATCAAACCGTCAACCAAATTGATCACGTTGCGATCGACGCAAGGCACTCCCCCAGTATTCTAGATATCCGAGCTTTCCGAGCGGCCAACATAGACTCGGACCACTACCTTGTTGTAGCCAAGGTACGGATGCGGAGATTTAACGTTGGACGACTACAAACGCAACAAACCGCCAGAACCTTTGCCGATCGCGTATCCTTCAACCTCTCCAGAAGTCCTATGCTGCCAGCATCAAGTGCCGAAGACCAGTGGCGCCGATGCCAAGAAGCCATCAAAAACTCCGCAACTGATGTGCTCGGTTTCACCGGACATTAGGACATTAACCTGCGGAGGGGCAACGCAGTAGAGGAAGACATCGCCTTAGGTGGCGCGCACAAGTGGAAGGGGACCTCAACCAACTTGCAGTACGCAACTGGAGGCAGTAAGCTAAAGATCGCGCTAACTAGAGAGGCGTTTTGGTTGAGGCCCAGGTTCACCCCGGACTGTAGCGCCACCTTAAGTAAATTTGCAAAACACGATTATAAATGTAAAGTTCTCTTTCTAATTGGTGAAACATTTACCTATACTTTTCACTTTGCAAAAGAGTCTGAAAAAGTGCAAAATGCAAAGTCATGAGAACTTTGCATTTTTTGGTGAAACACATTGCACTTGTACTTTGCAGGAATTTTTTTTTTTTTTTGCAAAATTGCAAGTGGAAAGTGATTGGTGAAATAGGGCCCAGATATGTTCGTGCTATTTAAATTAAGTCAACAAGTTACTTATGTCGCAATAAGCAAACATCTAAATTGTTGGCAACCCCGCCCGACTATTCTTGAACAGAAAAGCGCCGCCATTTTGGTAATCAAATTGAATGAGCCGAACAAATTAATAAGCGTGCAAAAATAAGCACGCCCTGAAAAGGGAGAAAAAAACAAACGTAAAAAGATTCCTTATATTCCTTAAACCTATATTTATTTACATTATATTCCTTCCTTTGCAGGAAATTGTAATTCTTAAACACTTATTGAAACTTTGAAAATAAATAAAATTGGAAGATTGAAAAAATAGAATACACTTTTTTTGAGAGCGATTTTTTGCAACATAAAACATGTATTTATGGTCAAGTATTATGTTCAAGCAACAGCCATGCTTGAAGCCATACAAAACATTTTTCTAGAGGTTATCTACAGAGGTCATGAATGAAGTCTATGTACACGTAAGTAAATTTACCCAAAGAAAATTATATCAACAATAAAAATATGGGAATTGTGATTGGAATAATAAACCAACCCCCCGTAACTGGCGAAATACATAAATATTCTATGAATTACCGACTCTTAAGGAAATATGCAACAGGTATACGTATACAGATACTATATAGGTATACAACTTATAAATATAAATGTCTAAAATGAGGCGGTTAACAAGGAAGTTAGAAGCAAAACCAAAAATATTTATTTACCACAGCCGTACAAGAATACCTATTAAAACTGTACATACTTATCAAATAAGATTTCAATAAAATGCCTATGAAAATCTTAAAAAATAAGAGGATTTTCTTACCTGATTGGCAATTTCGTTTTTCTATCCGTTGCAGACAAGTCTCCTACGTAGTACTTTTCCATCATTTTTCTATTAATCGAGACAATATAAGAAGTGCAAGGTGTAATCAATTAATATCAATTTATGTATGCTGCATGAGTTCAAATACACCTCACCTTGCTTCACTGCTGTGACCAACGTCAATAAAATCCTTTGTTGCATCTTTACCAGCTGCATCATCAAGAGTCTCTTCACCTCCGGGATGCTATATATTTTGTATTGAACATTTTTAAACTGTGCAAAACAGCTGTAATAGGATTAGTTAATTAGTTACCTCTGAGCGAAATTTAGTTAAATCGTACACCTTATCCTCAATTACCACCCACAAATCGTCGGGTTTATTATGTTGTTTCACTTGAACAAATGAAATATCTTTAACAGCTGACATTTTATGGTTTTAATTGGAAAAACTTTCTTATTAACTAGGTAAATATAAAAACCACTGCCAAGTAACCTCACTAATAAAATTTAAGTTGAGGAACTAGTCGTTTTGCAATATTATCTTGCCTTTGGTTTCTGCTTTGTGCTTTCTGGATCAGGCTGGAGCTGGACAAGTAAATTCTTCATCAGCCATAGTAAGCTTTTTGACAGTTTAAAAGAGAGCCCACAAGCTGTTTTCCAGAAAAATGCATGAAGTCACGCATGCATGCTCATTTCTATGAAAGTTTAAATGTATTCGTGAATTCACCCGCAAGATGGCGGAAAGTTGGTGAACTCACCACCGAAATTCATAAAATTTTCAAATATCCTGGAAAACTGGTTTGGGCATGTTCACTAGGAAAATTTGAATTTTAACGGTTGGCAGTTAATTTGCTTGCAGTGAATATACGTTTCTTACGGCCATATTATTCACTCACTTTAATCCAGTTTTAGTGAGTTTAACCAAAAAATAAACCCAAGTTCATAATATTAAACCCGAACATAAACCCATTTTTTTAAACTTGACAGCGTTTAATCCGATTGGATTTAAACTGCACTCCGGAGACCAGTTTAGTATTGAGGTTTTGAAATAATAAATAAAACCGCATTTACACTATCACGCACGCGCATTTTTGCACGAGACGGGACAGAGAGATGCGTTTGTCCGCAGTCAATGCTAATAAAGGCGTAGGAATGAGATCACAAATCAGACGCCTAAGGTGTCATGGATGTACTACCCATAATTATAGATACGTAAAGCGGAAGTTCCGGCAACCAACATTTCTGTAATCACATGAAAACATTTCTATTTCCGATTTACAATATGTGAAATGAGAGTGTTAATTAGTTTCAGTAAGTTAAACCAACAATTCATCAATCATTTATACGAAATAAATAATTGTACTTTCAGAACTTCCGGAAGCCATTTTGTTTTATAGGAAAACGAAATTTCGTAAGCCATCGCTATAAAAATATCAACATGCATAGCTTTCCCATAATTCCTACCACGCAAACAAGATGGCCGACCAAAAAACGTATCACGTTTTTTTGCGTGTTAGGTAATGTTGTCCCTTTCAGTCAGACGGCTGTTTAGTATTGGGCATCCCTTTAATTTTCCGTGATAGGAATGTGTGACCGTGTAAATGCACTATAATAAACAATTTCATGCCGAATTATAGCAGCCTTAAAAGATTACTACTTGACTAAAACGTTATCCATTTTGCATTTAAAATTTATATGCAGATTAATTTAATTTGAATTTGCTTGTGCTCAATTTTACAAGAAACTTTTTTAATTACTCTGTTAATAAAAATTGTATTTGAATTGTTATTCGTAACTGTATTGACCATGCTTGATAAAAGGCAGTTTCAAAGTGTGAGGAACGTATTAATTATAATATTCACTGCAAGCAAATTAACTGCTACCTGTCAAAATTCAAATTTTCCTAGTGAATACGCCCAAACCAATTTTCCAGGATATTTGAAAATTTTATGAATTTCGGTAGTGAGTTCACCAACTTTCCGCCATATTGCGGGTGAATTCACGAACGCACTTATCTGTTCTATAACAGAAATAAGCATGTTTGCGTGACTTTATGAATTTGTCTGGAAAACAGCTTGTCAGCCGCCTTTCCACTGGATAGATATCCATCTCTGCCTTCCATTATCTTTGGAAAAATATCCACCACTTTTAATCATTCATCTCTGGTTGCGTCCCTTTTTTGTACCCAACTTTCGTTCCAGTTAAATCAGCTGTTGAAAATAAAAGCTGCTGCTAACAGTGACAGCCCGGTTAGAAAACGAGACGTCGTTTATTTTTTTATTTTTCTGACAATTCTTCGAAGTAAATTAAAATGTTTTACGGGCTTCAATTAACAGCACAAGTCGTTAAAAGAGCCACGCTCTGCAGTAAACACAATTTCCTGGCGTACAAGTGCTTTAGCAGGAATTTTCTGACATCACCTAGCAACAAAAATTTTCTGAAACGAAATACACTTAATCTTACCCAGAAGGTAACAAAAGGCAGGAATGTGCAACATATCAGGAAGTTTGCACAAACCAATGCCGTTGAAGAGGAAGGAAATAAGTTGGTCGGCACTTGGCTGCTGGGATGCAGTGCAATGGTTTTTGGTGCCGTCATTCTCGGAGGCGTAACTCGCCTAACTGAATCCGGCTTATCAATGGTTACCTGGAAACTGCTTGGCGAGCAAAGGCCCCGCACAGAAAAGGAGTGGCACGAGGAGTTCGAAAAATACAAACAGTTTCCTGAATTCATCATGAAGAACTCCAACATGACACTCGAAGAATTCAAATTCATTTACTTTATGGAGTATTCTCATCGTATGTGGGGCAGAGCTATAGGTGCATTTTTCGCGCTTCCTGCCATTTATTTCTGGACTAAGGGATATTTTAAAAAGCCCATGAAAATTCGAGTACTCATATTTGGTGGTCTAATAGGGATACAGGGTCTGATGGGCTGGTACATGGTTAAATCTGGACTAGAGGACCGTTTCCAGGATGTCAACGATGTACCAAGAGTGTCGCAATATCGGCTGGCATCGCATCTATCATTTGCATTTATTTTATACACTCTATTTTTGAACTCGTCACTGACACACTTGCTGCCAGCCGAGCGTCTTGCGGAAATCACTCGTGGAGCAGTAAAGTTTCGCAAATTAGCACACATGACTAAGGGCATGATATTCCTCACTGCATTGTCAGGCGCCTTTGTAGCTGGATTAGACGCTGGTCTAGTTTATAATACATTTCCCAAGATGGCTGATCAGTGGATACCAGACGACATTCTGGCCTTTCAACCAAAATTGGCGAATATTACAGAGAATCCTACAACGGTGCAGTTCGACCACAGACTGCTTGGCATTACTACGTTGTCACTAATTTCTGGACTATGGATTCTATCTCGCAAAAGGAGTTTGCCAAGGCGAGCTTATTGGGCGGCCAACGCAATAGCAGCTATGGGCTGGACGCAAGTTGCTCTGGGAATTACCACTCTTCTTACCTACGTTCCAGTGTCTTTGGCTGCTGCACACCAGTCTGGGTCATTGATCCTGTTGTCAATGGCAATTTGGCTAACACACGAAATGAAATTTGTAAAATATATTCCCAAATAAAAGTAATTTAAAGAAAATTCGACTTGTTAAGTTTTTACTAAAAGGGATGTTTTTTTTTTTGCGGAAATTCTACAATAGATTTTTTCGCTCAGGGTATGTTTTACATAATAATAAACAAATAATCATGCTTGCAACAATCGCATCGATGTGTTAAATTTTTTTAAATGCAGGAAAACACCCGTTAACAGTTTAGTACCACAGGTTTGGAAACAAACCTGGTAAAACTCGGAAGTTGAAGTACCTATACAGACGCAAACGAGGCTATAGCAAATCAAAAGGCTGCACCTGCAATTGGATACAACGAATGTGCATACGGCGATAGATCAAAGCTGTGTTATGACCGTTGGAAAGGCACTACCCATGGTGATAAGTTATCACGTTATCACTGATAAGGATAACCTTTATTTATTACGATTGATCATGCTTATTTTGACATTCGAACGAATAACCAATTCGAACGAATGTCTATCAAAATACAAAGAGTTCATTCGAACGAATAGAGACATTCGTTAGAATTGGTTATTCGTTCGAATGTCAAAATAAGCATGGATCTTTCCGATCTTGCCCGAAGTAGGTCCATACGGTCAAGCCCCAAATCAGGAGCAAAGATGTGGCAGATGCTGTGACATTTCTTTGGAACAAAACAAAATGTTTTTTTTTTTTTTTGCAAATATCGTATTAAGATTTTTGAGGATATTTTTGAATTTTCGCACCGCAATTTGATGTGCATATGGCAGTTTTTCTTTTTGTTATGATGCATTAAAACGAGCGATAACGACGGCCTACCGATTGTGAGAGTTTGGTATGGCCGGTAGTAATCCTCAGAAACAAGGCACCAACGGCTGGAGGCAAGGTCAGAGATGATACAAATAGTTTGGATCAGGTTTAGATAGTAGTATTTAGCCAAGGTATCATGCCATGTATGCATGGTGCGTGATCTCTTGTCTTTGTGGCAGTTAATCGGGTCTATCACAGAATCCGTCGTACTCGGAATTTTGCTACGAACCCCGAAAGAACTGTTACAGAATCCTTCGTAGGGGAATTTTGAAATTCGTAGAAAGTGGTATCACTGAATATTCTACGAATTTCGAAAACAATAAATGTACCCTACAACGGATTCTGTGATAGTTCATTCGGGGTTCGTAACAAAATTCCGAATGCGACGGATTCTGTTATAGAACCGAATGTCGTATATTTTATTTTGGCCAAAAATCTCACGCGCATGATCACAATAGTTGCGAGCTATGTCGGTACATTCATTGCCATGTGTAATCGGCAAGTGCCAATTTCAGTAGTTGTCGGCGAGAATAACACAACTCCTTTTCGTACCAAAAAAAGTCAGTCATAACAGACCAAGATCAAATCCTAGTATTTCCAGACATTCAAACTACATTCAACCGCAGGCTAGGTTGCTTCTTCTTTCTTACTGATTATTAGTGCCACAATCTGCCTTCTACATTAGATACCTATCATGAATCAAACCTAAAATGGAATTCATAGAGAAACACAAATTGTTAATTTAATCGAATCGTAACGTTTATTGGGTTTTATTAACAAAAAACGCAGTTATTACAGAATTGATTCAGAACTTGTAAAAGCATCTTGGGTACAAAATAAAAGTTTAAAAGATGCAATATTTGGAAAATACTACTGTGCAAGTTAAATTTTGAATTTTCTCAGTGGAAACACTTTTTAGAATGCACCTCCGCGAAGACGCAATACCAAGTGGAGGGTGGACTCCTTCTGGATGTTGTAGTCAGACAGGGTGCGTCCATCTTCCAACTGCTTTCCGGCGAAGATCAGACGCTGTTGATCTGGTGGGATACCTTCCTTATCCTGGATCTTGGCCTTAACGTTCTCAATGGTGTCGGATGGTTCGACCTCCAAGGTGATGGTTTTGCCGGTCAAAGTCTTGACGAAGATCTGCATGCCACCACGAAGACGCAGGACCAAATGCAGAGTTGACTCCTTCTGGATGTTGTAATCACTCAACGTGCGCCCATCTTCCAACTGCTTTCCGGCGAAGATTAAACGCTGTTGGTCTGGTGGGATACCTTCCTTATCCTGGATCTTGGCCTTGACATTCTCGATGGTGTCGGATGGTTCGACCTCCAAGGTGATGGTTTTGCCGGTCAAAGTCTTGACGAAGATCTGCATGCCACCACGAAGACGCAGGACCAAATGGAGAGTTGACTCCTTCTGGATGTTGTAATCACTCAAGGTGCGTCCATCTTCCAACTGCTTTCCGGCGAAGATCAAACGCTGTTGGTCTGGTGGGATACCTTCCTTATCCTGGATCTTGGCCTTGACATTCTCGATGGTGTCGGATGGTTCGACCTCCAAGGTGATGGTTTTGCCGGTCAAAGTCTTGACGAAGATCTGCATGCCACCACGAAGACGCAGGACCAAATGCAGAGTTGACTCCTTCTGGATGTTGTAATCACTCAACGTGCGCCCATCTTCCAACTGCTTTCCGGCGAAGATCAAACGCTGTTGGTCTGGTGGGATACCTTCCTTATCCTGGATCTTGGCCTTAACATTCTCAATGGTGTCGGATGGTTCGACCTCCAAGGTGATTGTTTTGCCGGTCAAAGTCTTGACGAAGATCTGCATGCCACCACGAAGACGCAGGACCAAATGGAGAGTTGACTCCTTCTGGATGTTGTAATCACTCAAGGTGCGTCCATCTTCCAACTGCTTTCCGGCGAAGATCAAACGCTGTTGGTCTGGTGGGATACCTTCCTTGTCTTGGATTTTGGCCTTGACATTCTCGATGGTGTCGGATGGTTCGACCTCCAAGGTGATGGTTTTGCCGGTCAAAGTCTTGACGAAGATCTGCATGCCACCACGAAGACGCAGGACCAAATGGAGAGTTGACTCCTTCTGGATGTTGTAATCACTCAAGGTGCGTCCATCTTCCAACTGCTTTCCGGCGAAGATCAAACGCTGTTGGTCTGGTGGGATACCTTCCTTATCCTGGATCTTGGCCTTAACGTTCTCAATGGTGTCGGATGGTTCGACTTCCAAAGTGATGGTTTTGCCGGTCAAAGTCTTGACGAAGATCTGCATGCCACCACGAAGACGCAGGACCAAATGCAGAGTTGACTCCTTCTGGATGTTGTAATCACTCAACGTGCGCCCATCTTCCAACTGCTTTCCGGCGAAGATCAAACGCTGTTGGTCTGGTGGGATACCTTCCTTATCCTGGATCTTGGCCTTAACATTCTCAATGGTGTCGGATGGTTCGACCTCCAAGGTGATTGTTTTGCCGGTCAAAGTCTTGACGAAGATCTGCATGCCACCACGAAGACGCAGGACCAAATGGAGAGTTGACTCCTTCTGGATGTTGTAATCACTCAAGGTGCGTCCATCTTCCAACTGCTTTCCGGCGAAGATCAAACGCTGTTGGTCTGGTGGGATACCTTCCTTGTCTTGGATTTTGGCCTTGACATTCTCGATGGTGTCGGATGGTTCGACCTCCAAAGTTATGGTTTTGCCGGTCAAAGTCTTGACGAAGATCTGCATACCGCCACGCAGACGCAATACTAAATGCAGTGTGGACTCCTTTTGAATGTTATAGTCCGACAATGTACGTCCGTCTTCCAATTGCTTACCGGCGAAGATCAAACGTTGCTGATCTGGAGGAATGCCTTCCTTGTCTTGGATTTTGGCCTTAACGTTTTCAATAGTATCAGAAGGCTCAACCTCCAATGTAATAGTCTTGCCGGTCAAAGTTTTAACAAAAATCTGCATACCGCCACGTAGACGCAATACTAAATGCAGAGTCGATTCCTTTTGGATGTTGTAATCGGACAAAGTGCGTCCGTCCTCCAATTGTTTTCCGGCAAAGATCAAACGTTGCTGATCTGGGGGGATACCCTCCTTATCTTGGATTTTTGCCTTGACATTCTCAATAGTGTCAGAAGGCTCAACTTCTAGGGTGATGGTCTTGCCAGTTAATGTCTTCACGAAAATCTGCATTTTAGGATTTTCTGAAATCAAGAGTTAAATAACAAGATGAGTACAAAGGAGTGGTATGTAGGTTTGTGATTATAAACATCGATAAGTGAGAGACAATGGCCTGTTTGCTGTTAAGGCCCGAAGTTCAACATTCTCAGTTGGTAATGCAAGACTCGCAAAAAGCACTTTCGCTACGGTGGCTTCGTTTAATATGGCAGATTATCTACTGAATAGTAAATTTCACTTGCAGGTGACCTACAAATCAAGTGACCCACATAAATTGAGAATGTATTGCGATTTGCCCAACCTTCGAAACACTTTATTTGACTAATTAAAGGCTACATGAACCTCATGGAGTATGTAATGTACTCAGATTTCGGAAGCTACAGAAAAAAATTGTTGTTTTAACGAAGGAAAGTGCTCTCTTTGATTTGAATTTGCCGGGATATGGTTCGCAAAAGGTTGTTATTGCAACTTGTAGTGCAAGATTCTGATAGATAAAAAAAAAAAAAAAAAAACAGAATCGTAGTAAAATCGAATGTTAGGTATAGGTAGACCGTGATAAAAAAATATTTAATTTTAGTTTGCATATTATATCCGAATAAATGCATGTAAGTACATAATCGTTGAAATGGCTGATGCAATGACCTCAGTTTTCTTTGTTTGAAGTGCCTTGGGAAGCCATTTTGTGAAAATTGCAACCACAAAAAAAATTGTAAAATTTACTAAAATTTGCGAATTCAATTATTTTCTCTAAACAAATTTGTTATACTCATTATTTACTACACTTTTTTGTTCAAAATAGTACCTTATCAAAATTATAATACAAGTTCAGAAAGAATTATATATGTATATACATATATACATTTATATACTTATGTTATCTTTATGTATTAAGTGACTAATGGAAAGTCGAGAAAATTCTATTCATGCCTAGCGTGATAAAATAAACGAAAATCGTTTCGAGCCGCAATAATGAAATCCCAGTGAGGTATTTTATTTTCAATTAACAAAAGAACTTCCACTAGAAGAAATAAAATCGATAATTGCTGCCATTTTGTTTTTCCAAGATTCAATTTCACAACTTCTATATAAAATGAATTTATAAACCATTCCCACACTAAAATACAGCGCACAAAATAATATATTTTTTAACATACCTTGATGCTTTCAGCAATAACAAATTAATTTATATATTTTCACTTTTTTCAACGCTTGCTTTTATAAATTGAAAATTTTCTTTTCCACTGAGTAGGTATATACTATTATATTTCTCACTTATCTCTCACGATTTCCACCAGTCTCTACAACTTTCTGAACAATTATGATCAGAGGCAGAGTGCCGCGGTGGTATTTATAAGATGCACGCATACACAGCAGAAAATTTCCAAAATGAATTGTTCTCCTTGGAAAAGTTGTACGTATATGTCGCACACAAAGAATTTAGTATATAAGAGCTCTATTTATCTCTTTCATTTTTGTATGCATCGATTTTTTACTATTCGATTTATTGCTCCGAGACCTAAAATATAACGAAAATGAGTGTTTCCTTTATAAATAATTAAATTTAAAAGCTAAATGCATATAAGTATGTTGAAATATACAGAATTAAAGTCGCATACACTTGGTAATCAGTTGTTGCGTATTAAAATGAAAATTGTGAAATATAGCATGTTGTCTCATTCATACTTTTTGTGGGAAGTCATGGTGTTCGCAGACTGGTTGATTCAAACCATGGAGAAGGGAAATACTTTTCGACTTTAGCTAGAAAGTAGTTAATTTGCAGGGTTTTCACTTTTTAAATACCTACTAAAATGCAATAAACACACAGAATAATAATAATTTAATTTAGAATGTTTAAGGTAATATTGGACTGCATTCCGAGTGGTCATAAGATGCATGTTTTTTTTCTATCATCTGGCTGTTTGTTTCGCATCGTACTATTGTATATTGTGATGACCACGGATCACGTATGAATAACAAACGAAAAATAGGAAATAAAAGTTTTTGGTAGACGTTAAGGAGAGTATAATAAGCCGCGTTCCACTGCTAGATGACTAGCGGCATGTCAAACTCCATATAAAGAAAATAGACATTTCACCAAAAGTGCTAGACGTCTAGCACTTTTTGTGAAATATCCCTTTCAGGGAAATTTCTCAATCTAGTTCAATCGTTCAAACGTTTACAAAATAAAAGTAAATACGAAGCCAAGCAAATGTAATAATGATAAAATTTTTATTAATGTAAATAAAATAGCAATTCAGATATTATTTTTATAATATTTGTATTATTTCTTTAATTGTAGTGGGGACTTTGCCGCTGCCGCTATTGTTCTAGAGCGAGCGTTCCTTCATCTGGGATATTTTCTGCTAGACGTCTAGCGGCCAGTGGAACCCGGCCATAGACTATTGTGACAGCGAAAAAAAATCGAATCGTAATCAAACGAAATACAATTGTACAGAATAGGCGGCAGACATGCTTTTATGGGTCTGTTTCTGTTTCAGTTTTGTGTAGCTGAGCGAGCAACGTAAACAGATCCAGATCATTTATTTGTCCCAATGTACTCGACCGGACATTTGTTATGCAGTAAACTTTCTCAGCCGTTTCAACTCAAATCCTGGACCACGCCATTGGCTTACTGTAAAGCATTTATTACGTTATTTACGTGGAACATCGTCGCTCAAGCTGCAATATACGAAAAAATATAGTCATCACATAGTTTGATACACTGATGCTGATTGGGCAGTAAATGTTGACGATCGCAAATCAACAACCGGATTTGTATTTATTGCTCAAGGAGGAGCCATATCTTGGGACTCAAAACAACAACAAACAGTTGCACTATCATCGTGTGAATTAGAATACATGGCTCTATCAGCAACCGTACAAGAAGCACTCTGGTGGAATGGACTCCAGACTCAACTTGGACAAAAGCATCAGCCGCTTCAAATACTTTGTGACAATCAAAGTGCTTTCGCAGTTGCAACCAATGGTGGATTTCACCCCAGGACGAAGCACATTGATATTCGTCACCACTTCATCCAAGACACACTCAGCCAAGGTCAGATAGAATTGAACTACGTTGGAACTGAACGACAAATAGCCGATGCTCTCACAAAGCCATAGGAGAAAACAAAACAAGGATTATTCCGAGAAGCAATGGGAATCCGGCAATCCTCAGGTTAAGGAGGAGTGTTGGTGTACCCTATTTGTAACGTATAACCTGACATGTAAACTCACCCTACATAATTTGACAGACAATAAACTATAACCCTTCTTCTTCTTCTACCTTTCTTACAATAAAGACGTGTTTCACTTACAGTACATATTCTATTTGTTGTTGACCGCAAGGGATAAATTTCATAATCGGAAGGGATATTTTTACAGTTTCACAATGTAAACTAACCATTACCATAGACATAATGGAAAACTGGAACGCGCAGTGAATCATACTTGTTCATTTTTTTTTTGATTGGGTGGGACTATCCCTATTTACCATTTATTCATTAGGAACTTGTGTCTTGTGTTCAGTGTGCGTGACATCTGTTTCTCCATATATATAATATATATATATATATGTGTGTAGGAATGTATATGAATGTTTATATATTATATATTACTTTTATTTTTTGTTCTACATATATATCAGCTGTTATGATGCGGCAAAATGGCCATTTTTAATCTATAAACATAACATCTTATATACAATCAAAAATTAATAATCTGTATTCTGTAATAATAATAATAAAAATACCTAATAGATGGAAAACAGCATACCTAAGTTCTATCGGGGTAGGGACTTCTGTTATATGTAGGTATTGTCAACAGTGATAGTACCTATACATAAAATGCAAAGAAATCCCTACAGTACACAAAGAAAATACCTACTTTTTCCCTACACCGTCGAATAATTTTCAATACCTACAATCTCTCAACATAGCTACTTTATCCATACATACCTACACGAATAAAATCGGATCAAACTTCTCATACGCAATCTCAACCACAAATGATTTTTTCCTATTTGTTGACTCTTCAAATGATGTCTTCTCATTTCATTGCCTAGCGAATATCGACGAATGTAAGAGCAAAATACGATAGGTAAACAAAAATAATAAATATAGGTATTTTGACTTCCGAAAAAATCCCTACGTTATACAAATCTGTCCTTTTTTCCCTACGGCGTCATTTTAAGATGGAAAATCCCTTGGGATTTTTCCCTACATGTTAAATCCCTGATTGTGAATTTGGAATGAATTTAGGTAAATGGTATACATAGCTAGGTACATCCATACAAAAAATAAATGTAGATGAAACATGTACCAGACATGTAGGTACTTTTACCACGTTTTTCTGCATCAATTCAAAAATATGGCTTGTACTGGACTTGGATATTTCATACTTGTATGCTTTTCAAATTAAGGTTCAATTACCCACTCAGAATCCTTTGTAAATCAAAACAATTATAAACTCTCAAAACCAGCGGCTGTGATAGCGGCCGTTGACCAGACACAGTTGATGTTCCTGCACAATGGAAACACCGATTGTATTTGTCCTTTATTCATAAGCATTATACCTATATAATTATAGCAAAATGTGATTCATTGAACTGGGACTGTGTACCTACCTACAGGAAAAACAATTTGAAAAAAAAGTTCGTAGGTAGGTATCTAAAGTCTGTGCGATAGTAATTTGTCAAAGATAAAGGTTGCATACCTACTTAAAACTGCTTGGAACATCTACTTAATTACTATATTTCACATGAAAGAGGAAACGCTTTGCCTCGAAATTGTTTTTTTGGCAGAATATTATGAAATGTCCATGACCTCATAGGGGAAATGTAGGTATATGCAGACAACAATGACAATCCTTTGTGCTTTTGTTTGCAGAACACACTTTTTTCGATATTCGTACAACAACTAGGAACAAATAATTTTATACATATTTCAATGCAATCTTAAAGATGCAGGCACGCGTAGCTTATTTGTGACGTTCTTCCTTGGTCTAATTTTAAAGTTTATTTACACTACGTTGTAGGTATGTGTACACAACACATAGATTATACTTTTAAATTTTATGATTGGCCGAGAGTATATACCTACGTAAGTAGGTATCTACGTATTTGAACTGCGTCAAAATATAATTTTATATTATTATCTGTGTTGTTTGAAATAAGTCGAAAAACAAAAAAACCGCATTCAAGGAAAAGTTAAATACCTACCTACTATCTATTTACTTTAGATTCGGTTAATAGAGGCAGATAAGGTCACTACTATTACGAGTCGGATCATTCTCGAATGACTTTAAAGTCAACTGCTTGCATTTTTGTTGCATGAAGTGAGCAACTAAAATTCGGAGTGTTAAGCATCACATAATTAACAACTCAACCACAGCTAACTTACGCGGAACAACATTCAGTCCAAACACCTATGTATATACGAATCGGACGAAATGTCTAGAAATTTACACAAACATATCTACCAGATAGACCTCCACGTTACTTCTGCAAAACCAAACCAAATTTTTGGCAAATACCCCGTTTATAATCAGATGTAGGTACCTATATGTAATTATGCTGAACCTGAGTCTCCTCTTCAGTTGCGGGTTTAGGTATCCGAAGACTTGTCGAGCCGATGTTTGGCTTTCCATTTGCGGCTAAAGTCTCAGTCATTTTCAAGGACGGATTCTCTTCCACAGGGGAGGACTTGACTAAACCATCTTATCCTGCGCCTAGTGGACTGATTCCGTAACACGTCTTGGAGTCTGAATTGGCGATATGCGTTCAACGTTTTCAAAACACCGAGTCATGGACCGCTCGGTTTGGAGATGTTGCTTCTCGACATTAAGTTTATCTAGCTACTCTCATGAGTCACGAGTCATTCATGACCATAAGTAATAAAAATCCGATTACCGACCTACAAAGGTCTAGAAATATCCGTCTTTCTCAAAATTGACATTTAGAACTCATCATTGCTCCTTCCAACCCTCGTGTTATTCGTATAACTTTCTAGTATAGAAATCTTCAGAGGAGTGACGAATAAACAAAGACTAGCATCAATGATTTTCAACCTCCGAAACAAAGTGGAACCCTAAGAAGAAGAAGAATGAAAAGTTCTACGATCGATTGCTTTTCAAAGCACCTTTTCCAACTCTCATTTTAGTACATTAATTTTTTATGGAAACATTTTAGCCAGGACACTAATTAGTATTCGATTAGGCACTCTCAGAACACTTTTTTTTTTGTTCTAGGCCACTTTTTATGTTCGTTTAGTACAAAAAAACAATCTTTTTCAGATTTCAGAGCACTTTTGCGAATCTGGAATTTTTCTCAGATTTGCCAATTCAAGTGCTTTTGAGTTTGACAACTGGCAGAGTTTGTCTACGTTTTCGGGAAGTTTTTGTAAGAAAGTTTTTGTACTGCAAACAAAAAATCGGGAGTCAAATAGGCACATGAAATATGAAATCTTAAAGCGAATTTAAAGAAGCCCAATCGAATACCACATAATAAATTTAATTATTAGTATCGCCCAGAAAGGCTCTCTTGGAATCACCTAACCTCAAATACAATTATGATGAAAACAACAATTTAATTGAATCGTTAACCTTTATTGTATAGGTAGTTAATTAGGTTATAAACAAAAAAACGCGGTTATTATGAAATTGAATCAGAACTTCTTGTATCTAAAAGCATCTGCGTACAAAATAAAAGTTAAGCAGCCATATTCGGAAATACTAGTGTGGTTGATCAATTTTGAAAATTTTCAGTAAAAGTACATAATTTAGAATGCTCCTCCGCGAAGACGTAATACCAAATGGAGTGTAGACTCTTTCTGGATGTTGTAGTCAGACAAAGTACGGCCATCTTCCAACTGTTTTCCGGCAAAGATCAAACGCTGTTGATCTGGAGGGATACCTTCCTTATCTTGGATCTTTGCCTTAACGTTCTCAATGGTGTCAGAAGGTTCCACCTCCAAGGTGATGGTCTTGCCAGTCAATGTCTTAACGAAAATCTGCATACCACCACGGAGACGTAGAACCAAATGAAGAGTAGACTCCTTCTGGATGTTGTAGTCAGACAAAGTACGGCCATCTTCCAACTGTTTTCCGGCAAAGATCAAACGCTGTTGATCTGGAGGGATACCTTCCTTATCTTGGATCTTTGCCTTAACGTTCTCAATGGTGTCAGAAGGTTCCACCTCCAAGGTGATGGTCTTGCCAGTCAATGTCTTAACGAAAATCTGCATACCACCACGGAGACGTAGAACCAAATGAAGAGTAGACTCCTTCTGGATGTTGTAGTCAGACAAAGTACGGCCATCTTCCAACTGTTTTCCGGCAAAGATCAAACGCTGTTGATCTGGAGGGATACCTTCCTTATCTTGGATCTTTTCCTTAACGTTCTCAATGGTGTCTGAAGGTTCCACCTCCAAGGTGATGGTCTTGCCAGTCAATGTCTTAACGAAAATCTGCATACCACCACGGAGACGTAGAACCAAATGAAGAGTAGACTCCTTCTGGATGTTGTAGTCAGACAAAGTACGGCCATCTTCCAACTGTTTTCCGGCAAAGATCAAACGCTGTTGATCTGGAGGGATACCTTCCTTATCTTGGATCTTTGCTTTTACGTTCTCAATGGTGTCAGAAGGTTCAACTTCTAGGGTGATGGTCTTGCCAGTCAATGTCTTCACGAAAATCTGCATACCACCACGGAGACGTAGAACCAAATGAAGAGTAGACTCCTTCTGGATGTTGTAGTCAGACAAAGTACGGCCATCTTCCAACTGTTTTCCGGCAAAGATCAAACGCTGTTGATCTGGAGGGATACCTTCCTTATCTTGGATCTTTGCCTTAACGTTCTCAATGGTGTCTGAAGGTTCCACCTCCAAGGTGATGGTCTTGCCAGTCAATGTCTTAACGAAAATCTGCATACCACCACGGAGACGTAGAACCAAATGAAGAGTAGACTCCTTCTGGATGTTGTAGTCAGACAAAGTACGGCCATCTTCCAACTGTTTTCCGGCAAAGATCAAACGCTGTTGATCTGGAGGGATACCTTCCTTATCTTGGATCTTTGCCTTAACGTTCTCAATGGTGTCTGAAGGTTCCACCTCCAAGGTGATGGTCTTGCCAGTCAATGTCTTAACGAAAATCTGCATACCACCACGGAGACGTAGAACCAAATGAAGAGTAGACTCCTTCTGGATGTTGTAGTCAGACAAAGTACGGCCATCTTCCAACTGCTTTCCGGCAAAGATCAAACGCTGTTGATCTGGAGGGATACCTTCCTTATCTTGAATTTTGGCTTTAACGTTCTCAATTGTGTCGGAAGGTTCCACCTCCAAGGTAATGGTCTTGCCAGTCAATGTCTTGACGAAAATCTGCATACCACCACGGAGACGCAGAACCAAATGAAGAGTAGACTCCTTCTGGATGTTGTAGTCAGACAAAGTACGGCCATCTTCCAACTGCTTTCCAGCAAAGATCAAACGCTGTTGATCTGGAGGGATACCTTCCTTATCTTGAATTTTGGCTTTAACGTTCTCAATTGTGTCGGAAGGTTCCACCTCCAAGGTAATGGTCTTGCCAGTCAATGTCTTAACGAAAATCTGCATACCACCACGGAGACGCAGAACCAAATGAAGAGTAGACTCCTTCTGGATGTTGTAGTCAGACAAAGTACGGCCATCTTCCAACTGTTTTCCGGCAAAGATCAAACGCTGTTGATCTGGAGGGATACCTTCCTTATCTTGAATTTTGGCTTTAACGTTCTCAATTGTGTCGGAAGGTTCCACCTCCAAGGTGATGGTCTTGCCAGTCAATGTCTTGACGAAAATCTGCATACCACCACGGAGACGTAGAACCAAATGAAGAGTAGACTCCTTCTGGATGTTGTAGTCAGACAAAGTACGGCCATCTTCCAACTGTTTTCCGGCAAAGATCAAACGCTGTTGATCTGGAGGGATACCTTCCTTATCTTGGATCTTTGCTTTTACGTTCTCAATGGTGTCAGAAGGTTCAACTTCTAGGGTGATGGTCTTGCCAGTCAATGTCTTAACGAAAATCTGCATACCACCACGGAGACGTAGAACCAAATGAAGAGTAGACTCCTTCTGGATGTTGTAGTCAGACAAAGTACGGCCATCTTCCAACTGTTTTCCGGCAAAGATCAAACGCTGTTGATCTGGAGGGATACCTTCCTTATCTTGGATCTTTGCCTTAACGTTCTCAATGGTGTCTGAAGGTTCCACCTCCAAGGTGATGGTCTTGCCAGTCAATGTCTTCACAAAAATCTGCATTTTAGGATTTTCTAAAAATAAAATAAAAGTGGGAGATTAGTAGGTACATATTGCATACAGGATCTGTTGTGAGTTTAGGCGCTATGCATACACAGCTTGTGTAACTACGATTAATTGTTCCTAGTGACTAATGATGTCTAGAAAATTCTAGAATTAGAGTATTGAGCTCAGACTATAGAAGCTCAGTCAAAGGAAACGAACGTGTAAGCAATTGCATTTGTTTGCACTTGTGGGCCATTTTATTTCTTGTTAATGAAGTTGTTTATATTATGAAAAATAATAAATAATTCCGAGTGCGATAAACCACACACCGAAAATTAATAATTTGTATGCTCTTTGGATTTTGGACCTTTGCAATTTTAATTTCACAATTTGTAAGCAAAATGAGTAGTTCTTCTCCTCAGTCGACTAATTTCACCAATAAGAACAATAAATAATGTAGAAATAAAAACTTACCGATTTTTGCAATATAAAACTAATTTTTAATTTTGTTTTTCGAGTAACTGTTTTTTCAACGCTTTCTATTTCTATTATATTAAAAATATATTCTTTTCCACTTGAGCTTTTGAGGAGTGTATAAATTAAAGATAATGGAAGGCAGAGATGGATATATTTCCAGTGGAAAGGCGTCTGTCAAGTTGTTTTCCAGAAAAATTCATGAAGTCACGCATTAATGCTCATTTCTATGATAGTATAAGTACATTCGTTAATTCACCCGGAAGATGGCGGAAAGTTGGTGAACTCACCACCGAAATTCATAAAATTTTCAAATACCTATCCTGGAAAACTGGTTTGGGCATATTCACTAGGAAAATTTGAATTTTGACGGTGACAGTGAATATTCGTTTCTCACTTTAACACTGCCTTTTATCAAGCATGGTCAATACAGTTACGAATAACAATTATACAATTATAGAAAACAAATATAGAGTAATTAAAAAAGTTTCTCGTAATATTGAGCACAAGAAAATTCAAATTCAATTAATTTGCATATAAATTTTAAATAAATGTAAAATGGATAACGTTTTAGTCAAGTAGTAGTAATCTTTCAAGGCTGCTATAATTCGACATGAAACTTTCCACATGGAAATTTCACTTGGCAGTACGCAGTTCGAGTGAAAAATAGCTCTTCAAGAACTGAGAACTGAACTAGGTGGCGATGCTCTCCACAGCTATTTCACTTGGTTTTTTTTTGTCCGTCGCATTAAACTTTTGAAAATTTACATCAATTTCAACTTTTTGTTCGCACAATATTGTACAAAAAGGTTTTGTATATCAGCTATGTCAAAATGAATACCTACGTAGTCCTTAAGAAATTGCAGAAAATCAGTGGTTAATTAAAAAACATAACCAAGATTCAGCAAACCGGGCCTTAATATATTCAAAAATAACTCACCACACTGAATTTTGATTGGTGGCCGGACAGTCGATTTTTTTTTTGTACCTAGCTCATAGCTCACACGCATTCACATAAAGGGATTGAAATTACAAAAACAACAATAGGCTTGTTTTTTTTAACTTCGATCTCAGCAAAGCAAAGTAAAAAAGGATTTTCAGCACGCATACAACAACTACCTACTGTGCTTCCTCGAAGTGTCAAGTAGAGCGTAGTTGTTGTAAGCGTGCCGAAAATCCTACTTTACTTTGCTTTGCTGAGTTCGAAGCTCAAAAAACACGCCTAATGTAAACAAATGGGTTTTGAGGAGATAGACGTACGAAAGATATCCAATGAACACCAATGTTTATGACACATGGCTGGCGGTTACGAACTGTTTACCTTTGGAAGGGTTGCTTTTTTAATGTGGTATTCGATTGGGAGCTCTCAGATCACTTTTTTTTTCAATTTTTATGTTCGTTTGGTACAAAAACAAGCAATCTTTTTCAGATTTCAGAGCACTTTTGCGAATCTAGATATTTTCTCAGACTTACCAATACAAGTGCGTTTGAGTTTGACAACTGGTGGAGGGCGTTTAGGTTTTCGTGAATTTGTTCTACAGCAAGGAAAGACATTGCATCGGATGAATCTATTTTTGTAAATTGTTTATGGATAAAAATTTAAAAATCAATCGGGACGCAAATTTCGAATGTTTTAATTTAAAATTTAGCCAGTGAATGGAAAACGCTTTGAAAAGTGTTGAAGGCTACACATATTCGAATCGCACGAATGTCAACACAAAAAAGGGCAAGTGATGTTTTTATGTACACAAAATCTGAAATCTGAGAGCGAATCAGAAGAAGCCCAATCGAATACCACAAAGGAAACTTTTGTAAATAAGAATGCATCAGTATTCGAATGTTCTACTACAATGAGGTTCAGTAATCACATCAATATAATTCAGGGATCTTTCAAAAGGAGTCTATGCACTCTTGCCCCCGTATTAATAAACACTGTGTTAAAGTTATCAATTTGTTACTCAGCAGTTATATCCAATTTTTGTATGCTATCTGACGTTTGCTAGCTAACTAACTTGTGTAAAATTTTTATTAATAAGGGGGTTGATTGTTAAAATGTTATACACTGGTCTTATGTTACAAATCAGATATTATTGCTAAAATTAAATACTATTACTAGTACAGCCTCTCTCGTCGGCCAAAAAATTGTGAAAATAATCTTACTTCATCCTTTGCATCCATTATTTTGGCGTGTTGTGATCTTCTATTATTCTATATTTATGTGTCAGTTGAATACGTCAAGGAAACCGATGTGAAAGATGTTATTAGTTCACTCCAACTTGCGTTTATATTCTTTCATTTTATTAGCTTATTAGCTTCTTCCCCGTACATTTTTTCGCTGATCTGTCAAACTTGTATGTCTAGTAGGGTTCGAATTACAGCCGCTAGGGTACACCCTCTATTTCTCAATTCTTTTCTTCAATCGAAAACTCCATTAAGTGCTAGGTATTTCACCAACACGCTCAAGATTCCAATTGACAGTTTTCAATTAATTGTAACAGCTACTATCTTCACATCGCAATCAGATCGCATTTGCTTTCTGCATTTTTCAATTTTTCATGTCTTTCTAATTTGTAATTTATTTATTTTTAATAATTTTGTTGAAATAGACATCTATTAAAATAATAAATAATGTCTTCAAAACGTAAAGCTGATGATGATTTTGAAATCGTTTCAAATAAAAAGCACACCCTTGATTCGGATGAAGAAGATAGCGACAGAGATGCTGAGTGCGTACCTACTGCTACTACACATTCTTCAACTACTACCTATAAACAAAATGAATATATCCAACGTAATTTTTTACATTTTTACAGAGATGTAATGAACGAAAGTGATATTGAAGGAGAAGAGGATGGCGTTGCTGGAGTAGAAGATGAAGTTAAAATTACCCCTTTCAATATGAAAGAAGAATTGGAAGAAGGCTACTTTGACAAATCTGGTCATTATCACTGGAAGAAGGATAATCAAATCCAAGACAACTGGCTAGACAACATTGATTGGTTGAAAGTAAGAAATGAAATCGTACTGATCAGAGATGACTAATAGTTACTTTTAGATAAAATCCAAGAAAGACGGATCAAGCTCATCTGCTCCTACTGATACAAAGTTGGAGGTTTTCAATAGCAAAGAGGCATATGCAAAAATCATTGAAATGATGGAACCCAACGAAACAATTAAGAAGACACTTCAACGTTTGGGCAAGAAAACAATGAAATTGTCTTCAGTAGAGCGGTTGAGACGGAAAAAGAATGGAATTGTAGACGAAGCATCAGAAAATATCGGCAAACTCACTGAGCTCGCCAATGAGATACTCACCAATACTGGTAACATGGATGTTTACGATGAAACGTATGAGAAAATTAAACGTAAAATTGGATCGGGTGCAAGTACAAGTAAGGCAGTAAGCAATGAGCCCCTTGATATGTATGCCGATGACTTCGAAGTTAAGGAGAAGACATTGAAAGCCGACGAAGATCTAGAGCCAGAAACTGAAGAGACCACTTGGGAGTATAAATGGAAAGAGGGTGATGTTGAGGTTCATGGACCTTTCTCTACGCAACAAATGCAAATTTGGGCAGATGAAAATTACTTTAAGAAGCCCGTGTTAGTTAGAAAATTCGGAAGCGGTGAAGCGTTCTATTCCAGCAGCAGAATTGATTTCGAATTGTATTTATAATTGTTGAGAAAAATGCTGTTTTAAATATATTTGTACATAATGTGGCAAAAGGCAAAAGACTTAATATACTAAATGTTTTTTTTTATAGGTAGCTAGGTATTTCACCAAGTGTCTGCTTCACCATTAGTAATAATTGCAGTTCGTTGCATATTTACTGTTCACAAACTGTTTACCATTAGCCGTAGATGCTAAAGGGTGTCCGCCAAAGAATTTTCGACTTTGAATTTGAATAAACGGCGAGCGGGGTATCGGCGGAGGGGGGAGGCGTATTCATTACACTTACGCGTCGTGCGGATTTTAGTAGCCATGGATCGTTGGTCGGCGGAGCATCGTGCGTTTGCTGTAGAGGCATATTTTAAAAATAACGATTCTCCCGTGGCTATTCGCAAGACATTTCAATATTCGGCGTATACGGGATTGTCCTAGTACGCAACTTATTGGCAAGTGGGTGCGAAGTTTTCGTGAACAAGGACCTGTAGTGGGACACGGGCCAGGTGTATCGCGAACTGTGAGAACTGACGAAACAATTGAAGCAGTTCGTCGTGATGTTATTGCAAATCCACGTCTTTCACTAAGAAAAAAAATTCCCAAACCTATTCGTCTATGTTGGAAAACTTTTTGGAACCTGAGTTGGAGAACAATGAATGGGTAAACGGATCGACATGGTTTCAACAGGATGGAGGCATCAATGAACATTGTAAGGCGCATTTTCCCCGAAAAAGTCATAAGTCGTTATGGTGATATCCCATGGCCCCCCAGATCGCCAGACTTAACACCTGCGGACTTTTTTTTTATGGGGATTTCTTAAATCTAAAGTCTACGTTAACAAACCGCGAAATTTATTGCAACTGAAAAGATATTCGCAACGAAATCAGAGGAATTTCGCAAGAAACTTGCAAAAAAGTTTTCACAAAAAATATGGTGTTTCGTTTAAATGAGTGTGTTCGTCTCCGTGGTAAACATTTAACTTCAATTATTTTCAAAACATAAATCCGCATTTGTATGTTTTATTTTAAAATAAAAACGATTATATAAAAACCTGTGAATCTTTTATTATTTAATTTTAAATTCGAAAATTGTTTCGCGAACACCCTTTATATCCGGCGGTTTGTAAAAAATGCAAGACAGTTTTGTATCGGATCGAGTCGCTGCCTGCATCAAGCGCCACTGAAAATCCATTTTTACTCGCCCACTTTGTTGTTTTTTCCCAACCACATTACATTTATAAAAGCAGTCGCCAAGACTAACTCCTATCTCACAGTTGTACGCAAACACAGCACAGTACAGAAAACATTATTAAAAATTCAGTATGAGCTAACACTTTTTACCAGTTACTCGCACTTCTATCCGCTTTTTGAGCGATAATTAATTACTTACACAATTCCGCAAAGTGTGGATTTATAAGTAAGAGTAACTCACAGGTGCAGCTGTAAATCTGTATCTACTAACTATTCACCTGCAACCTCAATTTCTCTTGGAATTGCCCGTATGCTCTCTCTCTTTCTTTCTCTCTCTTATCAACATCATTAGATCAATCATCCTGTCAAAAATAGACTACGGCTTACAAGTATACGGTAAATGCACAAAATCATCAATGGAGCTTATAAAACCACAATACCATGCAGCAATCTGTAAGGCGGAACATTCAAACGCTTTCGTGCGCACGAATGGTTTTCCCTATGATACACAAGCAAATTTCTTCGTACACACGAAAATGTTTGAACGTTTCGCCTTACAGAATCTGAGCCCAGGCTTGTCCTAAATGCCTTCAGGACAACGCTAATCAAAAATATGCTCACCGAGTCTGGTCTCCCCTCGCTGGAACATAGATTTGAGTATCTTACATCTGTGCTGTTAACTAAGCTTTCCTCATCGCCTAAGACACCAGTAACAACAGTGGCTAAACAAATTCTATCTCGCAAACGGGCATGAATTACCCCTTTCATTACAAACAAAAAAGGAACCAAAAAATCCACGGTGGCTACTTCCATGCGACGCCATTATCACAGATCTATGTTCTTTACTAAAGAATTCCACAACTAACAATAACTACAAGGCAATGTTCGCAGAAATCAGTTCCAGCTACAAGCAGAGAAAATGGAATCCTATATTTACCGACAGCTACCTCTAAATATCATTACAGTACTACATTCGCGGTAGTCAACAAACAGGGTAAAATTCTTAAAAAAGGACTCCTCCCACAATTTTTAATACTAACAAATATACAAAAAGAAGGAAAGTCTTATATGCACAGGCAGTCTTTCGACCATCAATGCTGTTAAAAACATAACCAATAATCCACAACTATCCAAGACATAAGAGAACAGCTCGTCAAATACAAAAAAATTATAAAACTTGTGAGGCTTCCCGGCCATGTTGGAATTGCTGAAAACGAATCGGCTGATAGTGCTACTAAATCAGCACATAAAGAACCGTTGAACTTGTTTAACGTGCACAGTAAAAAATATATTCGCAAAATAATACAAATACACTGGTTTAATAACTTGCTGGACTCCTGGCGCCAGTACTCCCATTACTATCCCGCTATCTACCCCGCTAATATGCCAAGACATATAACGAAATGTTTCATGCGCCTTAGAATGGGGCACACCAACATAACACACAGTTACTTACTATCAAAAGCTGGTCCACCAATGTGCCACATATTTAATATAGAAGCTCTCACCATCCCGCACATAACCCAAAACTACAACGTCACAAAATCTTTAATAAGACCTATCACAAACAACAAAACATTTACCGATACACTTCAGCACCCTACAAAAAACCATATTAAACTTTTGAACAAGATATTCGGGTCTATCACAGAATCCATCGTATTCGGAATTTTGCTACGAACCCCGAAAGAACTGTTACAGAATCCGTCGTAGGGGAATTTTGAAATTCGTAGAAAGTGGTATCACTGAATATACCAGTTCTACGAATTTCGAAAGCAAAAAATGTACACTACGACGGATTCTGTGATAGTTCTTTCGGGGTTCGTAGCAAAATTCCGAATACGACGGATTCTGTGATAGACCCGATTTAGACTCATCAATCTAGACAACCTTATTTAAAACCTTAAACCCCTTCATACAGTAGCAGAAAGCCCTGGGTAGCTAGTGCCTTCTGTATTTGTGAATGTATGTGAATGAATGTAATTTATCTTACATTGTAATCCTTAATAAATAATAAAAAAAAACTTTTCTTTAAAAAGAAAATGCATTTTTAAATGTTATTTTTATGCGTTTCACAGCTGAGAATTTTATTTCAATAAATTTTCAACACAATAGAATTATAAAAACATAAACACACAGTGCGTCATTGAAAAGTTCATAGTATACATTTCAAGGAAAGGAATAAAATCCAAGTGCATCTTAGCAGTTAAATTCGGTCACATAAAAAGGCAGATAGTGGATACAAACAATTAAAAATTCAAAGCAGCAGGGTGACAGAAAAATAGGGTTCCAACTCACTCATCAACAATATAGTATTGGTTGTAATTAATTAACTGGATAAATTCTCCGATTTCCTCCTGATATCCGTGCCGAACGATCTTCTTTCCCAAATATATCGTGTACTTGATAAGCTTTTCAAATGCGACCTCATCGGCAACGAGTTTTTCATAACGCGAGTGGGTATAGTGTTCGTCGCCAGGCCGTAGTCTCCACTCGCGAGATTTGAGATTCCTTATCAGTGGAAAAAAAATTTTTTTTTTCGTATTAGGAGAAAAACATACTTTTCAAAACTTACCCATAGAATCGCAAGGAAATCTTGAAAATATTTTCAATCGTATTATAGAACTCTACACTGCGGCGATTCAGCATACAGAGAAAGAGAATTCGTTTGACGTAAGTAGTGTGCTTGCGATAAATATCCTCAATTGTTGATGCAGTCATTAGCTCGTCCTTGAACGTCTTCCACGATGCCTGAAGTGCGTTTGACGTGATATGATTCTTTAGCGCGTGTACAAAATGATAGAACTTATGGCGGATCTGTTGAACATGTATGTACTGTGGTGATTGAAGCATCGTTTTGCCACTCTTTTTTACAATTTCCTTCAGCATTTGATATGATTCTTCGAGTACCCAACTGATTCGGCGAACTTTTATGAGGTACCTAAAGATGTTGGCGTATTGGTCCAAAGTTTCGGGATTGAGAATGAGATTCAATGGCCAATCGATCCGGTAGCTCAAAGTTAAGTTTGATAGAACTTCTGGCGAATTGAGATCAAACCTTTCAGGTAGATCGGACACAATGAACGACAGGTTCTCCGCGTTTTTATCATTGCCTATAAATAATGTGCATGTAAGTTAGAAATATTTTCATGAAATTTTAATAAGACTACTACTAGGAGTATGGTATTATTGATGTTTACCGTACCTACCTCTTTAAGTAGATAGATTAGTGAAATGTAGGGTGGGGTAGGGTGGGGCAGATTCAATACCTTTTTCGCAAATAAATATTTGAAAAAGTTTCTTTTTTACGAGTGCATATTATGCCACTTTGTAGTCGTGGCTTAGTGTTAGTGTGTTGGACTACTAAGCGGGTCTCAGGTTCGAATCCCGCAAAAACCAGAATTCCAACTTATGGTTTTTTTTCCACTGCGCTACCTCTCGCGAACGTCTGACAAACATCCGAGAGTATAAATGTCTTGAAAGAGTTTCTCAATTAGCCGTTTGGAGTCGGCATAAAAATTGTAGATCCCTTCCATTCGTTCCAAAAATGAAAAACTCACACAAAACGAATGGTTGTGAGAAGCTAGGCCTGGGATCCCTCCGGACCTGTTGCGCCAACTATTTTTTTTATATTATGCCACTTTAACTTCAAGCTGATAATTTAAAGTAACAAAATGTAAAACTGCCCTAAAAGGGCGAATCTGCCCATGGTGAGCACAATCGTCATCCGGGCGGGCACTTTTATCCTGAATTTAAATGACCCAATGTATTAAGAATTAATTCTGTCTTTATTTGAATAGTTAAGCAAATCTTAAATCTATAAACATAAAAATGAAATGAGATCAGAAAATAATGCCTAGTAACCCTAGTCGTGATAACATTATACAAATGTACAACTTTATTGACTATTTAAATCTAGAAATATAGATAAATACCATAAACTAACTTAATTAGGTATGTAAATATATTTTCAACTAACTAACTTACAAATTTAAGTTACCTCAGAGCCGAAAGCCCTCGCAGCTAGTGCTCACAAAAAATATGTTAGCATATAGACCTATTTAATATCGTATGTTAATTAATTATAATAATAACAATAATTTTTAAACTTAAATTAATGTCGTTTTCCATTGGGACCACCAGAAATCTTTTTCAGATCTCAAATTTTACGCTGCTCATGGAACTTGCAACGAAATTGATCTACTTTTGTAAATGGATTAGTGCGTGACTCGACAACAATATCAGCTGTTCATATTGCATTCATTTTTGGAAAAATCACAAGTGGATATCGACCTGAAAAATGTTTTCCCTGTTGTAGATACAAATGAAGTATTATTGGTGATTTGCAGTCTTCAGATGACGAGGGAGACAATAAAGATAACAATTCCTCCGAAAGCATATCCATATCTAACGGATGATTTTTTAAGAGGTTTAGAACTTTAAAAAAAAAAAAACACAAAAAATTCGAAAAAAATTAATGAAATATTTATTTGAATCGATAGTTTGAACCTTGCAATTTAATGTTTAAAGATAATTTCATGCAAATGTTGACCGCGGCTGCGTCTCAGGTAGTCCATCCGCTGAGTCCAATTTTGGCATACTCTTTCACACATATCGGCCGGTATCTCACGAATGAATGCATGGATGTTGGCTTCCAGTGCGTCAATCGAAGCGGGCTTGTCCCTATACACATTAGCCTTGACATACCCCCACAAAAAATAATCTAATGGTGTCAAATCGCACGATCTAGGCGGCCAATTGACCGGCCCGAAACGTGAAATTAACTGTTCAACAAACTCGCCTCGCAATTGCGCCATTGTTTCGCGTGCTGTGTGGCATGTGGCACCGTCTTGTTGAAACCACATATCATGCAAGTCAAGAACTTCCATTTCGGGCAAAAAAAAGTTTGTTATCATCGCTCGGTAGCGTTCACCATTGACAGTAACGCTGCGATTCGCATCATCTTTGAAGAAATATGGCCCAATAATGCCGCCGGCCCATAAACCGCACCAAACAGTGGCTTTTTCGGGATGCATTGGTAGCTGTTGCAATGCTTCTGGCTGATCTTCACTCCAAATGCGGCAATTTTGCTTATTTACGTACCCATTCAACCAAAAATGAGCCTCATCGCTGAACACAATTTTTCGATAAAAAAGCGGATCCTCGGCCAGCTTTCCAAGAGCCCATTCACCAAAAATTCGGCGTTGTGGTAGGTCGGCTGGCTTTAGTTCTTGCACAAGCTGTATCTTAAAAGGCTTTACGCACAAATCCTTCCGCAAAATTTTCCACGTAGTGCTGTAACAAAGGCCTAACTGCTGGGAACGGCGTCGAATCGACATTTCGCGGTCTTCTGTCACACTAGCTGATACGGCCGCAATATTTTCTTCACTACGCACAGTACGTAAACGTGTTGGTGGTTTAATGTCCAACAAAGTAAATTTGGTGCGAAATTTGGTCACAATCTTCCGAATAGACTGCTCAGAAGGTCGAGAATGCCGATCATAAAATGGAAGCAGCGCGCGATGAACATTTCGAACCGAGCACGAATTTTGATAGTAAAATTCAATAATTTGCAAGCGTTGTTCATTTGTAAGACGATCCATGGTTAAATTGCAAACCAAACTGAAGCTGTTTGACAGTGACACAAGGTACTAAACACACGTCAGCTGTCAAAACCAGTGTTGCCAAAACCAAACCAGCTAAAAAATCACCCGTTATTTCGTTATTTTGGTTTTCACGAAACTGCGCATTTGTCTCGAAAGCTGTACAAAGTATATTGGTATGTGTAAATCTGAAAAAATATCGAGATCTGCAAAAATTGATCCGAAATGATAAAAAAATAGATTTTTCTACCCAATGGAACGTGAAAAGTGATTTAGATAAAAAAAAGAAGATTGATTTTTTGTCCCAATGGAAAACGACATAAATTAAAAAAATTTAAATCACATTCTAGTTTTGAGATCACAAAAAAAAGTAAAGGGTAAAATGTAAAATAAAAGGATTTGTTAAAAAAAAAAAAATCATTGCCTGTTGTATCGACCCATATCAACGTCCTTAAAAAAGATAAGGTTTGAATATCTTAACGATCCTGCAGCCCCTTATGCTTTAGTCGTAAGTGTCCCATCCTTTGCTTTAGTAAACGTTCTCGTTTTTCACAAAACTTATTTAAAAAAAATGTAATTAAATGTTATAAATAACTTAAATATAATATAAACCCAAACGTTTTGACGACCGATCAAATATTCACACTACGGCAGATCCTGGAAAAAACCCAAGAATACCAGATCGATACTCACCATCTTTTTATCGATTTTAAGGCCGCATATGACAGCGTCTATAGAGACGAGCTATACAGAGCCATGTCTAGTTTTGGCATCCCTGCCAAACTTGTCAGATTGTGCAGAATGACGATGGAGAACGCTCGCTGCTCCGTAAAGGTCGGAAACAATCTCACCGAGACCTTTGATGTCAAAAAAGGATTTAGACAAGGTGATGCGCTGTCATGTGACTTTTTCAACATCATTCTTGAGAAGATTGTGCGAAACTCACAAGCCAACACCAGAGGCACAATTTTCTATAAGTCTGTGCAACTGCTTGCATACGCTGACGACATTGACATTGTTGGTACAACACAGCGAGCTGTCACTGGTGCGTTTGCAAGTATTAGTACAGAAGCGGCAAAAATGGGTTTAGTGGTGAATGAGGGTAAAACAAAATATATGCTGTCAACAAGAAGGGACACACGACATCGACGAATCGGGCAGAACGTCACGATAGACAGCTATAACTTTGAGGTAGTTAGGGACTTTGTCTACCTCGGCTCCGCTATAAACTCTGATAATGACATCACATCAGAAATCAAGCGAAGAATCACACTTGCCAACCGCTGTTTCTTTGGCCTAAGACGGCAATTGATTAGTAAGGCCTTGTCAAGAAGCACTAAGAAGATTCTATATAAGACTCTCATCATCCCTGTCCTGCTCTATGGCGCAGAAGCATGGACCCTAGCAAAAACGGATGAGGATCTTCTTGGTCGCTTCGAACGCAAAATTCTTCGAGTGATTTTTGGTCCCGTTTGCGTTGACGGGCTTTGGAGGAGAAGATTTAACAGCGAGCTCTACGAGCTGTACAGCGACATCGACCTGGTCAGAAAAGTACGCATTAGTCGTCTAAGATGGCTGGGACATGTAGAGCGAATGGACACCAACGCTCCGGCCCGAAGAGTCTTCGATTCTAACCCGGAGGGACAACGCAGTAGAGGAAGACCTCGCCTTAGGTGGCGCGCTCAAGTGGAAGGGGACCTCAACCAACTTGGAGTGCGCAACTGGAGGCAGGTAGCCAGAGATCGCGCTAACTGGAGAGGCGTATTGGTTGAGGCCCAGGTCCACCCCGGACTGTAGCGCCACCTAAGTAGTAAGTAAGTAAGTAAACGTTTTGACGCTCACAACGAACCCATAATAAAACAATAAAATATAATTTTCCTTGTGTAAAAGAAAAATTGCAAAAAATGACTGAACGAATTAAAAACCGGTCTAACCACTGCAACTACTGCAAAAGAACAGTCAAAGATCATAGTGTCTAGAGCGGGCCCCTGTGCAGCCAAGACAAACCGTTCTTTGAAGTCTGGCAAAAGATGCAGTAACACGTTTCCGTGAAAGCCTGTTCCACCATACAACCGACGCGTATGAGAGGAGTGGTATTACCATTGCCGTATAGATCCAAAGGACCCTTTTAGGAGATAAGCCCCATGTCTTGCCAAAAGCGCCTTTACACTGCCAGAAAGTTGACAGCGCTTTATCGGTTTTCGATTCGACATGCTTGGACCAAAGAAGCTTTCTATCGAGGATTACTCCCAGATATTTGACTTCATCGGAGATCGGAATAGTGACACCTTTTAACACAAGCTGAGTCAGACCAGTGACCTTCCTCCTTTTCGTGAAGAGAACAACAGTCGTTTAAAGAGGATTCACTGAAAGCCCATTTCTTGTGCACCAGCCATCGATCAAGCCCAAGGATCTCTGAGCCCGAGAGCAGACAGTCCCTAGGTCAGAACCGACAGACAGAACGGCGACATCATCCGCGTATGCTCGAGTATAGGTTCCAGGAAGATTGAGAAGCGTTAGCAGAGAGTCAACTACCATACACCATAAAAGGGGAGACAGAACACCGCCTGGAGGGCAGCCCCTGTTAACCCCTGTCACGACGCATTTGCCACAATCCGCCTTGGCAATCAACGTCCTGTACATTAGCATTGCTTTTTTTTTTTTTTTTTATATATACTTCTCCCGGGAAAGGCGAACCTATAACGCTTCAACAGCGCTCCGAGATGTCTGCAGGTGTATGTTTGCTCTGCACTTAAATTGCTGCAAATTGTAGTCTTCTGGAAATATATCCCCAGGAAGCGAGTTCCGAAGTTTGCTTGTCCTGTAACAGAAGGAGTTTTTGAAAGTTGATGTCCTCGCGGTTGTCAAGTGTACTGTATGGTCATGAGCATTAGCAGCCTGTCTTGTTGGGCGCCCAACATTTCGAGCATTTCGAGGGATAATGTCCTTGAGTTCCTCAGAACATCTACCATGGAAGTACCTATAGAACAAGCATAGGTCAGCGACTTGTCTTCTGTGCAGCAACGGTTGTAGATTCGATGTGAGTGTAGGGTCTCCAATGAGTCGAACTGCTCGTCTCTGTATGCTATCAAGCAGGTTAAGTGAATGTTTTAGGGCCGAGCTCCATATATGGGAACAATATTCCAAGCCTGGTCTAACCTGTGCTTTGTAGAGAAGGAGAAGTTGCTTGGGGCTAAAGTACCTCTTTGCTCTAAATAGGTAGCTCAACTTTGCGGACGCCGATCTTGCGATAAAGGATATGTGGTCCTGCCATGTGATTCCTGAATTGACTGTGACTCCTAGAAGGTGCATTGAGTCCTTGTGATGGATTGGATGGTTATCCATTTGGATCTGAGGAACTGTTGATGCATTTTTTCTGGAAAATGTTGTGAACTGTGTCTTGTTTGCATTAAATACAACCAAGTTGTCCTTTCCCCACTTCAAGATTTTGTCCAGATCATCATTTAGAGAATTAATTTGTTCACATCTCTGACTGTGTGATGTAGCCGTATTCACAGGCCCATTGTTCGAGATGGGGGATATAAGAGTGCTGTCATCTGCAAAGCTGTAGATATTATTATTTGTCGATCCAAGCAAATAGTTAATGTGGAGAAGATATAGAGTTGGAGAAAGAATAGATCCTTGGGGCACTCCTGCATTTATAGCAAACGAATTGGATGATACACCATCTACAACAACTTGGATCGATCTTCCCAGAAGAAAATTTTGCATCCATCCGCAGAGTTGTTGTGGTAATCCGTAAGACGCTAACTTGCCTAATAGGGCTCTATGCCAGAATCGGTCAAATACCTTTGATATGTCCAAGGCTACGGCTCTGGATTCGCCGTGTTGTTCAATTGATTGTGTCCATCAACACAACACATCATCCTCAACACCAATGTTTCATCTATACCATGTTATCTGGCTGCATTGCACATGCTATTAAAAGTCACCTTATCAAAAGCACCCTCAATGTCGACGAAAATGCCCAACGCGTACTCCTTCCGATCAAGACCACTTTCAATCCTACCAACAAGGTTCTGAAGCGAAGTTTCACAGGATTTTCCGCGCTGATAGGCGTGTTGCATCTCTGAAAGAGGGTGCGATCGAAGAGCGACATTGCGCACGTGCAACTCAACCAGTCTCTCCAAACTTTTCAGCAGGAAGGAGGAATGACGTATGGGTCTGAAAGTTTTGGCGAGAGTGTAGCTAGTCTTACCTATTTTTGGTATGAACACGACTGTAACCATACGCCAAGCAAAGGTAGATATGTAGGCCAAGGCCAAGCTAGCGGTGAAAATTCTTTTCAGCGTCGGCATCAGCTGACTACAACCTTGTTTCAGCATAACCGGATTGATGCCATCCGGACCAGGTGACTTGAAACCCTCAAACGATGCAATTGCATATTTGATGGCCTCATCCGTCACTACTCTGGATGCAACATACCAGCTACGCCGCGTGGTGTTTGACAGTTCAGGAGTGACCACCGTTTCCGGTACCACTGAAGAGCATGTAGTAAATGATTTCCCGGGAAGTGAGTCTCCAGCAGGAGACTAAAAGTCTCCGCTTTTGTCTCAGTGTAGGTACTATCAGATTTTTGGAGCGATTCCAATTTACTTGGTCTGTCCCTTTTGAGGACTTTAACAAGCCTACTGGTCGCACTTAGTGATTCGACCTCCTCACAAAATTTCCTATAGGTAAGAGTCATTTTTCGATTTACGAATTAGTCTCTTAAATTATTTTTGTTTCGATCGATATAGATTCCAGTCTACTTCTAAGTTGGTTTTTAAACACCGATTTAGGAGCTTCCTGGTTTCTATGCGAATACACTGCAGTACGGTATTCCACCAAGGTACCGGTTTTCTACAGGAGTTTTTTGTAACTGGACACGCTAGTTCCAAGCAACGGATAAGGGTGCTACTCAGATCCTGAACAGACCTCTCTACCCCCTGTATCGATCTTAGTTTGAGTGGAGCTTTAACAGAGTTGCCAAGCTCCTCCCCAAACCGTGCCCAGTTTGTTTTTCTCGGATTTCTCCTCTCTAGCAAAGGCGAAACTTCACAGAAGATTTGAAATTCGATGTATCTGTGGTCTGACAAAGTGCTATCTGGTGAAACCCGCCAATTCGTGATAGTCTTGGGATGCCGGTTGGACAGGGTAAAATCAATTACTTGCTGTCTCCTGGCTGTAACAAATGTAGGTCGACAACCCGCATTGTTGATGGTAATGTCAGCCTTTCCGCCTTTCTGTAATATCGAAAGCCAAAAGTACCACCACAACGTCGAAGGCAGAGACCCCCAACTTCGGACGATTTCCCGTTACCTTGCCTACAAGTAATACTTGTACGAAGTGTACCTACACAATTTAGTGCGCTAGTATTGATACATAGTTAGAAACTTCAACACACCCTCAAAAAATATCAACAACTTCCATTGACTTCCGGTGTCGGCAAAGTTGCTGCCAGCGGTCATAGAATTTTGTCCGTTAAATTTGAAATTATTCGTTACGTGTGAATAGTATTTTATTTTAGGAATAAGTTCACTTTTTCTGAAAATATTTATGAAAAATGATTACTGCAGAATGGTTATAGGAAAATAAAAACATTTTGAGCAATTTTTCTTCAGTTATTTAAGAAAAATTTACTCGTAAAACCGAAGTTAATGATATTCAAAAACGGAAAATACACAACAATGTTTGTCCTAATATGTTTCTAGTATATAAAACAACTCATTTAGATAGAATTATTAACCAAACAAATTATATTAATCGACTTTTGAAAATGTATAATAATCAACCAATAGCATTCAGTTATCTTAAAATGTCCTATTCCCGAACTCACACGGATTCTAAATTGACATAACACCGATAGGAAAACAAAATGGCGAATTTGAAAAAAAAAAAAAAAAAAAAAAAAAACTGAGGGGGCCAGCGGCAAGAGGATTGTGAGTTGGGGGTCTCAGTATTGTCTCTGGTCAAAAGTACTCCACTCTACCCTATACTAAACTAGTGCATTGAAAGGTTTTAATTAATTTTGGCTAGAGACTCTCAAGCCCAGATAAACTTAAATTATACAATCCGTTCCACCTGAATAGATACAAACTTTTTCAAATTTGTGTGGCTCATTATTTCCACATAATGTACATGAATCTATCATTTGATGATGCTAACTATTTGTCTATGATGTTGTTAAAAGAAATGAGAAAAAATAATTCAAAAAGCACCGTTATTTTTCCTCTGGCTCTCTTGCAAAGCAACTGAATAGGTACATAGTCATTATCTTCATTCATTGTTCACGTGTGTTCCGAGAAGATTGACCCGTTTAAACATTTTTTGAAATTTTCTGATTGCGATGGGTAGAGCAAAATCACTTAGCAGTTTTGAGAAGGCTAAGGTCGAATTACTTAAGGAGCAAGGATTAACTGGGCGTGCAATAGCTACCAAAATTGGAAGAAGCTTTAATTTGATCTATTCGTACTTGAGAAATAAAGAGTCGTACGGGAACAATGTGAAAGGAGGTTCTGAAACGGCCACAACAGCGGCTGACAGAGTGACAGAAGAGCAATTTTGCGATGTGCTTCCAATTCCAGCGACTCAGCTGCAAAACTAAAGCAAAAAGCGGGTGTTAGTGCTAGTGTTTCGACGGTAAGAAGAGTGATCAACTGTGCCAATCATTTAAAAGGGCTTAGAATTAAGAAGAAAGTATGCGTCTGGATTTTTCTAGGCACCATATGACTTGGCAAGAAAAATGGCGTTACGTTTTTTTTTTAGATGAAAATAAGTTTAATTTTGTGGGATTGGGATTGCTTATGAAAATGAAAAATGTATGGGGATGGTTAGTCCGAAAAATGTACGAGTCTGGTCATCAATTTGAAGACAGAGGATCTCTAATTGCCGCCATTAAATTAGCCTGGAGAGAAATTTCGCTGGACTTGTTAAAGTCACTTTATGATTCTATGCAAGACCGAATTTGTGAAGTTATCATGAACAAAGGAGGCAGTACCCACTACTAGAATCAATAAATGAAATAGTTTGATGAGAGAAACTTGATTTATTTCGTTCCAATGGGCGTTTTTTTGTGATTTCATTATTTGTACCTATTCAGTTGACAAAAAAAAAAAAAAAAAAAATGCCTCTTTCCGTATGAAATGCTTTGCAAGAGAGCTAGAGGAAAAATAACGGTGCTTTTTGAATTATTCTTTCTCATTTCTTTTAACAACATCATAGACAAATAGTTGGCATCATCAAATGATAGATTCATGTACATTATGTGGAAGTAATGAGCCACACATATTTGAAAAACTTTGTACCTATTCAGTTGTCATAATTCATGTTTTTGCGGGGATCGAACCTGAGACCCCTCCATCAGTAAACCTGCACACTGTAGTGGCCTCTCAAGAAAACAACTCGAAGTAGGGATAAAACATATAAGTACCCTAAGTTCGATAATTCACTTACCCATAATACTCGAACCAAGAGCTGTGTCCAAAATCGAATGCAACATTTGATAATTTAATAATTTTGCCGGAGTAGCTCCGCTTTCTAGTCGTCCGATGATACCGTCACATATTATCGAGCCGAATTCGCCGTCCATTAAAAAGAAATAGTTCCTTAGGCTTTTGAAGTGACCTAACACGTCCAGGTCCTCCAAATACACACGCATCACCTCACCATTCATTATATCCAAGTGCGCACTCATCGGCAAGAGAATTGATTTTTGCAAAAATTCCGTTAACGTTATCACAGTCAGGCTGTTCAAATTCCTCTGCTTCTGCATAAGGTCCTTGACCTGTTCGGTTGATGGTGCATTTGTCTTGCCATAATTCAAGCGAAAGTGTGGGCTTACTGGTTGACATTTGAAATTGGATTTCACCAGCTCTTCACAGCGCTGATATGGAGCACGAACTTTCGGTAGTTCTTTGAAAGTTGTCAACTCTTTGTCGGAAGCGGTATCGTGCGCAGACCGATTACTTTCGTGTGTAAAATTAAAACCTTGCCGCGCAAGGATACCCGCCGTATTCAAGCCGCAGTCAGGCGTTACTACCACTTGTGCCGTCGGTGGTTCTTCTGCAGTCGCACTTGTCACTGGCGAGGACAATACCACTCTAAGCGGTTCAAAATTGGCGTTTTCCTTATCCTCACTCTCCCTCTCCTCACTGGCGTCACGTTGAGGTTCCTTTCCGATAATCGTTGGAATATTATCAGATGTCGTAGACATCGGTGTTAGTTGTGGCCGAGTCGATAAGCCTGTGAGTATGTCGAATTCGCTCGCCAGCACCTTCTTCCTGTTTCTAGATCTCTCCGTGTTTAGATCCAAATTCAAATGCATCCTGCTCGCCAGAGGATCCTTATTGAATTCCGCAAATGTGTCAGTTTGCATCATCTTTTTGCGATTCTTTTGCAGATCGGTTAGATCCGCTGTTGTGAAGTCTATTGGATTAGAATTGATATCAGCTTTTTGAGTGTTTGCTCCCACCCCAAACTCCTCATTTAGTACTTTCATTCTATTTCGTTGCGCATCAGTCGGTGGATTCGGATGCGAGAGCACAACTATCTCAGAAGTAGTCACTTCGTTCATACAGTCTCCCATGTTGCTGCTGCTTAGAATCCTATTGCGATTACGTTCCACATCAGAAATAACAACCGCTGGAACCTCATTGGAATTGAAATAATCGGAAGCACTCTTTTTTAACTTAGCTTGGGGTGCATTGTCGTTGTAGATTTTATTTAGTTCTACTTCGGTTTTCTCAAAACTTTCTGCAAATTCCGATGTTATACACTCTGCATACAGAGATTCAGCATCATCATCCCCGAAACAGGACTCGAATTCCGTGCCAGCGGTGCTGATTGGTGTATCGGGTGACTTTTTTGGGCTATGTTCAATGGGTGCTGCCAAATGTAAGCGAAGTGGCTTATTGTCCATTTGTTCATCCAACATATCACTTAGTTCTTGGTAATACTCGATCCTCTTTTTAAGATTTATGTTATCGCTAAGCAAGCGGTTATCCTCTGCATTCTGGGCGTCCTTCAAATATTTGAGCTCCGATTCGATATTGGCCCGACGCTCAGCTATTTTCCTGTTTTTCACATCCTGCAGTTGTAGAGTGAGTTCCTCGTGACGCTTCTTCTTCTTTTCGGCATATGCGGCTGCTATTGCTTCCTGTTCCTGATTCCACTGTTCCATGTTTGCCCTACTCTTCTCACTGGCCATAGTCCGGAAGTTCTTCTTATTTTCCCACTGTTTTTGAAAAACATCACGAATGGTGACTGCTTTTCCACAAATTTTTCTCGCACATTCAGAATAGTTTCTGCAAGATTCTTCCAATTTTTGAACTTCCTCAAAAGACAGATAGACCGACATCGATGGATAATCAAGATCAAACAATGGATGATTGGGTTTGAATGCCTTTAGCAGCATGGTATACTTGCCACACTGAAGAACCTGCTCCTCATAGCCCTGAAAAAATCCGGGCACCGAATCTTTGCGCACAAAGTACGCTTTGTCGTAGAAATATTTTGTATTCTGCCGATAATGGTCTACGAAGCATATGAAGAGCTCATTTGACGGATCATCTAGAACGCCATAAAAGAGCCACTTTTGCAGGTACTTAAAATAGACGTGACAACAACGACGTAGAATAAACACAAGCAGCATAATAAAGTCTCGTTCCGTCACTCGCATTATTTCTCTGTACAGATAGCCGAGAAACTGTGACCCCATTGGAGGCTTTACACTTGCATCAACTGAAAAATAAAAAAATTGCAGCAGTTCGTACTTCTTCGAATGCAAAATATAAATCACATACCATTGGGATGAATGGCTAGTGTGTAAGATAAATTGGAAATCTGTTTCATCATCTTTTTCATTCGTCTGTAGAATTCCAAGAGAGATTCATTTTTCACAGAGAATACAAACTGCCGGAAGGTCACCAGATATTCATCCACAGAACTGCAAAGAGCCTGTAATGAGAATGAGGTTAATCTTCTATAGACAAGTGGAAAGCAAAATTAGGATTTGATTTTTAGTAAAAAAAAAAAAATAGCGATTCGAAAGCTTCTGGTGGCATAAACAGACAAAACAGCATGAATCTGTTTCTGCAATTCAGTCCAGTGTGTAACTTTTATTGATCCTATTCGTCTATGCAGAACACTAAACAAGACTCAGCCTAGCTATAATGCGCAATATCACTTGTCGTCTTATAGGTCTTTTTCCATACGATTAATGTGTCGTAGAATTCTCAGACACTTCATTCACATTCAATGGACTGTTGGCCGTCTTCAATGTTAAACAATCTGCACTTGTGAACTATCAGAGTCCTTAACATCGACTTCGAATCTACATTTCTGTGGGCTTATTTTTGTTGAAAGAAAATTGACTCTGAAGTAGTTCAGCATTTGATCAGGTCTACATCATTAATTGATAGGCCTCGTTATTGGTATGTATATCCCAGTTCCCAGCAGAGTTGAGTTTTTCGGTATGATTGATTGGCTAATTTAAGCAGTCGTTAACTGAAGTTATGTCCGTCGTCGATCGCAACGTGATCAATTTGATGAAATGTCAAGTCAAGAATGAAACCTTACCTTAAATATAAATCCTTCAAACATCAGCTTGTAGTTTCTCTTCATTATCATTATTTGCAACCTTTTATAGCACGTGCCACACTCTATGAAATCAGTAACATAGTTTTCAATAGTTCCTGGTAAAATGTTACTGACAGTGATGTTGTCGACCATTTGGAAGACAATGTGCTCATCGTGTATAAAGGAATCTGATTGAATACCAACTGTGAAGCAATTTAAGCAAATCAATTTCAATTCATATATTTATTTTTAAATCCCCATTTTACCTGTTAAAGATTTAAGATCGCGAAAAAATCGTTCTTTTGGTACAATTTTCGCAACAAAATTTGTTCCCACAGATGCATCGTGAATAGCTTGTAAGTCTAGGGACAGACTTGCTTCACAAATGTGAGGTTTCTGCAGTGGTATACCAAGGCAATCAAGATTTTCCCAATTCCAAGAGAGAATTTTATTTTCTTCTGTAGTATTCGTTTTTTGAATGATTTTTAATTCAAGGTTCTCCTGGGCAACAGCTGGCTGAAGCTATGATTGTGCAGGAAAAGCAAATATTTCAAACTTGTGGTGGTATTATAAATAAAATACATACATTTGGGGGCTTACTACAAGATGTTCTAAAAAGGCGAAATGCTCCCACATTAATACGTAATGAATCTCCCCATAATTTTGAGGCTAATCCAGTAAATGAATTTTCAGGGGCAACAATCGTTTCCCTCCCAAACTTATTATCGATCTCCGACAATTTTTTCCTCGATTCTCCTTCGAAGATTATTCGCGGCAAGTAGGGGTTTTGAGCATCCTTAATGGAATGTACTCCTTTAAAAAAACGTGGTGCTGCACAAAGATTCTTCTCTATATGCTCAGGGTAATGATGATTATTTTTGTAGTTGGCATATAGAGTGAATGGTCCTGGTACCAAAAGACTTGTTCTCAACTATTTAAATATATAAGCAAATCAAAAACTGGTTCAGCGAATTAAAAAGTTTTAAATACCCTTTTATCCAAGAGATCGTTTTTCGAATTATTTTCCAATCGCAAAAGAAATTGCAACACATTCTGTCCAGGTTCTTCATTGAAATGCGGCTCATCTCTTATAAAATCTAAATGCTGCTCAAATTTACTTAGGTTCTTGAGTTCATTTACATTACCATTAGCACAAATTTTCGCCGAAAAGTATCGAATATTTAGTTCTCGCAATGAATCAAAATCTTCAATTGATTCAGCTGAATACTTTTTAGAATTTTTAAGTAGAATTTCAAAGGACTTTGATTTGAGTTTGCGAACAGATGTTGCACTAATCCGACTAGATTTTGTATGTTCTTTTAGAAGATTCTCACATAGCTCATTTATCAGATAGTATACGCTATCTGCAGTGCGTTCGTGCATTTTTAAAAAGGTCTTTTAACAATTAGTAGAAGAAAAAGTGGATCCATATCTTTCAGCTGTGTTTTGATGTTGATAAAACTGGATAAAACACTACAAATTCTGATTTCTGCATCTGCGTCCGTTATATTTTTGTTTTTCCCATTTTCGATGTCAGTCAAATTACAAATCGGAGTGTTTCCGAATTTTCGGAATACACTTGTGACCAGCTGTTCAGGGGCGAGTTCCAAGTTCATCTTACCCCTTGTTTAGGCGTTTTTCTTTTTTAGTTCAGAGCACAACCTGAACTGTTATACAAAAAGTTTGTGTTTCTTTTTTAGCTCAGATACATCAGAGCTCGAATTTGTAGGCGTTTTTCTTTTTTAGTTCAGAGCTGAGCACTGAACTGAGCTCGAGCTATATGAGCGCGCTCTGAACCGAGCGTGCTCAGATCGTTCTGATGATTTTCTGTTTTTCCTGTTTTTTTTTTCTCTCAAATATGACTGGAAGTGTGAATGTATATGTGTAATCAGGATTTTACTCAGCCTGCTCAGTCAATTAATTCTGAGCTCATAGAGCGCGCTCTGATCATGCTCTGAACGAAAAAAGAAACACAAATCAGGGATGGAAAATGAAATTTTCCAGTTGTACTGAAAACTGTTGTGAGATTGTACTGAAATGGAGCCAATTGTATTGAAAACCTTTTTTCGTATAAAAAAGGCGTTTTTCTTTTTTAGTTCAGAGCTGAGCATTGAACTGAGCTCGAGCTATATGAGCGCGCTCTGAACCGAGCGTGCTCAGATCGTTCTGATGATTTTCTGTTTTTCCTGTTTTTTTTTTCTCTCAAATATGACTGGAAGTGTGAATGTATATGTGTAATCAGCATTTTACTCAGCTTGCTCAGTCAATTAATTCTGAGCTCATAGAGCGCGCTCTGAGCATGCTCTGAACGAAAAAAGAAACACAAATTCGAGCTCTGATGCATCTGAGCTAAAAAAGAAACACAAACTTTTTGTATAACAGTTCAGGTTGTGCTCTGAACTAAAAAAGAAAAACGCCTAAAGTGAATATTTTATTTTTTAAATCATAAAAAAAAAAAAATAATCAATAAACGTTTATCTAAATAAACATTAATGACCCAATAAAACAAAACATACACATACATATATATTTATCTACTCTCATTTTCAGCATTCATAGTCAAAATAAGATAAATATTTCCCAAAATTGAATAAAAATCTCTTCGTGAATGCTGAATTCGTTAAATGGCTGTGTTCACACAAAGGGTCGTCTACTTTGATTTTCTTTTATTATTTTAATTTTTAATTTGGCTTAACCAAAATCCTGCTAACTTTTTCTGATCCAGCATGAAATTATGCTAAAAGTAATGCTTGCATCATTTAAAAAAAGTAAAATAATCCTACTAAATTTAGTAGAATTGGTCACACTGCCTGAGCTTGAAACTCATAATCGGACGAGTTTCTAATGAAAAGTAGAATCCAGTCAACGCTCTGTGTAAAACTTAAAACAAATAGATCGTCATTTGACTTGATTTTCTACTTTTTGGAAAAATACAAATTGCAAGAGATTTTGAAGGATATAGGATTATAGGTGTAGATAATTTGTATCGAAATAAGGCAAATTGTACTTTTGTACTTGAGCAAACTCATTTGTATCGAATTCGATACAATTGTATCGACTTTTCCATCCCTGACACAAATTCGAGCTCTAATGTATCTGAGCTAAAAAAGAAACACAAACTTTTTGTATAACAGTTCAGGTTGTGCTCTGAACTAAAAAAGAAAAACGCCTTGTGTTTCTTTTTTCGTTCAGAGCGTGATCAGAGCGCGCTCTATGAGCTCAGAATTAATTGACTGAGCAGGCTGAGTAAAATGCTGATTAAACATATACATTCACACTTCCAGTCCTATTTGAGAGAAAAGAAAAACAGGAAAAACAGAAAATCATCAGAACGATCTGAGCACGCTCAGTTCAGAGCGCGCTCATAGGCGTTTTTCTTTTTTAGTTCAGAGCTGAGCACTGAACTGAGCTCGAGCTATATGAGCGCGCTCTGAACTGAGCGTGCTCAGATCGTTCTGATGATTTTCTGTTTTTCCTGTTTTTCTTTTCTCTCAAATAGGACTGGAAGTGTGAATGTATATGTGTAATCAGCATTTTACTCAGCCTGCTCAGTCAATTAATTCTGAGCTCATAGAGCGCGCTCTGATCACGCTCTGAACGAAAAAAGAAACACAAATTCGAGCTCTGATGTATCTGAGCTAAAAAAGAAACACAAACTTTTAGTATAACAGTTCAGGTTGTGCTCTGAACTAAAAAAGAAAAACGCCTCATATAGCTCGAGCTCAGTTCAGTGCTCAGCTCTGAACTAAAAAAGAAAAACGCCTTTTGTAGCAAAGATAATGGAAATTAAAAGAGATGGATAGCTTTTCAGTGGAAAGGCGGCTGCCTACAAGCTGTTTTCCACAAAAATTCATAAAGTCACGCATGCATGCTCATTTCTATGATAGTATAAGTGAGTTCGTGAAATTCATAAAATTTTCAAATATCCTGGAAAACGGGTTTGGGGATGATCACTAGGAAAATTTGAATTTTGACAGTTGGCAGTTAATTTGCTTGCAGTGAATTATAATTAATACGTTTCTAGCACTTTGACACTGCCTTTTATCAAGCATGGTCAATACAGTTACGAATAACAATTCAAATTCCATTTTTGTTAACAGAGTACCTAATTAAAAAACTTTCTCGTAAAATTGATCACAAGCAAATTCAAATTCAATTAATATGCATCGTAGTAATCTTTCAAAGCTGCTATAATTCCGCATGAAATGTTTTTATTGTTTATTACTTATTATTTCAAAATCTCAATATTTCGTTTTTCTACATTTTAGTACTGCACGTAGAAATAAATTATAACTTTTTTTGGGTTAAATATCGCAATTTGTAATGTTTCTTATCAAAGATTTTATAATTTTAGCCCTAGTACACCAACCACTTCTTAAAATATATAAAAATCCATTCCTGTAAAAAAATTAATATTGTCAATAAAAATAATTTCACATATAAAAAAAAACAGTTGTTCATTCCAGTCGGACTAATACAATGGAGATAAACGAAAAATCGTAGGTATATCTTACGAACAGCCCTATAGAATGTGGCACCGCATATGGTGAATACAACCACAGACAAGAGAAATATACAGATGTAGAATGATAGAACAAACGCATGTTCAAGAAAAATTAAAAACCAGCATACACAAATCGGGAAAACCAGCATACACAATACAATACCTGGTATGAAGTGCCTGCAACATTAAGCAAGTCCGTAAGGATTGTATGATTCGAACGAAAATGTATTTTGCGTTTTGTTTTTCGCAATTTCCTTTTTGTGTGTTGACCTTGTGCTGACGATATTATTGTTGTACATGTACTGCTATGGGTTTTTGGATTCGTTATGTTAGGTATTGTAATTATTGTAATTTTTTGTCATTCATTACAAACAGGAGAATTATAACACTGAATTTCAATTGATAACGTGAAATAAGAAAAATTTTCGTGTTAGATTGGAGGTTGGTGAACTTCTATTTCAAACACTCCCAATAGTCAGGAAATAAGCAAAAAAGCATTGAACTTCTGTGTATTTTTTTCATTTTAAACCGCATTTACACTATCACGCACGCGCATTTTTGCACGAGACGGGACAGAAAGATCCGTTTATCCGCAGTCAATGCTAATAAAGGCGAAGGAATGAGATCACAAATCAGACGCCTAAGGTGTCATGGATGTTCTACCCATAATTATAGATACGTAAAGCGGAAGTTCCGGCGACCAACATTTCTGCAATCACATGAAAACATTTCTATTTCCGATTTAAAATGTGTGAAATGAGAGTGTTGATTAGTTTCAGTAAATTAAACCAACAATTCATCAATCATTTATACGAAATTAATAAATAAATGTACCTTCATCCCTTCCGGAAGCCATTTTGTTTTATAGGAAAACGAAATTTCGTAAGCCATCGCTATAAAAATATCAACATGCATAGCTTTCCCATAATTCCTACCACGCAAACAAGATGGCCGACCAAAAAACGTATCACGTTTTTTTGCGTGTTAGGTAATGCTGTCCCTTTCAATCAGACGGCTGTTTAGTATTGGGCATCCCTTTAATTTTCCGTGATAGGAATGTGTGAACGTGTAAAAACATGTAAAGAAAATATGAAGAAATTAGCATATCATTTAAAAATTTGTTTTCCGACACGGTGGATGTATACCAAAAATGTTATCGAGAATATTATTTAGCGCAAATGCATTTGCTTGTAAGAAAGCATTTTTTTTTTTAGTTTCAGTCTTGGTACCTAGGTATTGTAAAGGATTATTCAATAAGAGGTGTTAAAGGATATGGTCCTGTATGCGTGCTCGTGGTGGCCATTTGGCTGATGTATATGTTCATTATTAACGGCATACCTTCCTCTTTATTATGAAATAAACATCCGATTATTTATCTCAAAAAATGACATTTTTCTTTGAATACAAAAATAACACCTCTTATTGGAAAACCCTTTATTACTCACGAAACAAAAAAAAATTTATATGATTTACAAATGGAATCTTGCAGAAAACTCGTAACGAATTTTGTTTGTTAAAATAATGTTGATTCAACGAATGCATAAAAAAACATAAAATATTTACAAAAATTCAAATAAAAAAAATATATACATAGATATAATAAAAATAAAACAAAAAAATTAACTCAGGCTTATTAAAAAAAAAAGAAAAGAAGAGATTGTGCTTTGTGCCTTCTACCGGACATTATAAGAAAAAACGTTGTTATTAATTCCGTGGCAAATCCTGACAGTTCTTATAGTTTCATTAAATTTTCCAGTCCCTTGTTATTAGTGTTTTTTGTTTTAAATTTTTGCATCAATTTGTTGGCGTTTTTGCTGGTCCAAATACAATTTGTTTTCTTAAGAACACAAGGACCATAAAAGAAAGTACTTTCAAATGGTGCTCCCCATAAATTGGGTTCTTAAATCGTTAAAAAAAAAAAAAAAACAACAATACGGTACACATTTTCTCTAGTTTTAAGCATTATTTCGTTCATATAGCTGAAAAAAATGCAAAAAAGGTAAAACCCAAGCGCATCCACAACCATACGTTCTCAGAACAAAAAAAAAAAAAAATAAATATAAATAAAAAAATTTGCACTACATGAGTGAATGAAACCGAAGTGAAAAAATAAATTTCAAATGTCCTCACTTTGGTCATTATACTTGTTGTGCGTTATCACAGAGTAAAAAGAAACCTCTTCCTTCTTCCACAACGTTTTTTTTTTTTTTTACCTAGCTTGCGCACACACAGAACACAGATCGCATATCATACCATACCTCCCGAATACCTTCTCCATATGAAAATACTGTGAGCGGACAAAAAGAAAACAAAGTAAATGTTGGGGTTCGAGTTTGCAAATGCAGGCTGCCTGCATGATCATACAATAATCGAAAAACAGAGTAGCTAGAGCCATCTACATGAAGAAAAAGAATTAAACTCGATGTGTACCATATTCTACATCTGTATATTTCTCTTGTCTGTGATACAACATTAAGGGCCGGTCTATTCACAGCTGGTTAGAGCCTTGGTTAGGTTAGTTACCACGGATTTAGGTTAACCCATGATTATAAATCCGTGATAACCAATGAGTATCTGTTGACCGTTTTTTCACTTCGGTCTTCAAACCATATCTTTGCAACAAATCGTTCCATTTTTCCATTTAGTGATTGACCGAATCCATGGTTTTATATATATCCTTTTTTTGTTTTTTTCTTCGTGTCCGTTTGTTTTTGATACCTAAGTAATTTATTTAGGTAAGTATTTTATTAATGTATTTATTTTTTGTAAACTTAATAAACACACAAGTTAATGTCATAACCAAATAATACAGGCATTTAGAACTAAAAATGAAACTTTGTATTTGTGAGTCAATAAGCATTCATTTTTTTTGTGAACAAAACCGAAATAAAGCCAAAACCATTTAATCAACGACAATCGCAATTTTCTCGTTCCTACAATATTTTTCCTAACTCGTGTGCTTTATCCCAATTTATTAGAACTGTCATAGGTCAAAAAATGTTGAAAATAATCTTACTTCATCCTTTGCATCCATTAAGTTGGCGTGTTGTGTATTATATACTTATGTGTCAGTTGAAAACGTAAAAAAAAACCAATGTGAAAGATTTTATTGGTTCACTCCATCTTGCGTTATATATTCCTTCATTCTATTATTTGAATTTTTCTTTTTGTTGGAACAATATTATACAAAAAGTTTTTGTATATCAGCTACGTCAAAATGAATACCTACGTAGTCCTTAAAAAACCTTGAACAAACGAAATTGCAGAAAATCAGCGGTTAGTTAAAAGGATGACCAAGATTGAACAAATCGGGCCTTAATATATTCAAAAACAACTCACCACACTGGATTTTGAATGGTGGCCGGTCATTGGTCGATTTTTTTTTCTTTTAGCTCAAGCCTCACACGTATTCACAGACAGGGTTTGAAATTACAAAAACAACAATGTAAACAAATGGGTTTTGGGGGGATAGACGTACGAAAGATATCCATCTCTTTTAATTCTATTATCTTTGGTTTGTAGGTGTACCTAGGTAGGGTGGCGGAAATGTTTTTTTCACTTGCACTGGAAATCCATTTCAATTGATTTTCACAAATTTATAACAATGCATTTCGAAATAATTCAAATAAAAACTCGCTCATACAAGCTTTAAATGGATAATTCATCTAAAAAACAATCTTTCCAAAGGTTAACAATTAGCAACCGTCAGCTGTGTATTGTTACATTCAGGCTGGGATTCGAAAAGATAAAACACTATTCTGTTCAACTTTTCTAATAATATCACTTTATTTACACTTTCTACTCAATCACTTATTTAGTACCAAAACAATATCACTTAAATCAATTCTTAAACGTTTCAATTCAATCGCTTTATTACTTTACACTTATTTATCTCTCAACCGATTACTTTTCGAACTTAACACAATCGCTGGCTAAAAATTAACTGCCATCTCTGTTGTCAACGCGCTCCTTTTATATCCGCGCTGCCACCTATCGGCGAATATTCTAGAAGTAGATAGATTCCAGATGTATATTCCAACTCCTATCTAGATTGTACTAGAATAACTTGACTTGGGAGATTCCAGTCTCCAATTGGAAGTGGAACATGGAGTGTTACCAGGTGCCCGATTCACCACAATTCCTAAGTGTCTGATTCACTAAGTGCCTGATTTACCACAGTATCATAAACATTGATATTAGTGAAAGCATCTGTAAGTCTGAGAATATATCGAGATTTCTCAAAAGAGTCCCAGATGAAAAAAAAAAAAACGAAAATAGATTTTTTTTTGGCAAATCGAACATGAAAGGCAATCTCAATAAAAAAAAAAAAACATTGATTTTTTCTCAAAAACAAAATTGATCTTTTTGTCAAATCGAAAACGACATAATAAGTTAGTAAAGGCATCAAATGAGGTTTAATTGATTATTTAGTTAACATAACAATTATCGACTTGGAACAGCCCAGCTGTCGACAGCGAACGACATTTTGACATGCGTTGCCACTTGCCGGTGCGTTTTTTTTTATGAGTTTCTATTTGCTCCAAATTATGTTAGACTTGTCAGACATCTTCTCTACACCATAATTTAATGTCTTTGGTTGGCCAAATTGTATTATGATATTTAATTAATTAAAATTAATTTAAAAAAAATGTCAACAACGAAGAAACAAGTGAATGTGATTCTCGTTCTGAAAACATTAAAAGATTTGTAAATCTTAGCAAACCATAATGTTGCCTTTTCTTCATTCAATTCAAGATTCGAAAAGATAAAACAAAATTCTGTTTACCTTTTCCAATAAAATCACTTTACACTTTCTAATTATTCACTTATTAAGTACCAAAACAAAATCACTCAAATCAATTTTTAAACATTTTAATCCAATCATATATATCCGCTCTGCCACAGTGGCTTAGTGTTAGTGTGTTGGACTACTAAACGAGGGGTCTCAGGTTCGAATCCCGCAAAAACCCAAATTCCCCCTTATGGTTTTTTTCCACTGCGCTACCTCTCGCGAACGTCTGACAAACATCCGAGAGTATAAATGTCTTGAAAGAGCTTCTCAATTAGCCGTTTGGAGTCGGCATAAAACTGTAGATCCCTTCCATTCGTTCCAAAAAATGAAAAACTCACACAAAACGAATGGTTGTAAGAAGCTAGGCCTAGGGTCCCTCCGGGCCTGTTGCGCCAACTATTTTTTATTTTTTTTATTTTTTAAACTTTGACATTTCGATACGTAGCCGTGAAGTTTCCTCGTCCTTACTGGGTACATATAAGCTCTCGTTTCATTCCTATTCATAGCAGTAGTACTTCATCATTTGTAATCCTGGAAATAATTAGCAAACTGCAAACTAAAAGTGGAGAGAGACAGCATTTTATACCAGTCTTACATTTTTCCTGGAAATGGTTTTCGAATTGACTTCTCTCCAGATTTTGAAGACTCTATCGACAATATTCACCTATATTGCGTTCCAGTTTGATCAGTTTGATCGACAATCGTACAGCAAAGCCTGTGTTTCAGTTCGCCTCTTGCTTTATTTTCATTTTTATCTTTGAAATTTGAGTTACCAAAATAAAACTTGTGCTGCACTAAAATTTCGTCAAGGTGTTTCATAATTTGAGATACCTCGCGAGTTGCGCTGCTCTTTGTTTTTCATTAAAAGTTTTAACAAACAATTCAATTTCGTAAACATTTTTCTTGCTTTATTTTTGTGCCGTGTGCATAATTGAGTGATATTTTATAACCCATCTATTTTTATCACATTCTTTTATAAGCTGCCTGTCTCGTTTATCCCGGTGAGCTCTAACATTAAGAATATGTTCTGCCTTTGAAGCAAATTTTGCTGGCCTACACTAAAAGCTCAAAACGGTTTTCTTTATCTTATACCTTTAAACGAGCAATTCATGTATGTATGTATGTATATAAATTTATATATATATTTCTGTGATCGCGGAAACGGCTCTAACGATTTCGCTGAAATTTGGTATATGGGGGTTTTCGGGAGTAAACAATTGGTATAGATTAGTCTTATGTTTGGGAAAACGCGTGTTTTCGAGTTTTTATGCGTTTTGAGTTTATTTTTTTGACTTTACTGTCTCTTACTCGCCATTACACAAACAATTCTTAATCAATGCAAACAAAATAAGATACTTAGGAGAGCCAACACTTTTATAGTTATTTCAAGCCATCAATCAGCTTTCTATGTCCTCTAGAAGCTGAGCTACAACCTAAAATCTAACACGAAACAAATAAATTTATTTTCTCAAATCGAATATTATCAGCAGCCGCGGTTCTTGATCGTTGTTCTGCTTTGGGGTGGTTTGGTGGTGAACATCGCACAAGCACGTTCATATGAACAAAAAAAAAACAGCGACAATGTGTTTCTGAGGAAATGCACAGATGGCTAATGACGTGTGGTGTGGTGATGGACGTATGGTGGAGGTGCTGTATATATTATATGAAATTGAGTTCATGGTTTTTGTTTTAATGGTTGTTATAGAACCTACGTTGATACCTACAGTAAAGAATTATTGAAGAATTCAAGAAGTAAGGTGAATTATGTTGTTTGATTTATTGAATTGAAACTTCTAATGTGACTTCCAACAAGGTTGCGTTAAACGTTCAACGCTCCTGGGGAGGGGGAATAGAAAGAGACAGAGTGAGAGTGAATACGTGGCACTCGAACGCATGGGCGTGGTATACCTGTTACAGGCCAGCGCGACCGTTAGCAACGAGTAGCGTCCTCATTATTTCATTTACTTGTTTTAGTTTGATTTGATACACATCTATATATTAATCGCCGACACGATTTCTTTCAGAACATATTTAACCTACTAAATGAATACCAATTGGATTTATTTTTTTCACCAATTTGAAGCGTGCCACTCATAGATCGGTCGAAAAATATTATAATTTCCAAAAAAGATTTTCAAAATAGGTAAAATAGTGTTTTTAAATTACCATGATTACAACAACAACAATAATCTCTGCGGGCGGCGTCACCGACGAATGGTGGTAGTTAGGCGAAGGAAGAGATACGTATTCTCTGTCTCTTATAAGTTACTTATTTATATTAATAACCGACACAGTTTCTTTCAGAAATACGTATTAACCCTACTCAATGAAGATCACTCATAGATCGGTTGAAAAGAATAATTATTTAAAAAAAGTTTTTGCTTTACCGTTACAACGACAACACTGTACGCATCAAGAGAAAGATATAATTTCGCCTTCGCTATCTCTGCGGCCGGTATCACAGACAGATGAGATGATGGTGGCCAGAGACAATACTTAGACCCCCAACTCACAATCCTCTTGCCACTGGCCCCCTCGTTTTTTGTTCAAATTCGCCATTTTGTTTTCCTATCGGTTTATGTCAATTTAAAATCCGTGTGACATGTAAAACATACAAAAATATAAAACCAATGCTGCCAACCGCTACCAACCATGGGGGAATGTGAAAGAATTCGGGAATACGACATTTTAAGATAACTGAATGCTATTGGTTGATTATTGTAAATTTTCAAAAGTCGAGTAATATAATTTGTTTGGTTAATAATACTATCTAAATGAGTTGTTTTATATACTAGAAACATATTAGGACAAACATTGTTGTGTTTTTCCGCTTTTGAATATCATTAACTTCGATTTCATGTGTACATTTTTCTTAAATAACTGAAGAAAAATTGCTCGAAATGATTTTATTTTCCTACAGCCATTCTACCATTTTTCATAAATATTTTTAGCAAAAGTGCACTTATTCCTAAAATAAAATACTATTGACACGTATAAACAGGATTATAGTGTGCACTGCGCGAACTCGTCAAGCGCTTTGAAAGTCAGATACGAACTGCGATCTTAACTCAATACGTCTGACCCACTTGACGAGCAGCGTTGCCACAATGTTACAAGTGTAACAAAAGTGTTACACTTTTTAACTATTTTATAATTTTGTTACAGTGTTACTTTCTTTTTCGCTTTGTTACATTTTTTCCCATTGAAATCCTTTTTTGTTTTTCTCATTAAAAATATTGAAAAGTTGAACTTTCAGCACTTTTTTCTTTCGAGCAAACTTCTACCAATTTCCGTCAATGTATTTGTTTGTTTACACAGATCAAAAGTTGTGCAAAACGTTGAACTGCGAGTGGGAATGGGAATGGGAGGGAACAAGGAAAGACAACAATATTTTTCTGTTTCGCCGCGTCGCAGTTGACAATGTTCTACATCTCGTGGTAAATAAAGTTTGTGAAATAGAAATTGAAATCTTTGAAGGTCAATAATTTTGTTTCTTTTTTTGTTTTTTTTTTTTTATTTGTTAAACACAAAATGGAGAGGTAGGTTAAGAAAAGGTTTTTTTTAAATGTGATAAGAGTTCCTAATAACGATTTTTTTTGAGTTGAAAAACGACGATTTTATTATAACAATTTTTTCCAGTTTGTTACATTTTTTATCCATTTGTTACACTTTTTGAAAAAAATTGTTACACTTTCAAAAAAGCTTGCGGCAACACTGTTGACGAGCTGCATAATTGTGCAGTCTATACTAATACCATAGATAAATTAATATACAGATGTCTCATCCTAATGTAAAAGAATGCTCTACTTTTTGCGATCGTCCAACAAAGATCGTCCAACAAATAGAAGGTGAAAAGCAAAACCCACCACACCTCATTTGAGAAGGATTGAGTTTCTGTTTCAATGAATGCTACTTTCAGTTGAATTATGACCACAGGACGAAAAGTATGTATGCGGCGTGCTGCCGTATGGGGTATGGGGCAGGTAAATTTCCTTCCACACTGATAGTGGGTTAAAGGGTATGGAGACAAGGTAATAACCTAATAAGAAAAGGGGAAAGAAAAAAATCGCCTTTATTTCAATAATCTTTCTTTCTATCTTTGGTATTGTCAATGCCTTATGATTGTACGCCGGCGGGGGTGTGTGCCGTAAGGAGATCTTCGGTTATGTAATGCATGATGGTTTTTGTTGGGAAGAGCCGCCGATTTACTTTTGGATTTGTTTTGCTGAAAAAAGTAGGTATCTCTTTGCGATATGAACAATTTATTTCAATTTGGCGATACAATTTTAATGTTTTTGTTTGGGTAGGTGCATTCGCATTATTTTTACGGTTTTCATTATTCGATACAAATGTACCTATGTCAAATTTTATACTTTTATATTTTTTTTTTAAATTAATAAGGTAATTCATTAATAGGTACCCTATTATAGGTATCAAGAATAATATTTAAACTGAAAACTGTTCTGTATCACTTACTTATCTTATTTTTCAAAGACATGCTGTTGGGTTTTCTTCTCTGTTAATAAATAAAGTGGGATAACGAAACAAGAATTCAAACTTTTCAAGTTTCCATGTCTGTCAAAACGCTCTGACTTGACTGGGTCTGACTTTGTATTATGAATTTATTTAAACATTAATAACAAAACAATCAGTATTTTTAGCTTTCTCGATTAGGTATGTAGTAAGAGCAAATATATACAAAATTTAGAACTCGCGATGTTAATCAATTCTGACATTACGATGATCGAGGATCTCAAAGAAGTGGGTCGTAAAATGCTGTTCGTCTGTCTATCTGTCTCCTTGCCTGTCTGTGCGTAAGCTCCCGAGGCCTAGAGCCTAAATGGCTGCCATAATTTTGTTATAGCTTCAGATTTGGAGTTTAAGTTCGGGGCGGTTTTAATCATACTAAAAAAATTGAATAACGATACTTTTGAATTTTGGACATAATTATGTATTTTGAAAACGGTATATAAGATTGTTACACAAATTAATTTCTAAGTTAATACATGTAATCATTTCTAACTTAATAGAAAACTCGTACAATAGATTTTTGAAAAAATACACTTCTTTTAATTTGGTTTTATTTAGTTTATCGGAAAACGGCGATATTTAACGATTTCAACCAAAATGCATACTTAGAGTAAAATTGATTGTTTTCAAAATTATTGTGTCCCTATTCAAATAAAAACTTATATTTCGAAAACCCAATTTTGATTTAAAAAAAGCTTTAAAAACAAAGTACCTAGGTAATGCTTACATCCCGAAAAGGCTGAGGTTTCCATTATGCGCACTGTCGTAAATATTTTGTGTAAATCGTGGTGTTGGCTCGGATTTCAAAACAAACATCTCAAGAAATGACATACCTTGGAACGCACCGCTGTCAAATAAACAGCCACTGAACGCGGATCGACCTTCTGTCACTTGCTACTGAGCATGAGGTTTTTTTGGTTAAAGAGAATTGCAAATGAAGTCCGAACCACCGCCACGATCTGCTAAAAAGAGTAAGTAAAATGCAATATAAGTATTATATACGTTATATTAATTTGTATAAATGAATTTAGATAATAAACAAACAGCAAAAAACGGACAGGTTTGTTAAATATTCAACGCAGAGTCGAGTCGGAACTCATTTGCAGAGTCCCCTGCCTGGACGCATTACGCCGCCTGCGTAACAATTTTATTATTCTTTTTACGAATAATCTTCATATCCGCATTGGGAAGGATACTGATATTGCCAGTGACCACTTTACGCAGAAGCCAGACGAGAAATCATTCCTTCAGTAAACTTGTACACTTCCGCAGAATCAAGTAATTGCACGCAAAGGAATATATGCCGAACGAGAATCGACCAAGGAGAAGTGAGCGTTTAGGTGCTAGGAACACTGCTGCAAGCGGAGCAGACCTGGATCCGGGTAGTATTTTGGAACATTCGGATAGTAGTGAAAGTGAAAGCGAGAGTAACAGAACTATCATGGAAACACAAGAGCCCCAGAACGCGCAAACCGTTTCTGTTGCAGCAGAAACAATGGCAGAAATTATGAACCAGATGACAGAGCTGCGGTCCCAATTGGAAACAGTAACATCCCAATTAGAGAAAGCGAATTCAACTGCCACCTTTGAGAGGAATGAACGTATTCGTCTGCAAGAATTATTCGACCGAGGGCAAGCATCTCCGGCAACATCATCATCAGTCGCTGTCCCAACTGCTTCCGTAACTTCTGCTGGAGTCAGCGCGGCAGCCACGGGTTTCGATGTAAGTGCGTCATTACATGCCTCGTCTACTGCAAGTGCACCTCTCGCTTCCATGTTCACTAGTGTTTCGGCGGTCCATAATACTCCATACCCGTGGCCCAATTCAGCTGTATCACTTCCAACACAGCCTCACCAAATAGGATCGATGACGACGATGCCATGTAGCTCGTCTTTTATGCAAGGGATGCCCACGTTTTTGCCGTCTTCGGGCACATTTCCAACATTCAGCCAGCAGTATACTTTCCCACCGTCGCTAACGACACCAACATCTTGCCCACCATTCGTTTCTCAGCCGCAGACTATTCAGAGTAGCATAGGAAACTTTCGGAAGCTGCAAGATCTACCCGAGTTCACTGGCAGACCGGAGGACTGGCCAATGTTTTCCACTGCATTTAGGGAATCTTCTGCTATGCACAATTATTCAAAAATGGAGAACATGTTTCGATTGCAGAAGTCAATAAAGGGGGATGCACGAAAAGTTGTTGAATCGTTGCTTATCCACCCCGAAAGCGTAGATCTGGTTATGGAAACACTTAAATTCCGTTTTGGTCGTCCAGAGTGCCTGCTAAGAAGCCAGTTAGCCAAAGTTAGGGAACTTCCTCAAATCCCAGAAGGAAAATTAGAAATGCTGATACCGTTCTCGACAAAGGTGCTAAACCTTGCAACGTTTTTGGAAGCAAGCGATATGCAGCAACACCTTGCCAATCCCACACTCATCGACGAGTTGGTAGCTAAGTTGCCGATGAGTAAGCGACTGGAGTGGGCTCAAAGGAGCGTTTTTATTAAACCATATCCTAGTGTTAAACACTTCGCTGAATGGGTGACCGAAATCGCAAGGCTGGTTTGCTTGGTCACAACAACTTCGCTCATATCGCAACCTCTTGAGATGAAGTCAAAGCCAAAAAATGTACTTCATACTAAGGGAGAGCGACCATATGCTGCCTCCACGAGCAAAGGATGCCGTCATTGCAACGGACCCCAGCATCCATTGGCGGAGTGTGAAGCATTCACAGAACTCGACATTCCAGACAAATGGGACTTCGTAAAGAAAATTCGGGTTTGTTTTTGCTGCCTCAAGTTTGGCCATAATCTCCGATCGTGCAAATACCGAAAACTATGTGGAATTGATGGTTGCTCTAGAGCTCATCATCCGTCGCTACATGAAACCAAACAAAGTGAGATGTCGACAGTGTCTGTTGATGACAGTGAAGATGGAATGAAGAAGTCAGTACTCAGCTGCAGCATCAATCCTAATACGGAAGTACTCTTTCGTGTTTTGCCCGTGCGACTCTTTGGAAATAAAGCGACAGTGAGGACTTACGACCTTTTGGATGAAGGATCTTCCGTAACCATCTTGAGCACAGATTTGGCCCGACAGTTGCATTTGAATGGTCGAGCTAAGGATTTAAATCTGCAGTGGCTTAGCAGGGAGACGGTAACGCAGAAGTCCTTCGTTGTAGATGTCAATATAAGTGCGGATAGTGAAACAGCCGAACGTTATGCGATGAATGGAGTTCAGACGGTTGATGAACTAAACTTGCCGATACAATCAGTGACATCCGCCGAATTGCAGCGATCGTATAGCCATCTAAGTCGAATTCCGCTTATTCGATACGAGAATGCCAAGCCTCAGATTCTGATAGGACTGGATAACGCCCATTTAGGTGCACCAATACGCACTTACGAAACCGAAGGGGAAGGGCCTATCATAGCAAAAACAAAGCTTGGATGGCTTGTGTACGGCAGAAGTTCGAGGGAGTTTGCAGTAGAGTCCAACGAAAACTTTGTCCTCCATAGCAAGCAAAGTACAGAAGAGGAAGATGGGCGTCTTAGCCATATCGTAGACAACTACTTCAACGTGGAAAACTTTGGTGTCGAGAAACCGACTGAACGGCTTATCTCAGCCGTCGATAAAAGGGCGCGGCAGATTTTGTCTGATACAACGATGCGAGTCAACGGTCGTTATCAAACTGGTCTGTTGTGGAAGGAAGACGTTTTTGACATACCGGCGAGTTACGACATGGCGAAGAGAAGACTGTGGAGTTTGGAGACTAAGATGCTAAAGGATCCTGAGTTTGCCACCACGTATAAGGGCATAATTGCTAGTTACATCGAGAAGGGATACGCAAGGAAGTTAACAACTGACGAAGCCAAGATGAACCCATCTAGAACTTGGTATCTTCCTCATTTTGGAGTGAAGAATCCCAACAAACCAGGGAAAGTTAGGCTGGTTTTTGACGCGCTGCTAAGGTGGGAGATGTTTCACTCAATTCACTTCTTTTGAAAGGTCCTGATGATCACAAGCCGTTGATGACGATACTATTCAACTTTCGCCTGAGACCAGTAGCAGTGTCTGGAGATATTAAGGAAATGTTCCTCCAGATCCTTATTCAACCGGAGGATCAACATGCGCAGCGCTTTTTATGGAGGGAAGAAAAAGACAAGCCGATCGACATTTACGTCATGCAGTCGATGACGTTTGGTGCCAGCTGTTCGCCATGCTCAGCGAACTTTGTGAAAAATCTCAACGCCTTGAGATTCTCAGAAGCTCACCCGAGAGCAGTAAAGGCTATAATCGAACGCCACTATGTGGACGATTATGTCGATTGTTTTGACAGTGTCGACGAAGCAGTTGAAGTCACCAACAACGTAATAGCAATCCATACCGACGGCGGATTCGAATTGCGAGGATTTACTTCGAACTCGAAAGAAGTGCTGCGCAGAATTTCGAACACGAAGGAAGAATGTCATCAGAACCAGACAGTTAATATGAACATCGAGGCCCCGACGGATAAAATTCTTGGTATGTGCTGGGAACCAATGGAGGACGTTTTCTCATTTAAGTGCAACTTTCCGCGCGTTAGCAGAGATGTAATGGTGAGTGACAGATGCCCTACAAAGAGGGAATTTTTGAGCATTGCGATGTCCGTTTTCGACCCATACGGCATGATCGCCAACTTTATTATTCACATTAAGCTGTTACTGCAGTCCGTATGGAGGCGTGGTATTGAGTGGGATGCGGAGATTCCACAGGATATATTCGAGCAATAGAAGCTGTGGAGAGCAGAACTGCTGACGTTGACCCAGTTGAAGGTATCCAGGTGCTATCATCCTCATTTATCGATAGCAGATAACATTACTCTTCATACCTTTGTCGACGCGAGTGAAGAAGCATTTAGCGCAGTCACATTTCCTCGGACTGAGGCTAATGGAAATGTTCGAGTTTCGTTCATCTGTGGCAAGACGAAGTGCGCCCCAAAGAAGCTGCTATCCATTCCGCGTCTGGAGTTGTTAGCTGCTGTTCTGGGAGTCAGACTTTGCAATTCGGTCATGGAGAGCCACGATCTTCTATTTAAATATCGCATTTTCTGGACCGATTCGAAAACAAATATTAGATGGCTGCGATCAGACCCTCGCCGCTATAAGCAGTTTGTCGGATTTCGGATTGCGGAAATACCAATGGCGTTGGGTCCCATCTAAACTCAATCCTGCTGATGAAGCAACTCGAGCACGACGTCCTCCAAATTTTGAACTTGACAGCAAATGGATATATGGTCCCGCGTTTCTACAGTTGCAAGAACAGGATTGGCCCTTGCAGCCGGATGATATCGGAAGACAGGAGTGCGAAGTAGAGGTACGGCCGAAGTTTCTTCTGCATGCAGCCGCAGTTAGTATGCCATCTTTCGATTTCTCAAGATTTTCAAGGTTTTCCAAGCTGTTAAGAACCGCAGCATGGGTGTTACGATTCATTAGTGCCTGCCGGCGTAGTGACGCGGATAATGGAGAGTTGTCAGCTATGGAACTTGAGGTCGCCAAACAAGTATTGTGCCGACAAGCTCAGAATGATGTTTTTGGACATGAAATTCACCGGCTTAAACAAAATCTGCCTGTTGAAAGGGATAGTCGGATATATAAGTTGGTGCCATATATAGACGATGCCGGACTGCTCCGCGTCTACGGGCGCATAGATGCCGCCACTACCATTCCGTTCGAAGTTAGGCGTCCCATCATCCTGCCGAAAGACCACCAACTTACAAAACTACTTGTCGATCACTATCATCGCCTTTTACGTCATCAAAATCACGACACCATTGTCAACGAAATACGTCTTCGATTTTGGGTACCGAGTTTACGTTCTGCTGTTAGAAGAGCCCAAAATGACTGTCAGTTTTGCCGAATTCGAGCTGCCGAGCCGTCGCCGCCATTAATGGGACAGTTGCCAGAAGACCGTCTTACTCCATTCATAAGACCATTCACCTACACTGGCCTTGACTATTTTGGGCCAGTTTTTGTCACCGTTGGACGACATAAAGAGAAGCGTTGGGTTGCTCTTTTTACGTGTATGACAGTGAGGGCTGTGCATCTCGAAATTGCTGCGGACTTGTCCACCGATGCTTGCATCTTATGCATCCGCAATTTCGTAAACAGACGCGGGGTACCAGCACGAATAAGGAGCGACAACGGTACAAATTTTATTGGTGCCAAGAAGGAATTAATGACTTCAGGTACCTTCGATGATGATGCCATAAAAGCGGAGCTAGCTTCCAAGGGAATCCAGTGGGTTTTTAATTGTCCGTCAAATCCACACGCGGGCGGATGCTGGGAGAGGCTTGTGCAGTCAGTGAAGAGAGTACTGTCACATTCGCTCAACGAGCTGGCACCGAAACAAGAGACCTTATACAGTGCCCTAATTGAGGCTGAAAATATAGTGAACAGCCGTCCACTTACGCATTTGCCTGTCTCCACTGAGGATAAAGAACCGCTGACCCCGAATCACTTCTTACTGGGTGCTCCGAACTCAACACAAACTCCAGGCCAAGTGGATGCGAGAGCCCTCTGTCTTCGGAAGCAATGGCGTATCAGTCAACAAATAAAGGACAGATTCTGGAGAAGATGGGTCCAAGAATATTTGCCAGTCCTCACAAGGCGTTGTAAATGGTTCGATAGAGTCCCGCCTCTCGCCGTTGGAGATCTAGTGCTTATTTGTGATGTCGACGCACCAAGAAGCCAGTGGGTACGCGGAAGGATCGTCCGAGTGTTTTCGGGACAAGACAAACAGATTCGTTCAGCCGAGGTCAAGACTGCAACAGGAGTTCTTCGAAGACCAGCTCTAAAACTTGCCAAATTGGATGTAAGTGAGGCTTTGGGAAACCCAGAGCGCCTCACGGGGGGTGGGGTGTCGTAAATATTTTGTGTAAATCGTGGTGTTGGCTCGGATTTCAAAACAAACATCTCAAGAAATGACATACCTTGGAACGCACCGCTGTCAAATAAACAGCCACTGAACGCGGATCGACCTTCTGTCACTTGCTACTGAGCATGAGGTTTTTTTGGTTAAAGAGAATTGCAAATGAAGTCCGAACCACCGCCACGATCTGCTAAAAAGAGTAAGTAAAATGCAATATAAGTATTATATACGTTATATTAATTTGTATAAATGAATTTAGATAATAAACAAACAGCAAAAAACGGACAGGTTTGTTAAATATTCAACGCAGAGTCGAGTCGGAACTCATTTGCAGAGTCCCCTGCCTGGACGCATTACGCCGCCTGCGTAACAATTTTATTATTCTTTTTACGAATAATCTTCATATCCGCATTGGGAAGGATACTGATATTGCCAGTGACCACTTTACGCAGAAGCCAGACGAGAAATCATTCCTTCAGTAAACTTGTACACTTCCGCAGAATCAAGTAATTGCACGCAAAGGAATATATGCCGAACGAGAATCGACCAAGGAGAAGTGAGCGTTTAGGTGCTAGGAACACTGCTGCAAGCGGAGCAGACCTGGATCCGGGTAGTATTTTGGAACATTCGGATAGTAGTGAAAGTGAAAGCGAGAGTAACAGAACTATCATGGAAACACAAGAGCCCCAGAACGCGCAAACCGTTTCTGTTGCAGCAGAAACAATGGCAGAAATTATGAACCAGATGACAGAGCTGCGGTCCCAATTGGAAACAGTAACATCCCAATTAGAGAAAGCGAATTCAACTGCCACCTTTGAGAGGAATGAACGTATTCGTCTGCAAGAATTATTCGACCGAGGGCAAGCATCTCCGGCAACATCATCATCAGTCGCTGTCCCAACTGCTTCCGTAACTTCTGCTGGAGTCAGCGCGGCAGCCACGGGTTTCGATGTAAGTGCGTCATTACATGCCTCGTCTACTGCAAGTGCACCTCTCGCTTCCATGTTCACTAGTGTTTCGGCGGTCCATAATACTCCATACCCGTGGCCCAATTCAGCTGTATCACTTCCAACACAGCCTCACCAAATAGGATCGATGACGACGATGCCATGTAGCTCGTCTTTTATGCAAGGGATGCCCACGTTTTTGCCGTCTTCGGGCACATTTCCAACATTCAGCCAGCAGTATACTTTCCCACCGTCGCTAACGACACCAACATCTTGCCCACCATTCCTTTCTCAGCCGCAGACTATTCAGAGTAGCATAGGAAACTTTCGGAAGCTGCAAGATCTACCCGAGTTCACTGGCAGACCGGAGGACTGGCCAATGTTTTCCACTGCATTTAGGGAATCTTCTGCTATGCACAATTATTCAAAAATGGAGAACATGTTTCGATTGCAGAAGTCAATAAAGGGGGATGCACGAAAAGTTGTTGAATCGTTGCTTATCCACCCCGAAAGCGTAGATCTGGTTATGGAAACACTTAAATTCCGTTTTGGTCGTCCAGAGTGCCTGCTAAGAAGCCAGTTAGCCAAAGTTAGGGAACTTCCTCAAATCCCAGAAGGAAAATTAGAAATGCTGATACCGTTCTCGACAAAGGTGCTAAACCTTGCAACGTTTTTGGAAGCAAGCGATATGCAGCAACACCTTGCCAATCCCACACTCATCGACGAGTTGGTAGCTAAGTTGCCGATGAGTAAGCGACTGGAGTGGGCTCAAAGGAGCGTTTTTATTAAACCATATCCTAGTGTTAAACACTTCGCTGAATGGGTGACCGAAATCGCAAGGCTGGTTTGCTTGGTCACAACAACTTCGCTCATATCGCAACCTCTTGAGATGAAGTCAAAGCCAAAAAATGTACTTCATACTAAGGGAGAGCGACCATATGCTGCCTCCACGAGCAAAGGATGCCGTCATTGCAACGGACCCCAGCATCCATTGGCGGAGTGTGAAGCATTCACAGAACTCGACATTCCAGACAAATGGGACTTCGTAAAGAAAATTCGGGTTTGTTTTTGCTGCCTCAAGTTTGGCCATAATCTCCGATCGTGCAAATACCGAAAACTATGTGGAATTGATGGTTGCTCTAGAGCTCATCATCCGTCGCTACATGAAACCAAACAAAGTGAGATGTCGACAGTGTCTGTTGATGACAGTGAAGATGGAATGAAGAAGTCAGTACTCAGCTGCAGCATCAATCCTAATACGGAAGTACTCTTTCGTGTTTTGCCCGTGCGACTCTTTGGAAATAAAGCGACAGTGAGGACTTACGACCTTTTGGATGAAGGATCTTCCGTAACCATCTTGAGCACAGATTTGGCCCGACAGTTGCATTTGAATGGTCGAGCTAAGGATTTAAATCTGCAGTGGCTTAGCAGGGAGACGGTAACGCAGAAGTCCTTCGTTGTAGATGTCAATATAAGTGCGGATAGTGAAACAGCCGAACGTTATGCGATGAATGGAGTTCAGACGGTTGATGAACTAAACTTGCCGATACAATCAGTGACATCCGCCGAATTGCAGCGATCGTATAGCCATCTAAGTCGAATTCCGCTTATTCGATACGAGAATGCCAAGCCTCAGATTCTGATAGGACTGGATAACGCCCATTTAGGTGCACCAATACGCACTTACGAAACCGAAGGGGAAGGGCCTATCATAGCAAAAACAAAGCTTGGATGGCTTGTGTACGGCAGAAGTTCGAGGGAGTTTGCAGTAGAGTCCAACGAAAACTTTGTCCTCCATAGCAAGCAAAGTACAGAAGAGGAAGATGGGCGTCTTAGCCATATCGTAGACAACTACTTCAACGTGGAAAACTTTGGTGTCGAGAAACCGACTGAACGGCTTATCTCAGCCGTCGATAAAAGGGCGCGGCAGATTTTGTCTGATACAACGATGCGAGTCAACGGTCGTTATCAAACTGGTCTGTTGTGGAAGGAAGACGTTTTTGACATACCGGCGAGTTACGACATGGCGAAGAGAAGACTGTGGAGTTTGGAGACTAAGATGCTAAAGGATCCTGAGTTTGCCACCACGTATAAGGGCATAATTGCTAGTTACATCGAGAAGGGATACGCAAGGAAGTTAACAACTGACGAAGCCAAGATGAACCCATCTAGAACTTGGTATCTTCCTCATTTTGGAGTGAAGAATCCCAACAAACCAGGGAAAGTTAGGCTGGTTTTTGACGCGCTGCTAAGGTGGGAGATGTTTCACTCAATTCACTTCTTTTGAAAGGTCCTGATGATCACAAGCCGTTGATGACGATACTATTCAACTTTCGCCTGAGACCAGTAGCAGTGTCTGGAGATATTAAGGAAATGTTCCTCCAGATCCTTATTCAACCGGAGGATCAACATGCGCAGCGCTTTTTATGGAGGGAAGAAAAAGACAAGCCGATCGACATTTACGTCATGCAGTCGATGACGTTTGGTGCCAGCTGTTCGCCATGCTCAGCGAACTTTGTGAAAAATCTCAACGCCTTGAGATTCTCAGAAGCTCACCCGAGAGCAGTAAAGGCTATAATCGAACGCCACTATGTGGACGATTATGTCGATTGTTTTGACAGTGTCGACGAAGCAGTTGAAGTCACCAACAACGTAATAGCAATCCATACCGACGGCGGATTCGAATTGCGAGGATTTACTTCGAACTCGAAAGAAGTGCTGCGCAGAATTTCGAACACGAAGGAAGAATGTCATCAGAACCAGACAGTTAATATGAACATCGAGGCCCCGACGGATAAAATTCTTGGTATGTGCTGGGAACCAATGGAGGACGTTTTCTCATTTAAGTGCAACTTTCCGCGCGTTAGCAGAGATGTAATGGTGAGTGACAGATGCCCTACAAAGAGGGAATTTTTGAGCATTGCGATGTCCGTTTTCGACCCATACGGCATGATCGCCAACTTTATTATTCACATAAAGCTGTTACTGCAGTCCGTATGGAGGCGTGGTATTGAGTGGGATGCGGAGATTCCACAGGATATATTCGAGCAATAGAAGCTGTGGAGAGCAGAACTGCTGACGTTGACCCAGTTGAAGGTATCCAGGTGCTATCATCCTCATTTATCGATAGCAGATAACATTACTCTTCATACCTTTGTCGACGCGAGTGAAGAAGCATTTAGCGCAGTCACATTTCTTCGGACTGAGGCTAATGGAAATGTTCGAGTTTCGTTCATCTGTGGCAAGACGAAGTGCGCCCCAAAGAAGCTGCTATCCATTCCGCGTCTGGAGTTGTTAGCTGCTGTTCTGGGAGTCAGACTTTGCAATTCGGTCATGGAGAGCCACGATCTTCTATTTAAATATCGCATTTTCTGGACCGATTCGAAAACAAATATTAGATGGCTGCGATCAGACCCTCGCCGCTATAAGCAGTTTGTCGGATTTCGGATTGCGGAAATACCAATGGCGTTGGGTCCCATCTAAACTCAATCCTGCTGATGAAGCAACTCGAGCACGACGTCCTCCAAATTTTGAACTTGACAGCAAATGGATATATGGTCCCGCGTTTCTACAGTTGCAAGAACAGGATTGGCCCTTGCAGCCGGATGATATCGGAAGACAGGAGTGCGAAGTAGAGGTACGGCCGAAGTTTCTTCTGCATGCAGCCGCAGTTAGTATGCCATCTTTCGATTTCTCAAGATTTTCAAGGTTTTCCAAGCTGTTAAGAACCGCAGCATGGGTGTTACGATTCATTAGTGCCTGCCGGCGTAGTGACGCGGATAATGGAGAGTTGTCAGCTATGGAACTTGAGGTCGCCAAACAAGTATTGTGCCGACAAGCTCAGAATGATGTTTTTGGACATGAAATTCACCGGCTTAAACAAAATCTGCCTGTTGAAAGGGATAGTCGGATATATAAGTTGGTGCCATATATAGACGATGCCGGACTGCTCCGCGTCTACGGGCGCATAGATGCCGCCACTACCATTCCGTTCGAAGTTAGGCGTCCCATCATCCTGCCGAAAGACCACCAACTTACAAAACTACTTGTCGATCACTATCATCGCCTTTTACGTCATCAAAATCACGACACCATTGTCAACGAAATACGTCTTCGATTTTGGGTACCGAGTTTACGTTCTGCTGTTAGAAGAGCCCAAAATGACTGTCAGTTTTGCCGAATTCGAGCTGCCGAGCCGTCGCCGCCATTAATGGGACAGTTGCCAGAAGACCGTCTTACTCCATTCATAAGACCATTCACCTACACTGGCCTTGACTATTTTGGGCCAGTTTTTGTCACCGTTGGACGACATAAAGAGAAGCGTTGGGTTGCTCTTTTTACGTGTATGACAGTGAGGGCTGTGCATCTCGAAATTGCTGCGGACTTGTCCACCGATGCTTGCATCTTATGCATCCGCAATTTCGTAAACAGACGCGGGGTACCAGCACGAATAAGGAGCGACAACGGTACAAATTTTATTGGTGCCAAGAAGGAATTAATGACTTCAGGTACCTTCGATGATGATGCCATAAAAGCGGAGCTAGCTTCCAAGGGAATCCAGTGGGTTTTTAATTGTCCGTCAAATCCACACGCGGGCGGATGCTGGGAGAGGCTTGTGCAGTCAGTGAAGAGAGTACTGTCACATTCGCTCAACGAGCTGGCACCGAAACAAGAGACCTTATACAGTGCCCTAATTGAGGCTGAAAATATAGTGAACAGCCGTCCACTTACGCATTTGCCTGTCTCCACTGAGGATAAAGAACCGCTGACCCCGAATCACTTCTTACTGGGTGCTCCGAACTCAACACAAACTCCAGGCCAAGTGGATGCGAGAGCCCTCTGTCTTCGGAAGCAATGGCGTATCAGTCAACAAATAAAGGACAGATTCTGGAGAAGATGGGTCCAAGAATATTTGCCAGTCCTCACAAGGCGTTGTAAATGGTTCGATAGAGTCCCGCCTCTCGCCGTTGGAGATCTAGTGCTTATTTGTGATGTCGACGCACCAAGAAGCCAGTGGGTACGCGGAAGGATCGTCCGAGTGTTTTCGGGACAAGACAAACAGATTCGTTCAGCCGAGGTCAAGACTGCAACAGGAGTTCTTCGAAGATCAGCTCTAAAACTTGCCAAATTGGATGTAAGTGAGGCTTTGGGAAACCCAGAGCGCCTCACGGGGGGTGGGGTGTCGTAAATATTTTGTGTAAATCGTGGTGTTGGCTCGGATTTCAAAACAAACATCTCAAGAAATGACATACCTTGGAACGCACCGCTGTCAAATAAACAGCCACTGAACGCGGATCGACCTTCTGTCACTTGCTACTGAGCATGAGGTTTTTTTGGTTAAAGAGAATTGCAAATGAAGTCCGAACCACCGCCACGATCTGCTAAAAAGAGTAAGTAAAATGCAATATAAGTATTATATACGTTATATTAATTTGTATAAATGAATTTAGATAATAAACAAACAGCAAAAAACGGACAGGTTTGTTAAATATTCAACGCAGAGTCGAGTCGGAACTCATTTGCAGAGTCCCCTGCCTGGACGCATTACGCCGCCTGCGTAACAAGCACTAAGGAAATTCATTTTTTTTATTTTTTTTATTTAAATTGACTTATTCTAAGATGAATTTTTCTGAGGAAACTTTTTTCCTATTTTTTTATTTTTTTAATTTTAAAGTTTTCAGTTTTCCCTGAAAAGTGCATGTATACAAACTACACAAATGGACGCGTTACTTTAAATACACCATACTTTCTTACAGGCACCTGCCTGACAGTTTTTGGTATACACTTATTTAACTATTTAACTGGGCTAAAAAACATAAATATAATATTTTTTTCTTGAGGAAATGCATTTTTTTTTTTAATTAAACCAGGAGATTTTGCAAAAAAGGTTTTAAATCTCGGTGTATAAATCACGTTAACATGGTCTCATTAAAAAAAATTATTAAAATTTAATAAAAAAAAAAAAAATAATAATAGGTAGATAATAAAAAAAATTAAAAAAAAAAATTTCATTTCCTTAAGAAAAAAATATTATATTTATGTTTTTAGGCCATTTTAAGCCAGAAAAAAAAAAAGAAAAAAAAATGTTTGCTTAGTGCGCATAATGGAAACCCGCCATCTATATTATTAAATGGACTATTCTTAATAAGATCCCGTACTTATTTTTAATCATTTCGCCAAAATGACTACCCAAATAAAGCCGATCTGTGTCGATATATATATTCTTAAAACACAATACCGCACTTTAAAATTAAAATTGTAATAGCCTTTAAAAATGCAATAACAAAAACGTAAAACTAATTTTTAGCAAATATTAGCAAGTTCTTCTTTTTTTCAAGCATATTCAATATGCACCTTAAATAATACCAACCAGCCAGAAAATCTTATTTTATTTGCACCCCATCGGGATATTCAGTTTATGACTGCTAATGCAGATTCAAAAAACAAATTTCTGATTTGTGTAATCATAGACGATCGTCACTAATCTATTTCAGCCAAAAATAAAATCATGCATGATAAAAAACAGAAATTCCTATTACGATTTTCCTCATCCTCAAAAACTTGTAAAATGTAAGAGTTATAAAATAGTGCAGTAAGCGCTTATAACTCTCTAACCAGAACTTGCGACAGTTGCCTGTTACTGAGAGCTTATTAAAAACTTACACTGTTATTTAATATATACCGCCATTCGGATTTTATCGATTTGGCAGCAGGTAGGTATCTGAAATCTCGGATCAAAATCTGAAAAGGCAAATCGAAAACGACATTAGGTAGGTACCTAACGTTAAATAATAAAAAATGTACTTCTTTTGGGTATGTCATTTATCAAGCCAATCTTGCGTATCTATTACCTATAAAAGGAACTTGAAAAGTTTGAATTCTTGTTTCGTTATCCCACTTTATTTATTAACAGAGAAGAAAACCCAACAGCATGTCTTTGAAAAATAAGATAAGTAAGTGATACAGAACAGTTTTCAGTTTAAATATTATTCTTGATACCTATAATAGGGTACCTATTAATGAATTACCTTATTAATTTAAAAAAAAAATATAAAAGTATAAAATTTGACATAGGTACATTATCGAATAATGAAAACCGTAAAAATAATGCGAATGCACCTACCCAAACAAAAACATTAAAATTGTATCGCCAAATTGAAATAAATTGTTCATATCGCAAAGAGATACCTACTTTTTTCAGCAAAACAAATCCAAAAGTAAATCGGCGGCTCTTCCCAACAAAAACCATCATGCATTACATAACCGAAGATCTCCTTACGGCACACACCCCCGCCGGCGTACAATCATAAGGCATTGACAATACCAAAGATAGAAAGAAAGATTATTGAAATAAAGGCGATTTTTTTCTTTCCCCTTTTCTTATTACCTTGTCTCCTTACCCTTTAACCCACTATCAGTGTGGAAGGAAATTTACCTGCACCATACCCCATACGGCAGCACGCCGCATACATACTTTTCAGCCTGTGGTCATAATTCAACTGAAACTGAAAGTAGCATTCATTGAAACAGAAAATCAATCCTTCTCAAATGAGGTGTGGTGGGTTTTGCTTTTCACCTTCTATTTGTTGGACGATCTTTGTTGGACGATCGCAAAAAGTAGAGCATTCTTTTACATTAGGATGAGACATCTGTATATTAATTTATCTATGCTAATACTATCATACCTTTGAGCAGGAGGGATTTCCCGGTTCAATGAAGCTATACCAAAACTACAGGTTAACACACGTAACGAATAATTTCAAATTAAACCGACCAAATTCTACGAACGCTGGTAGCAACTTTGCCGACACCGGAAGTCACCGGAAGTTGTTGATATTTTTTGAAGGTGTGTTGGTGTGTTGAAGTTTCGTGACATTTGTCAATACGAATTTCTATGTATCAATACTAGCGCACTAAATCGTGTACACTCCGTAAAAGTGTTGCTTGTAGGCAAGGTAACGGGAAATCGGCCGAAGTTGGGGTTCTCAGATCTCAGTATTGTCTCTGTTAAAAATTAGCGATCATGAAACGGTTCTCATACAAATATGTTCAAGTGCGAAGCTTATAAAGGAAAGTGAAGTAAGTGCATACAAAATTGTGAAGTACAATAAACGACTATTTCTGGATACCCTTAGAAACAGTAATTTGTTTGAGTAATTATGCGTTGAAAATCCGAGCTTAATAGGTAAAATATTTGAAAATGAAATCATAAGAATAATAGCTATCATTCCTACCAAAAGTGACTGTGTCTGCAAATTGTTGCTAAGAGTTGTTTCTCTCAAGCAATTCACAAAAACTGAAATTCGACATAATTTCCCAACAGAAATTGTCAGGGTAACCCCCAAACAAGCGAGAATCGTTGTTACTCCTCGCTTCCCCACTCAGTAGAATAACAAATTTGTTTGTTATAATGTTATATGTGCAAAAGTAATAAAAAACAGAACCAACTACTGGTACAGTGAAGAATTAAAATAGTAATATGAAGCGGGAAAAAATCGTAAAATATCAGGCATTTAGATTCTCTAACAGTGAAATTTGTTGGAATAGTTATCGTGAAATAAGAAATCGTTATAAAGTTGAGCTCTTGAAGGCAAAAAATGGACGCAAAATATTAATGTTTTATTAAGTGATCAAAAATCTATGTGGAAAACAAAAAAAACAATTAAATCATGTGTCCTAAACGTACAAAAGGAACGAATAAAGAATATAAAATTTAAAGGCGAATGTATAAAAGATAATAAAAACCTAGCCAATAAATTCAAATCATTTTTCGTGAGTAGCATCAATGAAATAAATAAAACTATTCCAATTATTCAATATACACCACAATCCAGATACGTTAGCACAGTATTCAAATTTAAGTGTATAATGTAATTCACATAAAAAGTATTTTAAAATCTATGAACCAAAAACAAAAGACTTCAATCATTTCGCCGGATGAGCAAATTAATTTTCTTCAAGATGCTGTTGTAGCTCTGTTTAATAGGCATGTTCCAATAAGACAAACTACCCATTTGTGTGAAAATAATTCGTGGTTTACCCCAGAGATACGTGATGTAATGAAAAGGAGGGATAGTGCATATAAGCAATGGAAACGTTTTAAGCTTCCAGAACTCTACAATATTTTTCGGAGCCTAAGAAATAAAGTTAAAATTAAGATAAGGGAAGCAAAAAAGCAGTTTTACTTCAACAGGTTAAACCCAAATTTACCTTCACGAACGCTTTGGAAAAATATTCGAGAACTAGGAGCTGGTCGGCAAAGAGCGGAATGTCCTGTAGATGTAAGTCCAGACTCACTAAATGTTTTATTTGCAAGCATTCAATCCGGCCCACAAGATGATCACCAATCTGATGCTTTTTCGTGTGAAAATGATATCGAGGGATGTTTTTATTTTACAAGAATAGAAGAACAAGATATTGTAAGAGCTATCATTGATATAAAATCAAAGGCAGTCGGTCTCGATGAAATACACCCTCTCTTTGTGAAAATAATTTTGCCACATATACTTCCAGTTATATCCCATATCTTTAACACAATCATTCTAACAAGTTCCTTTCCGCAGATATGGAAGGTTGCGAAAGTAATACCGATTCTAAAGAAAGCAGCTTCTCGACTTGCGAATCCCGAATACCGACCTATCTCAATACTTCCATTTCTGTCAAAAGTTTTGGAAAAGATTTTACACAAACAAATATCACTCTTTCTTAACAATAACAAACTTTTAAGTAAATTTCAGTCTGGTTTCAGGGTAAAACATAGTTGTGTCTCAGCTGTACTTAAAGTTACTGACGACCTAAGGCATTCTATGGACAAAGACCTTGTATCTTTTCTCGGACTGCTGGATTTTTCTAAAGCGTTTGATACAGTAAGTCATAAAATACTTATATCCAAAATGAAGAACTATTTTCGGTTTTCCAACTCTGCCGCCAAACTGATGCACTCATACCTCACAAATCGAAAACAGGCAGTTGTCCTAAATAGTAACATGTCTAACTTCCTAAAACTTTCCTCTGGTGTGCCTCAGGGTTCAATACTTGGCCCTTTGTTGTTTACAATGTTCATTAACGACCTTCCGCTAGTAGTTAAAAATTCTCACCTGCACATGTATGCTGATGATGTACAAATCTATTTAAGTTGCAAGCTTGGAATGATCGAAGATTGTGCTGACAAATTAAATAAAGATCTGAAAAATATTACGTCCTGGTCAGAAGAAAATTGTCTCCAACTTAATCCAAAAAAGTCTAAATGTTTGATTATTTACAAGAAGAAACTTGACCTTAGCTATTTTCCAAGAATATATTTAGGAAGTTCAGTACTTGAATATACAGAAAAGGCTAAAAACTTGGGTATTTGGTTCGATTCTACCCTTAGTTGGGACTATCATATACGGTTGTCTATTGGTAAGATCTATGGTTGTCTACGCAACCTATCTTTATCCAAGCATTTTACCCCTCAACGTATCAAAATGCAATTAGCCAAATCAATTATTATGCCGATCATAACATATGGGTGTGAAATTTTTTGTGGCCATAACTGCGAAACAAAAAGAAATTTAACTGTGGCATTTAACAACGTCATCCGATACATATACAATCTTAAACGCTTCGATCACATATCAAGTTACTCGAAAAGCATATTTGGATGTAGTCTGTATACATATCTCAAGTATTGCGAACTTAAGACGTTAAATAACATAATAATGAACAAGGAACCATCGTATCTTTATGAAAAAATAAGTTTTGCCATCTCGTCACGATCGTTAATACTTGTACAGCCTAAGTTCACCTGCACAAATTCGGAACGTCAATTTTTTGTTCGTGTTATCAGACAGTGGAATGCCCTACCCCTAAATATACGAAGACATCGCGGTACCAAATATTTCGAATACGTTTTATTCAGACATCTAGTCAATAATGCATAATATCTAATATTTGTTAATTTATTTTATTTTTGTTTTCCTACGTTTCATTAATTGTTAATTTTAAAATTAAATAATGTAGTTTTTCTCATAGTTTTGAATTGAATATGTTCACTTATTTGCCTAATTCTAAATGTTTAATGTTAATAATTTCATTCGTTTAGCTTAATTAATTAATTAAATAGTACATTTTAACTTTTGCTACAAATGGACTCCAAGTCCAATGTAAAAGATATTTTTCAAGTCAATAAATGTAAATGTAAGCGCTAAAATGATACTGGATGCAATTTATGTAGTTGGAGATATAATTGTGCGTGTAATAAATCTATCTGTGTGCAGTGGCCTGTTCCCTGAAACATGGAAAGAGTCTATAGTTTCCCCTGTCGAAAAAATAAAAGGTACAGATTTATGTGGAAATTTTCGGCCTATTAACGCTTCCCATAAAAAATAAAAATAAATAGTTGGCGCAACAGGTCTGGAGAGACCCTAGGCCTAGCTTCTCACAACCATTCGTTTTGTGTGAGTTTCTCATTTTTGGAACGAATGGAAGGGATCTACAATTTTATGCCGACTCCAAACGGCTAATTGAGAAGCTCTTTCAAGACACTTATACTCTCGGATGTTTGTCAGACGTTCACGAGAGGTAGCGCAGCGGAAAAAAAACCCTAAGTCGGAATTGGGTTTTTGCGGGATTCGAACCTGGGACCCCCGCGTAGCAGTCCAACACACTAACCACTAAGCTACTGCGACTACGCCCTTCCCATATAGGAAAAAATAATAGAAAAAGTAGTGCATATGCAGCTCGAAGAATATTTTGAGTCAAATAACCTTTTCCTCGAAAATCAGTCTGGTAAGAGTATAATAAGCTACTCGCAGACAGCACTATTCGTGGACGATGCACTTTTAAAAATTCAGGACGCATTAGATAAATTAAACATGTGGCTGATATCAAACAAATTAAAGTTAAATGTTTCTAAATCGAAATGTATAATTTATAAATACACAGATTAAATCTAAAGCGTGGTATGCACCTCTTCACAAACGAAATTTTCCGGTGGTCTCCAAATGGACAGCGAAACGTCTGCGAAAAGGGAGCGGAAAATAATTTGTGTAGATTTCCACCAGCTGATACACAAGGAGCAGTGTTACCAGCACTGGCTATATATTTACAATTTTGGCTCCTTAAAATTGTCATTTCGGATTTATCGTAATTTACGCTATTCACTTTATTTAAAGTTTTGTGATTTTTAGGATCCGTAGGAATTTATAATTCTATTGTGAACGTACTTTTTTCGTATAATTAAACTTTTTAAACAGTTATGTCTTTTTCGGTTATTGGGCGTTTCATATTTTTGATGTGAGATTTCAGATTTTTACTGCCCAATGGAACATTAAATCCGAATTTGGTTTCTTTTGTGAGTTGGCCGCAAAAAAAACATATTTTTCACTTGCACCGGAAATTCAATGCAATTGATTTTCACACATTTATACCAACCCGTTTCGAAGTAGGTAGTTTAATATAAAAACTTGTTAACATTTGCGCTGTTTTTTTTGTTAACATTGCAAAATGGAAACTAAGAAAAGCTCTCAATTACGAGTTTGTATTGCTTTTTTTTTTAATTTAATATTACCAAAAAATATGCAATTTAAATTTTCATATTTGAATTTGGATATTTTCGTCTTCAAAATTTCTCAATTTGACTCCACTCTCATGAAAGCTGGCAACACTGCAGCACAAATGCCAAATTTCCGCAAGCAAAGAATGTCCCGGACAATAAACGTGTGCGAAAAAAGAGTGGAGAATTGTACCAAGCAATCTACTACAACTACCTACTTTTCCGCCATCATTTCGCAGCAGCTGCGTACTGCAAAACGAAAAGGAGAGCGGAATTTTTCGTTCATGATTTCGTTGTGTCACTTTTGTATAGGATATTTCGTTTGTGAAGAGGTGTATACCACGCTTAAAGGTAGACGGCCAAGTGTTAGAACAAGTAGAGCAAATTAAATACTTAGGAGTTATAACTGACCCGAAATTAAAATTCGATTTACACATAAACTACATTATAATAAAAGTAAAAAGGCGTTCTTTCTAAATAGAATACGGGATAAAATTCCAACAATGTGTACAATAAATATTTTTAATGTAATGGTTAAACTACACTTTGAGTACTGTTCGTCAATTTTATTTTTGTTTAGTGATTATATGTTATTAAAATTACAAAGAATTCATAATAGGCCAACGCGAATTATTTTGAAATGTAATATATATACCTATGTTGAATATGTTAAAATGGTTAAGCGTTAAACAAAGAATAAGCTTCTTAAGATGCAATTTCCCATATAGACAGTGATTAATTTATCATTAATTTATCTTATTTAGTATATAATAATCTTGTAATTGTTAAAATTGTTAAAATGAATTTTAAATAGTGGATAATCCACTACATATATATGAAACAAACAATACCAATGAATCTAGTAATATTATTAACCAGAAGCAGGGCAATGATCTCTCAGTATTCCCAAATACGGAGGCCCAACTTCTCCAACCAAAAAGGATTCTGCGGTCTAACTCTACCACTTCAGTTGTCATTCCTAGTGTGGAAGTCTCATTGGAATCTTCTACATCCCTACCACCTGTACCATCTACGTCTCCACATTTTGCCGTGTTTCTATCACGCTTACAATATGGTACCAAATCTGTGGACACTATCAACTTTATAAGCAGTAGCGGCATTTATACCGATGGTATCAGATGTCATAGCCTTACACCTGAAAACCTGCCGGATTGAATATCAGCCTCATTCAAATTGCTCGCTCCCTCAGATATTGGAAAGGTTCTAGTAAACCCTAATTTTTGGCCTAAAAGTATGATTGTAAGGAAGTTTACACACCGCCCTAACAACTCTAGCAGGAAGCCAAAAAACTTACCGAGCTTGCCTTCTTCTATCAAAATATGAGAGGGCTGAGGACAAAATGTACTAAGTTCTTGTTAAATGTCTACAGCTCCTCATCTGATACAATAGTCACCACAGAAACTGGATTAGATAACAGCTTTTCCGGTGCTATTATTTTCCCAAACTATTTTTCAGTAAATCGCAGTTATCGATCACCTGAAAATAATTCATTTGAACGATTTGGTGGCGTTCTCATAGCAATCAGAAAATATACTAATCCTAAAGAACTAAATCTTGACGATTTCTTGGATATCGAAATCTGTGGCAGTAAATTTGATCTCGCCTCTTCAAAAGTCTTCATCGTGTGTGTCTATAAACCTCCCAAAACACTGCTTGCCGTAGTGATTAGATATTTGAATGCCATTCGCTACGTTGAAAATCTTTCATCCGCTTCTGAAAGACTTTATGTCTTTGGTGACTTTAACCAACCCAAAATTGATTGGACTGCCGGAGATATTGATTGCATGTATCTTACTCGGCGCAGGGTCATAAGTCCACAGGCCAAAAGTCCACAAGCAAAAAACCGCACACCCAGCCCATAATCCAAAAGGAACCCAAGCTGGGGGGCAGCATGCCCCCCCATACACACTTCATAATACAATGGTAGTAATTCGCGTGCGCCATTAAATTATAAAACATTCCCATACTTTATAATAATATGGACTTATGGCCTACTTTCATTTTAAGACTGTGAACCTATGACCCAAATTATTGTGAACTTTTGGCTCACTTGGGTGGGTTATAAGTCCGGGCATTATTGTCTGCAATAGTTTGCAGTATTTTTTTCAATCAGTGTATTCGAATCCCAGTTCCGTTATAGATGAACACTTTTTTTCTTATATAGGTGCATCACATTCCTCTATTTTTAGTCACATCGCTTTTCCCGATGATATGATACTGAGTAAACTTAGAAATCTGGTCCTTAATTGTAATCCTGGAACTGATGGAATTCCAGCAGGCTTTTTAAAAATGTGTGCCCTTCCTTTACATTCCATACTTTGCCACATATTCAATGTATCGTCGAAGACTGGTATCTTTCCTTCCCTATGGAAATTACAGAGGGATCTGTAAACAATTTTATCGAGTTGACCACAAGCTTCTTCTTTACAAACTTGAACGTTTAGGGTTTCCTACAATTTTTCTTAGATGGCTTTCATCCTATTTAGGAAACAGATACAAGTTTGTAAAGTTTCGAGGACACTTATCCAAAGAAATCTTGGAAACATCCGGTGTCCCAGAAGGAAGTCACATAGGCCCACTAGTATTTATTTTATTCGTTAATGATATTGTCAAATTTGTTCCACATTGCAATATCCTGATGTTTGCCGATGATTTTTAAATATACTCTTCATGCAATGATCCGAATTGAATGCAATGCAATGATCATGGATTGAATGCACATCTCCAAGATTTCGTTTTGTGGTGAAATAAAAACAGCTTATCCCTTAATGTTAGTAAATGTTCGGTTATTACCTTTTCCTGTCGTTCCTCGACTTTCATTCACGCGTATTTCTTCGACAGTAATGTTATCCGCGTGATTTAGGTGTTTTGTTAGATAGTAAACTATCCTACATTTACCACTATGAATTTATCACAAATAAAGCCAATAGAGCATGGGGAATGCTTAAACGTTATGCAACAACAACAACAACTAAAAACTTTATATTTGTTGTTTGTTCGATCGCTGCTGGAATATGCGTCTGCTGTTTAGTGTCCATACTACAGTACTCATGTTGTAAGAATAGAAGCAATTCAAAAAAGATTTCTTACGTTTGCCCTCAGACGTCTTCCTTGGTCGGATTTTAATAACTTACCCCCTTATTCAGCCCGATTACAACTTATTGGACTCGAGTCTCTTGAGGTTAGGAGAAAGGTGTCAATAGTTGTTTTTCTTCACAGAATACTTATTGGGGAGATTCACTATCCTGATATTTGAAGTTTTGTGGGTCTTAATGTTCCATCACTTAATTTGCGTAATAACAGATTCTTTTATATTCCTCGTTCTTGTACAAATTACGGTAGATCCTCCTCTTTAAATGGTTTAATGTTATTATATAATGATTGTGCGTCTTTACTTGACATTAATATGACATTACCATTTAATAAAATCCATCTTGTTTAATTTTTTCCAGTTTTAAATGTATTGCTCAAATCTTAATTAGTTTTGTACTTGCTTTTTTTTATATTATCTTTATTTACTCCATTTTTCTTAAATTTTTGTCTCTCATTTCTTTTGTACGATGTTACTCATTTTTTCTCATGTCTAAAAAAGGCCTAGTACTTTGTTGACAAACAAATAAATAAATAAATTTATAGCCGCCTTGGAGACTGACTAAATTGAGAAGATTTTTCGTTTTTTTTATCAATAGTCTTTCTTAAAATAAGTCTAGAATCTAAATAGCTATACATGAGAAACATAGAAACATAGAAACCACAATCCACCAAATATTAAAAATATCTCTAATATCCTTACAAAATCAAATATAGTCATTCGCCTTTAACCTATGATAGAGCTTATTGTCTACGTAGGAAGGCTCGTTAATTTATATATTATCATGTGATTTTAGTTGCTTTTTTATAAATAAAAAAAATAAATATTTTGCGCAACAGGTCCGTAGACCCTAGGCCTACCTTCTCGCAACCATTTTGGAACAAATGGAAGGGATCTGCAATTTTATGCCGACTCCAAACGGCTAATTGAGAAGCTCTTTCAAGGCAGTTATACTCTCGGATATTTGTCAGACGTTCACGAGAGGTGGCGCAGTGGAAAAAACCTTTAGTTGGAATTTGGGTTTTTTGCGGGATTCGAACCTCGACCCCTCGCTTAGTAGCCCAACACACTACCCACTAAGCCACTGCGCCTGTAAATAATAACAAAAATAATATTTTTTCAATGTTATATCTTTTGCTATTTTACATTGGTTTCACCTGGCGATCAACTCATTCTGAAATCCAATAAAACTGCTTCTGATAGAATTTGAATCTACAAATGAATTGGTTAAATGTCAAAAAATATTCTGCGGCTGGCTTTTATAAAATAATAGGTGTACAAAGTAAGTAAGTGCTTATTGAAGGAATTCTAAATCGAGAAGCGCAGTTCGCCAAAATATGCCCCATGGAAACCGACATAAGTCTGCTGGTCAGCACACTTGAGTTAATGTCCCACTCCTGGATTCAACAATCAACAGCCTAAAAGACGCATCAAACCAGGCTCTCTCTCTGTATTGAAATTCCTTGTTAATCCAATATTGTTCATGAAGAAAACTCATGAACCATTTAACCTTCTCTCAAACGCATCCAATTTGTCTCCCCCACTTAAAATAAATGTTATGTTTCCGCTTAAGATATAATGCTCAAGCTCATTCCTTAGGAATTTTCGGAATAATTCGTACCAACAAGAAGACATTGAAAATCGTTTTAAAATACCACCACTGCTAACGAATACCATAACCTCGCATAAAGTCCAAACCCACCAAAGGTCTATTTAAAGCTGAGTTTGCAAACAGCGTATTTGCTGATCTTAACCTGCAGTGACAGCGGAAATATAATGCAATGCATGATTACTTTATATACCGCTGAGAAGAAAAAGTTTTAAGCATTGTTTGTCGCGCAATTCTTCGGCAACTATCATGGTATACATCACAGAGCTTATAGTTGTATTTATGAGCGCATTCCTAACTTTTAATGAAGCTCAGTATGCTGAGGTAAGTTTAAGAATCCGCAATTCTTTTTTTAAATAACAATACTACCAACTATTAAGATTCCATCGGATATGCGCAATCCCTGCCAAATGTATGGATACTATCAGTTTCCGGTGGAAACCGAGTTCGCCGATGTTCGACTAAAGCGTCAAGAAACACCCAGCTTAGTCGAAAGGATTGATGGTCTAAGAAAAATGTGTGCTGCTGATTTAAGTATTCCTGATGGTAAATTACTTGTGCAATATTTATGCTTATATGGAACTTTAATTAATTGTATCAAATGTGTAGAAAATATTCCTGAAGACTTGTTGAACTGCGATAACCCATCGCCGAAAGTTAAGTGCCTTATGGCATGCATCTTGCAACGTTTGCAACTGGTAGGTATTTTTTGATGAAAAGGACTGCTCAGTTATATTTATTTTCTGCTAACCAGATGACCAAGAATAATCTCATATCACTTCGAGGTATTGAGCGGACGGCTAACGAATTTGGCAACTACAATCCATTAGTTACGTCAATAGCTGTAGCTTTAGCCCAACAGTTTAATCTGCGTTTATCTTTGATGAAAGTCACAGATCAATGTGAAGCAGGTTATCTTATTAACGAGTTCATAGCGAAGGAAATGAGAAGTAGAAATATGAACATCACTTAAATTGTTCGACTTTATTTCTTTGTATCAATTACAATGGAATTATTTCAATGAATGAATTAAAAATAAAATTAAATCAGATTAAACAATTAATAACATCACAAACATCAATGAGTTTTTTGTTTACTTGTACTTGTTACTTGTTCCGCAAAAAAAAAAAAAATTCAGAGTCAGCAATTTTGCGAATCTCGATTTCTGAGCGAAATTTACACCTTACACTTATGTCGTTTTCCATTGGGACCAAAAATCAATCTTTTATTTTATCTAAATCACTTTTTATGTTCTATTGGGCAGAAAAATCAATATTTTGTTCGATTCTCTTCTTCTTTATTATTATTATTTTATTTTATTATTTTTATTATTTATTTTATTTATTTTATATACATATATCTTTCGGGGTAAAACTCGATGATCATGTAACTCGATAACCCCTGGGACGATTTTCATAATTCTTTTTTTGTTTTGTTCGTATTGCTGTATATCAGGTTTTTATTTACTTTTTTTTGCGAAAACAAAACTTGGAGGGGATGAAAGAGGTTATGAAAGTTTGTATGGGGAAATATACTTTGAAAAAAAAAAAAGAAACTGGATAGAAATCGAGTAGTGACACTTCAAATAAAAAAAAAGAAATATTTTAAATTTTAAGGCAATTGTTGTCAATTATTTTAATTATTTTGCAAGCAAATTGTTATTGTCCACAATTTTATTTTATTTTTTTTTAATATAGGTACCTAAAAAGTTTGTTCTAATAAATTATGTTTACTATGTTACATTAAGTAACTTTTTGAAATGAAGTAGATAGGTGCTTTGATTATACAAAGATGATATTATGGCCGACGATATTTTGCATCGAATTCGCACTGTGACATCGGATAATGAACTGGAGATGTCAGATGAAATGCGCAACAAAGCTTTGATTTTGATCGAGGATATGTGTCTGCTCATGAGTGACGATTTGTTGTGCAAATTGGGGATGCCACAGCCAAATCATTCAATGCAAGACGCATTTAATCGAGAATTGGAGCGAGAAATGGACTTCGATCGAATCTGGCGGAATTTTCTTCCTAGATGCACCCGGTGGAACTGGAAATACATTCCTGATTTCACTGATTTTGGCTACAATTCGAGTTCGAGATCTGAGATCGCTTTGGCCCTAGCCTCTTCTAGGATAGCGGCTACTTTGTTAGAAGGCGGTCGAACAGCATTGAAATTGCCATTGAATCTGCAAGTGGATGCAGAACCTACATGCAACATTTCAAAGAACACTGCGATGGCGAAAGTATTGCAGCAATGTAAGATTATCATATGGGACGAATGCACCATGGCTTACAAACGCGCATTGGAGGCCCTGAATCGTTAACGTAATGATAAGCGACCCTTCGGTTGAGAAATGATCTTGCTATCAGGCGATTTTCGTCAAACGCTGCCTGTCATTTCGAGATCAACTCCGGCAGATGAATTGAATGCTTGAAGGCGTCTGCTTTATGGCGATACGTCAAGAAATTGCATTTGACAACAAACATGCGAGTTTCTTTACAAAATGACCAGTCATGGCGATGGGCAATGGTGTGATTCCAGCAAACTTAATCTCCGGCTTGATTGAGTTTCCACAACATTTTTGCAACTTTACAACGACACCGGAAGAACTTCATGAATGTTTTCCTGAATATCGCTCAGAATTTGTTGACTGAGTGTAACAGTGATTTTGGTTGCGATAAACAAAAACGTCGTTCATTTGAATTTCTCCATTCAAAACCAAATCGCTGGTGAGTTGCATTCATACAAATCAGTCGACTCCGTGATGGATGAAAACGAAGCCACCAACTATCCCACTTTGTTGCGCAACCTAAACGAACCAAAATTTTGTTACGGTACGCGTTTGATTGTGAAGAATTTAATATCAAATATTATTCATGCAACGATTTTTATTGGAAAACTAGTTTACCCGGCGAACTTTGTTCCGCCCAAATCTATGTTATATAAAAATTGAGCCTTAAAATTGTGTTCGTTTGTCGCCGAATCACGCCTTAACGCATTTACCGATTTTAACCAAACTTTTTCACATCTTTGGTATTGGTCTATTTATATGATTTTTGTGAAGTTTGGTTGCAATTGGTAAACGTATGTTTGTGTAATTTGTTTAGAAAAAACGGTGAAAAAAAATATATTTGTACTGTAAAATATGTTTTTTTTTTTGGTCTTATGAGAAATTACATTTTGTTTTGTCAAATCACTTTTTTCGAATTTCCAGTCGGTTTTTTCAGTTTTCTCAACATTTTGAAAAATTATAGTTGTACGGTTCCTACGCTGGAATCGGAAAACTTATGCGTGCGTGAAAAAAAAAAAACATGAATTTGAGTAATTTTTTGTTTTTTTCCTAAACCACTCAACCGTTTTCAATTAAATTTTGTGGCTGTGTATGGTTGGTTACAGTTTGAAAGATAGGACACTATTTTGGTATGGTGATACGGCTATATGTGTAAAAGAGACTGTCGTCCGTATGTGCACTCATAACTCGGGAATGGATCGTGCTTCGTGGATTCGTATTGACCCAAGGAAGGACATATGATACTTTTTGTCATGAAAATAAAAGTTTACGGGGATGGGATGGATTTAAAAAAAAGAAAAAAAGAGGATTGAATAGAAATACAGGTAGCGTCACTTCCAATACAACAAAAATTATTTAAAATCTTTATTTTTGAATTATTTTGATATGCGGGCTTACCGCTACACAATTTGAAATTGAAAGACGGCTCAATCATATTTTTTTTGCGCAACCTCAATCCACCGAAATTTTGTAACTGATCGCGTTTGATTTGATTGTGAAGAATCTCAAATCAAATGTCATGGAATAAGCGACGATTTTGAGTGGAAAATTCAAAGGAAAACATTCTAATTCCGCGAATGCCGCTTATTCAGAAAGATATGCCATTCGTATTTAAGCGTATCAATTTCCCGTTTCGCTATGACAATTAATAAGTCTCAAGGACTATCGCTGGAATTTTGTGGAATCAATATTGAATTCCCATGTTTCTCCTAAAGTCAAATGTATGAACTGAAAATAAACTCTATTATAAGTAAATTATAAGATCACAATACATTTGCTGCCTATGCAGAAATGCTCATTCAAGCCCAACTGAATTGCTGCCATCTGAGTATGATGGACCGAAATTGACAGAAGGTATGAATTGCGTTGGTTTGAAGGCGAGCAGTCACCACCTTTGGTCAACGACGCCATAATTCAACCAGAAAATTTGGATGAAAATATAATGTGGTATTCGTTTGGGCTTCTTCAGATTCGCTCTCAGATTTCGTGTGGCTAATCGAAGATAAAAACGTCACTTACTCTTTTTTGTGATAATATTCCTGGGATTCGAATATGTGTAGCCTACAACACTTTTCAAAGCGTTTTCCATTCACTGGCTAAATTTTAAATTAAAACATTCGAAATTTGCATCCCGATTGATTTTTAAATATCCATACATAAATAATTTACAAAAATAGATCCACCCGATGCAATGCCTTTTTTTGCTTTACATAAAAACTTCTCTGAGAGCAAAAAAAGTTCTCTGAGAGCGCCCAATCGAATACCACATTAATGTCACAGGTATGTCAATATGAACTCATTTTTGCTACATAAAAAAATCACGTTTTTGTACTAATATTTTTTAAGCCTTTGGCCCCCTACCGGAAGCCTCGCCACCAACGGATAAGAGGCAGACAATTAATTTAATGTTTATTTATATTCGTATTATACAATAATACCAAATATTTTCTTAATGAAATAACGTCACCATTTTTGTCGCTGGCTCTCCGTCTATTAAGGAATAATATGAATTTTAATCTTATGTAGTTTTCCATTGGGATTTTCCGATTTTGCTCTCAGATTTCAGATTTTTCATGCCCAATGGAACATAAAACGAGATTTTTCTTCCCTTGCATCTGTGGTGGTGCGTGTTTTAAAAGTCATCTGTTCTTAAATTGTAATTTGTGTTTATAAAAATCCATTCAATTTACAATTACAATTTTTTTTCTATTTTTCACAGACTTCTCGTCTAAAATCCTTTAAAAAGCGAAACAAATGGGAATTCCTACAAAAAAGCCTCGAAACTATATCTTAACTCACCCCCCATGGCATATCAAACTTGAATCTATTATTTTGACTTTGGCTCATCATAGAAAAACAAACACCAACAAAGCTCTATACTGCTCGTTATTTTTCGGATATTTCATCAGAACTTAAAAGCAAAGGCTGGAAATTTATGTTTACTGACGGATCCAAATCACAAATCAATACATCCTTTGCCGTCACATTAGAAGATGGTTATATTCAAAGCATTGGCACCCTCCCGGAGTTCACCTCAATTTTCTCGGCAGAAGCATTTGCAATCCTTCGAGCGACAAAGGCAACCATGAACCAAAGAGGCAAACTTGTTATATGCTCTGATAGTATATCGGTTCTAAAAGCTGTACTCAACCCTAACAACAACACCGAACTAGTTTCTGAAATAAGAAACAAGATTACTATGATGCCAAACAAAATCAAACTTATGTGGACCCCTGGACACGTAAATATTAGTAGTAATGAGGAAGCTGATAAGGCAGCAATATCTGCAAAAGACGCACTAGTATACAAATTCAATCTATTTACAAAACAAGATCTCCAAACATGTATATATAAACTTTGTTCGCCTAAGACTCGGTCACACCTCAACAACCCACCAACACCTCCTCACCAAATACAACCCGCCGCTATGCACCGCCTGTAACACAACATTAAATATCCCCCACCTCCTAGAAAATTGCCTAGCCTCAAAACCCATTATGGAATCTATCTTTCAAAACAAACCAATCTATGATATATTAAAAAATCCAAACTATACAAACATTGAAAATATTAATAAATTTATTGAAATCCTTAAATTAACTATGTAAATATTTAATTAGATAAGAACCAATAGTCTCTGCAGCTAGGCTCTATAATCTGTAATTTTAATTACCTGTTAATAAACAATAATAATAATAATAATAATAAAATTATAATTAATTTGTTTAGAAGAACTTGCCATTGATAGATACTGTTACATTTGGGCTGGGATTCGAAAAGATAAAACACTATTCTCTTTAACATTTCCAATAAAATCACCTTACACTTTCTAATTATTTACTTATAAGTACCAAAACAATATCACGTAAAACAATTCTTAAACGACTCAAACCAATCACCTAATTCACTGTATTGCTTTTTGCTTTACACTTTATTATCTTCACAACCGATTACTATTTCGAGGTTTACCAATCACTGCTTAAAAATCAGCTGTACATCCCTGTTCTCAAACATCCCCTTTTATATCCGCTCTGCCACCTATCGCGAATATTCTAGTTTATTCCAACTATTGTGGATGGTTCGAGAATTAGCTAAGTGTGGTGAGTTACACTTGACAGCTGACAGGTGGCATTCACATTTGACAGATTTGAGTCTCCAATTAGAACTGGAATTGAAACTTGATTGGTGACTAAGGGGTTGTTTCCATTTCACCATTTAAGTAAGGTTCGACACTCCACACCACAATAAGCCCTCTTAAACTTGTTCGTCCCGAACAAACTCGCTAGCAGTTTCGCCATTATAGCGATAAAGATGATCCACATGAACGACTTTCAGCTTACCTCTTCCTCGTTGGATGCGATAGACAACGTCGTTGATGCGCTTCACGATTTTATAGGGCCCTTCCCAGTCTTGTTGCAATTTAGGTGATAAGCCTTTTCTTCGATGAGGATTATATAGCCATACCAAATCTCCTTGCTGGAATCCTGTAGTTGTCGTTTTAGTATCATACCTCGTTTTCATGCGGTCACTGGCTATCTTAATCTTTTCCCTAGTCCCTCGATGCACGTCCCTGATGATATCCCTGAGGTCTGCAACATACTCTTCCTCATTCTTGGGTTCTCCGAATGGGGATCCAATCATCAACTCGCTTGGCAGGCGGACTGTTCAACCGAAGAGGATTTCAGATGGAAAATGACCTGTGGTGTATTGCACTGCATTTCGATAGGCCAATAAAAACATGGGAACCTGCTTGTCCCAATCTCTCTGGTCATCGCCAACGACCTTAGAGAGGTGTTCGTTTAGGGTTCTGTTGAAGCGCTCCACCATCCCATCTGATTATGGATGAGGGGGTGTTATCCTTGTCTTGTGAATCCCGAGTAACTGGCACACTCCTTGGAAAATCCTGGACTCGAAGTTTCGTCCTTGGTCCGAATGCAGTTCCGTTGGAACACCGAATCTGCTTACCCAGTTGTAGACAATTTGCTCCACCATGGTTTTAGCTTCTTGGTTAGGGATAGCAAATGCTTCAGGCTACTTACTGAAGTAGTCCATAACAACGACTGTACCGATTTCCATTTTGCGTTTCAGGAAACGGTCCCGCAATATCAACTGCTATCCTTTCGAAGGGGGCTCCCACCTTTTATTGATGCATCTGGCCTCGGACTTTCACTCTCGGGCCTTTGCTGGCCGCACATGTTATGCACTTCCTGCACCAACTTTCAACATCCTCCCTTAAATGGACCCAGTTATAGCGTTCTCGCACTTTATCGAGTGTTTTATTGATTCCATCATGCAACCCCCTTAGTACTTCGATAACTTTCGACCTGGGCAAAGCAAGCTGCATTACGAACGACGTTCCATTCGAGCTTTCCCATCTTCTTTTTAGAATAGCGTCCTGTACATGAAGGGAGTCCCACTGCGCCCAGTATGCCTTCAGCTCGGGGCTTCTTTTGGATATCTCTTGCCAGTCTGGTTTTCCCTCATGCTCCTTCCAGGCGAGAATCGGTTCGATATTCGGATCTTCCCTTTCAACCTCCCGGATTTCATGCGCACTCCAGCCACCGTTGGGCATAGCTCTCACCCTTTGAGCGGACACGACATCTCTTGCCTCATGTCGTAAGCAATGTTTACAATCTGCTTTGCACGGTCGACGGGAGAGAGCATCTGCATTAGAGTGAAGACTTCCCTTTCGATGTTGTGTTTCGTAGTCGTACATCTGCAGCCGTTCGATCCACCTCGCGACTTGTCCTTCAGGATTTTTAAAATATAGCAGCCATCTTAAAGACGCATGGTCTGTGCGAAGGATGAATTTCCGCCCATAAAGGTACTTGTGGAAATGCTTTGTTTCCAGTACCAGAGCAAGGAGTTCGCGCCTGGTAACACAGTAGTTCCTTTCTGGCTTTGAGAGAACTTTGCTGAAGTACGAAACTACTTCCTCTTGGCCATTGTGCACCTGGGAAAGGACGGCTCCAATTCCCACATTACTAGCGTCTGCATCCACAATAAATGTTTTCCCAGGGGTGGGGTACGCTAATATGGGGGCGTCGCACAACTGACGCTTTAGGTTAGGTTAGGTTAGAGTGGCAGGCCGCCTCAAGTGCAGCCTCACTTAGGCCAAATTAGGCCCATTGTGTTACCACAGGATCGATATCGACTCCCTATCTACCCGTTGAACCAGCCGGAGCTAAGAATGAAGCGATGGAGGCAGTTGATACCTATGTTTGCGAGTTCGCTGAGGTTGTCGAAGAAATATTCTCCGAGGTATAGTTTTCTACGGAGTGACAGTGCTGGACACGTGCAGAGAAGGTGAAGAATAGTCTCCTCCTCCTCCTCGTCCATACAGCTTCTGCAGAAATCATTTGAAGGGAGGCCTAATCTGAGAGCATGTCTCCCTATGATGCAGTGTCCCGTGATGACACCTACTAGAGTGCTTATTATGGGTCTTTTCAGTGTAATGAGACTTTTTGAGCGCTTTGAATCCAGCTGAGGCCAGATCTGTTTCGAGGTGTGGCACGTTAAGCAGCTAGACCACCTGCGATTAGTAGCGCTTAATGCGTTTTGTTTAATTAGGAGCTTGCAAGTAGCAAGAGGCATATAGAGACTCTCCTTTTCTGGTTGAGTCGACATAGTAGTGCCTTGTCTGGCGAGCTCATCGGCGATGCAATTACCTGGAATGTCTCTATGGCCCGGCACCCATATAAGGTGAATTTTGAATTGTTTCGCCATCTCGTTCAGAGATAGTCGGCAATTGAGGGCAGTTGTTGAATTGAAGACGACAGAATCCAGGGATTTAATCGCGGCTTGACTGTCGGTAAAGATGGTGATATCCTTTACAGATACTACATTATACCGAAGCCACGACAGGGCCTCTTTGATCGCCATGACCTCCGCCTGAAATACACTACAGTGATTAGGAAGGCTGAATGAGATTTTACAATTTAGATCATAAGAGAAAACACCCCCCCCTACTCCTGTTTCAGTTTTGGACCCATCTGTATAGAAACAGACAGACTCCTTGCGGGGTACTATTTCGTTCTCCCAGTCACTCCTGGAGGGTATGTAAGTTTCGAAGTTCTTTTCGAATTGAAACTGAGGGAGGGTGTAATCAGTATCTTTTGGAATGCATTCCAATGTATTTAGAATCGATGAGTGACCAGTTTGGCGACTGGTCCACAAATGAATTGCTTTCATCCGAGTGGCTGCATTTGCTGCCACTTGTTTACAATAGATGTCCAGCGGTAGCAAGTGGAACATTACGTCCATGGCCGCTGTTGGAGTGGTTCTAAGGGCTCCACTTATGCATATGCATGCCGTTCTTTGGACGCGGCTAAGCTGATTATGATGGATGGCCTTTTCGAGGGCAGTCCACCATACAATAACGCCATAAGTGAGTATAGGTCTGATAACGGATACATATAGCCAATATGTAATTCGAGGCTGGAGTCCCCATCTGCTTCCAATGGCTTTTTTACAGCAGTACAGAGCCGTGGTGGCTTTCTGAACTCTCCGCAGGATATTGGGTTTCCAACTCAATTTGCTGTCTAAAACTAGGCCTAAATAGCTAGCCGTATTGGTGAGCACCAGGAGTGTGCCGTTTAGTTTTGGGGGTACAAAATTGGGAATTTTGTATTTTCTTGTGAAGAGGACCAGTTCAGTTTTCTGGGCATTGACCGCCAGACCGCATTTTTTGGTCCATTTAGAGAGCTTAGAGAGGGCATTCTGCATGAGATCTCTAAGCGTGTTTAGGTTCTTTCCTGAGACAGCGATGGCAACGTCATCCGCATAGGCAATTACTTTGCAACCTTCCCCCTCCAGTATTAGTAGTAGTTCGTTCACTACTAGGTTCCAAAGAAGAGGTGAGATAACGCCACCTTGAGGCGTACCCCTACTAACGAACCTCCGGACCGATGCATCGCCCAGCTGTGAGTTGATAAACCTGTTGGTGAGCAACTGGTTGACCAATTCGCCAATCGATTTCTCAATTCCAAGGCCCGTCAGTGCGCCAAGAATTGCCTCTGCTTCGACGTTGTTAAATGCTCCCTCAATATCCAGGAAAGCAACCAATGTGAATTCTTTGCAATCGAGAGATTTTTCGATGGTAGATACAAGTGAGTGAAGGGCCGTTTCAACCGATCTCCCTTTACTATACGCGTGTTGAGACTTTGACAAAAGATTTGAGTTGACACTGCAACGTATGTGGATGTCTATCAGTTTCTCTAGGGTTTTTAGAAGAAATGATGACAAAGTAATTGGTCTGAGATCTTTGGGGTTAACGTGTGAGCTTTTACCAGCCTTAGGTATAAACACCACGTTAACTTCTGTCCACAACTTGGGAATATGAGCAAAATCCAGGCAACTTTTAAAAATTACAGTTACCCAAGGGAGGATTAGGTCAGCGTTCCTCTGAAGTTCGGCCGGTATTATACCATCCGGTCCGGGAGATTTAAATGGCTTAAATCCTTTAATGGCCCAAAGAATTTTGGTCTTGGTAATAAGACTTGAAGAGCTGCTTTCTATCGGTCTTTCAGAGGACCTAGCTGGTATCGAAGCAGCATTACAGCTGTTGGGGAAGTGAGAATCCAGTAGTAGATCCAGAGATTCTGCACTTGAGGTGGTCCACGATCCATCAGCTCTCTTAAGGTAGCTCGCTACTTTAGGAGTGGATGCGAGAATCTTTCTGAGCCTGGAGGCCTCAGAGATTTCTTCTATCTTTTCACAGAAGAGTCTCCAGGAATTCCGTTGGGCTTTCCTTACTTCGGTTTTATAGGGTTTGAGGGCTTTTTTATATAAGGCCCAGTCAGCGGCTTCACGGGATCGCTTGGCCTGATTGAAGAGCTGCCTACATTTTTGACGTAGAGATAAAATCTCCTGATTCCACCACGGTGGTCTAGGCTTGCCCCGAGGTTTACTTATTGGACAGGAGAAAGACATAGCCCGGTTGAGAGTCTTAGTGAGTTCCTCAACCATGCTATCTAATTCATTTGTATTAGTAGGGGGAACAGGTATTCTGTTAATTGTGGAAGATTCCACACTGTTCCTATATTTGTTCCAATCCGTTTTCCTGTAATTCCTAAAAACGGGTTGGGCTTGAGGGAGGCAGTTTATGCCAAATTGAATGTATCTGTGGTCAGAGAAGGAGTGTTCTTTAGAAACTTTCCAGTCTCTGACATCATTGTAAATGGTGTCGGAGACCAGCGTGATGTCTAACACCTCTCGTCTGTTACTAGTGACAAATGTGGGTTCGGATCCCATATTGCATATGATTAGTTTAGTACTAATTAAGTAATCAAAAAGTAGCTCACCTCTTTTATTGATGTCGGAGCTGCCCCATACAGTGTGATGCGCATTGGCATCACATCCCAGGATCATCGCAGCTTTGGACTTCTCCACATCAGCAATCGCTCTCCCCAGTAGTTCCGCAGGGAGGAGAAGGTCGGACGCCAGATACGCCGAAGTCAACCAGATTTTCCGCAGTCCAACTTCAACGTTTACTGTCGTGGTGTCTCGATCGCTGTAATTAGGAAGAAGGAAAACATTTAGTGTATTCTTCGCGAGGATGCAGGCTCTTGGTATACCTTCATTCCTCACGTAGAAAAGATTGTAGCCTGGAGTCCTGAGTCCAAGCACCCGATCATTATTGACCCAGGGCTCCTGAATCAGGACAATGTCATCCGCGCTTTTATGGATCCGCAGAAGAAGAGAGGCCGAAGCCGTTTTTGAGTGATGTAGGTTAATCTGAAGTAACCGCAGCATCATTGCTACAATTACCTCCCGACGCCTCCACCACAGTGATGTTAGCCTCATCCGTATCCGATTCGAAAGATACATCAGTTACGGATGGGCTGCCGAGTCCACTGGATAGATCCAGGTCCGACAGTCCAATGCTGTCCATGTCCAGATCTATCCGTGGGACCGAGTTGCTCTTAGAGAGACGCGGGGCCCTCTCAGGAGCGCAGTCATCCGTCCCTGCCTTAGCCGCTGTGGTCGGTGTATTACTGACCGATGCGGTTCCGGCAGAGACGGGGAACAGCGCTTCATTCGCGGGATTGCATCCCACCACCTCCGCTTCCGCTGCCGTACTAGTCAGTTTATTACTAACCTGTTCAACAGTGTCAGCAGAGGTGGAGGGTCGCACTCCCTCCCTGGTAAGGTCCTCCTCATCCTTCTTATAAACCCTAAGGTTTATAGCTCCGAAGCCGTAGCTGATTTGTCCTTCTGTTGCAGCCAGAGGAGCCAGAGACTCTACGTTGATCACGATGATCGCAGATCTTTTGTCTCCTTTAGGTTCCTCCAGCTTAGCAACCTTCCAGTTATCTGTAGGAAGATGAGGGTTGCTTGCCCGAATGATTTTTATAATTGTTGCGGGGTCAGAGGGTTCGGCAGGGATCCAGGAGCGAGTTCTTGGTCTGCTAGGAATTTCTTCCCTGCTTACGACCTCGAGCTGCGCCTCTTTCCACACCTCACCCAGAGACGAAATTGCTATTTTAAATAGGTCCGCAGACCTTTGATCAGCACAAGCGATCAGCTTCACATGGCCCTGATGCCATCCGCCATCGCGACAGGAGGGAGGAGGCCCTGGATGATCATCCATGACCTGTAGAAACTTAGTAGCCAGCTTCATTTCTACTTTTCTCCATCTCTCAGGGGAAATGCTGCCATATATGTCACTCCTGTCTATTACAGCGAGGACAAGGTGTGCCTTGAGGACATCACTGAATGGCTTGTTGTGCTTTAAGGAGAGTGAGGAACTGCTGCAGTTTACCTTCACTCTTTTTGGGTCGACAGTGGACTCCTCAATCGACCTTTGTCTTTTGGACGTGGAGTCCTTCCTTGAGGAGTCAGGAGGAATCTCCTTGACAACTTTCGTTGCCCAGGAGATCGACTCCTTATTCCTATCTGAGAGCTGATCTAGCGGGACGTCCTTGTAGCGCTCCAGAATTCTGGAGGCGGTACGTCGCTCTCTGTATTGCCTAGTGGAGGTGCTTTCGTGTCGCGAGCTCGAGGCAGTACGACGTGCAGCACCGGGTTTTTGAGTTGAGCGTTCTTTGCGTCTTTCGGCAAGACTAAGATCAGGTTTGGTGACCAAGTTCTTAGTTGCCGTCGTTGCAGGAACGCTAGTACTGGAAGCGGGCTCAGAGGCAGTACTTCCAGCCGGTAGTTTAAGAGCACCGGACTCTGAAATTTTGGGTTTTTGTTTTTGTTTGGTTGTTTTGATCATGGACCCACGAGTAGCGGAGAAGGGGAGGTCCATCTGTGCATAGATCCGCATTACACAGATAAGGCTGGCTAATCCGGAGGTCGCCAGGTATCCGGATACTCCGTTTTCGACTCGGGCTATTTTTGAAACTGGGCCCCCAGCCAGGTTGATACTCGGCACGGGTCGTATGACACCTTTATCCAGCCCAGGCGGAAATAGGATGGGATAAGAGAGAATTAGGAGGAAAGTTATGGAAGGAGTGGGACAAGAAAGGAAGGACGGGTAGGAGAGCACCCTTTGGTTTCACGGTTCCTCTGGAGAGATTCTCGAGAGTCTTTACCATTACTCAGCCCCCACAACTCGTCAAGTTCGGTGCTGGGGTGGGGGCAACTGACGCTTAAGTTCTTTGAAGCTATTCTCACACTCAGCTGACCATTTGGATTGTTTGCCTTTTTCTGTCAGTTGATGCAAACTCCTTGCGATCCCGGCAAAGTCCTTTACAAATCGTCTGTAATAGGTCGCAAGTCCCAGGAAGCTTTTCAGTTGATGTTTGTCTTTGGGAACCGGCCAGTTTTTCACTGCATCGATCTTCTCTGGATCAGTCTTGACTCCTTTGGAAGAGATGATATGTCCGAAATACTTTACTTCTGGTCTAAATAGAGCACACCTCTTTGGGTTAAGTTTCAACTGCGCACTTCGTAGCCTTTGGAGCACTTCCCTTAAGTTATTTCGATATTCGGGGAATATTTTTCCTACCACGATGACATCGTCCAGGTAGACCAGACAAGTTTTCCACGTTAGTCCTAGCAAAACGCGCTCCATTGGACGTTCAAAAGTTGCTGGAGCATTGCACAGCCCAAATGGCATTACTGTAAACTGCCAAAGCCCATTTCCTGCTGTGAATGCTATTTTCTCACGGTCTTCTGGATGGATCTGCACTTGCCAGTAGCCACTCTTCAGATCAAGAGTCGAAAACCATTTGGCTCCAGATAGTGTGTCCAGTGTATCGTCAATTCTCGGCAGGGGGTAGCTGTCCTTCTTGGTGACGTTGTTAAGCTGGCGATAGTCCACGCAGAATCTCGTACTTCCGTCTTTCTTCTTAACCAGGACGACCGGAGAAGCCCACGGACTTTTTGAGCTTTTAATCAGTCCCTCCTTTTTCATCGTCGACACCATTTCCGCAACCTCTGTCTGCTTAGCCAATGGTAGTCGTCTGGCAGGCTGACGAATTGGTCGCGCAATCCCCGTTGTCGATTCGGTGTTGTACGAGATGTGTTCGGCCATACTCGCCATTCTGGGAAGCAAACATATCAGCGAACCCGTTGATTAGACTCCCTGCCATGGCCCGCTGCTCCTGATCCAGCTCACACTCTCCGAGTATATTATTTTTCATTTCCGATACCTCCGTAGGTCTAACTGGTTTCGCAGGACTTTCGTTGGACAACTTTGTAACTGCAGTGATCGGTACGGACTTTCCGATCGTTTCCCCTTTCTTCAGTTTCACGCTTTTGTGTTCCACATTGAGGACACGAACGGGAATCAATTTGTTTTTAGGTTCAGTTAGCATCTTTCCCACGATATAGTTCTGATAATGGTTTTCTGGATCTGGTTCGATCAGGTAGAATCGGTGGCTCCCATGATCACCTTCCAGCTTTGTCCAAATAACTGTCTCTGACGAAGGTGGTAATATTTCGTCCTCACTTACAAACAACTGTCCTTAGAGCTGTTACGTTCTCGTTCCCGTAAACCATTGGAATCTCGATGTTCCTATACTTTAGAACTTGCAAACCGATGTCGAGTACTACATCATGCGCCTTCATAAAGTCGATTCCGATGATGCATAATAATAATATTTTCTTTATTTCAATTAAAAAATATACATGCTTAATGTTAACAATAAGTAATAGTATTAAATGGCTTCATAAAGTAAAATAATAGTAAATTAAGCAATACATTTTTTATGAAATAGTAAGAAACATTCTGTTATTCAAGTGAATAAGTGGCGAATGTTCCATTAATTAAAAAGATATTAAAAAAAAGAAATATGTGGGGGGGTAGGTCAATTTAAAGATAAACTAAAGAATCTGTGTATGAACTTCAATACTTTTATCAATACTTAAATACATGCAGTAGCACTCAAATCATTGGGCTTATTATATTATCGATCTCTGAATGATTTATAGAAAACAGCCATTTTTTAACTTTACCTAAAAATTTTGATTCATTTCTCTCACTTCTTAATTCATCGGGAAGCAAATTAAATAAGCGCGCCGAGATAACTGTATAAAAATGAAAAAAATTGGATTTAAAGACTCTAGGAACAGTAACAAAATTGCAGTTATTGGCTCTTAGATTGTAGTCTTCATGAACTCTTGCAGAACTAAAACCTGCATTTTTAAAAAATAATTTTAATACTTTAAAAAAATACAAATGCCTTATAGGAAAAATGCCGAGGTTAGCGAATAAGACAAAACTAGGTGTTATACGGTTTACTTTAGAAATAATGCGAATAGAGTGTTTCTGACGAGTGAGAAGCTGATTTATTTTAGAGGAGTGAGTACCACCCCAACAACAAATTCCATATTGAATCTTAGATTGCACAAGGCCACTATAAGCAAGTTTTAAAATTGATTGGGGGCAGTAAAGACTAAGGTGGTACATCTGTCTGACAACTTTGTTAAGATACAATTTTAAGTTTGAGGTATGAGTAATCCAACTAAGCTTTTTATCTAGGGTTATACCCAAGTATTTAAAATTATCAACACATTCAATTTCAAAACATCCATTAACACAAGGTAAATCAGACCTAAATGTTGGCGGAAATAATTGAAACTTAGAGCAGCAAGGAGAATGATAAGTTAAAGAGAGACCTTCAGGAACTATACCCAGTAAGTTAAAGAACATAAACTTAGTTTTGCTACTTATAACTAACTTATGAAACATAAACCAATGACGGAGAATTTCTAAGTCATAATTCATTGAAGCAATCGATTCAAAATGATTTTTACAGGAGTAAGAAAGAGCAGTATCATCGGCAAACGCAGTTGGAATACCTTTAAATGGTTGAGAAAACAAGGAATTAACAAATATTAAAAATAAGATAGGACCCAAAACAGAGCCTTGAGGGATGCCCATTCTTAAAAAGCTTTTCGAGCTCAGATTATTTTTGATCCGGGTTCTTTGATTACGATTCGTTAAGTACGAGCAAAAAAAATCATAAACAAATCCTCTAAATCCCGCTTTAAAAAGTTTACTCAACAATAAGTCATGGTCAACCATATCAAAAGCTTTTGTTATATCAATGAACAAAGCTGCCGGAATATTGGATTCATTGATAGATTTATAAATTTCACTACAGAATTTCAATAAGCCATCTTCTGCCGATTTACCATTTCTGAAACCGAACTGACAATTACTAAAGAACCCAGTTCTATTTAGAAATGCCATTATTCTGGTTTTAATACCCCTTTCAAAAACTTTAGAAAAAACTGACAGAAGAGAAATAGGTCTATAGTTATTTAAGTCCATAGAATCTCCTTTTTTATGCAATGGGATTACTATTGCTGTTTTCAACGCATCCGGAAACACACCCATTCTAACACTAAGGTTAAAGATGTAACATAGGACATCTGCAATTAAAAATGAGATATTTCGAAGCAGGTTACTTGAAATTAGGTCATGGGACATAGAATTTGTGGATTTAAGTGATGTAATTAATTTGTGAATTTCGAGAGCAGAAAAATCATAAAAACAGAAACTATCTGGACTAAAAACATCATGACAAATAACGTCATCATGGAGATGAAAATTATCACCCTGGAACGAACTGGGAATTGAAGAAAAATACTCATTAAAGATATTAGCTATATCCAACGGGTTAGAGATAATTTGTTTGTCTTTTTTAATTTTAGGCTCAACTTCAGACACATTTCGATTTAGGATTTCGTTCACGAGTCTCCATTCCTTTTTAATATTTCCAAGGTTGTCCGCCAAATTACGGGTATAATAATCATCTCTGCATTTGGGTATATCGGTTTTCAACTCATGACATATACGAAGATAATAGTTTTTAAGTCTTATGTTGTTAGGGTGTTTAACAACTGAAACACGAAGACGGTTTTTCTTTTTTATTTTATTTAAAAGCTGCAAAGACATCCATGGTTTAAGGCGCTTCAACTTATTAGATTTAGCATTCACAATTCGAGTGCATTTTAAAATATGAGACTGTAACTTTTTTAGAAATAAATCAAACGCAGTTGATGGATCAATAGCATCATAAACTTCATCCCAGAGTTCAAAAGTCAGAGCACATCTCAGAGCAGAATAATCCACAGTCTTAGACTCGGAGAAAACAACAGAATTAAGCTTTTTAATAATGTGATCGAACTGAATACAAATCAAGGAATGGTCAGTTAACCTCAAGTCATATACTGCTGTTTGAAATTTGACTGTGTTGTTTCTATGCAAACGTAAGAAAATATGGTCTAAGCATGTACTTGTCATTTCAGTAACACGAGTTGCATCTGATAGTAAAGAACAAAAACCAAAAGCAGATAGGGTAGACACAAAGTTATCAGCAGCGGAAGAGTCCACTAAAATATCAATATTAAAATCACCTAAAAGGGCCATATTCTTAGAGTTATTTCTTCTTAAAAAATCACAAAAATCATCCACAAAAACAGTAACACTACTTTTATGCAACCTATATACACATACAAAAGAATATGGCATGTTATTGATTTCAAGATCAACACAAAGTAAATCCGCACTTTTCAGAGTAATTCCGTTTACATCGCAGGCTAAGTCACTTCGGTAAAACACTGCAACACCACCGGCGGCATATGAGTTATTACAGTTAGCATAAAACAGATAGTTAGGAATCTTGAAAAGTGATATTTCAGAGTCATAAATCCATGTCTCCGATAAAAATATAATATCAGGAAGATGTGCAAGAGAAGCGAGATGAGAGCAAAATGAATCAAAATTTTTCCTTAAACTACGAATATTTTGATGTATAACAGTGAAGCCAAGACAATTATTTACAACAGAGTGGTTAATACAAAAACAATCAAGCGCATTCGAATTGGAAGAAGGTAATGTACTATCAAACAAACTATGTGATAAATTTAAATTATTGGACTCCATTAGTGAGTTTATAAATTGATGCAAGATCATCACAGTTTCTGATTGATAGTACTTTATCTCCTTCTTTAATTCTCACAAGCACTGTGGAGTTACGAATCCATACATATTTACACTTATTATTAACCTTAAGATCCTTAGCCTGTTTGAATAACGAACGAGTGTAGCCTGTAAGGCATTCATTAATGAAGATTCGGCTCTTGGTGTTGTTGTTGCTATTGCTTTTGTTGTTATTGCTACTGTTGTTATTGCCTCTGCTGGTGGTGGACTCGCAACCAAAAAGTTTACTGGCTGACAATTTGGTTTTGTTGTAATACATAGTGCTCATAATTTTTTGTTTAACGGCAAGCGAAGAGAATTTGACACATGTAATGTTAGCTGCAAATGAACCATTATCAGCTTTCCGCTTAACGTAGCATGATTCAATATCATTTTCACTTATGCTTTCGCCAATACCTTCTACAACTAGTTTAATAACGCTCTCTTTGATGGTCTGATTGTTTATATTCGGCAAACCAACGATGTCAACAGAGCACTGCAATTGTATTTGTTCTAGTGCATTGACCTTTTGCTCTAAAGAATCTACTTTCTTAGTGAGAGAGTCATTTTTCTTTTCTAAGAGATCAATTTTGATAAGTGCTTCAGTATTGAGCTGTTGGAGCTTGATTATTTCATTGTAGAGCATAGGTAGCGTCACTGGAGAGAGAGAAGAATTAGCAGCGGAGGTCACAGTCGTAGTCACAGTGGTAGGCGTTGAAGAAGAGCAGAAGGAAGAGGAGATCGGCAGAGCTGGTGCACAATATACGGCTGATACGTTCACAGGGGTGGGCGCAGTAGAGGTAGAAAGTGTGGAAACAACAGCAGAACCGGTTTTGCTGACCATCAATTCAGGTGCATGGCTATTAGAGCAGGTGGCGGGGGCGAAAGTACTGGCCGTGCTTGTTGTTAGACACATATGCGTTGAAGCGATTGGGATAGGACTTTGATCTTCACGAAATGATTTTCTTCTAACACTAGTACATCTTCCGCATATATATCCCTTCATGCTCTTTTCCAGAAAGTCGATGTCATCTTTCATCAGGTTGGCACACTTCGCGTGAACGTAAAAATTGCAGACCGAGCATTGTATTTTATGATCAACTCTTTCAATTTTGAGATTACACAGATTGCACTTCATATTGACTTTAGAAATAAGTAGATTACGAATGAACAGATATCTAAATACAAATGTTTATGATAAATGCCAATAGAGGCAAGTTATTCGAACTAAAAATTGACAAAATATGTCGCAGCTGAAAGGTTGTTACGTGTGCTCCCCACAAACTCACGAGTCACATATATCAGCCACTAAGAATGCATGGGAGAAGACTTTTCCTGCAAGATCTATCGTCAAGAGTATCTCACCATACACCTTTGCCGTTGCTCCAGTTGCAATTTTCAGACAGTAGCTGCTAATGTTGTGCAGCCATAATTGGCGAACGATGTTCCTTCTGATTATGGAAGCGGTGGCACCTGTGGCCACATACTTTTCCTGGCCGATATGTGCTTCCACTGTCAAGCTCCTGTTACATCGTTTGGTCTGGAAAACCTGAATTGTGATCCTGGGGGCGTCGTTTCCCGACTGACGGCTTTGTGATGTTTCATCCGCCGAATGTTCAAATGCTTCCTCGTTACGACTCCTAATTCTGCAATGTGAATAACTGCCTTGTCTACGTTCAGCTCTGCACTGCCGTTGTAGATGTCCAATTCTGTTGCAGTTCTAGCAACGGATCGGTCCCCTGCGAACATTGTTCCGGTCTACTACTTCTGTTCTCTGGCATCAACGGATGTTATTTCTCTTACACGGTGAAACCCTTGATGCTTGGTCAGCAGCTTTCATCGTTAAGGCAAATGCCAGCGCCTCAGGAAGAGTTTTCTTTCCAGCCATGCGTAGAGCCATCTGCAGTTGTCTGTCTTCTATGGCTTTTGTAAAAGCTTCAATAGCCATTTCATTGATAACTTCTTCGCCGGCAATGCGATATGACAAAGCCGCTAGTCGTTCGATATCCGCTTGCAACTGCTGGAGTGTTTCTCCCCTCTTCTGGATTCTACTGCGCAGTTGCACTCCATACACTTGCTACAGGTCATCGCCAAATCGCATCTCAATAGCTTTAACCAAAGCCTCGTAGTCGCGTTGTTTTTCTTCTGAGACAGTTTGAAGCAACTCTGCAGCTGAGCCTTGTAATGCGAGCGTTAGTGCAATCGACTTTTCCTCGTCGTCCTATCCGTTGGTCGTTGCAGCTGCTTCGAACTGTCTCTTATAAATTGGCCATGATGTTTGAACATCAAAAACGGGTGGTTGCATCTCTTTCTTTCTTGGGCAGTCAGCAGAATATTCCCGAACCTTCTGTTTCTTTACTTTTTCGAGTTCTTTCCTTATGTTCTCGATATTTGTTCCGAGATATTTAACTAGGTTCACGATGTTTGTTCCGAGCTCTCTAGCTATGTTCTCGTGTTTATGAAACGTTTCATGAATTTCCTGAAATTTCGTTTCATGCTGGTTCAATTTCTCATCAATTGCGTCGATTTTTACTTCGAGAACATTCCTAAATTCTTCCACCGCATCTTTTTGTGCGGCGACAATGGAATTTGTCTGTTCTTCAAGAGACCTCTTCTGTTCTTCCATAGAATTCTTCTGTTCTTCTAGAGAATTCTTCTGTTCTTCTAGAGAATTCTTCTGTTCTACGAACTTCGATTCCATAGAATTCTTCTGTTCTGCGAACTTCGATTCCATAGGATTCTTCTGTTCTTCTAGAGAATTCTTCTGTTCTGCGAACTTCGATTACATGGAATTTTTCTGTTCTTCCATTTTGGCGAGAAGTAATTCCATCATAGCGCTTATATCAACGCCTGTGCTTACTTGTTCTTCTAGCACGTCGAATAGAACAGATTTCGGTTCTGCTCCCTCGCATTGGACAGCTTCCTACAGACGAAGTATGATGTCACTTTTCCCTCCAGCTGTGGAGAGATTCCGCTTTTCTAATTCACGTTTCAATTGGGGTATACTTAGTTGTAATAATAAACGACCAATTTTGTTTGCCTTTTGTAATTTAAAAATTCACAAATTCACTTTTTTTTCATCTTTTAGTCTTAATATCACTTAGACACTTAGCACAGAATAAGTTTTATCCCACTTCTGACACCAATGTTACATTCAGGCTGGGATTCGAAAAGATAAAACACTGTTCTGTTTAACTTTTCTAATAAAATCACTTTATTTACACTTTCTAATTATTAAGTTTCCAAAACAATATCACTTAAATCAATTCTTAAATTTTTCAATCCAATCACTTAATTCACTGTATTACTCTACACTTGCTTATCCCACAACCGATTATTATTTCGAACTTTACCAATCACTGTCTAAAAATCAACTGTGTCTCCCTCTGCTCAGACATGCCCTTTTATATCCGCTCTGTCACCTATTAGCCTTAGGTATTCTGGATGGTTCTGCAATGAGCTATAAGAGAGTGGTTCTAGAATAAACTAGAAAGTTGTAGAAGTGGTGAGTTACACCTAACAGATGACAGATGGCAATTAAGACTGGAAGTGGAACTTGTTTAGTGTTCGCAGGGGTTGTTTTTCATTTCACCAATTTACACTACACACCACAATATACGTAATTGGCTTATGTTGTTTTCCATTGGGACAGAAAAAGCACTTTTTTTCAGAGTCAGAGCAGTTTTTCTGCTCTCGAAATCAGCTGGCTGTCAGATTTCATGTTCCATTGGGCGCAAAAAAGCATATCCGAGCGAGATTCACACCTATTTGCACTCACACCAAAACATTTGTCAAACTTTAAAGTGTGCTTTTACTTCCATTTTAGACGACAAGTCTGTGAAAAATAGAGAAAAATTTACATTTGGCCGCTGCAATGGATATCAACATAAATTTAATGGATTTTTATAAACACAAATTACATTTTAAGAACAGCTGATTTTTAAAACACGCACCACCACAAATGCAAAGGTAGAAAAATCTCGTTTTATGTTCCATTGGGCACGAAAAATCTGAAATCTGAGAGCAAAATCTGAAAATCCCAATGGAAAACGACATTACAGTCTAATCTTAGCTTAAGTGAATCTAATAAATACGGCTGTTAAGCCGGCACCAGACTTCGTGTGGTGTGGTCTGTCGTTTTGTGTTCTGTGCACACTTATCTAGTGTGCTGTTGAATTTCTAAATGAATTCAAATGTTGTTTGTTTTGCTTTTTCGACGTTATTAATTTCCTAGTTCATGTGTACTCTTTCTTTTACATACGCAATTTGAGATAATATTGTTACATTTGGGCTGGGATTCGAAAAGATAAAACACTATTCTGTGCAACTTTGCCAATAAAATCTCTTTATTTACACTTTTCAAATATTCACTTATTTAGTACCAAACAATAACACTTTAATCAATTCTCAAACGTTTCAATCTATTCGCTTTATTACTTTCACTTTATTACTTTTACACTTATTTATCTCTCAGTACAATATCACTTTATTACTTTTCTTAAACTCTCAATCCAATCGCTTTGTTCTATTACTTCACAAATATCTTTCTTCGAACTCAACTATCGCGCGCTAAAAATCAAATCAACTGTACTGCCTGTTGTCAACGCGCCCCTTTTATATCCGCGCTGCCACCTATCGGCGAATATTCTAGAAATGGATAGCAGATGCACTCCCGATGTATACTCCATCACTTCTCCAGAAGGTACTAGAATCACTTGACAGATTCTATTCCATTCTCCAATTGGAAGTGGAACTTTAAGAGGGAAACAGATTGTTACCAGGTGCCCGATTCACCACAATTCCTAAGGGTGCGATTCACTAAGTGCCTGTCACTAAGTGCCTGATTTACCACATTATCCCCCTCTTAAACTTGTTCGTCCCGAACAAACTCGCTAGCATTTTCATCATTTTTAACGATGAAGACGATCCACATGAACGACTTTCAGCTTGCCTCTTCTTCGTTGGATGTGATAGACAACGTCGTTGATGCGCGTCACGATTTTATAGAGTCCTTCCCAGTCCCGCTGCAATCCAGGTGATAGGCCCCTCCTCGATGGGGACTATACGGCCACACCAGATCTCCTTCCCGAAATCCTGCAGCCGTCGTACCAGCGCCGTACCTGGCCCTCATGCGGTCCTCCGCTGGAAGTACCTCTGTAGTGCTGCATCGAATACTGAACCAACCCTGCGTTGCTTCCAAATCAAACTCTTATCTTTCTTCGGCTTTAATGTGTCCTCCTTTTCGTTTTTAATTATGTCCAGCTTGATGTCTAAAGATAGATACATCGACAATTGCATCTTTTAATGGTCTTAAAAATGTTTTTTCACCGTTCTGGACCCTGGGTTCCTTTTTTTTTTTTTTTTTTTTTTTTTTTTTTTATGTGCCCTTCAGCTACTTTTTGAATAGACTTGTCATTATCTTATTTTTTTTTTTTTTTTTTTTTTCTTTCCACTGTTTCAAGCTTCTTGTCAGATGATGAAGAGTGTATACCAAAATCTGAATCGGCATCCGGATTCGACTGGATGTGCGCCCGTTTGGTCGGCTCTTTAGCTGCCTTGTCAGTTTCTTTTTCTTCTTCTGCTGATGACCGGCGCGCTTTACCCGAGTTGATGGGCTATAAAATATTTCTTCCGATTCCTTAGAAGTGGACGGCTCCTCCTCGGACACAACTTTCGTACCTTCCTTCGGGCCCAATTTCTGTTCATACAAATGGCGATAAAACCCATCCAAACCGTTTTGCTTCGTGACATCACCTATTGCATCCAGATATTCTTCACCTTCCAGTTCGCGTTCTTTCTGCACCATACGTTCAACACGTCGATCATTTTCTAGCTTCCTTTTCTCAGAACATTCCAAAAGTCGTCCTATATACTTCGGCTTCTTAATTTCGTTGCTTTTAGCTTTTCTTGCTTCCTTACGTTTACCTTCGATGTCGTCGTAGCGTTCGTCGTATTGAAAGACAGTTGGATCTTCGGCAAGGGCTTTCTCTTGCAATTTCCTTGCGATTCTCTTTTCAGACGCACCAGGTCCGATGGGCGCCGATTTCATTTTCAACTGTGGCGGTCCATGGCCATCGTCTGAATCACTGCTTTCGCCGAATATGGAGGGTTTTGTGAAATCACTCTTTGGAGGCTCAATACGTTTCTGTCGCCCCGGTATGATGAGACCATATTGCTTGGCCATAATTTTGCTTTCGATTTTTACTTCTAGAATACTCTTTAATTCTTCCATCGCATCTTTTTGTGCGGCAACAATGGAATTTTTCTGTTCTTCGAGAGAATTCTTCTGTTCTTCTAGAAGAGAATTCTTCTGTTCTTCCATCTTGGCAAGAAGTAATTCCATCATAGCGGTAATATTGTGGTAAATCGGGGACTTGGTGAATCGGACACTTAGTGACAGGCACTTAGTGAATCACACACTTAGGAATTGTGGTGAATCGGGCACCTGGTAACAATCTGTTTCCCTCTTAAAGTTCCACTTCCAATTGGAGACTGGATTCTCCAATGTCAAGTTATTCTAGTACATTCTAAATTGGAGTTGGAATACACATCTGGAATCTATCGACTTCTAGAATATTCGCCGATAGGTGGCAGCAGGATATAAAAGGGGCGCGTTGACAACAGGCAGGGCAGTTGATTTTTAGGACGCGATTGTTAAGTTCGAAAGAGTAATCGGTTGAGAGATAAATAAGTGTGAAGTAATAGAATAAAAGCGATTGGATTGAGACGTTGAAGAATTGATTAAAGTGATATTGTTTGAGAGATAGATAAGTGAAAAGAAATACAGTAAAGAAAGCGATTGGATTGAGACGTTGAAGAATTGATTAAAGTGATATTGTTTTGAGAGATAGATAAGAGTAAAGTAATAAAGTGAATAAAGCGAATAGATTGAAACGTTTGAGAGTTGATTAAAGTGATATTGTTTTGGTAATAAATAAGTGGATATTTGGAAAGTGTAAATAAAGAGATTTTATTGGAACAGTTGCACAGAATAGTGTTTTATCTTTTCGAATCCCCACAGCCAAAATGTAACATTGGTTTCAGAAGTGGGATAAAACTTATTCTGTGCTTAGTGCCTAACTGCTATTAAGACTAAAAAAAAAAAAAAAAAAAAAAAAAGTGAAAGTGAATTTGTGAATTTGTGAATTTGTGAATTTTGAAATTGCAAAGGACAACAGATGGGTCGTTTATTGCTACATCTAAGCATACCCCAATTAAAAAGTGAGCTAGAAAAGCGAAATCTCTCCACATCTGGAGGGAGGGGTGACCTCATTCTTCGTCTGCGGGAGGCTGTCCAATGCGAGGGAGCAGATCCGAAATCCATTCTATTCGACGTGCCAGGAGAACAAGTAAGTACAGACGTTGAATTGGGCGCTATGATGGAGGTACTTCTCGCCAAGATGGAAGAACAGAAGAATTCTCTAGAAAAACTAAAGAATTCTATGGAATCGAACTTCGCAGAACAGAAAAATTTCATAGAATCGATATTCGCAGAACAGAAAAATTCCATGGAATCGATATTCGCAGAACAAAAGAATTCTCTAGTAGAAGAACAGAAGAATTTTCTAGAACAACAGAAAGATTCTATGGAATTGAAGTTCGAAGCGCAAAAGAATCCTCTTGAAGAGCGAGAAAATTCCATTGTGGCCGCACAAAAAGATGCAGTGGAAGAAGATCTGGAGGCAATAGGTGATGCCACGAAACAAAATGGTTTGGATGGGTTTTATCGCCATTTGAATGAACAGAAATTGGGTTCGAAGGAAGGTACGAAAGTTGTGTCCGAGGAGGAGCCGTCCACTTCTAAGGAATCGGAAGAAATATCTTATAGTCCATCAAGTCGGGTAAAGCACGCCGGTCATCGGCAGAAGAAGAAACAGAAACTGACAAGGCAGCTAAAGAGCCGACAAAACGGGCGCACATCCAGTCGAATCTGGATGCCGATTCGGATTTTGGTATACACTCTTCATCTGACGAGGAGCTTGAAACGTTTAAGAAAAAAAAAAAAAAAAAAAAAAAAAAAAAGAGATTAGCGATAATGACAAGTCTATTCAAAAAGTAGCTGAAGGGCAAATAAAAAAAAAGGAACCCAGGATCGAGAACGGTGAACAAACATTTGATGATGCAGATGCAATTGTCGATGTATCTTTAGTCATCAAGCTGGACATAATTAAAAACAAAAAAAAGAGGACGACGCATTAAAGCCAACTGTCGACCTACCACCACCAATGCCGAAGAAAGATAAGAGTTTGATTTGGAAGCAACGCAGGGTTGGTTCAGTATTCGATGCAGCACTCCAGAGGTACTTTCAGCGGAAGGCCCTATAAAATCGTGACACGCATCAACGACGTTGTCTATCACATCCAACGAGGAAGAGGCAAGCTGGAAGTCGTTCATGTGGATCGTCTTCATCGCTAAAATGGTGAAAATGCTAGCGAGTTTGTTCGGGACGAACAAGTTTAAGAGGGGGATAATGTGGTAAATCGGGGACTTGGTGAATCGGACACTTAGTGACAGGCACTTAGTGAATCACACACTTAGGAATTGTGGTGAATCGGGCACCTGGTAACAATCTGTTTCCCTCTTAAAGTTCCACTTCCAATTGGAGACTGGATTCTCCAATGTCAAGTTATTCTAGTACATTCTAAATTGGAGTTGGAATACACATCTGGAATCTATCGACTTCTAGAATATTCGCCGATAGGTGGCAGCGCGGATATAAAAGGGGCGCGTTGACAACAGGCAGGGCAGTTGATTTTTAGGACGCGATTGTTAAGTTCGAAAGAGTAATCGGTTGAGAGATAAATAAGTGTGAAGTAATAGAATAAAAGCGATTGGATTGAGACGTTGAAGAATTGATTAAAGTGATATTGTTTGAGAGATAGATAAGTGAAAAGAAATACAGTAAAGAAAGCGATTGGATTGAGACGTTGAAGAATTGATTAAAGTGATATTGTTTTGAGAGATAGATAAGAGTAAAGTAGTAAAGTGAATAAAGCGAATAGATTGAAACGTTTGAGAGTTGATTAAAGTGATATTGTTTTGGTAATAAATAAGTGGATATTTGGAAAGTGTAAATAAAGAGATTTTATTGGAACAGTTGCACAGAATAGTGTTTTATCTTTTCGAATCCCCACAGCCAAAATGTAACAATATCAATGCCTGTACTTACTTGTTCTCCTGGCACGTCGAATAGAATGGTTTTCGGATCTGCTCCCTCGCATTGGACAGCCTTCCGCAGACGAAGCATGAGGTCACCCCTCCCTCCAGCTGTGGAGAGATTTCGCTTTTCTAGCTCACTTTTTAATTGGGGTATGCTTAGATGTAGCAATAAACGACCCATCTGTTTGTCCTTTGCAATTTCAAAATTCACAAATTCACAAATTCACTTTCACTTTTTTTTTTTTTTTTTTTAGTCTTAATAGCAGTTAGACCAAAGGGTTAAAAGAACTTCCCAAGGATACAGAGCCCGAACCGAAGCCTGCAAGGACGAACAAGGGAACATCGTAGTAGAATCGCAGTCGATGCTGAGGGTATGGAAGAACTACTTCTGCAGACTGTTTAACGGCGATGACGAACAAAATCCCGCTGTCAGGCAGAATGAACCATTCAACCTGGACGATGAAGACCAACAATTCCGTCCACCCGACCTGGACGAGGTGAAGATAGCCATATCTAAGCTGAAGTCCAACAAAGCCGCTGGAGCAGATGACCTAGCCGCCGAGCTATTCAAAGCGGCAGGCGATGACTTGGGTAGGAGCATGCACCAACTCATCTGTAAAATATGGTCGGAGGAAAGTATGCCCGATGAATGGAACCTCAGCATTGTTTGCCCGATCCTCAAGAAAGGAGATCCTCTGAACTGCGCCAACTACAGAGGTATAAGTATTCTTAACATCGCCTACAAGATCTTATCTGCCGTGTTGTGTGAACGCCTGAAGCCTTTCGTCAACAACCTGATTGGTCCCTATCAGTGTGGCTTCAGGCCAGGAAAGTCTACCATTGACCAAATATTCACACTGCGGCAGATCTTGGAGAAAACCCAGGAAGTCCAAATCGATACCCACCACCTTTTTATCGATTTTAAGGCCGCCTATGACAGCATTTATAGGGACGAGCTATATAGAGCAATGTCTAGTTTTGGCATCCCTGCCAAACTCGTCCGTTTGTGCAGGATGACAATGGAGAATGCACGCTGCTCCATTAAGGTCGGTAAAGAACTCACCGAGACCTTCGATGTCAAAAAAGGATTTAGACAAGGCGATGCGCTGTCATGTGACTTCTTTAACATCGTTCTTGAAAGAATAGTGCAAAACTCAAACGCTAACACCAGAGGCACTATCTTCTATAAGTCCGTCCAACTACTCGCTTACGCCGACGACATCGACATAATCGGCAGATCGAAGCGTGATGTCACTGACGCGTTCGTGAGCATTGAGACGGAAGCGGCAAAGATGGGTTTGGCGGTCAATGAGGGCAAGACAAAGTATATGCTGTCATCAAGAAAGGACAACCAACACCGACGTCTTGGACAAAATGTCACCATAGACAGATATAACTTTGAGGTGGTAAAGGACTTTGTCTACCTAGGCTCCGCTATGACTTCAGACAATGACACCAGCGCTGAGATTAAACGAAGAATAACTCTTGCCAATCGCTGTTTCTTTGGGCTAAGAAAGCAATTGAGTAGCAAAGCCCTCTCTCGAACAACTAAAGTGACCCTTTATAAGACCTTGATCATCCCAGTCCTACTTTATGGTGCAGAGGCATGGACTCTATCAAAAGCGGATGAGGCTACTCTTGGTTACTTCGAGAGGAAAATTCTTCGAGTAATTTTCGGTCCCGTCTGCATAGACGGTGAATGGAGGAGGAGATACAACGACGAACTGTACGGGCTGTACAGCGACATCGACCTAGCCAGAAGAGTGAAGGTCCAACGACTGAGGTGGCTGGGTCATGTAGAGCGAATGGACGTCAATGCTCCGGCCCGGAAGATCTTCGAATCCACACCCGAGGGACGGCGCAGTAGAGGAAGACCGCGACTCAGGTGGCGCACGCAAGTGGAAGGGGACCTTAACCAACTTAGCGTGCGAAACTGGAGACGGCTGGCCAAAGATCGTGCTGGCTGGAGACGCTTGTTGGTTGAGGCCCAGGTCCACCCCGGACTGTAGCGCCACCTTAAGTAAGTAAGTAATAGCAGTTAGACACTAATCACAGAATAAGTTTTATCCCACTTCTGACACCAATGTTACATTTGGGCTGGGATTCGAAAAGATAAAACACTATTCTGTGCAACTTTGCCAATAAAATCTCTTTATTTACACTTTTCAAATATTCACTTATTTAGTACCAAACAATAACACTTTAATCAATTCTCAAACGTTTCAATCTATTCGCTTTATTACTTTCACTTTATTACTTTTACACTTATTTATCTCTCAGTACAATATCACTTTATTACTTTTCTTAAACTCTCAATCCAATCGCTTTGTTCTATTACTTCACAAATATCTTTCTTCGAACTCAACTATCGCGCGCTAAAAATCAAATCAACTGTACTGCCTGTTGTCAACGCGCCCCTTTTATATCCGCGCTGCCACCTATCGGCGAATATTCTAGAAATGGATAGCAGATGCACTCCCGATGTATACTCCATCACTTCTCCAGAAGGTACTAGAATCACTTGACAGATTCTATTCCATTCTCCAATTGGAAGTGGAACTTTAAGAGGGAAACAGATTGTTACCAGGTGCCCGATTCACCACAATTCCTAAGGGTGCGATTCACTAAGTGCCTGTCACTAAGTGCCTGATTTACCACAATATATATGTCTCGTTTCATTGCGCGATAGAGCGTTGTGGCGCAATCGGTACAGGAGCGATTTCGACACAACACGACACACCGCAACGCAACACACGAGAAAAATGTGTTTCTATGCATATAAAATCCATTGGAGTGATAGCGACACGCCCCTCACATCACGTTTGTGGTTCCGGCTTTAGACTATAAATTATAAGGCTAGACATCTCTTCTAATTAACAATTTTTCGTTTAGCTATTCAGGCATTAAATTATTTCGTATTCTGTATAGGTATAAATTTAAAAAAATTCATGATAATACGCTTTTTAACACTTATGTGGTTTTCGATTGGGACCACCAGAAATCATTTTCAGATCTCAGATTTTACTGTGCTCATGGAACGCACAACGAAATTGATCTGCTTTTGTAAATGGATTAGTGCGTTAATTGACAACAATATCAGCTGTTCAAATTGCAATTGTTTTTGGCAAAATCACAAATGGATATCGACCTGAAAAACGTTTCGCCTGTTGTAGTTCAAATGAAGTATTATTGGCGATTTGTAGTCTTCAGGTGACGAGGAGATAATGAAGATAATAATTCCTCCGAAATCATATTCATAGCTATTTGTGTATTTTGCTATTTTGGTTTTCACGAAACTTTTCGCATTTCTCTCTAAATCAAACTTCTTAAATTGACGTTAAACAGCTGTGCAAATTATATTGGTGTGTGTAGATGTGAAAAAATATCGAGATCTGCAAAAAGTGATCCGAATCGAAAAAAAAGATTGATTTTTCTGCCCAATGGAACGCGAAAAGTGATTTAGATCAAAAAAAAAATTGATTTTTGGTCCCAATGGAAAACCACATTAGCCAATAGCGTCCCCTACATAATAAATGTCAGGAGGGAGAACAGACGTAGGTACGTAAGTAGGTAGGTACCTACCTACGAAAGATATCCATGGATATATCTCTTTAATCTCTGTTCTCGGTACTTATCGATTTTTAACAAAACAGCTGAACGAAAGACGAAACTGACAGATGACAGCCGCTAATTGAAAAATATTATTATTTTTATTTTATAGGGAAGATTATCCTTTTGGCCTTTTCGTCGTAAAAAAAGAATTGTTACGCATTTTATAACAGCATTTGAAACATGGCATCGGACAAAAATAAGCCCAAAGGAGATTTGGGTCTCTTGGAAGAGGATGACGAATTTGAAGAGTTTCCAACCGAAGGTATGTACAATCAATTTTAGAAATTGCTCATTCATTAACGCATTTGCGGGAAATTTGTCATGCAGATTTTAACATAGCGGAAGAAGACGACAGTGCGGTTAATGTTTGGGAGGACAATTGGGATGACGACAACATAGAGGACGATTTTAATCAGCAATTGAAAGCCCATTTGGAGAAACAAATGGAAACATAAAAACCTAGTTCTAGTGCCCTCATACTGTTCTTTTGTACAAGTTACTAGTGCCTATGTTTTTCTTATATTCACTTCAATTGTATTTATTGGATAAAAAACACAAAATGTCTTTAAGTAAAAATCTCCTCTTATTATTATACACTTCGAAGTTGTTACACTATGTAAGTTGTCTGTCCTGAAAAAAAAAAAAAAATTTTAGTTTATAGATGCTTATAAAGCGGTGTCGATTACTGTCGGACCCAGCCTCAATTATTGAACAATTAAAGTTAATTCGTTGTCGTTTGGGTGTAAAGGGCAATGACACCAGGGACATTTCTTATCTGATTGTCCTGTCCTGGCAAAACAGCGTCCTTTCCGCTGGAGAATCGCGCTATGCGAACCGTAAGCGAGCAATACGTATCGAAGTTTGCTTGGTGTCGTATATTCAAATTTGAACGTCCAGCTCGTTGACGGATGTGGCGATTCGCCTGAACGCAGATGGCACTTACTTCCTTAACATTAGGGTAGACTAATTACTAGTGAAAGGAATTGCATATCTATCGGCACAGCAGATCAATTTTTGTACGTGCGTGCTCACAAGACTTCAATCAAAAAGGAAATATTCCGAAAATAAGGTTACCGCTGTTTTTCGCTGTCTCAAAAATGTCTGCGTCTCATAGACAACCACTTTACTTAAGTACATAGGACAGGTTGACCAAGGCTGAAACACACCGGATAAAGCAAAACATGCACCCCTATCGAGGTATCCGTTCGGAACGGAATTTTTTCCGATCTGTACGAAATCGGAGAAATTCCATGGAGCTATCCGTTCCGATACAATTTTCGGAAAAATTCTCCGATGCATAGCGCACCTTGTCGCGTTGCGTAAACTCACGTTATATCTACCACTTACTTTAGACAGCCACAACTACACTGCATATTTTTTCCGAAGCTCTCCGAAAACGAATTGCTGCGGAATATTTCCATGTGAAATGAACGCGTTTATATGCTTCATTTATTTTATTCCGAAACGGATACTTCGAACAGAGGTCCTCCAGGTTGGGGGTTGTGCGTGTGGTTAACTACCCTACCATGGAAAACCAAACATGTTGCGAAGCAACCAATAGCCTCGGATAAGGACGGATTCACTGTTGACGACCCTGCAAAACGAAAAAAGGACAATGACGTTCGGATCCGCGCGTGGAATGTTCGAACTCTGAACAGACCTCGTGCAGCCGAACAATAGCGGAGGCCCTAGACTGCTATAAAGCAGGTATCACCGCCATCCAGGAAGTGCGGTGAGATGGGCCGGGCAAAAGAAGGATGAAAAACTGTGACATTTACTACGGCGACTGTTATAGGGAACAAAAGCAGCGTCTATTTGGATGCGGATTTGTTGTAAGCGGCAGACTTAGGCAAGAAGTCTTGAGCTTTCGACACGTAAGTGAACGCCTTACAACGATCCGTATAAAGGCTAAATTCGCCAACATCAGCCTAATATGCGCTCACGCCCCCACAGAAGAAAAAGACGATGCTACCAATAAGTGTTTCTACGAGCTCCTCGACAAAACATATGAGCAATGTCCTAAGCATGACGTTAAAATCGTCTTGGGTGATTTTAACGCCAAAACAGGAAAGGAGGACATCTTTGGTAGCACAATCGGAAAACACAGCCTACACCACGTCTGGAAACGGACTTAGGCTGATTGATTTTGCTGCGGGGCGTTATGTTACCATAGCTAGCTTACGGTTTCCTCACCTCAATATCCACAAAGGAACATGGCGGTCACCTGATCATCAAACCGTCAACCAAATTGATCACGTTGCGATCGAAGCAAGGCAATCCTCCAGTAGTCTAGATGTCCGAACTTTCCGAGCGACCAACATAAGGTCTGTTCCTTTACTTTTAAATCTTACGAATTCTTACGAATTTTTACTCAATGCCGTTCCTTAACTCGAAAAATTCGTAAAAGAGAGCGTCATCGAGAGAGCAAGATATTACCCCTCCAGTGAGAATTTTACGAATTTTTACTCAACAAATTTCTTGGTGTAAGAAGTGAAAAACCTGTCAGTCACCTTACAAATAACAGCTGATTTGAAATTTGTTGTCCCATTTGGCATATGCGTGGATTATTTTTTGATTTCTTGCGTATTAAAATGGTATCAACAGGCGGCAAAATAAAATTGAATGTTCTCCTCTAGATTCTATCGAAAGTGGCGACGAAATTCTTCTTCCCTGGAGCAAGGAACAATCTCCTCCATGTAGGTACTTCGTCTGCAGTGTCGTTTTTTCCTCTTTTCGAATGCTTGTAGTTCAATCAGTACAAAGTCTTCCACATACTCGAATTCATCAAAATAAAGTTCAAAATAAATGCTATAACTAATTTTCTTAGTAATTTAACTTATTCCTCGAGTTTATCTAATATTTTAACGACTTTTCGTACCATTTTTTGAATATTTGAATTATGTATCTGTCATTTTTTAAAGATTACTACAAAAGCGTTCCCTAACTTTTTCATTAGTGTCTCTCTTTGTGAGAGAATTTATCCCCACCACTGCTATTTTGACAGTCTTTTCCATTCTTACTACAAAAGTAAAGGAACAGACCTATAGACTCGGACCACTACCTTGTTGTAGCCAAGGTACGGATGCGGATATCCCAGACACCACAACAACGAGAAAATACTGTGAGGAGATTTAACGTCGGACGACTACAAACGCAACAAACCGCCAGAACCTATGCCGATCGCGTATCCTATGCTGCCAGCATCAAATGCCGAAGACCAGTGGCGCCGATGCCAAGAAGCCATCAAAAACGCCGCAGCTGATGTGCTCGGTTTCACCAGCCCACCCCCCCGAAACCCCTGGTTTGACGAAGAGTGCCGGCAAGCACATGCAGCAAAACAAAGTGCCTACGAAGCTTCGCTGCATAGAAGGACGAGAGCAGCTCATCAGCTCTACGAGCAAAAAAGGAGGGAAGAACATCGGCTTCTACGGAGAAAAAAAGAGAGCATGAGAAGCGCGCGATCGAGGATATAGAGAGGTGTTACTCCAGGAACAATGTTCGGAAGTTTTACCAAAAGGTAAAAAGAACCTGTCATGCCAACAAGACCCGAACGGAGACCTGTAGAGACGAATAAGGAAACCTTGTAGTAGAGTCACAGTCGGTGCTGAGGACATGGAAAAAACATTTCTGCAGACTGCTAAACGGCGAAGACGACACAAATTCCGCTGTCAGGCAGAACGAACCATTCAACCTAGACGATGAAAGCCAAGACTTCCGTCCACCTGATCAAAATGAAGTGAGGATAGCAATATCCAAGCTGAAGTCCAACAAGACTGCTGGACCAGACGGCTTACCTGCCGAGCTCTTCAAGGCAGCCGGAGATGACATGGTAGAGTGCATACACCAACTCGTCTCCAAAATTTGGTTAGAGGAAAGTATGCCTGATGAATGGAACCTCTGCATCGTTTGCCCGATCCACAAGAAAGGAAACTCTCTAAACTGCGCCAACTATAGAGTCATCAGTCTCCTTAACACTGCGTATAAGATCATGTCTGCTGTACTGTGTGAACGCCTCAAACCTTTCGTCAACGATCTGATAGGTCCCTATGAGTGCGGTTTTAGGCCCGGTAAGTCCACGACCGATCAAATATTCACACTACGGCAGATCCTGGAGAAAACCCAAGAAGTTCAGATCGATACTCACCATCTTTTTATTGATTTTAAGGCCGCATATGACAGCATTTATAGAGACGAGCTATACAAAGCCATGTCTAGTTTTGGCATCCCTGCCAAACTTGTCAGATTGTGCAGAATGACGATGGAGAATGCTCGCTGCTCCGTAAATGTCGGAAACAATCTCACCGATACCTTTGATGTCAAAAAAGGATTTAGACAAGGCGACGCGCTGTCATGTGACTTCTTCAACATCATTCTTGAGAAAATTGTGCGAAACTCACAAGCCAACACCAGAGGCACAATTTTCCATAAGTCTGTGCAACTACCTACTTGCATACGCTGACGACATTGACACTGTTGGCAGAACACAGCGAGCTGTTACTGGAACGTTTGCTAGTATTAATGAAGAAGCGGCAAAAATGGGTTTAGTGGTGAATGAGGGTAAAACAAAATATATGCTGTCAACAAGAAGGGACACACAACATCGACGAATCGGACAGAACGTCTCGATAGACAGCTATAACTTTGAGGTAGTAAGGGACTTTGTCTACCTCGGATCCGCTATTAAGCGAAGAATTACTCATGCCAACCGCTGTTTCTTTGGCCTAAGACGGCAATTGATTAGTAAGGCCTTGTCACGAAGCACTAAAAAAAAAAAAAAAATAGTTGGCGCAACAGGTCCGGAGAGACCCTAGGCCTAGCTTCTCACAACCATTCGTTTTGTGTGAGTTTCTCATTTTTGGAACGAATGGAAGGGATCTACAATTTTATGCCGACTCCAAACGGCTAATTGAGAAGTTCTTTCAAGACAGTTATACTCTCGGATGTTTGTCAGACGTTCGCGAGAGGTAGCGCAGCGGAAAAAAACCCCAAGTCGGAATTGGGTTTTTGCAGGATTCGAACCTGGGACCCCCGCATAGCAGTCCAACACACTAACCACTAAGCTACTGCGACTGCAGTCAAGTCAAAAAGCACTAAGGAGATTCTATATAAGACTCTCATCATCCCTGTCCTGCTCTATGGCGCAGAAGCATGGACCCTAGCAAAAACGGATGAGGATCTTCTTGGTCGCCTCGAACGCAAAATTCTTCGAGTGATTTTTGGTCCCGTTTGGTTGACAGGATTTGGAGGAGAAGATTTAATAGCGAACTCTACGAGCTGTACAGCGATATCGACCTGGTCAGAAAAGTACTCATTAGTCGTCTAAGATGGTTAGGACATGTACAGCGAATGGACACCAACGCTCCGGCCCGGAGGGACAACGCAGTAGAGGAAGACCTAGCCTTAGGTGGCGCGCGCAAGTGGAAGGGGACCTCAACCAACTTGGAGTGCGCAACTGGAGGCAGTTAGCCAAAGATCGCGCTAACTGGAGAGGGGTATTGGTTGAGGCCCAGGTCCACCCCGGACTGTAGCGCCACCTTAAGTAAGTAAGTAAGTTATGGATAAATATTAAAAATCAATCGGGACGCAAATTTCGAATGTTTTAATTTAAGATTTAGCCAGTGAATGGAAAACGCTTTGAAAAGTGTTGAAGGCTACACATATTCCAATCGCACGAATGTCAACACAAAAAAGGGCAAGAGATTTTCTTATGTTCGATTAGCCACACGAAGTCTGAAATCTGAGAGCGAATTTGAAGAAGCATAATCAAATACCACATAAGAAATTTTTGCAAATAAGAATACAGCAGTATTCGAATGTTCTACTACAATGAGGTTCAGTAATCACATCAATATAATTTCCGGATCTTTTAAAAGGTGCTGATCAAAATCTAAGAAAAATCCGAAAAAAATCTTCGGGATTATTTACAACAACAATAAATTAAAACAGTTTTTAATAAAAATGCTTAAAAACCAAAACTTATACTTTTTATTCAGTCAGCAAAACGTATTTACCTACATAATTGTTTAAATAACACACGTATCACATTATTAAAAAAATAATAGGGGTTATCGCGAATAAATTCCGTGGGAAATGTTTCCCTTGTCAGCAATGTAAGTCAGATTGCTGAATAGAAAAGGTTCCCGGGGAAATCTTATTCCCGATAGGGGTTAATAATAATAACATAAAAAGGAAAAAACAAGAAATATGACTTCAGTTAGTGTTAGTTAGTTGTGTTTAAACTCTTAGGTTTCTTTCAATTTGCTTCAGCTCGTTAGCTGACAAAGCAATTTGTATTTCTTGCTCCCGAAGGCTTAATTTTTGTTTTTCCATTTCAAGAAAATTCTTACCCTTTTGTTTTTTCACATCCAAAAGTTCTTTGCAAAATGGCGTTTTTTGCTGAAATTCTTCTATTTTAATATGTTTGATATCAGTGAAAATAGCCAACACTTGCTTATGGTAGTTTTCTGTTTCATCTGCACTACTTTTAAACACCGAAAACTTGTCGATGGGTATGTTGTTGCTGTTTGGTTGTGGCTGACATTCACTAGTGGCAGTAGGTGGTTCAAATAATAAATCTTTATCGAACTCATTCATGGAATGATCATCGTCACTCAAAAGATCGCGCAGTATATGCTCAACTCCATCGTTTTTATCTTCAAATCCAGTTGAAGGAACTGGAGTTTTTTTCTCCCGGTGATAAAGATGTATCCTTTGAGTACCTTCCGTCTGCGCCCATTTATAAACCAAATTCTTTGGCAAGATGAATACCCGCAACAGCGGCTTCGATAGCTGCTACTTCAACCACTCTGCTTTCAAATTGTGAAAGCTTCACCTCTTTATATGGTCCACCCCCAGTTTTTTTCAACGACAATTTATTTATTCTTTGACAGCTTCGTTTTTGCCCGGTGTTTGTAATCTGCCCATGTCTAAAAAAGGAGGGAATCATTTAAAAAATACACAAATACGTATGGCAAACAGTTTATTTATTTCTTTATATAACTAACAATTATAAAAACCTTTTTCCATCCAATAAGTGTTTTAATGGGTGGGCCATTTTCATTTAATATTTTGGTAAGTTGCTTCCATTTGTTCGCGGCTCTGTCTCTTCCATGTGCATTGTCCTGCGATTTTTTTGCGAGAAAAAAATACTTCTCCATCCAGGCGATCAACATGTTTTGCTGTGTTGTTGACGTCCTGTGAATATGTTAACAGTTCAAATAAAGAGTTATGTGTGTCGGTAATTATTTATTGTACTTACATTATTTTTTACAATGTTGAATTTATTAATTCAAACAACAACATCAACAAATAAAATATTTTGATATGTTCATTTAATACATTACGCTTCTCAAACTTTAATTTCTTCGCCACACTGTTTCTTAAACCCATGCGAAAGAGAAAAAGGAAATGAAAGGAGTTACATGAAGCAAACTTTCGCTTTCGCGTGATTTTTATCGTTTTTTGAAAAGCGAAAGCGTTTTTCGTTTCGTTTTTTACAGAATCCCACCCCAGCCTTTCATATACAAGATAGAGCTGCATGTCCCGTCCATTCGTGTCTCAAACGTTACCTCAAGTTCGATCAGACACTTTTCAAGAATAAGACCCGACCGCGACTGCATTAAATAAACAAATACAACCCTTGCACTATATATCTCTTAATAATATTTTTATTTCAATATCATTTCTTAAATATGTTCAATAAAGTAGCAATTATAATAATAGTATTAATATTTATTTTACTTATTATATTTTTATTATGTTTTTCTTCATTCTTAAAAAATATTTTTTTTTGTTTTCTTTTATTTATTTTCATTTAGCGGTTTTCATGTTCTTTGTCTAAAATTAAACCTCAAAGTAAAAAAAATATGTTCTAGAATGATCAAGAGTTCGACGCTACACTAACAAACAGAATCACAAGAGAAACAGAAAAGTTGTAGTATGAAATTCTAGACTATTTAGAGTAAAGTAAGGAGATATGATAATAATTATACGCTGAAAAATCATATCAATTAAACTAAAACGGGAAATAAAAACGTATGAAGGAAGGGGACATTAAGAAATTTTTAGAAAGGTTTTATTAGATTCCTCCGTTATAAATTAAAATTTAAACTGTATCGCGCGGCGGTTAGTTTTTGTTGTTTTCTTTTTCTCACTTTTGCATTCAAAACAGCGTTCAGAAAAGAGAAACAGAGCGACAACAAGAGTCAGAGTGAAACACATGTCAGTTATCACATAGATTGTTTTGTACGTAGCCAAAATATAGATTTTCCAGACTTTTGGTTTTGTGAAGACGTTTTGACGTGCAAAAGTGAATAAAAGAAGGGCGAGATGCGATGCTTTTTTTCATTCCAACAGAATTTCGTCTGACAGAGAAATTGTGCTGCCCTCTTACAAGAAGTAGTCGGCCTGCGGCTTTTTTGACGGTATACCTCGACTTTCTTGTGGAGCCGCCTCAAATATGATGAAATCTCTGTGGAGGAACTCGTTCAGTTCTAAAATAGCTGCCACGTTTCCGCATCTGAAAGAAAGAGAATAAAACAATGTAGTGGTAGTATTGTAGCTTGATTGGAGAAAATAAAGAAAGATCGAGAAAGTGTCATTTTTCTAATCTTAAGATATCTTTTAAAAGCCACAAAGGTAGTGATAGACTAAAGAACAAGAATACGAAGGGCATTAGGGGCGCCTGAACATAATATATGTATGTTCTCTGAAAGTATTGCACTGCCATTCAACTCAAACAACTGATGTTACAATTTCTAGCCAGGGAAAACGAAGTTAAAACTCATTTGCTAGTCTGCGGATTAACTAGTTAGATCTGGATTAGAAAGCGCATTCTTAGGACTAGATTTCTTTCAGAGTAGCTTGGGCTACTTCAATATTGTTTACTTAATTTGGTCCAACCTGACGGACAAAACATTTCCCGTGTTTAAGGAATCCAGAAGTGTGTTCCAGGCAGAGATTCTGGCCGTACTCAAAGCTGCGGAGGTACTTGAGATGAGATCGATATCCAATACGAATATCGCCATCTACATTAGGGATGATACGGAGCTTCGACTCCGAATCCGATATGTCGGAACTTCCGGTTTAAATTGCACCTCCGAATCCGGCTTCGGTTCCGATATAATCACATCGGAAGTTTATCGGAGCACCATCATGGATGACGAGGCGACCCATGAACATGAACAACAAAGAATTATCGAGTTGCGACATTTTACAATTCGACTATCTTTTCACTCTTTTATGTATTTTACATAACTAGGCGAGATTTGCATTGAAGTTGAGAGTGCGTGTGTCAATTTTATATTTTCAAATTTTATATATTAATAATTTGTGTCTGCGTGCGACCTCCGCCTGCGACTCCGATTCAACTCCGACTCCGCGGAGGTTGGTATGGCGCTTCCGACTCCGACTCCGGTAAAACCACCTTCGTAACATCCCTAATCTACATTAGGTGTGTTTTTTTGAGCTTCGATCTCAGCAAAGCAAAGCAAAGTAGGATTTTCAGCACGCAATTACAACAACTACGCTCTACTTGACAGTTCGAAAACTCATAGTAGTTGTTGTATTTGCGTGCTAAAAATCCTACTTTACTTTGCTTTGCTGGGAACGAAGCTCAAAAAAACAGCCCTATTGATAGTCAGGTTGCGCTTAAAGCGCTAGAGTCACATACCACTAAATCTGAACTAGTCAGGAATTGCCGCACAGTGCTTAAGGCATTATGTTCGCAGAACCGTGTCAGATTATTTTGGGTACCAGGGCATTGTGATATTGAGGGTAACGAAAAGGCCGACGTTTTGGCTAAGGAAGGAGCGGAATACGATGATTGAGGGTATCAGACCACCTATGGCCGTTGCTAGAAGGGTCATCTTTGAGAAAACCTAAAATAAAGCAGCCACAAGATTTTCACAACTAGAAGGGCTTAGGGTCTCAAAGGCACTGTAACCCCCTTTAAATTGGAAGAAGTCGGTAGTATTAATCAATCTCAGTAGAACAAAGTTAAGATTAACGGTAGGAGTACTCTCTGGACACTGCTTTCTAAGGAAGCATGCCATGAGACTAGGCTTAGCTAATACGGATACATGTAGGTTGTAGGTACTGTGAGGACCTACAAGCTACGGAAGACATCTCCGGCCTTCTATGCGAGTGTAAAGCAATTGCTCTGAGTAGAACGAAGAATCTAGGCAGGTACTTCTTTTATAACTTAGAGGAGGTTGGTTCATCAAATAATATTGGGACTATAACCAAATTCTGTAGGGAAATTGATTGTTTGGGCGTTTTGGTTTAGGTTTTTAACCGTAATGGTTCCCTGGGGATGACGATGGGCCCGCTTTGGTGCCCGGTCTTTTGTGACGATCTCACAGCCCCACCCAACCTAACCTAAGGAATCCAGAAGATATTAATTATAGGACAGTTTTTTTTTTTGCAGTTTCGTAACCTAATGGTTGGTTGGGGCCAAAGACACCAGCTTCAAAATATTTATTTTAAATTCCGTTACACACATGACTCCTTACATACAAGCGATTTGGAATCTATCTCGAACTCAGTGGAGAAACAGAGATATTCACTTCTATCGAGGTATCCGATACAACAAAAGACAAATCCGATCGGAACTAAAAATATGTTCAAAGAATCCGTTTCGGAACAAAATAAAAATGAAGCATATAAATGTGTTCATTTCACATTTAAAATATTCCAAAGCAATTCGTTGTCGGAGAGGTTCGGAAAACGGAACGGATACGTCAAATGCTCCTTAAAATTCTCGAATTTGATTGTCATGAAATAAATGCGCTGTGGAAAACAATGTGATTTGACCTTGGCTAATGATGTTCCCAAGCGGTACCATTCTGCAATCTGATGCTGTACTAATATAATACTTGTTATTGGTCTACTTACCTATAACAATAGTTCGGTGCTGACCAAACTGTCAATACCGTCTCATTGAAATGCCACTTGAATCCCTCCATGACCAGCTGATGTGCTCGACATATCATGTCAATGTCATTCGTCCGATTGAATTGCGAAACAACGTCAGATCCGAAAAGATAACCAGCGCCACGTGGCGATACACCCCAACCCGTCTGATCCTCTGGATCGCTCCATAATAAATCGCACATTGGCCCATCATGGGGCACCTCCTGTTTACGATCGATCGTCCGGATCTGATCTAAATACTGAATTGAAGGACTAAGTCCACCATGAACACAAAATATCTTTCCATCGATTATCGCTGACAGACTTAAATAATCAAAGATCTCTGTGCAGTAACGCCAAACGGCTGTGGATCCGTACTTGCGCAAGCATTCATCATAAAATCCATATACCTGGGTGATTTGTCGAGATTCATGATTGCCGCGAATCAAAGTGATCCGATCGGGATAACGCACTTTCAATGCCAACAATAGGAGAAACGTTTCCACGCTGTAGTAACCTCGATCAACAAAGTCTCCCATAAAAAGATAATTTGTTTCGGGAACATCACCTCCAACTTTGAACAGCTCTTTGAGATCATAGAACTGACCATGTATATCGCCGCATACAGTGACCGGCGAATCGACACGCTGTACATTGCCTTCTTCGACAAGTATTTCACGTGCCTTGGCGCAGAGAGCTTTGACTTCATTCTCCTTGATGATTTCGCATCGTTTTAGTTGTTCGATTTGTCGATCTAAATCGCTATAGTCTGTCATTTTGTTTGTACTTTTGTATGGTGACTGCTGATTGGAAAGTATTTGTTTGTGGATATGACGGAAGAGATCCTTAGGTTGTTTGGTTACCAACTGATGGATGAAGTCCAGATGTTAAAAGGAAGCCGCAAAGATGTCCGTTAACGTCGATGTGCCCCTTGCACCAGGCTTCGTCGTCGTCTTTATCTGTCTTTATGATTCTGATGGTATCTGAAAAGAAAGAAACACTTTGAGTATATGGAGTGAAAGTCCACCTTAACCAGTATATACAATTAATTGAAAATGTGAGTTGGGGTTGGCCCTTGATGATCGGCTTACGGTTGAATGTCTTCCATATGCTGCTTGCTTTAACCTTCAGTGATGGCCCCTGGAAACTCCATCGGTATACCCCTCATATACACGTCTAGCTGAAATTACAAGTTCGCGCCCTACATGGCCCAAAACTATGGCCTGTTTTGACTAATCAATTGATATTTGCTAAACACCGAAACTAACTAAAGTCTGCTTGCTTTGAAATGACAAACAGAAAATGAGGTCGAAATTGATATTGAAATGTAACTATATGATCGAAGTAAAGGCCTTGCTACATCTGGAAGCTATACTCTATCCTTCAGTGGAACTGCAAAACGATATAAATATGTAATAATCTGTTTGCCTGAACCATAGATTGATATTTGGCTTTCGGGTGCAAGTTATTTGAAGTTCTCGGCTGTCCCTTCCAGATTTTTTTTCCTGCAATATACCGATCTTCTGAAGATCACTGATTTGCTGCATAAACACTATTAACCTATTAAAATATCACTTTTTTTTAATTACGTCAACACAGAAAATTCTAATAAATGGTAAAGTTGGAACTCTCCTGTAACAAGCTCTACACTATCACTACCTTCCTTCTAAACCTAATGTCTAAACCAATTGCACGCAACTGTACAAAATACTGCATTATAATTGTTGTCGTCCAAAAGCCGATAAACAGAAACAGAATGCAAATCGTATGAAAATATGTAGTTGCTGCATTACCTTTAAAAGCTTTCCGTTTAAATGCACAGCGTGACGGTGTACCTACATACAAGCTGTACAGTTTAAAATTTGCGAAGTTATAATGTCGAAATTGTCCATACTTAATCACTAACAGTTTTATACAAGTAACGTTTTCTAATTATGTAGTTTTTTTCATCTCTCAATTGGAAAAATAAATATTATCCTTTTTTTTTTACATGTCCCCCTTTGCCCTATACTCTCTCAATCTGTGACATTAGGTACAAGGGTCTAAGAATATAAGAAAAAAAAATTATAAGAAATAAATTTCAATAATGATTTTTCTCTTTTTTGAACTTTCTTCCGACAAACTTCTGCGGATATACCAGGTTTTGACTAAGAAGTTCGACCAATTTTATCGTACAGGAATAGCCACATTGAAAATACATTTTGCCTACGCCTAAAATTTGTCTCCCAATTTAAAAAGGGGATAATGATATACCTAATGTAGAATAACATGAACAAAAAAATTGTGTACGAGTTGCGTAAAATGCTTTTAGGTTATAAAATTTAATCAGCTACCGATTCTCTTTGGGTGCGTTCGTTAAACTGTTCAATCTACACAATTAATTTTATATCACATGCCAGCGTAGACGCTAAAATGTGGGGTTACCTAGCCTAACTTTCATATACCTTTTACATCTGAATACCAGGGACTAAAGAAATAATAAAGTTCATTTAAAAAAAAAAACTCGACTGACTGCAGAAAAGAACTAGGCAGATGTGAACAAGACATATTTAAGTTTACCTAATTAATTGACACTTGAAGATTACCTACACAGCCCAACAAAAATATATATAGCCTCCGACTGCCAGCCAAATAGTTAGGTATATGTACTTGCATTTTTCTTGTTCACGTGGTTTTAGTTCTTTTTTATTTAAAACCAATATTTTTTTTTTTAGTGTTTTTCAATTAACTTTTTTATTTTTATCTTTTTAGCCGATGACACTCCTGGGAAGAATGCGAATCTAATGACAGCTCACTCTTCAGTTTAGACGGGCTGTTTGTGGATTACAATCGAGGGGTATACTGCTTCGGTCACCCTTCCCCTATCCGAGAATAAACAGCACCAATGCTCTTTACGAGACGTAGGAGGATTGCCGACGAAGAGAAGTTGTCATAAGCACAAAGACAGCAATAATCCGCCCACTAGAATGTCTCGCCTTCCCTTAACTCATGTGGTATCACAAAGGACCTAAACTTATTTGGTCTAAGTGTGTCTCTCTAGACCGCCATCTTTCCTAACCTAACCTATCACTCTTGAAAATCGGTTCAGCCGTTTAGGCTACGGGAGGTCACGTCGAAACAGACCTAAATACGCGCGAAACTCATTGCACTCGTTGCGCCGTACTAATAACAAATTTTATTCTCGACTTTTAATTTACGGAAGCTCACAATTGCTAAATTTGTATGGAAAATCTATTTTGATTTACTAAAATTTAAAGTAGAAACTAAAAATGTTTATTGGTAGGGCCTCTTGTGTATCCAGTCGCGTAAATAACAGACAAGCGGCACCTGTACACAATAAACAGAAAACGACACATAAGTATTTTCCAATCTTTACCTTCCTAATAAAAAAAAACAAAGCAACAATTATAAAGAAAAACTATTTTTTGTAATATTTTTAATTTTCAAGAACTTTAATTTGTTTCTTTTATTTGCATATACATAGTTTATCAATTCTTCTCGTAGTATGTACATGCACATAACATAAATGAACTTAGTATACAATCAAGTGGATTTTTTTTAATACAAATCATTTAATCACTTATTAACATTTCTTCGTTTTTTTTTATTTAACAACTAATCAATATGTCGCCGTGTTGGAAGAACAAAAATGACAAAGTGATCAAAGTGTATGTATGGAAATTCGTCGTTTTCTTCTTCAAAAGGAAACTAACAACAACAAAAAAATGCCTAAATTGATAATAAGTGTAACTATTGTGAGAAAACATGGATCATTTCAGACTCCTCACCAGGTGAAAATGTGAAACTTCAAATGCGATCTTCTCTGAATGAAATGTCACTTGATGCTTGATCATTTTTGTCTCCCTTCAACGGGCGATATGAAAAAATAAATGTTTATCATTTCCCTCTTTATTATTTTGTTTTTATTGCTTCTGCACTTGGGTATCTCTTTAAGTTTTCGTTTTTTTTTTTTTTTTTTTTTTTAGCATCTATATAATATATAATATGTATAACATTTTTGTTTTTATCTATTATAGCAAAGCATTTATTAGATTTTGTTTATTTCATTTTTATAATATTTTGTTGTTTTTTTTGTTGGTTTATGTTATGTATAATTATTTGACAAATTGTGTGACATCTGTGATTTTTTTTTTGTTTAGTGCGTTGTTGTTTTCATTTGAATAAATTTTTGTCTTATTTTTTTTTTTTAATTTATTGAATGTCGCTCATTGATTTTTCTTAAGGCTACGTATGACATTGTGAGGCAAGAAGCGAAGCGATTGAATATGGCTGTTAGAGCTATGACGAGAAGTGAAAGGGTATGTAATTGTGCTGAACGCTCACCTACGATTAACGAATGAATGTAGCAAAGCGGGAAAACTAAACTTGATAGATGACTAAAAAAAAAAAAGACGTGAAAAGCGTATGCTTACAAAGAGCTGATTCGATAATGTTTTATGGCGGAAATAAAATGTTGAGTACACCCTGTATTGTGGTGTTGGTTGCCTATTGTTACACATCAATACTTCAGTAATGTCCGTATGAAACTAAATTTTGTTTTCATTTTTGTTCACTTTTAAAATGAAACAAGAGCAGCTCGATTAGAACGAAAATTATTATTATTATGAATATAGAGATGTCAATAAAAAAATGGACTAAATAGGTATTGAATTGACATTTTTTGACATTTCAAGATTATTCGAAAACAAATTCGTTTGAAAATATGTGGTTGCTTTGCAAACAATTGCTACCTCTTTCGTAAAACACTTTTAGTCTCTTTTACTCGCAGCTGACTTTTCAACATGTTTCAATGTGATAAAAATGAGAGAGAAACATAGTGTCTTAAGGGCTTAATGCCTAATTTTTGTATGCTAACTAACATGATGTAACTATCTTGTGCACATTTGTTGATCACAAACGAGAGTTTGTGTTTAATGATTTTTTTTTTATGAAAAAAAGAAGCGTCCGCGTCAATCAAGAAGCATTTAAACAAGTGCAGTAATTATATTCTATAAAAGCCAGCTGTCAGCTGCCATTCCGAATTGTTTCACATTTGGCCAACCCATAAATGGAGTCGATCAGGAGCAATTTTCTTGTTCCACTGCGTTTTAGAATAAGCGTCTCATAAAAAAAAAAAAAAAAATGGAAACGACACAATGTTTCCAGAGTCTGTAACCTTACCGTTGGTAACACTGTATTTTCAAACATAAATAATCTGGCAACTATTTAATAAATAGGTCACTGGCTGATAAGATAAGTCAGAGCAACACTACAATGAATATCCACAACGAAAAATGGTTCTTTTTCGGAAATAAATACGTAATAACCTAATAACAATGATAACATTTCATTTTTGCCGGCATAACAAACTTAATGACCACCTAAACCCACCTAAAACTCAGCGTGAATTTAGTTAACGACATAAAGCCTTAAAGGGGAACTTGTGTTTATTCTCACGAACTGGTATTGCCAAAAATACTAGTTTGAAAATGCAAGGAATCTTAAATGAACAACAACTGTAAGGCGTGAGTATCTGTTTTGTTTTTTGTTTTTTTTTTTTTTTTGTCTTAAATTGCTAACATGTTAGTTGGCAACCAGATATCTAGGTAATGAGAAATAGTCGTGCGAAATCATTTTTGATGTGCAACATGCAGACGCGTGGTGTTTACAAAAACGGCAGCACCAGCTTAACTTTTTTTTAGTAAAATAAATTAAATATATAGAGCAAACGGATTTGGGATCACGCAGTTGCTGGCAGTTATGTTGGTAGCAGCTATTGCAAAAGATATGGCCGATGGTTGTCTCTAGAAAGTTCGCAATGTACTCTTATCTGTCGTTGTACGCTTGGTAAGCCACAGATATTGCACCAATTCATAAAAATCGAGTTCCTAGATGCGATGCGAAAGTTACATAGCATATTTTCAATGAACAGAAACTGGCATATTAGAAATAAATCTCTCTCCCTAATAGATAGCTATCAGAAGATAGCACGGACCATCATTGACCAAACGTCTTTCAGACTTATTAAACGAAAGACGGGGGTAAAGGCAACTAATCAACACTTAAAAGCAAATTTTAACTCATTTCGTAGAAGTCTCGGCAAGGTCTGCGTTAAAATGCACGTATTTATAAGTTCTAACTAAATAACTTATCTTGGACTTGATAAATAGAATAGACACTTGACACATATCGACAACGGTTATATAAGACGATCACAATGATACCATTATCAACACTTTGATAAAGTTCAATTTGCAACAATTTAGCTATAGATTACAAACAAAATTTGGAAAGTTTTATAAAACGAATCACACTTTAAGGCGACATCTATTGAACAAACAACACTCCAAAAATCTAAATTCATTAAGTGCATGAAATTGTACGTAGGTATTTAACTCAAGAACAACAACTTTACAACTACATATGTATAGTTGTATTTGTGTCAAATGCAGTAGTGAATTTATTGCCCGCGTTACATAAATCGTCCGCTAGATAACTAGCGAAAAGTCAAATAAGTGTAAATCATTAGTGACTCGTCACAATCTAATGTCAAGCTCTATATAAAAGAGTTGATATCTTTTAAGTTTGATGTCAATATGGATTTCGACGTTCTGCTTGTCATCTAACGATAAATGGAATGCTGGCGATGTTGTTCACATGGAGTTTGAATTATAACTCCTATGATTTCCACAAGTCTCGTTATCGAAACAATGAACGCTGTGAATTTCGCCGAATAGCAACTTGTTTATAAGACATGTTTTACACAATACAATGGTTTTGTGACGTCGTTAAGTAGGTAGCTTGAAAAAATGCAATGGAGGAATGCAGGCACACTGTAACAAGCGGAATATACTAATCGCGTCTTATATAAACACACAAAAGAATATTCTCACCATTTGACGTGTGGATGTCAAATTTAAGATAGGACAACCTATTTTCAATCATGCAAAACAGGCAAATAAAAATAAAAAATGTCAGGCAAATTATGAAAACACGTCTTTTTGTGAACGTTATGAATTCATTAAAAAAAAAAGTTCTCCGGTGAAGATGTGACAAGAACTTTAGATGCGTTACTTACTCAATTTATGTCGTTAGCTGCTGCGAAGTGAGAATAAGCAACAACTAAAGCAGCAGTATGTTTTTTTTTTCATTTCATTTATAAATGGTCATAGTAAGTAATGGCAGAAAGGAGATACAAGTCATAAAGATAATCCGCCGTAAGCACCACGCCATAACTGTCCAAGTGATTTTTTTTTCCAATTTGTTGGAAGTTGGCATTCTTGCGTAAAGCCTATTAACGATTTAAATTATGCTGTTGGTTCTGTGCTCAAATCAAAGCTTGGAATAATGGAGATTCGCTGCGTGCTCACAACTCAATTTTGTCCTCAGATGACTTGGACGTTATGGTCTGCGAACACAGGTGTATTTGTAGTGGCAAATTCGTATGTTACCTAGACAAAAATCAAATAAAACGAGGTTGGTGCTGCGATTTAATTGTTTAGTCTTTCATCTAGATTAATTTTTTTTACAGACACATAAAAAATGCATACTTTACCAAATTTATTGTACCTGCGAAACAGAGGGTAGATGGTAGTGGCTAAGTCTATACCTAAGCTTCAAAGGCAATGCAAGAACCACACAATCTTATTTCTAGTTTCCCTTAGTGCAAAAGCACTGTAGGTACCTGCTCCGTCGAGTTGTTTACTGCTTTGATACTTAACTTTAAACATTGGAAGTCGAATTGTTGTAATCACGCACACATCTTCATAGGGAACGTTTGCCAATTTGTATGTATAAGGTAATACATTCTCCATCTGTCAGGGAGAACCATTGTGACTAGTGATGTATAGGAGTATTAGGTCAGTTCACTTACGATAATGCATTCGATTACATTAGTCAAATATAGTCAAACTACCTTCACTTCTACCCAACTTTTGGCTAAGGGGACGAAGTTCGACTAATGTATTCGAATGCATTATTGTAAGGGAACAGATCTTGTGTCATAATCTGTATGGAAAATATTGTTTTTTTGACAGATGCGTAGAATGTATCGAAGACCTTGAAATATATTTCCTGTTATACCTACATTATTATCTGATTTGCAATTCAGCTATCAAATTCTCAATGGAATAGTTTCGATTGGGAACTTATTCACAATAGCAGCATCTACTTCCGTTTCTGTTTCCGTATTTTTCGTGATAAATGCCACTAGCGCACGATTATGTTGTGGTCCACTAGATAAGCGAACAATACCAGCATTGCTACCACAGCTCGTCTTCTATTTTAACATCTCAAAGCAGTACAAGTTGTTTGCGTGGGGCAAGAGCACGAGGTAGCACAGACCTTGTTTGGGAACAGTATTTACCTGTTGTAAAATACACAGCTGAACGTGTTCTACAAATAAAGAACAAAAAGTTAAACAGCTCTACATCGGGCGTTAACCTATCTGTATTCAAATCAGCCTTATGCAATGTTAACCGCTGAAATGAACTGCCGTCCGTACAAACCACCTTTCTAGCCTCGGTAATGTAGGCATTCCCACGTATTTATCTAAGAAACCGTGTTAGATAAAAACATTATCCAACCTCGTAAAAGGGAGGAAATGATTAGGCAACAAACGATGAAACACTTAGCTGTCGCAGATCAACGAAGGTGTACACAAGCCAAATGAACAAACTAAAGCATATGTCTGCTTCAACAGGAGTAGCTACCTACACCTTTCATAAATATTGTTTCACCTTTATTTTGGCTGCGGCGGTTTGCTACACTTTTCCCAGAACCGTACGTCAATGTAGCATCTCTTAATCATGTACACACATCGTTTAACATCCATCCACAATTCCAAGGCATATGTAAAACAGGTTAAGCTGATAAAATTTTCAAAACCCAGCCAATAAGAGGTCAACCCTATTCACAATAATTATAAGCAATAATTTTGTAAACACCTTGCAGCAGCTCTCTTGCACACTTCAAAACGGTTAATGGAATGTGTTAATGAAAAAGAAGAAAAGAAAGCCAATCTTCGAGGAAAATTTTTAGAAAATAGGAAAAGAAAAAAGAAATGCACACGGCTCACATTTAAATGTAACTCTCGTGATATATTTTAATTCTATGGTAATCATACAAATGCTTTGTTAAAAGAGAATATGCAAATGAAACGAAAACTGTCAGAAACTGATCTCTCGCTCTCTCTGTCTGGAGGGGCACAGCACAACACAAATCGACCACTATCAACTATAAATTAGCAAAACAAACACAAGCTAAGACTTTCAACTTGATTAGTGTTATTGAAGAGCCAATTAACAGCGGGCTTTCACATAAAAAATCATCCACATTGTTAGAATAAAAACAAAAATCAACTCAAATCTCAATTAATATTGGAAAATCCACTTTAATGCACTTTGGGGGTTGAAGAAGGCATACAATTTTTAATATATCACGTGCTTTTATTTGAACAAAACCTCGCTTCGCTTCTAGCACCACTCTCTCTGGCCATCAAAACCTTACAAATCTACAAAACAAGATGATTAATGATGAATGGTATTCACTTTTAACGATGAGCGGCGAGAGATGTAAGTTATTGTTGAATGAATAAAGTTAAGTTTAACACATTTTCTTGTTGTCGCTGTTGTTGTTGTTGTTGTTGGAGTTAGAAATAAATAGAAAATTATGATAAAAACTAAAACAAAACTCCAGTATACACTAAGACTAGACTGAGAAATTAAAAGAAACTAAAAGTTTTCTCTTCAACACACAGCGTCACAAATCCAACACTGCGGGGTTAATAAAATAAACAAAAATCAATATTATCTTCTAATTCATTCGTCTGTTTATGCGTTATTTGCTTTCTGTTCGTCGTTCACTTAACAACAAGTCAAAAACTAAATAAAAAATAAAAATTACATATTACAAACAATTTTCGTTTGCATTAAACGTTTTTTTATGGTCACATTGTCAAAAACATCCTCTCGATTATTTTGTATAAGCAAATCATAAAATAAAAGGAGAATGCACATCGTCGTTGCATTGACAATATCTGTAATTGGCTTAGGAATCAAAAAAAATTATTATAAGTTAGCTTGCGGCCAGAGTTTCCCAAGAAGCAAGAGTGGCCTACCTTGTATATCAATAATTTAGTCCACGATTTATACATTAGAATGATACAGAGCCAAATATGCTTATATCTCATCCCTTAGCGCGGGCATTGCACCATTTGCTGTGAGGTCATCACGTGTATAACAGTTGTTAGTGGGAAAAAAAAAGTATCATGCACCTCGGGTTGAACAGTTTCTTTTTTTATTGAAAGCACCAGCCAGCATAGGACAACAAAATGGGAGATGAACAAACTATTCTAACACAAACTACTTAGACTACAATTTAGGCACTTTTCACGGACTGATTTATCGATGTAAAGTAGGCCCACTCGTGTATGGAGGACAAATAGAAAACTATTAGCACTAGCACATAACAGATACTGCCGATGCAACGACCTAGCGTGTGTATATTTGTCAGTTCGGCGAAAAATTAGAACATTAAAAAAATATATAGTGTGTTATATGTACACGATATGATCGAACTTAAAATTAAACATAGGTAAGTGCAAATTAACTATAGCCAACCGCCCTTTCGACCAAACAGTAACGAGCTAATGGAACCCACAAAGGACTGTGTTGCAGTCTGGCGCTCGGGTGTGGTATTTTTCTGCTCCGATGCTTGTTCAACCATTCCGAGATCGGAGCGAACAACTCGTGTACCTACGCTAGATCCACCACCGATTGTGCCCAAATCAGAACGTTGTTGAGCAGTACCGTTTTTGAGGTTGCGTCGCGACTTTTGACGTTGCATTTGCTTAACTCGACTGGTTGTAGGTGGTGATGTGTTGGTGACCTTTGCGGTTGTTGCTTTCACGTTGTCGGTTGCAGTCGTGTCACATATGTCGCTTGTCTTACTTCTAATAGGATTGCTGATACTGTGAGTTCCTTTGTGCATATCACTGTTGATGCTATCGACGGCATTACTTGTTGTGGGGAAATGTCTTAAACTTGTTAACTGGGCCATCGGGCTGTTTGAACTTCGACTGGCTATACCTCTTGCGAAATGCGGCATATCACTTGATTCTGTCGCAATAATATTCTCTAAGCCTATACTCTCGAGCTTTTCGATTAATTTTAGTGAACGAAGCGCTCGCTTTTCCAATCGGGACAGCATGATTCTCTGCTGTTGTTGTTGCGTTTGGCTGGGACGTTCGAGGTCGCCTTTGATTTTTCTCTTGATTAGATCAGCGCCGCTTGCGAATAATCCAAAACGACGTTCTTCCGGGGACAGTGAACGTTCTGGTGAACCGGCTGGACTGTTGCACGGAGTTACTGTTGGTGTGAAGTTTGGACCAGCTGGTGTGTTTAGTGCACTTGGTGTCACAGCCTTGATACCACGCTCGTTTAGCACAGAAGCTAGACTCATATTCAGGGAAAATGTTGAGCACGAATTCCTTCGTGACCTTCCGCGCTCGGGTGTGGGTGGACAACTTGGTTGCCTGGAAGTCGAAGCCGAAGCCATTCTGGATGATATTTGTGACTGGGACAAAAATGATAAATCGTTCAGGATACCATCATCAGGATGCATTACCATGCTGGTGGTGAATGTGTAAATGCTGCTGCCGGTTTCAAACTGTTTGCCCGGGTGATCGTCGATATCTTCCTCCACGTCCGATAGTGAGTATAATACACCGAGCTCTTCCAAGCCTCGACCGCCGCGTATTGTGACTCCTGGTCGTTCTTCGAGTAGACCACTGAAAGTTGGAGTTGCCAGTCTGGACCAGTGGTGTAGCGTTTGTGATCCCTCAATTGGCTTTACGATTTGCAGTTTATCCGGAAGACGCCACTGTCGATTGGAAAATGACAAATTCGATGACGATCCAGTGGACATAATGCTGTCTGGTGTTCGAATGCCCAATGGCAAACGGGCAGAGTGATGTTCGTCGTAGTTGTATGTACCGGGTGGGGCGTGTTGTAGCATTGCGCGACGCGCCAACACTTCGGCAGGAGTGAGACGCTTGAGTGCGGCTTCTAGATCTTTAGCACCTGGGGCGCCTGGCACGCCAGATGGCTGGTTGGGATATCCCTCGTCGCCCGACTGTTCCGAAGACATGCTCTCCATCATAGACGAGACACTTTCGTAGTTCGAATACTGCTGCGACTGGTAGCCAGTGTAGCCTCCCGCCGGGTTCGTATATCCAGTCGATGATCCAATGAATGGCATCGCGGATATTCGTGGTCCTGATGTTGAACTTACTGACATAGCACCGCCTCCCAACTGTGACATGCCGCTGTCGTCTGTGTAATGGCCGGTTTTCGTGGCGCAACGCACCGTCTCAAATACTTTCTCGTACGGTGGGATCAGTCCACCTCCACATTTAGGAATAAGGCTACCGCTGCGATGATCACCGACAATACCGGAATCGATGCTGTTCTCTGAGTATAAAGACGTATCCATAAGTTCTGATTGCAACGAATCCGGATGGGGGGTTACGCCCGGCAGTCCAGCCAAAAACGAACTGCGGCCATGCGAATGCAACTTCTTCTGGTGCTTACGCAACTGCTGTTGTGCCTCTTCGAGCAGCGTTATTACTTCTTGGTATCGTTTTTTGAATTCAATCAGTTCCAGTGCCAAAAGGTTCTGATTCTCTTTGGTTATGTCCAGCAACGACATCTGTTCACTATTCTCATGTGCCATTCGGTGCATGTGAATCTCCGCTTCTGCTAATCTGGCCGTCAACTGGGCGATTTGTTCGCGCTGCAACCGATTTTCTTCTCTGTACTTCTCCACCTCCAGACTGAGGTTCTCGTATTGACTGTTTGACGAGTTAAGCTGCATGGTTATCTCCTCCATTATTTTACGCTCTCGAGCCTCCACCTCATCTGTTTCCTCAGCTAGTTGGCTAAATTCCAATTTTAGCGATGTGTTTTGTTCCTGCAGTGTTGCGATCTTTTCCTGAAGCATATCAAGCGACACATATGGCTGAGAGTTATTTGCTGGGTCATTTCCCGGGTCATCGTCTGTCAGTATGGCGATAAGTTCGTTTTTCTTCTGCAGCTCGTGTAGTATTTGTGCCCTATGTTCGGTTGTGATTTTCAAATCATTTTCCAGCTCGACGACACGACTTTCAAGGAGATTGTTCTGGGTGAGGAGCTCTTTGCCAATTTGTACGGTTAGCTCCAGATCTTTTTCTTTCTCTTCGAGCAGACGTGTTACGGCTTCGATATCATCGTACGATCGGGTCATTTGGCTAACTCGTTTTCCACATAGAAGAAAGTAATTTAAAGTTTCCCGAGTTTGATCCTTCGTCAAGCCCAACCCCTCAGCGGGCAATTTCAATGCAGGTGCGGGTATAAACCAGTCTTCGTTTGAATATCCTGTAAAATCAGTTAGCACATCGGATCGTACTTTATATTTAGGAATTTTTTCTTCCAACAGGGAAAATATTTCGACTTCAGGGAGGTTGTCACTGTAGCATATATCAGTTATGCATCCCACGTCAATAACAGACTTTGCGGGTATGATTTCTTGGTATTTTTGGAGACGTTTGTTGGACGACAAATTTGGTAAATGTTTATCGAGAGTAGCCAGTGCCAAGGGACTTAAAGGGGGCCTCGCCCTACTACTTGTTGAAGCGCCATGAAGCATCTCTGCACAACGAATTAGAGAGAAGAAAGAAAAGTATTCCACTTAGCGAGATCGAGATCGAATTTTGTTTTTTTTTTTTAGTTATTTTACTTAAATTAGTTTTTTTTTTCTGTTTTTATTTATTAAAATTTGTCGAGTGCAAATAATCCACAACGGCTGAGGGAATGCATTATTTGTAATCGAGAAACAGTTTGTTTTCTATTTTAGAATTTAATTATTGTAAAAGTATTTATTTAATACAAGACAATTAAATAAAAGGAAGAAAGTGCAATTGTGCGCGTGTGGAGTTCACGCCCCTCGGAACATGTAGGCAAAATGATTGTTATGGTAAGGAGCCAAGCCAACCAAGCCATTCGAAATAGAGACCTGGAATTGTGATGCTATAATGTTGGTTAGTTGGATTCTTTTGAATGATGTATGAAGCACATGGCCTTGAAATTGTCATCTAAAGAAGACCAAAACTAATTACAACTCTACCGACACATTAACCTCTGGAACAGGACGACAAAATCCGAATCGTCTCTACAAGCTTGTAAAACATTTGTTAGCCAGTTAGTAAAACGATACCCAACTAAAGGAACAATCCACACCTCAATGTCCATAAGGCAACCTGGCAGTCTCCTAATCAACAAATCGCCGCCAAACAAAACATTCATCTTATGACCGAACGTTCCGAGAAGCGATCAACGATTCAGTTGCCCAGTGATGAAAGGAGCAGACGAAAAAAAAAAAAAAAAAAATCTAAATAAACACTGAAATGTATAAAACACAGAAAGGACTGTAACTACAAGAGACTTTAAGCCGCTTTTCTACCAACTGCTGTGTTGAAATAAAAAAAAAAGGATAACAAAAATATACGTCGGTGGTGAATTGTGAATTGTCACCACTCTGATTGCGAGTAAGCAAGTTAAGCCAAAAGTAAAGCACATAAAGCAGCAGCAAATTTGTATTTACAAGGACAGGGGACTGTTTTGACAAAGTGTAAGCGGAAAATTAACAAAAATTAGAAGTGGAAACAAAATTGTGGGGGTAAAAAAAAAAAACTTGCATTACAGACTCTATTGATGCGGAACCTGCAGGGGTATCGTTTAACATTGCGGGGCTTGGCTGGCCTGGCGTGTTCGAATAAATTGATTGTCACAGGAATAGCTAGTTAGGCTTTGAAGAAACGAAGCTTCCCCAACGTTGCTAGCTGCAGATAGTTGTGCTCCACAAGGCAGCGGGGACTATTCCGCGCCACACTCAGGTCGGTGTGGAGGTTAGTATCCCATTACATTTCGAAAGAAATAGGAAGAGCCCTCCAGATTTTGAGCATAGGGAGCAAATAATATATGACAATGACCTGGTTCTGGACATGTCGCTTTTGCCTTTGTTGACATAATAAACTATTTTCTAAATGGTACTTTTTCGATTCGGCAGTTTTAAACACTGTGTAAACCGCTCTATAACTAGTAACATTAGCACCAAGTAGGTTGTTAGGGAAACCTATCGGTTCGTCGGTAATTGTCGATTACAGCCAAGGAAACATTTAACAAGCGGGATGATTTTACAATCTTCCGAATAATTCTGCGAATTGCAATTAATGTCGCATTAGTAAGATCAGCCGCAAAGAATTAATCAACATGAAATAAGCTTCGACCTCCGACATCACCTTGGTTCTAGTATTGAGCATGTTTTATATTACAAAATATGTACCTCGATAGAGTTTTCGTTGCAATATTACTGAGCTACGAGTTCTTTAGCAGTTTTAGACTGTCCAGTCTCCCACTGCGATATACAAATAATATTTGTATGTCCTAGACCAACCTGGCTTGAGGCTTTATTGTTTGGAGAATTGGCCTTACTAATAATCAAGCACTAATGTAAAAATGTTAATGCTGTACATTTGTGGAACCGTACCAATAAACAATTAGACCTCCACATTTCCTAGTGCGACAACTTTTTTTTATGAATCTATTACATTTGTTGTCATGAAAGAATTTTAATTTCATAATGTGTTTTCGTGAAAACCACTGTCAATGGTTTATTTCACAACGAGAATTTTATTTAATCAAATAAATCATTTAAATTTGCCCAACAGATAACTTTCAAAGGTTTTTCAAAGCTTATTATAAGCAAAAAAACAAAACAAAATAGGAAATGTACAAAATATCCGCTGGTATGTCAAAATTTAAATATCATATGCAAATCAGTAATGCCCTATCACTCGTTCGGGCACAATTTTCGGTACTTTTTATAGTACGCTTTCCTCTGATTTCTAATACTTGATGATTGATTGATTGATAAGTGCATTTGCTTCGTAATAATTCCCTTTCAAATTATTCTAATAAACTGTTTCGTTTATTATAGTAATTCGAATAATTTGATGCAAATCAAACCTTATTGGTGGTCTAAAGATCACAATTATTTAATCGCCAGCAAGTGAATATTTTCGCAAATAGAAATAATAATATGCTAATTTATTTCAGAAATCTCACGCAGGAAGCCATTAGCGTTTTAAGAACCAAAAACCGAGACAGTGCTTGCCAAAGTATAAAGAAGTGTGAAAACAAATACAATTTGATTTTTTTTAAAAATTGTATGGAATATATTACTTAATTCGGGAAACTTAGAAACCGACAAAACTTTAAATTCTCGCAGAAAAATATAAAGCCGTGGCGCGCCCTGTCATGTTGAATTCACAGAATTTTTCATCCTAAATTTGTTAATTGACTTGTATTTTGCTGAGTACTGACAATTCTAGTATATATCTATATTTTCCGTGAAGTCAACCTTTTCACACCAACCATTGTTTCATCAGAGCTCCTCTCTCTCTCTCATTCTCGGTAAACAAACTCCTTCTTCAAAGAGTTTGATAAGTGTTTGGCTGCAGCCAAATATCTACCTGAGTCGCCTAAGATTCTGAGAATTGTTGAAAAAAGTACGTATTCAGGTGAGCCGCCCAAACTTAAGTAATAAGAAATTTTATTCTGTTTGCGACGACTGTCAAGAATCTCTTGGAAATATACCAAACTTATTAAAATAATTTGTTCAGTAAGCATCCATTCGTTGCTTGCAAACTATTGAAAAAGGAAAACCAATCAAAAAGCAAGACTTAGCGGTTACACAAGATAAAATAGAAAAACACAGAAATATAAAATGCAATATTTTTCAATTTGTTGCATACAAATTTGTGTTTGTTAGACATAAAAACCATCTGCATTGTTATATATTACAACGAATAAAATTAGAAAACATTTACAATTTACTAAAATGAATTTATAATTCTAAACGCTTAGATTGAACAGTGTATTTAAATTCGCTCCTTTTACGAAATTTAATACCGTGATTTTGTACGGTTCGACAACACTTGTCTTCAAAAAGACATTAAGGAGGATTTATTTAGTTAATGCCCGAGATAAACATGGCTTTCTCAACATTAACATTTAAACCTACAGTTAGCGATATTCTGGCAACTATATTTGATTATTAATTGGTAAAGGGATTTTGGAAAGTGTGGATTCTTTGCATAAACTGCCAGGCTAAAGTTGATTATTGGTAAGGCCGACTGTGTTTGAAAAAAATAAATGGAATAAGATTTTTTCGACTAGGCAAGACAATATCAGCGTAGTTCTTATCGCTATTCGTTTTCACATTTTTCCACGATTTTACAGTAGAATACCGACATTGTGTTCGCACCCATAGCAATTCTCAAGGGAATTTGCCGAAAGTAAAGATGAGACAAAGTATATGTCGCCAAAGGTGCAGCAGGTTAATAGGTGTAAATAAAACGCAAAATCTATTTAAAGTTTTATTTGATCTAATGTTTGGAAGAGGTTTAAAATATGTATGCGTAAAAACACTTAAAATCGAAATCAAGTCGGGTAAGTTATATGCGGTTTAAAATATGCTGTCTGTGGTCCAGAAAAAAGGCGTCTTTTCATACATATATTGTAGGCTTGGGACAGTAATTTGAGAAGTTAATGCCATCTACTTCACCAAAATTCGTAGAATTCTGGGAAACCTATGTGAATAGTTATTTGTTCAAGTGTCTCATTTACGAATACATTGCAGAAGTGTACTTCGCCCACTAATCAGCCTATTGTTCGAAGCGATACTCGATTTCCGAGAACATAATATGCGACAAACGTCCATTTGATTTAATAATGTCAAATGATTGAGTGTAAAGCCACAAATAAATTAAACGAACTGACTGTTAAACACAAACCAGTCATAGAACTTTTGAATACCCCACACTTACTCACTTGATAATGCTGGGCAATACGGATGACGATGACGTCTACCATACCATATAAGCTTTTATGGGGCGAATGAGTGCAAGAAAAATTGTCATGGTCAATTACCGGGTAAGAGACAAATAGGAATAAACATCATCGATTACAAATGCCATAAACAGTAGTCTAAGGGCTTGGTATTAGTAGTACATTGTCAATGAACTAATGCATTGACCCATTAGCTTTCGCTAACCAAATGAGATCAATGCCGATTATAGTCTACTATTCCTTACGGCCATATTGTGAAGGTGCACTTTGGCCTAGCGACCTTTGCTAGATCCACCTATACATATGGAGAGTTAACCTGAAAAGATCCGAAAAGGCAATAAAACAATGACTTCCCTTATCTCTGCACTCAAATGTTCTATATAGACAACACCTTCATGTTACAAAGTGTAAGCAACCTATTCAGAACGAACAAAGGTTAATCAAGGAGAATACTCACAGTGATTTGTAGAACCAACATTGAGAGGAAAATCAATAAACCAGTTACAATCGTCAAGATTACAACATTTAAACAGAAGCAATGTGTTAAGGCCAAGGCCGATCTCCATGCATTTAAGCAATTAACAAAAACCCCATGTACATATTTTGCCGACAGCCATCCTGTGATCGATAAGATAAACATATTTACAATTTATTTTACTGTTATATTGTGTTTATCATGATTTGATAACGATAGGTTGTGTTTACTACGATTCAGTATAAACCAAGTATCAATGCCTACGTGAGGCGTCTTAAAGGGATGCTGGCTGGATGCACCTCAGTGTGAAAAGACGATTGATTATAGATACATACTGATTACTTAGCAGCAATGCCATCCAACAGTGAAATGTATGCTCTTGGCCTTGCAGATGTAGGTACTCAACGCAATGCACTGCACATATTTTCTTCATATTGAAGACTTGTTTTCTTGCTGAAATTTTACGTGAGTCAGACGCACTGACTGAAACAAGGGCACAAGCAAGGTAGAAAAATGCGTTAAGGAGCCGCAACGATGATGGACGAAGCTAAGAAACGAGTTCTACTTACGTTCACATCAGAAACTTCTATTACATGACGATCTCCAGTTAGCTGCAGCAATTATACTTTGCACAGGGCGTGTGTTGTATGTAATCACACGAAGGTATTAAACGGACACCGACCGGTAGTTATACCTGCGGTGGTATAACAAATCCCATTTTTTATGACGGATTACGTGCAATGCCAGAACCAGAGGTGCTCACATATAAACGAAAAAAAAAAATCTCAAGAATATCGTCGCAAAACTTCCAGAAAGCACAGCACGACGTTTCTTTTTAGACAAAGAAACCACTGGTCACTTTCTTTAATAGAAAATGCCGTTCTAATCGCAAAAATATACACAAAAGCTCAATCCAAGTCAGATGGTTCGCAGTGTCTGCGAAAAATCGATGATAGCACATACGACCGCACACATTCTATTATAGTAATCGCAAGCCATCCCCTTCGTTGTCGTCTTCTGTGTACACTTTGGCGACTGCACTAAAAATTCACCCACCCCAACGGAAAGAAATCCAAACCCTTTTACATTGCATTGCATTACTTACATTACAGATAAAACATAACACAACCAACAACAAACTACGCAAATTATTGCTCTTTTTCTTATTTTCTGTTTTATTTACCAACAACACGTTTTCTTTTATTTTTTTTTTTTATAATTTTTTCATTATTAGTGTTACTTAATCACCAAATAAATTTACTTCATTTCCTATAAATAAATTCAACTTGCTTCCACACTACTCTCATGGATGTGTCACGAATACTGAGAGCTGTCAGTTTTTCCGCTGTCACATGATTCAGTTTTGTGTACCTATTTCTTTCTCGTTGTGCAGCGTTCGGAGATATGAGAAAACAAGTCGAACACAGTGGCAGGTGGCAGCTAGAGCAGCAGAGAAATGGTGTTTCATATAGGGTGTGCCGCTTAAATTATTCAAGGAAAACTCAAGTTATAAAATGAAGAGAAATAAAAACTGGTTATATTTTTGATAGTGCAGTTGGAGTAGTTTGTAAGTGTTGTTGCCATCATGGCATTTGAAATAAATGTGCAGGAAATACATTTTTGTAACAGAGAACATGGAACCAAAGAGGCATGGTTCTAGTAAAAAGAATACGTCATTTCCGTTTTGAATATCTGGATTTCCATGCTGTCTACACAAACGTGTGTCTAGCTATGGAATCAGTAGAATGTGTATTGCTTCTGGCGTTTCTTTGGCTTTGCTTTCTATTGTGTCCGATTGGTTGTGCTCTAGTCGATTAATAATTGTAGAAAATTACGCGAAACAAAGACCCGTTTATATTAAAGTGCTTCAACCGAGGTAGATAAGTTAAAGTGATTAATGATAAACAAAAACGGAAGAAAACGAAAAACTCAAATGTCAAGCGCTTGATAAAGATGTTTGAAGAATGTCTTTTGGAATGAGTGAAAGTGTTTCCTACAGCTGGGAAACGGAATCAGAATTTGAAAACTTGGAGTCAAAACGGATTGCTTGGGACAGACGGGAATTTTCTGAAGTCAGATGTATTAAATTAGTCAACTTGTCATCACAAGGTTGCAAAATAGATATTGGTATAACCAAGTCCAAATGCTTTTACAATTGATAAGAAATTTAAATTTATTGAGTCATGAATAAAACGGTTGTGGTTAAGTTATTATTTTCGGATGTCAAATAAACGCAGAACGAGTGCGTGAATATTAACTAGCATGTAATCCATTCGTTTACAATAATATCATAGACACTACATAGATAAATATACGCTGGGCTTTCGGAACATGTTATTTTAAATTGAACAATTTAAATGCAAGTTATGACCAATAATTAAGGGAATATTTAAAATGATCACGGTTACCGACTCATTCATTGTTGTCAAATGAACATAAAAAATGTCTCTAAAAAAAGATTTTTGGTTTCAATGTTAGAAAATTTAAATTTGTTGATGAAATAGGTACGTTAGTAACAGCGACAATTTTTGAAGGTAAATGCCATATTTTTCCAAATAATTTTATTTAAATCTGTATAGCAAGCAAAAAAGTCAATATGCTCTTTGACGGTTAGTTTTCTTTTATGTACATTTTAGACATTTCCGTAAAATAATCTGTATTTTTCAGACTTGTTTTCGCTGATTATTTTATGGTTATTCGTTCAACTTAGTCAAAGAAAGTTCTTATCATAGGTCAACGAACAAAAATATAAAACCAAATACAGTGGAATTGCTGTATAACGAATGTTTGATGTCATTCACTATATCGTTCGTTATATTGATAGACTTTTTATACTACATTATATTGATAGACTTTTTATACTACATATTTAAAAAAAAAAGCCATTAAAAAATATGTTTATTCAAACGGTTTTATTTCATGTTAAATTGAATAGATGATGGTCGCGCCATTTAAATACTTTCTGGGTTTTTAAACCAACTTATATCTATATTTACGTTCCTTATATCGGATAGCAAATTCTGGGTAATATTCGCTATACAGAGATAATATTGATTGTTATTCGCTATAATGGAAGTCCACTGAATGCAACTCCATTCCTTAATTTTAAGCAAGTAACATTTTAAACAGACAATGGTTTTCAAAGGCATTGGATTAATTTGTCTTATGATTTATTTAATAAGTGAATTAGGTTTTATGTTTCTTTATGCCACATAACAAATGTGTTTTAGTTTTGCTGTAATTTTACTACTTTTGGTCCAACTCAACTGGATGCCACTTAATTTACTTCGATAACTTTTGTAAGCGTACCTACGTCTATTTTATATGTATAAGTAAAACAAAGTCTGGTTACACCATTTATAACTTAAGACCGGCTGGACTTATTTTGATTTTGATGTTCTCTGATTTGTTGGATCTCCGCCCGAATAGCGGAATAACTATTAAAACATCGGAAATTATGAAAGTTTGTATGGAGAATCGCACTTTGAAAACAATAAACTGGAGAGAAAAAGGAAATAAAATTCAAATAAATAATACTAAACTAACTTCACTTCACTATGTAGGTGAGGGGAAGGAATAGTTGGATTGTGTCGTACTGCCCTTTTTTGTTTGCAGACTCATATCAATGTTGAATTATGTTGGCCAATCAAATATGTGTACAAATACCTACGTGACTAAAGGCAGTGATATGGCGATGTTCGAGATTCAGGCTCCTGATAAGTATGATTTTGACTCGCTATCAATAGGGCCGGTACTTTATTCCGAAATGCGACGCTCAACACGAATGTTGACCATGACTGGCTGAATAAATGAACGATTTGGCTGAGAAAAACAAGGATGTCGTTCATTTTAATTTCGTCGTTCAAAATCATGTAAGAAAGTAAGATGTTACGGACTTCAAATTCACAGCCCTATTGCGAAGATCAACTATCAATCGGTTGACGATTGACAAATTTGTCAATTAAAATTGATGTTGGTATTGCGAAAAACGATTGATAAAAATATAACCTATTGTGAACATAACGCCAAAAAATAAGGTTATTGTGAATGAAAACTCAATTTTGACAGTTCTAAAATATTTTTGATTCGAAGAGAGTGATTGTTACGATTTTTGCAAGCTATTTAATTAAAAAATAATTACGAGTGTTAAATCTGTGAAATTTATTGGAAATCGTGTCATCGGTGGAATCATTTTTTGATGATGACGAAGACGAGACAGAGTATGCGGAATTGGCTGCTATACGGAGGAGTTTGCGATTGCGAGATACATCTAATCCCTTGGAACTGGAAAACCGAAGGTATCTAATTTCATTTCCAAGGAATGCTTTTGAGGTGCATTCGTTTATTTTTTGGAAGATATTGGACCCAAACTTAAACCGATTAATTGCAGCTCTGCTTGGTCTTGCGCAGTCAACAGCAACAACAGTGTCCCTTATTCTAAGTGAACTGCTAAACGCGTTACGAAAAATGTTATGTGTCCCCAAATGGATAAAATTCATTACACATAGGAAGAAATATCTATATATATATCTAGCCTCTAATAAATAACAACAATAACAAATAAAAACGTTGATGTTTAACATTTTCTTTTAAGAGTCGTCCTTATCAACACCGAAATTGCGATTGATAGAAAAATTGACAACTACCAATAAAATTGTTCAAGATTGACACTCACAATACCGATTTGTCAACCGACAATTGCTGCACGTTCACAGTCGATCAACACTTAATTGATAATTGATCTTCGCAATACCATTTAAGGAAATTGATTGATAAGTATCAACTATCAATTGATAGTTGATCTTCGCAATAGGGCTGTCAAAGTCGGCTGAGATATACAGCCCTATTGCGAAGATCAACTATCAATCGGTTGACGATTGACAAATTTATCAATTAAAATTGATGTTGGTATTGCGAAAAATAATTGATACGTATATAACCTGTGAACATAACGCGAAAAATAAAGTTATTCACCTCTATCGAGGTATCCGTTCGGAACGGAATTTTCTCCGATCTGTACAAAATCGGAGAAATTCCATTCGAGGTATCCGTTCCGATACAATTTTCGGAAAATTCCCCGATGACATATAGCGCACCTTGTCGCATTGCATGGAAACGCATCATACCACTTACATTTGACAAGCACACGGCACATTTTTTCCGAAGCTCTCCGACAACGAATTGCTGCGAAATATTTTCATGTGAAATAAACGCATTTACATGCTTCATTTACTTTATTCCGAAACGGATACTTCGAACGCAATTTAAGTTCCGATCGGATTTTACTTTCTTATCGAAATTTTCTCCGAACGGATACCTCGATACCTCGATAGGGGTGAATGTGAATGAAAACTCAACTTTGACAGTTCTAAAATATTTTTGATTTCAAGAGTGATCGTTAAGGATTTTGCAAACAATTTAATTAAACAATAATTACGAGTGTTACAAATCTGTAAAAATTTATTGAAATATACGTCATCAGTGCAATTTTCGAATGGCAAAATGTATACACATAAAAGCCCTTAAGAAATAACAACAATAACAATAAAAAACGATGATGTTCAACATTTTCGTTTAAGAGCCGTCCTTATCAACCCCGAAATTGCGATTGATAGAAAAATTGACAACTACCAATAAAATTGTTCGAGATTGACATTCACAATACCGATTTGTTAACCGACAATTGCTGCACGTTCACAGTCGATCAACACTTAATTGAGAATTGATCGTCGCAATATCATTTAAAGAAATTTATTTTTGTTTAATTTAATTTCTTTTTATTTATTTATTTATTTTTATATTGATAAGTATCAACTATCAATTGATAGTTGATCTTCGAAATAGGGGTGATAATTTTGTTGAACACTTTGCGTTTGATTGTGAAGAATCTGAAATCAAATGTCATTAATAATTATTGGGGACGTTCGGATTCCTAGTTTAGTAAGTCTTTACAGCTGTCTGACTAGATGCATTTCAGTTTTTATTGCCCCAGAGTGGTCACCTTAATAGTTGATGTTTATGGAGTGGAAGCTGACAAATCTAGTCAAGAAAATCCTGCCTGCATACTCAGTTGACATTTCAAAGAGCCAAATGTAAAATAAACAGATTGGCCACTGCAAAGATTCGAATAAAGGTCCGGTGAGAGAAAAAGTTATCATTTCTAAAGCTGCTCTGCAAATTTAGAATTTTCGAAAGATATTTATCAACCCTTAGTTCGCTTAACACAATATTGATGTGAAAATAATTTTTTATGAAAAATTTGCGAGTGACCTTTTCCAAATAAAAAAGGACAAAATCAAACAACGGTAACGCTGACCGCGAGGATACAAAAACAATTGAAGTTGCCTTGTCAACGCGTTCGGATACCTAGTCCCGACAAATCTAGTTGACTTTTAACATAAACTAGGTATCCGAACGTCCCCATTGAGAACGACTTGCCATTCCTATTTAAGCGTCTTCAATTTTTCGTGTCTCGCTTTTGCAACGACAATTCATAAGTCGCAAGGACAATCGCTGGATGTTTTTCAATCTTAAATTCCCATGTTTCTTAAATGGTCAATTGTATGTGGCGTGCCACGTGTCGGCAGTCCTCCCGCTTTGTACGTATTCGCGCTATATAATAGAACGAAAAATGTTTTGTACCATAAAGCACATTAGTGAAAAAGCGGAAGGTTGGCCAACACGTGAATTATTGCAATTTCATTTTTTTTTAATTCGTTTCGAGTTTACAATTTGTTATAGCACAATTTACATAATTTAGTACACAATGGCACACAAACTCGAATTGGAATCACTTCACAGAACATTGAAAGATCTGCGCAATGATTTTACTGTCTGAAGCGAAAACTACATAGGATGGCGGAAACAAAATGTGTTCTTCTCTTTTTCAATTGAACACGTTCATATTTAAATTTTAGTGGACAATGTTTTGAAAGAAATCGATTCGCTCTGAAAACCACAATTGTTTTAGTCATTTGTTTTTGCTATGTATGTATATTGTACATATTTAAGAAAAGCATTGTTTTGTTATCATTTTTGACATCTCGATCTGTTGACAAATAGCAGAAAGTCTACGTAAGTCGGGCTTGAAGCCGATTCTATCTACTTTTAAGCTACAAAATTTACAAAACCCCTTTAAATGATATTGTGGGTGTAAATAAAATATTAAACTCTCCTTCATAAGAATTGTCAAAGCAAACAGGACTCAATTGAATGGGTTGGTTCAAAAATATTAACGATATTTGAAAAAAAAAAAAAAAAAAAAAAATACTTAATTATACAGAATGAAGATTATCTGAACTTTAGTAGTGAATTTATTGCACAATTCATATCAAACATTTATGTCGTTTTAAATTGGGAGTAGTTTTTCTGCTCTCGAAATCAGCTGGCTGTCAGATTTCATGTTCCATTAACCGCAAAAAAAGAAAACAATTTTGCGAATCTCGATTTCTGAGCGAGATTCACACCTACCAGCACTAACCTCAAAATATTTATCATTTGTCAAACTTAAGTGCGTTATTTTACGTTTTTAGAGACAATCTGATCCAGCTGAGATCACGCTGGTAATAAAATACGGCAAAAACTTCGTGCAATATAGAGAATATAACACAGAAAGATAGTAGAAAACAATTATTTTAAAACCAGGCTTAAAGTCCATTGTGTTAATTGAATGACAAAAAAATAAGCTTTTCTTAATACAGTCAATGCTGTACGTACATCAAAAATGTAAAATTAATAACAATTAGAAAAGTTAACAAAGTTTACACATCTAATTAGGAACACAAAATGAAAAATAAATATAAGCTTAATTACAATGAAATCAACATCTTTTCGGCACGTAGTAACACTTTGTCGTATTTATATAGCTCTTCACAATTTATTTGATTTTGAATCTCAACCAAAAGTCGTATTTCTGTCAGCCACTCATTCAATCATTAATCAATCATCAAATTATTTGTTTATTTCACTTTTACAAAGGTAAGTAATATTTGTGTATCACTGTCGGTGTAGAATTTAATGAAGTAAATAATAAAAACATATATTTGCCATTTGCTTGGCAAGTATCGACACTTTTGGCAAACACGCGCAACATTCGTTGTGATCTTACACTTCTCTCTTAGTATTAAAGTAACAGCGAAACACTTCTACTGAACTGCTGCCACTTGTTAAATCAAGTGTTATCGTCTCTGAAACTTGACGAAGAAGAGCACAACCACAAATGATTATAAAGAGAAGACGAAGTCTGGCTATCTAATCAGCTGTTTCGATTTCTATTCTACCACAGAATCGATTAATAAATTCAAAACTGTGGGTAATTTCTTTTGTGCGTATGCATGTGTAGTCTGTATAGAGCTGGTAAAATTTGTTCTCAGGGTTAACAAGTGTTCCCATCTAGTTTGACATAGTTCAGACAAGGCTGACGTAATCCACGAAATAGTAGTTTTTTTTTTGTAGCAATCCACACTTGAGCTTATCAATTTAAATTTATGAATGAATTCAGCAAGAGGGGAGTAAACGCTGGACAGATGGATTTTGTATTCGAATCGGTTAAACGAATGTAGAAACAAAAGGAATGAAAGTGGTACCGGCTCATTTAGCAACTGGTGGAAAATAGTGTGTGTTCAAAGTTCAAAGCTTTGTACATTAGAGCCACATTTTGAAGTGAAAGGGCTAAAGCCAGTTTAAATAAATTGTTTTACTTGAAGTCGGTTACATTACGATACAAAAAATTTCAAGAGCGTATTTAATTTTGCCGGTGTGCGGAAATTATGCAAATTATCAGTCGCTGTGCTGTTTGTTAATAGTAGTTGGGAATCGAAGGCGGCGCTACTGCAGTTTTTTATAATTATAAGTGATGCATTTGAAAGAAAGTGGTTATAAAAACAAGGTGGGTGTGTGAACTTATTAAGAGAGATTTGATAATAAATAGTTTTTTATTAAGGACTTGACAATTTTTTTTTTTAAATAAAATACAAGATACTTAATGTATACCTATATATAAAAAAAAGGTGGCACATTTCGACCGATACGGTCGCTATTTCTCATTCAATATTGGCTCTTAGCTCCTCTTACGTCGCCGGCTTGTTGGCATAGACCAATGACTTAATTTAGCCCCATAAAAAAAAGTCTAGAGGCGTTAAATCAGACGATCTTGGCGGCCAATCGACGAGTCTGTTTCTCGAGATAACACGCTTGACGAACTGAGACTTCAATAACTCGATTGTTGCACCCGCTGCGTGGCTTCTTAGCACCGTCATGTTGCAATCACATATGACTGATGTCCAATTCACACAATTGCTCAAAGAAAAAATAACGTCTCCAACATGTCTCTGTAGGGAATACAATTTGCCGTAACGTGACGGTCGTTTTCATTGGCGAAAAAACGGTTCAACGACACCACCGGCATGAAAACCGCACCAAAGAGCGACTTTGCGGATGAAGTGCAGTTTCATGAAGCATATGAGGGTTCTTACCTGTCCAGTAACGCATTTTTTGCTTATTGACGAAACCGTTTAGGTTTAACCAAGAATGCGCTTCATCGCTAACGATTGAAAATTGGCATTAACGCTTTATTATTTGTAAACGCTGTTCCGTCGTGTACTTCACCATATGATAAAAATGTTGATTTTACTCAATATTTTGAAATTGACAGTTCGGTAATCAATTAAAGGGTGCGTTCACACTGAAAGTTTGAAGTTGTCAAGTCGCTAATGAAATACACTTTACTAATCCATACTTACTTTAGTTTCGTTGTCGGAGGACACCACAATAAAAAGCAATTTTTATCGAAAATGAAGACCAAGAATAATCCCAATGGAGATGTTTAAAACCTTAAGAGTAATTTATTTATCTCTTTCTGATAAAAGTTTTTCAGCTAAGCAGTTAAGGAACTGGCATGGAGTCTTGTTTTTGAAATATCCAGCTCAATGACGAAAAAAAAAAAAAAACTTTACACGCACACACAATGAGAAATGAAAATAAATCATCCTGTTCCTTAAAAGGTTTTAGACAAGGTGATGGCGACTCTGTTAAGTTAGTACATTAGTACAGAAGCGGCAAAAATGGGTTTAGTGGTGAATGAGGGTAAAACAAAATATATGCTGTCAGCAAGAAGGGACACTCAACATCGACGAATCGGACAGAACGTCACGATAGACAGCTATAACTTTGAGGTAGTTTTTGTCTACCGCTCCGCTATAAACTATGACAATGACATCACATCAGAAATCAAGCGAAGAATCACACTTGCCAACCGCTGTTTCTTTGGCCTAAGACGGCAATTGATTAGTAAGGCCTTGTCAAGAAGTACTAAGGAGATTCTATATAAGACCCTCATCATCCCTGTCCTGCTCTATGGCGCAGAAGCATGGACCCTACCAAAGACGGATAAGAATCTTCTTGGTCGCTTCGAGCGCAAAATTCTTCGAGTGATTTTTGGTCCCGTTTGCGTTGACAGGCTTTGGAGGAGAAGATTTAACAGCGAACTCTACGAGCTGTACAGCGACATCGACCTGGTTAGAAAAATACGCATTAGTCGTCTAAGATGGCTAGGACATGTAGAGCGAATGGACATCAACACACCAACACACCAACACTCTGGCCCGAAGAGTCTTCGACTCCAAGCCGGAGGGACAACGCAGTAGAGGAAGACCTCGCCTTAGGTGGCGCGCACAAGTGGAAGGGGACCTCAACCAACTTGGAGTGCGCAACTGGAGGCAGTTAGCTAAAGACCGCGCTAACTGGAGAGGCGTATTGGTTGAGGCCCAGGTTCACCCCGGATTGTAGCGCCATCTAAGTAAGTAAGATGGCGGCTCTGAGACCTCTTCAACATCAAATTGGAAAGCCTGTAGGTACTAGGTGCACGATTGTAAAATTACTACCATACATGAATGACATTGACATCATTGACGGAACTTAGCAAGCTGTCACTGGCACTGTAAATATTAGTACAGAAAGGTCAAAAACGCATTATGTCGTACATAATCAGGAAAAAAATCAAGTGTAGGCTGTAAAATATTATTGGGCAGAACGCCATAATAGACAAAATTTCTGTTAACTATCTCTGCGCCGTTAAAAAAAATGTTATATGATATCATACTCGTATCAGGTTTCAAATGAAAAATTATGCTTTCATATTCTGGATTATTCAGTCTTAGGGTGCAACCGAGTAATATTGCGGTGTTAATAAATGGTAAGGTGATTCAGTATTACCCTCATTTTTACTGCCCTGTTGTATTCAAAATTCTTCGAGTGATTTTCAGTCGTGGAGAAGAGGATTAAACAGAGATTTGCATTTACAGCGCAATGCTCAGAATCAACTGCCTTAGAAAACTAGGACTAGGACTAGGAATTGAAACTAACGCTACAGCCCGAAGAGTCTAGGACTAAAACACAGAATGGGCAAACACAGTAAAAGGAGACCTCACCTTAGGTGGTGCGCTCAATAAGTCAATAAGATTGTAACCATAATCGACTGAAGATAGTTGGTCAAAGACCGCACTAAATGGAGAGACATATAACTTTAGCCCCACAAACACCCCGAAACGTAACGCAACCTATAAGTAAGCAAATAAAAATATAATATTGTAAAGAGTTTTGCCAACAGCATCGTGGCCCGCTATATTCTTTTTTGTGGGGCTTCCTAAAGTCGCATCTTTGTGCCAATAAGCCGTAATCGACCAACACCATCGCTCAAATTCAGGTAGATTCTTACTGCAGTCATTCAAAACTGGAGTACTCTGATTCTAGCCATCGTGGGAAGCCGCGGGGGACATTTGAACGATATTAATTCCATATAAGGTATAGGTGTCATACAACGGCCTTAAAAAAAAAAGTCGTTAATTGTTTGTATTCCAGGTCAATATTAAACCGTCTTTATGGAAAAACCCTTTACTATTGTTATACGTGAAAAAGAGTCTTGTGTCCACCCCTACAACACACAGCTATTCTCTTATATGTAAGTAGGCGAAGACAAATAGTTAACAACCACTTTCACTGCCTTAAACAGAACATATTCGCTTGATTTTTAACTTTTTTTTTATTTAATCATGAGATGAAATTAGAATAAAGTATGATATGGATCACTTATTATTATATGGACCATACTTTGTTTGCTTGACATATCCAAGGCTTTTGACAGAGTGAACCATGAGGTACTGTGTCAGAAACTTAGAATGTATTTTGTGAAAGGTCAGTGCGGCTTATAAGTGATTACTTGCCTAATCGTTGCCAAAGAGTAGTGCATGATAATCGTCCGAATTTAGAACATTACAAACGGGTGTACCTCAGGGTTCGATATTAGGACCAATATTATTCTGCCTTTATATTATTAATTGATCTGTCCAGTGTTTGTTCGAATGTGTCTATTCACTTGTATGCTGATGATGCCCAGGTTTATTTATCACGACCAATCGGACTGGTGGAGGATCTCATAGCTAGAATAAATGAGGATCATCCGAATATTTATAGCTGGTCCCTTTCCAATGGGTTAAACCTCAATCCAGAAAAATCTCAAATGATTTTGGTAGCAAAAAAATATTGTGATACCAGTGAGCTACCACCCGTGTTTTTTAACAATAGGCAAATTAAGTTTGTTGACACGGTCACAAAACTTGGTTTCAATATAAATCGCTCACTCCGCTGTAGACCAAACAAATTGCATAGTTGGTCGTTATGATCATTATATCGCACTACCACAAACTAGTATTTGGTTGTACACTTCAAACATTTTTAAATCTCAGGTGTTGCCAGTTCATGCACAGTCTGGGCACTCATTCCGTAACTCTGATCATTTTGCAATTTGCTTTCCGTAACTCTATCATTATCGTCTCGTCATCTCGTCTATCGTTTTTTGTATACAACGAGAGAGAGCATTGAGAGCACTGAGTTTTTTTCAGAGACTTTCAAACTATAGTGAAAATTCCAATCAGATGTCGTTTAAAATGTCATAAATGACTTTTTTTCAATCATTTTGTGTTTGATGCCGGCAAGTTTGAAAATTGCAAAGTGTATTAAATTCATTATTATTCCTTACTTTATTAAAATTAACAAATTATACCGAAGAAATGTATTTCACCAATGCATATGACAATTTTAATTGCTTTCATGAATGACCATCCGGTCTTGGCCAAGGGTAATAAGCCAAACAGCTACCAAGGAAAATATAACATCAATAAAATAATTAAAGTTAAAGTGAGTTTTTTTTATTTCATCCCTCATTTTTGAAGCCAACTGTCTCAACCAGTTATTCCCACTTAGGGCTTGCGAGTCGTTTAAAATTGCACTTGCCAAATCTTCGTATTGTTCGATTGCTGTTATGGAAGGCAGAACAAACATTTGCAAAAATCGCAATTTTTCTGGAACTCAACCTGAGGATTATGACAACATATAATTTAATGCCATATGAAGTTAATGATTTACGTTTTGTACCTTTGGAAACAGTAAGCACCAATACACCTTTCTACAATATTTCTTGCTTTTGCATGAGCTTCATACAAAATAAGTTTAAAATATAGGTATTTATATATTTGGTAGTATGTATTTGAAAAATATCTAAAGTCAATTCTTCTTGAAATTCGATAAAAAATCTTAAGCTGATTACAAAACACACAAATCAATGCAAAACGACACCTCTTTAGGTATCGCTCAAATAGTATCGTCTGGGCGAAAGCGTTTCGACGATTATTGACTTACGTGAAGCAAATGTTCAAACGTTAAAACAATATCGTCTGGACGATAGATGCGTGAAGCAAAGCTATCGTCGAAACGCTATCGTCTGGCGATAATCGACATACGGAATGAGTGCCCTGGTTAACAATAGAGCCCCTGCATATCTCTTCGAGAAACTTCAATTTGCTCAATCCACCAGGACTCAAAACTTTATAACGCCCACGTCTAATTATTTGAACTCTTCGCTCCTCTTTTTCGTCCATGCAACCAGATTTTGGAACACCCTCCCGATCGCAACTACGCAAATACTAGGCACTACTGTATCTACATATAATAATTGACAACGGTAACTAACTATTTCCTATAACTATTTCCCCTGAACATTCTGGTCTTTCTCCTTTCCTACAGCTTTTCCTTCTCCCTAATCTTAAGCTAAGTTCTTAGAGCGAAAAGGTAAAAGAAACCATTATGATTCACCTTGCGCCCTTGCTTTCATCAAAAAACGACATTCGATAAACGTTTTCGTTTGGTAACGGGTCGCCGAACGACAGGTCGAAGAATCAAAATCTTTTCGCGAAATTCGAGCAGGAAGAAGAAGATGAAAGCGAACATAATACGGGTTGGCCAAATACAAGATTTTAGTTAAAAATGCAATAAATTGAACAAAATTACACCTTTTCCATGTATTATGACTTTATTAGTAAGAGCAAACATTCCCATTAATTATGTCGTTCAAGTGGCTGGCTTCGCAGTAGCGCATTCTGTCACTCCAATTTTCTAAGACCTTGTTGATGGTTTCGGGCTGTAGCTCACGGATTACTTGGATGATATTGACCTTAAGTGCTTGAATCGTTTCCGGATTGTTGGCATAACATCGGTCCTTCACGGTACCCCAAAAAAAAAAAAAAAATCCAAAGGGGTCAAATCGCAGTTCCGAGGCGGCCAATTGACATCGCCCAGACGGCTGATAACACGATTTTGGGTGCACAAAAGATCGATTGCGGCATGGCATGAACCAGAGGTCGTCCAAATACAATTTCAGTAAAAAAAAGTCGGTTAATGGCTCTGTAACGCCCACCGTTGACGGAAATGTTATTCCCAGCCTCATTTTTAAAGAAAAATTTGAGTCTCACACTCTCGGCTACAGCAGCCTTAAGCCTAAACTACATTGAAACAAAAGTGGGAAAAAGTAGAAAAAAGTGAACACCTCGAAACTCACCGAAAACACACGCATATTCATATGACATCTATGAAAAAAGTCTGAACTATGAAAGTTCAGAGCTTTTCTAGTTTACATTTAAGTTTTCCGGAAGCAATAATAAACAAATTTAGTCAAATAAAGTGCAGAAAGATCTTTTCCTTGCGAAACTGACAACGATGAAAACGTGATCTAGCGAAAAGTCAGGAACAAATCCTTTGAATGAATTTGTTTCTAGAGCTCTGGAAAAAGTGAAAGCTGGAACATGCTCGAGCTTTCCACAAAGTGAAAATTTTAAATTGAAAACAAAATATACAGAGTGTTCTATAAGATGCGAGAGTACATACGATTTTTTCCACTTTTTTGTACTTTTTCCCACTTTTGTTTCGATGTAGTTCAGGCTTTATTCTCATCCGAGCGCACCGTACGGCTACGGGTACCATGAGTGTTTTCCACTAGCATACCAGGCTCACGAACTTTTTGCACAAACTTGCGTACAGCATACGCGCGGTTGGTTCTTCATTTCGGTCAAAACTTCTTTTCAAAAAACTCACGGTTTGGGCTACACAGCACTCACTTTGGAAATAAGTTTTCAATACTTTCCAACGTTGATCACGCGTAAAGCTACTCATTTCGTTCCGCGGAGGTATGATACTGACTTTCTGCTAAGATTTCGAGCGGGAAACAGCTGTCACGGTCAAAATAACCTATGACTTTAAAAGAAACCACTATGCCCCGCCCTTTACATAGATGAAGTTTCCCAAAACATTATAAGAGATCATTAATACACACTTAGAAGGCTCGTTTAAGTCACCTGATAGGAAAAGAAGAATAGGGAATAGAGAACTTTAAGTACGATTGTCACCACTTTAGAGATATATGTTATAAAGTTGAACGGTTGCTATTATAAGCTTCATCGGAAAGCGTAGAGCTACAGAGTCGTATAACACTGCTTCACCACTGGTTCAGGCTACAGAGAAGCTTTGTACAAAAATCCTTCAAAGAACCAGTTTACTCTCAATCGTCTCAACGCTGATTAATACGTGAGGGCACGTTTTTTTTTGTTAACTCACTCCACTTAATCACTTGCTTTCTAAATTTAACGTATCAAAAATCAATCGTGGCAGTTGCTTATGCTTTGAAGGAACACACAAAAGAAGGAAATAAGTCGTGAACCTAGACCTATAAATTGCCGGTTATTATAAAAATGTGTAGCTCATTTTTGTTAATCACCTCTTTCAGCGGTTTTACATGGAATTTAACAATTTTTGTCTTTGAATTCGCGATTATTTATCAAAAATATAACACGGGTAGGGTATTGTCGTCTCACTCCATTTATGACAAACTCGATATCTATTTAATCCATTTGCATTACGCTGTCACTATTAAAAATTGATGGAATTAACTCATATTATCAGCTATGACCAAAGGAATAGACAAACGAAAATATACTACGAGAAAAGTTATGTAATTAAATTACGTTGCACACTCGAGTGGACTAGAACATTGTTATTTATTTCCTGAAGAATCACTTGCTTTCTAAATACGAGTATCTAACATTTATTTCATTTATCTCGTGATACAACTTTTATTTCATGGAAAACACGAGAAAATAATATATTTTAAATAAATATAGCTACTAGGAATTTTTCGATAAAAACAATTGTTGTATTGGCGACGCACGTATTGAACATCAACTGAATTTGTAATTGCCTGAAATTATTATTGTGTACACACCACCAGCAATAAAACAATCATCAACTGTACTATAACCTTAAACCCACATGATGTGTTGTTGTTGTTGTTGTTTTTCAGAGCATCGTCAAACAGGGACTGGTCGTATCGAGCATAATAGTCAATTAAAAAATGACTCAACACACATTTCTCGGATTAGAATCGACGCAAACCAAAAATAGAGAGTTTTATGTAAGCGAAATGTGTTTCCATTTTGCAAAAGTGTAATCAGAGCTTCGCCCGATCAAAAAGCTCTTTACATTTATTAAACAAGAGTTTAAAATGAGCAGGAAATTTTGTTTTTATGCCCCTCATTGGCACGGCAAGGGTAAGGGGTAAATAACCATTCGTTTTGTGTAGATTTTTCATTTTCGGTACTTCGGTACAATGGAAAAGGATCTACAATTTTATGTTAAGTCCAAACGTCTAATTGAGAAGCTCTTTCACGACAGTTAAGATGTAATTGGTGTTTTATTGGGCCGGAGATCGAACGTGGAGCCCTTCGCTTAGTAAGTAGTCCAACACATATACCACTAAGACACTGACCCTGCATGTGATGCCTGCAATATAATTTGTCCCAAAAACCCGCTTTTAGATTTCTAGTGACCGACTAGATTAAGTAAGCGAGAAATGTAAAATACTATTGAAGGGAAAACTGACACCACAAGGGTTAAGCTACTTTTGACGAACAAAATTCAGATTCTCTGAATCTTACTGCACTATGATAAATGATACAATGTAGGTATTTAATATGTGGATCTGGAGGAATAATGTAAACGGGTTCCTCTATGAAGTGGGTCGAAGTTCCTTGTTTCCAATCCCTACCGTTCTTTCACGCTGTTCAGTCTTGTGATGTTATTAGTTTGTGAGCCCGCCCACATGATCGCGTTATCCGAGTCCTTCGGTATTGAGCCATTGAAGCTTGAAGGTCGATAATTTGTACCTGATCGCGAGATCACAAGCGCTCTGCACGCGCATTTAGCTTTATCGGATCTATTTCATTGAATATGATGAAATGAGGGCGCATATTAGGATAATTACAACGCATACGAAACTACCTTGACTTCAAATCTAGCGAACCCGACTAGAATGTCTTCAATGAACATGAAACAGACAAAAGGAGATGTAGCTCCACTTTAAAGCGTTCTTAACTTCACAGTTTTGTGACTGAATGATTGTGTTTTGAAGCGTGGGTGAATCAGGATATCAATTTCCATACAAGCCAGTTGGTGGCAAAACTTCAACTGTTATTCTGGCGACAGAAAGGAATTATTTGATATTTATTAGACAAACGAACCGTAAATTTTCATTACGGTTGTTTGATATTGCCATAGATTCAGTGTTGCTTAAGGCCAGAATGACTCATTTTGAACGCCTTACTATCTAATTGATTTCCCAACATGGATATCAATTGCCGCCTTAAGAGTGCTTCAAGCTGTTCAAGTCCTGTAAAAATGGTTTTGAAATTTCTTCTGCTCAGTTTATCTCGGCATAAAACTTAAACACCTCGTGACCAGTGTTGGTAGACAGTTGAAGTAAGGCTTGTTTGGAGTCAATTGAAAGTAATCTGGGCCATTTACAGTTGTTTAATTTTCTGCGAATATATGAATGTGGACGCCATTCCATACCGACAGTCTTAGATACTCGAGCTGGACGTAGCAATGCCTTAAACTACCGGGAGTAACGTTTGACAACATTTTTTGCTTCTCGACACATGCTACCAACTTCACAAATCGCCTCAGGTCCAGAAATAACATCATCAAGCCACTCGCCGCGAGTTCGTGGGGTAAAGATAAAGAAACGCTCGGTCGATCCGTAGTCGATTACGGTGCACATATCTGGACCCCACAATTATGCGCCACCAAAAGCACATTCGAACAAGCAACAACGCAACCATGCGAAACAACACAAGATGCCACCCCATGGCAAACTAAAACGATCTACATATACGGAAACAACATTTCTCCCAATAACAAAGCACAACACCATTATCATCTACTTAAACAGTAAACACTCTAACCACAATCTAATCTCGGCCCCCAAACCACTTCGCAACATATGAAGATGCATCACAGAAGCAGTAAAGCACCATGCACAACAACCTAACCTCAACACAACACTACACAGAAGGCAAAAAGCATATTCACCAAATCTTTGTAACCAACCCGATAGCCTAGGCTCGACAGAAATAAAGCAACTATATTGTTCGGCGGCAGACCCCCACCAACAGCCACTGAAGAGAGAGAAACAACTCAACCATGTAAACTCTTGTCCAACTCCTCTTAAGCTGGTGCCAAACTACATGGCTAGACCATAACATTGAGAACAAATGCCGAGACTGCACTGAAGGCCCAACAGACAGAGAATTCCTTGGGCTCAGAACCAGAGACGAATCGACGAATGACGAGTGAAGCTGCTGAACAACAACAATGCTGGAGCTCTGTTTGAAACACACTGTTCCCATTCCTTTTGGGTCCGTGAAAACCTTATCCCATACCAGCTTCCATCCGTATTCAACTTGATGCCATTTCGCATGCTTTGGAGGTTATTGCTAAACCGTGCTAGTCTGTTTGGGAGTCTGCATTGAAAGCCTTTCATCTAGCAATCTAGTTTCGGTAGTTTAAAAAAAAAAACAAAAAAAACTGTCAGATCTTGGTGGTATCAAATTCGTTTGTATGTATTTGATAAGCACCTCCTTATTGCCTCTTGGTTAATGTATACGTCGATGGCAGTAAGTTGACCTTATTAGGATTTCTATTGGGTTAGTTTGCCAGCCACGCAGTGTTTGTAGCTTTGTGTTTGATAGACCGATTTTTCTTGATGCACAAGTCAAGGACTGTCTTAAGGGCATTCCGCATTATGTTTCTATATGCCGCTTGGTTCATTTCCCCAATAATGATACAAAAACTCATCAGCCCCTTTGGTTTTTGCTGAGGACTAGTTCGTCAATGAATAGGCACCACAAGTGTGCTGAAAGTACTGCTCTCAGTGCAAAGCCCATTAAGGCTGTTGCAACTGGCGAAGCGGTTATTTTTCGACTTTCTGGAATATCTCTTTGATTCATGTGGACTCATATTCAGTGTTATCCATTCTACTACAACATTTGAAAGCGACATCTGAAAATGAGTCAACTAGAGGACGTTTGTCTTCCAGTACAGCTTCTTCAAATCTAGTGAAAACGCCTTGAAGTTGGGGAAAAACATGCGCAAAATAGATAATTACGCATACGCGCTTTTCACAACCAAATTTCGTCACGTGTGCAATACATTAACAAAGGGCTGAATAAAATATACCCAAATATCTCACTGAAGATCTAGTAGGTGACGTGTTTATGAGTTTATGGCAGCATTATTGAAATGCCTTCATCAAAACAGGATATTATGACGACGATCCGTTGGTTAAAATAATTAAAACTGATATTCAGCGACACAAGTGTAGAAACCGGTAGTAAAAGCTTACTAACAACAATGGGTTATATGTACGGTGACCATTCGTCCTCTTTTTCGCTACTATGTCCTCAGTTTAATAAAACCTCTTTTGTCTTTTTACTTCTAAAGTCCTCGTTTCCCCTAAAGACCATATCTCAGCGATAAGAAATATCCAAGTAGGTACTTTCTCAATTCTCACAAAGCTGGAGTTAAATCATAATCTTGATGTATTGATTTTCAAAAGGAATAAATTGCAATTATGCAAATAAATAAATTGGAATTTAATTTGTTTAAACTCGCGAAGTGGGAGCAAAAGAAAAACACGTCCGAATGGTTGGAGGTTTACAATGGCAAATGGCAGGTTTTACAAACCTACAAACTATGATAATAATCATTTTTGTGTTTTTACTTAAAAACAAATCATGAAAACAAAATCCTCTGTGTTGTGTTGTGATTGAAAAAATGGTCACCGTAGTTGTATGGGATATTATGGTTGAAGAGAATATCCCCATTAGTAGCAGGCTTTTTAACCAGAAGAACACCACAACGAGCTCAGCAAATCATTCCCATACGTATCATTTGACAGTTGTTATGTAAGTTATTTACAACGTCTGCGGCTGACCCATGGCAAATTCAACAATGAAAATGGCTTCGAACGAAGGTACCAAGGCTAAGACCTCATCTGAGTCTATAGGAGTGGCCGACTCGAACGAGCCTGTGAAAAAATAATTAGCATCAAAAACAAAGCTGCTCAAATTCCAAATAAACGAATTCATAGTGAGTGTAATACTCTTAAACTCACTAATTACCAAAGCCACACGGATCGTCGCTCTTCCAAGCAAACAGTTTCTCCGATTCCTTCTTGTATACAAATCTATAGAGGTGAGCGTATGCACAACCAAAGGTGCAAATGAAACGATCACATTCTGTCATTATCACGTGATATATGCCTTAGCAGGTGAATTCACTTACTCCTGGCGGGGGATGGATAACGGGAAATAACGCCTGTCGATGATGATGATGAAACCGACGAGTAGAGTTTCCTCGATGGCTGTCCTAATTAAGTAAACGTGAAAATGTTATTACTTTAATAGGTTATATTTTCACAATTTTAGTTGTCATGCTGTTACCAATACCACCGACGCACTGAATACAATTGACTATCGTTTGCACCACTTAAATTCGTAAGCTACTTCAATTTTCACTGGCGACAATATTTCATGGAATTGTTTGGTGGATTTGTTTTATTTTTTTATAATAAAAAATACAAACAATTTTGCTTCAGCGCCAATTTAGCGAACGTGATTTGTTATACGAACAAACTGAGAGAAATCAGAAAACAAGCCACGAACAAAGTAACAATAATGATACGTATTGAATGTATGTTCTGTGAGTGTGGTAAACATCTTAGGTTGAGTGACACCTCTCTCTGAAAGAGCTTCCTTGCAATTTGTAAAAGGAAACAGTATAGTAAATACAAATTGGATGTACATGTTGATGTATACATTAAGTATGTATCGTTGGATTCATTGACAAACTACGGCGGTCGCTCATATTGATTGGTCTTATGTAGTCATCAAAGAAGAGAACAGCGATATCAGAAAGAATTTATTTCTCAATGGATATCTAAGTGTAGCCTGTTCCGACAAAAGGAAGGGTCTATTTTTAAATGGAATATCCATTGTTGGCTTGCATAACGTTGGTAACCAGCAAAAGATGGGAGAAATGTTTGCGTACTTCCAATACGTGTGTTCATGTCAAGCAATAACTAGTAACTAGTCCCGCAAAAACCCAAACATTCGAGAGTATAACTGTCTTGAAAGAGCTTCTCTCAATTAGCCGTTTGGAGTCGGTATAAAATTGTAGATCCCTTCTATTCGTTTCAAAAATGGAAAACTGACACAAAACGAATGATTGTGATGGTTGTGAAAAGCTAGGCCTAGGGTCCCTACGGACCCGTTGAGCCAACTATTTATTTATTTATTTATAACTAGTTGGAATAATCAGGATTTCAATAACGGTGACGGTGAACCACAGTTGTCAAGGTCATAAGCATTTTTCAATATGATTTCATAAAAGTTGATTATAAATAAATGGTCTTTCGTTAATTTTTTAAATAAAATGAAAGCAAACTACTGAAATATCTAAGAAAATCTAATAAAATGTTATAAAATAAAATAAAAAAAATAAAATCTATAAAAAATGTTATTGGCTCAAATTACTATGAAAACATTTATGAATGGAATTCGACTTCTTTCATATGTCCCAATTTTAGATGACTCGGCCGCACATTTCGACCGATACGGCCGCTATTTCTCGTTCGATATTGGCTCTAAGCTCCTCTTAAATCCCCGGCTTGTTGGCATAGACACATAATTTAATGTAACCCCATAACAAAATTCTTGAGGCATTAGATCACACAATCTCGGCGGCCAATCGACGGGTCCGTTTCTCGAGATAGGTTAGGTTAGGTTAGGTTGGGAGGGCAGCTTTGCCACCGATGCAAATTTCACCCAGAAGCCGTGAAGGCCCATTGTGAGTACCCTGTTTGTACATGCAAGGACATGTGGCTAACAAAACCACTTCGATCTGTTGAGGAATAGTTTTATGTCTGATAGAGGTACCCCTGCCAAGTCGTCCAAACTATCGAAGAACCAAGCTCCCATACAGGATGAGCGGCGTTCCTGTAAAGCTAGGCAGTGGCATAGAAGATGTTCCACGGACTCTATTTCCTCTTCGTCTCTACAGCTTCTGCAGAAATCATTTGCAAAAAGTCCTAGCCTTTTAGCCATGTTTCCTATGATGCAGTGTCCGGTTAAAACCCCGACGAGCATCCGGATTTGGCTTCTATTAAGGGAGATTAGGAACTTTGATCTTTTGGTGTCAACCACAGGCCAAAGACTTCGGGTTATGACGCAACCGATGGTGTTGCTCCATTGTTCCTTAGCCAGTTGTGTGGTGACGCCTTCAATAAAAGTCTAAGCAGTGTTGAAAGGCGGTAACACCTCTCCGCCCGCAAGTTGAGGGTTCATATCAGAGCCGTATCTGGCCAATTCGTCCGCCTTTTCGTTCCCTTCCACCCCAACGTGTCCCGTAACCGAGCAGAGTAGAATTGAGTGATGACGTATAGCCCTGAGCGCCACGAGGCAATCTGTAACACATTTCGCATTAACAAGATTAGAGCCGATAGCTTTAAGTGCTGCTTGACTGTCCACACAGATGGTTATTTCCATTGCTGGTAGTCCCATCGATAAGATAGTCTGTGCTGCTTTTTTAACCGCATAGATCTCAGCTTGGAAGACACTGCAGTGATCGGTCAGTCGGAACGACTGGCTAATAGCAAGCCTTTCTGAGAATATGCCGGCTCCTGTTCCATTTTCTGTTTTTGAACCATCCGTATAGACGGCTATACCTTTAATGATGGTACTGGGTGATTTCCAGTCCTGCCTTTTGGTAATAGTGATTCTAAAATTTTTCTCGAAGTCATATCTGGGTTTCTCGTAATCGGTGAGTGACATGAGTCCCTTCCGATCGAAGATTTCAAGTATGCTTGAGTGTCCGCAGTAACCAGGCTTCCAAGTTTTGTTCTCTCTTAATCTGAGAGCGGCTTTGGCTGCCACGAGATAACACGTTCAGCGAACTGAGACTTCAATAACTCGATTTTTGCACCCGCTGTGTGGCTTTTTAGCACCGTTTTGTTGCAACCGATGTCCAATTCACGCAATTGCAGAAAGAATATATAGGTATGTATATATATATTTCGAGAGATATTCGAATCAGACCATAATTGTCGGTTCTCTTTTCGTCTCTCCAACACTATCAATCTTGACCAGAGAGACTCTCTGGTTTTCTCCAGAATTCTTCCCTGGGCTCAATTCGTAGTGTTAACGCTAGCATCTGTTTATGGGAGATCTGTTTCATCCAAGATCCTCATTCTTCTGCCAGCCAACGCCGGACATTGACACAGTATATGTGCCGCTGTCTCAGATTCCTCCAGGCATAGTTTACAGGTATAATTGCTCAAAGAAATAACGTTCCAACATGTCTCTGTAGCGAATACCATTTACCGTAACGTGAAGGTAATTTTTATCGGCGAAAAAATGAACTGAAAAATGAACCACATGAGGGTTTTCACAGTAACGCATATTTTGCTTATTGATGAAACCGTTTTACCAAAAATGCGCTTCATCGCTGAAGAATGAAAACTGGCATTAACGCTCTTAAAGTTGCTACTACCGACTCGGAATTTAGGTAGCAAATTTTTATTATGTATTTGTAAACTTTGTTTCTTTGTGTACGTGATTTTACTGAATATTTTGATATTGACAGTTCGGTAATCGGTTTAAGGGTGCATTCACAAAGCAAGTTTGGAGTTGTCAAGTCGCTAATGAAAGCCCCTTTAGCATGCGAACAAAAATACAAATGCAATGTCCGCTTCTACTGTGTACTTTGTAAAAATAACCGATGAGACGAGGCGAACGCTGGATGGATATCCATGGATACGTGCGCTAACACAGGAAAACTATGGCCATCCTTTTGTTAGTCCAGTACAGAGAGAATCACTCAGAATAACCGGAAATGTCTCTCTACGCTTTTAGGTAACCTAAAGGGACATAACACCCTGCGATATCACATGAAGAAAATGCGATTGAACTAAGAAGAGCTTTGCAGAGGCTGAGGTGACGAGGGAGTTATAGAGGATACAACCCACTACCTATGTCTCTTTGCAGGTATAAATTCCTTGGAAAATTCTTCTTCCACAATCTGAACGAGCTATCTAGCACACCTATGGACAAAATCATGAATTTTATCAAATCCTTAACATGGTTTGTATGGAGAAGGTAAACGTTCTGAAATTAATGACAACCATGACGTAGAGTTACCGGCTGCTTTTTTCCAGGTTTTAGCAGATTTTAAGACTTTAATTGAAAGTATTTATGAAGATGTACATAACCTCAGTACAAAAGAACACTCTTGGCTATGCGAAAGGTCTATTTTAGCACCCACAAATGAACAAGTCTCTAACCTCAATAATATATTATTTTAGGAAAATTCCTGGTGAAGATGAGGCAGTAAATTATCCGATCGAGTTTTAAATAGCATTACAGTCCATGGCCTTCCTGCTCAGAAATTTGAATTAAAAGTTGGAGTTCCCAATTTGAATCTCCTCCAAGCCTAATGGAACCAGATTGAGAGTGATTTCATTGCAGAAAAAGGTTCTTGAGGCTTTCATTTTAACTGGGTGTGGTAAAGGAGCTGCGGTGTTTATACCAAGAATACCAATAATTCCCAGCAATTATCCATTTCAGTTAAAACGGATTCAATAATGTTTGTTTTGCCATGACAATCAATCGGGTCTATCACAGAATCCGTCGTATTCGGAATTTTGCTACGAACCCCGAAAGAACCATCACAGAATCCGTCGTAGGGGACATTTTTTTGCTTTCGAAATTCGTAGAACGTGGTATATTCAGTGACAACACTTTCTACGAAGTTCAAAACTCCCCTACGACGGATTCTGTAACAGTTCTTTCGGGGCTCTAGCAAAATTCCGAATAAGACGGATTCTGTGATAGACCCGAATAAGTCACAGGGTCAAACTTTTAGAAAAGCATGAGTTTATTTAAGCAAGAATTGCTTCACGCACGGGCAGTTACATATATGTAGCGTGCTCCAGTGTAAGTAATGCAGCAAATATCACTATCGTAGCCGATAGAAACAACACCGCCAATAGGTATAGTATAGAAAAAAGCGTTACATTAATAAAAAAGTGAGTTAAATATTACAAAAAAAAAAAATTCTTTTATTTTCATTGTCCACAGAACCTATTAAGTTATTGCCGTTTAGTCCAACGATCAGGTGCAATGCCATGAAGATGAAGACAGAGTTGACTCATTTTCGGGAGGTTTTTTTTAGAGCAGGTACAAGTCCCTCACTATTGCAGAAGGCTCCCTCGCGTTATACCTCTGCAATGTCTTTCGATGATTTTTCCATCCAACGATTATCAAAAAAAAAAAAAAAAAAAAAAAAAATGTTCTGATTTGTTTTTCCATCAACTGTTCTGAAACCACATTTTGCACGGGCGAAGCCGGGCGGGTAAAGCTAGTTGAATATAAATTTGTTAAGTTTATACCAATTACCTAATCATCTAGGTATAGAGAAAAGAAAGCTTCAGTAACTTGTCTTTTTCTTTGTACACTTGAACTACTCGGGCACAATCGTCTTTTATTTCGCTCAGTCGAATAACGCGTTATTCACCCCGTTGTCTCGAATCCCCAAAAAAGGACTTGAACCTACAATTCCCTTCGTTGGTGTGGATTTTTCTACACAAGTAAATTTCTTCAACAAAAGGTCAGAAAGTCGCTGATCGTACAATCATCTTTCAATTGTATGCACACAGTATTGAAACAAGTCACAAGATTCCAGGAATCTGTTGAGATCAGAGATAATAAAACACAATAAAGTCCAGTATAGCCTCTGGTTGAGATTACTGTTATTTCCATGTAGATAATTCGCCTTAGAAAATGCGTGTTCATTGATGTGTCAGAAAATTCTTGAAAACTATTTTTATCATCGTTGTCCCACATAAAAATGTTTTTTTTTTTTTTTTTTTACGCGAATCGCTCATTCTTTTTCGACTCTCTATCCTAGACAAGACAAATTCCGAATACAGCCTTAAACTATACCATTAATTCTGGTTAAGGTCATTGGACGAGTTCACACTGAGCTAACACAAACGTCTCACCGAGACTTTATTGTGCTCGGGCGTTATCAAACAAATTGACAAATACTACGTCAAACCTATATCCGACCTCAACGACTAATTGCTCACTGGTTGCATGAACTACTCTATGCTTGCAGTCAATTTCATCATAAACATTGAATTGTCAGATATTAAAACTCGATAGCAACTCATTGCGTTGTCAAATACCTACCTACACCACAAAATTCTCCCTTTTGGTCAAAGAAAAAGACGAATAAACGTTAATTGTACCGAGATGTTCTATGTGACAAACTGAAGGTATTTAAAAATCCACCGAAAAAAAAAAACAAAGAAGTCAAGAACGTCATGTGGGACTAGGATGAATTGGATTTTAAAATGTAAACACCCTCAATAACAATAGAAAAAAATCCACAACTAGCACAGAAGAACACTCTTACCGTTTCGGCGACCCATCTTTTGATCGGATCTCGAATCGCGTTAAACTAAATTCATATGGATATATAACAAACAAAATAGTACTGCGACACTACTTGTATTTGATTTTGTTCCCCCGTTTTAAAGAAATTACTGTGCTAATTGACTGTGTGGCAATGGCTGAATAAAGTCGCTTTTGTTATCATGAGATCACTTTGGGAATATTTCCGCACTCCACTTCAAGCTAGCTTTAGTTTTATCATCAATTGATAAATTAGTCGGCTATCAGTCGATGATAAGATTTCACGTGCTTTTGCTGCATAAACTGCGTCGAATAATGAATTCCTAACACAGTGTGCCGACTGTCAATTGAGAAACATTGTGCGCGGATGATATTTTCCCCCAGACAGAACACCTACGCAAAAATGGATGTTTAATTTAAATCAGCGGTTGGCCTACCTGGATACAGAATTGGAAAACGACATTAATCACAGCAAATGTAAGTTAAAATATACATAATACACCTTTATGCAGTTAACAAAAATACAGACTGTTAAGCTCTTTTAAGGAATTTCACAACTCACTTGCATTTTTGTAATATACATAAATATGTATCCGAATACGACACCGCACACTGTGAATTTTCACGCTGCTCACTCCCCCAAAACCTGACCTACTTAAGCATTGTTCTTCATAAAGGCAGGACGACGCGCAGTTGAATGACATTTACCACGGAGCATCCTTGAGATTACTCAATGTTAGGTTAAATCCGACGCGTTGATTGACCCAAGACTTGAAAAACTGCAGCTGCATGCAGAGGCACTGTTTATTTGACCACTTAAAATACTGAATGAATCACTACTTCTCTGCGGAAGTTTCACAACTTCCTATCGACGAATCTCCAAACTCCAACGCACTGCACACCACCACGATGCAAAGTAGGTATTTGAGGAAAAGAAAAAGAAACTCTTCTCAGATCAACTCACACATAACCACGCCGACAGAATCTCGAGGTAGTGATGGTGAATATAAAAATGCAAAAGCGTTCTTTGGCGCGTACGTACGGCACAAAAAAAAAAACAAACTAACAGCAACAAAAATAAAAATTATTAATAAAACAATAAAAATAAAACCTTACGTGACCAAAGACACCTTCACTGTCGCCCTGCTCCGAAATATGTACCATCTCGAGAACGCAGTACCACCAGCAGCAGAAGCATTAGCTAGCAACAACAATAACGAATGGAAGCCGCGAAAGAGTTTAGTTTTTTTTTTATTTTAGCCAAAGAGCAAAGACAGAGGGTCTCCAAAATGGGATCAATGTGTTTTTGCGTTTTTCTTTTAAATGGATATGGGTACTTTTTTTTTTGCTTCTTTACATCACTGCACCACTGAATCATGAGTGAAATTTTTTTGTTCGTTCGTTTTTATTTGACATTTTCCATCGAAAGGTTTTCCCCCCAACAATAAAATTTTCTTATGCGTAAACGTTACATCACACACTTACCTTTGTAATAAATAAACAAATGTGTTTAGCCGAATGAATTGTGAAGAAAAAAAAAAAAGATTTTAGAGAAACTTTTTCAATCGGTGCAATAGAGCACCCGAATTCGTACGTAATTTTGTTTGCGACTGTTTAGAATGAAAATTAAAATGTCGATAGACATCGTAATGAAGTTCGCTTTGTGGCAGCCATTTTGGCCAAAAAAAAAAATGCGTCGAATTGTTCCGAATGAAATGGCGTACGCTGTGCTGCCAGTCTTTATTTTTCTAGCGCGAAAGTTATCGATAACATAAGGCTGAATGGTCAAACTCTTCATGATTTTGAATAATTTACGGAATTTGTTGGACGCCGGACTTAAAAAAAAGAGATTTATATACCCTTTTTGTTGTAGCTTAACAGAAGGACCAAAAGTCATAATTAAACTGTAAACTTCCAATTTTCTTAAAACTTTATGATTAGAGCGATTGGGACGTTCCAGTTGGTATCCAGTTTACTAAATCTGAAAAATATGACTAGATGTATCTCGGCTTCGATTGTCGGAAATCGACCATATTCAATTGACGTTTACAGAGGGGTAGTTGACGAATCTAGTCAAGAAATTCTTGGAGTACTAATGTCGTTTTCCATTGGTAAATCTGGATTTTGATCTGAAGTTTGATCTTTTTCGTTACCAATGGAACACGACATCAGATTGATTTTTTTTTTTGTCATTTCCCGCGTTCCACTGCCCGCTAGATGAATAGCGGCAAGTCAATCTCCATATAAAAACACTGACATGTCAAACTCCGTATAAAAAAACTTTCTGTGAAATGTCAGTTTTTTTTTATATGGAGTTTGACATGGCCGCTACTCATCTAGCGGGCAGTGGAAGTTATCGTGAAGTTAGTATCGGTGTAGATGTCAGATTTCAAAACATACAAGTTTGTTTTTGCTGGCGCAACAATCGAATTAATAATAGGTATATCAAAACGTAAACCACTCTTGTTTCTCACAACCGAAATAGTAAAATCAAAACAGAAACCACTCTTGTCAATCTGACGGCTGTCAATTGTATTGGTGTTAGTGCAAGGAGGGGTAAATATGCCGAAAAATTTGCAAAATTGATCTGAGATCAAAAAACACATTTTTTTTTTGACCAATGGAACACAACATAACTGTCAAAATCGGTCTTTTGACAGTTTTAGATAAAAAAAAAAAACAGTTTTTCGACCAATGGAAAATGCTATAAGTTAAGTTGACATTTGCATGTGTGGCTGACGTAGAAAAAGTGACGTTCACGATCAATCTAGTTTTTGCGTTTAGGTTACATCTTATCCAGACCAATCTAGTCGACTTAAGATAAGTAGATTCTAGAATGTGCCCATTGTGTTTAATTAAAAATTCGGTAGTTTGTTTGGTTTTTGGCAGTTAAGCTTAGTACACTGCTCGAGCTAAACTAAATTCTAGCTTCTCTCCAAACATTAGCTAAAATTCCAGCTAAATTTTGACATGAAGGCCAGAGATGAATGCTTTAAAGATATGGATATCTTTCGTACGTCTATCCTCCCAAAACCCATTTGTTTGCATTGTTGTTTTTGTAATTTGAACCTCCGACTGTGAATACGCGTGAGCTACAAAAAAGCATGTTTCTAATGCCTGGCCGCCATTCATCTTGATGTTATGGGTAATTTTTTTAATTTCGTATTTCGTATTGAATTTGTTTGGTTTTTGTGGAGGTGATCATAAATAGATACATTTTTTTGGCAAATCGAAAATAAAAAGCAAAATTTATTTTTTCTCAAGACTATTGATATTTGCACAAAAAATTATCTTTTTGTTAAATCGAAACCGACATTAAAACGCTAACACTTGATTTAATGCATATCGATTTTTTTTTCTCTACTCTAGCACTTCGAGTTTCGCATCTCTATTTTCCAGTGCTTTGACAATCGGACTGGTGAATCTTATCAAATACTCGAACCATCAAAGCCACTTTTATGAACGCCATACCCAATGCGCATGAGCGTCTTTTATTTATGCGTGTATAATACAGCAAATCCAATATCCAACACCCCATAAGTAAGAACGAAATAGCTCTATACCTTACAAGTAATTATTGTGCCGAACATACAGATTCACACCAACAACAAAACAATTAGAAAAAATGACGTCAGATCAGACCGTATTATTTTGATTTCGTCCAAATCAAATGTACTAGCCTACACAGTACCGACTGACTACCGAGTACCGACCGACTCGAATAAAAGATAGAACAGTGTGTCGTTTGACAAGAGGCGCGGTGCTATAGTTAAAGCCGTCGTGAGCGAAAAAAAAAGTTATATTCCTTTAACCGAAAAACCAAATAAATACCCATATCCGAACATTAAAACCAACGGAAAGGTGCGTCCACTGAGTATAAATTCCCTGCAGAAAATTATTATCCAAAAAATCGCCGAATTCCAGTTAATTAAACCCAATTTAAGATCAATTTGTCCCACCCTTCTATGTGAATTCCCAATCAGAATAATTTGTTAGTCCCCGTCTGTGACCTTCTCATTTCTTTGGGCTATTTGTCACTTTCGGCTTCTGTCAGTGTCAATGCGAGTGCAGTGTTTAGCTTGTGATTGGCGCAATTGTGATTCATCTCTTATCAGTATCAGTGATTTCAAGCTTTTCTTTTCCCATTTACAAGTGCACTTTTTCTGAGCGATTCCCCAAACCGAGTTGTTGTAATTGTAACTTGTTTTTCTCCTTTCAGCACAACAGTGTCCCCAGTGTTTTTTTTTTGTGTGCGTTTCGTGAGGAATTCTATTTATTTCACAGCCTCCCTGTACCCTTTCCCCATTGCATTGAAAGAGAGCATCCATTACTGAAAAAAAAACGTGTTCCCCAATCGAAAAGTTTAACTATTTCCATTAGTGTGCTTTTAGGCGCTAATATAATTTGCAATCCGGCTTTCCGTTATTTGTTGTTTTTACACAAATATTTCATCATTTTAGTTCAGAGTTTTGAATTTTCTGCCATCGATATTTTTTTTAAATAGCTAGTGTCATTGAAAAATAAATATATGTGTATATATATGTAAATAAAAGTGGTTAAAAGTTTTTCAATCTTTTGTGCATATTTTTAGGTGCTAGTTCAAGTGTCAAAAAGTGTAACCTAGTGCAATTTTGTGTATTTTTATCGAAGCGAGGCCGCCAATTGGATATATCGATAGATTCCTGAATCATCAAGAAGAACAACAAGGATGGGCAACATTCATACAACAGGGCCGAATGAGGCGCTTATTGTTTCAGGTAAGTTTGTTTAAAATGGTTACTGTCTTTTTCCGCTCCGATATAGTTTTTAAAGCCCTTAAGTCCTATTGTGTTACATTACAATATCACATTGCTGCGTGTAGCCAAAAAAATATGAAAAGAAATCGATAATATGCCAAAAAAAAAACCTCCCCTAACTAACCCTGAGTTTGTGTGTGAGTGTGAATGCGGAGAATCGTCCGTTTGCTTCCTTGTTTAAATGATTCAGTAGAATACTGCCGTGGGCAAAAAAACATACACGAGAGTTGGAAACGAAATTTGGATAGGGTGAAACAAATGGTAGGTATACGGGGAGGGATTGCGGCGGTGGCTATAAAAGGAAACACTGTTTTTGCCGGCGTTTTCGGTGTGTTGCTGGGTGTGTATTCAAATTGGCAAATATTTTGTCATGCAAAGAGGAATTCCTCGGGCGATCTGAATTTTTGGAACGTTGCAATCGGATGTCTTAATTGTTTGTAATGGCTGTGGTAATATTCTGTTTGAGTGATTGCGGTGATTTGTATCGATCGTTGCATTGGTAGTCCCCAAAGGCATTTGGATAAACATCCTTACAAATGATTACGTTATTTTGTATGGCTTGAATTGGTGAAACGTGTAACGCTAAGACCTACCCAGATGATTATACCTACCTACCAATCCTGTTTTCATACCAATAAATGTTTTCATTACTTTCTGTGGTCATATCTACAAATAACTAATCCGTCACACAGTCCTGTTGCTTATTTCAACCACTTGTATTGGAAAAATCAAAACAAATGCAGATTTGCTATCAAACTCTCAGATGTCAAAATTCAGTGCGGGATCCAGATAAATATCATAGCCACGAAACACTAAACATATTTTCTATACTACATGCGTCTTGTCTGAAATGTCTTATAAAGACCTTAGAAAATTACCGGTGAGGGCGCTATGTTGGTACGTCTGCAATAGCTTATGCACTAATGCTGAGATTTTTTGAAGAAGAGGGGAAGTGGAATGGTTCATATCATGATAATATGACATCTAAAGGTATTCTATTCCAATATATCCATCTATCCCTTTTCATAGATTGTGACGTCATGCGGTGAACAAATATATTGTTTAGCATTACTAAATGCCTGTAAATTTTAGCACTTGCATGTTCATCAGACATTTTTTTAAATGTATGATGTATAATTATATAAAAAAGATAACAAATGAAAGGTTTTATTTTTTATTTGCTAAAGTGTAATGCTTTATTTAGTATTTTATATGCCCTTGGCCCTCCAGCGTGCAGCGATATTGCCTTGGAAATATCTTCTACGTCCCAACATGTTCTCTTACTAGGTATTTCTTGTTTCCTTATTTGTTTTTTTTTGTGAAGATTTGTTCTATCGAATGCTTTAATGTTTGCAGAGATAAGTTCTCCTTCTTAAAAATTTCGACCTCGGTTTCCAGATGGCACTCTTTGGTTGTTTTTTTCACCTTTCAGCACAGCAATCTCCTGCCTTAAACTTTGTATTTCTGCTTCCAGCTTGTTTAGTTTTGAATGCATTAATTTTTTTCTGGGAGAGTATTCTTTCATCACCGAACTTGATTCGGTTCCTGTATCCATAGTTTCATTTCCTGCGTCGCAACTGTTATTCGTTAAAGTTTCCCTTAATAAAACAAAATATATAGGTCCTTTGATTATTAATGACATTTAAATACTTACAATAGTTCATTTACCATATTTTGATTGCATCTCTTTTGCATTCACGCGACTCTAGCTTTCGCTTTCACTATACTAGACAATACTGGCTTATTGTTTTTAATATTCTCTGTGGGAATAGCATCCGACTTCAACTTTCGACCATTGCAACGCTCATACCCAAGAACTTGTTCTTGTAGGCTCAATAAAAAACAACTTTGAAGGAAATGTATTTAGCAAATTCGTGTATTTTTGATATTAAATTTGTCCTTCCTCCCACATTTGTTAATCCATATTTGTTTAACAAGCTCTTCGGCTGGAAATCTGTAGTAGTGAATTACCTACATTTTCTTCGGCAGAATAGTTTTTTTGTTCTATCATGGTTATTACAACCAAATACTGCACAACACACCATTTTAAAATTATATTAATCAAAAATACAAAAACACCCTAAGGAAAAGTAACGGGTGATTTTTTAAGAGGTTTAGAACTTTAAAAAAAAAAAAACACAAAAAATTCGAAAAAATGAATGAAATATTTATTTGAATCGATAGTTTGAACCTTGCAATTTAATGTTTAAAGATAATTTCATGCAAATGTTGACCGCGGCTGCGTCTCAGGTAGTCCATCCGCTGAGTCCAATTTTGGCATACTCTTTCACACATATCGGCCGGTATCTCACGAATGAATGCATGGATGTTGGCTTCCAGTGCGTCAATCTAAGCGGGCTTGTCCCTTTACACATTAGCCTTGACATACCCCCACAAAAAATAATCTAATGGTGTCAAATCGCACGATCTAGGCGGCCAATTGACCGGCCCGAAACGTGAAATTAACTGTTCACCAAACTCGCCTCGCAATTGCGCCATTGTTTCGCGTGTTGTGTGGCATGTGGCACCGTCTTGTTGAAACCACATATCATGCAAGTCAAGAACTTCCATTTCGGGCAAAAAAAAGTTTGTTATCATCGCTCGGTAGCGTTCACCATTGACAGTAACGCTGCGATTCGCATCATCTTTGAAGAAATATGGCCCAATAATGCCGCCGGCCCATAAACCGCACCAAACAGTGGCTTTTTCGGGATGCATTGGTAGCTGTTGCAATGCTTCTGGCTGATCTTCACTCCAAATGCGGCAATTTTGCTTATTTACGTACCCATTCAACCAAAAATGAGCCTCATCGCTGAACACAATTTTTCGATAAAAAAGCGGATCCTCGGCCAGCTTTCCAAGAGCCCATTCACCAAAAATTCGGCGTTGTGGTAGGTCGGCTGGCTTTAGTTCTTGCACAAGCTGTATCTTAAAAGGCTTTACGCACAAATCCTTCCGCAAAATTTTGCACGTAGTGCTGTAACAAAGGCCTAACTGCTGGGAACGGCGCCGAATCGACATTTCGCGGTCTTCTGTCACACTAGCTGATACGGCCGCAATATTTTCTTCACTACGCACAGTACGTAAACGTGTTGGTGGTTTAATGTCCAACAAAGTAAATTTGGTGCGAAATTTGGTCACAATCTTCCGAATAGACTGCTCAGAAGGTCGAGAATGCCGATCATAAAATGGAAGCAGCGCGCGATGAACATTTCGAACCGAGCACGAATTTTGATAGTAAAATTCAATAATTTGCAAGCGTTGTTCATTTGTAAGACGATCCATGGTTAAATTGCAAACCAAACTGAAGCTGTTTGACAGTGACACAAGGTACTAAACACACGTCAGCTGTCAAAACCAGTGTTGCCAAAACCAAACCAGCTAAAAAATCACCCGTTATAACGTGAAGGGCATATGCGATACAGCCGTACAAATTCTACAAAATTTACATCCTGTCAAAATTAATACCTCTAGCATTTTAAGACGTCAAAAAGAGTTAGCAAACTAACCTCAATGTAAACATCGTATATAGGCTCGTGTTGATAAACATTTTTCTAAGTAAAGCAAAGTATAGTACAATTTTCAACACGCTCATTTCGTAAACTAAACTCTACTTGACACTTCCGAGATCCAGTGACTTGGGATGGGAGCTGGGAGTATATGTAGTCAGTGTTGACATATTTTTCGTATTTGGTTTCCCATTTTGCTGGTAAACTGCTTTTAGCGGCACTCACTTTAAGCAAGCAGTTTTAGGGGAACGCTGCATCAAAAGGGGTTTTTCTTTTTTAGTTCCGAGCTGAGCACTGAACTGAGCTCGAGCTATATGAGCGCGCTCTGAACCGAGCGTGCTCAGATCGTTCTGATGTTTTTCTTGCTTTTTTTTTTCTATCAAATGTGACTGGAAGTGTGAATGTATATGTGTAATCAGGGGTGGGATTCTGTAAAAAACGAAACGAAAAACGCTTTCGTTTGCACGAAGAAATTTGCTTGTGTAACATAGGGCAAAATATTCCTGCGCACGAAAACGTTTGATCGTTTCGCCTTACAGAATCTGGCCCCAGCTTTTTACTCACCCTCAGCTCAGTCAATTTATTTTTTTTTTTTTTTATTTATTTATTTTATTTCATGAATGCTTAAGAACAGTAAGATATAATATCTTATAAGTTTGCCTTATTCTGAGCTCATTGAGCGCGCTCTGGTCATGCTCTGAACGAGAAAAGAAACACAAAGCCGAAAACCTGGTTTTCGCGAAAACACTTGAAAACAGAAGTTTTCCCATACATATTTCAGTTTTCAAAACGAATCGTTTACAGTCGTTTTCCACGAAAACACCACGAAAACGTCTTCCAATCGTTGCGTTGTTGAAACAAACACAAAAATATTCAGCAGAGCAGCTGACCGAACAAATGTCACAACTCACAACTTAAAATCATTTTCCACACTAATTGATGGGCTAATATGCTCTGAATTAATTTTATTTGTTTTTTTAATGCGATCGAAATTTGTAAACAAAATAGTTTACACAGAAGTTTCACGACTAGTATCTCACAGTTGATAGAAACGTCAAACGAAAACTAGTTATTGTTCGGTGTGAATGCAATTTCGGTTTTCGCTGCGGTGTGAAAATGGTATAACATCCCTGACGGCTGACTGTTTCCCATATTGACAGCAACCAAGGAGATAAGTCAAATGAAATGCCCTCGTCTACATATGAAGACTAAAATTAAACTTCATATCAAGCAATTGCGCATCCGTACTTTAAACCTATAGTTTAAATTTAACGCGGGCATTCAAACTGCCATTGCTTTCCCCCTCTTTGACAATAATACCTATTGCTGTATCGCATTCGAGAACGAATTCACGATATCACTTGCAAAAAGTATAGCTAAGGTCGGATTGTTGCCATAAAATGAAATAAACAACACTAAGTGTATTTCGTCTGATGACTATACCTTTTCACTCACGTGCATCTGCGATAAAAGTTTGTATTTACAAATTAAAATCCAGATAACTTATCGTTTTTTTTTTTTCAAGACGGAAGGTATGTATACACCATCGATGTTTTCCGACATTCCATGTTATAGTTAAAAAGTGTGAACTATACTGTCAGCTTTAATTCTTCAAGAAACAGAAACACTTCGATATGCACTATGCTTCTATTTTAAGGACCACAACTCAATTATTTCAATGAATGCTTTAATCAGTAAAACTTCAGGCTTATCGATCAGTAATTAGTTTTTTTTTGCATTTGATTGCTTACACTGTCGCCTCCACAATCAAATAATATTATCGGCGCAATAGTAATTCCCTTCGTCGACGGTTTTACGATTAACAAATATTGATTTGCATTTATGATGAAAGTAAATAAAATAAACAGCATAACACTTGAGATATTTAAGTTTTTATACATAAAACTAAAAAAAAAACGGCAATTGGATTCTTATCTTCCTCCACTCGGACGTGTAATAGTTATAATTACAATCTTATGAAGTATACGTGTAGGTACTTCAGGATGAAAATCAGTACTTGTTTGATTTAAACAAATAAATTGATAATTTTGCATACTGCCGGCAGCGTGACCGTTGTGTGACTAAAGTTGCAATTTGGCAATTTTTTCGAGAGCCTGGCACAATTTTTTGCAATTTTTGATTTTTTTAATTGGTAAACGCGTTTCAAAAATGTTACATATGCTTTTATTTCCAAATTTCCTTAAAATATACCACAACTATATAGTGTTAGCCGGCCAATGCTTCAAAAACTCCAAATTTTAAGAATAACTTCAGAAATGGGACTTTTTTTTTTTTCATTGGCCCTTTTTCGTGCGACTTTTCATAATTCTGCAGCGGTCACACTGCCGTTCCGGATGTACAATTTATGAAATAAGTTAACATGGAGCCCTCCCTTGCAGCTTGCGCTTTGTTTGTTTTCAGGCTTTGAAAACTGTTTCTCCCCCCTTTTTTTTATTAAAAGTCTCCGCTAACTGAAATTCGTATTTATTTTCATATGAAAAAATTAAAAAATGTTAGTCGTGTTTATTAACAAGCATAAAATAATCATCTTACAATAAAATATACATATTATACAAGGAGCAGTTAGCTGAATCATACAAAAGTTTGAATGTTAAATGATTTCCTATTATAGTGCACTTACATCAGACGCACGCGCATTTTTGCATGAGATGGGTCAGAGACATCCAATTGTCCGCACTCAATGCATTTTATTATATAAACTGGCGATCACTTGGATGAAGCCATACATTTTGCAATCGATTTTCACTCTTTATACCTGTTGGAAATGTTGTACCCGGAAAATTTTACTACCTGTGAACAGGTACATATTTTCCCAACAGTAAGTCATAAAATTAAAGGATAAATAAGGAACGACCCCTGAAATTTCCCAAGATCAAACAATAATCTACTTGAAAAGCGTATAAAAATATGCGCCATTAGGATGAGGCCATTTTGAATATTTCCTTGCAGGAGTTTACATAAGCGATTTGTTTTCTTAATAATATTTAAAAAAGCGTTGAAAAGAACTGTTTTTATTTAGTTAAAAAAAAATGGGTTCCGGAAACAGAAAGAAAAGCGACTGAAAGAGGAAAAATAGACGCTTTCAAGGAGCTAGGACTCTCATGCCGAGCAATTGCAAGGAGGCTAAATAGAAGTAAGACTGTTTTAAACTGTTATCTTGCGGATCCACAAAAGACAAAGTACATAAATTTAAGCAAAATTACTCTCTCTCGCTTACAAGGCCCATAGAACCGATAACCGGAATTGTCGGATGTAAACCACAAATCAGACATAAAACAACGCGTTAAACAGCGGAAGGTAGTTGCAGAAGAGATATCCACGCACCCAGAGTCCGTTGAACCAGACCCTGAACTTTACAGCATGGTTGGGTGGGGGTTCTCCGTTGCTATACACACAACACCACCCTACGAATTTTTATTTTCTCAATACGTTCCCTGTTGTATGACTCCCTTCGCTCTGAAATCAATTTGCGAAAACTTGCCGCCAGCAGTGGCCACATGAATTTTAAATAATTTAAAGTTTGTGTGGGCACATCTATTCTTCATAACGAAGCAATTGAACGACAAAAACTCCCCTTCGCTGCAATCCCTAGACCGTGGAGACAACAATTGGAAATAATTTCAACGCCTTTAATGCAAAACACGTGTCCAGCCTTTGGGTGGGAATTTTTTTTTCAATATTGCTTCACATCAAATCCATGCGATGCTTGGCTGGTGGTGAATTGCGATTAAACATTCGAAATGTGAAAATTGAAGACCATGCAACCCCCGGTCACCAGGAAGCGACACATTCAGCGGCCGATTCGTCATCCTGTGCTCACAGCGCAAGTCCCCTTTCACTTTTTGGTAAATCCACATCGAAACCTGCCTTCTGGATGCTGGGTCAGTCCACCTTCTCGTTCGGGGGTAAATTACGTTATTGACAAACAAGAACGCGCTGGAAAAAAAAATCGATGAGGCATGAGTTCGAGGGTCAGAGTCACAGACTCTCTGCTCTTGAAATAGTCGTACGTATAGAATTTCTGAAATCATCCCTCTAACTGAAGTTTAGCTTCGACTTCTGTTTTTTTTTTCTTTTTCTTAAATTGCCTCTTATGGTGTATATTTACATTTGTGATGACTGATGAATTTCACAAGGGCAACGGAAAAACTGGCTGAACACCGGATGGACTGTTCGTGTTGTTGTCTATTTCAACGATGTGTGCAGCAGCCGAAAGGGCTATTGCATCTTTTGCCAAATTTACAGCAGGGGATGATGAACTCATTCAATTTGTTTGTATTACGTTGTGTTCTGTTCTGGGCTTAAAGAAGTTGGATGGGGGATCCCTTTGATGGAGCGTTATTCATTAAATTTGTTCCGTCTATTATGATGGCGTCAGGGCTCCGTCGCGCCAGACAGCGTCATAGCGCCCATATTCGGATGTTTAGATTGCTTTGGCTTTGCAAACAAGCTATGAATAAACATGAAGTTGTAACACAACCTATTTAGCATGGTCTGAGGAAATCGATATTTGGACCAGGCGAATGAGTGTTTCGTGAAAGCGTGTTGCCATGCAGTCAACTCGCCGCATAACAGTGGACATTCGTATACATGTTGGGTGAAATTCGACTGCCAAGTTCGTCACGCATAATATAAGGCAGACTGATAAATCTTTTAGCCATTAACCATTTTCGCATAGATCTCCACTGAATGCAACTATGTAAATGATTAAACCTGTGATCTCAGTAAACAGGAGTGTAAGCAAGTTGAAAATGTTCAAAGTGCAGCTAAAAATGCAGTATTCCAACCTCTGCGGTAATGGACACTTTGCTGGCAATTATCTAGGCCAAGTACACTGGCATTTGCAGTGGTCGCGCTCTGCAGCGGGGGTCGTCGTGGAGCTAGGATTCCAAGGAGCTCTTGCTGGAAGCATTACTGTGAATTCGCTCGAGCGAATGTAGTCGACGTGTTTCGACTTTTTATATTAAAGGGTGTTTTTTTTTTTTAGAGGTATAGAACTTTAAGTTGGCAACACTATTTTAACTGGCGACCATTTTGTCAGCTGTGATTTATTTTTAGTTTCATTTCAACATGAATAAACTGACGCCTGAGTAAAGCTTCCAAATTGTGCGGATATATTTTGAAAATCATGGTTCGAAATACGTATCGCGCACTACCTCCATTTTTAGGTCAACATGATGAAGCTCAGTTTTGGTTGAATGGATAAACAAAACTGCCGTATTTGGAGTGATGATAATCCTCAAGTGTATTTTGAGACACCGTTACATTCACAAAACCAGACTTTTACTTCGTGTACTTCACAATGATGAAAATGTTGATTTTAGTAAAAGTTTGAAGTTGTTAAGTCGCTAATGAAGGACCCTCTACTTGTTAAACTACTTAGTAAGTTTTCAATTCAATTAGTTCTTATCTATACATATAATAAAACTGTAGGCATTTTCTTTGTTACCTAATGGCGTGAAAACTACTGCACAGATTTCGATGAAACTTTTTTTGAAATGTTCCTTAAGATTCTGAGAAACACATAGCCTATTCCTTTCATTGCCATGCCTATTTTTTGGAGCGTTTTTGAGCAAAATGTGTTTTTTTTTTTCTGACTTTACTGCCTTTTACTCGCCATTACTCAAACAATTCCTAATCAATGCAAACAAAACAAACTACTTAGGAGAGCCAACACTTTTATATTTATTTCAAGCCACCAATCAGCTTTCTATGTCCTCTAGAAGCTGAGCTACAACCTAAAATCTAACATGAAAAAAATAAATTTATTTTCTCAAATCGAACATTATCAGCAGCCGCGGTTCTTGATCGTTGTTCTGCTTTGGGGTGGTTGGGTAGCGCACATCGCACAAGCACGATCATATGAAAAAAAAAACTGCGTGGTATTTTCTCCAAATTAAGTGAAACGAAAGAGACGTGAATGTATATTGAATCGACAGCGACAATGTGTTTCTGAGGAAATGCGCAGATGGCTGATGACGTGCGCTGATGGACGTATGGTGGTGTAAATAGAAATTGAGTTCAAGGTTTTTGTTTTAATGGTTGTTATATTTAGTACCTACGTTGATACCTACAGTAAAGAATTGAAGAATTCAAGAAGTAAAGACGATATAGGTGAATTATGTTGTTTGATTTATTTATTGTTGGTCTAGATACAAATTTCCGTTAATGCTTTTGTTTTAGTAGTAATTTTGATATTGCCTACGTTGATACCTACAGTAAGGAAGTGGAACTTTAGTACTTACGTTGTTGAGTTTAATTTTCTTACATTGGTGTTTTACGTAAATAGATTTGTTTGACTTATTGTTTCACATTGACAATGTTCACCGCTTTGTTTTAGCTAGACTATTCAAATCCCTTTTATTGGAAATTACACAGTCTCACGCCGCGTACGAAGTTGCAGGCACAGCTAGTACACAATAATGCAAGTGCATTTCTAGCAAGGTATTTAGATTAGGCTCTTACTCCGTGACTAATTTCCATTGGGAATTTTCTTTCACATTGTAACCATACCTGTAAATGATGTCACCAGTTGCATACTGTATTACTGCATTTACAAAAAGTCCTAAGTACCTGATGAAGTTTATTAACTTGCCTGTTGGTGTGCAGAAAAGCTCGTCTATAGGTACCTCCTACCTACTCAACCCATTTATGTAAATAAGTAATTATATGAGGATCGTTGATGGGTTGTTTCCTGTCCACCTGAAAGCAGTAAAGCTTTCGAACACAGCCAGACCTTATAATGCCTGAAACTAAAACTAACTGGAAACTGTCATTAAAACCAGCTAATGTCACTGCCCAAAGCAGTCCTGTACATGGAGGGAGAACCTAATTAACTGACGTAACCCAAACACTCACCATCACACCACTGATGTTGTTGATTTAATTAGCACAATGTACTTTGAGAGTGTCATTAGCTTGAATAAATTAAGTCGTTACTCCATTCACTCAGGGAACAAATGTCAACTATAAAATGTAATATGATCTATTTGATTTTACGTTGAATAAACTTTCCTAATGAATATTTCTTTTAACGTTAAAACATATTTTTTTATTTTTATCTTACATAGTCACCCTAGATTCAAAGTGAAACGTATTCACTTTTACATGACCATTCTTTCAAGTTCAACATGATAATATTCGTCCAATATTAAGTTTCGAAATCACATCTACATTCGTTCAAAGTGCTGTATATGTATAGTTAATTAGATGTTGGTTTACGCCATTCAATTTAAAACGTTGCGTGTTAATTTTTGTTTCTAAATTTAAAGGTGCGAATATTGCTAACATAAATTTCTTCACACAATGTAGCTTTAAACTTAGATAAAATTTAAATTTTAATTGCTTCATATTAATTTTTAAGTGCTGCATTTAAGACTTTCTGTTGAATCTATTACATTTGTTGTCACGCAGAATTTGAAGGTCATAATTTGTTTTTGTGGAAAAAAAAAGGTAAATGGTTTATTTCACAACTAGCGACCCGCCCCGTCTTCGCACGTATGGTTCAGCCTGCGTTTGCAATGTAGAAACCTAAAAAATAACAGTATTTCCCCATTATTTAATGGATGTTATTATACATATAAACCTTCCTCTTTATCACTCTATCTATTAAAGAAAAAACGCATCAAAATCTGTTGCGTAGTTTTAAAGATTTAAGCATACATAGGGACATATGCACAGAGAAAGCGACTTTGCTTTATACATGTAGCGAAGACAATTTTATTCTAAAAGAAACTTATATATAAATTGCCCAACAGATATCTTTCAAAGGTTTTTTGAAGCTTATTATAAGCAAAAAACAAAATAAAATAGGAAATGCACAAAACATCCGCTGATCTGTCAAATTTCAAATATCATATGCAAATCAGTAATGCCCTCTCTCGTTCGGGTACAATTTTCGGTTGATTTCTAATACTTCATGATTGATTGATGAGTGCATTTGTGTCGTAATAAGATGAATTTTAGATAATTTAATAAACAGAATAAAGATCATAATTATTTAATGTATTTCAGAAATCTCACAAAGACAGCCATTAGCGCAAAGAACCAATCGCTTCCGTTTTTGAATTTCAATTTGCCAAGCAACGAGACAGTACTTGCCAACGTATAGAAGTATGAAAATAAGTACTATTTGATCTTTTTAAAATTGTAGAATGTAGAATGGACGAAAACTGGCAAGTTTCCCCCTCCATGAATTCACAAATACTACCGTTATTCCTCCAGAATTTCCTAAATTTGTTAATTGCCTTGCAGTGGCGTGGCGTCCATATAACTCGATTCCTACCGAGTTACCTTTTGAAATCTCCACCAGGCAACACTATCTATCTACCAAAAACCGAATTTATACATGATACATGAAACACTACCAAATGAATGTGAATACTCACCAAATGGTACACACACAAAAGCACTCATATAAAAATCGTGAGTGTATCCATTTTCATACAACGTCGTCATCGTCTCGTGGCGACAAAGCGAAGGTAACCCAAAATAAGTCGGGTTATTAAAGTTCTCACTTTATAGTTCATTTTGAGAAAAAATTTGCTTGTTATCTCTTTTTTTCTTCCCTGAGTACTTTGTCTGACTCTGACACCTCTTTGTTCAACACCCATTGTAGAAAATAACCCGCTTTTCTTCGAGTTATTCGCGGTTCTCACAAAGTTCATTTTGACTGCTGAGTACTGAGTGAACATTTGTTTGTATCTCTTTTTTTCTTCCCAGAGCCAGAGCTTGTTAGTTGTTACTGGTACTGGCCATGGCCACTGGGTTGTGTTTTGGGTATGTCGTATGGGTTTGTTTGGTTATGATATGAACAAAATAACGCGCTTTTCTTCGAGTTATTCGATTTTCTTTTACTTCTTCTTTTATTATTGTCTCTTGTGTGAATAATTACAGGTAGTTGTTGAGGTAGGTAAGGGTGGGTTTTGGTTTAAAAATTCAGTTGGCTGGCAGATTGCAGTGAACTCAATTTGTAAATTTTAAATATTAATGACTTAAAGTATAAAAAAGGTGGCTTGAATTGATTTTGCTTCGACTTCCCATTTAAAAATGTTCACGCCACGCCACTGTTGCCTTGTATTTTGCTGAGTGCTATTCTTATACCTATCTATATTTTTCGACTTTTTCACTCCAACCATTGTTTCATTAGAGCTCCTCATTCTCGTGAAGCAAACTCCTTTTTCAAAGAGTTTCATAAGGGATTGGTTGCATCCAAATGTCTACCTGAGTCGCCTAAGGTATTGAGAATTGTTGAGTAAGTAGATATTTTATTCTGTTTGGAACGTGGACATCATTCGTTGCTATTAAATAATAGTAATTATAATTAATTTAAAAAACAAAAACCCGACTGACTGTAAAAAAGATCTCATTGACATGCCACTCCGGGAAAGAATACCAATTTAATGACACATCACTCTTCAAAATCTGTCAAGCCGTTTGGGCTACTGGTCGTCACGAAGGAACGTTCATATAATATACGCGCAAAACACATAACCTTCCCTGTGTCCAGTCGGATTAGAATCAGAATCAATCAAAAAGCAAGAACTAGCGGTTCAAGAAGATAAAATAGAGAAAAACACAGAAATATATTCATCAAGTGTTAAGAAATAAAACAAAAAGACAATATTTTTCAATTTTTTGCATACATTTGCACAAATTTGTGTTTGTTAGACTCAAAAACCATTTACATTGTTGTATTACAATGAATAAAATTAGAAAACATTTACAATTTACTAAAATTAATTTATAATTGTAAACGCTCAGGCTGAACAACAGCGTATTTAAATTTGCTCCTATTACGAAATTTAATACCGTGGATTTGGACGGTTGGGCATTACTGGCCTTCAAAATGACATTAAGGCAGAATTTATTTAGCTAATGCCCGAGATAAACGTGGCTTTCTCCCCATTAAAAATTAACCCTACAGTTAGCGATATTCTGGCAACTATATTTGTTTATTGGTAAAGCGATTTTGGAAAGTCTGGAGTCTTTGCGTAAACTACCAGACTAAAGTTGATTATTGGTAAGGCCGATTGTTTTTGTAATTCTTGTTCCTCCTTCAATGGCTCAAAGCTCGAAAAAAATCAGTCTCGTCAACGAAAAAACAAATTTTTAATGGAAAACCTATTTCCAGTTGTGTGTCACTAAATTTAATTCCTGGTAGGTATGTACTTGAAATAAAATTAAGTGTATTGAATCGTAGACGAAACCTAGAACTGAAGTGTAAAGTCAAACATGTGTGGGAATAATTTGTTAAGAACAATATTGTGCAATTTGAAAGGGGAAAAAATGTATTTACTGCTTTATGAACTTAGTATGCATTCATTAACTTCAGTATAAAATTACGTCCAAATTATGTAGGTACTTGCTGAAAAGAAGCCATTTGTTACAAGTGTTGAAATTTATTCTTTGAATATTATTAACAAAATTAAAATCATAACCGAATTTTATATCAAATATATTACAGTGTCAGAGTTTCTTTAGAATTCTTTACATTTATAGTAAGTAAATAATGGGAAATCGTATGTTTTTGTTTTTTTGTTGAGATAAAAGTAGACTTTTAATAAATAATCTAATGTTACTGAAAATACAATTTTTAAATTTTTTTTAAATTGTTGTATTTTTTTTTTTTGTTTAATAAAAAGGAAAGATGTGAATTTAATGTATAAAATAATAAATGATATTTTCAAAGTCTAAAGAGGTTATGTCTACGAAGCGTCATGGTAAGTTTGACGTAAAAAAAATGCTTATTAAAAATGGGTTCACTTTCAATCAATACCGAATTAAAGCTTAAACATATTGGCGCAAAATTGTAGTCATCGTCTATTAGGAGAGATTAGTAGATACTAACTAAAAAGCACTCTAATTTCAAAACCGGTACCTAACTTTTTAGTTGATTATAAACGCTTTGTAACCTACCTACAACTAGTACTAACCTCAGAGCAGGCGCGGCGCAAATTTTTGTCAAACAATTTGGGAAATTTTCTTTAAACAAATTTTAATGAGATGACAGAAAAAAAAAAAAAAAATAAATAAAATAAAATAAAATTGATTGAATCTGTAGCTAGTAAAACTCTTTGTCATCAAAATCTTCGAAATTATTTACTCGGGTTTTAATTTTTTTTTTTTTTTTTTTGTAGAGCCCAACATCTTTAAACATTTCGTGATCTTTAAAAATATAAATATCCTGGGAACATTTCTTCAAAAATATTCAAACAAAAAAAAATTCAAAATTTAAAATTTTCAATTGAAATGACAGATGGGAGATGATTGAGAGTCTATACTAAGGGATAATATGTACTTTTGGTGGTTTAAAATTTATTACCAGGTTGTAACGAGAAAGTGGGTTTTATGTCGACTATAATTAGAAAAAAATTGGTGCGACTGTATCCAACAGTCCCGAAATATGTGTATATGTAAACACCGTGCGTGCGGTATGTATGTGTGGCTTGATACGCGTCATTGAGAAAAGAGGGAATTGTAATAACCGTATTCTTGATATATTATGAAATAACAATAATTTATTCGTTCTGTGCTAGTTTCGGTAGAATAGATACAATCGGATTGTGGTAGCTGAAGTAAGATATGTACATTTGAGACTGTAATCTATCTAGATTACGCTGGAAGACAGCATCGATGGTTGTTCCATATCGTGTTGTTGAAATTTTCCGGTTGGAGTTCATTTGAAGATTAAATTTATCTTGCATAAAATCAATAAATTGTTGAGCTTCTGGAGTTGCAAAATTGATATTGAAGTCTCCGCTTATGATCATTGGTAAAAGATGATAATCTGCCTGCAGAACTCTTGAAATTTCTTCTGAATACGGTGCAAGGACGAAATGCAGACATTTTATTTCACATCAACAAAAAGCTGAAATTAATATGCCCCAGCTCATAAATGTATGCAATGATAAAAACGTATGCACTGATAAAAACGTATGCAATGATAAAATGTATGCAATGATAAAACACAGTGATGCATTCATTCATTCGGTGCAATACGCGAATTATATTAACCAACAATTTTATTGATCTCCATGGAATACATAATTTTAGGTGTAGGTGTTGCATATACATATGTATAATACAATTATATACACAACACGTAATCGCTGATGCAATGCTGACGCCGATCTGAATTCCGCATCAGCTACTCGTTGAACGGCAATTCTAATACAAACCTTTACTCTTTCCTATAGAGAGTACAGTTCTTCGAACGGCACCCCTAAGTTAAAAGAGGTCATTGAACTCGCCTGCTCTCAACTTGATTAACGAGAAATACGATATCCCCCTGTTTGGTTGAGAAAACTACTCTACGCTGGATGATGAAATCAAAAAGAAAGCGCAAAAAGAACTGTGAAACTACCCCCAGTCATGCCCTATATCTAATCCATATATGCATATATTTCCCGATGGTGTCAAAGAAAAAGAAAAAAAAAAAAAAAAAAAACGGTCAGAGCTACCCACCCCAGAAAAGCATTTGGCACACTTGGGACTTGTCACTTGTACCGAGTATCTTCAAAAATAGTGCAAAGGCTTGCTGTACATTATAATTTCCAGCACCGCCATGTTTTAATTTTATCTCCATGACACCACATGTGAATGATTGCAACATGGATAGGGATACACACTTTTTCGTTTGGTTCTCCTCTGCATATTGTAATCGCACGAAATGGATTCAACGTGTATAGGGATAATCAACCCCTGCGCTGGGGATGACATGCTAATCTATTGTCAGGGGAAATCCTAACCCGAGGTTTTGGAAAATATGTCAAAACAAAGTGAAGTAGGGCAGTGACATACAGTTACATACACATGCGCTGATACCGATAAATCTCCTCAACTGACTTAATTTGGAAGGTATTTCGTATTTCATTATTACCATCCGATATAATAGATTTGGCTGTTTTTTTTTTGGGCATTTGCATGAGCTCTATGTTCAGAGTGATAGTTAGACTGCGTTTTGTTTTTGATGCCAATTATTGTAGCTAAAAAATAAAAATAAAGTGCACGACTGGGTCGCACGAAACTTTCTCGTTCATCAAAAGTTTGGATGAGTCAATTGGTAGGTAGGTAAAAAGTTCAGAAGCAACCGTACATGAAATGTAAGTGTTCAATAAAATTCCCTTTTGGGTTATTCACACGATATAGCAGTTGGTACGTGTATATCAAATAAAAGTTTGAGTTTTTATAAGTTTTAGGGGTTTGTGTGATATGAGGAGTTTTTTTAAATTAACGTTTTCGATGATTCGAATTGAAAATCAAGGACACAATCATTTTGGAAAGTTATGTATGCATTTTGATCAAAATTGTTAGTGCCGTTTTCAGGTAAACTTAAGAAAACCAAATTTAAAAAAAAATCATTTTTTTCATTTGTACATTGGGTTAATAAATGAGACTTCAGAAAAAATTGATTCAATAATTAAAGATAATTCATTCAGCCAAATAGTAACAGCACCAACAAGAATAACAAAAAATACTCGGAGTCTGATTGACTATATGTAATAACAAATACTATAAATAACGTTAAAGCTAAACCAATAAGTGAATATAAACTAAGTGATCATGAATCTGTGATGATGATATTTTGGTAGCATCAAATATGATTAGAAAAGTGTACGGATACTAAAATATAATTCGAAACGATTTGTAAACAAGCTGCGAAATAGTGACTTTACATTTCGCGATATATCTGTTGATTCTTTCGCAGATAAATTCTCAATGAATTTCATTCAAACAATAAGTAGTGTTTTATAAAAAGAGGAATAAAATACAGAGTGCGAGGTTTAATGACGATTTAAGGACTCTAAAAATGAAAAAAATTGCTAAATATGAAGTGTAGTGAATCAAAGAATCGCATCAAGATTCTGATTGGGATAGTTGAATATGGATGGATATGTAGAAATCACATACATTAGTTCAAAAATTGATATTTGCAGCAAACAAAAAACAATGTGGAGAACCTTGAAGCGATTAGTGGTAAACGAAAATGTGAGCGAAATTAATGGTCTATAACAATGTAAAGTATTCAAATAACGATGAAATGTCTAATGATATTTTTTTGTAAATAGTATTGAGGAAAAAAGAACAAATATACCAAAGAGAACATACTACTGTTTAGTGACTGATTGCTATTATTTCAACTTCCAGTTTAATGAAATTAATGAAAGCGAACTAAAATCAATAGTGAATTCAATGAACAACAAAAAGGAAGTCATTTAGGCCCTCTGCTCTTCCTTTTATTTGTTAATGACATTCCTGACTAGTTTTTTAGCTCCCAGTGTCTTATGTTTGCCGACGATTTGAAGGTGTTTCGACCTATAGGTTCACTTCACGACTGTATTCTATTACAAGCGGATCTTGAACGACTTTCCATATGGTGTCACAATAATGACCTTCATCTAAATGTCTCTAAATGTCAAAGCGTTTCCTTTTATCGCAACCTCTGTCCAACGTACGTACGCACGTAATCGATAATACCCATCTGTCCATTATTTCATCAAAAAAGATCTTGGAGTAGTTTTTGACGTAAAACTTAGCTTTTGCAAACACATTGAGTCTTTGGTTGCGAAAGGTAATCAGATGCTGGGTTTTATATTGCGGAAGAAGACTTTCAAGATCCACATACTCTTAACTGTTTATTTTTTGCATTTGTTAGATCCCATCTTGAGTACTGCAGTATAGTATGGAATCCATTTTATGAAGTGCATTCTATGAGAATAGAGAAAATACAAAAGCGTCTTACTAGAGTATCCGTTCGTAGACTGCAATGGGATATTGAAATGCCATCTTACGAGACGAGGTGAAAATTATTTGGTATCTTAGCTCTTTTTAAGCGTAGGCAATATTTTTCAATTATGTTTATTCGTTATTTGATAAATGGTCATATCGATTGCCCTTTCCTATTATCATTAATTGGATTTTATGCTTCTTCTAGAGCTCTTAGAAATCATCTTTTATTTTATATACATTATCATAGAGTTAATTATGGATACAATGAACCAATTTCTAGATGTCTTAGGAAATCCAATAAATATTGTAGTATATTCGATTTTCATTTTACTAGGGATTCATTCAAGATTAAATTAATTCTATTATTAGGCTTTGGTGGTCGTTTTTAAGTATATTTTTGTATTAAGTAATCTAGCGAGAACAGTAGATGTACTCATTTGATTGGAAAAAAAAAGGATATTAATGGTGTTAGTGTGTCAATGTACATATGTATAGATGCCATCGAGGTGTGTGGTAAATTATTGCACGAAACTATTAATAAATTATTTGCTCTGGGGACTTTTCCCAAATGCTGAAAAATATCACAAATCCTGCCAATACCAAAAGTAAAAAATTCAAATAAAGTTGAAGACTTTAGGCCAGCTAATATGATGCTTTTAGAAAGTAAAGTTTTCGAAAAAGTGGTATATAATAAACTACAATCCTAATTAGATTCGTTTAACTTAATATCATGTCATCAATATGATTTTCGGAAAAATCATAATAAATCTAGTTGTAACAAAGTAAAATATGGATATATATTCCATTCATGATAAAAAGGTTGTCGTGGCAATATTTTTGGACCTAGCCGTAAGCCGTATTTTATTATCAGCGTGATCTGATCCGGGTTAGATCACGAAAATAAAACAATACGGATCATAGAAAAATGTAACCACGACAGATACCTAATGTAAATGTATGAGTATGTCAGACTTCATATTGCCACCAGCCATATTGTAAACATTAGCCCCCGTATTAATAAACGCCGAGCAGCGGCGAGTTAGCGTTAACTCACATGTTAACTTCAAATTTGTATTAATAAACGTCTGTTAGCTTTCATTGACATGAAATAACGAGCGGATAACTTAACTCGCCGAATTCGGCGTATAGAGAGCGGATAACTTTTTAAAGCATAGAGAAATTTTAGAAAATCTCGATTCCTTTTCGGAGCTAAATGAAATATACGAACAACAAAAGTTAAATGTTTGATTATTATTAGGTTGGGAATTTGTATAGCTAAATTTTGAATTTAGGAATAATTAAATATAAAATATAGCCTAGGAATGGAAATCATCTGAAGATGTCTCAATTGCTACGGTAAGGTGCACATTGCACATGACATTAACGTTCGTTTGACGCGTAAAATCTGAACTCTGAAGTCTAAAAGAGAATCTGAGAGAGAATCGCTGAAAACCACATAAATCTCTGAGCACGACAACTGCAAGAGAGACGAAATATGACAGATGTACTAGAATATTTAGTACAATTCCGTGTAGTGCTGTCGTGCGTTAGGTGACAAAGAGCGAATAGCTAACATGGAGATGAAATGTGTTTATTAATGAAAAAAGTTAACAAACGGATAAGGTCACTATCCGTCTGTCAGCTAAAACACGTGTTAGAGAGCGGATATCGTTTTTTTATTAATACAGGGGTAGGTGTAACGTGACGTCACGATATGATAACAATGGACATGACATTTCACTTGCTTGTCGAAGGTGTAAGCATTTGAGTCAAATTTGCATAGTTTTGATTTTCGATATTGTTTAAAAAAAAATAATTTAAAATTGTATGTTCAAATATGCAACAAATAAACAATATTTTGCGGCTAGTATTTTGATTTTTCTTGGAATATTAAGGTGTATCCACACCAGCGAAAGATTTGTTTAAATGTTAATGAAAATGTTTTCGATTGCTTCAGAAACATTTCTGAAATGTTCTTGCCGGTGCAGACGCCGATGAAGTATTTATTTAATGTTAATGAAATGTTTTTAATTATTATAACGGCCATAGGCTCGAAAACAACAACCGTGCTTCCGTAATATGGTGCGTTTTATTTCTAAAGAAATGGTTTAAAATCGAAATGTAATGAAAATCTTTCCGCAGTTTGCTCCTCCGGCCCTCAATTGGAATTCTTAGACTGAAGTTAGTACATTTCTTTGTACTATTTTATGATAAGAAAGAAATGTGTTTCCCAATAATTAGTTTTGAAAATAATTTCAATTTATGCAGCCTGCTGGTTTCCATTTTGCATTCCACCTTTCTACAGGGAAACTTGTGAAAAATAATTATTTACGATTGGGAAAATGCGAAACATTTCATAATTTTTATTTTTTTGTTAAATAAATGGTTAAGAAACATTTACTTAAATATTTATAAAATACTTCGCTGGTCTGGACATACCTCTATAGAATGAAAAAGCAACATCCCGAAAAACGTAACGAGGAAATGCTTATTGATTGTTCGAGCTATGAATGGTGTTGAATATTTTATTCTGGCAACGTGACTGTGTGGCTTGGCTATCGTTTACAGGCACACCAACATTTAAGAATGAAACGAACAGCGCCAAACAACGAAACGAGAAATAATAGAATACATTTTTAGATCATGATTTGTGATCTCGATGAAAAGCAGGATCATATGCTGTTGTTGTAGTTGCATGTTGATCGGTGATCTATATAGATCATGGCTGATAATAAAATACGGCTAAAGATATATTAATTCAAAAGTTACAAATTCATGGAGTAAGAGATAGGGAACTAAAATGGTTCATATTAAATGGTTCGTATTAGGAATTGAGGACACAAAAAAACAAAAATAAATGAAGTTGCATCGTATTCCGTTCCTGTTTTATATGGAGTCCCGCAAGAATCGCTACTTGGAGTTTTGCTGTTTTTAGTTTATATTAATGATATGGAGAAGGTTGTCAATTTTCGAAGTTAGTGCTTTTGTGATGATGCATTGTTATTTGTTTCAGGAGTAAGCGTTGACGAATGTATAAATAAAATAAATGTAGAAATAAGTTAATCTTGCAACTTTTGAATTTAATAAGTTTAAATTAAATATCAATAAGGCAAAAGCAATGATTTTTAATGGTAACACTGATAGCAATATAACTATTAATGATTTCAAAAAGTAAATGAAATTAAATATTTAGGGATTTTCATTAATAATAAGTTAGATTTTAGCTAACACGTTGAATACCTGTATTTGTAAAAACATTTAAAAAAAACTTCACTATTTCTGAAGAATAAGGATGAGAATTCCAATTGGTACTGCTGTCAAAGTTTACAATACAATTATTAAACCGCATTTTGAAACTTTTATGTACGTATGTCAAGAATAGACTTATTTAATGAGATGTTTACATTTTCAAGTGGCAGATTTCTGCCGAATAATAAATTAATAATAATAAAAAAAAAAAAAAACAGACGGGAAGAATTTTGTGTCGTGTTTTTGTCAAGAATCTTGAGTTACTCTTTTATCGTTATGTCAGAATTGATTAATATCTCGAGTTCGAAATTTTTTACTAAATCAATATATTTCTCTTACTATGCAATGGGGAAAGTTACAAAATTTGTGAATTTTGTGCGGTTCTTTTCTCTGTTCTTTCTTCAAAATGTCCTTACCAAGCCAACTTATAGTCTAGAATTCTAGATTCTTTTATAACGCCCTACGAATTCGCTGTAAAGGTGAAATCTTTGTTAAGGTACTATATCTATACTAACTTTGAACAACTGATCAAAATATCAAAATAACTTACGCACAATAATTGAGACATCACTTCTGTGTATGTGGCTAAAAATAGCCGCAGGAAGATTTGTCTAACACGCACTATACTGACTCTTTTTATATAATAAGGAGCATCGTTTATAGTTCACAATAGGCTTATTTCTAAATACAAATCTGCAGTAGGTTATAGAAAATATTTCCAAGTTAGTGTATGACATATTGAATCAGTAAGGTTGGGTTAGGTATTCCGGATTGGTGAAGCTATATACTTTACCGTCCAAACTTTATACGCAGACAAATCAACCACAAACCATTTCGCCGAGCAGTTAAAAACAATAAATTGACGGTAAAACTAAAACGATGAGTCACGACTTTGAAGTATGTTAAGATTGTATACAATATATCATAAGAAAATCGTGAGCAACTGGAAATATCAAGTTTGAGCGCGAGTTAAGTATCCATAGCAAAACATATTGAGAAAAAAGATAACATTATTTGTATTCAATGATATCTTTAGTCTCTAGTACAGTCTTGCACACAACGCTACAATGATAACATATGTAAAAGAGATAATATCGTTTGTATACAATGTTGGAATATTATCTCTTCTTCATTATCAAGCAAGACGATTGTACGCTTGGGTCTCCTTGTAGATAGATAAGAAAAGTATATAAATACGACTGTATGATGAATTTATCAACAGTCTTATTGTAACTACATAGTAGCCTTAAGCTCCTTTTAGAATTAGTAAAAAGTATTTCAATAATAAAGGACATAGTTCCAAATAAATATTGTTTAATTTTAAAAGTAAGAAACAAGTGTTTTAATTGGCGATCCTGCCAGGAGGTTAAATATACTTTTTAACTTCAATCGAGCGGACCTCGGGAACAAGTAGTGAAATCTAGTATAAACAGAACACTCGCGTTACCGGTTACAAGAATTACCTAGCATAGCAGGTACAAATATAGCTTCTTCGTACGAAGCAGCAAAGCAATTCAGTGAAAGTGTATATGTGGAGAAAAAAAACATACAAATTCGACGACAACAGACACGAGTTCAAAATGGAACAACTCGCAGTATTAATGGCAAGATTAGAAGCTTTAGAAACCAGGAGCAACACAGTAACACAAACCCTAGAGCACACACGCACAGAGAATGCAAGGTTAGCAGCAATAATAACTAACCAAAATCAAATAAACACTAATTTAGAAACAAAACTAAATGAAGTAAAATCTGGATTAGGCATAGTACCAAACATACCTGTGCTAGAGGAAATAAGAACCACATATACAGATGGTAGTGAAATACAGTTAGACGCATTTAAAAGCCTACCTATTTTCAACGGCGATCAATCAAATTATCGGTCGTGGCGCGAAGAAGCATCCAGATTAATGGACAGCATTAAAAACTTCAAAACACACAGTAAGTACGCAGCAGCATTGACTATAGTGAAAAGTAAAATACAGGGTGCAGCCGCGAATGTGTTAACTAATTATAACACAATTTTTAATTTTGAGGCGATACGTAACAGATTAGATTATACGTACTCTAATCAAGAACCTCTATACGTGCTACAAGACATGATGAAAGCCATCACGCAAAAAAGAAGCACACTGTCTGAATACCACGACGAGATAAATAAAAATCTCAATTTAATAATATCAAAAATCACTATGTCAGGTGATCCGCCGAATATAATCGACAGACTAATTAAAAATGCTAACGACGACGCAGTTCGTATATTCATTGATGGTATGAGTGACAACTTTACAAGAGGATCATTATATTCAGCTACAATAAATGATCTAGAACACGCATTCGCAATTGCTCGCAGAATAGAACATGATAATGTGCACAGGCATTTACATCTCACTCAGGATAAGCACCACAAAAATATGCCACATGAACGCAGAAACGAAAGAAGACCAAATTATTCGAGCCAAACAACGAATTATCAACCCCAGAAGCAATACGATAATATGCAGCAACACAATCAAGGACCACAGCCGATGGAGATAAACTCGAGACAAATTGTACATGCACAGCGACAAAATTGGAATCAATACAAACCCGATGTATATAATCCACCAGCGAAACGTGAACACAGCGGGAGTTTCAACACACACAACAGACCGCAACGATCTTATCAGCAGAACTTCAAGCAGCAGAGAGTAAATAACTCCCGACAACAACGCAGAGACGATGTCAGCAGTACATATGCAGAAGCAGATGAAACGGAATGTATGGTAAATAATAACATAAGAATAGATCATTTAAACTAGTAGACGGGTTGCCCTGCTTAAATTTAACTAGTACTATTTCTAAGAAAATTTATAAAATTCTTATTGATACTGGTGCAACCCATAATTACATTAATAGAAAATGCGATTCTAGCAAAAAAATTAAAATTAAACCTATAAAAATAAAAACAATGCATGGTTATTCTATGGTAGATACAAAGAAAGTAGTTAGGATATTAAAGAAAAATATAACATTTTTTGAATTAGAGGATATTCAGTCTTTTGATATGATATTAGGATATGAAGGACTTAAAGTTCTAAACGCGGAAATAAATTTCAGTAATATGACTCTAACTACCATAAGCAGTGTCGAATCTATTCAGAAAATTAATTACATAATTGGGGAAAATAATATTTATAAAGCAGACATAGATAGACTGATGAAGATTAATAACAGCATAGGACCGTTACCCTTTACAGATACTATAGAAGCAAGCATTAGGACGACCAATGATAATCCGGTTTATGTTAAACAATATCCATATCCCATAGCAGATAACGAATTCGTAAACAAAGAAATACAGAAACTCTTACATGACGATATAATAGAAAAAAGCCATAGTCCTTATAACAGTCCCATATGGACAGTACCTAAAAAAGGTTTGGACGAAAAAGGAAAACCAAAACGGCGCATGGTTGTTGATTTCCAAAAACTTAACGCTCACACTGTAACAGACAGATACCCCATTCCGGATGTCAACATGACAATTCAAAATTTAGGTAAAGCCAAGTACTTTACAACATTAGATTTGGAGTCAGGTTTCCACCAAATTAAAATCAAAACAGATGATAAAGAAAAAACAGCTTTTGCTATAAATGGCGCAAAATATCATTTTAAACGAATGCCTTTCGGGCTCAAAAATGCACCAAGCATATTTCAGAGATGCGTGGACGACATTTTGAGAGACTTTGTAGGTAAATTCGTACACGTTTACATTGATGACGTATTGATATATTCTTCATCTGAGGAAGAACATATACAGCACATAAGTCAAGTATTCGACGTACTCAATAAAGCCACATTAAAAATATCTGATGAGAAAAGTAAGTTTTTTCAAGAAGAAGTAGAATACTTAGGTCACATAATCAGACATGGTAGGATCACTACGAACCCTGAGAAAATAGCAGCTATAGAAAATTTTCCAGTCCCACAAACGGTAAAGGATTTGAGAGGATTTTTAGGTCTTACAGGTTACTATCGTAAGTTTATAAAAGGATACGCAAGCATAGCCAAGCCCCTGACATTATATTTACGAGGAGATAACGGTAAAGTAAACAAAAAACAAAGTAAAAATATTAAGTTAAATCTGAATGATTCAGCATTAGAAGCGATTAGAATTTTAAAAAATTATTTGAAAGAACAAGTCGAACTTTTTCAACCGGATTATAGTAAACCATTCGAGCTTACTACTGATGCATCCAACATAGCTATTGGAGCCGTACTAAGTCAGAATAAGCAACCTATACACTTCTTGTCAAGAACACTGAGTAAGACAGAAGAGAACTATAGCACAAACGAGAAAGAGCTATTAGCGATCATATGGTCCTTACAAAAACTCAGAAACTACATATATGGTATAGCAGACTTAACCATATATACCGATCACCAGAGCCTTATATATTCTGTATCAGAAAAAAATCCCAACACAAAGCTGAAACGTTGGAAGGGAATCATTGAAGACTTTGGAGCAAAATTAGTTTATAAACCAGGAAACCTAAATCTTGTAGCTGACGCATTATCACGTCAACGCATAAATACTTCTACCATAGAAACAGCATATTCAACATGAAATAATTCAAGTACCCATAATAAATATACTTGAGTACTCTAAAATATTATTAGCTAGAACTGATGAATTCTTCATCACAATATATAAATATCCAGTTCTAATTAAATCATGTAAATTGTATAAAGTAACACCTTTAAATTCAAAACATGGAAAAATCATTACAGATAAAACAATTGCCTTATGTAACCAAACTTATTTAAGAACAAGAAATTGTCAAAATCATCTAAGTAAAAACATTTGTGAAATTAACTTTGAAGAAGAAAATTGTCTTATTCCACTTTTAAAGAATATAACTTCAAAATGCAACATTAAACAAGAATACGATTACGACTTAGAAATTGAATCCGGTGTTATGTTATTAAGCGGTAAGCATAAGTTAAATAATCAAACAATTAATGGTATAAACTTAGTTACTTATGAAAATACTATAAATCTAGACGATAAAATATACAAAAACATGCATAAGCAAATTAAAGAAGTTATATTAAGAAATCATAATTCAGAGTCTTACATCGACCAAATAATTAAAGAAGATACAATGTACAAATTCGATAACATAGATACTTTAAAAAAACTAATTATTCCTTTTGAAGAAAAACCGATATTATCAACTATATACACAATTGTAACACTGATTGTTATTCTAGCATTTACGTACGTAATGATAAAAACTATACAATGTATAACAGATCGTCAAAAACAAAAAAAGATTGACGCATATAACAAAACTTATGAAAGAGAAATGTTAAAAATAGCGTCGAAAAATCGGGACGATTTCGTTTAACAAGGGGGGGAGTTAAGTATCCATAGCAAAACATATTGAGAAAAAAGATAACATTATTTGTATTCAATGATATCTTTAGTCTCTAGTACAGTCTTGCACACAACGCTACAATGATAACATATGTAAAAGAGATAATATCGTTTGTATACAATGTTGGAATATTATCTCTTCTTCATTATCAAGCAAGACGATTGTACGCTTGGGTCTCCTTGTAGATAGATAAGAAAAGTATATAAATACGACTGTATGATGAATTTATCAACAGTCTTATTGTAACTACATAGTAGCCTTAAGCTCCTTTTAGAATTAGTAAAAAGTATTTCAATAATAAAGGACATAGTTCCAAATAAATATTGTTTAATTTTAAAAGTAAGAAACAAGTGTTTTAATTCGCGGCTATTAAATGTGACTTTTGTAATTTTATTTAAATTGTAAAACTTCACCCTTTTTTTTTTAGTTAGGTACAACAAATGTTAGTCTTCCAATAGGAACAACTCGCACGACACACACAAGGATTTATAATTTAGATAACCAACGTTATATAACTTACTCGCTAACAACAACACTTTGAATTGCTAAATTTCTAATTAACATTATGTATTTGCTACACCGGACGAAAAATGTTCTTAGAGTTTCGCAAATTGAGAGCAAGGTTCATTGAACTTTCAGAAAGCATTTACAAAAGTACTTTTATTTGCATTCGTATACAGTGTAGGTCGTATAAGTAAGTGCAAGTGCAAGTGCTAGTGCAAAGTGCTTTTCTTACCCTCTGGGTGTAATCAATTTATCACCAGCAATCTCATTTTGTTAAGACAATCACCTGTATTATTAGTATTCATGTGGCTACTTGTTTTATTGTAGAAACAACTTGACAAATAAAGTACTTAACTGATATAATTGATATTAATTTATGATATTAAATGAAGTATACATTTTTAAGAGTTTTATTTTTAAATTCTGTAACTCGCTTAAGGTTAAACAATTTATGGATATGGATTTTGATAAGGATATGGATATGGTTGGATGTAGATGCGGATGTGAATGTGGATGTGGATGTGGATATTAATATGGATATAGATGTGGATATCCATAACCATATCCATATCCATATCCATATCCATATCCATATCCATATCCATATCCATATCCATATCCATATCCATATCCATATCCATATCCATATCCATATCCATATCCATATCCATATCCATATCCATATCCATATCCATATCCATATCCATATCCATATCCATATCCAATCCATATCCTATCCATATCCATATCCATATCCATATCCATATCCATATCCATATCCATATCCATATCCATATCCATATCCATATCCATATCCATATCCATATCCATATCCATTATCCATATCCATATCCATATCAGTATCCGTATCCGTATCAGTATCCATATTCATATCCATATCCATTTCTACATCTAAATCCCGCCCATGTTCATTTATCAATGCGTATCTAAAAAGACGAAACAATTTTTTTCTGTGTAGACGAGTCAAACGGATGATTTTCGTGCTTATATCGATTTTTCACGTCCAAGCCATGGCAATGAACCCTACCAGAATATGTTAAAGACGAAATCAATTCCACAGCGACTATAGACTCACTAAACCTGTCTGCGATTATAGTTTTCGGGTCATCTTCCATGTTTCATCATTGATTTTAACCGTTACAAACTATAAACGTCAACGGTTAAGCCAAATTAATAATTCGTCTTACATTTTGCTGTGATCTTGTGAAACTTGCGGACACTTGAAATGGTAATGGTTTTATAGTTGCCCTAGGTCAGGTAGTAGCCACTTATGTCGAATTGTGTCACATTCAGCCGAAAGTGCATGATAAAAAAAGTTTTTTTTTTTTTCAATTACACTTATGCGTGTCGTTTGACAAATTGAATAATCCATAAGCAATGGTTACGACTTGGCGGATTGTTGTTTCCTGTGTTAACAAGAAAGAGGATAGCTACTGAGCTACAACATGTTGACCAGAGTGGGTACAAAAGGGGGCTAGGTATACATTTTTTTGGGAGGTTAGCCCTGCAACTTTCATATAGTATAGATGTAATTACCTCGACAGATGGAGACTAAGTGTTAAGCGGGGTATTTAACTATTAATGAACATTTTACAATGTAAAAGGAGTTAATTACAATTATGACTACATTGTTTTTGTGCCTTCCTATACGAGCTGAGGCCTTCCACAAACAATTTGTATAAAACAAGCCTTCGTTTATGTTTGTTTTTACGAATAACGAAGCGAATATTTTAATTTATTTTGTTTTTTTTTTTTTTGGGCCAGGGAGTTGGATAATTTTTAAGCAGGCCTTGCTACTGGTGTGCTCTTAGCACCTTTCCCTTGAGACTGACCTTAAGGGCTAGATCGCATTTGTGGCTTCCTTTGCTTAAACTTGCGAATTTTCATATTTAATATACGTACATATTTTCGCAGATGGTTGTCCAATTTTCTTCTGACTGCATCACAATGGCAAATATTATAACGGGTGATTTTTTAGCTGGTTTGGTTTTGGCAACACTGGTTTTGACAGCTGACGTGTGTTTAGTACCTTGTGTCACTGTCAAACAGCTTCAGTTTGGTTTGCAATTTAACCATGGATCGTCTTACAAATGAACAACGCTTGCAAATTATTGAATTTTACTATCAAAATTCGTGCTCGGTTCGAAATGTTCATCGCGCGCTGCTTCCATTTTATGATCGGCATTCTCGACCTTCTGAGCAGTCTATTCGGAAGATTGTGACCAAATTTCGCACCAAATTTACTTTGTTGGACATTAAACCACCAACACGTTTACGTACTGTGCGTAGTGAAGAAAATATTGCGGACGTATCAGCTAGTGTGACAGAAGACCGCGAAATGTCGATTCGGCGCCGTTCCCAGCAGTTAGGCCTTTGTTACAGCACTACGTGGAAAATTTTGCGGAAGGATTTGTGCGTAAAGCCTTTTAAGATACAGCTTGGGCAAGAACTAAAGCCAGGCGACCTACCACAACGCCGAATTTTTGGTGAATGGGCTCTTGGAAAGCTGGCCGAGGATCCGCTTTTTTATCGAAAAATTGTGTTCAGCGATGAGGCTCATTTTTGGTTGAATGGGTACGTAAATAAGCAAAATTGCCGCATTTGGAGTGAAGATCAGCCAGAAGCATTGCAACAGCTACCAATGCATCCCGAAAAAGCCACTGTTTGGTGCGGTTTATGGGCCGGCGGCATTATTGGGCCATATTTCTTCAAAGATGATGCGAATCGCAGCGTTACTGTCAATGGTGAACGCTACCGAGCGATGATAACAAACTTTTTTTGCCCGAAATGGGAGTTCTTGACTTGCATGATATGTGGTTTCAACAAGACGGTGCCACATGCCACACAGCACGCGAAACAATGGCGCAGTTGCGAGGCGAGTTTGGTGAACAGTTAATTTCACGTTTCGGGCCGGTCAATTGGCCGCCTAGATCGTGCGATTTGACACCATTAGATTATTTTTTGTGGGGGTATGGCAAGGCTAATGTGTATAGGGACAAGCCCGCTTCGATTGACGCACTGGAAGCCAACATCCATGCATTCATTCGTGAGATACCGGCCGATATGTGTGAAAGAGTATGCCAAAATTGGACTCAGCGGATGGACTACCTGAGACGCAGCCGCGGTCAACATTTGCATGAAATTATCTTTAAACATTAAATTGCAAGGTTCAAACTATCGATTCAAATAAATATTTCATTCATTTTTTCGAATTTTTTGTGTTTTTTTTAAAAAAAGTTCTAAACCTATTAAAAAATCACCCGTTATTACAGTTTGCCCGGCGAACTTCGTCCCGCCCGAAATTGGCTTTTTGACTAAAATAATTTTCACTTCCACCTGAAATTAATTTTATTGATCCCAACTATAGCTTTTGACAAATACGATCTCACTGTATGTAGTATAAAATTAAAAAAAAAAACTCTCCTTAGAAAGAAAATGAAAATGAAAATCAATTTTCACAAACCTTCCAATTTCCCGTTCAAATTTTCCAATTTTGTCGCCGTATGAACCTTCCTCAGGTGTAGAAAAACGCAACAAAGAAGATTAACCTGTCGGCCAACCTACCGCTTTTTGACTAAAATGGTTTACAGTACCTACACGACGTAAAAATTCGTTCTCAATAAGCGGATTCCGTGGAATGAGAATGTCTGTCTTTGATTTTTTTCCTCAAAACCGTCGCTTGCATGACATTTGATTTGAGATCCTTTACCACCAAATCAAACGCGTTCTGTTACAAAGTCTCGGTGCATTGAGGTTGAGCAGCAAAATTATAACTGAGCCGACTTTCAATTGTATAGATGTACGCAGGGAACATTCAAAGAATTCAAAAATTCAACTAATCCACATAAAGTTTTGTTTTCACGACAAAAAGTAGCATCTGTCCTTCCTTGGGCCCATGCGAATTTAAACCAAAAATCATAAAAATTGAAGAATTGCTCCCGAGTTATGAGTGCGCACATACGGAAGTCAGTATTTTTTATATGTAGCTGTACTCACCCGGCTTTGCTCATACCTTTCGTACTAAGTCCTGCTCACATTTCGCAAAGTCCTTTATTTGGACAATGTCCATTAATAATTTGAATGCTTCCACAACCCGTTCTCCTATCCCGCTTATGTTTTGCAAAGTACCATCTATAGGGTCCGAAATTATAGTATATTTCAATCTTGAAGGAACCATACCTACCCATCTACAAATTTCAATCAATTCGGTAGAGCTGTTTCGGAGATCGGCAACAGCGCCACCTATCAGGTCCAAAAGTATCCTAGCCTTCAAGTGGAAACGAAGAATATACATTCACAAAATTTCATTGAAATCGGTTGAGCAGTTTCGGAGATCGACAACAACGCCACCTATCGGGTCCAAAATTTTATCTTTTAAGACTGCCTAAGCCTGAAATACACCAATACGAACAAAACAAAAGAAGAATCATAAAATTTGGCCCAGTAAGAACATTTTCCTTGGTTATGTTATTTGTGCCGGAAATCGAATGGAAATGTTAATTACCTACCTATTTAAAATTGATTGAAAACTAAATTGGAGTTTTCGTCGAACAATTGTACAGCAAAATAATATATGAATTACTGAAGTGTCAAATTCAAAAAAGTATAGTAGACAACCAACGCCAACTATATTAAATTTTGGCGAAAACTTTTTTTTTTTAAGTGTTATATGGTGTTAATTTGAGCCAAATCGGTCCATAAATAAGAATTTTCAATAAAGCGACCCCAGCGCCCCCTATAGGGTCTAAAATAAACATAAACCATCCGGAGCACCGCATGAACATATGGTGTGAATATAAGGGGAATAGCTTCAGTGGTTCAGCCGTGATGATCGGTCATACATACGCACGAACGTTTTTATATATTAAGACAAGATATAGATTTAAAATATCTACGAATATTTCTAGTTCAACTTATCGAGGATACTTCTAAAATCTTGAAAATTGAAAATAAAATCGTCGTTTTACCACAAATGTCAATAAATTGTAGAGCAAAAATTCACCCGGTCAAGAAATATTGAGTATTTATAATATTCAATTTTATTTCCAAGCTACTTTTATTTTCTCGGGGAATATTTTTTTTTGGTCATGGATACTATTTAGAATCAGAAAAAGATCATATACATTTTTATTTAGGTAGGGGCACAGGCTGCATGTGCATGTAATTGTGTTTGAAATGTGTTTTTGCGTTTTTTGTGATGGAACATGTACATAAGAAAAATATAAGAATAGTTTTGTTTTTTTAAATAATATATTAAACTTATTTGAAAATATTTAAACATGCGCCTAGACATACTTTCTTAAAAGGTACATAATAAGTTAAATATATTTACATTCATGTATGTAATGAAATCACAATGTTGTAATTATAGCGAGTTTATCATATAAACATTGTAGTCAAAGCATAGCATACTAGTAAAAGCAAAAATAAAAAAGTTTGTTCATCGGCAAGCAATTGTCAATACATTGCTTAAAATGCAAATGGATACTTTTGGGGGAACATTAATTAAAAGATAAACATATAATTATATGATGAAATTTCTAAATCACATATATCGAATCTTTTAAGATATTCATCGTTCATCGTAAAACCATTCACAATTTACTTCTATGCCACCCTGTGTAGATACTTTACGCTTGATGAGCAATGGCATATAATTATCTACGCATACATACATTAAAAGATGCATCTTGCGTGTGTGAGTATGAATCCTGTACCAACTTCGAGTGTGTACACCTACAGAATACATAATATAAACAATTTGTGCGTTATATTGAAGAAACCGATGAAAGAAGTTCATCAATATGATGATTCCATTCATCAATATGATAAATATAACGGTGAATTTAATTTTTTCATCAATATAACTAGTTCATCTATATGATTAGTTCATCTATATGATGAAGGCTTACATCAACGTTCTCCTTAATAAAAATGAATGTCTGTTTTTTGACGAACGCGGTCATCAATATAATAAAAGCTGTCATCAAAACGATGAACGTCGTTATCAATATGATAGAAATTCAAAACTTGGCAATCGTACTTGAATATGATGATTCCATTCATCAATAACACGAATAAATCGTCATCTGGATGAACAAATGATTAAATTCATCAAAATAAGTTTTTTCGTCATATTGATGAAATAATGAACGTAGTTCATAAGAACATACGCTAAATTCTCTTCAGAATCCTGTTGAAAAAACTGATGAATTCACTTTCATCATATTGAAAAACGGTTCATCAATTGTCAAAAAGTTTTCATGAATTCGTTCATCATATTTATGAAAAGTACCTACGTCATATCAATGAATATCATGTTTATGAACGCCATTCATCAATATGACGCCGACTTTTTTTTTCAGTGTACATATTTATTTAAGCTAGTCTCGCTTGTGGTTGAAAATCAACCACAACCTACCTTTTAGAAGTTATATACTAAAACACATAGAACACTTTTCGGTATAATTACGTTTTTGTTTTTAACAAATGAAAAAGCGACATCAATAAAGCGGAAAAATACGCCCCCATTGAAAATACGTCTTACTCATGATTTAGATTTTATTACGTCGCTGTGAAAATTTAGAGCAAACAATTTATGTCGAAAACGTTCGTGTAAATCGTAGCGTCATTGAAACGAAAGTGGTTGGTCAATACCTTCCAGATATACCTATGCAATGCAACTGAATTTAAATTATACAATAATTGAATACCTTTAAGGGTAGGTAAATTGCATTGCTTTTTGGAATACGTTTACGTTTTCGTCGTCAACAGAGGCGTTCCATCCAAAATAGGTTCTAAACTAAAATGATTTATTTTGTGAATTATTATTTTGAGAGAATAACTCTTAACAACAACTCGTAGACACAGTCACTTTGGTAGGAATGATAGCTTTTTCGAACTACACCACTAATTCATCATCAGACTCCTTGAAGTGATTGTTTGAATAGTTTTGAATTCTGACAGTCGATTCTCCGTATATAATTCCACTTGGGAAGACATTTCTGTTTTCCCCTGTCAGGAAATGAACTTGCATTTCGATTTTTCTCCAATTGACCAAGTGACTACCACTTGCGCCAACTGAGCGACGAGTTCAAGCCCGCCAAGCGCCAACTGGTGATTAGAACGGAGGAGAAGACCAACCTCTGTGCGTTGTTGTTACTACGAAGTGTTCTCCTCAATAGAAATTAAAGTCTGTTTTTTAATGAACGCGGTCATCAATATAATGAAAGCCTTCATCAATACGATGAACTCCGTTATCAATATGATGAAAATTCAAAACTTAAAAAATAGGTATATTCGTCCTATTGAAGAAATGATAAACGTAGCTCATAAGAAAATACGCCAAATTCTATCAGAATCGTGCCAAAAAATTGATGAATGCACTTTCTTCACACTGAAAAACGGTTCATCGTTTGTCAAAAAGTTTTCATGAATTCGTTCATCATATTGATCAATGAATATCATGTTGATGAACGCCATTCATAAATATGACATCTTTTCTTTCAGTGTAGGCTCGTTAAAATTAGTATGTACTATCGTGTATATGTAATTACCTGCTAATAACTTTATAATAATAAAAACTAATTAAATCGCACTTCTGTGATTAGTGACATAAATTTGAAATATCTCCACGAGATAATAGCACTTCAATTATTTTTCGAACGCTGAAGATTCATATCATTTTATCTATAAGCCAGTAATTTTCTTGTCTTGCTTCTCACATGTATGAAATCCTATTCCTTTTGGGATATAAAGAAACGCTTTGGTGAAAAAATTAGCTAATTAGTCCGTGAAAATTTTAAATTTAACACGCACACGCACAATATCAAGTTTATTTATTTAGTGCCGTAGTAACTACATCGTGATAAAATCTAAAGCATGCTCTTGCAATTGAGTTGCGAAAAGTTAGTTTACATTCGGGCTTAGAAAGATAGTCGTTTACATTTTGGTTTGTAACATTGCTGATTGTTGTCCAACATTTTGCGTGGTTTCACGTAATATCTGAACCTCTTTTAATTCGCATGCCATTTTGACACTACGAACCAGTTATTTGGAAATTGTCAATGAAATTTCTATGTGTGGTTTTTCGCTGGATATGTATGCACTGCACAAGTACATGCTCTTTATTGTATTATACGAATTTGGCAAGTGTGCAAAGTCATAATTCGATAGGCTTCATGAAAAAAAAAAAGAAAAATCCAATACAATTTCTTTCATTTTAGTACTATTTTTTTCAACATTAATAAAGTTGAGTACCTACAATAGTAGTTACTACTATTTATTACAACAGTGACCCGAATACGATCAGTTATTTTTAAGATTTCCGTATTTAATTATTAATTATTTAGGTACACCTTATTCGAATTAATATCCCATACTTAGTTTTTCTCAAAAAAAATCGAATAAATCCGTTTTTAACTATTTTTCAAAAACTACCCAAATCGCAATATGCCTTCCTATATTTTACTAAAATTGGACATTCTACAGGCAAAAAATGCAATCACAATTACGAACAACTTCTTCAGCAAATATTTTCCACTTTTTCAACCAAATTAAATATGCACCTGAAACTCCCACTTCGATTGCACCCCCACACACTTCATCGGGATATTCAATTTAGAACTGCTAGTGTAAAGTCAAAAACAAATCTTACATATACCTATAAAGATATCGATCTATCACGAACACTACTTGCAATCATTGCAGACTTAAACCAGCGTCATTCATCTATTACAGTCAAAAATAAAATCATGCCCTAACAGCTGCTGGACCGGACGACTTAACTGCCGAGCTGTTTAAGGCAGCGGGAGATGACCTGGTAGAGAGCATACACCAACTCGTCTCCAAGATTTGGTCAGAAGAAAATATGCCTGATGAATGGAACCTCAGCATCGTTTGCCCGATCCACAAGAAAGGAGACTCTCTAAACTGCGCCAACTATAGAGGCATCAGTCTCCTGAACACTGCGTATAAGATCATGTCTGCTGTACTGTGTGAACGCCTGAAACCATTCGTCAACGATCTGATAGGTCCCTATCAGTGCGGTTTTAGGCCCGGTAAGTCCACGACCGATCAAATATTCACACTACGGCAGATCCTGGAGAAAACCCAAGAAGTCCAGATCGATACTCACCATCTTTTTATCGATTTTAAGCCCGCATATGACAGCATTTATAGAGACGAGCTATACAGAGCCATGTCTAGTTTTGGCATCCCTGCCAAACTTGTCAGATTGTGCAGAATGACGATGGAGAACGCTCGCTGCTCCGTGAAGGTCGGAAACAATCTCACCGAGACCTTTGTTGTCAAAAAAGGATTTAGACAAGGTGACGCGCTGTCATGTGACTTCTTCAACATCATTCTTGAGAAAATTGTGCGAAACTCACAAGCCAACACCAGAGGCACAATTTTCCACAAGTCAAGTCTGTGCAACGCATAATTCTTCGAGTGATTTTTGGTCCCGTTTGCGTTGACGGGATTTGGAGGAGAAGACTTAACAGCGAACTCTACGAGCTGTACAGCGACATCGACCTGGTCAGAAAAGTACGCATTAGTCGTCTAAGATGGTTAGGACATGTAGAGCGAATGGACACCAACGCTCCGGCCCGGAGAGTCTTCCGGAGGGACAACGCAGTAGAGGAAGACCTCGCCTTAGGTGGCGCGCTCAAGTGGAAGGGGACCTCAACCAACTTGGTGTGCGCAACTGGAGGCAGTTAGCCAAAGATCGCGCTAACTGGAGAGGCGTATTGGTTGAGGCCCAGGTCCACCCCGGACTGTAGCGCCACCTTAAGTAAGTACGTAAGTAACAGATCAAAAAACAGAAGCTCCTACTACGCTTGTCCTCATCAGCTTTGCCAAGTCATTCTGGAGTTTTAGTACCATTTTTAAAATTGTCAGCGTTAATTTTGACCTCTTTTGCACCGAAACTGACATTTTTTTAAAACAGCTCCAAAGTAGATAAAAAAATAAAAATAAAAAATTAAAAAAACAACAAAAGTTTATTCATTCATATGGCGATTGCATAGTCAAATAAAAATAAATACTTCAATAAAACCTAAAACAAATAATAGAGACATACATTAAACTCATTTGGCCAAAAACCCTTTCCACAGGGAAAAAAAGGTGTGCATCGTTAAAAAAGAAACATTAAAATACACCAAAGCTTAATCTTACTTTGTCGGCACTTAAATCAAATTTTCGGCACTAAAATAACCGCTGAAAGAAAAATCTCGTAAAGTGTAAGAGCTTAAAAAATAGTACAGTAGGCGCTTATAACTCTCTAACCAGAACTTGCGAAAATTGCCTGTTATTGAGAGCTTCAACTTATAAAAACTCAAATTGTTATTCGAAATGTACCTGCTGCCATATCCAATGAATTCAAAATAAATTGCTGATTAGTCGTAAGACTAGGTGCAATCCTATTCGGGATGGCGAATGTCAGTCCCCCGGGAGTTTTTTTTTTTAAGATGAGTTAAAGTTCATCACTATTGCAGATGTATCCCTCGCGTACTAGCTCTGCAATGTCTTTCGATGATTTTTTCTTCCAGCGAATTCCCAACACAAAAAAAAAAAATATCCAATGAATAATCTAAAAGTGATTTTTTTCTAATACTTCCTTCTTACACTTTATGTACGGTTGCTTCTGAACTTTTTATCTACCTATCAATTGACTCAACCAACCAACCACTTTTTGATGAACGAGAAAGCTTCGTGCGACCCAGTCGCGCACTTTATTTAATACGTCTTTCAAGTTGTCGCCTGGAGAATAGGTACCTATTTGTAAAATTGTAACGAAGCGTTACAGGTAGTCATTCAATTCAGATATGCAATGGATTTCCTTCGAACTGTAACTCTTTTCTTTAAACACAAATTCATGTAGATTATATATTTTATCTCAAACAATGCGGGCTATTACTTCGCATTTTTTTCAAAACTTCACAGCGATAGCGAGTCTTTTAATGGCTTATTGCACTACCATCATAACCTGGCGGTGGGCATTATGAAATTACAGTATAGTACAGCAGTACATAGACGTGTAACATCCGGCCCAAAAAAAAAAAAAATGTTTTGGCAAATGGAAAGACGCGGGTTAGCTGGTTGTTGCCCTCTCGATGTATTTATCGTATTGACGGAGAAATTCGCAATAATACTACAGTTAGCGCACATATAACCTCGGCTTGATTTTAAGTATCTACTTTTAATTGCTGCGCTTTGTTTTGCTTTTTTTTCTCCGCATGCAAACGTTATTTAGTCGGTCTCAGTCAGTTAATACGTTCACTGTCAGGCAGCAACATCAGTATGCAAAAACGCCCAGTGAGCTGCACTTTAGCGACACTTTTATTCGTGACTCTTTTACTGGCCGACTTCGGTGCCTTGGTGGCTGGCAGTGATCTACTAAGTAGTATTCTACACACAGGATCAACGCTATTGGATCCACTGTTAGAACTGCAATGTAAGTTGAGCAGCGCATATGTTGGGCGGCTTTAGATTTATTTTATATATACTTTCTCCCCAGTTGGACCGGCTAATAATTCAGTCTACGACTTCATAATAGTTGGGGCCGGGCCGGCGGGCTGCGTCCTAGCCAACCGTCTGTCTGAGAATCCGGACTGGTCGGTGTACTTACTGGAAGCCGGAGGCGAGGAAACCATCGTTAATGATGTGCCAGCGCTGGCAGCATACCTGCAGGGCACCTCCTCGAACTGGTATTACAAGTCAACACCGCAGCAAGACTCCTGTTTCGGAATGCGGAACAACGAGTGTGCTCTGCCGAGGGGAAAGGTTTTAGGAGGCACAAGTGCCATCAACTACATGATCTACAATCGCGGTAATCGGCAAGATTTCGATCGCTGGGCTGAAGCGGGTAATTTCGGCTGGTCATACGATGAGGTCCTGCCATACTTTCTTCGCTCGGAAATGGCCAATTTAAGGGGATTGGAAAACTCCCCCTACCACAACCAATCCGGACTGCTTAGTGTGGAGGATGTTCGATGGCGGTCCGATATGGTGCATGCGTTTGTACAGGGAGCTCAGCAAGCCGGACACATGTACACTGACTACAATGGCGAGTCACAGCTGGGTGTATCCTACGTTCAGGCGACAACTCTGAACGGCCGACGGCACAGCGCGGCCACTGCTTACGTCGATCCCATTCGACATCGCAGGAAGAACCTTCATATCCTGACGTCGGCGAGGGTGACCAAGGTTCACATCGATCCCGTAACTCAATCAGCCTATGGTGTGGAATTCCTCTTCAATCAAAAAGTGTACCACATACGTGCTAGGCGGGAGGTAATCCTATCCGCCGGCGCATTCAATTCACCTCAGTTACTCATGTTGTCCGGCATCGGACCCACGGACAATCTAGCAGCCGTTGGCATACCTCAGATTCAGAACCTGCCCGTTGGCAAGATCCTCTACGATCACATGTGCCACTTTGGACCATCCTTCACCACCAACACCACCGGGGCTGCGATTTTCGTCAACGACATTCCACTGACGGATATAGCTGGGTTTTTCCTCGGAAATCCCTCGACAAAGCTGTCCAGTATTGGCGGCGTCGAAGCGTTGGCCTTCATCAAGACACCGAATTCTCAGGATCCCCCTGATCTGCCTGACATCGAACTGATCATGGTCGCCGGAAGTCTTGCTTCTGATCTGGGAACAGCTCTGAAAGAGGGCGCCAACTTCCGGGACGATATCTACGATACGGTCTATAGGCCGCTGGAAAACGTCGATCACTACTCAGTTTTGGTCATGCACTTCCATCCAAAGTCGATTGGTCGCGTCTGGTTGGCAGATCAGAACCCACTGAATTGGCCAATTATTGATCCCCGGTTCTTCATCGAAGAGGAGGACATTGAGTTCATCCTCGAGGGTATCAAAGAGTCGATTAGAATTTCGGAGACTCCCGCCATGCAGCGCATCGGAACAAGATTGTATACGACCAGTGTTCCGGGCTGCCAGCATTTGCAGTTCGGAACGGACGACTACTGGAGGTGCTCCATACGAGTGATGTCATATACCTTGCATCACCAGGTGGCGACGTGCAAAATGGGCCCAGCCGCCGATCCAACCGCAGTTGTTAGTCCGCAGCTGAAGGTGCACGGAGTCAGAAGACTGCGAGTGGTGGACACCAGTGTGATACCATTCCCACCGACGGCGCATGTAAATGCGGCTTCCTTCATGATTGGCGAGAAGGCGGCCGATATGATTTGTCATGAGTGGACGTAGCTGAAGATATTGTCGCTAGATTTAAGTTTTCTGTTTAGTAAAATGCTAGGTTTTTAGTAAAGTTTCTTGACTGCATTGAATAATTTGACCGAGGCGTGAGTTCATGCAAATTTCTGGCCACCTTCAAGTCAAGTTCTCGTTCAAGGCCAACGTAAGTAGAGCAAAATCGGAATCTTGCACTGTGTAACTTACGTAAAACCGAGTGCAAGTAGGTGCGTTGGTGTGTTAAACACTTGTGTGTGCAATTGACCAGAATAAAGGCTGACCAATTGTTTGGAAATATTTAGCAGTTTCAGCTCGAATTCTTCGGTAGATACCTATGGTGTGAGACTTTAGCACCGCCAAAACACTTTCAGAAAGCTGCAGCAGACTCATATTTCTATATTTTTCAGACGAGTAAATCGTAAAGAGCCCCTACAATCCTACATTTATTGCTTATGATGACTTTAGTGCCGTGGTTTGGTGGTTAGTGCTACTGAGCGAGCGGTCTCAGGTTCGATCTTCGGAAGAACTCAAATTACAGCTTGAGGTAAATTCTACTGCAACCTCCCGCGAACGTATGAAAAGCATCAGAGAATGTAACTGAAGACTCACAAAACTTTGGGTGTGTGGATTTTTGGGTATGACACTCCTTGGGAGGATGCTCACGAATCGCATCAATTTAAAAATTTGCACATAAAAACTGTGAGAAAAGTATCTCGCAATTTTTTTAAGTGAACCCACATCGTTATGGTATACAGTCAGGTATACCCGGCGTTGCCAGGCTGTCGAAATGTATCCCCTCATATAATTCTGAAAAAAAAAAAAAAAAAAAAAACCCAGACTTGGCTATCTTTAAAAGAAAAATAAACTTTTTGTCACTATGTATTTTTAACTTTCTTCACTACGAGAAAGATATTGTATTCGTAAAAAATTTCGAACTCGAAAGAGCTGGGACTAGCCCCTCACGTTAGCCTCGGGAAACACCCTTCCATATATCAGGCTGAGATGATTGCATTGCTGCATACGTTGGACTACTTGCTTGAAAGTTAGATGGAGGGAAGAAATATCCATATAGCACTGGACAATCAGGCTGTGAACAGACGCATGGAACAAACAATCATCACAACCTCATTGGCACTAGAATGTATAATCAAGCTCAATAAGTGTTCATCTTCATGAAGCAACACTGACTTGGGTATGAGGACACATAGGGATCGAAGGCGACGAAAAGACGAACTCCCTTACAAAACAGGGGTCAACTGAAAAGTTTCTGGGACCAGAACAAATCTCTTCAATTGGAAGAGGATTGTTAGAAAAACTGATTCACAAATGGATCACGGCTGAACACCTGAGACGGTGGTCAACCGTGGAAGAACGTAGTCAGGCTAAAATGGCAATTAAGTGGCCGACCTCCTCCACTGAAAGATGGATTCTAAGCATGAGCCGAGGAACATTGAAATGGCTGGTTGCTTTGTCTACAGGACATGGTAATTTCGGGTGTCACTTAAGGAAGATGGGCCTAAGAGAGGATGATACCTGTAAACTATGCCTGGAGGAACCTGAGACAGCGGCACATATACTGTGTCAATGTCCGGCGTTGGCTGGCAAAAGAATGAGGAACTTGGGACATCATTGGCTCGAGACCCAATCGATGAAAGAGATCTCCCATAAACAGATGCTAGCGTTAACACTAGGAATTGAGCTCAGGGCAGAACTCTGGAGAAATCCAGAAAGTCTCTCTGGGTAAGATTTATAGTGGTAGAGAGACGAAAAGAGACCCGACAATGGTGGTCTGATTCGAATACCTCTCTAAATCTAATTATCGTACGAAAGGATTTTTGAAAAAAGTCGTTTTAAAAAAATGTGTTATCTTTAGAACCCGAGAAACTTAGAATAAAATTGATGCTTTCAAAATTATTGTGTTGTTAATTTTCAATTCGAATCACCGAAAACGCTGATTTAAAAAACTGCTCATATCTCGAAAACCCCAAATTCGATTTCGATAAAATTTAATAAAACAAGTAATTCTTACATACCGAACAATATCTAATACTCAGTTTTTAGCTAAATATTTATAAATAGCAATGGTATTTTTCAAGTTAAACATTGCAGTATTTCTTACTGTTGTTGTATTTTTATTTAATTTTAGAAAAACCGTTCTAGCGATTTTACAGTTTAAAGACAATATCAGTATTCTAAATACGATCCCGTACTTAGTTTTTCTCAAAAAAATCGAATTTAATCGGCTTTTTAAATTATTTCTCAAAAATGACTACACAAAAACAAATCCCCGAATTACTATAATAGTATTATCGACTACTACTTCCAATCATGGACACCTTAAACCAGCGCCACTAATCTATTGCAGCCAAAAATAGAGACATGTCCTAACAGATCAGAAAACAGAAGCTTCTACTACGCTTTCCCTTATAATCAAAAATCGTTTAACGTCTAATAGGTAAGCTTATAAAATAGTACAGCGCTTTTAACTCTCTAAGCAGAACTTGCGAAAATTGCCTCTTACTCAGATCTTCAACTTATAAAAACTCACTTTGTTATTTGATGTATTGCCATATCAAATGAATAACCTAAAAGTGAATTTTACTTCCTATTCTTATATGTATTCTATGTACGACTACGGTTACCTATTGATTCAACCAAACTTTTGGTGAAGGAGAAAGTTTCGTGCGACATAGTCGCGCACTTTATTTTTGATGTGTTAATAAACAAAGTTAGGTTTTGCTGGACTGGTTCCTATATTCTCAACCGAAAACAAGTTCTTAAGTTTACAGTGTTTGTAAAACTCGAGCCATTAGAATTGGGGTTCCGAAAGGTTCAGTGGTAGGTTCTGTTCTAACAGTTGATCTACAGTTGATCTACATTAATCTCCTACATATCGCTATCCAACTTACAAAACCTAACCTAACCTTAGTTGGATGGTCCTCAATAGTTCACTACACTTTTGTCAGCCTTCTTCTCCTGCTCCATATTTTCATGGGAAATAGGTAGCAGTTAAACAAATTGAAATGTTTTCCGTCATGCTCGGAAGTGATATCCAGCTGGGTGTACTTAACTCTTTGAGCACCTCTTGCTTACAACTCTGATACTCCGGCCTCAGGCGTAAGTGGTGATAATTGAAGAACTGTGGCCTGAACCTGAAACTAGACCTACTGACTGATATGATATTTTTTTTCTACTCCAAGTTCAGTAAGTGAACTCGCAAAAAAATTAGGCCTCTATTTACTCCACTCGATCTCGTAATCGTCCCTCAATTAGACCTTCACTGGGCGCATTGCTCTCTGCTATAGATCTGAACTTAATTGAATGGATAAAATGCATGACATAAATCCAATTTAGATCTGTGCAGATTGTTAGAGCTCGTTAAGAAATCATGCCAAATAGTGTGATTAACAATTTGTAATAAGCTCATACGGTTACCTTCAGTATTGTCATATGATTGTCCTTGTCATTACTACGCTTACTGTTTGAATAGATGCAGTCATGAAATTTCGACGAAGCTATTCAAAGCTCATATTAGCAATTTGTCCTAGGTCCGCAAATGGTTTCGTGAAGCTACAACTTTCTTTGTCGACTTATGCTTCTCCGAAATTTTCGGATAAATAGCCTATGTGTTGCACAGATACTACAAGTGTCTTTCTCTGAAATCTGAACGAAATCGCTTCATTAAGTTGGTTCTCATCAAGGAACAAACACACAACTAAAACAAACTCCAATGATTCATAAAACGGCGCTTAAGGTTAGTTGCAGCGTCTTGCTCACAAAAATGATGACTCGGTTACGTCATACGGAACACGCAGCAACGACTGAACACTTTTGATCTTAACCATTTTCCTGTGCACCGTTTCATTGACACCTTTCGAGTGTGTAAGTGTCGTCGGCAACTCGTCAACTTCTGAACAAAATTCAAACGCAATTTACAAAAAATAAGTCTCTTTATTGAATAGCCTAGGCCCATTCGGCCCTAATCATGTCGGCGGCCTTTTCGCCGATCATAAACGAAGCAGCGTTCGTGTGCGCCGTTGGTGGCTGCGGTATCACACTCGTGTCCACCACTCTCAGTCTTCTGATGCCGTGCACCTTCAGTTGTGGACTCACCACAGTGGTAGGGTCTGTTGCCGGGCCCATTTTGCACGTCGCCACCTGGTGATGCAGAGTATAAGACATCACCCGAATCGAACACCGCCAGTAGTCATCGGTGCCGAATTCCAGATACTGACAGCCCGGTACCTTCGTTGCATGCAGCCGTGCACCAATTCTCTGCATGGCAGGAGTTTGCGAAATTCGTATGGCCTCCTTGATGCCCTCGAGAAGAAATTCCATGTCCTCCGCTTGTTTGAAATACTTTGGATCGATCTTTGGCCAATTGAGCGGATTTCGGTTTTCCAGCCACACACGACCTGTTGACTTTGGATGGAAGTGCATGACAAGAACCGAATAGTGCTCCTGGTTCTCGAGTGACTTGTACACAGTGTCGTAGATATCGTCACGGAAGTTGGCGCCTTTCTTCAGTCCCGTTCCCACATCTGACGCCAAGCTGCCGGAAACCGTGATCAGCTCGATGTCCGGTAAATCGGCTGGCTCTCTAGAGTTAGGTGTTTTGATGAAGGTCAGCGACTCCACACCGCCGATACTGGAGATTTTCGTCGCCGGATTACCAACGAGGAACTGTGTCATATCTGTCGGTGTGATGCGATTGACGAAGAGTGTAGCCCCCGTCGCGTTTGTGGTAAAAGTGGGACCAAAGTGGCACATGTGGTCGTAGATGAGCTTGCCGACGGGTAGGTCTTGAATTTGCGGTATACCAATGGCCTTGAGATTGTCAGTCGGACCGATTCCGGAGAGCATCAGCAACTGAGGGGAGTTGAAAGCACCGGCAGAAAGAATCACCTCCCTCCTGGCTCGAATGCGGTAGACCTTTTGCTTGTGAAGGAAGTCGACTCCGTAGGCTGTTTTGGTCTCAGGGTCTATGAGGACCTTCAGCACACTGGCGAAGGTGAGGATGTGGAGATTCTTGCGTCGCAGCCGAATCGGTTCTATGTAAGCCTTTGCCGCGCTGTGCCTGCGGCCGTTTAGAGTAGTCGCCTGGACGTAGGACACACCTAGCTGCGACTCACCGTTGTAGTCAGTCTGCTTGTGTCCAGCCTGTTGCGCTCCTTTCACGAACGCGTGCACCATATCCGAGCGAAACTTGACATCTTCAACACTCAACCACCCGGAACTGTTGTGATAGGGCGAATTCGCCAATCCCTTCAGATTGGCCCTCTCTGAGCGGAGAAAGTAGGGCAGGACCTCATCGTATGACCAGCCGTAATTACCCGCTTCAGCCCAACGGTCGAAATCGCGGCGGTTCCCGCGATTGTAAATCATATAGTTGATGGAACTTGTGCCGCCCAAAACCTTCCCCTTAGGCAAGGCACACTCATTGTTGTACATCCCGAAGCATGAGCGCTTCTGTGGCGTCGACTTGTAATTCCAATTTGAATGAGTTCCCTGCAGGTAGGCTGCCATCGCTGGCATGTCGTGTGCAATATTTTCTGTGCCGCCCGCCTCCAAGAGGTATACGCTCCAGTTTGGATTCTCGGAAAGTCGGTTGGCTAAAACACAGCCCGCTGGTCCGGCACCAACTATGATAAAGTCGTAGATCGCATTTTTGGGTGGCACTATAACAAAATAAAAAAAAAAAAAAACCACCTCACTTATCACTCAACTCTTCTTGGACTGCTTTCAATATACTCACAGTGCACTGGCGCCTTTTGCTCAAAATAATTGTGCAAGCCAATTTTTATGATACTTTCGAACGGATTCCTCTTCTGAGCCACTAGTAATCCAAGCTTGGCTGAGAGCACGAGTGTCACCAGAGTGCAAACCTGCATGGTGACAGCTTCCTCGAGCTCTGCCTCTGTGCCACTTCTGTTAGACACTGAACCGAACCTACTCACCAACCAGACCGACTGATTGAATTCGAGTAAATTAATGGGAAATGTTGCGGGACTCTCCAAATACAACAAACAGCAAAGCTAATCGATTGCACTGCCGCGCTGTGCCGTGTTTGAATGTATGATTAGCTATTTCAATGTCAAGACTATAAATACTCGCACATAAAGCCGAGCGCAAATGTGGAACAGTCCGACGACAAATTGGAATTCCTGTTTTGGTCAGTTTGTATCACAGAACAATGAAAAGCTCAAACAGGGCATCTCGTAGCTTGATAGAGATATTAATTAGCTGGGATTTAGTCAGGTTGATGATGGTTCGGTCGTGTGCGGCTGCGATGTGTTTATAGCTGGGGGCGATTTTGATTAGTGTGCTTTTCGCGTTTTTTTTTTTTTTTTTTTTTAGCTTTGGGTAGACGTGTGAGATACACGGTAAAAAGTGCGTTGCCCCTTGCTATCTGTTTATTATGGTCTATTTCGATGTTTTATCTTTGGTAGGTCGTTTTAATGATCCAAATGGAATAGAACTTGTTTTCTTTAATTTTCGGACTATGAAGAACCAACTCTTGATAGAAAGAAAAGAACGGCGCTTGTTTTACTTTTACATATACGTGCGCTTCAGCATTATTTTCATATAGAAAGTGTTTTTTTTGTTCTTGTTTTTTTTTGTTCAAAGTGGCAACACTTTTTCCAGTGACAATCAATTTTACAGCTGACATCTGATTTGTGATCATTTCGGTTTGCGATATGAGTAGACCTACGTTTGCCCTGTCACCGTTAGCATAGACAGCCGAACACGTCCTAAGTTTCTAAAAACACTAGTCGAACTATTTTGACAGCTGGTTTGTTCTCAACAAATATTACTAAGCGTAGTTTAATTTTTAAACTATTGACTATTGACAAATTTAAATAATAGATTGTAACGTTTCTCGACGATTATATTAAGCAAATAAAAACTTAATTCGGAAAATCATAAACAAGCTTTAGAACACAGTTGCTTAGACAAATTTAAAGAGCGTAATAAGAATGTGTAGGAAAGATCGGTTAGTACGATTACGAGATGTCAAATATTAACCAAAAATGTAGCATTGCATATCTGCTACATATGTAGCAAATCCAGATTCCTAATAAACAATGTACAGAGGTAAGTGGTAAAAACTGTAAGATCAAAGAGTATATGATGACAGAAAGAGAGTCAAGTCAAATGTAAAGGCAGCAAATATTAAAGATAATCTTTTTTTTCAAAGAATTTTAAGGGTGTCATCGCAACTTAACCGCAGCCAAGACACTCACCTAAACGCCATTTACCTCTCAAATCTAACCTGGACACTTCCTTTTTCACTAGAGTTGTAGTCTATGGTATTTAATTCTATCTATCGTGAACAAAATTTCCCCCAAAAAATTTCCCATTTTTCAAAAATAGGTATCGGCAATGAATTTCGAAAAAGGGAAAAAATTCCCCCCGGAATAAATTGGTATCGCGAACAAAAATTCCGCACAAAGATTGATCGCATTCCCCCCGGAATATTTCCCTTCTTAAATCTGTAGGTGGAAATTCAAAACGTAACAATTTCTATGGGAGTTTGATGTCTTTTGCGTTTTACTACCCTAAAACAAAATTCCGATTTCGTATTATCTACTACTATTTCAAATCATAGACACATTAAACCAGCGCCGCTAATCTATACCATTCAAAAATAAAGACCTGCCCTAACAGATCAGAAAACCTAAGCTTCTACTACGCTTGTCCTTAGATTAAAAGATCTTATAAAGTGTAAGAACTTATGACATAGTACAGTATGTGTTTATAACTCTCTAACCAGAACTTGCGACATTTGCCTGTTACTGAGAGCTTCGACTTAAAAAAATTGGTGCGACTGTATTCAACAGTCCCGAAATATGTGTATGTGTAAATAGCGTGTGTGCGGTATGTGTGTGGCTTGATACACGTCATTGAGAAAAGAGGGAATTGTAATAACCGTATTCTTGATATAACTATTATGAAATACCAATAATTTATTCGTTCTGTGCTAGTTTCGGTAGAATAGGTACAATCGGATTGTGGTGGTAGCTGAAGTAAGATATGTAAATTCGAGACTGTAAGCTATCTAGATTACGCTGGAAGACAGCATCGATGGTTGTTCCATATCGTGTTGTTGAAATTTTCCGGTTGGAGTTCATTTGAAGATTAAATTTATCTTGCATAAAATCAATAAATGGTTGAGCTTCTGGAGTTGCAAAATTGATATTGAAGTCTCCGCTTATGATCATTGGTAAAAGATGATAATCTCCCTGCAGAATTCTTGAAATTTCTTCTGAGTACGGTGCAAGGACGAAATGGAGAAATTTTATTTCACATCAATAAAAAGCTGAAATTAATATGCCCCAGCTCATAAATGTATGCAATGATAAAAACGTATGCAATGATAAAATGTATGCAATGATAAAACACAGTGACGCATTTCCGTCCCCGCAAGTTAAATGTGTGGAATTACTCCACCAGATTCCAACAACGCGCGCTTAGATGCTTACACATCAAAAACTCACATTGTTATTTGATATGTACTGTCACATCAGATGAATAACCCAAAACTGGATTTTATTCAACACTATTCCTATATTTTCTGAACCGTTCCTTTTATCTAGAATCGCTTCACAGATCTTTACCTACCTAATAAAATAAGAAAACAACCAACCAAACCTTTGATGACCGAGAACCAGTCGTTCACTTTTTTTTAATGTTAAAAGCTTTCGAACATTTAAATGCAAGTAGATCGCCTCATCCGTTGTTTGTTTACCAATTTTTTATATTTCATTATTCACTCTTTTAAAAGTCACTTTACAAGTGCTAATAAATTTTTAAATTTATATAAAAATGATTGCCAATAAATTATTATTTTTTTTTTTTTTTTCATTTTAGGTATGTGTTCATCTGTTCATCCAAAGAAATGAAAAGGTCACAAATGGTAGCAGGCGCACAAATAAGATTACTGGGAGTCCCTTAAAATCGATTTATGTATACATGAACGCACGATGCGGTACATCATCTAGATTGGAGCAGGCGTTTTTGTTATAGCGTAATACTTGCTATACACTCCCCACTTTTGTATCCAAAAATAGGAATTCTTCACCATGAAACTCAAGAGTGCTCTATGGGATAGTCTATCAATAGCACACATATGTGTGCCACATAAAATGACGTCACTCCGCCCAACCCTATGGCCTTGTTTTGTGAAAACAAAATGAAAACAAAACCGAAGCGTATTTCGAACCATATGACTATAAGCAATATGATTGCAAAACGTCACAATTATCTCTCTATCGGGCATTTGCTCTAATTTTAGTTTACATTAAGTAAGTATATATGCTCACTGAAGGGATGCTGTCCAATGACGCGATGAACACCATCGAATAACGACATAATAGCAAAGCATGACATAATTCCCTCGTTTAGTTAAGGAAATATCCCATCACTATCACACGTAATCACATGCGATAAACGCAGTCGAATGCGGCAAGACACAAACGAATGCAATCGTTAGTCACTTTGTTGAAGCAACTTCCTCCTTTGGAAAAAAGGAAATAACAAAACTATATGTCCTCCTTGGACATTTTTTTTCTCCTTTTCGTTTTGATCCGTTTTTCTTCAAATAGAATAACACACATCCCCTCAAGGAGCATCTTACAAATTTGGTAGTAAAAAAAATTTTGGCACGGCTTGCCTTTGGGATATTGCCCAGATATATCCGGGACAAGTAGAGTTTGGGAACAAACAAATAAGAAGAAACACATTAAAATGCAGTGACATGAAAATGATTGCAGGAAAAGTGTCTTCCACTCAGTGAATGCGTTGTCCTTTTCATCGTACACTGAATGGAGAGGATATGTCTATTCATGGCAATGCAAGAACTAAATTGAATAAGGTTGGATGAATAAACGGATGACGTCAACGAAACTATAAAGAGAGTATAAAACGAGAAAAGAAATAAAGGGAAATCGTAAATAAGGTATCAAAATGGTTGACAGGGACATCGCCAAATCTAGGTCGCAGCTACTTAGTGTTACGAGTGTATATCAAGTTTCAAGTTTCTCCGAACAGAAAATGAGGAGTGGAATAAGTGATGTTTTTTTTTTTTTTTGCTGAAATTTGATAGGATAATTTTTTGCGTTGCTAATGTCGTTTTCAATTGGTTTTACTCTGGGATTCACATATTCTGTAATCCAATGGAACAAGAAAACTGCTTCAGAATTGAATCCGCAAAAGTATTTTTGAAATGCCTAAATATTCCACGGCTGCTGTCAGTTGACTTGTATAATATAAAATTATAATACATAAAATTACATTTGTGTGAGTGCTTCTCGAGTGGATTCTGACTTCAAATCGAGAAGCGAAATCCTCTTCTCAAAATCACCAGAAGAGTATTTTTAGTGCCAATGGAACGGTTTCAGAAGTGATTTTTTTTCTCGATTCCGGAATCTCCGGGATGCTTCTTTTTGTCCAATGGAAAACGACATAAGTGCATCGATGTAAATGACAATCTTGTAGTTTGCAACGTGACGTCTAACACATTAAAATACGCTCTTCGCAATAAATTACAAGAGCCATCTTGAAGAAGGGTGGATGTTTGGGGAATGTTACGAGGAAGCATTTGTAGAACCAAAGGGTTAGAAACGGTTGCAGACCTTGATTTTGATGCAGTTACACTCCAAGGCGAACCTGGGCCTTATCGTATATGCCTCTTCAGGCAGATGGATCTATTGGTAGCCGCCTCGAGTCCAGTGGCGACGCGTGAGTAAAAAGTGTAGGCGTTTAGTTCATTCAATTTAATTTTTTATTAAATTTTTTGTGATATACAGTTTTAGTTAGTTAGTTTTTTTTAGTTTTATTGACTATTTATTTAATTCATAAAATATCACAAACATTATACTTTTATATATTCTTAGTCTAATTGGTTTGGCTTAAGGCCGTCTACCAGATTGACATTATGTAGTAAAATCTCCTCTAAGTAAATACGTAAGATAAATAAACATTTCAAAAATCTTCCTCTATTATGCGTACCCTATAGCGTAGTGCATTCGTTGTAAAGGAATACAAAACATCCCAACCTCTTTCGCCGTTTAAAATATTGATCGCTTCATCTAACTCAAGTGTGCAACATCCAAAATACTTGTATCTGAATTCCCTTAGTATGGGGCAAATTGCCAGAAAATGAAAAACATCCTCTCTCTCCTTCCGGTTACAGAGCTCACATAAAATCGAGAGATCTGAACGGTGAGGTATAAAGTTAAGATTTATTAACTCTCCTCTTATCTTAAATATCGTGCTTATCATTTCAGATGTATTTCCAGCAATAAAGTACGTTCTGTCCTGTAAATAGTGACTCATTTTGCTGTAGTATGTTCTATATTGCGATTGTTGTGCCTCGTTTATAAATTCGTCGTACATTTTATGTCCTGTTTCTTTTAGCAAGGTGTTAAATTTGTTTTTTAAATTTATTGGATGCTCGTTAGGCGCAATCTGTAAATCCCAATCGCATTCAGACGCCAGCTTATTCCATTCTTGAACGCAGTTTCCCTTAGTCGCTAGCATATGGGACAGTACTAATTTTGGTATCCGATTCTGCTCCATTGCCATAACTCTTACTACATAGTCTAGATGCAGCTTTAAAGTATTCAAAAACAGAGGTGGAATCCCAGTCTCCAGGTGTAGCATGTAGGTAGGTGTACTAGAAGGCAGTCTAAATATTCTCTTGGCGAAGTATCGAAGCAGTTTTTCTACGGTTTCATAGGAACTATAACCCCACACTTGAGCTCCGTATAGTAATATCGATGTAGAAGTCGTGTTGAATAATTTTTGTTTAGCTTCATGGTTAATGTGTTTATTATTGAAACAGGTATTCCAAATTGAAGAAATTGCTCGCTTGGCTTCTGTTAATTTGTTCTGAAGATGCTTGTTCATGTTTAAATTGCAAGTAAACATTACTCCTAGGTACTTGTATTCACGTACAATATCTATGTTCTCTCCTTGAAACGTCCACTTTTCAACTCGAGAGTACCTGCCACCGCCATTCCTAATAATCATCATCTTTGACTTTGTAAGATTAACAGACAAGTTCCAGGTTTTGCAGTACTTTTCAAGTCTGTTAATCATATTCTGCATGCTATCCACAGAGTCGGCGAGAAAGACAATGTCGTCTGCAAACATTAGAGCTGGTATTCTTGTTCCGTTTAGTTCAATACCTCCTCCAACAGCATCTGTGATATCGTTAATATACAAAATGAATAGTAACGTACTCAGGATGCATCCCTGCTTTACTCCCATTGTTGTTCCAAACTCTTCAGATAAGTTGATTCCGTCCCAGACACAGGCTTTGTTGTTCCTATACATGCCTTTTAAAACATTTATGATTTTTGTTGAGATTCCAACTTTATAAAGCTTGTAAAAAAGCGCTTCTCTGGCTATGGAATCAAATGCTGCTCGGAAGTCCACGAAGAATGTATACAGTTTCTTATGTCTTTTTTTATAAATCTGGGCTATATTGAATAGCGAAAAAATTTGGTCTACGGTGGAATAATTCTGTCTAAACCCAGCTTGGCATTCATTCAAAATTTGTTTGCCATTAACCCATTGCGTGAGTCTGTTATAAATTACTGAGCTAAATAATTTAACAGAAGTATTCAAAAACGATATGCCCCTGTAGTTTGCTGGATCATTGTAATCGCCCTTTTTATGTAGAGGGAAAATGATAGCCTTCTCAAAGCTAGCTGGGACTTCTGCCGTTTCGAAAATGCGATTAAATTCACATACGAGCATTAATAAAAACTCAGGTGTGCAGTTTTTTTAAAATTCGAAAGAAATGCGATCTTCACCTGGTGCCTTGTTGCTTTTCGTTTTTTGAATGGCAACTTGCACTTCGTCTAAACTAAATGGAGCATCAAGGAATTCATCTAAGTAGAAAGGGGCTGCATATTGGAATGACGGTGAGCTCTGAGGTGTGTTGAGAAGGTTCATAAAGTGGGTTTTTAACTGTTCTGCCTGCAGTCCTGTAGAGATAATGTTCTTTTTTCCATTTATAAGTTTCACTGCTTTCCAAAACTCAGATGATGATCTCGATCTATTAATCAACGTAATATTTTTCTGATAAAAGGCTTTCCTTTTCGATTCACAAATATCTTTGAAGTCTGAATTTGCTGCTCTGTAAAGAATTTTGAACGCATCAGTGTTGTTCCTTCTCAACAATCTAAGTAGCGCAAACGATCTGTCTCTAGCCTTCATACATTCTTTGTCGAACCACTTCTGCTTGCCTAATGCGTTGTATTGTTTTGTCGGTGCATTTAGTGGAGCGGCTTTTTTGATGATGTCCGTTAAAACATCGATATGCGGCGCAGTATTCGAAGTTGACAACTTGATGAGCTCTCTGTTGAGGTTTTCCTGATACAGATCCCGTATTCTATCCTTCCAATACAGCTTTGGTAACAGTTCCAGTTGTTGTGTGATTTCTTCACGCAGTGTGCCAGCCACTTTTAGACGAACTTCGAGCGGCATATGATCCGAGAATGTTTTCGCTGTTACTTGAAATCCGCTAAGGTAAGAATACCAATCTCCAGTCAGAAAGCAGTAGTCGATGACAGAGCACGCTGTTCCACGGAGAAATGTATATTCGCCAAAAGAATCCCCTTCACAACTTCCATTTAATACCGTACAATCAAAAGCATCAGCTATATCCATAATTTGTGTGCCTCTGCTATCACGGATTTTGTCCTTAGAGTTACGGCATGCATTGATGAATGTAGGAACGGATTCACTCGTGAAATCATTTTGATATAGTCCAATTCTACCATTCAAGTCCCCTATAAGCATTAAGTTTGTTGACCCCAGACTATTCAATAGATCTTTCAACTTGTTGTAGTCGCGCTGCCACTGGTTTTGATTTAAGTATATTGGAACAATATGTAAAACTGTCCTGCATATTCCTAGCACCAACACGTAATTTTCCTCCATTCTTTTAAATTCCACCGTAACGCCATTAAGCTTTTTACGATACCCAAAAAGCTGACCACCACTTCCCCTCCCAAACAAGCTCGTTTTTACAGCAGGAATCCATATTAATTCATAATTATTTAAAATGCTCTTAAATTTTATTTCTTCAAAATCTAATACGTGTGTTTCTAATAGTAATATAATATCAAATTCTCTAATATAATTCCAAAAATCTACTAATATAAGCTTATATATACATATAACAGAAAAAATACTTATATTCTAACCTCAGCCTTCTTTGTTTTCTTATACGTGAAATTCACGTGAACAGATTCAGTTTCGTTGAGAGCGATCCGCCAGTCCCTCGTCCATTCATTTACCTTATTTAGTGCGATTTGCAGTTTTGCAGTCGTTTCTTTAATTGTATTACCTACTGCTAGGATAGCGGTGTCGTCGGCGAACGTAGCGAGAGTAGTGCCATCTTCTCTTGGTATATCGCGAGTATATTACAGATAGAGAAGGGGCCCAAGGACACTTCCTTGCGGCACGCCGGCCGAAATTTCCTTAAGCTCAGAGTATTCGTTTCCATGTCTAACACGAAAGAGTCTATTCCCGAGTTATGATTCTAGAATCTAGAATATCATATAGGCATACGGGAAGAACCTGACCAAAATGAAGTGCGGATAGCAATATATAAGCTTAAATCCAACAAGGCTGCTGGACCGGATGGCTTAACTGCCGAGCTGTTTAAGGCTGCGGGAGATGACCTGGTAGAGAGCATACACCAACTCGTCTCCAAGATTTGGTCAGACGAAAGTATGCCTGATGAATGGAACCTCAGCATCGTTTGCCCGATCCACAAGAAAGGAGACTCTCTAAACTGCGCCAACTATAAAGGCATCAGTCTCCTGAACACTGCGTATAAGATCATGTCTGCTGTACTGTGTGAACGCCTGAAACCATTCGTCAACCATCTGATAGGTCCCTATCAGTGCGGTTTTAGGCCCGGTAAGTCCAAGACCGATCAAATATTCACACTATCGCAGAACCTGGAGAAAACCCAAGTCCAGATCGATACTTATAATCTTTTTATCGATTTTAAGACCACATATGACAGCATTTATGGAGACGAGCTATACAGAGCCATGTCTAGTTTTGGCATCCCTGCAAACTTGTCAGATTGTGCAGAATGACGATGGAGAACGTTCGCTGCTCCGTAAAGGTCGGAAACAATCTCACCGAGACCTTTGATGTCAAAAAAGGATCTAGACAAACTAAACTCGAAACTCCCAAGCCAACACCAGAGGCACAATTTTCCAAAAGTCTGTGCAACTGCTTGCATACGCTTACGACATTGACATTGTTGGCAGAACACAACGAGCTGTACCTGGTGCGTTTGCTAGTATTAGTACAGATGGGGCAAAAATGGGTAGTGAATGAGGGTAAAACAAAATATGTGCTGTCAACAAGAAGGGACAAACAACATCGACGAATCGGACAGAACGTCACGATAGACAGCTTTGAGGTAGTTAGGGACTTTGTCTACCTCGGCTCCGCTATAAACTCTGACAACGTCATCACATCAGAAATCAAGCAAATAATCACCCTTGCCAACCGCTGTTTCTTTGGCCTAAGACGGCAATTGATTAGTAAGGCCTTGTCAAGAACCACTAAGGAGATTCTATATAAGACTCTCATCATCCCTGTCCTGCTCTAGAAAAACGGATGAGGATCTTCTTGGTCGCTTCGAACGCAAAATTCTTCGAGTGATTTTTGGTCCCGTTTGCGTTGACGGGCTTTGGAGGAGAAGATTTAACAGCGAACTCTTCGAGCTGTACAGCGACGTCGACCTGGTCAGAAAAGTACGCATTAGTTGCCTAAGAAGGTTAGGACATTTAGAGCGAATGGACAACAACGCTCCGGCCCGGAGAGTCTTCGATTCCAACCCGAAGGGACTACGCCGTAGAGGAAGACCTCGCCTAAGGTGCACGCGCAAGTGGAAGGGGACCTCAACCAGCTTGGAGTGCGCAACTGGAGGCAGTTAGCCAAAGATCGCACTAACTGGAGAGGCGTATTGGTTGAGGCCCTGGTCCACCCCGGACTGTAGCGCCACCTTAAGTACCTAAGTATACGGGGAGAACCTGTCGTAGTTTAAATTTCAAGCCGTCGTGCCACACGTCGATTGCTTGGTTTTGAACCCAAACGGTTTTTGGCGCCTTAGTAATATTCTCTCGAACGCTTTGCATATGACTGGAAGAAGTGAAATTGGTCGATACGATTTTAATTCATTTGGCGGTTTCCCTGGTTTTAAAACCATTATCACCTACGCAACTTTCCATTGGCTCGGCACGTGGTTTAGTCTGAGCGCAGTATTTATAAAATGAAGAAGCTTAGATATGCAATGCTGTGTGTAAATTACCTCTATATACCTACCGCAAAACCATTTGACTCAAAAAAAAACAAAGAAAAAAAAGAAGAAAACTCATAGCCAATAATTTGCCATTGGCAAGTGATAGTCATGTTCATCTGTGTTAATTTTCTTCACAGGGTAGTACCCTTAGGTTGTGTACTCATTAGGGGACATCAGTTTGGTTTCATATTACACAGATCAAGAGGATGGGTTCTGTAGGATGACAAACGCTCAATCGTTTTCGATTGCACGAACGTTTTGTTGCAAACTCAATGAATTTTGGTTTGCACAAAAGCAGAAAAAGAAGGAAAACTATTCTATGCAAGTAATTGTTTTTTTTTTTTTTCACTTGCTTAATATAGCTATAAAAACGAAAGATATTTTCGTTTCGTGCGAAAAGAAAGAAATGCTTCTTCATTGGCCTTTTCTATTTTTTTTTTGTTAGCTTACGGGGTGAATCCCATTTGCAGCTTGAAATTCCACCTTGAAATTGAACACAAGGAGTCGCATGAAGCAATTTTTCGCTTTCACATGATTTCTTTCGTTTTTTTTAAATGCGAAAGTGATTTTCGTTTCGTTAATATTTTCGGATAATAAACACAAAACAAGAGACAGGCTGTAGTTGAATGCATTTTTTTGAAAGTGAACACAATTGAAGGATTTAATGTAATAGATATGATTCCGAAAAGGATGACTGAAAGAACAGACTTTGTCAAATAATCTTCATTTAAATGACTTACTAGTTACAACGTATACGTTGGTGTAGGTATATCAAAGCAAAACACCAGCAAAAAGTGTAGAAAATAAAAAGCAAATTTCAGGTTGCCAAGTGCGCATGGAGTAAATAGGTAGACCCTAATAAATCCAACCAGATGACAAAACGAATATAAAGCAAACACCACTACAAAACCAAATAAGGTGGCACTTGAAATTTACTTTAAAGATGCCAAAACACAAGATCCAATAATGAAACCAAATCCACCCAAGACAACAAAGCCAAAAAGTCCCCCCGTTGTTTTGTTAAATTTGTAAAACAATCAAAAATAATTCGAGTCCACCCCAGTGTAAACCACTTGCCAGGACAAAATATTAATTACAAAGCTCTTCATAAAAATAATAAAAAAAGACAAAAAGAAAAACGCCCGCCTTTGCTATAAACTCGCTTCATATCCCACCGGAGTGCTGTAATTTCTTTCAAATGTCTTCCCCACAGTTCCAGCCACAAGCGCAACCACAATGGCCATTCAGATAAAAAAAAAAAAAACAAAACCCAACCGCACAAAAAAAATCCATGCATTCTTGATCAAATGCGTTTAGCCGTTTTATGAAACTCACCCCCGAAAAAAAGTCAAGGGTTGCTTCTTAGTCCTCATATACGATATTATTGCAATCCGGCGCCATTTTGCATCCTAATCGAATGTCAAATGCATTTTGAGGAGGGTGCCATGGCAAATGTTGACGTTTTTAGCGATGCCACTTGCCTATCTGCTCAAGCGTCACACAAGGATCAATTCAGTTAGAAAATATCTACCGTCTCCTCGAGGGTGATACGTATGGCGCTGTGGGTTCGTGTACACACAATGCATTCGTGTATGTATTTATAATTAGCTTGACTGACCGAACATGAGTTAGCACGTGAGATGCGATTGCTTTGACAACATAAGCGAAGTTAGGGCATAGCAAAGGAACTGCCAGCGCCGATAGGAGGGTTGGCGGCGCGTGTTATCGATCCCTGTGAAATGGGATTGGTTTATATGGAATGGCGTTCGCATTTCCCATGACATGGATGTGATAATCGCATTTCCGTGGGTGAATCGCAATACAAGTAGGGTGGATGCGTTGACGAAAGCATAAAGTGGGAGTTAGAGACTGAGGATAGTCAGGATTTATCGTGCGGGTGATAAGATGCATGTGAGACGGTAAGTTATCTTTCGATAAGCAGCTTATTTTGTGACGCACCCGAGAATTAAATCAGCTGAAAGGAGAAGCTAGGCCTAGGGTCCGTAGGGACCTGTTGGGTCAACTAAGACGGGGAGTGGGTCGAAATTCTGTCTCATACAAAAATTCTGCGTTACGAAATTCTGTTTTCTTTTTTTATAAATTCTGCTTTAAAAAATTCAGCCTTAAAAAATTCAGCTTTTTAAATTTAAAGAAAAAGAAACAATAAAAATAAAATTTCTGCTGAATTTTGCGAGTAGAATTTTATAAAAATAGTTTTGACCCATCCAGATTTTTGACCCCAACCCTAAAGGACGATTATGAGGCACGATGCATTCATGCAGGGACTTATGGGATAAGTTTGGCAAAAGACTTGGGATTGCTATAGTAACGATGTCTGTTGACTTAATGCCCATCTAACACTCTGCCTTCGGCTAAGGCTGAAGGCCACTTACTTCCGCATCTTCGCGATATAGTGCCTTTTATATTTCGAATGAGCATTGTGGTTCACCTTTTAGTGGTTTGCTCCTCTCATATATGTATAGTGTATCCATTCACCTTTTGAGATGTGTCCAAGAATATGATAGATTTGATTATGACTTTCATAAGGTGTTTATCTTTTTTAGCTTAGAGCTGAACACTGAACTGAGCTCGAGTAAATTGCTTTCAGTGCCTTCACTGTCAACGATTTAGTAGTCTATGAACACAAGAATGTTCATAATTGGGTTTGTGGACTGTATAATGTGGCTTGTGAATAAAGTTTGGCAGTAAATTTAAAAATAAATAAATAGTTGGCGCAACAGGTCTGGAGAGACCCTAGGCCTAGCTTCTCACAACCATTCGTTCTGTGTGAGTTTTTCATTTTTGGAACGAATGGAAGGGATCTACAGTTTTATGCCGACTCCAAACGGCTAATTGAGAAGTTCTTACAAGACATTTATACTCTCTGATGTTTGTCAGACGTTCGCGAGAGGTAGCGCAGCGGAAAAAAACCCTAAGTCGGAATTGGAATTGGGTTTTTGGCAGTAAATTTGTGTTTGTTAATTTCGCTATTTAAATCAATTAAGACTACCTAAGGATTTTTTTTTAACATTCGATTTTAGATTAGTTTTTATTATTATAATGCTTCTGTGGTAAAACAAATAGCAATTTTTAATTCATAAACGCAGTTAAATTGATTTGTTCGCAATTCGCCCCCATGTGAATAGCCCTTAATTGAGCCTCACCCCTTCTTTATTGCGAATTTGTTGTTATGCTATATTTATTCTAACATTAACAGTTTAGTGTCGATCAAGAGATGACGGTGTTAGCAGATGCGATTGTCATGAGGACACACATACATCGTTTATCTTACAAACGAAAATATTTTATCAAATGTCTTCACAACGCAAAAAATTGATTTATAAAAATAAACAAAAATGTTCACACATCCATAGCTACTATTATGACAACAATAGTCTTTGAGCGCTTCAATCAAACAGCACCCAAAATTAACATCTACTGGATAAACACAGTAACCAAAAATGAACTCTACAAAACAAGAAATGAAAAAAAAATAGTTCCGCAAAAGGTCCGGACTCCGGAGGGAATCTAGGCTTAGCATCTCACAACCATTCGTTTTGGTCGAGTTTTTCATTTTTGGAACGAATGGAAGGGATCTACAATTGTATGCCGCCTCCAAACGGCTATTTGAGAAGCTCTTCCAAGACAGTGTTATACCACAGACAAGAGAAATATACAGATGTAGAATGATAGAACAAACGCATGTTCAAGAAAAATTAAAAAACCAGCATACACAAGATCGGGAAAACCAGCATACACAATACAATACCTGGTATGAAGTGCCTGCAACATGAAGCAAGTCCGTAAGGATTGTATGATTCGAACGAAAATGTATTTTGGGTTTTGTTTTTCGCAATTTCCAAATACAATTTTTTTTCTTAAGAACACAAGGACCATAAAATAAAGTACTTTCAAATGGTGCTCAGGCAGTTTGTCAACTTTTCTTTGATTTTCGTTAGAACTTCTTCATGGAAACCCGTTGACAATTCTTTTATTTCCATCCACTTGTATAAAGAAGTGGTGTGAGGGAGATGGAAGTCAAGAGTTTCTCTCATAAAATAATATAACGCGGCATTTCTAAAAAATGAATTTTGTGAAATCCGTTTTTCTTTTTAAGAGTAGGTTTCATTTTTTGTTAAATTTGTTTTAAATTATTTGATTTGCACATTTGTCGAATAGTCTTTTCCAAATCATATGTTCTTTTTTTTTTTTTTTAATTTCAAGATTTCTGATTTATAATCTTGAACATTTGTAACGTTCTCAGAATTTTCAGTACATGCTTGTTGTTGAAACAGAGCCTTTCTTAAGTTTCTGAATCATAACTAAATCTTTTTCAAAATGTGTTTCTCTCTTGCTGGGAATTTAAAAAAAAAACCTTCTGCTAAAATTTGTTTGCCGCTGGGCGCGACAACAGTTTATGCAACATTGAATACGGTACACATATTCTCTAGTTTTAAGTATTATTTCGTTCAAATAGCTGAAAAAAAAATGCAAAAAAGGTAAAAGCCAAGCGCATCCACAACCATACGTTCTCAGAACAAAAAAAAAAAAAAAAAAATAAATATAAATAACAAAATTTGCACTTCATGACTGAATGAAACCGAAGTGAAAAAATAAATTTCAAATGTCCTCAGTCCTCACTTTGGTCATTATATTTACTTGTTGTGCGTTATCACAGAGTAAAAAGAAACCTCTTCCACAACGTTTTTTTTTTTACCTAGCTTCCGCACACACAGAACACAGATCGCATATCATACCATACCTCCCGAATATCTTCTCCATATGAAAATACTGTGAGCGGACAAAAAGAAAACAAAGTAAATGTTGGGGTTGGAGTTTGCAAATGCAGGCTGCCTGCATGATCATACAATAATCGAAAAACAGAGTAGCTAGAGCCATCTACATGAAGAAAAAGAATTAAACTCGATGTGTACCATATTCTACATCTGTATATTTCTGTTGTCTGTGGTGCAAGCAAAGAGAGCGTTCGCGTAATTTTTTTTGTAAGAAGCTACTTTATTTTGCTATCCGTACATTTTTTAAAGGCACGCAATTTGATTTAATTGCTAACGAAACGCCGAGGCATAGTATACTTTTGGGGCTATCTCTTCGAATAATATGTAATCCCAGTTTGAGTGTCTCTGATGCGTTGATGACTTCGAGACGACTGGTAAGATATAAATCGTTACATACTGCTAGGCGTCGATTTAAATATACTGTGTGTCTTTCGAAATGCCCCCTTCTGTTACATCTTTAATCACATTTTTGCTCCTAATTTATATTTAAGGAGCTGATTCATTAGTATAACATCAATCAAAAGCCATCACGGATATTCGAGAAAGCAAAAGCACCGTCATCATTTTATTTAACAAACTGGGTGGAATATCATTTCCGTGTCGTTGACATCAGTTAAGTGATGCAAGTGTAGCTGTCAATGACTGAATTTTATGTCTTTCAACGCATTTAAATAAAAATTGCCTTATCTGTGCTAAGGAACCTGAACCGCTGTAATGAGGAAGAGGTTGTATTTTCTCAATTTAGCTACGGACTCTGGAAAGGTCGGGTGACTATGGCTTAATGTTGTAAATTTATGTGCGGATGTAAATATAAGGCAGTGTGTTTGTTTATTAAATATCTTATTCAGTTTTTTAAAAAACATTTATTTTGCAATTTAATGCTTTTCCTAGGGTGTTCTCAATAAGACAGAGTAATCCATGACTGCCAGTGGACTGGAAAGTCGGAGAATGTGAGTGAGTTTTAAAAACTTTGGGGAAAATTTTTGTTAGTTTTTTTTTTTTTTTAATTATACGAACAAATGTATGGAGAAACTAATAGGTTAACTCAAGTTGTAGTCAGAAGTTTGATGTTTGATATGACGTATTTTTATCTCCACCTTCATTAAATCTTCACGCATCATCAAAATTAGGGCTCGGAAATATATTTAGCATTCAGTTTATGGTAAGGAGTGTAAAATGTCCGAGAGTTTACTTTACTACAGGTGTATCGTAGAGAGCTGTAAGAAATTGATGCGTTGTCTGCGGATGAGTGAAATTCAATGACATTGCAGTTTGTACATGGACTACAAATCAGCTATTTTTTCTATGAATGACCTAAACTGCCGCTCAAAATCGTCTGTAGAGAAACTGACAGCTGTCAGCTGTATTTGTACGTACTCTCACAAAGAAATGCCGAAAACGTTTGAACTTTTACTTACCTATACGTGTATATAAAACTTACTTATAAACCTTACGAACTATTGCATCAATTTACTAATTTCTTTTTCTTAAATGTATTTATAAAATAAATGTACCGGTTTTAGGCTACCTTTGTTTTACAAATATGTACAAACCTTTTTCATTCAACAAAAGGCGGGGTTCCCCTAGTTATTTTATAAACAGAAACTATATTTATCGTATCAATTGGTAAATAATTTGATTTATTTGGATTACCCATTTTTTGTAATTATTTTCAATACAGTATTTTGTTAGTTTTTCTTTTCTTTAGGGAACAATTGTTTTTTAGAAACAGGCTTGCAATTGTATGCGCCACAATATTTAGTATTTATTTAGTATTTTACTAAAAACACACAGACAAAAAGAGTAAAAATTTAAGTGACTGGAACTGGAAATTGACTGGTTATAGACTGCTTTGTGAATTAACTCATTCAATGCTTCAGTAAATTTAATTTGTATGAGACTCAATAGTTTCTTGTACGCAAAGAAGTGTAAACTATTTTCCATTCGTTTTGTAAGGTTTTATCTAGCAAAATTATAATGACTAAGGTAATAGTATCAAAGCAAATCGGAATATGTATTCCTTTTCAATTGAATGCACAGTACATTGTATTTATTTAATCGTAGATTCGTAGATATTGTTTGACTTATTTGCAAGTTTAGTTTGTTTAATTGACTTTATTCAAAAAGATTATAGTGACTCCTAGCTTAAGCAATAACAATAAGAAATGGGCCTCTTAAGCCTATGGAAAATTGATACAACTCTTAACGAATATACGTACTCGTCGTCGAAAACCCAAGAATTTCTTTCTTCCTACAAAGTGTCCTGCCATGCAGTGATTATAAAATCAGGAACATATTTTTTTGCGGTTTGTAGATGAAACATAAATGTGGTCAAAACATCGTCCAAAGACAGTCTTTCTAAGTACAATAATAAAAGACTCGGGTCCGCCCGCGATTTAAGTTTTACTTAAATACCTTGTGGGCTACTTTTTCTATGTCATAAACTATGTCACATACGATTTTAAGTGGAACTTAAATCGCTATGAGTCGAGTAACTTCGGGTATTGTAATATTTTTGTAACACAGCTCTTGCCGAACTATTCATTATAGCTTTTTGATGCGTTGCACATTTTATATCGACTTGCAGAGTAATCCAATCCGAAGCTATTAAAAAAAAAAATAAAACAGCTCTGTAGCTTCCCCTTACTAAAACTGGCGGATAATATGATATACTGCCTTCGGATAGATGATATACCATGTATCACATTACCCGAATAATTTCCAACCGTAAGAAACAGCTGAATTATTGTTTGAAACTAAAATAACAAAAAAATATTTGTGAGCTGATTATGAATGAATGAATTAAATAGACCAAATGGTCGCAGTAGAACAACAACCCCTTTCACATAATAACTGGTATTACTGTTATAAGACTTATAAAAACGCAAAAGTATACTTTAATGTTCCCAGATTTTCAGCATTAAAGCCTTCTGCCCTATCGATTGCAGTTCCGGTTGGACTTCCTGATGCTTATTTCTGATTTCTGTCTTTTTAGAAGTGTGATATAGCATATAGTATATCACTTTACCTAACTTCAACCATATCACATTAGGCGCATTTAGCTTTTGAAACAATCAGGAGATTTTTTTAAAGTATACTTCATCAAATTAAAAACTCGCCCAATATATTTGCAGCTCTATTCACACACAAACAAAAATTAATACTTAAGTTTTTAAATTCACTCCAAACTTTGGCTAAACTATAAAAAAAATCAACTTTAGCGCTGAAACAATTTCGATCCATTTTTTTTTTTTTTTTTTTTTATATACTTCTCCCGAGAAAGGCGAACCTATAACGCTTCAACAGCGCCCCGAGATGCCTGCAGAGGTACGTTTGCTCTGCACTTAAATTGCTGCAAATTGTAGTCTTCTGGAAATATATCCCCAGGAAGCGAGTTCCAAAGTTTGCTTGTCCTGTAACAGAAGGAGTTTTGGAAAGTTGATGTCCTCGCGGTTGTCAAGTGTACTGTATGGTCATGAGCATTAGCAGCCTGTCTTGTTGGGCGCCCAAAAGTTGCATTTCGAGGGATAATGTCTTTGAGTTCTTCAGAACATCTACCATGGAAGTACCTATAGAACAAGCATATGTCAGCGACTTGTCTTCTGTGCACCAACGGTTGTAGATTCGATGTGAGTGTAGGGTCTCCAATGAGTCGAACTGCTCGTCTCTGTATGCTATAAAGCAGGTTAAGTGAATGTTTTGGGGCCGAGCTCCATATATGGAAACAATATTCCAAACCTGGTCTAACCTGTGCTTTATAGAGAAGGAGAAGTTGTTAGGGGCTAAAGTACCTCTTTGCTCTAAATAGGTAGCTCAACTTTGCGGACGCCGATTTTGCGATATAGGACATGTGGTTCTGCCATGTGATTCCTGAGTTGACTGTGACTCCTAGAAGGTGCATTGAGTCCTTGTGATGGATTGGATGGTCATCCATTTGGATTTGAGGAACTGTTGATTCATTTTTTCTGGAAAATGTTGTGAGCTGTGTCTTGCTTGCATTAAATACAACCAAGTTGTCCTTTCCCCACTTCCAGATTTTGTCCAGATCATCATTTAGAGAATTAATTTGTTCACATTTTTGACTGTGTGATGTAGCCGTATTCACAGCGTATTCACAGGCCCACTGTTCGAGATGGAGGATATAAGAGTGCTGTCATCTGCAAAGCTGTAGATATTATTATTTGTCGATCCAAGCAAATCGTTGATGTGAAGAAGAAATAAAGTTGGAGAAAGAATAGATCCTTGGGGCACTCCTGCATTTATAGCAAACGAATTGGATGATACACCATCTACAACAACTTGGATCGATCTTCCCAGAAGAAAATTTTGCATCCATCCGCAGAGTTGTTGTGGTAATCCGTAAGACGCTAACTTGCCTAATAGGGCTCTATGCCAGACTCGGTCAAATGCCTTTGATATGTCCAAGGCTACGGCTCTGGATTCGCCGTGTTGTTCAATTGATTGTGTCCATAAGTGCGTTACGTAGCTTAGCAGGTCACCAGTGGAACGACGGCTCCGAAATCCGTATTGCCTGTCGCTTATTAATCGATGGCCTTCTAGATATTTGATTATTTCGACATTTATTGCCTTTTCCATTACTTTAGAGAGGATTGAAAGTAATGCTATTGGACGATAGTTTTGTGGCAGACATTTCTTCCCTTTCTTTGGAATAGGTTGAATGCGAGCGGTCTTCCAGCAAGAAGGAAACGTCTTCTGGGAGTACGACATGCTAAACAGCTTACAGAGTACAGGTGCAAGTTCTGGTGCACAGTTCTTGAGTACTATAGCCGGGATTCCATCGGCTCCCGTTGCCTTATTGCAATCTAGTTCTTTAAGGATGCGTTGAATTATTCGAGGCCGAAATTTCACTTCTGCCTTCGTCCATCGATGATTGTATCCTCGGGATATTTGGTGGCTCTAGCTGTGCAGAATCTAGTGTGGAATTCTTTGAAAACTTGCTAGCGAAAAGATCTGCCTTTTCTTTAGGTGTTGTTGCTAGCGTGCCGTCTTCTTTTACTAGAGTTGGAAAAGAAGAGCAACTAAAGTTATTACTGATTGCCTTTGCCATGGACCAGAATGCGCGTGAGCCGCTAGGACATCCAATCACTTTGTTAGTGACTCTTTCGCTGTAAGTTGTCTTCGCCGATTCAATTGAAAATTAAGGACGCAATAATTTTGAAAACATCAATGTTAGATACTCTAAGTTTGCATTTTAGTCTAAATCGTTCTTACCGCTTTCAGATAAACTAAAGTAAACTAAATTAAAAAAAGAAAAAATCAAATCAATCAAACATTTTTTTAAAATCGGTAATTGAAGGAAATGATATAGAAAAACTGAGTTTTACTATTAAGTTGAAAATGACCATATCGAATTGACCGTTTTCGAGGTATGTCGAAATTTTAAAAATTCCGTTATTCGAATTTTCAGCCAAAAACTGGGTATGCTGTCATAGTAACCTCACCTGCTTAAGCTTAAATATCAATTTTGGTTGAAATCGTTAGAGCCGTTTTCGAACACCTCAAACTGGTACGAACATGTTATATGGGAAGTACCAACAAATTTGAAGTTACCGTGCAAAAAAAAAAAACGGCCCCGAACTGTAAACCCCCCTAAACTCCAAATCCAAATTGAACGAAATCCGGGCAGTCGCTTAGAATAATGCTCCCAAACTTTTTCACCAAGTTCCACTCCGTGGTGGATGGCAAAAGCACATGCCCTATTTTGTGGTAATGTAAAAGGAGTGGTTTTATGTAATCCAGACGCTTAATACGAACTTCGATGTTGTTCTTCTTTACAAGTTCTGAGATCTTGGGCGTAATTTTCATGGTAGCCGAAGTGACAAGACTGCCCCCTGCTCATTTGCAATATGAACTAGAGTTGACAATTATTTTTGTTCGCATAAATATGCTGTTGAAAAGAGCACAGAAATTGGTAATCGATGTCTTACACACCCCTTAACGCTTAAAATCTAGAATTCTTCTTTACCTACACGTCAATCGAAAACCACCTTCAGTGCGCGGTTATTTTTCAGATTTATCACCTTGCAATTCGCTTGGTAGGTACTTTGAGAATTCGTCTATAAGCCTCTGCAGATGTTTGGTCATGTAATTTTTTAGGTCGCAGGTTGTTTCTTTTTCGACTTATACGAAAAACGCTGTACAAAGTTTTTTTTTTCTCCGGGGACCAATTTTAGACCAACATAATTTTTGTTTGCAAGTAAATATTTAAATCATTAAGAAATTCGATTACAAGAGATAGCTGTAAAAAATTACGCACATGAAATCGAAGTTAGTGATATTCCAAAGAGGAAAATACACAACTTTGTTTGTCCTTATATGTTTCTAGTATATAAAACATCTCGTCGCATTTAAAAAAAAAAATAATAACCAACCAATAGCATTCAATTATGTTAAAATATGGTATTCCCGAACTCTATCACGTTCTTCCACGGTTGGCAGCATTGATTTTACATTTTTTGTATGTTTTTGCATGTCACACGGATTCTTAATAGACTGAACACAGATAGGAACACAAAATGGCGAATTTGAAAAAAATTTGATGAGGCCAGCGGCAAGAGTATTGCGAGTTGTCTCCCACAGGTCAATAAGTATATTCAATTTTAAGGGTTGGAGGGACATCAAACTTAATATCTGAAGCACCCCTAAAGTCGAATGATTTTTAGGAAAAACTGACTTTTCAATCCAATTTGCTGGTTAAGCAAATCAATTTATTGGCTTGAAAGTTTGAACGGGAGTACAACAAGTTAAGTAATGAACTATCGCTGGACCGAGGCTTTACCTAATCTAAGTCTACCTCGACAGTGATGATCAGATTTTATTTGTATAATTTGTTTGTTCAGGTTTTTTTTTTTTTTTTTTCAGAACTGACTTTGAAAAATTTGGGAAATTTATGATAGAAATACTCAGCACAAAAAACAAAGAACCAACGTTTTTGAATTACCTATTTCTCAAAAATGGTTAAGTACCCAAAAATAAATCTCCGAATTTGTATTATCTACTACTACTTCCAATCATAGACATCTTAAACCAGCGCCACTAATTTATTCCAGTCAAAAATAAAGACATGTCCTAAAAGATCAGAAAACAAGTTTCTACTACACTTGTCCTTATATTAAAAAATCTTTTAAAGTATAAGAGCTCATAAAATAGTACAGTAGGTGCTTATTACTCCCTAACCAGAACTTGCGAAAATTGCCTGTTACTGAGATCTTCAACTTATAAAAACTCACTTTGTTATTATTTGATAAAATGAATCAAATGAATCTAACCTAAAAGTGAATTTTAATTATCACTATCTATTCTTTTATTTTATGTATACGGTTGATTCTGAACTTTTTACATACCTATCAATTGACTCAACCAAACTTTTGGTGAACGAAAACGTTTCAGTCGTGGAGCCGCTGTATTGAAGGATTATTCAAAATAAAGTGGTTTCTGTATGAAATTTTGAGTTCGTTAAGTACGGCCAAGTTTCATTCAAATTATGGAAATCTATCTTTATGTCTAATCATAAAAAAAATGTTTTCGGTCAACAAAGGTTTTTCTGGTTAAAAAAAGTTTTCGTTGCGGTTAAAAATCGGTTAGAACGGATTTAAAAATTTTCTCCAGTCAACGGATGAACTTATTGCGATGTAATAGCGTATAATAATAACACTTTATGTTCTTTCGATAAGCTAGATATGTTGCGTTAAAAAAAATCCATACGAATTGTTTGAGTGGTTTTCATTTGATGCGGTAACAAATCCATAGCCACATATGAACAGGTTAACCATTTGATTATATCTAGAGGTTAAATTCAATTTTTATGGTTGTAGTTATCGAAGCTATACCGATGACTTGGAAGCTTTGATCACAGGTGAGCTTTTTCATGATGACTTTTTCCGACTGTAGGTACTGACAATGAAAACTCCAGTTAGAGTCATGAGATTTCGGTCAGTTATGACCGAATGGCAACACTGATTATGACTTATGACTATGAAAATAAACAAAAATGTACCATTCATTTGAGGATTTGAGAGGCAGTACAATTGAGGCCTCTTTTTCTTCTCTTAGACTTTGGTACAATATATGATTTCCGATCTTAACCTCATTTGAGGTGAAATACAGCATACCAACTCATTTAGAGCAACATCTCATTTGAGGTGGGACAGTGTACCACTTCATATTTCGAAATGACAGCCTCACACAAACTCATTCTAAATACGTCTCCTACCCAACACTAAACTGTGGCTGCCATTGAGGCAAATTTTTCTGATTTTAACTGGCTACCTAAAAGGTAAAGTGTATGCCAACGCCAATAGGCCAAAAGCTATGCAACAGCTTAAGAACCAATATTCGAAAATAAGTGAGGGCGCGGGTATCAGAAACTCTAAGAAAAGTGAAGAAAATACTCTGGAAAGAGCACGCTGTCAGGTCGAAGCAAACGATGGGCACCATTTGCAAGATGTTGTCTTCAAAACGTAATGGCCCTTACCAATACAATTTTTTATTTTTGACTCTAAATTTTTGTAGTTCACAGTGCATACAAATTTATATTCTATTGTGAGCTTCCGTAAATTCGAAGTCGAGACTAAAATTGGTTAAATTTGTTAAATAGCGTTCAAAATGGCCCCTTCTTCAATGTAAGTAAGAGGTACGATTTTATTCTTTATTGAACGAAAAAGACTCAAACACATTTAAAAAGAAGTGTTTCGTAATGAAAAAAATATATTTTTGTTAAAATAAATGCCTTTGTTTTTTGGTATATTAGTGTTTTATGTAAAGGCGCCTTTTTGCCACTGTGTTTAACAAAACATCAATGCTAGCCGCAGATCGAACTCGTCCGCCTGAAAATAGGAAATAAAATAAAAATGCTCAACACAAACCTCAAACTATGTAAGTAAATAAGCAGTCACTTGCTTATAACGAAAACACAATCTAATGAGATGTATCAGCAGCGTTCATACCGCCAGCACCAGGGGCCTGTGTTGCAAAACGACTCTTAAAAGACGATCAATCGTAATTATTCAGGGAAGCGAGTACATTAGGAAGTTGTTATAATAATTGGAAAGCAATTTCGAGAATTAAATTCATATATTTATTTATTCGCAACTCCTCCATTTGTGATTTGCTATCGACACTGTAACCATCGAGCGAACAGCGCTTCTAAATCAGCTATGGTGATTAGCCCACCCACGATATCGGGGCGATTTTCGCAATTATTTTATTTAAATATTTTCCCAGAATTCATTGTTAGAATAGGTCCCAGCGGAGCCATGATAGACACAAACCGACATACTCGGATTAGCCGACTTCGTTCATGCAATTAAGAATTGTGCAAAATGAAAGCTGAACGACGAATGTTTATCTTTATACATAAAACAAATGCAAACGAATACATTTTCTCAAGTTAGGAAACAAGGTATCCAAATAGCCGGAAACTTCATGACGGGCTGTTGACGCTCCACACCAATTATGGCACTCAATGTCATCAATATCAATATCAGGGAGGTCATCTGTCCTTACAGCATGCGTCTTGAAGACATGCTTACGGAATATGTCTTCCATTAAAACTTGCCCATAATCATTCCCCTAGGGAAGAATGGAAAAAATATAAACCTAATCCATCTCGACTCGACATCATCTGGTACACAGACGGTTCTAAGATGAAATTAAGGACTGGCTCTGGAATCTACGGTGGGTCAAACCAGGTGAACTTGTCAGCCAGCCTTGGAAAAAACTTATCCATATTCCAGGCTGAAGTCTTTGCAATCAACCATTGCGCTAGAATAAATCTAATATCTAACACACGTGGAAAAGCCATATTCATATTCTCAGATAGCCAAGCAGCTCTCAAAGCTCTTGACTCATCTGTCATCAAATCCAAACTCGTCTTAGAAACATTCTCAACCATCTATGAACTTTCTAAAAAAAACCTAGTCATCCTCTACCGGATTCCAGCCCATAGAGGATTTGAGGGTAACGAATCGGGTGACTCACTGGCTAAAATTGGAGCAATCACTGCACTAATCGGACCTGAACCCTTCTGCGGAGTCAGAAAAAAAAATGTAAGGAAATCTGCCAAGAACCAATCTCGCATCGAGTCTAACGAGATTTGGCTCAACACAACTGGGCAAAATTGCACCAGAACATTTTTCCCCAAATTTTCCTCCAGAAATTCACTCTTCTTGATTAATCTGGATAAAAACAGCGTGAGAATCCTAACAGCAATAATCAGCGGCCACGGTCGCGGGTCGGGGGGTTAGAATAGACCTGAGGTAAGGTATGCCTGTCGTAAGAGGCGACTAAAATCCATTCGTGTTCCGTGTTCAACCCTGAATGATGCTGAGGTAATACATCCGATAAAGCATTGTTAACGGAACACACTAGAAGGAGGTTAACTGCGAAACCCAATTAAGCAGCTTCCCAACCAGATGGGCGGAGAAGGAGGGCTTGACTGAAAAGGTCAAAGGAACCCCTAAGAACTCTCTGCGACAAGACGAGCAAGCACCGTCTTCCAAGTAAGTGCTTCCCACCCACAAGGTGGCAACGAGGGATAAAACAAATGGCGAGATCCGGCGGTACCCGCCATAAGGTGAAAGTTGCAGTTTCTTCACCATAAAGGGACTGCACGCACATATTTTTTTTATATTACAGTGTAATGCTATAAAACTAGTATTATATTAAAATAAATGGTAAGAATAACATTAAAACATTAAGACTGAGCCCAGTAAGGTCTTAATTATGGCATACTGGAAAAAGAATCGGAATGACAACTATGAGGGCTGACGTTTGCAGTATTCTGTTACCTGAGTAAGCAAGAGTGAAATTTTGCGGAAATGGCTTTCAGGCTAATGCTGCAAGCGCCCCCGTCCCGTTAAAACCCTGGCAGGCCTCAAAGAACGCTCAATATTTCGTCGCCATTAAGTTGGTGGTGTAGGTACAGATGTAACATTCCTGTTTAGCACCGATCTGGCTCTGCCACACGACCCCATAAGGGCTTGTGTCAACCCTCGCATGGCCTCACTGCTCGCATAGATAACCATGGGATCATAAGGTGACTGCACATCCGAATATTGATAACGGCTTTGAGTGGGGACCCAATAGACATGATAACAACAAACAAAAAAAACACCAATGAAGAAAATGGGGAGAACTATGTGAACCCCTTCCAGAGAAGTTCTGCCTTGCAGAGATCGCCCATTGTTAAGGCGTCGACGCCTCAAAGGTATATGGAAGAAGGTGTGGCTCCCCCAATGCGTCCAGCTTCGGAACCGCAATTAAACACCCAGCCAACCACCCAGACAGTCTTCCATAAACTGGGAGAACAGATAAAAACGCTGGTGGAAATGCTAGAAGATGGCAAGAGGCGCTCCATCCACCAACCAATGAGAGACGCCATCGAAAGCATTAAGGCACTCTACGAGCTCTCGGCAATTGAGATGCACGATGACATGGCCAAGGAAGTCATAAGAAAAAATAATAGCTCACAGACTTCACCATGGCTTAAAGCGGCAGTTGTGCATTCAAAAAGGAGAACGGAACCCAACGGCGAAACACCGAGCTCAAAACGTCGTCAGAAGCCGCCACCAGCCACTGGTAGCAAGGTAACCCGGAGCAAAGCCGAAAGCAAGAATACCGGCAAAGTCGAAAAAGGTGCTAGCATCAAGCCTCTAAAGGCTGACAAGGCCGTGAATAACGGACAGACGGTAACCGAAGATAAAAAGGAGTGGTCAAAAGTCGTTACCAAAAAGAAGGCGGAACCCAAAAAGAGAATAGTTACCAAGGAGAATACGCGACCCGATGCAATTGTGGTAGCAGCTAAGGGAGAGCTATCGTATGCAGAGATATTACGCAAGGTTAAGGCTGATCCCAAGCTTGGCAACTTGGGGGAGTCGGTAACAAGAATAAGACGTACCCAAAAAGGTGACCTCCTGTTCGAACTAAAGAAGCAAGGTGAGAAAACCGAGCAGTTCAAGGGGATACTCGGGGAAACTCTCGGCGCCAACGCGGAGGTCCGGACACTGACCCACCGATCCACGATAGAAATCAAGGATATCGACGAGGTCACCACTAAGAAAGATATCTGCGAGGCCATAAAGTCGCAGTTCCAGCTGAAAGAGGTATGTGAAGCAGACGTCCTGAACTTAAGGAAGGCCTACGGAGGCACGCAAGTCGCGATGATCGGGTTGCCAGTAGACAGCGCGAATAAGATGCTTAAGTCGGGCAGGATTAAGATTGGGTGGGTAAACTGCCGCATACGAGTGCGTTTAGTGCTAACTAAATGCTTTAGGTGCCTAGAACTCGGGCACACGGCGCGTCACTGCAAGAGCGAGTATGACCGATCCAAGCAGTGTAGAAGATGTGGGGAAGAAGGTCACATTGCCAAGGCTTGTGCAAAGAAACCTCTATGTTTCTGGTGCAAGGAGGACAAGCCTGATAACGCTGTACACGTGGCTGGTAGCGGCCAGTGTCCAGTATTCAAGAAGGCCCTGACGAACAAAGTATGATGAAGGTCGTCCAGATAAACCTTAACCACTGTGCGGCCGCGCAGGACCTGCTGGTGCAGATGACAAGGGAACAAAAAGTAGATATTGCCCTAGTTAGTGAGCCCTACAAATCTTTGGATGGTTGTAGCTGGATAGACGATATCTCAAAGAAGACAGCGATATGGACCTGTGGAAGCCACGCCATGCAAAAAGTCGGTGGGCCAGCGGAGTACTTCGTAACCGCTAGGATAAACGGCATCCACTTCTATAGTTGCTACGCACCCCCTAGCCTAACACCTAGGGCTTACCTGAAGCTGCTGGATGACATTGTAGCTGACGCGCGAGGAAAACACCCAATTATAATTGCTGGCGATTTCAATGCATGGGCTACAGAATGGGGCAGCAGGATAACGGACGCAAGGGGTAGAGCTCTACTAGAAGCATTCGCAACACTAGATGTGAGTTTGGCGAACAATGGTGCAAAAAACACATTTCGGAAAGCAGGCAAGGGGTCTATCATAGATATCACCTTTATGAGTAACTCACTCCTGCGCAAAACAAAATGGCAAGTAAGCGAAGAATATACGCACAGCGATCACCAGGCAATCATATTTAGCTTGAACAAAGACAAGCCCAGGCAGCCCCCCAAGCTAACAGGGCCAAAGTGGAAAGACACTCACTTTGATAAAGATATGTTCGAGGAAATGATGAATACCGAACTTGCATTCAGCAGCGAAACAGCGGAGACACTGTCACAACAATTGACGCAAACAATTACCACAGCGTGTGATGCAGCAATGCCTAGAAGATCTGCCAGTAAAAGAGGGGCACCGTGTTACTGGTGGAACGACGAAGTTAAAACGCTCAGAGCAGCTTGCCTCCGGGCTAGACGCAGATCCCAGCGATGCAGGGGAAGGCCAGAGTTTCAAGAAAGGCTATCTATCTTCAGATTAGCAAGGCGAGATCTCGAAAGGGCCATTAAAGAGAGCAAGGCAAGATGCTTTAAACAACTCTGCGATGGGGCAGACCTAGACCCCTGGGGTATGGCATATAGGATGGTGATGAAGAAGCTTAAGGGCAGTAGGTCCCCACAAATATCCTGCCCAATAATGCTGAAGACAATAGTTGAGCACTTATTCCCATATAGGCCGTCAACTTTGATCATCACCACAAGAGACACAAGTTCGGAACGCATCCCTGCAATCACGCCGAAGGAACTATACGAAGCGTGCAGGAAGATAGGTGACAACAAAGCGCCCGGACCCGATGGCATCCCGAATGTGGCGGTTAAAGCGGCCGTTCGAAAACGACCGGAGCTTTTTATTGCAACGATGCAACGGTGTCTGGAGGAAGGGGTATTCCCGAGGTCGTGGAAACTCCAACACCTGGTTTTACTGCCAAAAGGGAAAAAACCACCGGAGGAACCGTCCTCATACCGGCCAATATGCCTATTAGATACAATGGGAAAAATCTTAGAACGGATCATATACTGCAGACTACTCGAGGTGGCAGAAGATAAAGGAGCTTTGTCTGATGACCAGTATGGATTCAGAAAATCGCGTTCTACCGTCGATGCCATTAGGGCGGTAGTAGATACAGCGGCTGAAGCAATACGGGGAAAAAGATGGAGAGGTGGGATGAAGAAATATTGCGCGGTTGTGACCCTTGATGTTAAAAATGCCTTCAATTCGGCAAGCTGGTCATGCATTAGGAGATCCTTGGTCAGAATGGAAACGCCGTACTACCTGCTGAATATAGTAGCAAACTACCTTACCGACAGGAAGTTAAGATACCATACTGACGATGGCGTTAAGTACTACAACACCACCGCGGGAGTACCACAAGGTTCGGTTCTTGGACCCCTCTTGTGGAACATAATGTACGACGGGGTTCTCCGATTAACGCTGCCACAAGGAGTTAAGGTTATAGGCTTTGCTGACGATATCGCTGTGGTTACTGTGGCCAAACATATCCATGAGATAGAGTCCGCTACGGATGAAGCAGTAGCCAGAATCAAGAATTGGCTAGAGTCTGCAGGGCTAGAACTAGCTGACCACAAGACCGAGGCTGTGTTGATAACCAGCCGAAAGACTGTGGAATATGCATCTTTCCGTGTTGGAAACCAACTAATTAGATCAAAGGAGTCATTAATGTACCTAGGAGTAATGCTCGACAACAGGTTAAGCTTTAAAACGCATATCCAGTACGCCAGCAAAAGGGCGTCACAGATGCAGGCAGCTCTTTCCCGGATTATGCCAAACATCGGTGGCCCTGGATACGCCAGAAGGATTCTGTTATCCAGGGTGGTCAGCTCAATACTGATATACGCTGCACCGGTCTGGGCAGGGGCTCTTACATCTAAGGAAACAAGAAGGAAGCTCTCGTCAGCATACAGGCTCTGCGCAATAAGAACAATAAGCGGATTCCGAACAATTTCGGACGAAGCAGCCTGCGTTATTGCGGGAATGATTCCCATCGACATTCTCGCTAACGAAATGCAAAGGATCTACCTTAGGCTAACTGTCAACAGGCAAGAGTCCATCATAAGAAAAAGGATAAAAGAAGAAGAAAGGGCAACATCTCTAGCACTGTGGCAAGTCCGGTGGGATAACACGGCAAAAGGCAGATGGACCCACAAACTGATCCCAAACATCGAGGTCTGGACAAGAAGAAAAAGCGGGGACTTCAACTACCACCTCACGCAGTTCCTGTCCGGGCACGGCGGCTATCGAAGTTATCTTCACAGATTCGGCCACGATAGCTCGCCTCTATGCCCCGAATGCCCAGATGAAGAGGAGGATACGGAGCACGTAATGTTCCACTGCAGAAGATTTTCAGGAGGAAGAGTGAACTTACCCACTCCACAGCTTCTCATAGAGCGTATGATGAGCTCAGAAGACGACTGGCTGGAAATATGTTCATATATAACGAGCGTACAAAATGAGCTAAGAAGAGCCGAAAGACAAAGAAGGGTCGAAGTGGCAGACATTGATGATTTAGCATGAGTTGCTAACCAGCCCCGCGAAGTAATACCTAACGGCAGTCCCGCGGGGAGAGTGGTAGAAGAGTACATGGGTGTGGTTTAGTACGTGAGGCGCGAGGCACTGGAGAAACATATCCCGCGAATCGTGCATGCTAGTAGCACGGGCAACTAGTATCTTTCGAAGATTACACATCCTTTGGACGCAACCATAAAAAAAAAAAAAAAAAAAAAAAAACGGTCGCGTGAGAAAACATTTTCACCGAGAGAGTGACGAATCCTCTCCTCACATAATCACAAAATGTCCGGCCCTCCGGCTCTTTGTGGACTCAGGAAAAACATCCTTGGTGAGGAAATCGTCAATTCAGCAAACATACATAAAGAGAATATCCTTGTCTTCCTGAATGTCTCTAGAGTGAAAAGATGGTTCTAAGAATTTACCAGTGAAGGCACAATAGGCTCCTTTAAGAAGCCACAGTGCCAGAGCCCCTTGAAGGCTCTCCCACCTTACAATCTAATCAAATCTAATCTAAATGTGTAAAAGCTACACGACTTTCAAAGAGAGTGTTTGAAAAAATGTCTGTCCTTTAATTTCTGGAACTATGACTTCACTAGAAGGCCCAGCCAGGTCGTTTGATTTTTTTTTTTTTTTTGATTGGGAGGTGCCCGTTTTCCTATCCCGCTTATCTTTTGCAAAGTGCCACCTATAGGGTCCTATACTATCCTATCTTTCAAACTGGAACCAACCACATAGGTACATCCACAAAATTCTATTGACATCGGTTGAGTGGTTTCGGAAGTCGCCAACAGCTCCAACTATCGGGTCCAAAAGCAGTCTATCTTTCAAACGGGAACCAACCATATACATCTGCAAAATGTTATTGTTAGCGTTTTAGTGGTTTCGGAGATCGAAAACAGTGCCACCTACCGGGTCCAAAAGTATCTTATCTCTTAAAAGTCTGCCTGAAATACATCAATACGAAAAATTAAGAATGATGAAAATCGATCCAGCGGTTTTCGAGTTATAACGTCATCGAATTTCACCCCGAAGGAATTATATATACCTACTCGTATAACTATTTGTTAAATAATAAACAAGTAATTTGTAATAAAAAAAAGCGACTATAAGTTTAGTTATAAACCATCCTATCTCTCATGTTAGATCAAACTGCACACAGTATGCAAAATTTAATAAATGAGTTTAGTACCTAGTTTAGGTTTCCATCGCGGAGGAGGAACAACGTGACGCCAAATTTTTATACATTAAGATAATGTTACGAAAAATAAATTGTAGCATAAAGCCTGAACTACATCAAAATAACAGATTGTTGAAAAAGGTACAAAAAAGTGGAAACAAATCGGTTAATACTCTTCCATCACATAGTGTTTTTCACTTTGTGGAAAGCTCGAGCATGTTTCAGCTTTCACTTTTTCCAAAGCTCTAAAAACAAATGCACTCAAAGAATTCTTAACTGTCTTTCCGCTAGATAACGTTCCCATCATATCATTCGAAAGGAAAAGCTCTTTTTTTTCACTTCACTCGGCTAAATTTCTTTATTATTGCTTCGGAAAATTATAAATGTAAACTTAAAAACAGCTTGTAAGTTGTTTATGGTATCAAAGTAGGTAATATCATAACCACCTAAAACAAAAACCTTGAACTCAATTTGTTCACAGGTCCGTCCGTAGCCTATATGTTATTCTGGTCTATACGCTATATTATTGTAAAGTTTCATTAAAATCCATTCAGTAATTTTTACGTGAAAGAGTAACAAACATCCATTCTTTCAAACTTTCGCGTTTATAATATTAGTAGGATGAAAGACAATCGAAAGGGATAGGCATTCCCCGCAAATAAATACAGAACATACCTATACGCACAAATACTATGGAAACGTTATTCCAGTCATCCACTACGATCAGAAGAAGCGCTTTTGGGGTGTTTCTCATTTATATATAAATCACTAGAGAGCAAGAAATATTACGCTGGTCTCTTCCTGGATATCAAAAAAGCATTTGACATGGTTAACCACAATGTTCTCCTCCACAAATTATATTGTGCAGAATTTCGAGGCTTTATACATAATAGGTCTAATTTGAAGGACAGAATTCGAAAAGTTAAAATACGAAACTTTGTAAGTAGCTCGAGAACCATAAACATTGGTGCGCCTCAGGGTTCTGTTCTTTGTTCGATAAAAAATATTTGGCGCAAAAGGTCCGGGGGACCCTAGACCTAGCTTCTTACAACCGTTCGTTTTGTGTGAGTTTTTAATTTTCGGAACGAATGGAAGGGATCTACAATTTTGTGCCTACTCCAAACGGCTAATTGAGAAGCTCTTTCAAGACAGTTATGCTCTCGGATGTTTGTCAGACGTTCGCGAGAGGTGGCGCAGTGGAAAAAGCCCTTATTTGGAACTTAAGTTTCTGCGGGATTCGAACCTCGACCCCTCTCTTAGTAGTCTAACACACTAACCACTAAGCCACTGCGCCTACAATACTGTTCTTAAATATCGTTCTTATAAATTCGCTATTTAGTCAATTGTTTATAGGGAAAGTAACACCCTTTGCCGACGATCTTGGCATCGCATATCAGTCAGATAACCCTTTGGCTTAAGGGCCCATATAAAGCAACATTTAAACATTCTGATGATAATGACTTTGGTTTACTGTGCACAAGCTACTAGCTTTTAGTAGCAAAACTAAATTAATGAGCTTCAGTTCTAGTATGCAAGAGTTCCCTGACTATGAAATCTTTTTTCACGAACTAAATTGTAATAGATCCGTCAAGTCTAACTAAGCCTGTAATGTGGTACCTGTAAGGACGTTCTCTAATGACCAAATATCCTGTAGGACTAAGGCTGCAGCCACACCGGATGGAACAAAACGCCTTAGACAAACAAAACTGTTTTGTCTGTGTGTTTCTGAAATTTCAATACACTTATTTAAATACGCGCGCCCACACTGAATAAGGCGAAAGGCGAAAGAAAGCAAGAAAACAAAATAAGGCGTTTTGTTTCATCCGGTGTGGACGCTGCCTAAGCGTTTTAAAATTGAACAAGTAAAACAGTTTAAATATTTGGGTAAAACATGGTTTGGTCTGAACATATTTCAAATTTGAAACAATATTTTCGCTCTAATGTACATAGTCTTTATCGTCTCAGAAAATACTGTAATAATAAATGGTTTTCCAATAAGAGGTGTTATTGTGAATGACCCGCTATTTCGGTAGCTGTCACTTTTGAAGCTTTTATTCTTTGACATTTGACAAGCAGAAACTACGCCATTGGAAATGGAACGATACACGCTTCAACAACGTATTGAAATTATTAAAATTCACTACAAAAATGGTGAAAATCTTGCAGTCACAGTTCGCAAAACTAAAACATTTTTTGGTCGTCATGAAGCACCTTGTCGGACCGCAATACAGAAATTGGTGGAAAAATTCAAGCTGTTGGGACAAGTTAGTGATGTGAAGAATAAAAACCGTGTACGTCGCTTAAGAACAACTGAGAATATTGCTGCTGTAGCCCAAAGTGTTGAAGAAAACCCAGGTTTGTCCATTCCTCGTCGTTCTTCGGAATTATGCATTCCACAAACTTCATAACACCGTATTTTACATAAAGACTTGGGTCTTAAGGCTAATAAAGTTCAGTTAACACAAGAACTCAAGCCGACCGATCATCAACAACGTCGTGTCTTTGCTGATTGGGTCCTTGAAATGCATGAAAATGATCCGGAATTCCATCGAAAAATCATCTTGACTTATGAGGCCCATTTCCACCTCGGTGGCTACGTCAACAAGCAAAACTGTCGCATCTGGTGCTCGGAAAACCCAAGAGTTATTGTTGAGAAGCCTCTCCATCCTCAACGTGTGACTGTTTGGTGCGGTTTATGGTCCGGCGGGGTCATTGGACCTTACTTTTTCGAAAATGAGTTTGGATCAGCAGTTACTGTGAATGGATTGCGCTATCGAGAGATGATTAATGATTTTTTATGGTCGGAGTTGGATGGTATTCATCTGGACAACGTTTACTTTCAACAAGACGGCGCTACGTGCCACACAAGCAACGAAACCATTGATCTTTTACGGGAAAAGTTTCCGGACCGTGTTGTCTCTCGAAGAGGTAATCACAATTGGCCACCGAGATCTTGTGATTTGACACCTTGCGACTTCTTCGTTTGGGGCCACGTGAAAGATAAGGTCTACGCCAACAGCCCATAACCGATTCAAGACCTCAAAGATAAAATTCGTGAGGCTATCGAGGACATAGGGCAGCCACTTTGCGATTTGGTTATGGAAAAATTCATGAAAAGGATATGGTCCTCTATGCGTGCTCGTGGTGGCCATTTGGCTGATGTTATTTTTCATTATTAACGGCATACCTTCCCCTTTATTATGAAGTAAACATCCGATCATTTATCTTAAAAAAATGGCATTTTTCTTTGAATACCAAAATAACACCTCTTATTGGTAAACCCTTTATAACAATAAAACCAGTTTCTTCTGGAATATTCCAATTAAAGTTGTATTAGTTGCTGGGGAGTGCCTACAGAACCCAAAAGAATATAAGTTTCTTGACTTCGTCAAAAGTGTTTTCTTTGTGGGTGTTCCTGAGAGTTGATACCCTCGTACACTTAACCAGGCATCATTTGTTGAGCCGCCCGTTGGACAAACACGGCAGATGACATTACAACTACTTAGACTTTTCTGAAATGAGGAACACCGAATTGCATATGGCGAACCGTAACAATGTATGAAGCGCCCTAAATGGCATCGTACTTTTATTGATGCGATGCGCGCTTAGTGGAGGACGGGCATTAGCCACCCCTCGTAGGCATGAGCAACTGTCTGGTCTCCACCGTTGCAAAATTGTTGGTATAATGATAATAATGTAGGTATGTGCCGTGACCAACGATAAAATCTGTCCTCTTTCAAAAAGCTTTGAAACCTCATATATTTTCTGAACGGACGAACTTATTGCTATTAAACAAAAAATCCATACGAATTGTTTGAGTGGTTTCATTTGATGCGTTAAAAAATCCATAGCCACATATGAGCAGGTTAACCATTTGATTATATCTAGAAGTTAAATTAAATATTTACGGTCGTAGTTTTCGAAGCATATGCCGATGACTTGGAAGCTTTGATCACGAATGAGCTTTTTCATGATGACTTTCCCGACTATAAGTATCTGACATTATAAAATAATCAAAAATATGAAAAAATCAGTTTGATCTGCAGATACAGGGTTGCGCAAATACCAAAAATTTGGTGCGGCCGTGAAAATAATTTAGAAATGAGTTAATTGCTGCCATCTACCGTTCAGTTTGATGATAGATACAATAATTTAAACGCTATTAAACAAGCCATAGTAGCCGTGCTATATTTATAAATAAATTTTATTCCATTTCCTCTTGGCTGTTTGCGTAATATCTCCATAAACTTCTAATGGTCGCAAAGACCAGCATTTTACATGTTACTTACTCTCGCCTGCTAATAAATGTCTGAAATCGTAAACAAATAACTCGCACGTGTACTACTCTATTTAAAATTTTATTCGTATATATCTAAATTTGATTCTTACAACACTAGTTTCAGTACAATTTCATTTTCTTAAAAAATGATAAACTAACCCAACTAACCCCAATGACACAGACATTCTAGTTACACATTTCCCTATGGCATTCACACAAACTGGCACTCTCCCCTTATTCCTACTGTATAAAGCCGTGATCTTGTTTTATCAAATCGGCCGCCTTCTCGGCGATCATGAAGACTGGTCCATTTGGATGTCCGGCAATGATTTCTGGCATAATGCCAGCATCTGCTACTCGGAGATTCTTGATGCCATAGACCCTAAGTCGAGGATCGACTACAGCGGAACGATCGCTTTCTGGTCCCATTTTCGTGGTGCCCGAGTAATGGTAAATGGTGAATGTGAAGTGCTTTACATAGCACTCCCAGTATTCGTATGACTTGTAGGGGTACTGTTTGCACGTTGGAATTTTCTTGTCCCACAGCTGGCCATTGATCGCTTTCATACCTGGACGATCCATCAGACTAAGTGCCTTGAGCAGTCCTCTCACAGAAATGTCCACGTCGTAGGGATGTTGAAAGTAGTTCGAATAGATGAGGGGGTATTTTGTGGGGTCATTGTTCTTGAGCATTATTCTGCCGCGGGATTTCGGGCGCAAGATCATCGGGAAGATCATAAACGCGTTGAGATTCTTTTCTTCGATCTCGCGGAAGAGCGCGTCATAGATGTTTTTCTTCAGACCAAAAGCGCGCGTGATTGCCGGGTTGGCCGACATTGAACCGCCCACCAAGAAGAGTTCAATATCTGGCCAGCCATCTTTTTTCTCGGGGTGATCGAGGTCCCAAAATGCGATCGATTCGCAGCCTCCTGGTGATCCGTAGGGTCCACCGTGTGCGATGAATTGATTAAGCAGGATTGGATTGGCAAAGTCCTCGAAGTGAAGTGAGGTAGCGTTGGTGGTGAATGTCACAGCCGGTGCAGTGTGATCTTGCAGATTGTATCCGACGGCAAGATCGGCGATCGGTTTGATACCAACTTCACGCAAATGCTGGGCAGGTCCCACACCGGATAACATGAGTAGTTGTGGAGTGTTAATTGCTCCAGCGGAGAGGATAACTTCCTTGCGGGCTAAGATCTTGTGGTACTGTCCGTCGGTTTTGACAATCACGCCATACGCCTCCTTGGTGTCGGGTTTGATGAGCACTTTCGTGACTAGAGCGCGTTTCTTAACGTGCAGGTTTGGTCGTTTCCCCTTGATCGGATAGAGGTAGGCCCGGTTGGAGCTCCATCTAGTCGCATTTCTGGTCGTGGTGTGGAGATACGACACCCCCGTTTGAATTCGCCCATTGTAGTCGCGGTACTGCAGACCGTCCTCCTGAGCCGCTTCAACAAAGGCAGTTGCGATCCTTGACTTCCAGTCGACATAGGACACCTTCACTGGTCCATCGCGTCCCACAAAGTCCTCGTCGGCGTCGGGCACACTACTGCCCTCGTATTTCTTAAAGTATGGCAAGACGTCTTTGAAACTCCACCCCGGATTGCCCAATTCAGCCCAGCGATCGTAGTCCCGGCGATTGCCACGCGTGTACATCATGTAGTTCAAAACACTTGATCCTCCCATCACTTTGCCTCTTGGCCAGTTGCAACGATTATTGTTCATCGCCAGGCAGGCACGATCACTTGGCTGCGTTCGATACTTCCAATTCATTTCGCCCAACTGTAAGAAATGCGCAACAATTGGTATGTCCATGACCAGGCTTTCGGGGCCGCCGGCTTCCAGCAATAGAACTTTCCACTTTGGGTTCTCGGACAGACGTGCGGCGATCGCACATCCTGCGGTGCCCGCACCAACCACTATAAAATCGTATTCACCTTCCATCGGCTTGTTGTCCATATTCTCAAGGCGGTTATCTTCGCCACCTCGCCGTAGGAACTCGAAAGTCGAAAGGAGAACATTTTCTGACTTGATCGCGATACCACTGATCGCAAAAATTGCGATAATAAATTTCACTTTTGTGCTCGTTAGCATTTTGTATTTTTTTTCCCTAAATTGTACTATTTGTCTGTTCAAGATCGGTTAAAGATCATTCTGCGATCGCGAAAAAAATCGAAAAGAATTTATCTTTAAAGTTTCTATTGGTCACCACGCGTTCGATCTTCACGTAACCGTTACAATAGCGCGAATGAATATCGCTTGTCATGTGAGGCGAACTTAATATTAAATTTTTTTCACTCGCTGCTCAAGTTGCGAGCTTTTTTTCCCAACTACTATTCTTCTCTCGCTTTGCTCTCTTGCTCAGGTTCTTTATGCCTAACGAGCATGTGTATTGTGTTGATACCGTGTCCTTAGCAAACGTTATACTAGTTTGCCGGCAAAGATGTAACTATATTACAAACCTGTATCTGATGGCAGATGGGCTTTCGTGTATCTGATACATGTGTGTTTTCTCACATACATGGTGGTAAAAGTGAATTTCAAAGTCAATGTCATTGCTGGTTTCAGTTCCATTTGTTGTTGCCCCTGTTTATTTAGATTTGTTTTAGGAAGCAAACGGTGCGGGTCTCGTTTCAGCGTGTGATTTGATTGTGCGTTGATGGGTTTTCTCTCATGGTTGGGGATTAACTATGTTAATTGTTGGATTGCGAGATGGCACTGTTGTTCTACAGCAAAAAGAAAACCTATTCCTCGCAAGTCCAATTCAAGCGCCATGAATTGAGGTGGCCTAACATTAAACCGGCTGCTTGGCCTTGACTGTATCGCTTTTGAGATACCCAATGGTATTAATTTTAAATCTTAGTTTATAGAATGTGCTAATGGCGTTTGTCTGTTCTTTGCTGCTTTTGGGTTTGTTAGTTTTACGCCGTCTCGAGGTTCTATTAATCTGTACGTTGATTTATTTTGTTTTTAACTGAGAAAGCTTTGAATGGTATTTATAGTGCGACGTTTAAACAAATATTTAAAGAGAAAAAAAAACTTAAATTCGTCTTTGGAGTATGATATGAATGACTTTATGACTGCACATTTCAGATCAACGAAGAAACAATTTTTCCCGTTCATAGTTTATTAAACATTCAACGTTTTGCCCAAAACTCATTGGAAACACGGCCCTCCGGAAAAGGTGTAACATGGAACTTAACAATTGACAGTGGGTTTTGTAAAATATGAAAAAAGTTGTCTCTCACTCTGTTATAAAATTTGAGTTTTAAGTTAGAAAATCTAGAGTGGCCGCTGATTCCGTCAAATCTTAAGTGGTGTCTGTCAAATTCAATCAGGGAAACATCTTCATTGCGTCACACCAGCGAGCAGAAGTTGATTTTTTTCAAACTTGCTTTATTTCAATGAAATGCTAGATAGGACTTAGTCTTAACTAACGAAAGAGGAGTATAGAGTCGATTTTTCTGGTTTCCATCACTAAGTGCCAGTGCGTAAATATTATTGAGTTGAAATTATTAAATCGAGAAAAAGTGCCTAAAACAAAAGAGTTCAACAGCGAACCCGGACTCGAATGGAATTAGGTACTCCTTGGCCGTCTTGTAAAAATGTGTCTAAAATTCTGTGGCCACAAGCGAAAACCGCTTAAGTCGACTTAAGACAAAAATGTTATAACGCTTTTTGCAATGAAAAATAAAATAAAGCAATTAAAAAAATTAAAAATTGTTCAAAAGATTACGATTAAAGCCCTCTATCAGAATCTGTAGTTTTTTTTTCTTAAATGTGTCAGATTTTTTCCAAACTTAAAATTAAGTTTCAAAGTGCTTTTCCGATAGATTCATATTCAGACTTAAGCGGTTTTTGTTTGAGGCCACAGAATTATGAGCTTATAATAATATCGGCGCTATTTGATCTGTATCAAATCATGAAAATGAAATCATCTGCATCATTGAAAAATGTTATCTTTGAGTTGTGGTAGCAGCAAACGGAACAGACAAACATAGGTGTAATGTAAATGGTCTTTTATTAAGGACTTGACAACTTCTTTTTTAAATAAAATGCAAATTACTTGAGATATCTCAAGAAAAATGTTATTGGCTTAAATTACTCATTGCTCGTTCAATATTGGCTCTAAGTTCCTCTAACGTTGCTCCTGTAGGCATACACCAATGATTTAATGTAGCCCCATAAAAAAGTCCAGAAGCGTTAAATCACACGATCTCGGCGGTCAATCGACGGATCCGTTTCTCGAGAAAACACGTTCACCGAACTAGGACTTCAAAACTCGCATGTTGAAAACGTTTTGTGACTGGTGATACCGTCTCGTTGCAACCACATATCCCTGTTGTCCAATTCACGCAATTGCTCAGAGAAATAACGTCTCCAACATGTCTCTGTAGCGAATACCATGTTTCCTTCCTGTTTCATGACGCACATGAGGGATCTCACCTGTTCACGCATATTTTGCTTATGACGAAGCCCGTTTAAAAAAAAATGTGGTTCATCGGTTGAAAATTGGCGTTAAAGCTCTTTTCAACCACCGACTCGGAATTTCGGTAGTAAATTTTATTTATTTGTAAACTTTGTTCCTTCGTGTACTTCACCACATGAAAATGTTGATTTTTGATGAATATTTCGACATTGACAGTTCGATAATCGGTTTAAGGGTGCGTTTCGACAATTTCGCGGGTGGCCGTGGCGCAGTGATTCGCTTATTGAGTGGGAGGTTACGTGTTCAAATCCGAGCCAGTACCTCGAAACATTTTTCACAAATAAAAACTGCGAATAAGTTTAAGTGAATTATAAGCGAACACAAATATCAACAATTCTCCCCTAGCTATTAGGGCGCCACTCGTGGAGAATATCCACTGCGCCACAAACTCTTTCCTATCCCTCTTTCTCTTCCTAAAATACTTGAATGCCGCGCTGTGCCCCTGTGCCCCGCATTATAAGAGTATTCATAACCCCTTGAGCGAGTTACGAGCTGTTGTGATCGCTCGAACAAAAACAAACAATAACATTAAACAAAAAACAATGATGTGCTTTATTGGAAATGAAAATTAACGTAGACTGCAAAGTCTCCATAAATGTAGATGATGAGCTGCTTCTGTTGTTAGGCTGTTATCGCTAAACTGATGCGCCGCTATATTGAGTTGTTGTTGTTGTTGTTGGAGCTGGTTATTTTCACAGGCAGTAAGCGGTTTCTGTTGAAACGAAGTTTTTATGTGAGGACACGCAACTAGCGCGAGTAAAATTATAAAAAAAAAATATCAATGAAAATAGAATTCCACCAAATACTCGAAAAAAAACAGGTAATCTTCTTTACGACTCGTATATGATTGAAGCTCAGTCATCACACTACCGAGCAAACTAAGCCACAATCTTCATAAGAAGACATATTTTGTAAATACCAACTCAACCGAAAAAATAAACACGCTATTTAAAATCAGAGTCGTATTAATGAATTTAAATTTTATTCCACAACGATCTGATCTTCCAATAGAATGTAATCTCTGCAATCTTAGTGAGAGAGAGACGTCTTCCATTTTATAGTACATTATTTACGAAAAACCCATTTTAAAAAAAAATTTTAAGAACCAAGTAATCATAATCATCATCGAACAATATTATATATGTAGGTACTCAGTTTTATCTAAATAGTTAAGTAATAGTATTTTCCAAACTAAAAATTGCAATATTTGATACTCACTGTTTTGTCTGCCTAATTCTATAAAAACCACTCCAACGATTTTTATCAAAATCTATATACATATATAAAAATAACTTGATAAATGTGTGTGTGACAGCCTTTGTTGGTTAATAGACCATGCAGAGAAGGTTAATATATTAGTATGATAAATTTTTGAAAGAAGGCGCAACTGCCATTCCAATAAATTCATTTTTGTACACTTTGAAAAAAAAGGAAACCTGATAGAAATCGAGTAGTGACACTTCAAATACAAAAAGAAAAATATTTTAAATTTTAAAAGCAATTGTTGTTGTCAATTTTTTTAATTATTTTCCAACCAAATTGTTGTTGTCAACAGTTTTGAAAGTTTTTTTTTCAATACCTATAGGTACCTAAAAAGTTTGTTCTAATAAATTATGTTTACTATACTATATTACATTAAGTAACTTTTTGAAATGAAGTAGATACTTTGATTATACAAAGATGATATGGCCGACGATATTTTGCATCGAATTCGTACTGTGATATCGGATAATGAACTGGAGATGTCAGATGGAATGTGCACAAAGCTTTGATTTTGATCGAGGATATGTGTCTGCTCATGAGTGGCAATTTGTTGTGCAAATTGGGGATGCCACAGCCAAATCGTTCAATGCAAGACGCATTTAATCGAGAATTGGAGCTAGAAATGGACTTCGGTCGAATCGCATTGAGTCAAGCTGTTCGAACAAATGTGCCAATGTTGAATCAAGAACAAAAGAAAGTGTACGATGAATTGATGCAACCAGTCGATAACGAAAATGGCGGATTTTTCTTCCTTGATGCGCCCGGTGGAACTGGAAATACATTCCTGATTTCACTGATTTTGGCTACAATTCGTTCGAGATCTGAGATCGCTTTGGCTCTAGCCTCTTCTGGGATAGCGGCTACTTTGTTAGAAGGCGGTCGAACAGCTTATCCTGCATTGAAATTGCCATTGAATTTGGAAGTGGAAAAAGAACCTTCATGCAACATTTCAAAGAACACTGCGATGGCGAAAGTACTGCAGCAATGTAAGATTATTATATGGGACGAATGCACAATGGCTTACAAACGCGCATTGGAGGCCCTGAATCGTTTACGTAATGAAAAGCGACCTCTCGGTGGAGCAATGATCTTGCTATCAGGCGATTTTCGTCAAATGCTGCCTCCTGCCTGTCATTTCGAGATCAATTCCGGAAGATGAATTGAATGCTTGCCTGAAGGCGTCTGCTTTATGGCGATACGTCAAGAAATTGCATTTGACAACAAACATGCGAGTTTCTTTACAAAATGACCAGTCAGCTGCTGAGTTCTCCAGCCAATTGTTGGCGATGAGCAATGGTGTGATTCCAGCAAACTTAATCTCCGGCCTGATTGAGTTTCCACAACATTTTTGCAACTTTACAACGACACCGAAAGAACTAATCATGAATATTTTCCTGAATATCGCTCAGAATTTGTTGACCATGATTGACTGAGTGTAAGAGTGATTTTGGCTGCGAAAAACAAGAACGTCGATCATTTGAATTTCGCCATTCAAAACCAAATCGCTGGTGAGTTGCATTCATACAAATCAGTCGACTCCGTGATGGATGAAAACGAAGCCACCAACTATCCCACTTTGTTGCGCAACCTAAACGAACCAAAACTTTGTAGCGGTACGCGTTTGATTGTGAAGAATTTAATATCAAATATAATTCAAGCAACGATTTTTATTGGAAAATTCATAGGCGAAGGTGTTGTTATTTCGCGGATTCCACTTATTCAGAACGATTTGCCGTTCGTATTTAAGCGTCTTCAATTTCCCGTACGTCTCGCTTTTGCTATGACAATTAATAAGTCGCAAGGACAATCGCTGGATGTGTGTGGCATAAATCTTGAATTTCACGTGTCGGCAAAGCTCTCGCTTACGTACGTGTACACACCCGATAATAGAAATAGAACAAAAATGTTGTGTACCATAAAGCATTTCAGTGAAAATATAATAATATACCTTTTGAATAAAAAAATTTAATTGACCGAATTACATGAAGCAGAATGAAGCGAAAGCTCGGAATTATTAATTTCATTACCTACATTAATGAATTTGGGCAGAACGAAGTTCGCCGGGTCAGCTAGTACATATATATTTAGGATAATTAAATAATTCTATTTTCCTTATTCCCGGTAAGCTCGAATTAGGCCTATTTCCTCCTTGGTCAATGTCTTTCCCTTACTTTCCTTACTTTCCCTTAATCCATAGTTGTGGATTGTATTAAGTTATTTCTTCAACTAAGCTCTCTAATACTCGAAGTATCCTTTTATTTGCTTTAGAACAGCGGCTCCCAATCTTTTTTAGTCGCGGAGCACTTTTTAGGTGAAAAAATCCTCGCGGAGCACTTCGTTGCACGTATGCTATAGGGATTCCCTATACCTACATAATCATGTCGATTACAGAATCCGCAAAAATGTATTCCCGGGGAGTTGACTCGATTCACAGCCTATTTACATCCGCGATAAATATAATTATCAAATCCGCCGGAAGAACAACATTGCCGATCCGTAACACTTACTTATCATTTTCGAACTATCTTATCGATGATGTTAGTTTTTGGCATTTAGGGCGGTATTCATCGACCAATATTAAACTAAGGGCGAAATTCGTCGACCAATATTAAACTAAGAGCTTCGCATTCACTGGTTAAATTTTAAATTAAAACATTCGATATTTGCGTCCCAAATGATTTTTAAATATTTATACATAAATAATTCACAAAAATAGATTCATCCGATGCAATGTTTGCTTTAGAACAAATTCACGAAAACTAAACGCCCTCCACCAGTTGTCAAACTCAAGCGCACTTGTATTGGTAAATCTGAGAAAATATCTAGATTCGCAAAAGTGCTCTGAAATCTGAAAAATATTGCTTCTTTTTGTACCAAACGAGCATAAAAACTGCTCTGAGGGCAAAAAAAAGTGCTCTGAGAGCGCCCAATCGAATACCACATAATAATCGATTTAAGAGCGCTTGATAAATACCGCCCTTAATGTCAAAAAAAAAAAAAAAAAAAAAAATATAAACAATTTTAAACGAAATAAGAAATAGAAAAATAATGGATTCAATTTCCTTTCATTTAGTTGCTCGAGAGCATTTTTGTGGTGGAACGGGTGATGGGACAATGGTCGGGTTTTCATTTTCGTCATCGAGTTCATTCAAAATGTCCATTTCAATAGTTTGTTTCATGTTCGTTTAACACATCTCCAGAACAGGCGGGTGCAGAAGAGTCAGAGGTAGCTATTGTTGTTGCTTCGTGTTTTCTTTCTTTTTTTTTTGCGATTCCGAAATCAAACGTTTGAGAATGCCATGAACAGCATCTCTTAAACTAACCAATCTTCTTCCAGTGGACTTTAATTGCTCTTCGCTGGCTGTACCACCCGTCGCGTAACGCGATCGCTTGTTGTTGGTTAAATTATTTTATTGACTTATAAAGTCTAACCAAACATATCGAAATTTACAGAATCAATAAATTTATTTTAGTATACTTATAAATATTTTTCTTAAACTTCCTTTTTAACATTCCGAGACTTCTTTAAACGGAAAGAAACCCAAAGAATTAAAATAATTCAATAAATTCGGCGTTTTTTTTTATTCATAATTCAAAATTTTCAAAATAACCGGCTCTCTCTTCATTGCCTCACCCACCTTCTCAAATTGCACTCTGCATAAAACTAAAAACTACATTTAAAAACTTAAATGTATGTGAATTGACGTACTTTTTGGTGCTTTTCATTTTTTGTTTATGTTGCATCCGCAATGATTTTGGTGCGGATTTAAAACGTTCAAAGTTATATGGATGGGCTGCGTAGTTCATAATCTAAACAAAACCAAACTACGTAACCGACATCCGTTCACTTCTTACAGCGGATTCTATAATAGCAAAAATTGAAAAAAAGTTGTCGGAAGCCATCCGCATACCATTCATCGGATTCTGTAATAGGGGTGAATGTTGATATTGTCATCCCATACCCAGCATTGCCATAAGTGCAGATTTGTCTGCATTTTGCAGATTTTCAACCTTGCTGCAGACTTTTAAAAACCAGAAATCTGCGCTTCAGATTTTGTCTGCATCCGCAATAATATAAATATTTTATTCTTTTTAACAAATTTTAACCTTTGTTGCACACTTTATTTCGCTGTATGCTTTCATTTTAATATCCGGCTTCTTTTTTTGTGATTGTTAGGTACATAAATAAAAAAAAAAAAAAACGTGAAGGAAGATTTTTCTATAGAGAACTGCATTGCAGATTTTTTTTTTTTATCATAATTGCAGATTTGTAAAAATATTTTCATGGCAAACACTGCGCCATACCACATATTTTTACACGAATTATTTTTTTAGTTTGTTTGTATGTGTTAATTTCTTTTAAATTAATTTTAAAATTCGATTGCTGCGATCAAAATGACAAGTTCAGAAGCACAAAATTAACAAGTCACTAGTGTAATGGAATTTTGTTAGGTATGTATTTCTATTTTTTATCTCTCCGCGGAGCACTTGGATATCCTTAGCGGAGCACACTTTGGGAACCGCTGCTTTAGAACATGGTAACAGGTAAATTAAGCTACTGTTGGTAATCGAGTGAAACAAAAATCAGATAAAGTTTATGATCTTTTTTAAGAAAATCGTCATAAAAGTTGCATTTATCAATTTAATACCACTTTTTTTTTTTTTTTTTTTACAAATAAAACATAATATATCCTTAATTTTCTATGCATTTCTCGCGAACGTCTGACAAACATCCGAGAGTATAAATGTCTTGAAAGAGCTTCTCAATTAGCCGTTTGGAGTCGGCATAAAATTGTAGATCCCTTCCATTCGTTCCAAAAATGAGAAACTCACACAAAACGAATGGTTGTGAGAAGCTAGGCCTAGGGTCTCTCCGGACCTGTTGCGCCAACTATTTATTTATTTATCCTTAATTTTTTGTGCAATTGTTTTTTCCCAAATGAGCGAAGATTTTGAAAAATATCGTAAAATTAAAACAAAAAAAATGCCTGTTCGTAATCAAGTGCGACAGAGTGTATATCTATAAAGATATCGGTCTATTACGAATCGTACTTCCGCCTTAAGCCAGGGTCACCAATATATTCCAGTCAAAAATAAAATAATACCCTAACAGATCAAAAAACAAAAACTCTCACTGCGTTTGTCCTCGTACTCAAAAATCTTGGAAAAAGTAAGAGCTTATAAAATACTGGAGATGTTTAGTATTTTTTTGTATCTAGTAATCACTGAAGTATAATTGTAACTTTGTTTGATGAAATAAACTAAACTAAACTACAGTTGGAGGTTATAACTCTTTAAATAGAATTTGCGACAATTGCCTGTTACTGACCGCTTCAACTTGTTATTTAAAATACTGCCATATCAGATGAATCACCCAAAATTAGATTTTATTTAACACTATTCCTATATTTTATGAACCGTTTTTTTTTTTATGTATAGCATTGCTTCTCAGATCTTTACCTATACCTACCTAATAATATAAGAAAACAAACAATCAACTTTCTTATCAACGAGAAAGTTTCGTTCGACCCAGTCCTGCACTTTACTTTTCTAGCAAACGTTCAACAGAAAGTATTGGAATACATACTTTTCTTACGCATAAAGAACATTTCGTAGTTGTACTCACTGTAATGGACTTGACTGTTTATGCAACTTGTTATGGCGTTAAATCCTCATGATTTAAATGCCAAACCAACAATTCATTTATTTTCTGTGCGTCTGCGTACATAGTTATTGCTTGTGTGTTCAAAATCTAAAAATGTGATACCAAAGATTTGACCAACCTATAAAATGTCTTTTTGCCGGAACAAATATTTAAAGAACATCTTTTTCCAATGAAGTAACTTGTTTTAATTCCATGCCAATAATTTTATTTCTTTTCCTTTTCAGGTAAATGACACTACAACTGTAAAATATGCGCTAAATTAAAATAATTTGTTGGGTGAGTAATCTACATTAGTCCTGGGGATAGGTCCGCTATGGTGCCTGGTCCTTTTGAACGACCACATACAACCCCATTCAAACGTAACCTAATCTACATTAGTTTTAAGGATAGCTTATTTTCTTACGGGCTTGCGTTCTCATGAAACCTATAAGTTGAATAGGCCAATCACCCTGGCGTGATTAAGGCCTTTGACGGTCTCTTACTTCTTCTAAATTTGAATTGCTTCTTGATGCCTTAAAAGTCGGTCATATAGACGAGCACTATTTTCCTCCAACAACAAACAAAAAATATGTTGAGGCTGTTATACCAAACCAACATGCAAGCCAAGAAGCCGCGACCACCCCGGAAATAATTCAACCGGTGTATACAGAATACCAGTGACACATTAAACGCAATATACCCGATAGCCTTGAAAGGACCCATTTCCTGGTTCTACGGAATAAACCGGCTCGTGTTAGGTCCATACCATTGTCTTCGGTTGTGCGATCGTGCATCGTTTTATCTCGTCTTCAAGGTGGTTATGCATCTAAACCACAACTAGTTCTAGTATATACTCTCAGTCGGAGAACGTTTCATCCCAAGAGACATCCTGTACCTGTTACCGATATATTACAAACTTGAGAAGGGATTCCCCCATATTCAAGCACTGAAACCAGTTTTGATGCATCTGGCATAAGTAAGATACCATGCTGGCTATAGAACGAACAAGATTCTTACCAAAATCCGTAAAGTACGCACTCAGATCAGGTTTGGCTACAGATCTTTGCCTAGTAGATACCCGAACAAGCACAGAATCCATATAAAAGTTGTTTTCTACAGATACCCACACTACAGCACGTAGTCGCTTAATTATTGTTCGGTATCTGTCTGTATCTACCGACATTTTCGGCAAAGGAAAAACCAATTCAAACAACCAGTTAAAGACAAATACAAAATTTCATTCCCAAGGACAAGTCAGAGACCTACGCAAGTCATCCATGGCTAGATTCGAATGCACTTTCAATGAATTTTTTGTAATTAACTGTTGCTCCACCATCGCATGCCAATGGATTTTGTATAATTCACTATACACGCTCTGTGAACTGTGAGGTTAATACCCCGCAAAAGCTCGTCGGCTAAAGAATGAGAACCATGACTATGGGTATTGGGTACCCACTGTCAAATACAACAGTAACAGTTATTAAAAGCACACTCGCAGTGTCGTAGTTCTGTGTCTTTTTGCATAAATTGTCAAAGAACTGGGAGAAGACTGTCTATAACTGCGAATCTAACACACCTGCTGCTTGTATGTGTCTACAACGTAAACTCCGAGTTAGAAGTTGTTGTCTTTGACCGATATTTCGTGATGCTATCATGTTGAAGTTATTTTTTTTATTTCTACATCTGTGTTTGTGGATTGCCTTTGAGGCGAAGAACTTTTCGCATGTGACTTTTGTTAGTTTTCGGCATTTTTCATTACGAAAGAGGAAAAAGCGATTAGAATACCAAATTTATGTTGCAATACGTGCTTCATTGACCGATATTCGGGCAAAGAATTCGATTGGGAATGACAGTCGCGTGTTTGATATTGACATGTCAAAACCAAGTATAGACGAGAACAACATTGAATAGTATGCAATCAAATATTCTCTCAAGGGTATCTTACCCTAATATAACCTGTTCACATTTAAACTAAAAAATAGCTAGCATCGGTCACTAGTCAGTTCATCATCAATAACGCGGCTAAATTACAAATCGTGAGTCAAATTAACATCTAACAGCTTATTGTTCAGACCTTTCGACCAACCAAAGCCGTTATAGTCTAAACATTTCCTCAACCCGATACAAGTCAGAAACCGATTATTCAACGATCACCACTTTATGCTCTGCTTGAAGTTTTATTTTTATTTTTTATTTCGAATGTTAATAACTTTCAATGAACTTGGAATAATAAATCAGAGTGTATCCGATGCAAAGTCGTATCAACAGCCAAACTATCTTCTTCGAATGGCCCGCGTGTTAATGAAAAATAAAAAAAATAAAAAAAATTGATGGACAATCTTATTTGCATACGCCTTACCTTGCTAGAGGTGGCTGTCTGTCAATAAGACAAATATTTGGCTCTTCTTCGAAACTGCGTTGAGGCGAAAAATCGTTTCCTTTGTTTCAGTTTAAGTGAGCGTGCTAATTTTGATCTGAGTGTGGAAAAAAAGCTAGTGTTCTATTACTAGGGTTGACGGTTTTTATTTAGACAGGCAGTTCTATTTCCTATATACAGCGGCTTTTTTACCTCACATTTTACAATAAAGAGATATTATCAATTATAATTTTTTTTAAAGCATTATTTATTGGCATTGGCCTAGTTTACATTGAAAAAACAAGATCAAAATATTATCTGTGGTGGAAAGTATAAAAAAAACCTTCAATTGACATGGAAAAAAAGTAAGTATAAATAATGTTACAAATGGCTACATAATAAATAATAAACTCAAAAGTTAACAAATAGAACTAGAAGTACAGATTGACTATGGCGCAAACAAAACGACGTATGTGGGATTTGTTTAGTTCTAGCATTAAAAATTACGACGCATAGATGGCGCCTAATCTCAGCCTGTCAAAGTTTCTATATTTCCAAAATCTTATCCATGACTCTATATCATTTATTGAATCTTGAATTTCTTCTCAAATTCGAATTCTTCATTAGATTTTGCGTGTTTTTTTAGGAAAATAAAGTGCACGACTGGGTCAAACGAAATTTTCTCATTCATCAAAAGTTTGGTTGGATGTTTACTTATTTTATTAGGTAGGTATAGGTAAAGATCTGAGAAGCGATGCTAGATAAAAGAAACGTTTCATAAAATATAGGAATAGTGTTAAATAAAATTCACTTTTGAGTTATTCATCCGATTGGGCAGTATATAATCAAATAACAAAGTGAGTTTTTAATATTTGAAGTCTTGAGTAACTGGCAACTTTTGGTCAGAGAGTTATAAGCGCCTACCGTACTATTTTATAAGTTCTTACGCTTTATTGCACAATTGCACCGAAATGCTGGTCAAAATTCATTACTAAAAAGTAAAATCAAGAAGTAAAAGTTTGCTATAGCGTAACCTAAATATACATGGGTCAACGCGCTGTAGCTTTTTTTATTCTTCTTCATCGTGTGTTGTTATAAACTGAGTTCAAAGTTAACGGTTTGGATTTTTTGCATTTTTTCTTTGCATGCATGCAATTTCGTTAGTCTTCCTCTGTAAGTGATTTCAAGTTTTTGTGATATCAATCTTAATTTTTCTTTAATGGGGAATTCTACTTTGGGTATGTACTGACATATTAAATGCATTTTTGGAAATCGTGTGTAGTTGTTTTTGTTTCAATACGGGTTCAAACGCTATACAGCAAAAAGATGTCGTATTTCTTTCAATTTTTTTAAGTCTTAATAATTTTAGTATAGTATACCGTGTTATTCTGTGGTTGTTTGCACTTAATACGTTAGATTGAATATTTGTCATTGTAATGCAAAAAGATTTGGCTGCTACTAGCTGCTACCCGATATTTTATGAACGTTTTAGTTTTTCGATTTCGTGTAAAAAAAAAAACACTCATACGTAATACAATGGTTTTAATGATTAGTTATTTCAATTTTACTCTACTGTTTTAATTTTTTATTGTTTTCGGAATAAAAACATACACTGGGATGTATTTTAAGTGCACCAAAAATGGTGTGTTAGGGGTTGGGCCTGGGAGGCGCTCAACTTATGCCTTTTTATTGTGTAAAAGTAAGCATTTTTAAGTTCAATTCTTAATACATCGCATTTTTTTTTAGGATTATCTGGTTCGAGAGTTGTGACTTAAAAAAAAATTATTTAATATTATGGAAGAAAGTGGAGAGGTCGATATGAACCAAAACTTAAATTATTTAAAACAGTTTTTGTTACATATGTCTTGTTCAAAAGAAAACCTTTGAACTTATAAATCAAGCGTATATAAAATTGTTTTCGATTTGAGGCAAAGATGGTAAGCCTCTAGCAGAAGAAAGGATTTGTTTGTAGAAACAAAGGGTGGCTTGGAGGGATTTTCACACTTCCATAAGGGCAAAGACATATGAAGAATCTACTAAAAGAAGAAGAACTGAAAATATTCGAGAAACAGTTCAAAGTGAAGAACTAGCTTTTGCAACTCAGATGAAGTTAAGAGAAACCGGTAACACTGTTGCTCCAAAAGTATTTACAGAAATCCTTAAATCTCCTGGAAGAGCGAAAAAGTACAAAGAGGCATATTCTAACAGCTTACGGATAAAAAAGAAAAATTGCCTATACAAAAGGATCTTTCTATGTTCATTAAAGCCGGACTATCGCAATATGAAATTGTGGCCGCAGCGAATAAAGATTTTTTTCCTTGCTACAGTATGCTTCAAAAAGCTAAAAAGGATTGTAACAAAGACGTCCTAAATCGATTGTTGCTCAGCTCTGATCCTCTAATCACTTCTCTTAGAAAGACACATCCAAAAATAAGAATTTCCTTTTGAAAAGAGACGTTAGAAATGCTTCTTCCAGAGGCTCCAGAATGATAAAAATCTGGCGCATAGTTTTTGAACAATAAAAAAAAAAAGTAGAAAAAAAAGCGGTCTTTTTTGCAAAAACAGACGCCAAAATTAAGACAAATCAATTAGAAACTGTATTTTATTTAATAAATATTAATTTTAAGTTGAAAAAGTAACAAAGGTAACGAAAAATAATTTTGGCCAGAATAGATTAATGGAGCTGGTTTACGTTGTAAATGATTGCAATTAGTGTTCGTGATAGATCGATATCTTTAAATTTATATATTTCAAGCGACCCGCCCCGGCTTCGCACGTAGGGTTCATCCTCCGTTTGCAATGTAAGCGGAAGAAATGTAATTATTTACGACATCACATTAGAAACCTCAAAAATAACAGTATTTCTCCACTATTTAATGGATGTTATTATACATATAAACCTTCCTCTTCAATCACTCTGTCTATTAAAAAAACGCATCAAAATCCGTTGCGTAGTTTTAAAGATTTAAGCATACATAGGGACATAGGGACAGAGAAAGCGACTTTGTTTTATACTATGTAGTGATATAAATGTATATATATATATATCGATCTATTGATATATCTTATATATCGATCTATTGATATATCTATCTACATACTATATAATATGTATATGTAAGAACTCAGAGATTTTTTTTTTTAATTTGCATTAGCAGTTATAAACTAAACTAGCTGACCCGGCAAACTTCGTTTCGCCCAAATTTGTTAATTTGTTAATAAATTCCGAGCATGCACCAAGCACTTGCTAATTTATGTAATTCGACCAATTAAAATTCTTTATTCAAAAGTTATATTTAATGCAATAGAAATAAATGATGAATGTTTATTTTTTTCAATCAAACCGCAATGATTTTGACGTGTCGTCCAACCTTCCACTTTTTCACTAAATTGACAAACATCCATCGATTATCCTTGCAATAAATTATTTGTCATAGCGAAAGCGAGACGCACGGGAAATTGAAGTCGCACGAATGGTAAATCGTTCTTAATAAGCGAAATCTGCGGAATAAGAATGTTTGCCTTTGAATTTTCCCCTTAAAATCATCACTTGTATGATATTTGATGTGAGATCCTTCACCATAAAACAAATGCGATCCGTTGCAAAGTTTCGGTACATTGATGTTTCGCAACAGAATTTTAACTGAACCAACTTTCAAATCCGAATTATGTAGATAAATATTATATAAATTATAAAAATTATAAAAATCGAACGATCCGTCCCCGAGTTATGAGTGCACATACAGACGTCAGTCTCTTTTATATGTAACTACCCACCCGCTTTGCCCGTACCTTTCGTATTAAATCTTGCTCACATTTCGCAAATTGCTTTATTTGGACAGCGTCCATTAATAATTTTCATTATTCAACTTTAGAAAAATTTGATTTTATTTTTGAATGGGACGTGCCACAATCCGTTTTCTTATCCCGCTTGTGTTTTTCAAAGTACCACCTATAGGTCAAAAACTATCCGAAATTTAAAACTGGAAGCAACCATATCCATCTACAAAATTTCAATCAACTTGGTAGCGCTCTTTCGGCGATCGGCAACAGCGCCACCTATCAGGTCCAAAAGTATCCTATCCTTCAAGCGGGAACGAAGAATATACATAAATCTATAAAATTTCATTGAAATCGGGTGAGTGGTTTCGGAGATCGATTACAACGCCATATAGTGGGTCAAAAATCCTATCTTTTAAGTTTGCTTTAACCTGAAATACAACAATACGAACAAAACAAAAGAAGAATCATAAAAATTTACCCAGTGGTTATCGAGTTATATCATCATTATCGAGTTTTATCCCGAAAGAATTATAGGTATGAATTAAGAAGATTATTATTAAAGAAAATTTAATTGACCTGAATTACGACATACGCCTACAACGCCACATGGTGAGGATTTTCCGACGAGGTGCACAAAGAAATTCAGTTTTTGTTAAAAATAATAAATTAAATTATTTTATATGTATTTTATCAATATAATAACTCCGATCGAAGCATCTGTTTTAAACGATATTTATTTTGTTTACATCCTCGTTGACGATATTTGCAGCACGCATTCTGTCAATGTTATGCCAACGCCATAAGGTTACATCAAAAAAGTTTGAATTGTAAAAGCGCTATGGTTACATTAGATATAATTTAATATGGTGGCTTAGTATTCTTAAATTTTCTTATTTTCCGCGAAATTTTCTTAACTTTTTCTTTCATAAGATTCTTCTCCTGACAATAACAAACACAACAAAAAAAAAATTTAGCGAAATCGGTCCAGCCGTTCACGCGTGATGCCGCGACCAAGGGAAATAGGGATTCATTTTTATATATATAGATTCAACATTGGCACATTTGTTCGAACAGCTTGACTCAATGCGATTCGTTCGAAGTCCATTTCTCGCTCCTATTCTCGATTAAATGTGTCAAATCAAAGCTTTGTTGCGCATTTCATCTGACATCTCCAGTTCATTATCCGATGTCACAGTGCGAATTCGATGCAAAATATCGTCGGCCATAATATCATCTTTGTATAATCAAAGTACCTATCTATGTACTTCATTTCAAAAAGTTACTTAATGTAACATAGTAAACATAATTTATTAGAACAAAGTTTTTAGGTACCTATATTAAAAAAAAAAGAAAAAACTTCAAAATTGTTGACAACAACAATTTGCTTGGAAAATAATTAAAATAATTGACAACAACAATTGCTTTTAAAATTCAAAATATTTTTTTTTTTATTTGAAGTGTCACTTCTTGATCTCTATCCAGTTAATTTTTTTTCAAAGTGTATTTCCCCATACAAACTTTAATTTTCTAATTTTCCGCGTAATTTTCTTAATATTTTCAATTTTTCTTTTTTCCTAAACCTTCGCGGAGCAATTACGAACTAATCCGCAGAAGGAAGTATCCAATTTGGTCCAGTCGTTTTCGAGTTTTAAGCATCCGAACAAACCAAGATCCATTTTTATATATATAGATAAGATATAAACTAAATATCCGGATCGACGGGACGTTCCATTTGTACTGAAACTGTTGTGAGATTTTACTGAAATGGAGCCAATTGTATTGAAAACATTCGTATAAAAAAGTGAATCCAAAATATTTTATTTTCAAAATCATAAAAAAAAAAAAAAAATATTAACTAAACGTTTACATAAATAATCATTAATGACTTCATAAAAAAACTGTACAAAACTAAAAATATAAAATATAAATCTACATACTCTCATTTTCCACATTCATATTCAATATAATTTATATTTCACAAATTAAATAAAAATCTCTTCGTGCTTGCTGAATGCGTTAAATGGCTTTGTTAACTGTCAAATGAGAATTGTAATGTCTTGTTCACACTAAGGGTTGTCTGATTTGATTTTATTTTATTATTTTTATTTAGAATTTCATACATGAAATTATGCTAAAAAATGCTTGCATGATAAAATATAAAAATAAAATAATCCTATTAAATTTAGCAGAAAATATGCTTAATTGGTCACACTGCCTGAGCTTGAAACTCATTACAAGACGAGTTTCTAATGAAAAGTAGAATCCGCAGTCAACGCTCTGCTCAAAACTTTAAACAAAAAGATCGTTATTTGACTTGATTTTCTATTTTTGGAAAAATACAAACTGCAAGAGAATTTAGAATTTGTATCGAAATAAGTCAAATAAATTGTACTTTTGTACTTGAGCAAATTCCTTTATATCGAATTACATACAATTGTATCGACTTTTCCATCCCTGGGTGCATATTCAATATGGTTCAAAAATAGAAGAAGTGCGTAATATGTATTTGCTAAAAATAAGTTTTGCGTAGCAACGCATTTTTGCATTTTTAATTGCTGTTGTAATTTTAATTTTAAAGTGCGATATTGAGTTTTAAAAAAAATATATAAACACAGATCTGCTTTTGGGTAGCCATTTTTGAGAAATAATTAAATGACGAATTTATTCGAAAAAAAAGAAGATAAAAATAAAAAAACTAAGTACGGGATCTTATTTAGAACTAGCTGACCCGTGCTCGCCTTGCTTCGCCAGAGTTCCACTTCTCAAATTTAAAACAAAATAATTAGCGTTACACCAAAAGTAGCTTACCCGAAAAAAGAGAAGAAAAACTGTCAGTAGTACGAGAAACAGATTAACACAGCGACTTTGACAGCAACAGCGAATTTAGGATTAGCTCCAACGTTGATGTCCCTAACTAACTAACTTCTAACTTCTATTATTCCCTCTTAATCTCATTTAGGTACATTCCATTTGTTATTGTTGGTTGTTACAATTTATACCCCATCCCTCTCAATCCCATAACCCATATGCGCCACACTCGCTCACTTACCTACTTCTCAAACGGCTCTGCGAAATAAGGCCCTAAAAGAAAATGAAATAAGGCCCCAAAAAATTATACAGGAAACAACAACGACTTTTAATAGAATTTGGGGTGTTATTTCCTTTTTTGGGGCCTTATTTCCTAATGAAAATTGGGGTCTTATTTCATTATGAAATAAGACCCCAAAAGAAGAAATGAAATAAGGCCCCAAAAGAGAAAATGAAATAAGGCCCCAAATTTGGGGTTTTATTTCATAATGAAATAACACCCCAATTTCAACTATGAAATAAGGTCCCACTGCAATGAAATAAGGCCCCAAAACAAACTTATTTCCTACAGCCTTCTCAAACACAAACATCCTCAAGTTCAAATCAGATCAAATAAAGCAAAAAGGTGCAATTGCACAAACAGGTTTTGGCATGCACATGAATCACTATAAAATGAGAATCACTATAACGCATTTTAAATCACAATCACAACTGAGTGTGGCTCCCTCTTAATCTCAATTACAGACCTATCTCTCTCAATCCCAGCTCCATGCTTAACCATGCTCCATGCATCTCAATCGCTCTACTACTCCAATTCATTATTCATTAATACTCCAGTTCAATTTAAAAACGTGAGCAAACAAAAAAAAAAAAAACAACACAAAGACCAAAAGGTGCATAAAAAGCAGAAAGAAAAAGCGCACCGCAAAAAGTGTACAGAGAGAGCAACAGATTTTGCCGCACACACACATAAAATTTTCTCCACTGAACGCCGGGAAAATCCAACGATCTTACTTCAATCGAACATATTACTTTTTTGAATTGTATAATATTTATTGTTTATTGCTTATTATTCGACTTCAGGATACCGTAGAAAGATGATTTATATCTTAAAATCTTTGTAAACAATTTGACTCTATATTAAAAAAATCCTATTTCATTTGGATTCCAAAGCTGGGAGCTAAAAGGCATTCGAGAATTACAATTTTTTTTATATACCAGCTTAGATTTCCGCTTCCGGCCATCGAATAATGGTAAAACATATCCTATAACCTAATCTGAACAATTTTCTATGCATCTGTGAAAATCGGAATCAAATTCGTGCAGTACTTTTTGAATCTATTCATAGCAAACAGTTTAAAGCCGGAAAAAAAGTTACAGTTTTATTATAGTAAGGATTTTGATATTATCTTTAGTATGCATTTTGGTCAAAATCTTTTTTACCATTTTCAGGTAATATAAAGTAAACAAAACTTAAAAAATACACTTTTTTCAAAAATCCATTGAGGGATAATATAGAGAAAAAATGAGTTTGATTTTTTAGGGAAAAACTAAGTACGCAGTCATGTTAACCTCATCTACTTAAACTCAAATATCCATTTTGGCTGAAATCGTTTATTAAGGTTATCGTGAAAAAAATAAATAAATAAACGGCCTCGAACTGTAAGCCCCCAAATCTCCAAATCCGAAGTTTGAAAGAAATCCGGGCAGACGTTTAGGCTGTAGGCTTCGGCACAGACGGAAAGAATTTTGCGACCCACTTTTTTGAGTTCTATCGTAATGTCAGAATTGATTAACAGCTCGAGTTCGAAATTTCGTACGAATACAAAATCCTTCTCTTACTACGTATAATCGAAAAAGTTAAAAAAAAAAAAAAAAAATAAGCGACAGAGTTGGAAATAGCTGAATCAATTTCCAGATCAGGGGCCTATTTCATAGATCACACATTACATACAATGATGTATGTATTACTTCTGTTTCATAGAACTTTATCATACATTGTTTTGATACAAGAAAATTTAAATTCATCATACATTTCATACAGCAATCGGTTTTGCTGTAAATCACAAACACAAATTGAAAAGTCCATGAAGTGTTAACAATAATTGTTGCAATATTGGTAAAGCTTAATTGGAATTTGTTGGAAGGCTGAATGAGCGTAATATTTTCACTACCGAATACTTATTTTGATACTAAATTCAATGACTGAATAAAAAACACCAGATTAGAGAGTTTCTACCAAAACAACAAGGCCGCCACAGGCTTTCAACATCGAAACCGTCCCAATTGAGAATCGCTATATACACTCCCTAATAAATTTTGAAATGGCAGCCCTCTTTTACTGATTTTTTTTTTTTTTTGTTGGGAAGAGTTTGCAGAGATGCAATGCAATGTGTGTAATTTGTTTTCCAAAATTTTGTGTAAAAGCCACTAACACAAAAATAGTCTGCTGAGACAGATATCTCCCAATCCGTAACTAGTAAGGAGCCTGGTGAAACTCACTCATGAAACATCATCGACACTGCAAAAAGTAGTTTGAGCTTGCATTTTTGGGTTGATTTATAGTGATTTGGAAAACACAAATAAAATTTGTTGAAAATACAACTTCACTTAGTTACGTAGGTACCACTAGGCACATCAAATCTATGAAATATTGTCAATGACAGAAAATGCCACAGCTCATAAGAGCTACGGCAATACAATGACAGACTGCCATCACCATGGTCTTTAATTTCGTTATTGAACGTCAGCGGACAACTTCACGCCCACGCACGGAAAGTTATTATGTATTTAGATCGATTGGGCGCGGCTTTCAGCGGACAAACTAATCCATTTCAGCACCTTCTTTTCCACCCACCGTCAGTTTCGGTATATTAGAAAACATATACGTAGCCTCTAAAGCCAGCTCTTAGTTCAATGACCATCAAATAAATGTCATAATTACTTACTGCGAATTAACGCATATACAAATACATATATCTCAGTCAAGTTCGGAAACAACCTTTTTCGTCGGTCAGTCATCTTCTACCACGCTCTCGGTTTCATGATGAAATAAATCCTCGACTCGGTTCATAATTAAATTTTCCTCAGTTATTAGAAAAAGTTTGTACAGAGAGTAACTCGAAATTGGCAGTTGCAGCATGAGGTCCCTCTTTGTATAGTAATGTATCTGAAGGCAGCGAAGCGTAGAACCACCAGTCAACTTATGACTTCGAGCGGTGCTCGGTGACACCTTGGCCCAGTGAGATGCGACGCTTATACTATTTGTCGTCTGACTTAATTGCCTGTTTGTTGGGTTTTGTTTTTCCATCGAATTTAAGAATTGTTTCCCATTGGGATGGCAGGCCATCGCATTTGACAATTAATTGGATTTCGATTTCGACTTTTGACTGATCACGAAGTGGAACATTATTTAACCGGCTGTTCTTCGGCAACAAGAGCTCTAGGAAAGAACACTTTGGATTGGCCTTGGAAGCTCGCTTAAGTGGGTTTTAAGCCGGCAGTACAAGAGAACTATTGTATTTGAATTATTGCTAAGTGCAGGTCACTTTTGTTTGGCTTTTATTATGTTTCGATATATACATACGTGCGGTGGTGGGCAATGAAGGAAATGATTCGGGATTGTAAATACAAACTCGTGTTCTTAGCGGCCATTTAAATAGTGCGTAGAATATTTAAGTCCATTAGTTTGATGGACATTTTTGAGGTGTTGCTTTTAGACAGTTTATGGCGACTGTGCGACTCGTCGGCGCCCGTGTTTTTAAGGAATGCGGTAGAAGAAATTTGAACTGAGTGTATAGTTGTTAACATTTTTCTATTGAATCAATTCACACTACTTAAATGGAGGTTTAGGCGTTTATTCATCTTTGCCATGACAGGAATCTTCTACTTTTTTTTTTTTCGTTTTCCAGCAAATAAGGGGTCATCGCAATCCATACACACCCAAGTCATCGTTTATAATTTTGTAAGAGAGAAAATATTTATTATTTCACTCAGAATTCGGACAATTGGATTCTTTATTCGGGATACACAACACAGAAGGAAGAAGTGATAAGATTTATGTTGAAATTAACAGCTTGACTCAGATGGTAAAGGATATACTACATTTTTTTTTTGGGGGGTTGTTGGTGAAGCCCACCATATAAAAAATGTTGGTGGTGTTCAACGAGGCCATATTTCGTATCTCACACTCTTGCTCATATTTTACCCGAGTAATGCGAATGAATCGATTTTCCGGAATTTTCTTTCTACCTAAAACTGAAATACAGCAAAACGAACAAAACCAAAATGAATCGTGAAAATCGGCCCCAGCCGTTATCCAGTTAAAACGTCATCGAGTTTCACCCCAAAGGAATTATAGAAGCTAGATAAATATCGGGACTGGAACCCTCCTCCGCTAATGAAAGTAACCATTGGTTTCTCATATTCGTTCAATGCACGTTGTATAATAACTAGTACCTAACCCTTGGCATTAACGTAGAATCTAGGAGAGTACTTCATCGAATAACTCGCATTATATAGAAATAAGGAGTGCAAATTTCCCGCTAAATGTATATACAGTGCACTCGGGAAAACGTCAACTAATTAAAACCGCGGGTGTTGACGTTTAACAAATTGTTGATGTTTACGAATGTAAAATTTTGAAATAAAAAAACATCTGCTTTTAAAAGTTTTTATTAATTATAAACTAAAACGAAACATAAACAAATTCAAAAAGGAAACAAAAAAGGCATTCAACCTGACTAGAAACATAGAACACAACTAGAACCAAAAGAATACATTTTAAAATTGTTGACTTTGTTACACCATATTGCTTCGCTAAAGCTACCGCACTTGTACCCTTTCCTAATAAGTCCAAAATATTTGCCTTTTCTTGTAATTTTAGCACTTTCGGTTGTTTTGAGCTCATTTTGCTAATGTGATACTTACGAGAACAAAAAAGCAACTGAACATAAATAAAAAGATAATACGTGCAGTTGCAACTACTTTTCTTACTTACTTACTTAGGTGGCGCTACAGTCCGGGGTGGACCTGGGCCTCAACCAATACGCCTCTCCAGTTAGCGCGATCTTTGGCTAACTGCCTCCAGTTGCGCACTCCAAGTTGGTTGAGGTCCCCTTCCACTTGCGCGCGCCACCTAAGGCGAGGTCTTCCTCTACTGCGTTGTCCCTCCGGGTTAGAATCGAAGACTCTTCGGGCCGGAGCGTTGGTGTCCATTCGCTCTACATGTCCCAGCCATCTTAGACGACTGATGCGTACTTTTCTGACTAGGTCGATGTCGCTGTACAGCTCGTAGAGTTCGCTGTTAAATCTTCTCCTCCAAAGCCCGTCAACGCAAACGGGACCAAAAATCACTCGAAGAATTTTGCGTTCGAAGCGACCAAGAAGATCCTCATCCGTTTTTGCTAGGGTCCATGCTTCTGCGTCATAGAGCAGGACAGGGATGATGAGAGTCTTATATAGAATCTCCTTAGTGCTTCTTGACAAGGCCTTACTAATCAATTGCCGTCTTAGGCCAAAGAAACAGCGGTTGGCAAGTGTGATTCTTCGTTTGATTTCTGATGTGATGTCGTTATCAGAGTTTATAGCGGAGCCGAGGTAGACAAAGTCCCTAACTACCTCAAAGTTATAGCTGTCTATCGTGACGTTCTGCCCGATTCGTCGATGTCGTGTGTCCCTTCTTGTTGACAGCATATATTTTGTTTTACCCTCATTCACCACTAAACCCATTTTTGCCGCTTCTGTACTAATACTTGCAAACGCACCTGTGACAGCTCGCTGTGTTGTACCAACAATGTCAATGTCGTCAGCGTATGCAAGCAGTTGCACAGACTTATAGAAAATTGTGCCTCTGGTGTTGGCTTGTGAGTTTCGCACAATCTTCTTAAGAATGATGTTGAAGAAGTCACATGACAGCGCATCACCTTGTCTAAATCCTTTTTTGACATCAAAGGTCTCGGTGAGATTGTTTCCGACCTTTACGGAGCAGCGAGCGTTCTCCATCGTCATTCTGCACAATCTGACAAGTTTGGCAGGGATGCCAAAACTAGACATGGCTCTGTATAGCTCGTCTCTATAAACGCTGTCATATGCGGCCTTAAAATCGATAAAAAGATGGTGAGTATCGATCTGGTATTCTTGGGTTTTTTCCAGGATCTGCCGTAGTGTGAATATTTGATCGGTCGTGGACTTACCGGGCCTAAAACCGCACTGATAGGGACCTATCAGATCGTTGACGAATGGTTTCAGGCGTTCACACAATACAGCAGACATGATCTTATACGCAGTGTTCAGGAGACTGATGCCTCTGTAGTTGGCGCAGTTTAGAGGGTCTCCTTTCTTGTGGATCGGGCAAACAATGCTGAGGTTCCATTCATCAGGCATACTTTCCTCTAACCAAATCTTGGAGATGAGTTGGTGTATGCACTCTACCAAGTCATCTCCGGCTGCCTTGAAGAGCTCGGCAGGTAAGCCGTCTGGACCAGCAGCCTTGTTGGATTTAAGCTTAGATATTGCTATCCTCACTTCATTTTGGTCAGGTGGACGGAAATCTTGGCTGTCATCATCCAGGTTGAATGGATCGTTCTGCCTAACAGCGGAATTTGTGTCGTCTTCGCCGTTTAGCAGTCTGCAGAAATGGTTTTTCCATGTCCTCAGCACCGACTGTGACTCTACTACAAGGTTTCCTTGCTCGTCTCTACAGGTCTCCGTTCGGGTCTTGTTGCCATGACACGTTCTTTTTACCTTTTGGTAAAACTTCCGAACATTGTTCCTGGAGTAACACCTCTCTATATCCTCGATCGCGCGCTTCTCATGCTCTCTCTTTTTTCTCCGGAGAAGCCGATGTTCTTCCCTCCTTTTTTGCTCGTAGAGCTGACGAGCTGCTCTCGTCCTTCTATGCAGCGACGCTTCGTAGGCACTTTGTTTTGCTGCATGTGCTTGCCGGCACTCTTCGTCAAACCAGGGGTTTCGGGGGGGTGGGCTGTTGAAACCGAGCACATCAGTTGCGGCGTTTTTGATGGCTTCTTGGCATCGGCGCCACTGGTCTTCGGCACTTGATGCTGGCAGCATAGGACTTCTCGAGAGGTTGAGGGATACGCGATCGGCAAAGGTTCTGGCGGTTTGTTGCGTTTGTAGTCGTCCAACGTTAAATCTCCTCACAGTATTTTCTCGTTGTTGTGGCGTCTTGGATATCCGCATCCGTACCTTGGCTACAACAAGGTAGTGGTCCGAGTCTATGTTGGCCGCTCGGAAAGTTCGGACATCTAGAATACTGGAGGAGTGCCTTGCGTCGATCGCAACGTGATCAATTTGGTTGACGGTTTGATGATCAGGTGACCGCCATGTTCCTTTGTGTATATTGAGGTGAGGAAACCGTGAACTAGCTATGGTAACATTACGTCCCGCAGCAAAATCAATCAGCCTAAGTCCGTTTCCAGACGTGGTGTCGTGTAGGCTGTGTTTTCCGATTGTGCTACCAAAGATGTCCTCCTTTCCTATTTTGGCGTTAAAATCACCCAAGACGATTTTAACGTCATGCTTAGGACATTGCTCATATGTTTTGTCGAGGAGCTCGTAGAAACATTCTTTGGTAGCATCGTCTTTATCTTCTGTGGGGGCGTGAGCGCATATCAGGCTGATGTTGGCGAATTTAGCCTTGATGCGGATAGTTGTAAGGCGTTCACTAACGTGTCGAAAGCTCAAGACTTCTTGCCTAAGTCTGCCGCTTACAACAAATCCGCATCCAAATAGACGCTGCTTTTGTTCTCTGTAGCAGTCACCGTAGTAAATGTCACAGTTTTTCATCCTCCTTTTGCCCGGCACATCCCACCGCACTTCCTGGATGGCGGTGATACCTGCTTTGTAGCAGTCTAGGGCCTCCGCTAGTTGTTCGGCTGCACGCGGTCTGTTCAGAGTTCGAACATTCCACGTGCAGATCCGAACGTCATTGTCCTTTTTTCGTTTTGCAGGGTCGTCAACAGTGAATCCGTCCTTATCCGAGGCTTTTGGTTGCTTCGCAACAGTGCTTTTTTTCCGTGGTAGGGTAGTTAACCCCACGCACAACCCCCAACCTGGAGGACCAGGCCCTTTCTGTAACCCCTTGGGCAAAAGGAGCCGGAATATTCCGGAGTCAGTAACCCGCTGCGGGGATGTGAGAGCTGCCGTTGACCCATTAAGGGCTCTTCCGCCACCATCTCTATTTCAACACCCTGACTAGTGCTGAAAAATCCTCAATGACCTCAGCTCCAAATACGTCGAAGTAGCTCATTGAGGTATCTGCCATGTTGACTGTTGACGCCACCGTTGATTCAGCCATGTGAATTCATCCGCCGTACGTCCTCTTTCTGAGGGGCTCATGTAAGACCTCTGAGACTCGATCAGGCAGTCATTCCGACAGAGCATTATAGTGTTGCTATTTTCTTCGTGTTCAACACTCGCGCTTATAAGTTTAGCAAGTCATGCCCGGAAGGACAAGACCAGTACCCGGTGGCTACCACGCGGAGGTAAAATAAGCACAATTGATGTGTATGAACAGTTACAACGACTGGGTATCGCCAAGTTGACGCCAATCAGTGCCTACCCTATTCATACAACACCCAACCACCTTATTTCATAATGAAATAACACCCCAATTTCAACTATGAAATAAGGCCCCACTGCGATGAAATAAGGCCACAAATTAGGGGTTTATTTAATAATGAAATTAAAAATAATGAAAACTACTTTTTATTTAATATTGTTGATATTGGATAAACTAATTTAGATTAAAGAAACTTTGTATATACTCAACCTCGCACTCACCCCGTAATCTAACAGTAAATCCAAGCAGGGGGGTTGCCCATACGAATTCCATATCGGAAGGGTAACAATTAATAATAAAAAAAATAATTTTGGGGACTTATTTCATTAGACATTCAGTTCAATTAATGGATTCTTAAATCACGTAAGACACTGGTTATTATCAAATGATATGAAAAGTTTAGAACGTTTTTGGTCTTTCGTTCTTTAATTAATTATTAAACTTTATTTTAATCTCTAATTTTAAATTTCGTATAATGTTAAATTTTTGTTCAAAGATATTTTGTATTTTTACTTGGTTTCTAATGAAATTTTTACAATAAATTCTTATTAAAATGTAAAGTACTTACACTTAAGGGTCACTACTACTACTTCCGTTAAAGAAATATAAAATGTCAATCCATTTTCTCTAGTTGAAAATATTTATTGTACAATTTTACTAGTCTAACAACTCTGAATTGTTTATATATATACAACTAGTGAAAATAAATTCTCTCTATCTATCTATCTATTTCAAACATATATTTTTCTTTTCTATTTTCAATATTTAATTTAATTTTTTTTTATTTTATTTTATTTTCTTGTGATAAAACGTCAAAAAACGCATGAAAAAACGGGCGAAAAAAACGCATCAAAAAAGCGTGAAATTACGTCAAAAACGCGTGAAAAGAACGTGTGAAATACGAGTCAAAAAATTCTCGAAAAAACGCGTCAAAACACGCGCCGAGACAACGCAAAAGGTTGAGATCAAAATTCCTTTTACAAAATTCTGCTTTTCAAAAAATACAGTTCCTCAAAAATAAAGGACTGAGTAATATAGTCAATACACCACCCTTGTACACCCTTGCTACATACGAAACGCTGATCTGCATAGAGATCTAAAGATTGAAATGGCCCAGAAGATGAAGTTAAAAAGTTGCTCGAATGCATAAAAATAGTATCCTCAACCACGATAGCTTAGAAATAACCGAATTATTAAATACCGAAACCTCTTTCTCTTTAAAAAGGCAAAGAAACTAGATAATATTTTCTACCAAAAAAGTTCAGAAGTCAGTCAGAGAAACCAGCTGAAATATAAAAAAAAAACTGGTGCGACTGTATCCAACAGTCCCGAAAAATGTGTATGTGTAAACACCGTGCGTGCGGTATGTGTGTGGCTTGATACACGTCATTGAGAAAAGAGGGAATTGTAATAACCGTATTCTTGATATATTATGAAATAACAATAATTTATTTTCAAACTCTGCGTGAGCCTTAACATGTCTGGGGTACCTACTCTTCGTAGGGCGGAGTGACTACCTGTGGTTGTAAAACTTCATTGATGTCCGTTCTCCTTCGTTTGGCTCGAACTGACGATAAATCCACGTCATTTATCGTCAGAACATCATTGACAGTTGATCGTGATGTCGTCGGTTTATTGTCAGTAATTGTCGCTCCAGTTTGGTTTGCAAGACGAGTTCTCCATTCACGCGAGCGTTCAGTACTCGTTTTCCCAACCTTTTTTCCGACTTTCAGAGGTTTACTTGCACGGAAACGCGCCCTGTAATCTTTTGCACGTTCTGCATCTGTCTTTCCCATATCTGAAAATATTTTAACGCGTCTTCAATGACGGCAAAACATTGCATTATTGTCAGAAATATGGAATTGTATCAATTACGTATTTTCCTGTATTTTTCTGCGTTTTACTATTGAAACGTATGTAGGTACCTACAGATGCGAGTTGGATGACAGTTGAGGTTAAGGAGTCACAACAGAATGAATTATAAGCAGTGTATTAAACAGTGAAATCGAACAGTGAAACAACGCGCACTTAGATGTTTACATGTCAACAAACACTCCTAACATTATGCAGTGGAAAATACCCGTTTGCTGTTACACAGTAAATGAAAGTTTCATTGGAATTTCATTCGGCTTGCATTGCATATTGTAGGGGTCCTGGTCTACGACATTTTCGTTATGCGAGAAACAGATTAACACAGCAACAGTAATTTTCACAACTTCTTAGAACCAATGTATTTTAATTACTTTGAACACATTGGCACAGCAACATCGACAGCGAAGTCAACGTTAAAGCTGTCAAAAATTCGCTGTTGCTGTTGCTGATGTTTACATATCAACAAACACTCCTAACATTATGCAGTGGAAAATACCCGTTTGCTGTTACACAGTAAATGAAAGTTTCATTGGAATTTCATTCGGCTTGCATTGCATATTGTACGGGTGATTTCCGTCCCAGCAGTTATATGTTTGGAATTACTCCACCAGATACCAATAACGCGCGCATAGATGTTTACACATCAAAAAATCGAAAATAAATTTTGCGTTTAGTCTGAAGATTAGGCGCAATCCCATTCGGCTCTGTGGTCAGCAGCAAACTCTAAAATTAATTACTAAACCGTGTCCACGGGTATTGCCCTTTAAGTTAGTAATAATCGATATTGTAGATGGTGTATCATCCAATTCGTTTGCTATAAATGCAGGAGTGCCCCAAGGATCTATTCTTTCTCCAACTCTATTTCTTCTCCACATCAACGATTTGCTTGGATCGACAAATAATAATATCTACAGCTTTGCAGATGACGGCACTCTTATATCCTCCGTCTCGAACAATGGGCCTGTGAATACGGCTACATCACACAGTCAGAGATGTGAAGAAATTAATTCTCTAAATGATGATCTGGACAAAATCTTGAAGTGGGGAAAGGACAACTTGGTTGTATTTAATGCAAGCAAGACACAGCTCACAACATTTTCTAGAAAAAATGAATCAACAGTTTCTCAGATCCAAATGGATGACCATCCAAATCGTCACAAGGACTCAATGCACCTTCTAGGAGTCACAGTCAACTCAGGAATCATATGGCAGAACCACATATCCTATATCGCAAAATCGGCGTCCGCAAAGTTGAGCTACCTATTTAGAGCAAAGAGGTACTTTAGCCCCAAGCAACTTCTCCTTCTCTACAAAGCACAGGTTAGACCAGGCTTGGAATATTGTTCCCATATATGGAGCTCGGCCCCAAAACATTCACTTAACCTGCTTGATAGCATACAGAGACGAGCAGTTCGACTCATTGGAGACCCTACACTCACATCGAATCTACAACCGTTGGTGCACAGAAGACAAGTCGCTGACCTATGCTTGTTCTATAGGTACTTCCATGGTAGATGTTCTGAGGAACTCAAAGACATTATCAAAGAAATGCAACTTTTGTGCGCCCAACAAGACAGGCTGCTAATGCTCATGACCATACAGTACACTTGACAACCGCGAGGACATCAACTTTCAAAAACTCCTTCTGTTACAGGACAAGCAAACTTTGGAACTCGCTTCCTGGGGATATATTTTCAGAAGACTACAATTTGCAGCAATTTAATTGCAGGACAAACATACATCTGCAGGCATCTCGGGGCGCTGTTGAAGCGTTATAGGTTCGCCTTTCCCGGGAGTAGTGTATAAAAAAAAAAAAAAAAAAAACAAGTTAACTACCTATTGTTAATGTTATATCAGAGTATGATGTTTTTCAATTCACAAAAAGCGTCCTGTATTAACCATAGGGGAGGGAATGTCCTAGAAAGTAGCACCTTCTTTTCCTTGCATTATAATATAAGTAAAGTATGCCTTTGTCAGAACACTCTTAAACATTAACAAAAGAGGGTTTTCTTCAAACTCTTTTCTTTTCTATATACCTTCACTTTTGTGTAATATTTTCTTCTATTTTCCATTTCTTCACTACTCTTTTTCATATCTCTTTTCTTACCTATTTATACCGCTCTCTTTCTTCTTACGTTTTACATCTATGCGTTTCTGAAGGCTATTTTTGTATTGTTTCTCAAAACAGTAGATAGCCATATAGACAGAAGCTTTGAAGAAGTTGCATAGATCAACGACTTCTAGATTTGAATGGTTAAATCACAGACTAATATGTTTGTCCTTCAGACACTTGAAATTACTTTAAAGGAGTGTAGGTACATTCATTCATTCATTTTCAATGGCCGCTCTTCCATTAGTAGGGTCGCGGGTATAGGCTGCCCAAGTGGACCCTCCATAGCTCCCGATCTTCTGCCACCGACTCTAGATCATCAGGGGCAATACGGGAGAGATTTCGGACTTGATCTAACCATCTCATCCTGAGTCTTCCTAGGGGGCGCCTGCCTGATGGTACGGATTCCATAGCACGTCTTGGAATCTGAGTTGGAAGCATGCGTTTTTTAACGTGACCGAGCCATCGAAGTATGGAATGCTCCGTCCGGAGAAGTAACTGCTCGACATTCAGTTGCTCACGTATTCTGGTGTTCCTTATACATGTGCAGGTACATTACATTTTTTAATTTTATTGTAAGTAATAAAATGTAAAAAGTAAGGTAGACCTGCACTTAATTGTGTGCTTAACCATTCGAGTGAGACCAGAATCAATTCACTCCTAGATCGTAGTTAGAATCCGCTATAGTTAATTGTATCGACTAGGTACTTAAATGTTAATTATATGCAATCTAAAGCGTCATTTGTGCAATGTCCATATTGTTTTTGTGACGCATGTTCTCTTATTAGTTAAATAGCAGGTATGCACAGATAATGTAATTTGTGTAGTTACATGCGATTTGCGGTTAACCTATGGATTAGACATTAATCGGGGAAATTTCCCATTGATTGTTAAAATTGTATTGTAATTTGTACTTAGATTCACTCGTATTCACCTGCCTTCGCACACAAACTAAACAGCCTCATATTTAAACCTGTTCTGAATATTTTCGTGACTAATTTTAGTAGGTAAATCGAATAAATCTGGTAAAGCTGTTTAAACGTTATCACTGCAGCCAGCGTGATCGTTGTGCGACTAAAGTTGCAATTTGGCACTTTTTTCGAGAACATGGCACAATTTTTTGCTATTTTGGCAATTTTTTAGTTGGAAAAGGCGCTTCGAAAATTTTACAAATCGCTCTTATATACAAATAAAAACCTTTTAACCACAGTTGCCTATAACAATAACACTATTACAAAGTTTAGCAAGCCAATGCTTGTTAAATATGGTTTAAAAATTGCAAATTTGAAAATTTTTTGAAATGACACTTTTTTTCTCATTGGACCTTTTTCTTGCGACTTTTAAGAATTCTGCAGCGGTCACACTGTCTGCAGCTATAGTTTTATTCGGGCGGAAATCGATCAGTTCTTTAGAACGTATCAAAACAAATAGCAAAAGTTTAAGCTTATTTGGAGTTGGAGCTATTCAATGCATCAGTGTAGTGTTTGAAGTATATGTCTTATTTTGAGAGTAACTGGCTTCGAAATAAAGTAAAACCCAAACGAATTGTCAACTGTCAGAATTCAAACTATTCAAATAAAACAATCACTTAAAAGGAGTCTGATGATAAATTAGTGGTGTAGCTATCATTCCTTCCAAAGTGACTGTGTTTACGAGTTGTTGTTAAAAAAGTTATCCTCTCAAAAACAATAACTCAACCGTTGTTGTTTTATTTAAAGCTTGAACCCTGTCACTATTAATAAATAAATAATTAACTTAAGTAAAAAGTCGGTCAGATTCTCATGCTTCATCAAATTAGTGTCGTCTAGTGACGTGCCTTCAAATTGCCTTAACTGGGAAATTGTCAATCTCAATTTGTCATACGAGTGGGTATATTGTTGTCCGTATGATGTCCAGTGATAACTCATTTTTGACATTTTACTCTGTTAGCCGTAGACGCCATATTCAATGAAGTCTTGAAAAGAATTGTTTTTGATTTTTGGAAAGCGATTTCTAACTGTTCTTTTGGATCTGACCTGTATGCCACTAAATCGTCTATACCTATTTAAGACAGACTACCAGATCGCTCTTGTAAATATTGCACAGGATCGATGAATCCTGCACTTCCTGCCACTTTTAATTTCCATGGTGTGGCTGCGAACTTTTTTTTTCAACTACTCATGTTGAATCCGATGCATTGTCTAGCGAGTAACGAGTCTGGTCAACCTCCAGAAGATCTCTTCCAGCCAAAAGGAGACAACGTTATTCTCAAAGCTAACGCTTGCTATTTGTAATTATTTCATAGACCAGTTTTGTCGCGGTATGCACTTTGTAATGACCTGTCCTAAATCCAAAGAAATACTTCGCATTCCAGACTTGTATTTACATCAATCTACTACAAAAATACCTCCACCAAGGGTTGGTTGGTTCTCTCCTTGTCATTTTTTTGGGATACGATGCAGCACTGATGTTCCTAAATGGTAAACAATGCTGCCTGTGTTGGAGTGTATGGGCATAGGCCTTAAAGTGCTATCTTTATTACTGGCAAAATTCCCTAACATCGTAAAAGCGGATTCTACATCCTTTCAGACTTTTAAGAATCATAAACCTTTTTGAAAAAAAATAAAAAAGGATAATAGCCTTGATAAATACTGCTGCTAAATCCAAGATCATAGGCCGGTTAATCGATTTGTAAGCTCATCTCGCGGAAAAGCTTAAAGCCTAATTTAAAAAAAATACAAAATGCCTGTTTTTCTGTAGTAAAGGGCAGAAAAACGTATCTGAGCTCTGAGAAAATGTACCCACAAGGTTACTGAAGTTTTAAAACTAGCCTCAACGCTTCCTTACTAAATTAAATTATAACTTTCCTGAACAAGATATTGGCCTATAACATAGCATCGATATTTCTGTCGTCTTTTGCAGACTCCGCCACATTTTATACCTCATAAGTCTTTAGCTTTGTTTGTACAAATATTTCTTACCCAACTTCTAGCAGTTCCCCTTAAACTATGCGCATATTAAGGCATTCGTACTATTAGTAGTATTGATAGCTTCTCACAGGAGCGGCTAATCAGAATGCGGACAATAAGGCTTTGGACGGGCACTCAAATTGCACATAATGCACTTGATCGATAGGCATTGCATCATCATGCAATTTTTCCCATTTAATTACATTTTCTGATTACTGATTAAAATTGCCGTTGATAAGATGCAAATGCGACTAGTTATTTATTCATTTGAACACTTGTCAGCACTGGTTAGTTGGTTGATCTCATGAACATGATATCAGCAAACATTGTGAGAGCAATTCAAATTATGCTAAAGGGGTGAGTAAATATTTACCGCCAGCAGTGATAATTTATTGTAATTGATATTTTTATCTCCTTACGATTAAGCGTTGATAGGTGTTTACTCTTCTTTTGCTGAATTAAAATAGCTGCATAAAGATTTAGTTGGGTAAATTCTCAACGGAATTGATTCCAGCAGATTTCGAAAATCATCTGCTATAGGTATTGGAACTATACAATTAGGTTATGTTGTGAGTTCTTTAAAGAAGAGAATGTATTTTGTAACACTTTGTCTTTAAAGCCAATAGATCAAACAGAGCTTTACATGGACGGGCCCTTGAAAGCCTTAATGCAGAGCAAAAGCTCACTTTCAACAACCAAGCTATCTTTGGGACATTTTTGTAATCGCTCTCGGACAATTGTTTCCCGCGAGGTAAAGGTGCTTAGATCAGCACGTGCTAAAGGTTGTTTTTTGTTATATTTTCATTGTCCCAAATAATTGCACGTCATTACAACAGCTGTCGCATAGCCATCAGAGCTCATACAGATGGGAGCACCGATAGCTGCAAGATCTAATGGATTGAATGCTTTTCCCCCCATCTGTAAGCGTATGATGTCTTTCACAGGTGCTAGACCTGAGCAAATTGTTGTTATATTCCAACTCTTATCATTGTTGTTAATAGTGCCCACATTTTGTGAAGTGCTTGGATATTAAATAATGTTAATGTACATGTATTCTTACGTTCCAAATTTGGTCAAAATAAATAAACTGTTCAGGCGGAAAGATCATAACGACATCTCATGTGTCCGAATGCCTCAGACGAACGAGAACAGACAGACACTACTGACTGCTGGCATAAGTCCGGAAAGTGCCGACTCGAACGACGGTTTTTTCGTGGTCGAAGACCCGCAGAAGAGGGTGGATTTGATGGGAGCTTTCTTTGAAAATGTGTATACGGTGAACAACCCTGTTCGCCGTAACCAGGACCTCGAGGACCTTTCTTAACCACTTCTATCTGCGGACCGATATTCAAAATTGGCGATCCGAGAACAACGGTTTTACCGTGTTCAATGACGACTATCGTGCAAATGGCACAATCGCCGATGTAAATTCTCATCTGTTCGTGAGTAAAGATGAACTCCGGTGCATCTTTGAGTCACTGAAAAACAAAAAGTCGGCGGGAGTTGACGGTGTCCCAAACGTCGTATTAAGACACCTGCCACTAGAAGCGATCAGATATCTCGGCATCCGGCTCGACCATAGTATCTGTATTTTGACAAACATATAGATGCTGTAGTCGCAGTAGCTTAGTGGTTAGTGTGTTGGACTGCTATGCGGGAGTCCCAGGTTCGAATCCCGCAAAAACCCAATTCTGACTTAGGGTTTTTTTCCGCTGCGCTACCTCTCGCGAGCATCTGACAAATATCCGAGAGTATAACTGTCTTGAAAGAGCTTCTCAATTAGCCGTTTGGAGTCGGCATAAAACTGTAGATCCCTTCCATTCGTTCCAAAAATGAAAAACTTACACAAAACGAATGGTTGTGAGAAGCTAGGCCTAGGGTCTCTCCAGACCTGTTGCGCCAACTATTTATTTATAGATGCTTGTCTTGATGGGGCTAAGAGGGCCTTCGCTCTGACAAGGAGACTGTTTCGCAGCAGTCAACTTGACTCCAGGGTGAAGGTCATTTGCTACGTGGCCCTTATACGGCCTGTCATCGCTTATGGCTGTCCCATGTGGTTCAATATAGCGCCGTCCTATATGGAAAAGATTCGGGTGTTTGAGAGGCAATGCCTCAGGGCCTGTCTAGGGTTGTTTAGAACTCCTGAATCTCAGTACATAAAATATTATCCTAACAGGACCTTATACAATGGGGCTCGACTGAATAGAATTGACAATTTCCTTATTAAGGTGATTCGGAGGCAAGTTGCTGGGCCATGGCCAGTGATAGCAACCTGATCTCAGGGGCTTACTACCCAAATTTAATGTACCACGAGAGTACGCTTCGTTCTGGCTTTATTCCGCCTGAGGCATTTCTTCATGTAGACATGAAAAGTTTAGTCCAGACAAAAGATGGTGTGCCGGTATTGTACCACAGCCACCGCGGCGCGAGGGATAAGCGGCTCATCCACGACGGGTACGCCGCCGATGCTCAGGAGCTCCTCCGTTTTAGTACCGCTATTGCGGAACGGGACAGGGTCGACACGGTAAAGCAGTTCACCGAATTTTGGTGGCTTGAGGAAGAGGTGAGGGTGGATACGCTCTCCCGGGCCGGTGCGCTACTTACGTAGCATCCTCATTAGTTTCAAGCTAGAAATTAAGTAATTAGTTTTAGGTTTAGAGTAGGGGGTCTTTGGGAGGCGCCGGGCTAGCCAACATGAAAGAGTGCTTCCGAGACTTGACCGACGCTTATGGCCTCGATCGGGTCTCGGCGGCGCGGATGAACCCGTGTTGGCGGCCGACAGATAACCAGGGACGCAATCAGGATGATGACCAATCGATAAGATTGCTCACCACCCTGATTATAGGTAGCTTAGGTTAAGTAGCTTAGGTAGTTTTAACGAAGTTTTACATGTTTTAAGTTTTTAGCTGCAACAGGTGCCAAGATAGGTTGTTATTTTGTAAACGAGCATCATATTTGCGCTCACGCTCATGTACCACGCCTTCTTGATGGGATGTTATGGTTGTCACAGATTTATTTACCACTATCAACTTTATTGGAACATAATCTTCAAATCGGTTCTTCGACAACAGCCGTATAAGCTTCCTTTCGACCACTCTAGTCGACAAAGAGTATGATAGAAGCGTAAAGACTAAACTCTATTTCCATCCAGTCTGTTTTAAATGCTCCAGAGTTGCATATCCTTGGGGGTGCACGATAGTTTTTAAAAAAAAAAAGATGAACAGCATGTAGTGGCTTACGATATAGTGCATTGGACGCCACTGGTCCACCGAAAAGAAACGAGGGAGACGAACTTGTCACAGGGGCTATGAACTTTCAAGTTTCTATCAGTCGGTAAAAAATAAGAAGGCATTTATCAATCTTCTGCTTTTATTCTGATTTGTTATTTGGTGTACCTTTTGCTTGAAGGTAATGACTTAGATTTCTAGATTTCGAAAGCTGCAGATGTTCGGCTTTTCTATTTGCTTCACACAAGCAGGACTATAAAAATGGTAGACTTACTGAAACCTATTCGATGTTAGTCTGTGGAGGGTTACTCTTAGGTGAAGCTATGTTATGTTATGTTATGTTAAAGTGGCTCTCGATGAGAGAAACACTTAGGTCGTTAATCGGCCCATTGTGCGTACCACTGGTGTTTAGGGGTTCCTTATCTGGTTACTCATATGAACCATTTGCTTCCGTTGATAAAGCTAAAACAGTTTAGCAGCGCTGGTGTCCCATAGATCACTAAGATCATTGAGGAAGTAGTTTCCTAAGTACGCCATCCGTAGATTGGATAGAGCAGGGCAGCTGCAGAGAAGGTGAGTTACAGACTCATCCTCTTCGTCATCCCTGCAGCTTCTGCAAAAAGTCATTGTATGGCAACCCAAGTCTTTGCGCGTGTCTGCCCAGAATACAATGACCGGTAATGACATTAGCAACCAGAGAGATGCTAGGTCTGTTTAGTCGCAGAAGCTCCTTGAATCTTTTGGTATCCAGGGTCGGCCAGGTAAGCTTGGCAACGTCGCAATATCCCAGATGTTTCCATATATGGTTTGCAATTCTTGTTGCGTCCGCGTTAATGATTTGTTTAGCGTACGATAGCGGTGCATGTACGTTGTACAGACTAATGCTATCAACACCGGAGGAGCCTAATCTTGCAAGCTCGTCAGCTGCACAGTTCCCTGGGATATCACAGTGTCCCGGAACCCAGCAAAGGGTAAGGTTGTACTGTCCAGCTATTTCGTTAAGAGATACGCGGCAATCTTCCACCGCCTTCGATCTTATTTCGCTGGAAACTAAGGATCTTATTGCAGCCTGACTGTCAATATAAATAATATCCCTATGTGATATACTATTATATACAGCCACGCCGCGGCTTGACGAATAGCTGTGATTTCGGCTTGGGAGACACTACAGTGTTTCGGAAGGGAGAAGGAGAGGCGCAAGCTCAGTCCTTCTGAGAATACACCAGTCCCGGATCCCTCTAATGTTTTGGAACCGTCCGTAAATATTGACAGTGTTCCTACATGTAGGACATTCCGTGAGTCCCATTGGGATCTTTTCGGTATTTCCTTTGTGAAGCCTTTTTCGAAATCGATTTTCGTAGGCAGATAGTCAGTAGTATTAGGTAAGGGGCTTGTCTGCAGGAGGATGCTGGCATGTCCAGTTGGTTGACCTCTCCAGTGCTTACCCTCCCTTAGTCTGATTGCCGCCTAGGCGGCGTAATCCTTGCTGACGATGTCCAGAGGAAGAAGATTGAGCATTATCTGTAGAGCGGCGGTAGGAGATGTCCTCAGTGCACCCGTGATGCTAATGCATGCTAGGCGTTGAGTCTTCTCAAGTGCCTACAGATTTAGGTGAAGCTATATTGGCCGTCATCTGGGAAGTTTCAGAAAGCGTTGTATTTTCTGCTTGAATACGCTATACTGGGCTTCGAGATTGTCTACAGTTATTCGATCCATAAATGCAGTCATCGGTCCCTTCCAAGGTGTTTGTCGATGTCTATGCACTGCCGCATCAGAAGTACAACGTTGTCTCAGCTGTTAAACTATTTTTCACCCACCTGCTGATTATTTCGCTTTCTAAAGGCGGGCTGGCAGTCCCTGTGATTTTGAGCAGTCCCTGAACTCTCTCTGGGTTTGTTTTCAATAATCTTCCACTTTCACCGCTGTGGTGAGACACACCTTATCGCCAGTGGCGACGCGTGATTAAAAAGTGGAGGCGTTCATTTCATTCAATTTTATTTCTTATTGAATTTTTTGTTATTCATTTTGTATACACAGAAAAACTACTTATATTTTAAGTCCAGCCTTCTAGGTGTGTTCAAAAATATTATAATGACATTTTGCCACCCAGAATATCCTATATACACCCAAAACATCCTATACAAATTTTCCATTTCGTTCATAGCCTTCCAGAACGAGTAGGAAATAATTACCCATGCTTTCGTTTCCACTTTACAATACGCAGACCCAAAACCCAAGCACCACACGAACCCCACCCAAACCCATAGTTGATTTCGTTTACAACTGAGCTGAACGAAATAGTGGGTAGATTGTGCGATATAGTTTTTTTTATAACATTTATTTTTGATGGATAGATTTCGTTTCCTACTCATCTGAACGAGTTGGTCGAATAAGTAGAAATGGAAAGTATTGTTTTCACTCGTGTCGCAGTCGTAGCCGCTGGTCACAGTCGCAGCTGCTGGTCGCAGTCTAGCACTCTAGCAGGGTAGTTTTTCGTTTCGGTGTGAATTACATTATTTATAGGGCTCAATTGCATAAGAGGCTGCCACGAGTTGGGAAATACACTAAGAAATTTACTGAAATTTGGTTAGGACTTAATTTTGATGTTGTAGCGGAATGAGTGGAAAGTATTGCTGTCTCAGGTTAGGATTTCGTTTTTTATGAATTACGATTTGGCTCAAGTTCTCGAGAGGGTGATACACTAGGACTATACTGTAGTTAGGACTTAGAGGACAAGTGAAAGCATTTTTTTGAATTGTTAACATTTATACTCTTCGGCGTTCATGAAAGAAATAAAAAATAGGACGCGTCGCCACTGCCTATAGGCATACTTACGTGCGCAGTGGAATTCCACTTAATTGTAAAACTGCACTCATCAATCTAGGCTTTAACAGCGAAATCAACTCATGACATAGTCTATTCTTTTTTTTTTATTGGAAATATTCTATTTACATAAATTATTCATCTTATTAAATAATTTCTACACTGTACAATGATTTAAAAATAAATAAACAAAAATAACTAACCTTAAATAACTAATAACCTAAAATTATGCAACAACTAATGACTGTTCTGTTCGAGGCTTTACCCTAAATTGTCCACGAAGCTGAATAAAAAATCATTCACTTGAGGAACCTATTCCCTTAACGTCCAACACGCAATGGCACTTGCCGCCCCAGCACACTATCTATGTGCGTCGGCATTCTTGTATTCGGGATTTGACAGCCAATCCTCTTTGATAAGGTCGGCACCTTTCTCGGCGATCATGATGACCGGAGCGTTTGTGTTGCCACTGCTTATCGTGGGCATGATACTTGCATCAATGACTCGCAGGCCTCGCACGCCGTACACCCTGAGGCGAGGGTCGACAACGGCTTCCGCGTCCCAGGCGGGACCCATTTTCGTTGTCCCACACGGATGGTAGATGGTCATTGAAATCGTGCGTATATGACACTCGAGATACTCGTCGGAGAGAAACTTGAAATGCTTGCAGTTGGGCAGAGGTATCTGATGTAGCCGCGATCCGAACTGTTTGAAGACCTTGGCCTCGGCTACGCTTATGGCGATCTTGGCGCCATCAACTAAGGTTTGCACATCAAATTTGTCGTCGAAGTAGTTGGCATTGATGAGGGGATAGTGATGCGGGTTGTTGGTGCGCAGGCGTACCCAGCCCCGTGAGCGCGGTCGCAGGAGCAGCGGCATTATGGTCCATGAGTCCTTGTTTGCTATTGGCTGGTAGACTTCTCTGTAAAGCGACTCCTTCAGACCGAGAACTTTCTTCACACGAGCTCCGTTGTCGGAGTTGACAGACGCCGGAGCCATGTGGAATTGAACGTCCGGCCAGTCAATGGAACGATTCGAGTAAATTGTATGAACAAAGGCGAGACCTTCGACGCCGCCCAGCGTTGTCATTGGGCCACGTTCGCGCAGCACGTACTGGAAGGTCACCGAAGTGGGGTTAAATCGGTCCTGTACAATCGCCACCGGTTTGTCTACCAAGAATGTCATGCCCCCCATGCCGACGTGATCTTGCAAATTCTCGCCGACTGGCAGATCCTTGAGCACTGGTATTCCAACATCTTCGAGATGCTCCTTGGGGCCGATTCCAGACAGCATGAGAATCTGTGGACTGTTGATCGCTCCGGCTGCGAGAATTATCTCCTTTCTCGCTTTGATCCGGTAGATCTTGCCATTTTTGACAAACTCCACGGTGGAGGCTCGCATAGTTTCCGGGTCAATGTGTATTTTGGTCACATGGGAGTTCATCGAGAGGTGGAAGTTTTTCCTCAGCCGTATCGGTCGCAGGAATGCCTTGGCTGTGCTGCATCTGCTGCCGCGACGAATTGTGCCCTGGGCTATCATGAAGCCGGTCTGCTTCTCGCCGTTGATGTCGCGATTTTCGTAGCCAATCTCGGTGCCGGCCTCGACAAATGCCGCAACCAGAGGCGAGTGCCAGGGGGATTCCTGTACGGTCAGGAGGCCACCCTTGCCGTGATATTCGCTGTTGGCCAGGTAGGGATTTCGATTGTCTTCGGATTTTTTGAAATAGTGCAAAACGTTGTCATACCCCCAGCCGGGGTTGCCAAGCGACTCCCAGTGATCGTAGTCATGGCGATTGCCACGCACATAGAGCATGTAGTTCAATACGCTCGATCCACCGAGGACTTTGCCTCTCGGCCAGTTGCAGCGGTTGTTCTTCATGCCCAAGCAGGCCTTCTTGCTCGGCTCTGTCTTGTATTGCCAGTCGAGCCTGCTAAGTTGTAGGTAGGCGGCCAACGACGGTACATCGGATATTTCGTTCTCGTCCGGCCCGGCTTCCAGTAGAAGTACCTTCCAGGATGATAATTCCGTCAATCGATTGGCAACTACTGCACCCGCCGAACCGGCTCCAATCACAATGAAATCGTATTCCATGTACAGTCGAGCCTGGTCGACCGGACGAGACTCCGGATCCACGCTATCATAGCGGTAGTACGTGATGGCGGCCAGCATCAGCGGGATCAGCCATAGACCGGTGGTGACCACCCCAAAGGTGGACTTTATCACAGTGGTAATCAAGAGGAGGTTGAGGACCATCTTTTAGTGTTCTATATAGCTATAATAATCAGCGTAAGTTGTCCAGTTATTTTCAGCAGAAGCTTAATGTATTTATCGTTCCTTCTGACTTTGGGGGGTTTTTCGAAGAAGCATCATAAGACGATCGTGACCATCAATGTTGCGGTTGTAATTTATTTGCCAATCATATCTGAAATGAGAAAAAAAAAAAACTGATTTTCTTAATAATTTCCACGTTTCAATTTGTTTTTTCTTTTTCTTTTCAGGTAATTGAATTTAAAAATGTGTAATTATAGTAACGAGAAGGATACTGATGGGGCGATTATAAAACATGAAGTTGAGCACGTGCTCAAAATGCAAATTCAACTTCAGGATGTAAAGGATGTAAAGTATTACGATAATTGATAATCTTTTTAGTGTATGATTGATTGTTGCGATTTTTATAGTAACACTTAAAAGTCTATTACTGATTGCATCAGCGTCGGAAAATGCAATACTCTTCCGTAGGAGAAGAAAAATAATATTTGTATTCGTTGACTTTACACGTACGTTTGAGGATCACACTTTAGAAAGAACTAAAGTACGGAGTAAGAGGTGTGGAAATAAATGGTTCCAAAACTTATTACCAAATAGACACCAGACATGGTCAGAAACGATTGCAATCAACCTTGGTGTTCCACAGGGATCGGTCCTAGAAACCCTACTCTTTCTTAAATACATGAATAATTTAATCCTCTTAATGCGCATTAAGGAACTGGTGTTTGGGATAGTCTGGACGAGGCTGTATGCATAATAGAGTTTCAAAAAGTGACTTAGTTGCTAAAGCTGATTAGCCTAAATTGAATGTGGCTGAATATAAATATTGATAATTGGCGACTCTACGAAACTGTGAAACTCTATTGAATAGCCGACAACCTGTACCTGATATTTGTCAATTATGGTGCTTAGATGAAGATACGTATTTTATTCAAACTGGAGACTGGATCCTAACATTAATGATCAGGCCCGTCATAACATGGTGTGCTTTTGTAATATGGTGGACTACAACAAACCAAGAGGTAGCATTCATAAAGCTTACAAGAGTACAACGTCTCGCATATGCTTTGCTCTTTTTAGAGCCATGCGAACCTGTCCTATAGCTACCATAGAAGCCATAAAATGACTAACACGCCTCTACCCTCTACATATATAAGTTTGGCACAAAAGAATGAGGTAAGTGGTGAGCACCCAGACCCAGACCTTATGCCTTTCTTCTCCGTAAATTGAAATGGAAGCTTTACACGAATGAACGGAAAAGAAGTGATAGCATTTTATGCCTGCAATCGAAATTTTGGCTGCACCTGGGGCCCAAGCCCTAGAATCACAATGTGGCTTTACACGGCGATAGCAAGACCGGTACTAACTTATGATAATCTTCTTTGGTGGTAGGCGCTATCTAAAGCAACCGACCTGAAAACCATAACGAAGATCCAAAGATCTTGTATTGTTACCGCGGGGGTAATGAGAACCAACCCCCCACAGCGGGACTTGTACAGCAATCTGCTACAAATGGCGATACCTCATGCAGATATCACTTCCTTCATTGACAGCCAAGCGGCAACAAAAGCTATCTCTGCCGTTGACATAAAACCTAAGCTTGTAAGTCGCTGTCGCGAAAAGCTACCGGTTCTTGGCGCTCTGCACAATGTAAGAATCTGCAAGAAAGGGTTCGTCTCTTTATCGAATCCTGTGTAATAACCAGGAAAATGTGGCCTATCTATAACAAACAGAAGATCGAAAGAATTCTACAAATGAGAAAACAATCGTTATCCTCTCATGTAGGCGTTATAACAGGACACAACATGCTGAAATATTACGCCAAGAAACTGGGAATCAACACTGATGACCTGTGCAGAGGATGCGGTGATGGGGATGCGCCTGAGGCCACTTCCCACTTTTTTTGCCACTGTCCGGCACTCTGCCACATCAGATCAGATACAGAATTCTTGGACGACATTTTTTGGAAGACTTAGAAGACCTCTCTGAGAAGTCTATAATAGACTTACATAAATGTGTATTATCCTCGGGAAAGAAAGCTTGACTACCCGGTTTCATAGTTTTCCACAGTATGCAGGACAATAGAACCCCCAAGGGCATCACAATGGATTGATCTAAGTGTGGTGGGTGCAGGTTCCCCCTATTTCGCCAACCCATCACGATGCTGATTTTTCGACAAAAGTTTATGTAAAAAATGCTTCAACTGATCGCAACCATATTTAGTTGGTTTTCCCGCACAATCAAAATTTAACTTCTCTCGATTTCCTTTAGGACACAAAAAACACTTTTTCCAGATTTAGAGCAGTTTTTCTGGTTTCGAAGTCAGCTGCGGGGCAGATTTAAGTTCCATTAGCCGCAAAAAAAAAAAAACAATTTTTTACAGAGTCAGAGCAATTTTGCGAATCTCGATTTTTGACCGAGATTTTCAGCTACTTATACAAACACCAAAACATTTGTCATTTGTCAAACTTTAAAGTGTGTTTGTGCGGGGCTAGGCGTAACACTTTCAACCAAATGTGATGCTACTCTTAGGATTTCGGAAATAAATCAGCCAAACCTAGTTCAAATATTAAAAAAAAAACAGAGGGTCTTGTGCACTGCGACCTTGTGGTTTAGTGTGCCCACCTAATTCAAAACAAAAATATTTAAAGTAGAAAATTCACATAAAAAAGTCCAATAAAGTCTGTATTGGTATAGCCTATCCCGCTTACTTTAAACCCCGTCTGCCCCTACATATACTTTTGACAAATGAACATGTCGCCCATTATTACCTTACCGAAACACGCAACGGACTTCCGGCCATGGAAGCACTTTCAATTCACTTTCAATACACCGGCACATTGAGTGACGCAAATTCTTATTTTCGTTCAAAGCTTTGTCCGATCTATTAACGTCAAGTAGAAAACAACTTACATTATAATTTACACTTCAACTTTAAGTTAAGTTCCTCAATAAAGCCTTAAGTGCATAATTATAAATTCTACTTGTTAACCATTTAGAATGTTAACAAGTCACGCCAAGTATACACAAGTAAGAATCATTCGAGATACACTTGATTCATACAAGCTCAAACTAACAGCACTTTCAAGTGCAAAACCTCAAATTGAAAAGAAAAACTAGTTATTTACAAATAGGCATAAATTTGTGTACTTATCACCGATTTACTGCAACAACTATTACGGATTGCTTCAGCGGTCAGCACCTTTGGTCTGTTTATGTACAATAAATGCAAACATATCTACAAACACACAGGTGAACTATTTTTAACCATTAAATAGAAACAAAAAATGCGAAACTGCGAGTAATTGTAATTACTTTAAATAGGTTACGAGCTTGAAACTAAACTTGAACTCCCTCCATAGACTGGATTACAAGTCATTTCGTTCAACTTGGGAGATAATCATCTAAATGGAGGTATGTTGACGGTTCCACCGACCTGTGCAAAGTTTTTTCCGTCCATTACAGAGAGCCTATATTAAGCATTAATGAAGTCGTTTGTGGTTCAAAGTATATAGGCCGGAATAACATAAAAGATGTGTGGATGCTTGTCAGACTTCGGAGCCACCTTTTGAAACACTCCCCAAAATCGCGTTTGGAGGGTCTGTTTAATTAAACTGTTGTTGGGACATTAATAACAATTCACAATGACAAAGGTACAGAAAGCTGTGTAAATGTAGACGTGTTACTCCAGGAGCAATATTTGGACGTTCTACTTACTTACTTAGGTGGCGCTACAGTCCGGAGTGGACCTGGGCTTCAACCAATACGCCTCTCCAGTTAGCGCGATCTTTGGCTAACTGCCTCCAGTTGCGCACTCCAAGTTGGTTGAGGTCCCCTTCCACTTGCGCGCGCCACCTAAGGCGAGGTCTTCCTCTACTGCGTTGTCCCTCCGGGTTAGAATCGAAGACTCTTCGGGCCGGAGCGTTGGTGTCCATTCGCTCTACATGTCCCAGCCATCTTAGACGACTGATGCGTACTTTTCTGACCAGGTCGATGTCGCTGTACAGCTCGTAGAGTTCGCTGTTAAATCTTCTCCTCCAAATCCCGTCAACGCAAACGGGACCAAAAATCACTCGAAGAATTTTGCGTTCGAAGCGACCAAGAAGATCCTCATCCGTTTTTGCTAGGGTCCATGCTTCTGCGCCATAGAGCAGGACAGGGATGATGAGAGTCTTATATAGAATCTCCTTAGTGCTTCTTGACAAGGCCTTACTAATCAATTGCCGTCTTAGGCCAAAGAAACAGCGGTTGGCAAGTGTGATTCTTCGTTTGATTTCTGATGTGATGTCGTTATCAGAGTTTATAGCGGAGCCGAGGTAGACAAAGTCCCTAACTACCTCAAAGTTATAGCTGTCTATCGTGACGTTCTGCCCGATTCGTCGATGTCGTGTGTCCCTTCTTGTTGACAGCATATATTTTGTTTTACCCTCATTCACCACTAAACCCATTTTTGCCGCTTCTGTACTAATACTTGCAAACGCACCAGTGACAGCTCGCTGTGTTGTACCAACAATGTCAATGTCGTCAGCGTATGCAAGCAGTTGCACAGACTTATAGAAAATTGTGCCTCTGGTGTTGGCTTGTGAGTTTCGCACAATCTTCTCAAGAATGATGTTGAAGAAGTCACATGACAGCGCATCACCTTGTCTAAATCCTTTTTTGACATCAAAGGTCTCGGTGAGATTGTTTCCGACCTTTACGGAGCAGCGAGCGTTCTCCATCGTCATTCTGCACAATCTGACAAGTTTGGCAGGGATGCCAAAACTAGACATGGCTCTGTATAGCTCGTCTCTATAAACGCTGTCATATGCGGCCTTAAAATCGATAAAAAGATGGTGAGTATCGATCTGGTATTCTTGGGTTTTTTCCAGGATCTGCCGTAGTGTGAATATTTGATCGGTCGTGGACTTACCGGGCCTAAAACCGCACTGATAGGGACCTGTCAGATCGTTGACGAAAGGTTTCAGGCGTTCACACAGTACAGCAGACATGATCTTATACGCAGTGTTTAGGAGACTGATGCCTCTATAGTTGGCGCAGTTTAGAGAGTCTCCTTTCTTGTGGATCGGGCAAACGATGCTGAGGTTCCATTCATCAGGCATACTTTCCTCTAACCGCAACTGATGTGCTGGTAAAACCGAGCACATAAGTTGCGGCGTTTTTGATGGCTTCTTGGCATCGGCGCCACTGGTCTTCGGCACTTGATGCTGGCAGCATAGGACTTCTCGAGAGGTTGAGGGATACGCGATCGGCATAGGTTCTGGCTGTTTGTTACGTTTGTAGTCGTCCGAAGTTAAATCTCGTCACAGTAATTTCTCGCTGTTGTGGCGTCCGGGATATCCGCATCCGTACCTTGGCTACAACCAGGTAGTGGTCCGAGTCTATGTTGGCCGCTCGGAAAGTTCGGACATCTAGAATACTGGAGGAGTGCCTTGCGTCGATCGCAACGTGATCAATTTGGTTGACGGTTTGATGATCAGGTGACCGCTATGTTCCTTTGTGGATACTGAGGTGAGGAAACCGTGAACTAGCTATGGTAACATTACGTCCCGCAGCAAAATCAATCAGCCTAAGTCCGTTTCCAGACGTGGTGTCGTCTAGGCTCCTTTCCCATTTTGGCGTTAAAATCACCCAAGACGATTTTAACGTCATGCTTAGGACATTGCTCATATGTTTTGTCGAGGAGCTCGTAGAAACACTCTTTGGTAGCATCGTCTTTTTCTTCTGTGGGGGCGTGAGCGCATATTAGGCTGATGTTGGCGAATTTAGCCTTTATGCGGATCGTTGTAAGGCGTTCACTTACGTGTCGAAAGCTCAAGACTTCTTGCCTAAGTCTGCCGCTTACAACAAATCCGCATCCAAATAGAGGCTGCTTTTGTTCCCTATAGCAGTCACTGTAGTAAATGTCACAGTTTTTCATCCTTCTTTTGCCCGGCCCATCCCACCGCACTTCCTGGATGGCGGTGATGCCTGCTCTGTAGCAGTCAAGGGCCTCCGCTAGTTGTTCGGCTGCACGCGGTCTGTTCAGAGTTCGAACATTCCACGTGCAGATCCGAACGTCATTGTCCTTTTTCCGTCTTGCAGGGTCGTCAACAGTGAATCCGTCCTTATCCGAGGCTTTTGGTTGCTTCGCAACATAATTTCTTTTCCGTGGTAGGTTAGTTAACCCCACGGACAACCCCCAACCTGGAGGACCAGGCCCTTTCTGCGACCCCTTGGGCAGAAGGAGCCGGAATATTCCGGAGTCAGTAACCGGCTGCGGGGATGTGAGAGCTGCCGTTGACCCATTAAGGGCTCTTCCGCCACCATCTCTATTTCAACACCCTGATTAGTTTTGAAAATCCTCAATGACCTCAGCTCCAAATACGTCGAAGTAGCTCATTGAGGTATCTGCCATGTTGACTTCTGACGCCACCATTGATTCAACCATGTGAATTCATCCGCCGTACCTCCTCTTTCTGAGGGGCTCATGTAAGACTTCTGAGACTCGAGCAGACAGTCAACTCCAACAGAGCATTATAGTGTTGCTATTTTCTACGTGTTCAACACTCGCAATTATAAGTTCAGCAAGTAAATTCCGGATGGACATAGACCAGTACCCGGTGGTGACCACTAGGAGCTGAAATAAGAACAATTGGTGTATCTGAACAGTTGCAACAGCTGGGCATCGCCAAGTTGACGCCAATCAGTGTCTACCCTATTCATCAACACCCAACCATCGAAAACACTAGCCGCCAAGAATTTAAGAGACATCCCTCTGATTCTTACAGTGACACTTGCACTCGGTTATAGGGTCCCTGATCGCATTATGTTCGAGGTTGAAAATTGCAAATAAGTCCATAATCGAGCCACGGATTAATCTATTCGATCGCCGCTATTTGAATAGCTTACCATCAGTTTTATCTTCCCGTCGCGTCGTCCCAACCAAGCTAACCCAAGCTAAAAGTACAGATTTGGGTGCAGAAACTCAGCAAACAACCATCTTCACCCGCCTGGTGGCTTCATCGTCGCGACGCGACGGCCGGCAGTGGCAAGAGAGTTATTGCTCACTCTAATTTAATTACCCAGCTATACTGCCCGCGCTTTGAAATCTAACTGACCTCACCGCAGAGCACTTCAATTGTTTCGTAATATTTTTTATTTATCATGTGGGTCATAGTAGCAAAAAGGCTTACTATTGTACTAAATTCAGTACTAATTGATTTTACGGAGTACGCAAGTAGTACTACTCAAGTATCAGTACTATTTGTAATTTTTGAAATAAATCAGACATAAGAGCTGATTTAATAAAATTACCCTTTTTGACTATACTAAAATATTTATTTATAAATTTTGGGTTTGGGGTTATGTTTTCCAAAAATTATGTACTATATTTTGTACGGCTTAGTTCTATTTGTTGTTTTTTTTTAGTTTTCCGATTTTTATCAGTGATGTGTGTTAACGTAATCCTAATTTTTATTACCAAAAACATAAAAAAAATATATATATTTATATAAAAACCTCTATGTAACAAGTCAGCAATGAAAAGTAAATACTGAGATCTGAAAGTACGCCAAGTTCTTACTTAATGAAGGCTTAATACTAACAGCCTTGTTTATTAGAATTTACTAAAATTCCACAAAACACGTGTATAGTTATGCAGTGTATAGATATTTATACAACCTTTATACACCATCGCACAAATTCTTATCTATACAATTCAACAAATATATGCATATAACTATATAGGACTTGTGTCAGAAAAAGTACTAAAAAGAAGAAGTCTACATTTATCTGTCCAAAAAGATTAAAAAAAATCAGCTTGTGAAAAATATGAATTATGCTGCAAAATGAAATGGGATTCAATTTCAAAACAGAAAAATAACGTCTGTCGAATTGGCAGTTGGTACTCCTATGAAAATGTATTTACATTGTACATCCACAATGTGATACACTTTAATTTTTTGTAAACCTTCCATTAATTAAATTTTATTTTTTTGTGGTTTTCAATAAATATTTATGAACGTTTCTTTTTTTAATAATTTTCCTCTTGTAAAATAATGGTTTTGCACACGGATAAGATACACGAAATACGAATTCAAACTTGAAATAAGCTCTCAGATTCAGAATCCTGTTAGTATAGACGAAAACAAGAAAATAACAGAAACATATACAGAGCCAGAGATTTGTTTCATGATTCATGATATCCTGAATGAAAGCAGCCAAGACCAACTCATTTCAAAATAGAATTTGGTGACCAAGTTCTCAATAAGTTGGCTTCGTGTAGAATGTCCAAGGGAAGGTTTGTCAAAAAAAGTGCAGTAGATCTATTGCTATTGCAGCAAAGTGTCACAGAACATTGGTGATAGTTTCAACCAGCGGTTCCTAAAGTGTGCTCGAGAAGATAAAAAAGAAAATAAAGTCCATTGTGACTAGTTAAATTTGTGCTTCTGAACTTGTCATTTTGATCGCAGCAATCGAATTTGAAATGCTCCTTTAAAAGAAATCAACACATACAAATAAACTAAAAAATAATTCGTGTAAAAATATGTGGGGATGATAATATTAACCAGAGACAAACCATACTGAGACCCCCAACTTGCAATCCTCTTGCCGCTGGCCCCCTCAGTTTTTTTTCAAATTCGCCATTTTGTTTTCCTATCGGTATTATGTCAATTTAGAATCCGTGTGACATGTAAAAACATACAAAAAATATAAAATCAATGCTGCAAACCGCTTCCAACCACGGGGGAATGTGATAGAGTTCGGGAATACGACATTTTAACATAACTGAATGCTATTGGTTGATTATTATAAATTTTCAAAAGTCGATTAATATAATTTGTTTGGTTAATACTATCTAAATGAGTAGTTTTAAATACTAGAAACATATTAGGACAAACATTGTTGTGTATTTTCCGCTTTTGAATATCAGTAACTTCGATTTCACGAGTAAATTTTCTTAAATAACTGAAGAAAAATTGCTCAAAATGTTTTTATTTACCTACAACCATTTTGTAGTAATCAATTTTCATAAATATTTTCAGCAAAAGTGCACTTATTCCTAAAATAAAATACTATTCACACGTAACGAATAATTTCAAATTTAACGGACAAATTTCTATGAACGCTGGTAGCAACTTTGCCGACAGCGGAAGTGGGACACGCAAGGTGCGAGTGTGTTGGTGCGCCGGAATTTTTGAAGTTACGTGACAATAAATTGTCAATACGAATTTCTATGTAACAATACAAACGCACTTGGCCTCTACCTCCCCATAAAAATATAGCTTGTAGGCAAGTAAAGGAAAATCGGTCGAATATGGGGGTCTCAGTATTGTCTCTGATATCAACATTATGTATAGGGAATCCCCGAAAAGAGCATAAGTGCTCCGCGACTAAAAAAGATTGGGAACTGTTGGTTTGAACTATTTATTTTTAATGAATTTTCAAAAAAAAAAAAAAAAAAACATGATAATACACCAGCGTTGACAATTTGTGGGTTTTCCCCCCAGATTTATGTTTGTTTTTTTTTTTTGGTGGACGGGGGTAAGTCTGGGTGTAGAAATTGTTTAGGGGGAAATCTGTTTTTTTTTTTAAATTTTGTTTTATTTTTATTTCGTTATTGTAATCTTTTTTGGATAACCAAATGATTCAAAAATTCAGCATAACAATCGAGGATGAAATAAATCATGCTTTAAAATCTTCTTATATTTGCAGTGAAAATTATATGTTTTTCCAAAGATATTGGACTACTTTTGTTAACAAAACAAGTCTTTAAAAAACAGCTAATGTCAGTTTCATTGCGAAAAAGTTACAGTTTTTTTTGTAATAGTTCCTTAAATATTTGTCCCATATCTAAGCATCAACCTCATCTGTTAATTTTATAAACAACAATTTCAACAAAGTTGCGTAAGAACTGTGTAAACTCTTTCAGGATGGTTTCAAACTGCAACATTTGCATTATGTTTAGGTATTTCCCGCACACTTCTGCATTCGAAAAACCAAACTTACACGTTCACATTTCAAATTCGATTTTTTTTTTTTTAAAGTATTGGAAACAAAAAGTTGGGTTTTTTTTAGTAACCAAATTTGGGGTTTTCAGATTTATCTCGGGAGAAATATTTTGCACGTCTGGCAACGCTGAGCTGCACGGCACATTTTTTTCGAAGTTCTCCGATAACCAATTGCTGCGCAATATTTTAATATGAAATGAACGTGTTTATATGTTTCATTTATTATGTTCCGAAACGAATACTTCGAACGCAATTTGAGTTGCGATCGGATTTGACTTTCGTATCGGATTTTTTTCCGAACGGATGCCTCGATGGTGGTGAATAAGTAAACACTTGATAAACGAAGATTCGTTGTGATGCTGAATTAAACATTTGGTAGGGAAGTTTAATTGCGTTGCCAGGCTCAAGATTAGGGCCAGAGTTTGGCATGGTCGCGAGGTAGATTATGCTACCTCAGAGGATGTGAGAATGCCCACGTAGCTTTGTGGCTACCAATATCGACATTTACACCTGTCGCGATGAGTGGTTTGCAAGGAGTGGTGTGAGTGCGTACGACTATTTCTGTGTGGAGTTTTTTTTTTTTTATCGGCACGGAAATGTAATTTTGTAGAAGCAGCAACAACCCCCCCGATCCGACGAGCTGATGCCTGAGCATCCACAAGCATGCCTTTAGCTGCTTATTAGAGATGGATACCACCTCCGTTATGGTTACAAACACAACAGTTCACTTTTCGGAGAACTGCATGTATCTCGGGGTTTATTTATTTAAAAAATAATGCCGCATCCTATCGTCTTTCTTTACACATCAAACTTTCTGTAGCGGGGGCGTTAACCTTTTCATAGACTCATGTGTCCCAATAAAGTCTGTTTAGTTTGATTAGCAAATGCTCAATGCCAACTATTTTTGTTTCCAAATGACTCAAGAGTCAAGAATTCAGTTCGTCAATCGATCGATCGAATATTTTATTCCGAAAGCCGTAATTAAATTAGTCTGACATAAATAACTAATGAGTATGAAGCCAAAAGTTTTATATCTATGACGTTTTAAACGTCACGTAGAGATTGGGGAAATCCTTGATAAAAGCTCTTTCTTAATAAAAATGGAAGCAACGTTATTAAAATATTGCAACTGTATATCTGCGAATTAATTTATTAAGCTGTATTTTAATCGGCCAATGACAATGCCAATGCACCGGAAATGCTGGGCTATCGCACGCAACTTTAATTCGGTTTAGTTTTTGGTATAAGAAAAATCCAAAACTAACGTGTTTCAGTATGGCCTTGCATTTGATGATAATAAAACGGAAGTGGAACTTAGTAAGATTATTTTGTGGACCAAGTATAGTTTTGTATGGAGGTGGAACTTGTTTGTGTGCCTGTTGTTCAGATAAATGACAGAGATGCGAAGATCAGTTAAAATCAGCTTTTAGGGTCTCCTTGATAATGAATTTGCACACGCTGGTGTCTGTCTATATTCTAAATGTGGGTGAGGGATATTCGTCGCGTGTATTTACTTTGCAAGCGATTCTTTGGCGAATAGATTTATGAATTTGGTTACTGGCAAGGTCGCGGTATTGTTTTTGTGGCACACAGACTTTTACTCCCGGAAGGAATATTCGCTCAGCTTGACATATCATTGAGGCATGCCTTGATCAAAGCATTCGGAGAGCGCAAGGGCATTCCAATGCTGCCCCAGAAATATTTCAACATGGTGGGGGGAGTAGTTTTGCATAGTGTGTGCAGACAGAAGTTGGTATGAATTTTAGTCGCTTGAACTACAGACGGCAGAGCCTCAATTTTGCGGTTTGTGTCTAGCTCATATGTTTACAGTCTTAACTTCTTGTAAAAAATCCAACCAAATGCTATTCGCTTTTAAGAAGTCTCGTTGATTTTTGGTCACAAATTAAAAACCAGCACATCACCGGATGCCGTTTTTGGAGAGCACGAAATCAGTCGCATATCGTGTGCCCGACTATCAGATGATATTGCTACACATTGAGTCATAACTTAAAAGTTTTTTTGAAGTCGAAAGCTTTGCTGGTGAGAATGGTTTCTACGAACAATGTCTACGACTGATGGAAGAATGCATTGGAATAAAAGTTAGGCCATCGGCTGGTTTAGCTCTTTCGCGTAGTTTGACAGAAGTGCAGTAGGTATAACGAGTACACCTCTGCGCCGTTTGTGTTGTGCGTGCTGGTGTTTTTGTAACAGTGAGAATTTCGGAAATAAATTGCATGGCACTTGGTACATATCTTCTTCTCCACATTACTGCGGATTCCATCTGTTATAAAGGACTTTAAAAATAAATTTAAATAAATGTGTATGTATGCTGTGTGAAAAATATCAACTGGCTACCCAGCATTTATGTCATATTTCTTTATGTAAAATGAAGTCTGGTAGCTTATCTTGTGCAAATACTTTAAAAAATACGACGGAAAGTTTTCAACAATCAGGAAAAATGTCGGTGCGTACATTATTATTTTTAGTATTGTAGAGTTTTATCTGTTTAGAGAACTCATCAAACAGAATTATTGATGGTTTGGGGTAGTATATTATGATCCTCAATGGACATGCTGAACTCAGCGGCTATAAGAAATTGACTACAGAAGATCGTAGCTTAATAACTTTGGTAAATAAGTAATTTTCTTTAGAAAATAAGATTCAAAGGTGACTACTACTATACAATGCTAAAGAAATCTACTTTCAGTCGGTAACTTTCCAAACTTCCTCCAATTCAAACATTTTGATTGATACCCAGGGTTGGATATGCAAAATTCGTCAATGCATTCAAAAATGGAAAACACATTTAAATACGATATTTTATGTGAAACATCAATAGGCGCGACTTGGGAGTAAAACCGACTCGACCTAGACGGAAATTCGCCATCAGTACGTCGCGTCGCCCGCTTTGATTGCTAATATCTCAACCGATTTCAATGAATTTTTTGTGGGTGTGTGTGGTAGGTTGCAATTTGAAAGATGGGATAGTTTTGGACCCGACAGGTGGATCTGTTGTCGATTTCAGACACTACTCAACTGATTCCAATAGGATAGTCTTGGACCCGATAGGTGGCGCTGTTGTCGATCTCCGGAACTATACTCAACTGACTTCATTGAAATTTTGTGGGTGTGCATGGTTGAAAGTTAGGATAGTCTTGGACCCGACAGGTGGATCTGTTGTCGATTTCAGAAACTACTCAACTGATTCCAATTGGACCCGATAGGTGGCGCTGTTGTCGAGTTAAAAAACATTTTTTCAATTATTTCAACTTAATTCTTAAAGTGAATACTTATATGGGCACGCTGGACCTGGGGAGTGGACTAATAAAGCTAGGTCTTACACAGACACTAGACTACTGATTCAGTTGATTAAATTAAATCTTAATGCAAACAAAAACTCAAAAAAATAGAAAACGTTGGATTAGATTGCGTTATGAATTTTTTTTTACATTCATGAATACACTTGTCTACTGCGCTGTAAAAAGATTATAATATTTTAAAGGTTTAGTTTATAAATTAAATTTCTTAATAAAATTCAATTTAAACACAATATAATTTAACATCCTCATTTAGCGAGAGAAGTTTCACATCTGGTATGTGGACACAAGCACCGTCTTGTTGAAACCACATATCATGCAAGTCAAGAACTTCCATTTCGGGCAAAAAAAAAGTTTGTTATCATCGCTTGGTAGCGTTCACCATTGACAGTAACGCTGCGATTCGCATCATCTTTGAAGAAATATGGCCCAATAATGCCGCCGGCCCATAAACCGCACCAAACAGTCGCTTTTTCGGGATGCATTGGTAGCTGTTGCAATGCTTCTGGCTGATCTTCACTCCAAATGCGGCAATTTTGCTTATTTACGTACCCATTCAACCAAAAATGAGCCTCATCGCTGAACACAATTTTTCGATAAAAAAGCGGATCCTCGGCCAGCTTTCCAAGAGCCCATTCACCAAAAATTCGGCGTTGTGGTAGGTCGGCTGGCTTTAGTTCTTGCACAAGCTGTATCTTAAAAGGCTTTACGCACAAATCCTTCCGCAAAATTTTCCACGTAGTGCTGTAACAAAGGCCTAACTGCTGGGAACGGCGCCGAATCGACATTTCGCGGTCTTCTGTCACACTAGCTGATACGGCCGCAATATTTTCTTCACTACGTACAGTACGTAAACGTGTTGGTGGTTTAATGTCCAACAAAGTAAATTTGGTGCGAAATTTGGTCACAATCTTCCGAATAGACTGCTCAGAAGGTCGAGAATGCCGGTCATAAAATGGAAGCAGCGCGCGATGAACATTTCGAACCGAGCACGAATTTTGATAGTAAAATTCAATAATTTGCAAGCGTTGTTCATTTGTAAGACGATCCATGGTTAAATTGCAAACCAAACTGAAGCTGTTTGACAGTGACACAAGGTACTAAACACACGTCAGCTCTCAAAACCATTGTTGCCAAAACCAAACCAGCTAAAAAATCACCCGTTATAATTAAAAAAGTACTTATTTGATTCCAACTTTGATATTGTGATAGTGAATACAGTGAACCTCGGCACAGGTTAAACGTTTTTAAGCCAAGAATTCATTTTGATGTCAGTAATTATCTGTATATTGAAAAATCACTGAAAGCATAACAAAATATATATTTTTCCTATCGTATTTTAGTTAGAATAGCAATATTTTGTCCGCCGTGATTTTTGCCATCTTCACATGTTGAGCAATTGTCGAAAAATGCAGACAAGTCAACGAAATTTAATTCAATTTCAATTCAACTTATTCAATTAAAGTGATTTTAAAAAGAAATAAAAAGCAAAAATGTAAATGTAATTCTCTTGACAAGTGCAACGGTTTACGTTCTGTGACAGAATTAATTTGTACTTGTCGCACAGGTATAGTTGGACAAGTGAGTTAAGTCTTGTCGACTTGCCATACATTGCAAAGATCCACCTATTTTGATTTTGCTTCATGCAGGCACATAACGTATACGTGTCTCATTTTCACTAACACACTCTCACAAGCCTGATGAGTTTTTAACCAGTGTATAATGTATATGCCTCTTAATGATTAAATGCTATGTTTGCTTCATTGACGTAATTTTGTGATAAAAAAAAGGATAGTCTGGATTGGCCTTCATGTATGATTCACAGTTTGATAATTTTTTGTCTACTGTTCAATTGAATGCAAAGCACTCTGTTTCAGTTTCGAGTAACCCAATGAAATAGTTCATAAGTGCTCAAAATTGTAGTTTTTTTTTCAGTTCAGTAGTACTTCATATTGATAAATGGTGTTTGTTGAGTCTAAAACCTTGTCGATTTCAACATTTGTCTCTGAAACATCACCTACCAATCACCAATCTTTTTTTTTTTTAATTCACTAGTGCTCAAGGGGTTTTTGTTCCCACAGTACGAGTGGAAGTGGGGTAAACCGTGTGAGGCAATGCATTCCACATGTGTGTTGTTCGACTCACAAAATAATCTCTACATTTTTTAGTACGTACGAAGGTAGGCTTAAGTATAGGTAAAGGTTTTTACTTTCTTTTCGTCTCTCTACCACTATAAATCTTACCCAGAGAGACTTTCTGGATTTCTCCAGAGTTCTTCCCTGAGCTCAATACCTAGTGTTAACGCTAGCATCTGTTTATAGGAGATCTGTTTCATCATGATGTCCCAAGATCCTCATTCTTTTGCCAGCCAACGCCGGACATTGACACAGTATATGTGCCGCTGTCTCAGGTTCCTCCAGGCATAGTTTACACGTATCATCCTATATAAGTTCCATCTTCCTTAAGTGATACCCGAAATTACCATGTCCTGTTAACAAAGCCACCACCCATTTCAATGTTCCTCGACTCATGCTTAGAACCCTTCTTTGAGTGGAGCAGGTCGGCCACTTAATTGCCATTTTAGCCTGTCCACATTGTTCCACGGTTGACCACCTTCTCAGGTGTTCTGCCATGATCCATTTGTGAATCCGTTGTTCTACCATTCCTTTGCCAATTGAAGAGAATGGTTCTGGTCCCAGCAAGTTTGCAGTGGACCCCTGTTTTGCAAGGGAGTCCGCCGTTTCGTTGCCTTCGATCCCTATGTGTCCTCGTACCCAAGTCAGTGTTACTTCATTTTTAGATGAACTCTTATTGAGGTTAAGTACACATTCCAATGCCAATGAAGTTGTGATGTTTGTTTGTTCCATGCATCTGATCACCGCCTGATTGTCCAGTGCTATAGGATATTTGTTATTCCATCCATAGGCATGTTCAGCTCCCTAATCTCGTTTTTGACAGTTCCAGGATCTTCCTGTGTCCATAGATGGTACCACGATTGTGCCATTTCGCATCTCGATGCAAACGAAGTGCCGCTAGGGCCCCTGTTTTCTTAATAAATAAGTCTAGCGGTAAGATCCATAGGATCACTTCCAATGCGCATGTTGGTGTTGTCCTTATTGCACCTGTAACTCCTATACATGCTAAACGTTGGACCCTATCCAGGTGCTTCCTCACAGTTTTCTGGGAGGCTTTCGCCCACCATACCACCGAGGCGTAGGTAATAATGGGTCTAGTTATCATCGTATACATCCAGTATGCTGACCTAGGCGAGAGTCCCCACCTCTGTCCACATACACGTTTGCACTGATGTAGTACCCTTTTTGCCTTCCTGACCTTCTCCTCAACATGGTAGTTCCAAGTAAGTCTAGTATCTAGATAGACTCCGAGATACTTAACCTTCTTGGCCATTTTTAGTTCCGATCCGAAAAGTGTTAAGGGTCGAAATTCCAGATTTTTCACCTTCATTGTGAAGATTATTAGATCTGTTTTCTCCGCCTTAATGGAAAGCCCTTGTTCCAGACACAACCGTTCCACCACTTTGAGCGCATTCCTCATGATATCTGCGGTGACGTCTATGAAACTGCCTCTGGCCATTATTGCTATGTCGTCGGCATATCCCACTGTGTGAATGCCAGTCGCCTCAAGTCTGTCGCCTCAAGTCTGTCGAGAAGATAGTCCACAGTGATATTCCACAGTGTAGGTGAGACACCGCCTTGTGGGCAACCTCTGCTAACCCTTCCTCTGAGTTTCGAGGTTCCCGTCTGAATATTTATCGCCCTTGTGTTCAACTTATTGTCCACCCATCTTACCACCAATGGGTTAACCCTACGTTTTTCCAAGGCTTGTTTCAGACTTTCAAAGCATATCTTATCGAAGGCACCTTCAATGTCCATTATGGTGGTCATCGCAATGCGTCCGGTATTTAGCTTTTCTTCTGCAACGCGTACTACTTGATGTAGCGCTGTTTCTGTAGACATGCCTGCCCTGTAGGCATGCTGTCTACTCTTTAAAGGATACATCTTAAGCGCAGTACTCTCCATATAGTCCACCACCACCATTTCCATTGTTTTCAAAAGAAAGGATGTTAGGCTAACTGGTCTGAAGGCCTTTGCCTCAGTGTAATCTTTTTTCCCCGGCTTTGGAAGGAAGACCACATTTGTCTCCCTCCATGTTATCGGGATGTAGCCTATTGCTAGGTATGCAACGTACACATTCCTGAGCCTTGGTGCAATTACGTCTACTCCCCATTGCACTAGACCTGGAAATATACCATCCGGCCCCCCGGTTTTGAAGGGTGAAAATTCACATGCAATTAAAATTACTTGAGTTTATTTATGCCGCAAAATAAAAAAAACCTAACCCGTATGATTCATTATATGATTTTCATCAAACGAAGTATTCCCAAATAACAAGAAAAAAATATAGCTCGAAGAGACTCTTAAAACTATGATCTAGGGTTTTTTCCACTGCCCCCCCCCTCTCGCGAACGTCTGACAAACATCCGAGAGTACAGCTGCCTTGAAAGAGTTTCTCAATTAGCCGTTTGAAGTCGGCACAAAATTGTAGATCCCTTCCATTCGTTCCAAAAATGAAAAACTCACACAAAGCGCATGGTTGTGAGAAGCTAGACCTACGGTCCCTCCGGAACTGTTGCGCCAACTATTTATTTTATTTATAGTGGATACGTAGGCATTAGTAAATATTAATTCACGTATAATTGCAAGAGCAACAAAAAGTGGGTGCCTAATTACTATTCGCGTTTGTTTCCGAGAATAAGTATTTAAATTTGAGGCTTTAATGCCCGCACGATGCTATTACATGGTCGCCTCAAGGTTGGAGCAGGGAACATCGGACAGTATTGACCAACTGGACCGCTGAAAAACCAACGAATTAAAAGATTGTGGGCGGTAGTAAGAAAAGGAGTGCTTCCGAAAATAAATCTGTTGCGGCTTTTCCGTGAGATGCGCCATATAGAAAGCAAATATAGTATACTGCTACGCAACATATTTCATAAAGCAAAAATGGTACCATGAACTAAGCCCATATGAATGATGGGCCATAATCGCGTTAATTCACTTTCAAATGCGAATTAACGCCATAATCCAATTATGGCCTTAATTTACTTTCAAATGAGAAGTAAAGCCATGACTTAAACTGAACTAACGCCATATGGTGTTCACATTCGAATGTGAAATAATGCCATAACATGTTTTTAAACTCTGCAACCATGTCACTTTTAATTTTCTTTATAATTTTTGTATTTCTTTCATACATATAGGGTCCCATATACATATATACTTACATACATAAACAGTGACCCCCCTGCTTGTGGTTGGATTTGGAGTGGGTGCATGTTTGGGTATGTACAATTTTTTTTTAAATGAAATAGAATCCAAAAGAAACTTTGCATTAACCTAAACTCGCACCGACTCCAAATCCGGGGGGTTGCATACCTCACTGTTTATTCACCGTAAACATTATAAACCTATGATCTATGTCGATGTGAGTGACTTTAATTAACACTCAAATGAGAACTAAGGCCACTTTCTAAAACGAACTAAGACAAACACCATATGACTTTAGTTCTCATTTGAAAGTGAAATAAGGCCATAAGTTAATTATGGCGTTAATTCTCATTTGAAAATGAATTAGCACCACTACGGCGATAGTTCATATGGCCTTAGTTCACGGCACCTGTCGCACCACCATCGGCTCGCGGTTAGTTTCCCAGTTGATCTCAATCAGTGCAGGCTTTAATCAGTTTGACAAAAATGAACGATTTAGAGTACGTTTTGATTAAGGGCTTTAGAAAAAATAGCCAATTGTTACTCGTGCGGGACGAAAATCAATTGTATAAATATAAATACGAACGAAATTTTTCCAAATATTATGTGTGTTATAACAGCAATTGCCCAGTGAATGTTGCCGTGGATTTAAAAAACAAAGTAAACTGTAGAAAAACAAACAAATTTTCTCATAATCACGGTGATCAAGTAACATTAATTAAAAAATTGGAATTATTGAACGAAATAAAGGGCAATTGTGAAAATATTTCATTAAAGCGGAATAATATTCGGGATGTGTTTAATGACACTTGCAAAAAATTTAAAGGTGATAAATCTTTAGTTGATTTTGGTAAAATAAGACGAAATCTTTATAAAATAAAAAGCAAGATTTTTCCCAAATCGCCTTTATCTTTTGGTGATATTATTGAATTATTTGCTGATGTAAACGTGTTGAAAGAATTTGGAATGTCTAGATTTGATGAAACTAAACAATTTTATTGTAACACGGTTATAGAAAAAAACTTTGCTTATTCGATTTTTATGTCGCAAAAAATTGTTGAGCTTATAAGTAAATTACCAGAGAGCCATCCTCGGAAATATATGATAGATGGAACATTTTCAATTGCACCAAATGGGTCTATTTTTAAGCAAGTTCTTATAATCCATTATGTGTATGCTGAATATGTAAGTACTAAAGTGCAAGGAAATAACTTCACCCAAATGATGGATATAAATTCACTCTTCAAGTCTAAAGCTATTTGTCCTTCAAAGTGGGAACGATTTTTATTTTTATGAAGGAATATTTCACTTTTGATTTATTTTTGGAAGTTACCGCCCTCTACACATTTTCGATACCTACTATAAGCTCCCATAAAAAAGTGAAATTCGTCCCTACCTTTGTAGGTGAGAAAGAGCTTCACATTTACAAAAAGTATTTATATACAACTTGTGTGATGTTATTTCCTTGCATCAGGTTACTTATATTTAAAAACTGTTTATTAACTATTCTTTCACATTTTAGACATTTCCTTTCATTTACATACTAATGTCCAATAAATCTGAAGCTGCTTATACCGATGCCTTGAAATTCATAAAAACAAATTTATTTGATCTAAAGCCAGACACGGTTCAGACAGATTTTGAAATAGCTTTGAGAAAAGCAATAAAAAGCGTTTATCTTGAAGCTAAAATTCAACCTTGTTGGTTCCATTTCACGCAAGCAGTTAGGAGAAAGGCTTCGCAAATTCCTGGCTTTATACAAGTTTTGAATAAAAATCCTTCAGCCGAGAAACATTTTCGGAAATATATGTATTTGCCACTTTTAAAACCGTCTGATATAACTCTTGCATTCAACATGTTGAAAGATGCAAGTGTCAATTTCGTAATTGATAATGATTTTGAAAGTCTTTTCAAACGTTTCAATTTATATTTTGAGAAACAATGGATAAATCAGGTTTGTACTTTATTTTTTCTTTTATTCTGATTATATTTTAAAGAAAGATATTTTGCAATTTTCTGATTTTAGATTACTCCACAAGCCCTATCGGTATATAAGATGAATCGTAGAACGACAAGTGCGCTAGAGGGATTTACCAGTCGATTATCTTCAAAAGTAGCTAAAAATGGAAACTTCTTCAAGTTTTTGGATATTCTTCTAGATGAAGATTTACAAAAATCCATCGACTTGCAAAAATTAATTGATGGCAATGTTTTCCTTTATGAGCCAAGAAAAAAATCTATCACCGACAGAGATACATTTATAAGTGAAATTGTAGATAAATTAGAGAAAGGAATTTTAACTTTATTTGATGCTTTAAATCGTTTTACACATCAAAATGTACCAGAATTCAATGATTTATTAGTTATAGATGACGAGAAAGCCTTAGTTGACAACGAAAAATATTCTGATGACTTATCGAATAACAATACCCAAGCAAGTAATTCGAATCAAACATCTACACTTTTATGTGAAATGTGTTGCCTAAACTTAAAATCTATTCTTCTTTTACATTGCAAACATTACAAATTATGCTCTGATTGTTTTGAAAAAAATTAAGGCTATAGTGAGAATGTTGTGCTACTCTGTCCATTTTGCAGGCAAATTGTTACTGAGTCAACAACAATCTTTTGTTAATTTTTTTCCTTTTAATTTATTTGAATAGTTTCTTTCTAAAATAATTGAATAGTTTATTTCACATACTCTACTAAATTCAAAATGTGTTGTTTTTACTTCCATTATTGTATATTGAGTTTGACGCTACCTTATCCTATACTTATCATATCAGAGGCTTAAATAAACAAATAAATTTAATTCAAAACAATATTAAACAAATGCATGACTTCAACATTTTTTTACAAATAAATATTTTAGTAGTAAAAAAGTTCAAAGGCGAAATTGTCCCTGATACAACCATGTCTACACAATCCTATCCGAGACTTGAACCAGTGAACCATACCTAAAGTATGCAACGTTACTAATCGTTGAGGTATTATAAGTTCAAACCAGTCACAAACACATTGCATACATATTGGCTCATAAATTCGATCATGGAATTTCATAATGCTAACGGATAACCCCGTTATATTCGAATTTTCGAATATATATATTGAGAATCTGTTGCATACCTACCGTTCAACTGCGAGGTCGGTTTACCGATTTCTGGTAGTACATCTTATACCTTCAAACGAGCCAATCTTGTATGTATTTATTTATTTATGTATTTATATAAATTTATTTCTGTGATCTCGGAAACGGCTCTAACGATTTCGCTGAAATTTGGTATATGGGGGTTTTCGGGGGTAAGCAATTGATCTAGATTAGTCTTATGTTTGGGAAAACGCGTGTTTTCGAGTTTTCATGCGTTTTGAGCTTATTTTTCTGACTTTACTGCCTTTTACTCGCCATTACACAAACAATTCTTAATCAATGCAAACAAAAAAAATACGTAGGAGAGCCAACACTTTAATAGTTATTTCAAGCCATCAATCAGCTTTCTATGTCCTCTAGAAGCTGAGCTACAACCTAAAATCTAACACGAAAAAAATAAATTTATTTTCTCAAATCGAATATTATCAGCAGCCGCGGTTCTTGATCGTTGTTCTGCTTTGGGGTGGTTTTGTGGCGCACATCGCACAAGCACGTTCATATGAAAAAAAAAACAGCGACAATGTCTTTCTGAGGAAATGCGCAGATGGATGATGACGTGTGGTGTGGTGATGGACGGATGGTGGATGGTGGTGTATAAATTGAGTTCAAGATTTTTCATTTAATGGTTGTTATAGTGAATACGTGGCACTCGAACGCATGGGCGTAGTATACCTGTTACAGGCCAGCGCGACCGTTAGCAAAGAGTAGCGTCCTCATTATTTCATTTACTTGTTTTAGTTTGATTTGATAATACACATATAATTTAATAGGGTAGTATTTTTGAAGTGAAACTTCTAATGCGACTTCCAACATTTCGTATCATACTTTAGTTATCAGTACCTGGGCGACCAATTGTAATTTCAAAAACAATACAAATTAAAAAAAATATATGTAAACTTGAACATATAAAAAAAAAAAAAGAAAAGTAAGTCACCGAGCGGGATTCGAACTCGTAACACTCGTTTCTTGCCGTCCGCGTCATAGTAAAAGGAAAGAAGTAAGACATCTACCGGCATTTAGGCGACATACATTTTTTTATACCTATGTTCATGTTTAAATATATATATTTTTTAATTTGTATTGTTTTTAAAACTACAATAAATGGTAATAACCGAGCAAAGCTCGGTCACCCAGATATTATAGTCTAGTCCGTCAACACTTGATTGAAAATATCACGCGCAGGCCTCTTTACATGAGATATTTTGCTCTCTTTGCGACACGAAAATGAGTCTTGCAACAACAAATCAAGCTAAATAAAATGTGTGTGCTACTTTAAACAATTAATACACCCTTGCTAGCGGAAATGTCTCTATCGCTTGACGATCGATACAAGACCGGGGCCAGATTCTGTAAGGCGAAATGTTCAAACCTTTTCGTGGGCACGAAGAAATGTGATGGTGTAGCATAGGGCAAATCGTTCGTGCTCCCTGATTTCAACACAGCATCTTCGGTGGTGTGTTCAAAGAATGCACATTTGTCCACCTCTGAGAAAAGGGAAATTTGGGTAAATTTACACTTCTCAAATGTTTATGGATGAACATTTGAGCTTTGTGATAATTCAATAGTTGGTAGGAACCCACTATTAAAAAGGTTTAGAAGAACCCTTTCGTAGAATAACATTTTAATTGACTTCTAACGCAATAATATTTCTTCTTAAGTGAAGTCAACAACAGGTAGATTTGACCGGTGTTTATAATTTATTTTTATAAATAATGGTATGATAAAGTGGAGAAAAATATTGTTGATAATCTAGATTTAAGGAACTTCGTATATACTCAACCTCGCACCCTCCCCGTAATCTAACATTAAACCCAAGCGGGGGGGTTACATATGTATTCCATGTCGGAAGGGTCGGAAGGGTCTGGTGTATGGAAAGTAAATGATCCTATTATTGCTTTTAAAGTGTTTTCTGATGTACTTCTTAACCATGTCGAATTATGTTCAATGATTATGCACAGAAAAAGCAAAAAAAAAAAAAAAAAAAAAAACAATAAACTCAAACCTTGGATATCCAATTATCTGGTAAACAAAATAAATGAAAAAAATAAACTAAGAATTAAATGTAAAAAACATCCGTGTAATACTCAACTTCGTAGTGCTTATGATAAAATTTCTAAAGAAATTGCTATTGAAGTCCTTATATGCAAAGAAAATTTTTACATGAACAGATTCCACAGTGTAAAAGGAAACATAAAAAAGGAATGGGGTATTGTAAACGAAATTATTAACAGAAATACTCATTCAGATATACCCTCTTGTTTAACCCACAATAATCGGGAAATTTCTAATAGTACAGAAATAGCCAATACTTTCAACTCATTTTTTACTAGTGTTGCTGTCAAAACAATAAATGATGCAGGAATAAGCCCCTGTTCTAACCTATGTATGACGAGGTGTTTTGATAGGGAGGAGGTGGAGGCTCAAAGCTTTTTCTACGAACCTATCTCTTCTTTTGAGGTTTATAAAACTATTATGTCATTAGACAACTCGAATTCCACAACCCGCAATTCGTATTCTAACGCTTTTGTCAAGAATATCGCTTTCTATGTTTCTGATATTCTTGCTTATATCTTTAACATAAGTGTTTTCAGCGGTATATTCCCCGACGCCTTAAAAAATGCTGAGGTCATACCAATTTTCAAAAAAGGTGATAAAAAAATGTTAAATAATTATAGGCCTATCTCTCTTCTTCAGCAATAAGCAGTATGGTTTCATAGCTGGCAGATCAACTGAAGATGCACTGCTAAGTTTTTGCAGCTTAATTTACGATAGCGTCAACAACAAGAAGTTTACGGCTGCTCTTTTTATCGACATTACCAAAGCATTTGATACTGTTGATCATACCATTTTGGTTAATAAGTTAAACCGAGCTGGGTTCAGAGGTTTTATGCTCGAATGGTTTAAATCCTACATCACTAACAGGAAACAAGTGGTTAGAACAGGAAAAACATTTAGTGAGTGCGGTGAAATAAAAATTGGTGTTCCTCAGGGCTCTGTTTTGGGACCAATACTGTTTTTAATATATATTAACTCCATTTTCACGTTGAACACTAAAGGAAAACTAATAGGGTTTGCCGATGACATAGGCTATTCCTATTCTAACAGCTCCCTCTTAGATCTGACAGCCGATATCAACTACGATCTAGAAATGTTGAGACACTGGTTCAGTTTACACAAGTTAGTTATTAGCGATAAAACTAAAATAATGCCTTTCAGCGCATCTGCTATGAACTTAAAACTTCCAGTTTTCACATTTCATAGCTCGCACTGTAACAACATTTTAATAAGTTCTGGCAATTGCTGTGTCACTCGTCCTGAAGTTACTTATAATACTAACATAAGTTGCTCAAATAATTGTTTTGTCATTGAAAAGAAGTGAAAGAAGTCTTTAAGTATCTGGGACTTGAAATCGACAGTAAATTAAGTTGGAGCTATCATACTACTTCCCTAAGGAAATACCTACAAAAAACAACTAAAATTTTGTACCATTTGTTCAAGCAAACTTTTAGAAACAGTCTATTATGGTCTGGTCCAATCCAAACTACAGTATGGGTTGACTTGTTGGGGCGGCACACACAAAAATAAAATACAGCCACTGTTAGTAATTCAAAAGCATATACTCAGAATTATCTGGAAAAGTAGACGCTACGACCATAGTTTTCCTCTTTTTATGCGTTCTCATATTCTTCCTTTAAAACATCTTTACTTTTACAAAGTCTTAAAAATATTTTTCTTAAGAAGCGGGTACTCTTTAAATCATGATCCGAACGCCTACGGTCTTCGTAGCTCTGTTAGGAATCTTGCATACGTTCCCGCGCACAATACCCACTTCTTCTTTAGTTATTACTCTTCTATAGCACCGCGTATCTTTAATAAATTACCAATTGATATTAGATGTTCTCAGAATTTCTTTTCTTTTAGCAGAAAAGTAAAAAATTGGCTTTTTACTTTCGACCTGAATGAGATATACAATTTATCTAAGGTAATTATATAGTGACAGACACGCTCAAATTATTTCGACTCATCTCTCCACTACATTTGTTTATATTTAATATTTAGTTACTGGATCTCGATACATTTGGCACTAGTTTTCAATAACTATAGAATGTATCTAACTATTCATTCCGCATGAAGAACACTTATAATTTACTATTTATTCAAAGCAGTTTATTCGCAAAATCTAGTATTTACACTTATTTCTTTTTAACATGGTGATTTTGTAAGTTAAGTAAATTATATTAAAATTTTGTTTTAATTATGAATGGAATGAATAAAAATCAAAAATCAAAAATAAATAAAAAAAAAAAAAAAAAAAAAATCAAATTAATAATAGAAAAATAGTTTTGGGAACTTATTTCATTATAATAAGGCACCAAAAAAGGAAATAACACCCCAAATTTGATTAAAAATCGTTGTTGTTGTTTCCTGTATAATTTTTTATAACATTAAAAACTGGTTTGTCAGTTTTACACATCCACTGTTGAAAAAAACAATTATTTGGGATCACCTTGTGAACAATTAAATAGCCGCAGACCGTTGTTTACAAAATTCGTAAAATTTGACTTTTTTTGTTTCAAGTTTTTCTTTAGTTCCTTTCTCTGTTAATTCATAGAAAACATCATTTTATAGGCTTGGAATAATTTCCTTTAAGAACAAAAAAATTGCAGCTATATCTTCATGCGTTCCAAAGTTATGATTTTTGCAATCAAAAAAGTCATTTTGGAGCACTGTGCGCCGTTTGCGTTTCGTGAAGAGGAGTAAATAAAACCACAGTGGGATGGAAGGAAACCCTCACCTGGTCAGTGGTCATCCAGCTCACAGAGTCGATAATAAAATTTGTGTTGCTCTGCCTCAAGGATAGGCTTTTCAAGTTGAGTTCAATAACAAACCACACATAAGGCCCTCGCCTGGGTCATTGAAAACTAAAAGTCCATTTCATCGTGCGTGTGGCAGTCAGAAAAATAAAACACACAGCTATGCCCTATTGCTTATATATAGAATAGGAACAGGTGCATTAAGCTTTCCGCCCTCGGGTGGAGCTATCCTCCGCCCATATCTATGCCATGTCAACCTTCAATAACAATAATATTTATGTGAATCGTATCCGTTTGCCATATAAAAACTGTCGACATTTAGTTTTATCACTTGTTCGCTGACTCAACTCCCAAGCACGAAGCTACATACTTTGGCACTTCTAAGACGAACATTTAGCTGAAGTTCATTATCCTATTACCATAATGGATAAATGCCTGCCTCTGACGTCAGAGATACTCACTTAAACAAATGAAATGGAAGCCCAACTCTGGTGTTTACCCCGTCCTGAATGACGAATCCACTCAACACACACTTCGACCACATACGGTGGCGTATACGTAACATTTTGTTTCTTCCCCATTAACTTCAGTCCTTTATCAGTTTTTCCCACATATTGGGTTCCCGAGTGGAGTCATATAGAATTCAATTTAATACGAAAAAGTAGTGTACCAGCCATAGGCCATGTTAATGACCCAACAGGAGACGATAAGAATTCGCATGTGTGCATAGTAGAGACGGTGAAAAGATGAAAGACGACCAGAAGACAGTGTAGTCTGACGACGATGACGACGGCTGCAGATGTTTTCCCGGGAATTTCCACATCGCATTCCGCACTTTGCGTCTACTTGAAAACTAGTTTTCTTCGCCTAAGCTTTTTACCTACCGGCAAAGTGTCTATTTCTGTACTGGTTGACTGGTTTCGCCAAGCTATTAGGAATGCAATTTACTTTCCGCCGATGGAGTGTATGAATTAACCTACTTTTTGATTCAATTTCGAGATGGATGCGTGTTTTTTTTTTTTTTATTTCTGTGAGAGACGATGTACTGCTTTAGGACAATTTCTCATCTTAAGAACTGCAAAAGGGACGACAACGAACGATCAACTGCATGAGGGCGTATAAAAGCAGAACAATAAAGTTGGCAACAGAAAAAGTAAACAGCGAGGACTGGAGTGTGTGTTGAGGCGAACGCTTTTTAAAGGGAACAACGAACAAATCGATGTGGTAGGCACAAGTGCCAGCGAAGGTTCTTGAACTTGTTAAAGGGATATAGAAAAAGAATTAACTACGCAAATATTTGAAGATGTAGACAAGATAACAGACCGAGCAATTAACACGGGTTATATGATGTTGCTATGATGAAGACAGTTAGTAATAGTGAAAACATTTTTGTAACTAGCCTACTTTGATAACTCAAATTTGCACCGATGTAGTATTTTTTCAATTAGTTTTCTATTCAACGATGTTGAAAGGGGAGTAACAATCGAACGAAAACAGTGCGGTGCAGGGAAATAAGTCCCCGGGAACTAAGTCCACTGAGGGACTTAGTTCCCACCTAGTGGGAAGCAAAACCGCTTTCCTGAAGTGGACTTAGTTTCCATGTAAGGAGGAACTAAGTCCACCTTCTTATGGGAACTTATTACACGTTCAAAAATAAGAAAAGGAAATTAACTTCCGCTTAGAACTATCTTCTTTTTTTTTTTTTAAATAATTGCGACGGTTTTTCTTCGAATATTTCCAGAGCCTTCAAACTGAATTTTTTAATATTTATTCTGTTTTGCAAAATACTACTTTCGAAATTCAGTTTGCAAGACTTATAATAATTATAGAGACTTGCCGCTAATTTTCTTTGATTATTTTCAGATTCTTGCAAACTAAATTTCGGTTTTGAAAGTTTTGTAATTTAAATTTTTTTAAAAGTTAATTTCTCTTGGTAATAAAAATTGCAAATTACCTACTTGACACTTTAATTTTACATTATTCTTAGTCGACAGTGAGATTTTACTTCACATTAAAAGAGAAGTAAAAGCACTCAGAGTTTTCGGAGTTTATATACCACCCTTCATGGGACCTATACGTCCACTTCAAGAAAGTGGTTTTATATCCCACTAGGTGGAAGTCAACTGAGCAGCCTTGCCGCAAAGAAAAAAAGATTGAGGGCCTTTCTGAGGGCCACTTCCCCTAAGGGAAAACTTAAAAATTAAAAAAATCTATAAGGCAATATAAATAAATTTTGTTTTCATTATCTGCTCTGCAGTTATTTAATATTTGAAATAGAATAGTAGAATCTATAAAAGACTATAGCATATTGTGTTAATCGATAATACAATTCCAAGAATTAACTATTAAATACTTTAATGTGTAAGAAAATAAATGAAAGAAAATATCTTTCCAAAAGTAGGCACAAACAGCTTCCAGACAAACAACAACCAAAAAAGAAATGACAATCAGAAGTGACAGTCGAATTATTATAACGGGAGCAAACGAAAATGAAACGTCAGTCAGAATGAATGAATTTAGTGTCGCTTTCAATATGTGAAGTTGTTTATGGAGGAAACGCATTGCTAATATTTCGTGATGAAATACGAAAGTGTGTTTTAGAATATTGTGTTTAAGGAATACAAAAAATACGATATGCGGGCCATTTCCTGCTGGTCCTGGCCAAAGGAAAAAAAAAAAAAAAAAAAACAGAGGTCCAAAGCTACCACTGAGGGACTTAGTCTTTTTTCCCTGCACCAGTTCACGCGAGTACAACAATTCAACAATTGCAGAGGAGTTGTACTTTTAAGAAGACACCATTTTAAACTGTAAAATTTCTTTGCATCATTTGCTTTTTTTTTTTCTTTTTAATCATTTTAAAAATCGCTAAAAGAAATGGACAAAAATAGTTAATATTTATTAAATTAAATATATTTTAAAACAAACAAAACACACTTGTCCCTCTCAGATTTTAACTGTGAATATTGATTATTAGTCTTTTCAATTCCAAGTATTAAATTTCTTATTGTTTTTATTTTTTATTGTAAATGTATGTTTCCATATTTCGCTTAGAGTATTTTTTTTATCTTATGTTCGGGATCATGACGTAATCTCGAATGACGAAAATCTCGAAGGCTAAAAATCTCGATTTTTTTTTAAAATATCAAATGCAAAAATTTCGAATGTATAAAAATCTCAAAAGATTATATCTAGTAAATAAAAAGTAAATTCGAGATTTTTTTTTAACTGGTTTAAGAGCTAAAATTATAAAACATAAAATTGTATGTTCTGTTTATCAAATAATTTATTCATTTTGGAAAAACAATTACAAAATATCAAAATTTAACAAAAAAAAAAAAAAAAAAAACAGATAGATACAAATTAATAATTTCAAAATCCAATATATACAGAAATACAACTAACTAAACAAAGTAAAAAAATGTGAAAACAAAACAAACAAAACTCATAAAAAAATAAAAATTAATAACAGCTGATAACTAGCGCCCATCATGGACAATGTAGGCACGTGGTTGATTGTTGTCAAGAGCATTTTTTTTATTTTCCTCAGATGATGATAGATTATTGATTTTCATGCATTACTTCAACTATATGGGTTCATGAACAGTTGTTGTGTTGCATGTAAACCAATGACCAATGGGGAAAATAAAAAAAGCACCTAATAATTGTAGTAATCTCGAATCAATATTAGTTTTAATTCGAGATTTTTTTTTCGAGATTTTTGTTATTCGAGATTTTGGTTTCTAGATTTTTTTAATCCGAGACTTTTTTTTCGAAATTTTAGCTTACGATTTTTTTTTCGAGATATCCTAGTAAACCCCTTATGTTCTAGTAAAAGAACTTAGTTCTTAATTGTACAAACAACCTTATTTCAATTAAATAAAAATAAATAAATAAACTAAAATTTAATTGGAAGGGTGTCGCTTTTTAACCATTTCCACTTTGCTCCCATCAAAGAAGTTTGTGTGTCAAAAAAAGTTCAATCAATCAAATATTTTATTCATTTTTCCAACATTCATTTAAAATAAAGATAAAGTTGAGGAAAAATTATATCTCCATATGCTTAATTTTATATAGACGGAAGTAAGTAGGGCTAAAGTTAGATGTACTTTTAAAAATAAATACATGCATGTACATTTATGTTCTGTATTTGGAATGGATTCCTAGCAATTATTTTTATGGAAAACGTTTCTATAATTTCGAATCCTGCTCTAGACGAGCTATCCAATAGTACGGAGTCAAGAGGATAAAGAGGACATATAATGAAGACAACATGAATACATTAGGAATACCGCAAGATTCTCCAGCTAAAGTCGAGGTATTTGGAGAGTCCTTTTTGGTACCAAGTGATGATGGGATGGACAGCGAGGATGACACCCTATTGTCCGATTTAAAAGAATCAATAACACCGCTTTGGACGAAGTCCAATTCCGCAATAATGGAAATCCAAGGAACAGAAAGTTACTTGGACAGAATCTTAAACTGTGCTTCAGAGTTAGTTGGACTCAACGATTTTCAAGTATTTGAAAAACTGTTTGATGCCCAGGTGAAGACAACTTATTGTAAACCAAACCATGTTGTATGCGGGACAAAATATTTCAGAAATGGGGACGGTATACTTTCCCAAAAAAAAAAAAAAAAAACCCAAACCAACAAAGATGTCGCCAGTTTCGTAATAGATCGAAATGCTGCTGCGAAATATGCAATGTTATAGGTACACAGTGTATTGGAAAAGACTGTTTTAAACATTTTCATATTAACCTAGGCAGGGTATTCCTAATGAGTCATAACTCGTGTGGATTTTTTTTTTTAATCCGCACAGCTGAGCCGATATGCCGATCTATAAATTTGTATATCATCCGTCTATTTATCTTTTTAGTGTTTTCGAAAAAATTTTTGAAGTGATAACTTCTTTAGGCGCATTGGACACTTTTGATATGGGTAAAAGGCAAATGAAAATGACACTTTCGATTGCGTTGCGAGAATTGCATAGGAGTTCAGTATAGAGGAGCTACTGAGAGCCTACTCTTTTTATTAGTGGGGGATGGGGTATGATATCGGTATTTTTTTCATTTTAAATTCATTTTTATTACTTCTTCTTTTTAAACTTACATACTAGAAAAAAACGATTAAATCTAATTTAAAGCTAACATTTATCTAATTCTAGTTTACTGGCTCTAAGCGAGCCCTCTTAACTTAACAAGGTCCTTACAATTATTGCCTTTCGGCCTTAATTAATTTATTTTGTTTTTTAAGTTCCAAGAAACTTTATAAAACTTGAAATCTTTATTTTCTTTATGTTTATTTAAACAGTCCATGGTTGCCTGTCGGCCGCCAGCAGGGGTTCATCCGCGCCGCCGAGACTCGAGCGAGGCCATAAGCTTCGATCAAGTCTCAGAAGCACTCTTTTTTGCTGTATAGCCCGGCCAATCCCAAGGACCCCCTACTACTACTCTACTCTAAACCTAAACCTACTAATTTAATATCTAGCTTAAAATTAAGGAGGATGCTACGTAAGTAGCGCACCGGCCCGGGAGAGCGTATCCACCCTCACCTCTTCCTCAAGCCACCAAAATTCGATGAACTGCTTTACAGTATCGACCCTGTCCCGTTCCGCTATTGCGGTGGTAAAACGGAGGAGCTCCTGAGCATTGGCGGCGTACCCGTCGTGGATAAGCGGCTTATCCCTCGCGCCGCGGTGGCTGTGGTACAATACCGGCACACCATCTTTTGTCTGGACTAACCCTTTCATGTCTACATGAAGAAATGCCTCAGGCGGAATAAAGCCAGACCGAAGCGTACTCTCGTGGTATATTAAATTTGGGTAGTAAGCCCCTGAGATCAGGTTACTATCACTGGCCATGGCCCAGCAACGTGCCTCTGAATCACCTTAAAAAGGAAATTGTCAAACCTATTCAGTCGAGCCACATTGTATAAGGTCCTGTTGGGGTAGTATTATTATGTACTGCGATTCAGGAGTTCTAAACAACCCTAGACAGGCCCTGAGGCATTGCCTCTCAATCACCCGAATCTTTTCCACATAGGACGGAATGATATCGGTATGGTATTGGTATAATGTACAAAGATAACTTCTTTAGGGGCATTGGGAACTTTTGCACTACTGCACAGTCAGTTGGAATACTGCGGTAAGGCAAATAAATGATTGGGAGAAAAACTTCGTCTTAAACACTGAGAACATGTCCCTGGTCTAAGACAATCCAAATGATTAATTAAGCCTTACTCCTATAAGGAAATCCTTAATCTCAGTAAGGATATTATAAGAAAGCTAGCGGGCTTCCTCACCGGTCACTGTTTTCTTTAGATATCACCTCAACAAGGATGTCGAGTCCTCTGATGCAGCAGATATAGCGCACTCCACTTCTAAGGAATTATTGACCTTCATTAGGGGGTTGCACGTCTTAGATCAGCCTTTATGTGCCAACTGGGCTTATTTACAAAAAAAAAAAAAAAATATTTAAGTCGTCTTAAGGTCAATTAATTAGTTAATTTAATTTCTGAAGCATTTTTAACTGTCTCCATTACGTAGAAAGAGAAAGACGTTTTTTTCGTACGAAATTTCGAACGCGAGATGTTAATTAATTCTGACATTACGATGATAGACCAACTCAAAAAAGTGGCCGCCAAATTATGTCCTCGGTCCGTCCGTCCCTTCCACAGGCTTACGGTTTAAACGGCTGCCCGGATTTCGTAAAAACTTCGGATCTGGAGTTTGTGGGCTTAAAGTCCGGGGCCTCTTTTTATTTTGCATGGTTACCTCAATATTAATGGTACTTCCCATACAACATGTTCGTACCAGTTTGATTTGCTCGAAAACGGCTCTAACGATTTCAACCAAAATTGATATTTAAGCTTAAGTGGGTGAGGTCACCATGAACACATATCCAGTTTTTGGCTAAAAAATCGATTAACGGTACTTTTGAAATTTGGACATATGTACGTACATATCTCGAAAACAGTCCATACGATTGTAACAAAAATTCATTTCTAAGGTCATTTATAACTGAATAGCAAATTCCGATTTTGTCTATATAAACGTACAATGGATCTTTGAAAAAAAAATTAAAAGTTGGTTTTCTTTAGTTTACCGGAAAACGACGCTATCGATTTTGACCGAAATGCAAACTTAGAGTAAAATTGATGTTTTTAAAATTATTGCGTCCTTATTTTTCTATTCGAATCACCAAAAATCGTATTTTCGACTTCGATAACACTTTCAAAACCATGCGTAATGTGTACCCGAATAATATCAGTTTTCAGCTAAATAGTTAAGCGATAGTATTTTTCAAACTACACATTGTAATATTTTTTACTGTTTTGTCTGCATAGTTTTACAAAAATCGCTCGAACGATTTTGATCAAAATCCATATTTAGCATAATAAAATAGTTCTAATTAAGAGTTTTTCTCGAAAAATTGTTAAATTATTTCTCAAAAATGATTACCCAAAAGCCGATCTTACGCAGTTCAAACAATCAGAATACTTCACTTCAATTGCACCCCAACAACAACAATCTCTGAATCTAGAGATATAATATCTATAACGAACAATACTTCCAATCATAGACAACTTAAGCCAGCGTCATTAATATATTCCAGTCAAAAACAAAATCATTCCCAAACAGATCAAAAAATGTGAAACTCCTACTATAGCATTGATTTTCAGATCTTTACTTACCTAATAAAATAAAAAAAACAACCAAACTTTTGATAAACGAAAAAGTTTTGTTCGACCCAGTCGTGCACTTTATTTTTTTCGGTCCCTATTCACACAGTTTATACTCCATAATGAATAAATGGCAAACAAAATCCATATGACGTTCAAACCATTTATTTTAATCAAAAATTCTCTGTCTTTGCATTTGCACTGGCTGATGACGTACCACCACCAAGACCGAAACTTTGCGATGAGGCAGCAGAATTGCTGGAACTTCCCGAGTCGCCGTTGAAACTCTGTGTCTGCCCCGAAGCAGAAGCACTGCTAGCAGCACCTTCATTACCAAATGCTCCTCCGCTGAAGGATTCCGAGTTTGCTGTAGCCATACTGCTACTACTGCTACCTTGATTATGATGTCTTCGCGCAGTAATTGCGACAAATAACATGGCAAACACAATGATTAACTTCATTTTTGTTAGTTGTTGAACCGAATAGAACTTAACTTCTGATCTGATCTGATTGCATTTGTCAAATTCGTATTTATACAGGGTTTTGTTAAACGAACTCGTTGTAGGAGGGAAACAAGTCTCGGAGATTTGTTTTGTTTAATAAATCCCCCAAATTTTTAAGACCAGTTTTGATTTTTACATACCTACTTACAATTTTAAGCCACTCAGCTGAGTGCCTACTAGACTTATTTTATTGATATTTCTTGAAGCCATTAAATTTAAATACATCTCATTATCATACCGAGATATTTCGAGTTTGAGCACTTGATTTCAGAGTTTACTTTTGATTCACAATATACAACAGCTATTTACTTATTTTGATAAATCGGATGGCCGAGTATGTCGACCATAAATGGGACGTACTACACGGTTAGTTTGAACCTCGATTTAGATAAGATTTTAATTTAATTTAATTTAATTGCTTAATACAAGCGTGTACAATAAATAATATAGAAACTTAAGACTAGAATACAAATAGGTACAGATATTGAAAGTACAATCGCAAACATAACACATAAGCGCATAACAGCAGCGTCGCGTGAATTATTTAGATAGGTGTGCAAATTCTTTAAAATTATGTATTTTTTAGAAATATGCATTAATTGCCTGAAAACTCGTCCCATTTATTGTTTTCTCAATCATTGTTCTGCTGTTTTTGATATTTTGTTTTCAAAATAAAATATAGAAAAATAAAACTTTCGCATTCAAAATCAAAAGCACCGCACGAAACTGCAATCTGCAACCCCAATCCCCAACCACTTAAACGAAAAGCAAAGTTCAACCATTCATTCATCGGCTTTCGTGCACAGTTTTTGTTTGCACGAGTATCGATGTAATATTTACATTGCATATTTGACTTATGTCGCTTTACGGAAACAGAACAGAACAGATGCAAAAGAAGAGAAAATGAATACAGCCCGTGCACAGAAAACCTTCGCACGAGTTCATTACAAGTTCATCAAAGTAAAGCGATTTATGTACGGCGGCGTGCTGGTGACGAATGACGATGGGGATGAATACTGGAGAAATCTTGTAGGGATATAGTTTGGAGTTGGATGAATTTATTTGATGAAATCAACAGAATGGTGCACAGCAAGTTTTTGTACGAGTTAATGAAGGAATTTTGAAAGAAGAACTATGAAGGATGAATATGAATAGGTATGGTGTAGGGTAGGCTCTAGCTGTTGGCTGCGTTATGGAGGTTTTATGGGTGTGGAATTGTGCATATCATTATTTGTGTGTTATTATTATTACACAGTGTTTGATGAGGGATTTATTTTCGTTAGATCAGGGTGTGCAATGCACACCTTGTACACCCTGACGAGACGCCACTGGCGCATAATTATATTATTAAATAGGTATACAAAAAAATATATATAAATAAACATTAGATAGAAGGAAATGAGATGTTAAGATAATTTATGAAGCGCATTTTTTAGAGTTGCTTTGGTCCAATTTACGTCAAATAAATTTGGTAACATGTTAGCTTTGCAAAGCATTCTTGTTAAAGGCTCGTGTTGGCCATAGTCAGTACGGTGATGGGGAAGGCGGAAAAAGGGAATTGACCGTAGGCGTCGAGGATTAGTGTTCAATGAGATTTTATGCAGTAGATGTGGGCAATCGATGTTACCAGATAGTAACTGATGAACAAAGATTATATCAGCGATATCGCGACGAGTCATAAGAGTCTGTAAATTGAGCAGCTTTAGGCGATTTTCGTAGGGAGGTAAATTGTGAGGGTCATCCCAGTCAAGCCCACGTAAGGCAAAACGAATGAATCTACGCTGGACAGCTTCGATTCTCAAAATGTGTACCTGATGGTAAGGTGACCAGACTTGGCTGGAATATTCGAGAAGTGGTCTTACAAACGTCGTATAAAGGGATTTAGTGACATATGGGTTAGAAAACTCCTTCGACCAACGTTTAACCAAGCCAACGAGACAGGCTCGTTGTTTATGAAATAGGATCTTTGATTCAGGGGATGACGTTTACGAGAGAAGGTAATGGCTTGACATTTATTCACGTTAAGTTCTAAACGATTCTGTTGACACCAAGTGTAGAAGTTGTCAAGGTCAGATTGTAATGAGAGAGAATCGGCAGTACAGGAGAGAGAGTTTAGAGAACCTCATATCATCTGCATAAATATCCAGGTCAAAAAGTAAAATGACACGTACTACATCGTTTATTAGACAGATAGATAGATATTCTTTATTTTCATGTTCTGTGAATGTACATTCATTGTGCCAAATAAATTATGATATACAGCTTGGCTTATTAGCCGTCTGCCGTTTAAACTTTAAATACATTAGCATTTTACAAATAACAAAGAGAGAATACGGTTAATACAAATTATTTCAAATCTTAGCTCGTGACATAACAAATTGAGCAAAGTAAAAGTAAAGAAAAAGTTACTACAAGTGTGCTATTACCTTATGTAAAAAGAAAACTAATTTTAAGTTATCAAAATAGAATATACATTTTGTCTATTGAAAGTAAAAGGATTGCAACTAAACAACCAATAGATTGAGAGGAGACAGAAGTCTTGTAAATGTACATAAATGGGCTTTTAGTTTAGCTAAAACAAAAATTTAAAAAGCGAAAACAAAATTTAAATTTGTATGTATATACATAGGCTTTTAGTTTGGCTAAAACAAAATAAAACGGGATTTACATTGCTGCAAAAGAATTTCGATAATTCATAGCATGGACAACAAATCGAGTAAGCAATCTCCACCCACTACATCCATTAAGGATTTGAGCACTTTCTTCAAACGATAAATAGCTTTTGTCAAAGTATAGTCTACGGATTTCCTGCAGAATTGGACATAATGCAAGGAAGTTGTTGAGATTGGATTCTTTTATCCAACCTTGAGGATTGTCGTAGGTACATAAACCTAGACAGCGATGAGTGTACAAGTCGATACCTGTATCGATTATACGTTGTAGGGTCCTCAAGCAGACTCACTTGAGGTAATAAAAGAAATGTCTTGATGGTTGTTCTGATACTAACTAACAACTTTATTTCCACAACTTACTCTTTTTATACTATTTAACAATCAATTCATAATGCTTAATTAACAATAAAATATCAATAGTGCTTAATTAACAAAAGTACCTCAAAATCAATATTGCCTAATTAACCTAAAGTAACCCAAATTCAATATTGCTTAATTAGCATAATGATACGAACAATTACCATTTCCATATAATGCTGATATATCTTTATTATGATATGGAACTGGTGAATTGCAAACTATTGCAGACTAAACATTCTGCCCGCGTTGAACAGAAGGTTCAATAATAAGATATTATCTTTATTCAATTCATATATTATACAACAGATTAACTTAAACATCAATATTTACATTAAACCTATCTTCCTGTGTTTCTTGTTGTCGTCGTATATGTCTTGGTTTCGGAGTTGGTTGAATGCACTGCTTGCTCCTTCTGGCTCTAATGTACCATTTAGTGACCAAGAAGATGATTATTAAAAGCGCTAATAATACCCCAGCGTATCCAATGTTGTGGTGGACATCGTGATTCGGCAATTCTTGTGGCCCTGATTTGATGAATTCTTCGATACTTTGTTTCAGCATCTTGACTTCCGACATGTGCCGCTGGTATAGATCTTGTGGCGTGATTAGGGCCGTCCCGGCACTTGGAATTATGGCATCCGTGAGGTTACTTAGCGGATTATATGATAGTCTAGTGGTTGAGGGATAAACGTTATGTCCTCGAATTGTTAGGAAATGTTGCTTCATTAGACATTCCCCTTGAAGCTTAGCGACACCCGATCCTCTGATAGTTAGAGATGTTGTGTTTTGACCACATACCACGTTTACTATAGTTTCTTGTTGTAGGGCGTAAATCCATTCGTTTGGGTTGCGGAGCTGAATCCAGTGAGGCCCATCCCCAACCCTTTGAATTCGACATTTATCATACGCAGGTTGGTGATTAAAGAATGAGATCTCGCAGGCGTGTGTCAGTGAACCCTTATGATGTAGAGGTCCACCTTGCTTGCATAAGTACATTTCATTATTGATTGACAAACAGCTCTTCATATCTCCTTCGGAAACTGCGTAGTATAGATCTCGATGAAGGTTTATTATAATGTATGGTGAAGATGGCTGAATGGTGGTAAATGATCCATTTACCAGAACAGGTACTGGTATTACGTGATATATCTCAAAATCCTCCGATGATATCAAGGGTATTGTGATCTCAAAAATCGCATGCTTCGGCAAAATTTTTCCTTCAATGGTCATCAGGTTGAGAAGAGTTGTTAAATCCATATAAGCTGCAGGCAATTTTAACGATGATGGTAAATGCTCCTTTATAGAGCGTAGCTCTTGTTGCAGCTGTGTGGGTGGCATTAATAGTGGGCTTATTTTTCCATGTTGACTGTGTGTCACCACATCTAGCAGAGAGCCTTGGATACGTTGAAAATTTGAGATAGTGGTGAGTATTTGAATCGCCAATGACATAAAGGTTTGTGCTAAATCTTCTTGATATAGATCCCTGGAGATGTTATTGGTCTTGTATGTTATCTCAGCAATGTGGGCTGACAAGGTCTCAAATTGTGTTGCTATGGTTTCCTGATCGCGATTCATTATATTTATGGTGGCTGCAAGAAATGATGTTTGATTCCTAATGTGGTTCCTTAGTAATTCTGCATTTGTCTTGATGCCCTCAATTGTCCTTGACATTTGGTCCGCGTAATCTGAATCCAAGACGCCGAACAATGTGTTGGCTACGTTTCCTACAAGGTTGAGAGCACCTCGTTTCCTCCTATTACCTTTAGACGGTGGTATCAATAGTCCATTGGTTCTTAGGAGTTCTCCCTCCAGATTTTGTATCTGTATGATTATTTTTTCGCATAGAGTGCCAGAATTAATCAGCTGACATAGATGTTTCAAGGATGACGTCGTATTCGTTAGTAATTGAAGTTCTTTCGCGTAAATCTCCATATCGTAATAAGCAATAATTTTCCATTCACTTGCTAATATACTGGCGGCTCCCATATTCTCGAAGTAGATCCCTGGTTGCGAATCGAATGGCATCAGCTCGACTGGAAGTCCCTCATTCAGTGGCAGTGTCAATAAAGCCAAAAGGATTGTTGCGATTGTGGAACCTAAAGATCGCCTTATTTTTTTTGTCGGTGATCCTTCATTGGTAATCGATGGTTTTGTTGCTTCTTGAATCCTTGAAGGTTGCTCCAGATCTTCTGGCTGTTGTGGACCTTCATCTACTGGTAAAGGCGCAAGGTTATGTATGGGTCGTTTGAACACACCATGGCTCGTTTTCACTTCCGCCACTCGCACTAAGCCGTCGCTTCCTCTTATGCATTTTGCAATTCTTCCTAGCTGCCATTGTATAGGCGGTAAATTGTCGTCCTTTATGATCACCAGCATACCCGGAATGATTGTGTTGTTCGCTTGCTTCCATTTGTAACGGTGTTGTAGCTCGTTGAGGTATTCATGTGACCATCGTTGCCAAAATTGTGTTTTTATTGCAGTGATTGTCTTCCACCTATTTCCTAACCTACCAACTGTAGGTTCTGCTCGTCCGTCAATGTTCGATGTTAGTGGCTCTCCGATTAAAAAATGCCCTGGTGTCAGGGCAGTAAGATCGTTGGGATCAGATGACCCTGGGACTAAGGGTCTGGAGTTAAGTATGGCTTCTATCTCGATCAGTAGCGTTTCTAGTTCTTCATACGTCAAGTTGGCTGAAAGGAGATTGCGTTTCAAAAAATGTTTGGCTGATTTTACAGCCGCTTCCCATAGCCCGCCAAAATGAGGTGCTCGAGGTGGGATAAAATGGAATTCCATACTTCTAGTCATGCAAAATGAAGTTATTTTTTCTTTCGACGCCGCTGCGTATATTGATGATTCAATTTCCATAAGTTGATTTCCTGCTCCGACGAAGTTGGTCGCATTATCGCAATAAAGGTTAAGGCAGTTTCCTCTTCTTCCTATAAAACGCTTGAGTGCCCCGATGAATGCTTCGGTCGTTAAATCTCCTACGACTTCCAAGTGTACCGCTTTGGTTGCGAAACAACAAAAGACAGCTACATAGGCCTTTCGAGGTTGCTTCCCTCGTACCTTAAAATGGATCCACACCGGTCCGAGGAAGTCTACTCCGGAGTTGACGAAAGGTCTGGCAGGTTGGACCCGTGCTGCTGGTAAATTTCCCATTACCTGCGTCATCAGTTTAGGCTTTGCCCTAGAGCATCGAACACATTTTTGTACCACGGACCGTGCCATCGTTTTTCCCTTAATGGGCCAGTATTTTTGGCGTATTGCTGCCAGCAGACCCTGTGGTCCAATGTGTAGGTATTTGAGATGGATCTCTTGCATTAATAATTTGCTGACCTTATGGTTGTAGGGTAACAATATTGGATGCTTGGCGTCGTAACTCAATGCTGCTGCTTCTAGACGTCCTCCTACGCGAAGAATTCCATCTCCGTCCAAAAATGGAGACAAACTGCTCATTGGGCTGTGAGCGCTAACATAGTTTCCCTTTGCTAGTTGATTCAAATCTTCCTTAAATGCTTGATCTTGAACTTCTCTTATTATGATATCGTTGGCATTCTCTAGCTCAGACAGGGAGAGATGGTCATGTAGCCGTTGGCATCGATCGTTTGTTTTGCAGTTATTTATGAATCGGTTGATATATGCAACAATCCTTTGCAGGCGCCGGAAGGAATTATGATGTTCAATTATGTCGATAATCCCTGCTGACGACTCGAGTGTTGCTGCAAGTGTGATCCTAGATTTTTTCTTCTCATAATCGGTGGTTTTGGCTTCGAACTTGCCTGGCCAAGTATTTTCTGGTCCATATAAATATAAGGGTCCGTAAAACCACAGGGTACAGTCTTTTAATTTTGAAGCCGAAATCCCTCGAGATACTATGTCCGCCGGATTTTGTTTTGTAGGCACGTGCCGCCACTGCTGAGGCGAGGTAGTGCTCCTGATGGTCCTTACTCGATTGGCAATGAAGCTATGATAGTTAGCCGCTTCTGAATTTATCCAAGCAAGTACGATTTCAGAATCGGTCCAGAAGAACTCCTTTACTTCTCCTAGTTTCAAATCCCTTACTACCCGACGCATTAGCTCCGTTGCCAATTTAGCTGCACATAGTTCTAACCGTGGTATAGTGGTGGCAGAAATGTGTTGTTCGTCACATCCAGATTTTATTGGTGCAACTCTGGATTTTGAGCACACTAACCGGGTTGTTACTGTCCCTTCGCTGTTAGTTGACCTTATATATATCGCCGCACCGAACGCCTTGCCTGATGCATCTGCAAACGCGTGTAGCTGAATTGTCCGGATCTCTGAGTTTGAAAACAGGTGTCTGGGAATTTTGATATCCCTTATTGCCCCGAGATCCTTCCGAAAATTGTCCCACTGAGTGTGGAGCTCCATAGGTAAGGCAGCATCCCAATCAAATTTTAGCTTCCATAACTGCTGAATGAAAATCTTTGCTGTGATCGTGATTGGATTTACGATACCTAGTGGATCGAATATATGCGCGATTTCCGATAAGGCTGTTCTTTTTGTAATTCGGTTGCTTACTTGTATTGCCGAATTGATTAGGAATTCATCCGATCGCGGATTCCAAGTGAGTCCCAAGGTTTTCAATGTCTGTGAGTCCTTATCCTTTACATCAGATTGTATGGCTTGGTCCTTTGGCGGTATGTGTCTAAGCAGCTGTGGTATGTTGCTGCACCATTTTCGAAGATTGAATTGGGCTGATTGCAAAATTTGAATTAGTTGTTTTTGCATGGCGATGGCTTCCGATAGGCTGTTCGATCCGGACATAACGTCATCCATGTACAGGTCGTTAGCCAAGACCTTGGCTCCTAAGGGAAACATATGTAAATTGTCCCTGGCCAGTTGTTGGAGACATCGTGTTGCCAGATAGGGTGCTGATGTCGTACCATACGTCACTGTGTTAAGCTGGTAGCATTTCAACTCTTGATCTGAGCCATTCCGCCAAAATATGAGCTGGTAGACCCGATCCTCCTTTCTCACTGTGATTTGTCTGTACATTTTCTCAATATCAGCCGTAAACACAAAGCGCGGCGTTCTGAAGCGTAACAGTATTGAGAAGATGTCATCTTGTATTGTGGGCCCCGCTAGCAGCACGTCATTTAATGAAATATTTGATGATGTTTTCATCGATGCGTCGAACACTACCCTGAGCTTGGTCGTGGTACTATCGGGCTTAAGCACTCCCTGATGGGGTAGAAAGTAGTGTGGTGACCTTATAGAACGTTCGTTCACCTCGCTCATATGCCCTAGATCGATATATTCTTGCATAAAGTTGCAATAAAGATCTCTGAGCTCGGGGTCTTTGTTTAGTCTTCTCTCCATAGCCAAAAATCTTCGCAGGGCTATCTCTCTGGATTCCCCTAATGCTGAAGGTTGGCATGAGAAAGGCAAGCTTACTATGAACCTCCCATCGGTTTTGTCGCGTTGAAATGTCTTTTCAAAGTGCCCTTCACATTTTTGCTCTGCTATAGTACTGCTGCTGGCGCCTTCAGCGATATCTTCCAGCCGCCAAAATTTTTCGATGATATTATTGAGGGACTCCTCTTCGGTTCCAATTGCGCAAGTTACCGCTGTGGCCATTACTCTGCTTACTTTGCCCGCTATGACCCAACCAAATACAGTGTTCTGGAGTATTGGTAGATCTCCTGCCAATCGAATTTGACCGACTACCAACAGTTGATGATAAAATTCCGCTCCTATCAAAACGTCGATTCTGTCTGGACGGTTGAATTTAGGATCGGCCAATGGAATATTGTTGGGAATATTCCATGCAGATGTATCCAAGGGCTGAGCTGGCTGGTATGATGTTATTTTTGGTAACACGAAAGCTTCGATCCTGGATGAATATGCATTGATTCGAGATTGTAGTTCTATGCTGACTCGTTGGTTGGATAATTGCTTTCCTTGACCAATTCCTTCAATTGACAATGCCTCTGCCATGGTTTTCAGACCAAGATTATCCACTATGCGCTGGCTTATGATATTTATCTGTGAACCCGAATCCAGTAACGCACGACATTCCCAGGTCTTTCCATTAGGTCCAATTAGTGTTACTCTTGCAGTCCCTAACAGCACAAATGCGTTGTTATTGTTGTTAAGTAATGCACTTACAACTGTATCTGGGTCTCTTGTTGTCGCAGCTGTTTGACTTGTTGAAGGTTCCTCGTTCTTGATGATCATTGGGGGTTTCGATGTACGCTTGATGTTCATATCCAAATGTAGCAGAGTGTTATGCTTCTTGTGACACTTCGAACAGTTACTGGAACTGCAGGTTGAGGCAAAGTGTCCGGCTCGCAAACAATTGATGCAAAGATTATTCTGTTTCACGATGCTTAATCGTTTTGATGACGCAAATTCCAAGAACTGTTTGCATTTATAAATAGGATGATTGTGTTTGCAGATCGGACAACCTAATTGCTGAGACGCGATTGCCGAGAGTGTTTTGGCACCTTGTTTTTGATGTTTGCCTTCTTCTGACCTATCCTTATTTCCCAAGGCCTCGAGAGCTTGAAAACGATTTTCCAGGAACTCGAGAAACTTCTGGAATGAAGGAAGTTGCCTTGGTTGCACCAAGGACTGTTCATATAGAGTGTGAGTATCCTTGTCCAATTTCTTCAGAAATAGGTGAAGCAAGATCGGGTCCCATGCCTTGGTATCCACCTCTAGTCCTTCCAGCCCTAGTATACACTCTTGTATGGTGTCGTGTAGACTTCGAATCGACCTGGCACTTCCAATTTGTATAGTCGGATGGGACAACATTTTTGATAACCAGGATGATATCAGCAATCTAGGGTTGTCGTAGCGACCTGTTATTATCCTCCATGCTGCGCTATAGTTGGCACCTGACACTGTCAGATGCCGTACTAATTTTTCGGCTTCTCCTGTCAGGCTTGATTTCAGGAACCACATTTTTTGTCCATCCGACAGCCGTTGATTATGGATCATTTCCGTATAAAGATCGTGGAATTGCTGCCACTGGAGGTAGTTACCATCAAACTTTGGTAACTCAACCTTGGGCATTTTCATCGTTGTTGGCCGGTGTTCCAATCCTTGGGCTAATGGTGATTCCATTGCCCCATAGAGTTCTTGTAGTATTTCCGCTACTTGATCCTGTAACTCAAAGTAGCCGTGTATGTCTTCCTGAGTTAACTGATTCTCCATTTTTCGATACATGGTAGTTAACTCTTCCCAGTTTTGTTCCAACGTCCGAATTTTGATTTGACAAAAGGCCTTGCTTTTATTTGGCTGCAATGCCATCTTATCCATTGACCCCCTTAGGATCCCTATGACAAGATGGTATCGTTGCCTTAAGGAACTGACGGGCGGGTCTTCTAGGGTTGGAGTGCGCTCTTCCTTACGTTTTGGAATTGCTGGTTGCTCTTGGACGCGTTTTGGTATTGCTCCCTTAGCTACCATCTCCATTTCATCCCTCTTTGCTGGACCGGGAGCTGCTTTACCTGGTGTCTCCGCGTTTGCCAGCCTTAATTTCTCCTGGATGTCGTCCAGGAATGATTCTTGTATCTTCTTTATCTCTGCATAATAATCACTGCTGAAGTAGGGGTGACTCAGGTCAACCTCCGCTATCTCCCTGATTTTGGAGTCATTTTCATCGAACTCCTCCCACAGTGAAGTTAATTGATGCAATCGATCATTCAAGTACACAATTGTTTTCCGTTCTGGAGAATCCTTCTTAAAGTTCCTCCATAACTTGCAGATATTCTGCCCAACTTCATTTTGATTCTGGGTTATGCTGTCCACATCCATCTTGCTGTTTATTCCACTTTCTTGTAATCCAACGAAGAGAATAATCAATCAGCGCTCGAATTTGAATTGATGATGAACTGTGTTATGGCCCAGTTCACGCCCAACCGCGAATGAATTTTATAAACACTGTGTTATGGCCCAGTGTACGCACACAAACCGTTGTACTGTGGTTAACCTGGTACCACTGTTGAAAATTGCGATATTGGACACCAAAAGTCCTGTCACGGTCGCCAAATGTTGAGATTGGATTCTTTTATCCAACCTTGAGGATTGTCGTAGGTACATAAACCTAGACAGCGATGAGTGTACAAGTCGATACCTGTATCGATTATACGTTGTAGGGTCCTCAAGCAGACTCACTTGAGGTAATAAAAGAAATGTCTTGATGGTTGTTCTGATACTAACTAACAACTTTATTTCCACAACTTACTCTTTTTATACTATTTAACAATCAATTCATAATGCTTAATTAACAATAAAATATCAATAGTGCTTAATTAACAAAAGTACCTCAAAATCAATATTGCCTAATTAACCTAAAGTAACCCAAATTCAATATTGCTTAATTAGCATAATGATACGAACAATTACCATTTCCATATAATGCTGATATATCTTTATTATGATATGGAACTGGTGAATTGCAAACTATTGCAGACTAAACAGAAGTGAAAGACATTCTCGTCTTGATCAAGGTTACATAGTGAACACCTGGGTCTTAGATCGCTTCTATGCGGTCTGGAATTCAGCTCTATCATTTATGTACGAATTTTAAAGATCAGACTCATTTCCAGAACTGATAGCTTATTGCTAAAATAATTGTTTGCTCCCAAGGTATGATTAAGCTGCCTATAAACTGATCTGGTCGATGACTCTTTAGCTCTATCCAAGCAAAGCTTAAAGAGATTGTTGTCAACAGCAGAAATGCAATCGTGGAGAATACTCCTCCACTCCCAGACATTTCTCTCGTTCAGCTGAATAGATATATTGTTTGTTGCGGCTAAATCGTACCAGTCTTCAAACGGCGAGTAGTTACATCTGTAAGCGATAAGAAGGACTTTTTTCTGCAGGTTATTATTAGACCTTAGTATAACCTTGGTGATGTAATCTGCATTTGCCTTTAGGTTCTTTGTAAAAACGTAAGGTAGGCCTGATTCTACATGAATTGCATAGCTAGGTGTAGATTGTGGAAGCCTAAAGATCCTTTTGAAAAAATACCTCTGTATGCTTTCAATCTCATCGCGCTGTCGATAGCCATAAATTTCATTCGCGTAGCAAAAACAACTATTAATTGTAGCATTGAAAACCCTAAATTTGGAAACAGGATCTACATGTTTATTTGAAAAGAACTTAGACCACATGATGTTAATTGCTGTTTTGGCTGCATGAGTTCTTTCTTTGATGTGAGATCTTATATTGAGATTGTACGTTAATACAAATCCCAAGTACTTGAACTCATTTACAACCTCGATTCGGGTACCATCTAGTGACCAGACATGTTCTCTGCCACCACGATTTTGTGTTCTGAAGACAAAAATCTTAGATTTATCTGTGTTAATTTTTAAATCCCAATTGTCGCAATAGTTCTTTAATTTATTAATTTGAAGCTGGAGAGTATAGGGATTGTCAGAAAGGATAACAAGATCATCTGCGTAAAGTTACACTTTGACATCTACATCTCCGAACTTAATGCCTCCTGGGATACTGTCACATACGTCATCTATAAAAAGAGAGAAAATAAGAGGGCTCCGAACACACCCTTGAGGAACACCAGAATCCGTAGGGAAAGTGGATGATTTTATTTTACCATTGCAGACCGCTGCACACGTATTTGCAAGAAGTTGCTCGTAGATTCTAATTATTTTTGACGATAGGCCTATCGCAGCAAGCTTAAATATCAGTGACCCTCTATTGACGGTGTCAAAAGCAGCTTTGAGGTCCACGAAAAATACGTACAGTTTTTTTTTCTTCTCTATAAACCGTTTTGCAATTGTTGTTAGAACAAAAATCATCGTTTACATCGTTTATTGTCAAGTTGAAGATCAAGGGTCCGAGATGACTACCCTGCGGTACACCAGAGGATGCAATGATTGGCTTGGAAACAGAAAATCTAAAAAGGACACTATACTTGCGATCTTCTAAATAAGACTTGATCCATGAAGTGAACCTAGGTGGGAAACCGACCGATAATAAAGCATCTCCTAAAGGTTCCCTTATAAAAAGCTCTCCTTACTTAAGGTGAATGTTAAGAACGATTGATAGTAAAGCCTCTTGGCTTCAACATCGGATAACTTCATTAAGTGATGATCTTTTCGTCGACGAACGTCTGAAAAGCTATGTACTAAGGTTTCAGTTGTCTTTTTAGAGCATTGTAAAGGCAGTAGTTGAAAAGGAGCAAGCACCAACTCATCTGACTGACGAGCGGAACCCCGGTATCGTTTGCCTCTCCTACACTACAGAGGAATATGTCTCCTGAATGTATAGCATAAAATATTTTTTCGGCTGTTTGGATGTCTTAGACCTCACGCTAACAACCTGATCGGCCCACATCAGTGCTGTTTAAGGCTAGCAAAGTCAACCTGTGGCCAAATTTTCGCACTCCGACAGGTTTTGAAAAAAAAAAAAAAAAAAAAAACCCTTAGATTTCGACTTTAAAGTCGCCTGTGACAGCGTATATAGGAACGAGTTATACCTACAAAGTAATATCAAATTCCGGCATCCCTGTCAAACTTGTTTGTCTACGATTATTATTATTATTATTATTATTATTATTATGTGAAAGGGGTTGTTGTACTGCGACCTGTTGGTCTATTGTACCCCAAGATGAAGATTAAGAAGTCCCGCTTGTCCCTCAAAACCGTCATGGACATAACCGATTCCTTTGATATCGAAAAAGCTTTGAGACAAGGCTACACGCTATCGTAAAAGAAGCCAATCCGATTTATATATGCTGTTAACGAAAAAGGACTCTAACCGGACGGAATAATTATTTAATATAATGACAGGTTTGAACAATACTGGGGAGTACTACCCCCACAAAGTTCAAATTCATCGGATAAATATATATACGAGTATATCGACGAACCCGATAGAGGGTTACGCTTACTGACTGAATCTGAATAAATAGCACCATGTGCACGGTCTTTTTTGTTGGCCCTCTCCAGCCAACCAGTCGGTTCGGTCGATGCTTTTGATGTAAATAAAAGAGTGGTTTGTCGAAAAATCCATGTTTGGTAACACTACAAGAGCAGTTGCTTGCGGTCAAGTTCACGTCAAATTTCCTGTCAAATAATTGGTTTTCTTTTAGACATATATGTATACATGTAACATGTTGTCTGTCGTGGGTTGAAGACAACATTGGAGAGGTTTCTGATATTATTTCTGACCGGGGGCTTTATAGGCACTGATTGCCAATCACTTTCAGTTGGTGGCAGTTCTCTATATGAATATTAACTGTTTCACTGATCATTGTCTACCACGTCACTATAAAAAGCAGCTTACTGGTACCAAGTGAACTAGATGCACAAACTTTTCCAACAGCATCTGTTCATTATTTGAACTGAACTAGTTCCATTATGTAGTTCACAACATATAACTATCTTACTGAGACCGGAACTAAATGAACTTAACGAGCATACTAGCTCGGTAGATGTGATCTAAAGTGAGTTCTCTCGCAAATGAAACAAAATATCTAGTAGTTAAATATTAACAAATCTTATTTAAGTAACCAGCTGAAAGCCATAGTAGCTGGTTGGTTGGATGGTTTAAGTGGCTGTATTTTCCCGTCTTCTGCGGGTTTACGTTAGAGAAGCTCAAAACCAGCCTGTGGAGTTGAGAAATGGCCGAATAGTCATCATAAAAAGGGTGACCTAGTGCACTGCGTCTGGTTTTGGCTAGGGCCGAAAACTCACAAAGAAGATGAACACCTTTTCACTCTTGTTTGTTTCGGCGCAGCTATGGTAGTGGGTGTTTTGGGGGATGTCAGGCTTGGCTGCGTGAGTTCCTAAAGGTCAATGACCCGTACTAATTGCCGTTAGTCTGGCGACATCTACACTATACTCTGTTCAATTCGTATTTTCAGTACAGGCCTTATGGGAAGCTCTTTTTTCTACCAGTGGTGCCTGTAGCTACTCTCACGGCACTCAACACAAGATTTGCCACTGAAATAAAAGCGAAACCACTGGTGATTCCAAAGAATTTGTTGTTGTCATTTACGAAAAACCCACCCAATTTTCCTCAAAGGCGCATACATCCCACCATGACCAGTCTGCCAGACAGTCGCGAGCAGAATGAGGATGACGACGAGGGTGATATTCTCGTGTGTGGTTGCTATTTTATCGCAGAAAATAAACATGTGTGTGTTTTAAGCACCTCAGAAGAGTGTTACCATAATCTATTTGCAAAAATATCTTTACGGGTTTTTCTATGGATATTTTCACAGAACTTTCGGTTTTGGTGCTTTTAAAAGCTTTTGAGAGCGAATAAATGAATTTGATTATGTGGGATGTTGCCATACAGTTTTTAGGTACTCCTTTAATTATTTTGTATTTCTGAAGGATCTGTTAGTATGCAGTTAAACCATTTTTTCTTAATAAAGAGTTGGTATTTGGTAGCCCTACCGATATTTGTGAGAGAATTATGCCAATTTATAGTGCTCACTATGGCAACCATGTGAGAGCTTTAAAATGGAGACAGCTTATTAAAAGCCATAATAGTTAGGGTGAAAGGCAAATAGCCTATCTTCCCTGTACTGAAAATACGAATTGAACAGAGTATAGTTCTGGGTAAGATGTTGTTTGTTCTGGCATCATCGTAGGAGGGCCAGATCTTCTTTGAAATGATACAATTCGTTAGGTTCATCCATCTATTCTCGGCCCTTGAGGTAAAATGCAGGAGGATTTCTCTCTATACGTATCCCAGCGGAGGGAAGACTTCCTCTATGATCCAAACGCACAGAGCAGAGCCTCGTCTGGCAAGTTCATCGGCTCAATGTCTCTAATGCCGGGAACCCAGACGAGAGTGATTTAAAACCAATGACAAGCCCTGGTCAGTATCTCCCTGCATACCACAGCAAGCTTGGACATTGACTTAGTTGAAGCTTAGCCGAAAGCCTTAATCGCGGCCTGACTGTCGACCAAGATGCCTATTTTGTTTCTGGGTGTTGCTACGTTAAGTAGCAGTCTTCATGCCTCCTTAATTGCCAGTACTTCTGCTTGAAAGACACTGGCTGCTTTGGGAAGGCGAAGAGTTTTAGAGATGTCTAATTCAAAAATGATAGCGCGGTATTATATTATTTTGTATATTTGCTATACCTGTAATAAAAAATAATCATGATAATATTTAAGTAACAGCTACAGGCAAACCCCGATGTGCATTGTGGAAAGAATTTAATATCAAGGCTGGAGATGCTCATTTAGAAATCACACAGACCAGTTCTTTGAAACAGTAAATACAATACTTCTATGACAGTAATACTGGTCTTTTATGTGTCTTTTTGAATTCAACAGACTCGCCCGAAGCTCTAAACTCTTTATAACCATCACACTTGAAATGGTTGAATAATGCTAATCACCGCCTTGTTCAAAATCTTACAGGTAGTGTACGAGCATGTACTCTGCTCGTTGCACATAGTTGTGCTCATCGCGTTGAGCAATGGCTTCATACCGTTGAGTAATTTTTTTTTAACTCGTTGACGTAAGTTGTGCTAATTGCACTGAATTTTGTACGCCAGTACCAATTGAGTCGTGGGTATGATTAATACTGGTTACCTTGCTATTGCAACTGCTGATGTTGTTATCGTCTACAGAGTATGTTCAAGACGTTGATCAACGTCCGATTATTGGTCTAGTGGATGATGGTTTCAGCGCATTTATTTCCAACAACATCAAAAGAACACCCAATCGACCACCAGAACAAACGATTTCGTCGCCAAACTCACAAAAACACATCAATAGTTGAGGAGGTTGTTCAACAATTGTATCAGTTCACATGGCTGTTCATGTACTTGATATCAGAAAACAAACTTAATATTCATAATTCAAGAAAATGTTGGTTCGCATAAAAAAATCTGAATAATAAAATGCGCTATTTAAGAAAAAAGTTATTGAAATAAAAGTAAAGTTCTTAATAATAATAATTAATAATTATTCTTGATTTCAGAAATTACTTATTGATTTAAGAAAATTGCTTCTGATTCTGATTACCTATCCCATCCAAAGTTTTCTATTCACTCTATTATCCATAATCATTTTCAATAACTTTCTTTAATTTAGTTATTTTATTACAAATAAATAGAAAAACATAAATATGAAGTGAAGATTATCCAAGATTTTCGATTTTTCGGTATGAGCTCGGTCCCGAGAGTTGACTTATTAAGTAAACAGAGTCTTGGGTCAACAAAATCTTTATTTGTTTATTTGTTTATTTTTGTTTATTTTTTCAACAAAGTACTAGGCCTTTTTTAGACAATGAAAAAATATAATAAAATGAGCGACAAAAATTAAGAAAAAAAAAATGAAGTAAATAAATATAATTTAGAAAAAAAAAAAACAAGTACAAAACTAATTACGAACTGAGCAATACAATTATAACTGGAAATAATTAAACAAGATGGATTTTATTAATGGTATTGTCATATTAATGTCAATTAAAGACGCACATTCATTATACAATAACATTGAACCATTTAAAGAGGAGGATCTTCCGTAATTCGTACGAGAACGAGGAATATAAAAGAATCTGTTATTACGCAAATTAAGTGATGGAACATTAAGACCCATAAGACTTAAAATATCAGGACAGTGAATCTCCCCAATAAGTATTCTGTGAAGAAAAACAACTCTTGATACCTTTCTCCTAACCTCAAGAGACTCGAGCTCAATAAGTTGTAATCGGGCTGAGTAAGGGGGTAAGTTATTAAAATCCGACCAAGCTAGACGTCTGAGGGCAAACCTGAGAAATCTTTTTTGAATTGCTTCGATTCTTACTATATGAGTATTGTAGTATGGACACCAAACAATAGATGTATATTCCAGCAGCGATCGAACAAACGACAAATATAAAGTTTTCAGCGCATAGGGTTCGGTGAACACCCTAGCATAACGTTTAAGCATTCCCCATGCTCTATTGGCTTTATTTGTGATGTATTCATAGTGGTAAATATAGGATAGTTTACTATCTAACATAACACCTAGATCTTTTATCAAAGATACACGCGGAATAACACTACTTATGAAGGAATACGCGTGAATGAAAGGCGAGGAACGACGGGAAAAAGTAATGACCGAACATTTACTAACATTAAGGGACAAGTAGTTTTTATTGCACCACAAAACGAAGTCTTGGAGATGTGCATTCAATCTATGAAAACTATTCGGATTATTGCATGAAGAATATATTTTAAAGTCATCGGCAAACATCAGGATATTGCAATGTGGAACAAGTTTGACAACATCATTAACGAATAAAATAAATAAGAGTGGGCCTATATGACTTCCTTGTGGGACACCAGATGTTACAATGAATTCTTTGGATAAGTGTCCTCGAAACTTTACAAACTGGTATTTGCTACTTAGATAGGATGATAGCCATCTAAGAAAAACTATGAACGATTTTAAATAAATGTTAAAAAATTAAAATAATTGGTTTGGATTATGTTCTTGTTTTAAGAAACTTCAACTTCCAGTGTTGAAAATATATTTAACTTTCTTGATTACGTAGTAATAGAAATACATATATCGTATTCGTACAAAATTTTGAACTTGAGATGTTAATCAATTCTAACACTACGATGATAGGGGAACTCAAAAAAGTGGGTCACAAAATTCTGCCCATCTGTCTGTTAGTCCCGAAGCCTACAGCCTAAACGGCTGCCCGAATTTCGTTCAAACTTCGGATTTGGTGTTTGAGGGGGCTTACAGTTTAGCCGTTTTTTTTTTTTGCAAGGAAACGTCAATACTACTGGTACTACGTCTCATATAAAATGTTCATACCAGTTTGATTTGTTGAGCTTAATGTGAGGTTAACATGACTGCATACTCAGTTTTTCGCTAAAAAATCGAACAACGGTATGTGTTTTTGGAAATGATCCATACGATGTAACAAAAACTCATTTCTAAGGTAATATGGTAATTTATTACTGAACAGCAAACTCAGATTTTGTCTGTATAAACACCCCTACAAGTAGTTTTCAAAAAAAAAAAAAAAAAAATTCCAAATTATTGCGTCCTTAATTTTCAATTCGAATCACCGAAAATCCTATTTTTGACTTCGAAAAAACTTTCAAAACCATGTAATGCTTACATCCCGAACGATATGATGTACTCAGTTTTCAACTAAATAGTTAAGCGCTATACTCTGTCCAAGAAAAATTGTCAGTACAGGCAAGATAGGATGTTTGTCTCTCAGTCTGGTTGCAATGACTAACATAAATCGGTCCCTTTTTAAAGCTCTCACAGGGTTGCCGTAGTGTGTATGATAATTCGCCATAACTCAGAGAGCAATACTGTTAGGGTTACCATCTTCCAATTTAAAATAAAAATATTGCTGAACGAAATAAATTCCAACAACAAACTCTTTCGCTGAAGTTTGACGAATTTAAGTCCGAGATCTTTTTGCAATATTGTATGCAAAGTTGATCTGCTTAGTTTTGTTATATTTTCACTTTTTGTACTTCCAATAATATCTTGTCTAGCGTTGGAAGGTCATTATCCATTAAAAACTGATGGACTATTCGCCTAATCGCACATTTGTCCAAATCATCCACCTTGCTCTTGATACCGGAATTATTTTTCTTCTTTGGTGGTGAATTGTGGCCTTTGATTGCTTTTTTCGCTTAAAAGCCTGTATACAGTAGCCGCATTTCCTACGACTTCCGATTTACTTTTAAAATGGCCATAGAATTTTTCAGTTGCATCAAGAATTTGCTGTTTCTTTTCTTAGATCCTTTGAATGAAAACTTTGTAGCCATGTTTCTGTTTATTCTTATGCACAATAAAGTAAACCACTTGCTTACATGCACTATCCGCGATTGAGATAACTACCATTGTTTCCGCCTTATATACACAAACAGGCAATTAGGATACAAAATTATATAACCACGACACAATGTCATATATCAAAGCAGGTGGTAAAAGGACTGCACTTGTGCAGCTCTACATACATTTTTTAATATAAACAAATACCTAGATTACATATTTATTAAAAAAATTATTACCCGTCAATGCAGAACTTCGCGGAAACAGTAGCAAAAAAAAAGGATCATAAAATCCTTTCAAGGCATTTGCTTTACTGGAGAGGAGTGACCGGATGTGGTAAAACCCAACGACCGAAAATAAGCAGTATAGGTCTACCTGCTTCATCATTTTGATATTTCAGTGTGAAAAATATGCTCTACAAAGTGAAATATGAATTTATACCTACCAAAACATGCAGAAATATGCCCTAACGAATAAAGCTGAAAGTTTGTACTTAGTTTTCTGTAATAAAATATTTAATCAAATTTTATCCCTTAAAATACCATGCTTTTGCATGAATCCGGTTGAGTTGTCCTAGCAATCACTATTAATTTATTGCAATATCTCTACAATGCACATATGATCACCTGTTGCGTTAATGAAATGAATGCATTAAAACACCTCACGAATACATTATTTCTAAAGACAACGTTCAAAAATAAGTTTTAACTGAATATTATTGGATCTTTCAGAAATACAAACAAATTAAAACCGAATGGCAGCATCCCACATAAAATGCCGCTCTCAAAAGCTCCAAAAAGCACCAAAACCGAAAGTTCTTTGACAAAATTCAAAGAAAAACCCTTAATGATATGCTAACATTGACATATGGTAACACTTCTCTGATGTGCTTCAGTCACTCACACTGACTATTTTGGTTGATGATAACAACAAGCGAACACAAGCGATCGTGCTCATTCTGCCCGCGGCTGCGTGGCAGACTGGTTGTGGAGGGATGTATGCGAATTTCAGGAAAATTACAACAACAAAATGCTTTGGAATGCCAGTGGTTTCGTTTTTATTTCAGTGGCAAATCTTGTGTTTGAGTGCCGTGAGAGTACTACAGGCACCACTGGTAGAATAAGGCCTGTACTGACAATTTTTCTTGGACAGAGTATACACATTGTAATATTTGTTACTGTTTTGTCTGTCAAATTTTACAAAAACCGCTCGAATGATTTTGATCAAAATACATATTTGGCATAGTAAAATTGTTCTAATTAAGAGTTTTTCTCGAAAAGTTGTTTAATTATTTCTGAAAAATGATTACCCAAAAGCCGATCTGTGTTTATATATAGGTATATTTATTTTTAAAACTCAATACCGCACTTTTAAATTAAAATTGCAATAGCCATTAAAAATGCAATAACAGTAACGCAAAACTTCTTTTTAGCAAATATTTCCCCCCTCTTATTTTTTCAACCATATGCAACCATGCACCCTAAATTAATTCCAACCACTTGGAGCTACTACAATCAGAAATTCCCTCTTCATTTGCACCCCACACACCTACGTCGGCATATTCAGTTTATAACTGATAGTTGCAATTTCAAACACAGATCCCTGAATTCTTACATAATATTTCTATGTAAAGATGTCTAGTCTATTGCGAACCAACTTCCAATTCCAATCATAGACAGCTTAAACTAGTAGATCAGAAAACAGAAACTCCTACTACGCTTGTTCTCGCACTCAAAAATCTTGTAAAGTGTAAGAGCTTATAAAATAGTACAGTACCAAGTTGTATATTACGCTCTAACCAGAACTTGCAAAAATTGCCTGTTATTGAGAACTTATAAAAACTCACATTGCTACTTGATAGTACCTACTGCAATATTGAATGAATAACCTCAAAGTGAATTTTATTTACCACTATTTATTCTTACATTTTAGGTATGTGCATCTGCACTTTTTACCTACCTACCAATTGACTCAACCGAGCTTTTGATGAACGTGAAAGTTTCGTACGACCCAGTCGTGCACTTTATTTTCTGTGTACACATTTTGCATTTTAAACAAGAACTGTGCTCGCGACAGCAGTTTGGCTAAATAGTATACTACGGAGTGGATCACATCGAAACTGTTTGATACACTATTCAAAAACAACCATAATTGGACTTTCCTGGACACGATATAATTGAAGGATTTGTTTTCAAAAAGAACTTTGTTACCAAGCAACCAATGGGGAAATGTATCAGCTGAAAGATGATTTTACCTCTGCCTCAATGCCTTTTCCGTAAATTTGTTTGCATAATTGGCTGCAGCTGCTTTGCATTGTCGCCATATTTGGTTTTAAAAGCACCAGAGCAAAATATGAACACTAACTCGGTATATTTACTCAGAATTCAATCGAAATTGTCGCGGAAGTGGCTTAAAATGCAGCAATACTTTCTCTACTCTATTCGTACTATAGAGCTGCTAGATAGAACAGCGATGGCCCTCTTCACAAAGCGAGGAGTTCGACTTCCATCCTCGTAACCAGCACACAGTCCATCAACTTGTACTTGAACACCCTGCAAGCCTGCAACCACTAACCGGCAAGAAATTGTTTGCCAACAGCTGCTAACAATTATTGTGTTTCTATCCGTAACACTGCTGGTGGCAGCACTAAATATATCCATTTCGCATCCGACCCAACCACCCGACAACAACATCGCATTCAGCTTGCGATTAATAACTCCCAATCGTATATCTGCGAATTTTAACATAACAAAATGTTAAATAACCAGCGGGAAAATGTAAATTAAAACAAACAACAGTGTTGCAACCAGATTCGGTAACAAAAATGAAGGAGAGTAAGTAGGCCATCTTGTATACACAGATGCCACCAAATGAATACACAAAAGAAATGTCACAGCCATTTGGCGCCGTCTTAGTGTCGTACGCACGTGGATCTGATTAAAGTTGCGGATGAGCATTTGCCTAAGGCAGTGACAGATTGCATTCAATAGACACAGCGCGAAATACATTTCGCGCTATTCATCTTACATAATCCAATCATCAAACTTTTTGTCTTCAATTTTGAGATAAACAAACCTGCGTGCTACCACCAACTTCAATTGCAGTGTATATGAACATTGTACATACATATTCTTTGGTCTGTCATTGTTGCATAACCAGCATGGTAAACCGAGTTACGTACACCTGTGTACAAGTGAAACAAAATTGAACCAAAAACACGAGAGTGCAGATCACGAACACGCAACCGAATGCACACTATAACTGGATCAAATTTCTACCTCGCATCAATGCAGATGCAGATTTAGGCAAGCGGCTTTGGGTTAAAGGGCTGTCAACAAGTCGAACAGGTCCAGCAACCGGCTTGTTGACCTACTTTTGCAAATAAAAACTGAATGCAAGCATATCATTGAACTTTGAAAAACAATTTAACAACTTTTCCTTGTTAATGGAGAACGACCTTTGATAAAAAAAAAAAAAAAAAAAAAACACGCACGAAATCGTGCAGTGGCAGTGATGGCCGGTGTTGACTTGTGGGGCAATTGATGGTATACTTTGTTACAACACATAAGCTATCTTCATCGTACAAGGTCATACGCATACGGGGTATATTTGGATGCTTTGTTGTGGTCGTCTCTTTTTATTTTTTATTTTTTTTTTGAGAGTAGGAGGACGGTTAAAGGAATTCAATGGATCGGGTTTTTACTTTTAGAGAGAAGGTACTTTTGAAGTGGTTAGTTAACTTATGGAAAAGTTGCATTTCAAGACCGCTACTGAAGAGACAGTTTGTAAAAGGAATGTGACGATGCATTCGTTACAACAATAATCTTACGGCCGCCGATTAGCTACTCTATCTAATATTGTGTACTTGTGTAATGCTATTCCAAAACTGCTTTATTTCAATTCCAAGTGATACAGCAAGTTTAACTTACATTATATTACGCCACATATTACTCTTATATATAACTTTACTAAAGTATAATTCAATACATGTACAGTTTTTTGTATATGTGTGTAAGTATGGTAAATGCAAAACAAGTGTGTACCATCTATCTTTTTAAAGTAGTATTTTGTTTAGGAATTAGTACTATATAATATGTTACATGTCCCCTCTTATATATATTTTATATATGTACATATATATATATTATAATCCCTGTGCGTGACCTAAAACATCTAAGTAGCTAGATTATGCAAATTTTAGCTTTCCAGACCTTAACCGCATGAAGACTTCAGGCTTATCAATTACTCTTTTTTCTGTTTCGTCACTAGTAGAATTATAATCTTTTCTTAATATCAGTTGTTGTCTATTTCTTCTGAATAAACGTCCATTGTTGGATTTTATTATAAAGGATCTTGGTTCTTTACATTTTTCGTATACCGTATCATTGTTCCACGTCAAATCGTTTGGATTCATTTTAAAAAGAACTATGTCTCCTAAGCGCAGCGGTGGTAATAGTGTTGTCTTATCATCATAACGTCGTTTCGCCAATATTTGTTTATTTTTTAACATTTGCCTATAATGGTGACTATTTATGGTTGTTGGCTGAAGCTGTTGCATCTGAGTTGGTATTTTTGATCTTAAAGTCCTCCCGAGAAGAAGTTGAGCAGGTGTTAGCTCATAGCTATTGGGTGTATTTCTTAAATTTAGCAAAGCTATGTATGGGTCAGTATTTGATTCTTTACATTTCAGAATCATTTTTTTAATTGTTTGTATAGATCGTTCTGCCAGCCCGTTGGACTGTGGAAAATATGGGCTGCTGGTTTTGTGAGTAATATCCCAGTTTTTGAAAAATGTTTTCATTTCTAAAGAGACAAATGAAGGGCCGTTGTCCGATATAACGATTCTTGGGATACCGAATTTGGAAAATATATCTTTTAGTTGCTTTATAATGACTGCACTAGTACATGTCGACAGCCTGCAATATTCAATATATTTAGAAAAATAATCCACGATCAAAAGAAAAAAATTGTTTTCCAATTGGAAAATATCCATTCCAACAGTATCCCATGGCAGCTTGGGAATCTCATGTGAAAGAAGTGGTTCCTTTGGATTATTGTTTCGAAACTTCTGGCAGACATCACAGCTATCTACAAATTTAGTTATGTCTTGGCTGATACCCGGCCAATAAATAGACACCCTTGCCCTACGTTTCATACTCTCTATCCCGGCATGACCTTCATGAATGAGCAACAACATTTTTTCCTGCAAATTTTTAGGAACAACAACCACATTTCCTTTAAAACATAAATCATTCTGGAAGAATATTTCGTTCCGTATAGGCCAAAACTGGAGCACCAATTCTTTTATTTTACGCCTGTGCTCTGGCCAATTACTGTGTGTGTACTCTTTAAGTAATTGTAGCGTCTCATCGCTAGCTGTGTTCTCTTGGATTTCTTGTAGTCTATCATCTGATATTGATAGAGACGCTGTTATTACACCTACGTGAATATTTATATTGTGTTCACTATCTAAGATTTCGGTCTCAGGTAATGGAGCTCTAGATAATGCATCTGCAATCTTCATAAGTTTGCCCGCCTTATAGATTACTTTTAAGTCATAGATTTGAATGCACAACATCATTCTTTGCAGGCGCAAGGGTACTTGCGCAAGTGGTTTTTTGAAAAGCGATATAAGGGGCTTATAGGGTCTCTACAGTAACCGTCTGGCCATATATATATTGGTGAAACTTATTACACCCGCAGACTATAGCGTAAAGTTCTTTTTCAATTTGTGCATATCTTTGTTGGCACTCTGTCAACGTTTTTGATGAAAATGTAATGGGTTTGTTATTTTGTTTTAAAACCGCTCCTACAGCAAATTGAGACGCGTCAACCGAGACGGTAATTTCAGTTTGTGGGTCAAAGTATGCTAGGATAGGTGGAGATGATATATCTCTTTTAAGTTCATTGAAACTTTTTTCATATGTGTCATTCCACTCCCATGCCACATTCTTTTTTAACAAGTTTCTCAGTGTCTGGGAATTGTTTGAAAGGTTGTAAATAAAAGGATTCAGATAGGTTAGCATGCCTAAAAATCTCTGCACATCTTTGACACATTTTGGAGATGGCATTTCAATGATTGCCTTTGTTTGGGATGGATCAACTGAAACACCATTTTTACTGAAAATGTGGCCAAAAAATTTTACCTCAGTGAGCCCTAACTGACTTTTCGCTTTATTAAATTTCACGCCGGCTTTTTCCGCTCTTTTTAAAACTGCAAACAAGCGCGCATCATGCTCTTCCCTATTTCGCCCATAAATTAATAAGTCATCTGCATAAATAGGTATATTTAGGTCACCAAATATGCTAACCATCATGCTCTGAAATGTTTCTGGAGCTGATTTGATTCCAAATGGAAGTCGTCTGAATGAATACCTGCCAAATGGTGTGTTAAAAGTACATATCCGACTACTTTCGTCATCGAGAGGTATCATCCAAAACCCTTTATTGGCATCAAGTACCGAAAAGACTTTTGAATCTTTCAGATCATTTTTTATTGAATCCAGTGTTGGAAATGGATATTGGGATCGTTTAATTGCTAAATTTAATTTTCGCAGATCTAGAAAAACTCTTATTTGCATGTTTTTCTTTTCGACTATCACTATTGAGCTGACCCAATCAGTGGCACCTTCAGTTTTCTCAATCACTCCAGCTGCTTCCGTTTTTTTTCTAACTCTTCCTTTAATGGTTTATGAAGTTTAAAAGGAATTTTACGTGGTGGATCAACGCTAGGTGCAATACTGTCTGATAAATCTAAATGGCACTTCATTTGCACACAACCTAAGCCATCAAACACATTTTTATACTTCTGGAAAATAACCGAGTAGTCACTGGAACTATGTATAACATGCAAATTACCTCCACTGTTACCACCGCTATCAAATGAAGTCTTCATAGTTGAACCGAAATTAATATACCCAAGACGTGCGCAATCTTCTAAACCAATAATAATATTAGTATTAAGATTTGTTACGATAAATTCTAAATTATAAGTTCGCTTCGACTTCATGCACTTAAGGCCTAACGTACATTTTCCTATTACAGGTATGTTTTCTCCACTGAATGTTCTTAATTTTACCTTACAGTCATTTATTATTAAATTTGTTTTCTTTAGTTTTTTTAACATTCTAAATGAAATTAGATTTACTTGCGCGCCTGTGTCTAATTGACATTGTAAATTGTTGTTGCAAATTTCAAATTCTACTAGCCAAATGTTTTTTTTATTTTTCACATTAACTTTGTAAATGCGTATTGCTCCTATAAAAAATCCCTCGTTACTACCCTCTTCCTCACTCGCTGGATTCTCGCCACTTTCACTGATCTGCGAACTTGCAAGCACCGCTCGAATGTTCTTTGATAAGCCCATATTGGCAAAATGATTTGGCTTACCGCATCGTTTGCATATTTTTCCCACAGCTGGGCAACCTGTGTAATGATGTATATATCCACATTTGGAACATCTCCTTTCTGATGACGTCTGCTGCTTATTTGAACGGTTTTGCTGATCTCGTGATGATGATGGTTCACTGCCGTTGCTCGACCTGTTCTTCATTGTCATCCGCTGCATGTTTTCATGGTGTGATTGCTTCCTATTTTTGTTGTATTGATTTACTGCTAAGACTTGATTGTGAGTTTCGGTGGTCATGTCAGAGATTTGCTGCTTGCTGGCTTCATAAATGCTTTCACTAACTCTTCTAGTTTCGTGAGAGTTAGATTCTCTTGCGTTAACAGCTTCTCTTTTAGCACTTCGTCCACTACGCCAATAATGAACGCATCTCTTACCATTTCTTCTTCAGCATTGTAATCACATGATGCTACCAACACTTTTAGCTCAGTTAGGAGATTATCGAAGCTTTGTTGCGGTTTTTGTCTATTTGTTAAAAATTTATATCGATTATATACCAAATTTTTTTTTGGTTCGAAATGATTTTTGAATTTTGCCATTACTTCACTAAATTTGGGGTTAGTCTCGAATTTAAATGTGTTGTATAGCTTTAAACCTTCATCTCCAATGCAATTCAGAACTATTGCGATTTTTCTTGCTTCGCTATCATTTCCGTCAAGGCCAACTGCTAGTAGATATAACTCCATTTTCTGCTTCCAAAAGGTCCACTCCTCAAACAAATTTAGAGCTCGAAAATTAAGGTCTCTCGGCACTTTGACACTGTCCATATTTATTTTACACAATAGGTTTTTGTTTGTCACTATTTTACCAGGCTTATAATGTATTTCAGGTTCCACAATTTTAGTTTCCTCTTGTTCACTCATTGGAGTAGATGACATCTCTCACCATGTTAACTTGTGTAATGCTATTCCAAAACTGCTTTATTTCAATTCCAAGTGATACAGCAAGTTTAACTTACATTATATTACTCCACATATTACTCTTATATATAACTTTACTAAAGTATAATTCAATACATGTACAGTTGTTTGTATATGTGTGTAAGTATGGTAAATGCAAAACAAGTGTGTACCATCTATCTTTTTAAAGTAGTATTTTGTTTAGGAATTAGTACTATATAATATGTTACAGTACACACCCCAGACACCAAGACGAAAAATGTTCTGCAAAGTGGGTGTTGGTATGCAGTTAACTGAATGGCATAATTTTGTAAACATTGTCGCAAAATCCTCCTTTTTCACTGTAGGTATTTCGCGTAGAACACCAATATTTGATATTCTATCTCTTTCAAGTTCATCAATCCACAGGTTAGAAGAGATATGTTGGGTGTATCATTAGATTGGTTTGTTGTAGCCTCCAATTGTTGAACTCTTTGAGACAGATTGTCAATTTGTTCTTTGAACTGTGCGATGTTGCGATTGAAATTTTTCTCAATTATATCCAGTTTCCTCGAGAGCTTATTAAAATTCAAAAGTTGGCGTACTTGCTGTTTCAAAAATATCCCTGGGATATTTGTGACACATGACACAAAATATGTGATTTCTATTTCAGCCGTCATTTTCGTCCTTTACAAGGCACAAACTTGATGATTTTCATTTTAGGGCTTAGGGAGTATCCATATAAAACTAGCTGTTTGCAGTAGTTCCCGCAAGATTGCAAATTGCTTTAGACACTCGTACCAACAAACAATTTACGCCAATTGAATTGATTCAAGTCAAGTCCATAACAGCATAGCCACGATAAATAATTGGGTTATTGGTTGGAATTAACTTGATCTTTGTTATGTGTCACGCGATCCTATGAAGAAGAAAACTACGAAACTAAAAAAAAAAAAAGTATATACAGTCAACTCTCGATTATCCGGCATTCTATTAACCGGCAACTCTATTAATCGGGACATTTTTTTCAAAAATTTATTAATTTAGAAATCGATTTTCCGGGATTCACTCTATTATCCGTGATCATTTTTTACTACATATGTACGTATTTTTTCTACCCACACGTGTAGAAACGTATCTGTAGGTGTTGTCTTTCTTATCATGTTTTTTAGTTTGTTGACTGTTTCAAAGTACAAAATCTTATCCTTACTATAATAAAACTGTAACTTTTTTTCCGGCTGTAAGCTGTGAGCAAAGAATAGATTCAAAAAGTACTGCACGAATTTGATTCCGGTTTTCACAGTTGCATAGGAAATTGTTCAGATTTGATAATAGGATATGTTTTACCATTATTCGCTGTCCGGAAGTGGAAATCTAAGCTGATATCTAAGAAAAGTTGTAATTCTCTTATGCCTTCTAGCTCCTAGCTTCGGAATCACTCATCCAAATGAAATGGGATTTTTTTTCAATACAAAGTTCAATTATGTACAAAGATTTTAAGACATAAATCATCTTTGTACGTTATCCTGAAGTCGAACAATAAGCAATAAACTATAAATTTAATACAATTGAAAAAAGCAAAATGTTCGATTGAAGCTAGATCGTTGGATTTTTCCAAAGTTGAGTGGAGGAAATTTTGTGTGTGTGTGCGGCAAAACCTGTTTCTCTCTCTATACATTTTCTGCCGTGTGCTTCTCTTTTTTATGCAACTTTTGGGCTTTGTGTTGTTTTTTTTTGCTTACGTTTTTAAATCGAACTGGAGTATTAATGAATAATGAGTGGAGTAGTAGAGTGAATGTGGTGCATGGGATTGGGGGAGTCACACTCAGTTGTGAATTGTGATATTTAAAATGCGCTATAGTGATTCTGATCTTATTAGTGATACTGATTCATGTGCATGCTAAAACCTGTTTGTGCATTTTCAGTTTTTTTGCTTTATGTTTTTTTTCTCTTTTTTTAATTTGAACTTGAGGATGTTTGTGTTTGAGTAGTAAGTGAGCGAGTTGTTATGGGATTGATGAGATGGGGTATAAAATGTAACAACTTACAAGTGGAATGTAAATGAGATTGAGAGGGAATAGTAGAAGATAGAAGTTAGCCTACCAAGGTATTTGTTTGGATTGTTTTACTGGCAGTTTTTCTTCTCTTTTTTCGGGTAAGCTACTTTTCGTATAGCGCTAATTATTTTGTTTTAAATTTGAGAAGTGGAACTCTGGCGAAGCAAGGCGAGCACGGGTCAGCTAGTTACAAATAAATGGAAAAATATTGTAAAAAGTTGGTTTATTCGTTGATAATATAATTTTCGATTATCCGGGAATTTCGATTTTCCGGTACGAGCTCGGTCCCGAGCACCCCGGTTAATCGAGAGTTGACTGTATATATAAGTATTCTATTCTATTATATAAAAATAAATTCTAACTCTTTCACGAATTTATTTTCCAGACGCACGGCAACGAATTCATAAGCTGATGCACCACCATTGTCGTCCAATTTTTTAAGTCCAAAGCGTATGGTTTATGGTATCATCTTGTACTGTTGTATTGCATTCTCTCACAGACTAAATTATTCTCCTCTATTGTCATCTTCACTGCTCCAATCAGACTATGGCCAATTCTCCCAGCAATTAAACGACATTCGAGCTAACAGTCAAAAAAAAAAAAAAAATAAAAACTTACTTATTATAATAAAACGGCTCCCTGAAATTACGCCCAAAAATGAAAGTGGAAAAAAAGCCCAAAAATTTCCATACAAAGTTGTCGTGTTTTTTCCTAGGAAAAAACGCCCAAATTTTTTGCCGCAAATGCCACGAAATTTGGCTTTTTTTTTCCATAAATGTTTTGGGCATTTTTTCCATTAAAGGAAAATGAAAAAGGCCCAAAAAAATATTTTGGAAAATACGCAAAAAACGTTTTTTTGTATTTTTTTTTGTTTTATTTTAGGAAAAGGCTCCATAAAGTTGCATTCTTTGGCTTACTTTTTATGTTGCTTTACCGTACTTTAAATGCGTTTACCTTATAATTTCAAGAGCACTGATGTAGCACGTGCAATCACGCGTAATCAGTATATAAGTTAGTGGGTTTTTGCTTAGTCTTAAAAATGGAGAAGACCATTATAAATGCCCATGTTGTCGTGAAGTTGTTGTCGCAGATATCCTTCAGGTGTTTATATAACTATATCAAATAATATTTTGTACAGTTCAATTGTTTTAAATTCACAAATAAAAAAAAAAAAAAAAAAACAAAAAAAAAAATGTGATCGCGCGGAGCCTGCCGCAACGCGCGCAGCCGCCTGATTCCGGTTTTCACAGTTGCACTGAAAATTGTCGAGATTAGATTATAGAATATTGGAATATGTTTTTTTTATTACCCGCTGTCCGGAAGCGAAAATCTAAGCTGATATCTAAGAAAAGTTTCTTTTCTCGAATGCCTTCTAGCTCCTAGCTTTGGAATGACTCATCCAAATGAAATAGGATTTTTCTTTTTTAATATAAAGTTCAATTATGTACAAAGATTTTAAGATATAAATCATCTTTACGTCATCCTTTATTATTATTTTACTAATTAAAAAAGTAAAATGGTCGATTGATGGTAGATCGTTGGATTTTTCCAACCTTCAGTGGAGGAAATTTTGTGTGTGTGTGCGGCAAAATCTGTTCTCTCTCATTACATTTTCTGCGGTGTGCTTTTTCTTTCTCTTTTTTTTTCATGCACATTTTGCGCTTTGTGTTGTTGTTTTTTTTTTTGTTGGCTCACTTCGGTACTGGAGCAGGGTTACCTTCGAAAATATTCGGAAAGGGTCCGGAAAGGGAATCCCTTGCTTTTAAAAAGGGTCCCGTAAAAAATCCAAAAAACTTGCGTCACGTACCAACCAAAGCTGTTGACCTATCAGACGATTTTAGTGATAGCAATAATCTGTTCCAAATACACAATGGGTCTTACCAATAAACGTTTTTAGTTCCGACTCTAAATATAAGTAGTTCACAGTGGCTTGAATCTCCATATAAATTTTGCAATTGTAAGCTTCCGTAAATTCAAAGTCGAGACTAAAATTTGTTATACGAGTAGTACGGCGCAATAATTAGAACGATAGTGGATGATTAATTGACTCTCCCAATATGATTGCCAAACTCAGGTACATAACACTAATCGCGGTTACTTTAGACCTCGTCACAGTGTCAATCCGAGGCCACCACTTAGAGCCGCCTTTTCTATGCCAAAGTGTCAACAACCAGCCTTCATAGGTGACTGAGTGTGACCTCACTTGGCGTACGAAACGAATCACAGTGTAATAACTCTTTTCATCAAGTGCGAGATATGATTACTATTGGATTAATTTGAGGAAACAATTGCAGCATCAAATTTAGCCGGCAGTTTTTCAAGATGATTGTCTCAGGCAAATCGATTTGAACCCACTTCAATTGAAGGTGATGAATCTCGGCGTACAATTGTAGTATTGGCGATGTAAACCATAATTTATTATAATTTTCTGCTAGTTGAATGTATGTTTTGGGATTCAGTTGTGGATAATGAACGATCATTTGACAGACATAAAAGTAATTTGAAATTATGTGCGCGGTTAGGTAATCGTTTGCCGCCTAAGGCTCTTTAACCGTCGATAGATGAATACAACTATACCGTAAGGTCTATGAACGACATCACAAATTAAAGAAAGTTTTCGTTGGGTGTAATAACTTTTTGCGTTTCTTCATCATGTGTATGGGTCATCTCATCACCTTTACGACATCTACTTTGCTGGTAAAGGTATATCGTTATGTGGGTATAAGAATTCATTTTTTTAGTCTGTTCTTTGGGAGAGTCTCACAGTGGACCTTTTGAGTCTCTGATCTGAGTCGACGTGGTGAGTTATTTTCCATCACTAGCCCCTTCACAGCGACTAGGTTCTCCCCGAATTAATCCTAATAGTACCTTGCGAGTGTTTCATATTTAATCAATCAATGGAGACGTTAACAGAGTTTCTCCTTGTTGAGGGTAAAAACTGAAATCCAAGCAGTACTTTTAAAACTTTAACTTAAGCTTTTGAGAAGCTTAGAGAAGCGGAAATTAAGGCCGATTGATTGTGAATTTGTGATAAGGTTTTGAGAAACAGTTTCCGACATAAAATATAATGTGCCACGATTTTGAATCAGAGAAAATCGTCAAATTTTACAATTATCCATCACTACGAATACCACTGGATATGAAGGTAGACAGTGCAGAGAAAAACTGAATTCAGCGTATAAAATTTCATAAACTTATTTTGTTGAAGTGAGTATGAGTACTCAGCATTTATCTACCACGACCTGTCATTCACCCCTATCGAATTCCATTCGAGGTATCCGTTCCGATACAATTTTCGGAAAAATTCTCCGATGACATATAGCGCACCTTGTCGCATTGCGTGGAACCGCATTATACAAATTACTTTTGACAGCCATACGGCACATTTTTTCCGAAGCCTTCCGACAACGAATTGCTGCGGAATATTTTCATGTGAAATTTATTTTATTCCGAAACGGATACTTCGAACGCAATTTGAGTTCCGATCGGATTTCACTTTCGTATCGGAATTTTCTCCGAACGGATACCTCGATAGGGGTGATTTTGTTTTTTGTCTTTTCGTATCCCTCACATACTTAAGAGGGCGAAAGCGAGGCCACTTTGCGACCATAATATTTCTTGACTAACTGACACATAATACATATATGAAAATTAATTATTTTAATAAAATAATAATGAAGAACTAAAAAAACACGCTTAAAGCAAATTGAACTAAAAAGCAAAAAATAATTTTTAATTATTGATATTTTATTCAACGGCCATAGAAAGTCTACTAACTCAATATACTTCAATCATTTTCAATGATTCTAAAATAAAAATAAAGTAAGAATGTAAAATTAATTTCGTTTTAAAAAAAGCGTGGTGTACAGTACCATTCGTTTTCTTTTAATACGCAAATTAATATACACATTTAGCGAGCACTCGCAGTTTTTGATTGATGAAAGGATACATAAATGTGTTTAAAAGGTTAACCAATTTTGGATTCTAAAATAAATTTGTTGTTTGCAACCTTAGCTAGCTAGTTCTTGTTGTAGGAAAACACACTAAGTGAGGTTTCTCAAATACAAATATAGAAAGAAAATAAATAGGTAAATACATTTTCTGTCCGTTGTAAATTTTGTCAGTAGGTGGTATATTTAATATTGGATGAATCTGGGCTAGTTGCTGCTTTATTATCTTCCACTTCCAGTTTCTAGTTCCTTGAACTATATTTCAACTTGAATGTAAACTTTTGGAACATCATCTCTGATCCTAGGAAATTAGTATTTTCGTCCTGTATTAAATTTTCAAAAAAAACTCCCACAAAACGAATTGTTGTGAGAAGCTAGGCCTAGGGTTCCTCCGGACCTGTTGCGCCAACTATTTATTTATTTATTAAATTTTCAACTTTCCTCAAGCTACAAGGTGGCGCAAAAGTAATCCTCCTATCAGAAAATGCTATAAATTTTGCGATTGGCACCTAATGTCAGTTCTGTTTGATGGCGGCGGCCATTTTCATGACATCATATTCTCGACTTGATGTAAAAAAAATTAAAAGACCAAATAAAAATAATCCACAAGAAGAATCAAAGTTTTTCATTTTTTTTAAATTACAGCCAAAAAACATCGGAAGGTTATTTTTGTGCCACCTTGTATAAGGAAGCATTGTCTACGACTCAACAACACGGTGGCTAAGGGGTAGATCTACTACCTTAGCAACAATTTTTCACTGTTTGTTTTAAAAGAAGATTCAAAAATTATTATGATCTTGTTACCACTGATTACAGCCGCTTTAGAGAAGCGTCGCTATAATCGTTCACTTTAGCTATTCAATTTTTGATCCCAATGTTGCCTTGGCGGTTTCTCAAGGAAGTCAGCTTGGTCCTTTTTTCTTTCTCTTAGTTATAAATGAAAAACGGCAATGCCATGTTAATCGATTTTTGTAAGCAAATATACTAAATTGTAAATGTTTTATTTAATTTTCTGCTTAAAATAAAAATCATTATCTATCTGTTTATAAATGATTTTTCATTTAATACTCAGATTTATCTATCTTTGCGGACGATTAAAAAACTTCAAAATATCCACCTATCAATCTTATTACAAATTGACAAAAATCGTTGTACTCCAATTATGAACAAATCCTTTTAGAGCTCACTCTGTGGATAAATGTAAAGCCAAAAGTTTATCTTGTAGAAGCAGTCTACTTCCATCTACAATCTATTATTTTTCCAACACTTCTGTCTTTCATAGGTAGTTTCATAGGTATGCAACCTGGGTATAATCTGTGACATCAGAGAGTCTAACCTTTCTCCAACATTTTATCAATTAGCATCGCCAATTTTTCCTACGGGTTTATAAAAGATAAGTCTAACAAATCTTCAAACTCCTACGTTATAAAATCAATTTCCGTCACCTTTTTCAGAGCTTTACTTTCGGGCTCTTTCTCATAAACAATGTCCGGATTTCGAAGACTGAACAGTTCACGGTTTGTGATAGGTTCGAGTGGCAGGCCACATCAAGTGCAGTCTCACTTAGGCCATAGCAGACCGATTGTGGTTTATAAGTGTACACCAAAGACTTTACGTAGCCCCTCAAAAGGTAATAGCATCGTTAAATTGCTCGATCTCGGTGGCCATTTCACTGGTTCGGATGTACAGTATTATCATGAAATTTTTTTTCCCCCATCGGGTAGGGGACAGAATATACCCGAGGTAGGCATGCCTGTCGTAAGAGGCGACTAAAATCCACACTCCGCCGTGTTACGGAAGTAGCATGCCGGTCCCAAGCCCGGGTAAAGGAGGAGGGTTTGAGGTAACGGTTTAGCCTATCCTCAGTGAAATTAACTGTTAGTGTACTCTAACCCACAGGAGCTAGTGGTTAACACTCAATAACGCTATGAATGGAGAAACAAAAGGAATTGTCTACTCCAGGTGGTAATGGCAATAGCCATAATCCACCCGTAGTCTTCTCGACTACGGCCGGGGCACGGATTCTGGAGGCCCCAACATTCATACCCGAACCTACAAGCGACTCTTGTGGCTCTATGTCCGATTCACTCGGCAAATTGAGCATGAGACAGGCTGCTGCCCACTGCACTGCCACTGACGGTCAGACTCGGGATACCTTCATGGTTGAACGGGCTCCTGAGGAGGCGGTCCTTGAGCTGCGCCTGTCTAAGGGACAGCGGAAGAGGAAAATGAGGAAGCTGTTGGATCTGCGGCGCAAAGATGCTTTATCTGCTGAAGGCGCAAGCACATCTATTAGCTCCTTGGCGGTGCCTTTGAAAAGGAACAGGTCGGTGAAGGTCTTACCAACTGAAGCTAACCAACCCCTGGGATCGGGCTCTGCCTCCTCTTCTGCCGAAACGAAAAGCAAGAAGAAGCGACCCAAGCTCGTAAAGAGAATAAACCTCGCTCAAGTCTGTGAGTCTGTACGCGCACGGTCGCCAAATGAAGCCGGTGCTACTAACAGCAATGGAAGTAGTACTGGCGGACGGAAACCGGACGTCGCGATCACACTTACAGGCGTGAGCACCAAACCGACAAGCGACTCTTGTGGCTCTATGTCCGATTCACTCGGCAAATTGAGCAAGAGACAGGCTGCTGCCCACTGCACTGCCACTGACGGTAAGACTCGGGATACCTCCATGGTTGAACGGGCTCCTGAAGAGTTGGGCCTTGGGCTGCGCTTGTCTAAGGGACAGCGGAAGAGGAAAATGAGGAAGCTGTTGGATCCGCGGCGCAAAGATGCTTTATCTGCTGAAGGCGCTAGCACATCTCTCAGCTCTTCGGCGGTGTCTTTGAAAAGGAACAGGTCGGTGGAGGTCACTCCAACTAAAGCCAACCAACTCCTTGGATCGGGCACTGCCTCCTCTTCTGCCGAACCGAAAAGCAAGAAGAAGCGAACCAAGCTCGTAAAGAGAATAAACCCCGGAGGCGCTCCTATCGCTGGGGCTGCCCGTGCACTGGTAACGAATGATGCAGGTGCTGAAACCAACTCAGGTTGCAGTACCAGCGGACAGAACCTTGTTGTCGCGGATGGCTCTGGTGGTCGGAGTGCTTCTTTTGAACGCAGAACAGCTGAGGTGGGAGATAGTAGGCTGTCCTATAAGGATGCTGCTGTCTCCTCTTTGGCAGTTCGTATAGGGAAAGCAGGCAATGATAATAGCATGAGCGATGCAGAGTGTAAACACTGCAAAGCTCATCTTTTGGAGCTTGCCTCGGAAACGAATGCGTGCATCCAGGTTGAGGGCTGTGAGTTCAAGGACGGAACCTTCATGGTGAAGACCTCCTCGCAGCAAACCTCTGAATGGGTCAGCAGTATTGTGCCGAAGATCCCTCCCCTTGGGACCACAATTTTTGAGGTCTACAAGCCACCCAAGCTCACGCGCGCAGTCTGCTGGATCCCTGGGAAACTGGGGAAATCGGCGGATGTGCTAAAGCGTTTGCACGCCCAGAACCCTGGCCTCGACACAAAAGCCTGGATTGTCCGTTCTCACAGGCAGAGCAAAAACCGTCATGATGAAGATGGTAGCTCTCTGGTTGTGAGCATAGACATGGCTTCTGCCGAGACCATCAAGTCTAGGTACGACATGCGTCCCTATCTGCATCTTGGTAGGATTCGTTTCCATTTCAATGCCAAGTAGTGCAAATAGTGGTCGTAACCCAGAGTTTACATCCATTTTGTTCACTCAGATAAACCTACAGCACTGCAAGGCTGCTACCGCTCTTTTAAGTAGGAGGCTTGCTGTAAGTAGAACAAAGAATCGCATAACATCCATCCAGGAACCATGGGTGTGGAAAAATCGCATCTGTGGCCTTGGTGAGTTGAGTGGTTCGCATAACGTTCTTTACGATAGGCTGTCCGATAGACCTAGGACATGTCTTGTTGTATCGAAATCCCTCACGGCAGTTACAATCAAACGCTTCTGTTGCCAAGATTTGGTTGCTGCAACTATTACTTACCATGCAAACGACAGTTGGGAAACCTTTGTCGCCGCATCGGCTTACTTTCCCTATGACTCTTTAACTCCTCCACCACCAAAGGCGGTTGTTGAGCTCGTAGAGTACTGTGAGTCCAAAAAGATAGGTCTTATTCTATGTTGCGATGCTAATGCTCAAAACACTGTTTGGGGCAGCAGCAAAAGCAATATACGAGGAGATCGTCTTCTGGACTTCATATTATCGTCTGACATTACCATCAACAATGTGGGTTGTCGACCTACATTTGTTACAGCCAGGAGACAGCAAGTAATTGATGTTACCCTGTCAAACCGGCATTCCAAGACTATCACGAATTGGCGGGTATCACCAGATAGCACTTTGTCAGACCACAGATACATCGAATTTCAAATCTTCTGTGAAGTTTCGCCTTTGCTAGAGAGGAGAAATCCGAGAAAAACGGACTGGGCTCGGTTTGGGGAGGAGCTTGGCAACTCTGTTAAAGTTCCACTCAAACTAAGATCGATACTGGGGGTAGAGAGGTCTGCTCAGGATCTGAGTAGCACCCTTATCCGCTGCTTCGAACTAGCGTGTCCAGTTACAAAAAACTCCTGTAGAAAACCGGTACCTTGGTGGAGTACCGAACTGCAGTGTATTCGCAGAGAAACCAGGAAGCTCCTAAATCGGTCTTTAAAAACCAACTTGGAAGAAGACTGGGATCTATATCGATCGAAACAAAAAGAATTTAAGAGACTAATTCGTAAATCGAAAAATGACTCTTATAGGAAATTTTGTGAGGAGGTCGAATCACTAAGTGCGACCAGTAGGCTTGTTAAAGTCCTCAAAAGGGACAGACCAAGCAAACTGGAATCGCTCCAAAAATCTGATGGTACCTACACTGAGACAAAGGCGGAGACTTTCAGTCTCCTGCTGGAGACTCACTTCCCGGGAAATCAGGTTACTACATGCTCTTCAGTGGTACCGGAAACGGTGGCCACTCCTGATCTGTCAAACACCACGCGGCGTAGCTGGTATGTTGCATCCAGAGTAGTGACGGATGAGGCCATCAAATATGCAATTGCATCGTTTGATGGTTTCAAGTCGCCTGGTCCGGATGGCATCTATCCGGTTATGCTGAAACAAGGTTGTAGTCAGCTGTTGCCGGCGCTGAAAAGAATTTTCACCGCTAGCTTGGCCTTGGGCTACATACCATCTCCTTGGCGTATGGTTAAAGTCGTGTTCATACCAAAAATTGGTAAGACTGACTACACTCTCGCCAAAAGTTTCAGACCCATAAGTCTGTCCTCCTTCCTGCTGAAAAGTTTGGAGAGACTGGTTGAGCTGCACGTGCGCAATGTCGCTCTTCGATCGCACCCTCTTTCAGAGATGCAACATGCCTATCAGCGCGGAAAATCCTGTGAAACTGCGCTTCAGAACCTTGTTGGTAGGATTGAAAGTGCTCTTGATCGGAAGGAGTACGCGTTGGGCATTTTCGTCGACATTGAGGGGGCTTTTGATAATGCGACTTTTGATAGCATGTGCACTGCAGCCAGACATCATGGTATAGATGAAACATTAGTGTTGTGGATTAAATCAATGCTAAATGTACAGGACGTTGATTGCCGAGGCGGATTGTGGTAAATGCGTCGTGACAGGGGTTAACAGGGGCTGCCCTCAAGGCGGTGTTCTGTCTCCCCTTTTATGGTGTATGGTAGTTGACTCTCTGCTAACGCTTCTCGATCTTCCTGGAACCTATACTCAAGCATACGCGGATGATGTCGCCGTTCTGTCTGTCGGTTCTGACCTAGGGACTGTCTGCTCTCGGGCTCAGAGATCCTTGGGCTTGATCGATGGCTGGTGCACAAGAAATGGGCTTTCAGTGAATCCTCTTAAAACGACTGTTGTTCTCTTCACGAGAAGGAGGAAGGTCACTGGTCTGACTCAGCTTGTGTTAAAAGGTGTCACTATTCCGATCTCCGATGAAGTCAAATATCTGGGAGTAATCCTCGATAGAAAGCTTCTTTGGTCCAAGCATGTCGAATCGAAAACCGATAAAGCGCTGTCAACTTTCTGGCAGTGTAAAGGCGCTTTTGGCAAGACATGGGGCTTATCTCCTAAAAGGGTCCTTTGGATCTATACGGCAATGGTAAGACCACTCCTCTCATACGCGTCGGTTGTATGGTGGAACAGGCTTTCACGGAAACGTGTTACTGCCTCTTTTGCCAGACTTCAAAGAACGGTTTGTCTCGGCTGCACGGGGGCCTTCCCCAGCACACCGGGCTCCGCTCTAGACGCTATGATGAACCTCCCCCCCCTTGATATTTTTATCATGGGGTGTACGCTGAAAACCATTTCTCGTTTAAAGAGAGGTGGCTTTTGGTACCACGCGCATTGGAGTTTTGAAGAACTTGTGCGAGAATTATCCTTTGACCCCTGTCTTATGGATATGCCCTCTGACGCAATGACCCCAGAAGTCCTACTGCGACAAAACTACCACGTCAACTTTCCTCAGGCAACGAAATGGCTTAGGCCAGACTCTGAGCCAGGGAAAGAATGCCATCGTATTTTTACGGATGGCTCCAAAACCGGACAGGGGTCTGGTTCTGGAGTCTTCGTGGAAAGCGAGAACATTAGACTTCACTACCCCTTAGGAAACCATGCGTCTGTCTTCCAAGCGGAGATATTCGCTATCCTTATGGCTATGCGCTATATTGTGACAAACAGGTGGAGGGCTAGGAGTATATGCATTTGCAGCGACAGCCAAGCTGCATTAAAAGCGCTGCTTAACCCTCTTACCTCGTCTAAATTAGTGCTCGAACTCAAGCTTTCTCTGAACTTGGTCGGAAGGCTAAATACAGTGTATCTTGTTTGGGTCCCAGGTCACACTGGTATCCTTGGAAATGAGATAGCTGATGAGCTTGCCAGGCTGGGTTCAGAGGAAGAATTCTTAGGACCTGAACCTGTGTTGGGTCTGCCTTCATCGGTGGTTAAGTCATCCATTGATACTTGGGTTTCTCGCGAACACGAGCGTCGGTGGCGTGGCTGTGCTGGGTGTGGGCAGACCAAACGACTGCGTCCGGACATCTGCAAAAGGTCGGCGGCCTTCCTTCTGTCTCTCAGAAGAAGCGACTGTAGACTGCTTGTGGGCGTCCTTTCGGGCCACCAAGCTTTTGCCAAACACTTAATGTTTTGGGCTTTAGCATCTCCACCATCTGTCCTGCCTGTGGAGAGGATGACGATACAGCGGAGCACTTCCTCTGTAGCTGTCCTGCCTTTGCTCGCATCAGGTGGCGGATCTTTGGGGCTGACGTGGTGAGTGCCGAACATCTAAGCTCTTCATCACTGAAGCTCCTTCTCATCTTTCTTCGAAAGACGGGAAAACTAAGTACATAAATGTAAGGTGTCTGTTTGGCAGTACAATGGACCAGTAGTTGTGTCTGAGTGCTCCATCGGATAGTAACAACCTCCGACAAAAAAAAAAAAAAAAAAAAAAAAAATCATGAAATTGAAAGCGAGTCAACGGTTGGTGGTACGTAGCGCTATCATGGTCTATATTTAAAAAAAGAAAACTTAAACTGAATATTCTCTGATAGCATTGGCCATTGACATTCAGCCATCGCCTATAATTAAACTCGAAAGTCGTCTTTACAATCTTACAAATCAAATGCCCTTACCCTTGATTACTTAAGAGTCGGTGACGGAAGAGCAAGAGTTTTTAAAGGTTCACATAAGCATATTACACCATCGACTTTTTTGTTGAATTAATGGGAATAAATGAATAAATAAATTAATGAACATATTTAAACTATTGGATTATATTAAATATATATCAGTCCAAGAGTAAAGTGTCTAGTCGATAGCACCCTGCAAGATGTGTATTTTCGCACAAAGCTTATGCTGTGGTTGTACGGCTTTTCTAGATATCAGTAGTAGCAGTGGCTGGATTACTGTTTAGTGATTATTGTGCTGGATTAATAAGCGAGGGGTCTCAGGCTCGATCACCAGAAAAACACAAACTGAACTTCTTACAAACATCGCACTGAAAAAAAAAGTCGGCGTCGTATTGATGAATGGCGTTCATCAACATGATATTCATTGATATGACGTAATTTTCATAAATATGATGAACAAATTCATGAAAACTTTTTGACAACTGATGAACAGTTTTTCAATATGATGAAAGTGAATTCATCAATTTTTTCAACAGCATTCTGAAGAGAATTTAGCGTATGTTTTTATGAACTACGTTCATTATTTCATCAAAACATTTCATCAATATGACGAAAACACTTATTTTGATGAATTTAGTCATTTGTTCATCCAGTTGATGATTTATTCGTCTTACTGATGAATGGAATCATCATATTCAAGTACGATTGCCAAGTTTTGAATTGTTATCATATTGATAGCGACGTTCATCGTTTTGATGACGGCTTTTATTATATTGATGATAGCGTTCGTCAAAAAACAGACATTAGTTTTTATTAAGGAGAACGTTGATGTAAACCTTCATAATATAGATGAACTAATTCGTTATACTGATGAAAAAAATTAGATTCACCGTTATATTCATCATATTGATGAATGGAATCCTCATATTAATGAACTTTTTTCATCGGTTTCTTCAATGTGATGCACAGATTGTTAATATGATGTATGCTGTAGGTGTACACACGCGATGTTGGTACAGCATTTATACTCACACACGCATGATGAATCTTTTAATGTATATATGCGTAGATAATTATATGTCATTGCTCATCAAGCGTGAAGTATCTACACAGGGTGTCATACAAGAAAATTGTGAATGGTTTTACGATGAACGATGAATATCTTAAAAGATTCGATATATGTGATTTAGAAATTTCATCACATAATTATTTGTTTATCTTTTAATTAATGTTGCCCAAAAAGTATCCATTTGCATTTTAAACAATGTATTGACAATTGCTTGCCGATGAACAAACTTTTTTATTTTTGTGTTTACTACGGGCAACTGGTTTTGCTAAATAAACTGCAGTATATAGAATTTAAAACAATTAATGAAGTGCGAAAAATTCAATATTAATGTAAAAATGGTGGAAAAATAAAAAAGCTATAGTCTAACTTCGATTATTCACATTATATAAAATGTTATAAATTTTGCATAAATAGCTTTGATACGTTAATATATTTTAAGTATTTATTATGTTATCAGTATAATGAAACTTATATAATTAGAACCTATATCTTCGATGGAGCGCCTCATTTACCCTAAAAAGAATGCAATTTACCTAGCCTTAATTAAAGGTATGCAATTAATGTATAACTTTATTTCAGTTGCATAGATATATCTGGGAGGTGTTGACCAACCGATTTCGTTTCAATAATTTTGCTACATAAACGAACGTTTTTCGACATAAATTGTTTGCTCTAAATATTCATAGCGACGTTTTAAAAGCTAAAATGAGTAAGACTATCTAATTTTCAAAGGGGCTTATTGTTCCGATATCTTGATATAGCTTTTTCATTTATAAAAAGTAAAACGTAAATATCGAAAAATGTTGTTGTACGTGTTTTAGAATACATACTTCTAAAAGGTGGGTTAATCTACGTTTCCACGGACCACAAATCCCAAGATTAAGTACAAGAGGTTTAGAATTAATCCTGAAGTGTTTAAATGGCTCTGTCCATTTGAGAGAAAATGACATTTCACGAGAGAGTGTGAAAGAGAGAGAGAGAGACATTTTTCCATTTTTGATGTCTTTTCTTTCATTTTTTTTTTTTTTTCACTTTTGACATATCAAGCTGTGAAAAGTGTGTTTGTTTTATTTCTAATCTCCCTTTTTATGAGATTACTTTCGTATGATAAATTCCGAAATTTATGCGGGATTTACGGAAATTTTCCTAAATATCGCAGTTATCCTCCGGTGGAAACTTAGAAATAGCGTCGATTTTTAATAAATATGTCACTAAAATAAAACTACAATTATCATGAACTTTCTACAACGATTTTCCTTTGGTAAAAAAATAGCTCGCTATATAATTATAACGTTGTGATTTCATTACATAAATGTAAATAAATATTTACTTCTTAAAAATATTTTCAAAATCAATGTTATATTGTTATTTAACCAAACTTTTCTCATACATTGTTCTCTCACGCCTCAACATTATAAAATTCAACAGAATGGATCAATAAAATTATAACTAAACAACAAAAAACGCAAAAACACATTTCAAATACAAATGTATGCACATGCACCCTGTGACTCTATGCATATGGCAGGCAAATGGCCGTTCTCTGATTCTCATTGGGATCCATTATGAAAAAAAAAAAAAAAAAAAATGGTCCCAGGAGTGATAAAAGTAACTCAGAAATAAAATTTATTTTTATAAATCTTCAATATTTCTTGAGCGCGTGAGTTTTTGCCACTACACTTTATTGACTTTCGTGGTAAAACTGATTTTCGTTTGAATATTTTCCTTTCGGATGCGAAGAAATTCAATAGTTAAATTCACATAATATTACCATTACCATTTTCATGACATTATGCTCGTTTAAGTATTTTAGCATCCTCATGAAAGTGGGAAGGCAATATCTTTACGATTTATATTGGCGGCAGTATTTCTATTTCATGTTTTTATTTGTGTGAATAATCTTACAACTACATGAAAACAAATTTGACAGCACAGAAAGTGTGCATCATATTGATGAACAAATTTGTCAATATGATGAATACATTCATCACATTATGAAATTAAAGGGGAATTTGGGTTCATCATATTGATGAATTTTTCATAATATTGATGAACAAAGTTGATGAATGATGAACAACATCATATTGACGAAATCGGTTTCATCATACTAATGAAAAAGTTCACTGGACTAAAATTGTTGATTTTTTCATCACATTGATGAACTTTTTCACTACTATGGTGTACCTTTTTTTTTCAGTGCGGAGAGTATAACCGTCTTCAAAGACAGCAGTGTGGGCAAGTCAACAATTGCAGGTCCGTCCCCTTCGTCCTAAAAATGCGAAACTCACGCGTAAGATAGATAGATAGAATTTATTTCGGTAAAACCAATTTTCAAATAAAACCAAATTTCAAATGTACAGAGATACGATATAGGAGTACATTTATATTTTTCAGCTGTAAATGTTTACATAGATTTAATGCATATTCAAATAAATAATATTTGTTTTGAAGGAAAACAACGAAAAAATCTCCATTTGATGTAAAACAAAATAAATAAATAACTATACAACATAACATAAATAACGACAAAAAATCAGTAGGTACACTGAAAAAAATGTACACCATAGTAGTGAAAAAGTTCATCAAAGTGATGAAAAATTCAACAATTTTAGTCCAGTGAACTTTTTCATTACTATGATGAAACCGATTTCGTCAATATGATGAACTTCGAAAATTATAAAATGTGTTAATCATTCATCAGCTTTGTTCATCAATATTATTAAATATTCATCAATATGATGAACCGAAATTCTCCTTTAATTTCATAATGTGATGAATGTATTCATCATATTGACAAATTTGTTCATCAATATGATGCACACTTTCTGTGTTGTCAAATTTGTTTTAATGTAGTTGTAAGATTGTTCACACAAATAAAAACATGAAATAAAAATACTGACGCCAATATAAATCGTAAGAAAATAGCCTTCCCACGTTCCACTTGCATGAGGATGCTTAAATACTTAAACGAGCATACTGTCATGAAAATGGTAATGGTAATATTATGTGAATTTAAAAATTGAATTTCTTCGCATCCGAAAGGAAAATATTCAAACGAAAATCAGTTTTACCACGAATGTCAATAAGTTGTAGTGGCAAAAATTCACGCGCTCAAGAAATATTGAGGATTTATAAAAATTAATTATATTTCTGAGTTACTTTTATCACTCCTGGGACGACTATTGTTTACATTTATGTGTGTAATGAAATCGCAACGTTATAGTTATATAGCGAGCTATTTTTTTACCACAGGAAAATCGTTGTAGAAAATTCATAATAATTCTAGCTTTATTTCAATGACATATTTATTTAATTTTAGTCTCGCTTGTGGTCGAAAATCGACCCTACTGCTAAGTTTACACCGGAGAATAACTGCGAGATTTAGAAAATTTTCCGTAAATCCCACATAAACCTCGGGATTCATCATACAAAAGTAATCTCATAAAAAGGGAGATTAGAAATAAAACAAACACACTTTCCACAGCTCGAGATGTCAAAAGTACAAAGCAAACAGAGCTGCTTTTGACAGAAATGAAAGACAAGACATCAAAAATGGAAAAATGTGTCTCTCTCCCTCGTGAAATGTCATCTTCTCTCGAATGGACAGAACCAGAGAGAATACGTCAAGTTAATCTTCTTTTATTTGGTGGAAACCTCTCGTACTTAATCTTTGGATTTGTGTTCGGTGGAAACGTAGCTTAACCTACCTTTTAGAAGTATGTATACTTAAACACGTACAACACTTTTCGATATTTAAGTTTTATTTTTTACAAATGAAAAAGCTATATCAAGATATCGGAAAAATACGCCCCTTGGAAAATTATATAGTCTTACTCATGATTTAGCTTTTAAAACGTCGCTATGAACATTTAGAGCAAACAATTTATGTCGAAAAACGTTCGTTTACATAGTAATACCTATCTATGCCAGAGTTTATCCCAGATATACCTATCTATGCAACTGAATTAAAGTTATACATTAATTGCATACCTTTAATTAAGGGTAGGTAAATTGCATTCTTTTTTTGGGTAAATGCCTCATGCTCCATCGAAGATATAGGTATTTATTTAGTTTCATTCTACTGATAACATAATAAATCCTTAAAATATATTAATGTATTAAAGCTATTTATGCAAAATTTATAACATTTTATATAATGTGAACAATCGAAGTTAGACCATAGCTTTTTTATTTTTCCACCATTTTCACACTTCATTAATTGTTTTAAATTTTGTATACTGCAGTTTATTTAGCAAAACCAGTCGCCCGTAGTAAAAGCAAAAATAAAAAAGTTTGTTCATCGGCAAGCAATTGTCAATACATTGTTTAAAATGCAAATGGATACTTTTGGGGGAACATTAATTAAAATCTCTACATATAAATAAAATTGGTGTAGTTCTGTTCGACTAAAATTGAAATTGACTGCATGTCTTTAAATGCAAAAATCTTGGAAATTGCTGAATATATTCTGGTGAATTTTTCACAGGCTTATAGAGGATACTTAGGCCTACAATCTCCACTTTGTCTTAACTCTATATCTCTATAAATTCCGAAAAAAATTGGACAAGAGTAATTTTTTTTTTCGTTTCGCTTTGATTTTTTCTTTGCAACGCTTTGCGTTCGAAAATACTGGGAGCATTTAAATATACTAAGTACCAGCTTATAAAGGACATCTGCAAGTACAATTTAGGATATCCATTATCTCGATAACTTAAAAGGTTTTCAAATAAATAGGAAAAACTTGAAATATTTCTACGATTTTCGCCTCGGTGAGTGGATATGCACTTCATTCTCAAATCAAACATACTAAAAGCACAATTTATTGACATCTCTTTTAACCTTAATTTACTCCTGTAACGGAGAGGGAGACAGTATACTGTTTGGTTTGCTTGGAAAAAAAGAAACTCATAAAAGAAATGTCAAATCAGTGTTAGTATATGTAGGGTAAAAGTCCCTACACGTAGGGATCTAAAAATGATACCGTAAGGAAAAAAGGACAGATTTGTATAACGTAGAGATTTTTGCGGACGAAACATTTTTATCTTTGCTCAGTCAAGAGATATTTATTATTTTTTTTACTTTTTATATTTTGCTCTTACATTCGTCGATATTCGCTAAGGAATGAAATTAGATGACATGATTTGAAGAGTCAATAAAAAGGAAAAGTTCATTTGTGGTTGAGATTGCGTATGAGAAGTTTGATTCGATTTTATTCATGTATGTATGGATAAAATAGTTATGTAGAGAGATTGTATTGAAAATTATTCGACGGTGTAGGGAAAAAGTAGGAATTTTCTTTGTGCACTGTAGGGTTTATTTTTTTGGATGTAGGTACATAAGCTTTGTCAAATATGTAGGAAAGGTTTGTTTATCTGTGTTTTGCTTACAAAAAAAAATCTATCAATATCTATGAAAGGTATGCATTTTGTATTTAAAAAATTAAAAACATCAATTTTATTCACATTTTGTTCGATTAATACCTATAAAAGCGGAACACATGGAACACCCAGTGTGTGGTATTTAAAAGAATAGCCAAAGGGCGAATGCACTATGGCTAATAAATTACATATCAATAGAAGCGGTTTATAGGACTATGCAAGATATGCTAAATAAAAACAGATTTGTCGGTGGAGTTACATTTTTGTTCTCTGGTGATTTCAGACGAAGATTAGTTATTAAACGTTCAGTGCTTTGGCGATACTTTAGAACAGTGTACTTGACTCAGAATATGAGAGCAGTATCGGGGGATTCTGATATTTGCAAACTTCTTTTTTAGAGTGATTTCGTTGCAGAAAAAGGTTATTGGGGCGTTAATTTTAACTGGTTGTGGTAAAGGAGATACGGTTTATACCAAAAATACCAATTATTCCCAACAATAAGTAATAACCCATTTCAGTTTCAACGGATTCAATTTCCTATTTTTTTTTTTTTTTTTGACAATCAATAAGTTACAGGCTCAAACTTTAAGAAAAGCGGGATGCGGGAGTTGAATGCACGGGCATTTATGTGTAGCGTGCAAGAGGATAAGCAATGCAGTAAAGTAAATATCACAACTGTTATGAAACCACATTTTGCACGTGCGAAGCCGGGCGGGTACAGCTAGTATAAACATATAATTATATGATGAAATTTCTAAATCACATACCTATATCGAATCTTTTAAGATATTCATCGATCATCGTAAAACCATTCACAATTTACTTCTATGCCACCCTGTGTAGATACTTTACATTTGATGAGCAATGACATATAATTATCTACGCATACATACATTAAAGGATGCATCTTGCGTGTGTGAGTATAAATGCTGTACCAACTTCGTGTGTGTACGTACACCTACAGCATACATCATACTAACAATTTGTGCATTATATTGAAGAAACCGATGAAAGAAGTTCATCAATATGATGATTCCATTCATCAATATAATAAATAAAACGGTGAATTTAATTTTTTTATCAATATAACGTATTAGTTCATCTATATGATGAAGGCTTACATCAACGTTCTCCTTAATAAAAATGAATGTCTGTTTTTTGACGAACGCGGTCATCAATATAATAAAAGCTGTCATCAAAACGATGAACGTCGTTATCAATATGATCAAAATTCAAAACATGGCAATCGTACTTGAATGTGATGATTCCATTCATCAATAAGACGAATAAATCATCAACTGGATAAACAAATGACTAAATTCATCAAAATAAGTGTTTTCGTCATATTGATGAAATGTTTTGATGTATTAATGAACGTAGTTCATAAGAACATACGCTAAATTCGCCTCTGAATCCTGTTGAAAAAATAGATGAATTCACTTTCATCATATTGAAAAACGGTTCTTCAATTGTCAAAAAGTTTTCATGAATTTGTTCATCATATTTATGAAAAGTACGTCATATCAAGGAATATCATGTTGATGAACGCCATTCATCAATTCGACGCCGACTTTTTTTTTCAGTGTATAATCCTTGGTAAATAATATTCAACTCATTTATTAGAGGGTTATCAGAGAAGTTACATCTAGTCAAAAAAAACTTCGTTAAGTTTCCTGATTCTATCGGAGATTAGTTCAACATTAGCTGTGTTACGCAAATCTAGGGTTGAGTAGGGTCAAAGGAGGTTCAGCATCATTTTTAAAAGTTTCTTTTGCTGTATTTGTAATTTGTTAATCACCCCAATCATTGAATCCGACGGATGCTCTGCGGAGGGATTAGTACCTGTTTTGAACATTTCCCCTATCATTGAAAACGCCGGTAGGTAAGTGAGCGGATGTCGGTAGCGAAGTTCACATTTCATGCCTATCATTGAAAATGCAACCGATCCGCGGTTCATACAAATGTTGTTGTTTTCAATCCGCATCAAAATCGATGCGGATCTCGAAGAGATAACACACATACACGCAATAAAAGTTTTATTTTTCGAAAAAAAGGATAAATTTAAAAAGTTTACGAACAGTTAATTGATCTTTCAGATTTAGAAAACAAACAACCCGTCCTCAGTTCCAGGCAATGGTGAAAATGACGAAAAAATATCCAGACATCTTTTCCTCGCATTCTAACACCTCTTCTAATGCTCCTAGTATCACTTTTACTAGCAATTTCTTCTAAATTTAAGAAAAATACAATGCTATCCACGTCCGTACACTTTATAAAAACAAAATCGAATAAGAAAAGATTGTCATTTGTCAGCTGACTCGCTGGACTACAATCAATCGGTAATGCGGTTTTGCGGACCGATAATGTAGTCCATCCGCCGTTTTCAATGATAGGTTTTCACTTGTGAAGTGATCAACTGCGGATCGGATTGAATCCGTCCGCAGAGCATCCGGCGGATTCAATGATCGGCCTGAATATGACAGTCTGAAGATGACTTTGTGCGTAAGTATTTTAAACTAATTTGACAATAAGGAATTCCTGTTTATAAAAAGATATAGCATCTGAATAGCTATACCGGTCTTACTACGGAAGAATAATATAGTGAAAACCCTACTGAAAGCACCACGGCACGTCACCGAGTGTTGTTCCTTAAAGTTTAATTTTTGATCCAAATATTTAACAAATGGTTCCCAATTTATCTGGTGCGGTGGCGATTTATCATCAATTGATTAGACGGTAAGAAACAAGGCTTTCTTTTTCTTGTAAAGAAGATAGCTTGAGTCTTCGACTTATTTACTTTTTTTTTCCATTTGCTATAAAAGTTACCTAAAATTTCAGCTGGATTTTTAAGATTGGTCTCAATGTTGAGACCTGCTATACACAAGTTGTATAATATTGCCTCAAGGACTGAGCCGTGGGGAACACCCGGTAATGTGCAATAAATTGGACGGTTTTTGCACAATTTTATAATGAAATATTGGGAAATTTAATTCCAAAATTTTAAATAAAAGGTCATTGTGCCAAACTCTGTCGAATGCCTTCTCTATATCTAGGAGTGTCATTCCCGTCGACATTGATTTTTACGCTGTAATTTCTGTAAATTCTCAGAATTTGATGGTGATGATGATGATGTACTATTTTTGCGCCTAAAACCGAACTGTTCATTTGGAATAATAATTTGATCATCTATAAATTCTAACAATTTTCCCTAGCAGACTGATAGCTCTGTAGCGTTCTGGTCTATCGAGAGGTTTTCCTGCTTTTGGGATTATAAATAAAAATAACCTTGTAATACCATGTGTTGCATTTTCAGCTTGCCCCGAAAGTTAAGCAATTTTTTTCAACTGTTTTTGAAGTTGGGAATGACAGTTGCATATGATTTTTTAAACGCAGCAAGGAAGCGAACTATACAAGTTCTCTCTGTCCCCTTATCGCACAAACATTCGAGAGTATAGCTCTCCTAGAAAATATTCTCAATTTCGCCCTTCGGAAATATCATAAAATTGTGGGTCCCAAAGTAAAATCTCACGCAGAACTAATTGATTAATTAATTAATTAACGTCCTACACAGAACATGTTTTGCTGTTTTGTTTATCTAATTCGATTGTACGACAATAACGACGTCCACTTGAACCATAAACCAAATCTCAATCTCGCCCTCAATCGATCCTCAATTGCCACTTGATGCAGTCCGGTTCATCGGCGCTCCCAAGTCGAAACAAAGACCGACATTTCAAAGTGCAAACCACCTTGCGAACCAGTATTTCGAAATTCCCTTTCAATCGAACATCAATCAAGCGAATTTGAAAAGTGAAACACATTATTCTTCTTGCCAAAGGCAACATTGCAACAATTTCCACACAGATAAGCCCATAAATATTACCAATCGCATTTGCTTTTATTTAATTTCGCATTTTTAGCCAGCCCATTCAACAACACAACTGACATGTGTTCCATGCGATACTGTCGACAACTGAAACGCATTTCTGCCCCCCACACATACAGTATGTTCCACATTCCTCTGACCCACAAACTGACAAGTTTTTCCACTTCACATAGAAAAAAAAAAAAAAAAACGATTCGGGTTTGTTTCCTCATCGAAGATGTAGGTTAATCTAGCGCAAACCATTAATGACTTACACTTTCACGTAAACAGCAATTAATCCTAGACGCATCAGAATTCTCCTGCGGACTTCGTCAAAGGATCTTTATACACACTGACACCAGAGAACTACAAAGAAATTTCATATATCTTCATTTTTCTTTTCCATTCACTTTGAATTTCACTGGTTTTTATCACAACGATTTATCTATTATTACCTTGGGAGATTTTCTAAAATGTAAATTTTTTTCTGGAGAAGATACACGAAAAACTATTTAAGAAAAAAGACGCGACCGAGATACTGAGATGGTTATTACTTTTCTGATCTGTTAACGAATTCCGTCCACCGCCGCGACGGGTTCGATTCAAACTGAACGGAATGGCTTGAGATGTTGAGGTTGCATGTAGCAAAAACCGTAAAACTTTACCACTTACCACGCATACAGGCACAGGCCGTGCAGTCTGTTTTCTGTCAGCCATCGAGCTTAATCTATGCGAAAAACAAATCATTTGGAATGTAAACATTTGGTCTTGTGGTGTGCGCGTTTTATCGGTGGGCTTTAAGTTAGGCTTAGACACACGGACGACAGACACATAGCAGACGGCGTAAAGTGTTTGGCGCAAATTCACACTACGCGGTAGTAGTTTTCTGATGTCGTCATAGTTTTGTGCGATTTTTCACATAATATTCAGATGTAGATGCTTGGAGCTTGGGTTGGGTTCAGTGGATAGTTTGTGGGTTCGTTAAAAGTTTGTTGTTATGTTTTAGCGGGTAATTAAACTTTGGAGTTATGTGTATGTGGCTGTAATTTTTTTCGGCGAAGAACTCGTGCGATATTTCACGTAGATGCATTGAATTGTAGCCATTGCATGCAGGCGATGATGATTCGGTTGGAAATAATTGTTTATGAAATATGTAACTTTGGTGTTGCGTTTAGTTTTTGTATTCATTGGCGTTTACGGCTGGCGATATTATTTATGGTTTTCACATATTGTTACGTTAAGTATTATGAGTATTTATTGCCAGACTTTAGTTGTAGTGTGCGGGTTAGGGCACGGGATTAAATCCAGTCTTTCTGATGAGGGTAAATCTGTTGAGAATAATCGGAACCGTTGACTCGTCAGCCGTTGCAGTTTCTGTGTGTAGCATTTTTGAGGAATTTAAACAGAGAGTAAAGTTTAGAAATACATTTTGGGCTCCAGCTAATGATACATGAAGCGATGGAAAAAAGAATGTTACAGTCGATTTTCTCTGATGAGAATGACTTTTTATAGTCGGATTTTGTCTATCGGTATTTAACTTAGTAGTGTGGATTTCTAGGTAATTTTTTAAATAATGCTTCTGAAGCTCAGATTGAAGTCCGAAATATGCAATCAATTATTTGAGGATTCACATTTGTAGATGGGAGTTCACGAACCACTGACGAAAATCGTCTGGGGGTCAATTATTGTACTGTGAAAGAGTGAGTCGAATAAATCGCTCTCACATTCGCTTTCATGCATTGCTTTCATATTTGCGATTCAATTAATGCGATTCTCGTTCAACCGCATCTTGTGTTGTATGAAAGAAGGTTCTCAATTTTCAAACTGTCACTAAAAACATTCACTTGCAAATATACCGTGAATAGAAATTATTCATATGAAAAATTGTTATTATTGATATGAAAAATTTTGACGTTTTGTTTCACCCTTTTATAGAACGAGAATCGAAATTGCGGTGAAAGGGTGAAAACATTTTGGTTTCACTTTTTCACAGAACGAGAATTAACCCCCTGGATAGTTTCTTTTTCGAATTTCAACGAATACCGAATACCGGAGAATTCTTTTAAAGTCTCAACTTTAGTTAATTGTCGATGATGGGTATCTAAAAATATTTTATTTTGTTTTTGTTTTTTATAAGTTTATAGATGTTTTTAATGCGTTTTTAATAAATTTTTGTAGCGTTTTTGAAGGGTCTTTAATTAATTTTGAGTTGCATTTTAAAAACGGTTGTATTGTACTTTTTGGAGGGGTTTTGATACGTTTTCCAATGTATTTTACTTACACTCGTTTGAACGCTTCTTATGAGCATAATAAAAGCGTTTTATAATTATATTTCATGTGCGTTTTTTATTTCTTTTTGAATCGTTTTTTCCGACTTCTTTTAAGTGTTTTTAGAGCATCTTTTGAAGGGTTTTAACGCAATTGCTTATCGTTTTTAAACGATTTTTGGGGTGATTTCAGTCTACTAGTGTTCGCTCAGTGGCAGAAATTCTGGGGGTCGGACAGAATCCCGAAAAACGTAATCCCGAAAGCCCAAAATTCAAAATCCCAAAAACCTAAAATCCCGAAAACCCACATTCCCGAACAGCCACAATACCGAAAAGCCACAGTCTCGAAAGGCCAAAATCCTCAAAGTGAAACTAAAAACTTGATTGTAGCAACAAAAACATTTGGCAAGTTTATTAAACAAAATAACAAACTTCAAAAAAGAAGAATGAGGATGAAGAAGAACAAGAAGATCATGAAGAAGAATTTGAAAGTTACGACTAGGACGATTAAATTTCACTGTTTTTTTTTTTTTTTTTTAATTTAAATCGCTTTTATCTTTTAAATCTCTGCTAATTTCCATTACTTTGCAATAGTTTCTCATTAAACAGGATCACAACTAACCCGTGGAATAGGCCTACTGGGGAAACCACGTTAAACAAACGTGGAAACGTGTGCATATTATGACGATTACAACTTTTTGAATTGTTATATCTCAAAAACGGTGGCTCGTAGGAAAAAAAAGTATAGAAAACATTTTTGTAGATAATTTTATGATCTACAATTTTTGTCTGAGGTATTTTTATGATAAAACTACCGTTTTGCTGGAAATCGCCAAAAACTATTTTTTTGACCTTTGACCTTGAATAAACATTTTTTTTCATACACGGGAACGATGGGAAACTTTAAAATTTTATTTTTAATTATATTCTAAACAATTTTACTGATTATCAGCTTGGTGGGAATTTATGTAGCTTCGAATGTCTAAATTGACCGGACTAATAGTTTTCGTACAAAATTTCGAACTCGAGATGTTAATCAATTCTGTCCGGTCTGTCCGTCTTTCCGTTTGTCCCACAGGCCTACAGCCTAAACGGCTGACCGGATTATGTTCAAACTTCGGATTTGGAGTTTGTGGGCTTAGGGTTCGGGGCGGTTATTTATTTTGCAAGGCAACCTCAATATTAATGGTACTTCCCATACAAAATGTTCGTACCAGTTTGATTTGCTCGAAAACGGCTCTTACGATTTCAATCAAAATTTAAGCTTAAGTGGGTGAGGTTACCATGACTACATACCCAGTTTTTGACTAAAACTTCGAGTAACGGTAGGTACTTTTGAAATTTCGACATATCTCGAAAACGGTCCATACGATTGTAACAAAGATTAATATTTCTAAGGTTATATGGTCATTTCCAACTTAATGGCGAACTCAGTTTTTCTCGGTATTATTGATTTAGATTAGATTAGATTAGATTTTATTAATTAATTAATTGATTACAAATCTTTACATTGATCAAAAATCAAACTAAGCATGGCAATAAGCCGTCTGTCGATTGACAATATTTTTTTGTACAATAGTCACTTCTTGTTATAACAGTTACTAAAATAAAAGCCAGAGTTTTCTATCAAAATTAAAAACTTTCTGATATAATTCTTTGCCGATAAGCCAAGGCTGTCTTACAATACGCAAACAGACTAGTCACATTTAGTTCGTTGAGCTTATTTAGGATATCCTCATCGGGGATTTGATCTACTCCAAAAAGGTGCCGCCTTGTTTCCCTGAGCGTAGGACATCTACCCATGAAATGAAGTATATCCTCCCTCTCCGCCATGTTGCATATATTACACAATACCGGTAGATCTTTTCTATGAGGTTGATTATTTAGCGGAAGAAGTTCAGATCGCAGTTTTATTGTAAGTGATATTTCCTCGGCGCTGTAATCATATTTGAAGTAATTCCGATCCCCTAGATTATAATTCAGCTGACTATAGATAGATCGATGCAGTGATTCCGATGCTTCTCTTTCCGATTGCTGTCTGAAATTAAGATCTACAGCTGCAATCAATTGATAAAGCTTTGGCTTCCATGATCCCAGGTTTGCTTCATTCAAGTCCAGGCTTTCCACACGTGTGCGAAAGGTCATTCCATTTACTGTACCAACTACTTTTGCATCATAGTGCCTCCAAGGCTACCTGTCTTGGTAATCTTTCCCAAGGTATTATTGTAAAATAGATTTTTGAAAAAAGTCATTTTTTTTTTTAAATCTAGTTTTTCTTACTTTACCAGAAAATGGCAATAACGATTTTGACCAAAATGCAAACTTTGAGTTATACTGATGTTCTTAAAATTATTGCGTCCTTAATTTTCAATTCGAATCACCGAAAACGCTAATTTTAAAAACCGCTTGTATCTCGAAAACCCCATTTTTGACTTCGATAAAACTTAAAAAAAAAAAACAAGTAATTCTTATATCGCAAACAATAATCTATATTCGGTTTTTAGCTACATAGTTAACAAATAGTATTTTTCAAACTAAACATTACAATTGTCTGCCAAATTTTAGAAAAACCGCTCTAACGATTTTGATCAAAATACATATTAACGATAAAATCAGTGTTCTAAATAAGATCCGGTACAAAGTTTTTCTCAAAAAATTCAAAGAAATCTGTTTTTTAATAATGGCTTCCCAAAAGCCGATTTCTGTTCATATATACATATTTTTAAAACTCAATACCGCACTTTTAAATTCAAAATTGCAAAAGCCATTAGAAATCCAATAACAGCAACGCAAAACTTATTTTCAGCAAATATTAGATACCTACTTTAACTTCTTTTCAACCATTTTGAATATGTACCTCAAAATATATTCCAGTCAAAAAGAAAATCATTCCCTAACAGATCAAAAATGAGGATCTCGTACTATGTTTGTTTTTATAGCATTGATTCTCAGATTTTCAGATCTTTACCTACTTAACTAATAACATAAGAAAACAACCAACAAAACTTTTGATAAACGAGAAAGTTTTGTTCGACCCAGTCGTGCACCTTATTTTTGAATGAGGCACGTAATTCCTTTTTGCTTGTCGATGTGTGTTTGCGCTAAGGACTTAGCTAAATGTGTAACAGGACGTCCTTCAAACAATGCGCCCACAAAAAAAACAATCTACCTGTTCATTTCGGCGAAATTCACTTTTGTTTTTTGTTGTCTACTCCTCCTACTTTTTTCATCGAAAGCATTTTTTGTTTGTTCTCGTCTGCTTTCTCGTATCTTTTATTACTGTGGTGAAATTTCTTCTTTCAAATTTTCATGTTACATTTAATAATTTCTGAGAAATTGACTTCGCAGCTTTACTTTTGCTTTACTTTGGTCCTTCTTTTTTTACATTGTTTAATACTTCTCTGCAACTTTTTTTTCAAACTTATTCTTTTTTGCTTCCTTTTCATTGCAGGTAAGTCGAAGGAAATTCATGTGGAAAAATCAACTCGTTAAAGAAATTATTCACACCTACTCTTCTGGTATTTTTTTTTTTGTTTTTTAATGGCAACCGCCCTCCTTGGTTTGTGTAAATTAAATGCAACAATGTTGCAAGGCACAGTTATCGAACGTAAACATTGAGGGCGCGAATAATATGATAAAATTAGTGATGAATGATGATAATGGAAACGGATAACGTGTTCAGGCAAACAAATCCTTACACTTGAATTAATTGATTTCAAACAGCCCCCGAAGTGAGATCAACATGAAATTTAATGGATGACGAATTAATTGCATCGCACCGTCAGCCAGTTGGAGAGTGTTCAATTTGTTGTGACAGTGAATCGAGGTAGGCAATTTAAATTTCTTGTTCATTTTACAGAGAGGGAAGTTCCAGCGCCAATTGTGGCGCTTTTTTAATAAAGGGAAAAAAGGCGAAACATGAAAAAATCAGTGAAACATAAAATGTGTTTAAAAATAAAATTAAAACGTATTTTCATTACGAAATCATTTTAAAGCATAAATGTTCATATCAAACATAAAAGAAAACATCTACGAAGACTTTTTGTGCATCTGAATGCAATCGCTAGTTTTGATATTATGTCTAGTAGAAAAGGAAGTTTTTGTATAAAATGTTTTTTTTTTATGTGACTTTCTGTGAGCACTGGATGTTCCGTATCTTCCTTGGACTAATCCATGTAATACACACACAACTTATCTATGAGACAACTGAACTTCAGACCAACTCATCTACCGGGGTTTTAAATTTAATTCATATATCATTTGATCATTTTGTTGTAACAACTGAGAAGACGAATTTTCCTTAATCTGGATTGAATTAAACGACACTATGGATGAGTTGTCCCAAAATCCATCGGTCTCATAGGTGAGTTTTATGGGCTCGAAATGGACGATTCGGCTGTGGATAAATTACGATGACGCCTTTAGAAATAGCCTTGCCTACTTGTGCCATCCCATACTAGTTGTGATCAGAACCGAATTTATTAAAGTTTGACACTTTAACACTGTTCGTCATACATATATCACTAGCTGGACCCGGCAAAACTCCATTTAGGACGCAACAGTTGCCAACCAGACGGCAATTATGTCGTACACGCGTTGACTTTTAGTTCAACCTATCGTTAAATGCGAATAAATCGATTTACCAAAATTTTCTTTCTGCTTAAATCTGATATATACAGCAATTACGAAAAAAGGAAGAATCATGAAAATTGGCCCAGCGGTTATCGAGTTAAAACTTCGCCGTACATAAATTCGCTTTTCTTTGATGAACTTGAAGTGAACTCGTGTGACGGTTTTCTGTGCACGGGTTTGTATTCTTACTTTGTTTCCTTTTGTATCTGTTCTGTTCTGTTTCCGTAAAGCGTCATAGGTCATAATGCAATGTATGACATCGACTCTCGTGCAAAAAGCAGTGTACAACAGTCGATGAATGAATGAAAATAAATAATTCACGAGACGCCACTGGTACTGCCATATCAGATGAATAACCCAAAAATGAATTTTAAAAACACCATTCATTTTCCCATATTTTATGAACCGTTTCTTTTATCTAGGATTGCTTCTCAGAAAAAAACACTTTGCACACAATGCACTTTTTAATTAAATTTTTGGTGCGTTTTTTTGTTTTTTTTTAAAGCGTTTTTTTTCACGTCCTTTTAACATTCTTATAACTTCGTTGTGAAGAAAACATTTGCCACAGTTTTGAAGCATTTTGATGCGTTTTCGATTCTTTTTTAGACTTGTTCTTAGACCTCTTTTCTAAATGGTATTAAGTCAAATTGACTTATTTTATGCTCTAATCACTATATTGAAATCGGTTTCGCAATGTTTAAAGTCGATCTTATTTTAAGTGTGTCTGGAGAATACATCTTTGTATCTTTTACTTCCCTCGGTACCCAAGCAACTGGATTAACACGACTCAATAAATAAAAAAAAAGGCACCACACAACCCAGTTTAAGGCCTTTCAAAGTTGAAAAGTTTACAGAACTCTTATCCACTTTTTAAACCTTTTCGGGATATTTGTCTGCAGTCAGTAATATAAGGCAGCGTTTTTGGAGACTTTCTATCTTTTGTATGTGGCCGATCTTTTGCCCAACTATATCCTGCAATCGTCAAAAACACACAAACAAAAACTGTTGCGAAAATATTGTGTACAACCTCGTACGACTACACTCCTTTGTTCCATTATAAATATTAAAACGATCAAAATCACTCGGAGTAGGTGCATTCTCCATTATTTCCTGTTCATTCAGGAGACTTGCCAAGTCATCTTATATCTGAAACCACATCATCGGAACCATTTAAAGAGAAATCATTTTGCTTTCTTAAAGCCACAACACCATCAACATCAGCATCAGCCAAACCTTTCTGCTGCAACAGACGGATAGATGATGGAAACCTATTATGACTGTGATTAAACTCCAGTTAACCTCTAGTAGACAAAGTTGCAGTGGGCTATAAAATTAAATGGATTACTGAGCTGAGTTGATGGTTAAAAATGTTGAACAACATATCGCATTTTGCGGTCTTGTAGGTGAGATACAATGTGTACCTATGGTGTGTGCTAAAGAAATAATATACAATGCTCGCTATTATCCAGGGTGAAGGTAGGAAGGAAGTTATAACGAAGTCTATTGTTTCGTTGGTGCTATTCAAAGTGAGATGTTGTTACCTGCAGGGCGATAGAATTGAATCAGTTTTGATAAACTAAAGGGGAAAGGGTCATTTGTTAACCGAGGTGTACCGCTTTGAATTTAATACAAGATATTGCTTTACGTAGTTATGAATATGATCACCGGATTGTGTATGAAGATCTGCGTCTTAAATCAACAGTCCCAGACAACAGATTGAACATTTTGTGTATCCAGAACTATTGCATATTGCATGTAAGGAGCATATTCAGAGGAGCAATCAAAATCATTTTCTATACTCATAGGGCCTTACCAAGAAACATTTTTCTCTCTAAATTTCAGCCAGTTGCATATTACTAAACAAGAATAACTTATACTCAACATAAAAATTCTAGTTGAGATGCTTGTGGACAAAGTTTCAATATTTCGATCATCTAGGGGATAATTTGATTAATGTCCTCAGAAACGAGTAAAGATGAAAATTGCAGCTGACTTGGAGGCTGATTAAAAAAAAAAAAAAATAAATAAATAAATAGTTGGCGCAACAGGCCTGGAGGGACCCTAGGCCTAGCTTCTCACAACCATTCGTTTTGTGTGAGTTTTCATTTTTGGAACGAATGGAAGGGATCTACAATTTTATGCCGACTCCAAACGGCGAATTGAGAAGCTCTTTCAAGACAGTCATACTCTCGGATGTTTGTCAGACGTTCGCGAGAGGTGGCGCAGTGAAAAAAAACATAAGTTGGAATTTTGGGTTTTTGCGGGATTCGATCCTCGACCCCTAGCGTAGTAGTCAAACACACTAACCACTAAGCCACTGCGCCTACTGGAGGCTGATTACGCTGCTTTAATAATAGACGGCTTCAACTACCATCATTATTTGTTTGCAATCTACATCATCCACACCTAGAATAAGAGGGTTACGACAAACCCTTAAAATCTGCTGCATCAATGTCTTTAGAAGTGATCTATGTGACACAGCGCACACACTTCACACACGCTTAACACCATCATCGTGCTGTCACTCGATTAGCATAATCCGTAGTGGGGATTGGAATTATTTCAAGTTACGGATAATCCTCAAAAAAATATGTGCACCCGGTAGTTAACAAGAAAATCTACATAAAAGTGATTGTATGGACAATCATTTGCATAATTTGGCATCTCTTGGCTACCTATACGTTGTCACTGTTAAGGGGATAGAGTAGTACGCATTTTCACTGTTCATTTAATTACAACCGAACCACAAAGAGATGTACGAAAACTAACTGCGCGTGTAAAATCTCTTTTTAAGGCACCACTATAAGACTTGACAATCTTTTAATGATCAAGCAAGAAAATCAGGTAAAGAACGCAAATCAAGATTCATGTTGTTTAGTAATAAGTTGAGTAGATGAAGTGAATGGCTGGCTCTACACGGTTGATGGTTCGTTTCAAAGTTCTTGTGCGCGTTAAAAATGTTACGAACTCGGAGTAAGCTATATATATTAAAAGGTTTGAGGCAAATTTGTGAACACAGTTACAGAAACAAGAACAGGACTGCTTACAACAAGAATTACCATAAATCGAATAAATGAATGAATGGACGTAAAGGCTTCGAGCGTAGATGGAGTAGGCAGGTAACCATTTGAGTGACGTTTACCATACAGTATCATTTATATCATTCCGCGATTTCTAGTTGTTTTTATATGACATACGTTGTACCTACAGCAAGGAAGTGAAACTTTAGTACTTACGCTGTAAATAGATTTGTTTGATTTATTGTTTCACATTGACAATGTTCACCGCTTTTCTTTTTTTTTAGCTAGACTGTTGATTTTAAACAAATATGCCGTTGAGAAAACGGTCAAATCTCTTTCATTGGAAATTACACAGTCTCAAGCCGCGTACAAAGTTGCGGGCACAGCTAGTAATATAATATAAGGCCCATTGTGTTCATTGCAGGAATGATCCATTCAATACCTCTTGGAAAGCAAAACAAAATATCCTACAGTTTGTCCCATGAGAAACGGAGGTGATGGTTGTCTAAGATGTTTATTTCCAGATACATACGACTGAAAGACAATTGTCTCTTATTCGGCTTTTTGTTCAAATAATTGTTGAACAGTGCAAAAAGCCAGTTCATTTGTTTCCCATTAGACGTTTTGACGGAGATTTCCTACTTCCTCCTGGGATCTTTACTAGAGAGCATATACAAAACTTGTTTCGTTGCTCAACAATTATTTGACCAAAAATCCGAATAAGAGACAATTGTCCTCCAATCATATAAAATCCAAATAGGTCGAGACTATTCTACTCTAAGGAAAAACGACTTTTAATTCTGATATAATCATCGGTAATGGTTTCCTCAAAAAATATTCTTGTGAGGTCAATTACGTCCACAACGCACTTTGAAATATATATTCTTTCCTACATGTTTACATTACAGTCACAATCAGTATTTCCAAATACTTTCGGCTCAGTCCTCTAATTAATTCGGATCCCTTTTCGCTCATAACTGGCCTTAGTTTCTTACGTATGCCTGCGAGTATTTAAATTACTCTAGTTTAGGTTTGTTCTTTTCAACTGAATAAACGATTAAAATATCTCTTGGCTCTTCCTTAAGCTTTTGTAATTCAAGAGCTAGAAAACTCGTAGGCTACGGACAGAGTGCATTTGAAGAGTTAAAATAAAAACTGGAAGCTGCATTTCTGCAAACAATTTTTATCTGAATCTTAGGTTAGAGGGAATACCTCTAACAGGAACACTTTGGTCTCTTTATCCATCATCACAGAGTGCGGATAGCAACAATTTTTAGGAGAGTACTGAAAATCGAGAACAATCAAAATTCCTTTGCTTTTTTTTTATATACTTCTCCCGAGAAAGGCGAACCTATAACGCTTCAACAGCGCCCCGAGATGCCTGCAGATGTATGTTTGTTCTGCACTTAAATTGCTGCAAATTGTAGTCTTCTGGAAATATATCCCCAGGAAGCGAGTTCCAAAGTTTGCTTGTCCTGTAACAGAAGGAGTTTTTGAAAGTTGATGTCCTCGCGGTTGTCAAGTGTACTGTATGGTCATGAGCATTAGCAGCCTGTCCTTGTGATGGATTGGATGGTCATCCATTTGGATCTGAGGAACTGTTGATGCATTTTTTCTGGAAAATGTTGTGAACTGTGTCTTGTTTGCATTAAATACAACCAAATTGTCCTTTCTCCACTTCAAGATTTTGTCCAGATCATCATTTAGAGAATTAATTTGTTCACGTCTCTGACTGTGTGATGTAGCCGTATTCACAGGCCCATTGTTCGAGATGGAGGATATAAGAGTGCTGTCATCTGCAAAGCTGTAGATATTATTATTTGTCGATCCTAGCAAATCGTTGATGTGGAGAAGAAATAGAGTTGGAGAAAGAATAGATCCTTGGGGCACTCCTGCATTTATAGCAAACGAATTGGATGACACACCATCTACAACAACTTGGATCGATCTTCCCAGAAGAAAATTTTGCATCCATCCGCAGAGTTGTTGTGGTAATCCGTATGACGCTAACTTGCCTAATAGGGCTCTATGTCAGACTCGGTCAAATGCCTTTGATATGTCCAAGGCTACGGCTCTGGATTCGCCGTGTTGTTCAATTGATTGTGTCCATAAGTGCGTTACGTAGCTTAGCAGGTCACCAGTGGAACGACGGCTCCGAAATCCGTATTGCCTGTCGCTTATTAATCGATGGCCTTCTAGATATTTGATTATTTTGACATTTATTGCCTTTTCCATTACTTTAGAGAGCATTGAAAGTAACGCTATTGGAGGATAGTTTTGTGGCAAACATTTCTTCCCTTTCTTTGGAATAGGTTGAATGCGAGCGGTCTTCCAGCAAGAAGGAAACGTCTTCTGGGAGTACGACATGCTAAACAGCTTACAGAGTATAGGTGCAAGTTCTGGTATGCACAGTTCTTGAGTACAATAGCCGGGATTCCATCGGGTCCCGTTGCCTTATTGCAATCCAGTTCTTTAAGGATGCGTTGAATTATTCGAGGCCGAAATTTCTTTCACTTCTGCCATCGATGATTGTATCCTCGGGATATTTGGTGGCTCTAGCTGTGCAGAATCTAGGGTGGAATTCTTTGAAAACATGCTAGCGAAAAGATCTGCCTTTTCTTTAGGTGTTGTTGCTAGCGTGCCGTCTTCTTTTACTAGAGTTGGAAAAGAAGAGCAACTAAAGTTATTACTGATTGCCTTTGCCATGGACCAGAATGCGCGTGAGCCGCTAGGACATCCAATCACTTTGTTAGTGACTCTTTCGCTGTAAGTTGTCTTCGCCGATTCAATAATTAGGTTGCATCTATTTCGAAGAATTGTAAATTCAGAACTTTTTAGTTCTGAAGGGTTTGACAAGGGATTCACGGAAAGCCTTGTTTTTCGCTGCGGTAGCTCGATTGCATTCTTTGTTAAACCACGGTTTATTTGAAGCTAATTTTTTGATGCAACGTGGAATATAAAGTTCCATACCGAGTAAAGTAATTTCGGTTACGGCTTCTGCACACATATGGACATCAGTATCTCTAAAGCACATATCAGCCCATGGCAACGAAGCGAAGAAATTACGCAGCTCGTCCCAGTTAGATTTACTTTAATTCCAAATCGAACGATAACGATCATTTTTTTCTCCTATTGGTATTGGTATAGAGAGGATAGCAGATATTAGAGCATGATCCGAATTCCCTAAGGGAGCAGACACTATTATTTCATAATTATCTGGCTCTGTTATGAGAAACAGATCGAGAGTGTTTCCGTAATTTGTTGGATTGTCAGGAATTCGCGTGGGATCATCAACGAGCTGAGTGAAATTGCAGCAAATGGCGAAGTCTTCAGCTTGTTTCCCTGTCTCGTCCATTCGGTTAGAATATCGTAGCCAATCCATGTTATGGGCATTGAAGTCACCAAGTATAATAACTTCAGCGGTTGGATGATGAATTTGTATCCAGTCTACCTTATCTTATAAATGACGAAATAATTTAGATGGTTCGTAATCGTTTGGTGAGCGGTACAGGCAGCAAACGAATTTGGTACAACTTTGTAGAACGACCTTTAGCCATATTATGTCGAGATCCGTAGGTTCCATCTCTTCTTCTCTTACACACGCCAGATCTTATCGGGCAAACACACATAGTCCCCCCTTATATCGAAAACGAGGATGTAGTTCGTATTCTGGACATTGAAGATATGTGTAATCAGTTGTTGAGTTTATTTGAGTCTTATAGGTGTAAATTGTCGGGGTCTTAGCTTAGGCAAATCGTCGGCAAATTAATTGTCATTTCGGTTTGCATACTCTTCTTATGTACACGCATACAATATATCAATATGTAGTTCTAAACACCTCAATGTTTGTTTTGTTTTGTGTTATAGATAGTTCCCCATATACACAAATCTTTGTTATAGATAGTTCCCCATACATTAAAATATTTTCATTCAAAAACTGATTACAGTAATTTATTAAAATGTCATATGCACTAATCGTATTCAGCATGTACCTTCCATTAAAGGTGATTAAGCTGCATTTTTACCACCACGTTCGCCTAATTAAATTAACTGCCATACTACGCTCAAAATGCGGTGCAATAGTATTTATCACTTTTGAACCTACTGCCAACTAAACGATTTCCGCAATAAAAGCAACAAAATAGTCACTTATTCAGATAATTCAAAGTACAAAAATGTGCCACTATCACGATCGCCAAATTGTCCGACTATACGTTTTATTTCAGTCATAAGTTCAGATCCACGTTATAGCATAATATGCCCCCACCACAGTAACGGCTCACAGAGCCAATAATAATATCGCTTTCTTTGCAGATTTGGTAATTTGTATTGAAAACCAACTTTGAGCAGTTTATCTAACCCGCATATCTGCTCACAACAAATCAGCATAATAGCGCAGCGATGACGCGCCTTGCGGTCAGTCTGAAACTGGCCTAGCACCTCTCAAAATGAGCGGAAAGTCATATCCAAGCTTAAAGCAATCGACGGCGCGCACCCTTCCGATTGCAAATAGTTTATTTTGGTCATTGGACCGGCGAAAAAATGCTTTCAGTCATTTTTTTTCCTGACGTAATCTGCTAGCGTCAGAGTATTGGTGTCATTAAAATCCACCCATCGTCTTTTAGCTGATTTACTTATGCAACCCGGAGTTTTGGTTTCGGCCATCAGAAAAGACCGGCACTGATGTTTTCAAGAAGTAGGTCATCACCGAGCAAACAGTGAAAATCTGCATCTTTATGCAGTCGGCCAGTGCCTCCCCCTTCCGCATGCAATTGTATTTGTATGTGGCCAGCGGGAAGAGGTGACACTGTGCCACCATCACCAGTTCAGGTGAATTTAAATGAAAGATAATGCGGGGAGAAAACCACACGGTGGGCCATCAGTCATCTATACGAATGGAACGTTTTTCATATTACCAAACTACTGACAAACAGTGACCGAAATTGAAAGTGGCCGATTATCCGCAGCGGTAATTTAATGGCTGGAATTAGAAACTCGTTATGTGGTACTTTAGTGGTCTGTTTCAGTGATCAATAAAGGCCAGCGCTTTGTTGCTGTTTACACTGTTCAACAGCGTATGCACTGCAACAGGTTTTGTGTATCGTTGATTCAGCAGACACACGCTGATGGATTTTTGTAGTTTACCTTGCCCGAGGCGAGGGTTTCTTCAAAATCATCGTTAACATTTTGCGTTGATGACGACAACGATGAGTCGATGACGGTGGACGGTGATGATGGTGATGGTGATGATGTCAGTGAATAATTTCGATTTTCAATGTCAATCTCGACGTTTGACTCTCTTGAGGAGATGGTGATTGGTTTTAAGGTACCTAAAGGGGAAAAAACGGAACCTTATTAGTTTCGCTACGATGTTTGTCCGCCTGTCTGTCCGAACCCTTTAGACCAACACACATTTTACCACTTTGGAAGTGTCTCTCGCGCAAACTATTCAGTTTAGAAAAAAAAAAGATATTTGAAGACCTATCTATAGATACCCCACACGTATGGGTTTGATGAAAAAATGTTTTTTGAGCTTCAGTTCTAAGTATGGGGAACCCTCAAAATTTATTGGTTTTTTTTTTTTTTTTTTTCTATTTTTTGTGTAAAATCTTAATGCGGCACTGAATACATCTACTTACCAAGTTTCAACGTTTCAACAGTATAGTTCTTTAAATTTCGGAAAAAAGTGACTGTGACATACGGACGGACAGACAGACATGACGAGTCTATAAGGGTTCCGTTTTTTGCCATTTGGCTACGGAACCCTTAGTCACCAAACAAGTTCCACTTCCAGTTCTAATTATGAACTCAAATCTGTCAACTGTCAATGTCATCTGTCAGCTGTCAAGTGTAACTCACCACACTTAGCTAATTCTCGAACCATCCAGAATAGTTGAAATACACTAGAATATTCGCGACAGGTGGCAGAGCGGATATAAGAGGGGATGTTTGAGAACAGGGAGGGACAATTGATTTTTAAGCAGTGATTGGTAAAATCGGTTGTGAAGATAATTAAGTGGAAAGTAATACAGTGTATTAAGTGATTGGTTTGAGTCGTTTAAGAATTGTGTTAAATGATATTGTTTTGGTACTTAATAAGTGAATAATTAGAAAGTATTAATAAAGTGAGTTTATTGGAAAAGTTAAACAGATGTAACAATATGCTTTCATTGTATACATGGTACCACTCCTCTGCTGTGTTTCAGTCACACACACGACACACTGCTTATTTTGGTTAACGATAATAGCAGGCGAACACAACACGACCACGCCCATTCTGTTCGTGGTTGTGGGGCAAAATGCAGCAGACTGGTTGTTGTGGGCTGTATGCGAATCTTAGGAAAATGACAACAACAATTCTTTGGTATGTCAGTGGTTTGGTTTTTATTTCAGTTAAAATTATTGTATTTGAGTACCTACCGCGAGAGTATCTGCAGGCACTACTGGTGGAAAAAAAGCTCCTCCATACGGCCTGTACTGACGTTTTTTGTTGGACAGGGTGTAGTTTAGCTTTGTGGTCGAAAATCGACCCTACCTTCGATATGGGTTCATAAAACCATAACTCAACTCCACTGTTCAATCACAGCAATTAGAGTGAAAGAGAAGAGAAATGAGAGAAACCCTGTCTCATTAAAGGATCTTCCTCGTTTGAGTTAAAACCGATTTGCTTAACGCCCCTGTGAGTGGTTTTTGATTGAATGTCACTTAGATCGAGTATTCCATTACGAATGGGCGCAGTGTCGTGCTGCTGTATTGTAGAAAGAAATCCTTGTATAATTAGCGTATTTATTAGAGGGGTGTATAACTAAAAAACTTACCACAATTTTTATGGTGTTTTTTTTTATAAGCGAAAAAGTGACATCTAGATATCGAAAAAATATACCCCTTTACTTGTGATCGGGGATAAGATTCTGCTCACTTTGCTTTTTTTTACTGCGCAATCTTATAGGTATGACACTATAGAAACACGTTTGACGTCCCTGCTGGTGCAATAGTATGTATTTATAATATATGTATTTGTTTGCCTTTTCTCATAAGTTTCCTCTTGTTAACCTTTTGCAGTTATAAATACAAAAGATAATAAATTTACTGGGCCAGCACACACGGGAGAAATTTCACCTCGGGGTAAGATCGTGGCAGTGATGCCAACCCGGATCGAAGTTCTTATGCCTAAACCCAAAAAAATTAAGCCTTAAAAAAAAAAAAAAAAAAAAAAATGCCTTTGTGTGAAAAAGATAACAATTGCATAGTAATACAAGATACAATCGTACAAAGTGATTCAAATTTCTTAACAAAATGTTGGTCGATAGATAGCTAATTAGCTCAACACAAAACTAATTAGCTCAACACTAAATTTGGAATGAATAGGAATAGATCAATGTAACTTGTTTGTGTTCCATCTCATTGAATGCTTTCTAATAGCGACACGGAAGCATCGTTGCCGCTGAAAAATTGCACAAATGGGACAAAAAGGAGCCCGAGGCGAAAAAGTACCTCAACCTAAAATACCAATATAGCAAAAAAAAAAAAAAAAAAAAAACAGAGCAACAGACATTTATTTTTAGACTAGCTGTGCCCGCAACTTCGTACGCGGCATGAGACTGTGTAATTTCCAATAAAAGAGATTTGACCGTTTTCTCAAGGGCATATTTGTTTAAAATCAACAGTCCAGCTAAAAAAAAAAGCAGTGAACATTGTCAATGTGAAACAATAAATCAAACAAATCTATTTACCTAAAACACCAACATAAGAAAATTAAATTCAACAGCGTAAGTACTAAAGTTTGACTTCCTTAGTATAGGTACAACGTAGGCAATATCAAAACAATCACTAAAACAAAAGCCTTAACGGAAATTTGTATCTACACCAACAATAAATAAATCAAACAACATAGTCACATATATCGTCTTTACTTCTTGAATTCTTCAATTCTTTACTGTAGGTATCAACGTAGGTACTATAACAACCATTAAAACAAAAACCATGAACTCAATTTCTATATACACCACCTCCACCATATACGTCCATCACCACACCACACGTCATCAGCCATCTGCGCATTTCCTCAGAAACACATTGTCGCTGTTTTTATTTGTTTTAATTTGAACGTGCATGTGTGATGTGCGCCACCAAACCACCCCAAAGCAGAACAACGATCAAGAACCGCGGCTGCTGATAATATTCGATTTGAGAAAATAAATTTATTTTTTTCGTGTTAGATTTTAGGTTGTAGCTCAGCTTCTAGAGAACATAGAAAGCTGATTGATGGCTTGAAATAACTATAGAAGTGTTGGCTCTCCTAAGTATTTTGTTTTGTTTGCATTGATTAAGAATTATTTGAATAATGGCGAGTTAAAGGCAGTAAAGTCAGAAAAAAAAAACACATTTTGGTCAAAAACTCTCCAAAAAATAGGCATGGCAATAGCCTATATGTTGCACAAAATTTCAAAAAAAGTTTCATTGAAATCTGTGCAGTAGTTCTCACGCCATTAGGTAACAGAAAAATTGCCTATAGTTTTATTATAAGTATAGATTTTGTTATGCTATCACGAACTAATGCACTTGCATTAGACTTTATTTTATTCTCCAAAAACGATTTCAAACGATCAAAATTCTGTTCTGTCGTTATTTGATATTTACTGCCACTGCCATATCAGATGAATAACGCAAACGTAAATTTTATTTCACACTATTCCTTTTCCTATATTTTATGAACCGTTTCTCTTATCTAGCATCGCTTCTCCGATTTTTACCTACCTACCAGAAAAATAAGAAAACAACCAATCAAACGTTTGACCAACGAGAAAGTTTCGTTCGACCCAGTCGTGCACTTTATTTTCTGAGTGACTATGTTGCGTGTGAGTAAAAATTGGTTTCGTCAAGTTTAAGTTTAACATGCTGCTCATTTACATAATATTGTCAGCCATTTCTACTTAGAGTTCACTCCCACTAATTTCTAGGCTTCTGTGCACAATTTTCCAACCACTATTTCCTCATCAGTCTTCTGCGTTACTGCAACCAACTCAATGATTGTTTATTTGTGTGTCCAATCAGTTGACAAAATGCATATCTATATTTTCCTTACAAAGGCGTTCCTCATTCGAACGCACGCTAATCATCTGCGGCAATGTCGAAACAAATTGTTAAATAATAATTACCAAATGAGCAGATAATATGAAAGCGTTAAGTGACGCTACTTTGTGAAGGCCACGCTATAGGGTGCTAATAGAATGGGACAATTAGCACTCACTTATCTATGAGTGTATTGCCCGATCAATTCGTTAACTCATATCGGTTGAAGCGTGAAGCCAGTGACAGATATTTTCTACGCCAAGGCTATGGAAATTGTGAAAGAACGCAACTGGTCTGAGGACTCTATATTATTTGTGAAGTAATCTTTGTGGGTATTTTGACAAATTTTATGACCATAATCTAATTATCGACTTTGGATACAGACGGTGTCATAATTTGGTTACACTTCTCACTTAGAGGCGGCAGATATTTGTCATATTGTTGCTTTCCGTATGACTGTTGCGTCTGCGTAAACAAATACATCGTGAGTGCAGTTTCTTGTACAGCTAAAAATATGTTAATTTCTCTCATGTTCACCTTCATGCAAACTATGCAGGCAGACCATGTAAAACATACTGATACACTATACCAATTATTTCTGCCCTTTCTCTCAATCAGTGCAACAAAACAAGACAAAAAAAATATTAACTTGCGCAAAATGTTGACAATGAAAAAAGAAATCACTTCCTGACACAAGTAACCAATTCTGTTGGCCCGTCTCCTTGCCAACCCACAGTATCTTGCATATACCTGACTGCAACATCCGCCTACAATTGACGGCCGTATGTACGTCTAACGTTATACCAGCGCTGCGGTTATACGTCAACTCAGCTCTTCACTTTTGACTTTTAGACCAATTTCCTACATTGCGGCGTTGGATTTGGATCCAATCGAGCGATCTATTTAGATGCTGATTAATCTCGATTGCGAAGGAGAATCGAGTAAATTTTCACAAAAACTAAGTCAAATTTGACTTCCTCAACCACTCCGCCAACCAACAATGCAAACGACGACGACAACGACATCTGAACGAACAGTGCTGCCACAATGGGGGTTCAATAAATCAGCCCACTGTACACGAAACCATACGCTTTACTGCACTTCCCAATGGGTTTGTTTGGCTTTGTGTTGCATATATTTTTTTCCTCTTCTCTGGATACTAAGTGTTAACTTTAGTACATTGGAGTTACCGTCAGGAGTTTCTTTGTCTGCAACAGTTAACAAGCCTTGACAATGCACTGCGACTATTGTAAGGAAAATAAATGTGGTGTAAGGTTTACGGTGTTGGAGCGCAGTGACAGCTGGTGCACCAAATAGAGACATTTATTTTAACAATGGCGACAGATTGGCACGTAATTCGTTCAGCTTGTTGTTTAAATTAGATGTTGGTGTGCTGAATCGATAAATATGTCACAGTTAGTTTATATTGTTGGTTGAGGCATTAAACGCTATCAAAAATAAATCGAGTACTTTATGGCCTGCAATTAGGCAAAAATGTGAAACTCGCCGATTTTGAAGGCTGGGTGGATGATCCACCTCTTTCTGAATTTTATATACATGCTTACAAATTATATATGCAGCTCCCAACACACCGAATGACACATGTCCAATCGCCCTTTGTAAGATAAGAAAAATCCCTTTTCCAAACAAGAAGTCTTATCTATTTTCGAACGATGCGATAAAGTCCGTAACATCACAATAAAGATTACAAAGTCAAACATTTGATAATGAAAACAGCAAAAGAATAAAATCACGTACACCATATCAACCAACAGTATTAATAGCACTTATTTGAAGAAAAATATTCAGAATTGTTTTAATCATAAAGTTGTTAACTTCTCAAGAAATAAAGATACTTTTTGTTTTAAATTAAGACTTGTTTTTAATTAAAGAAACAACATTTACATAAATAGAAATAATAAAGAGATAACGTTTTTTAAAGTTTCTTGAAAATTAAAAAATAAAACAAATTAAATATATATAGATTTAAGATCGAAAGGCAATTATTTTAAGGATATTGTTAAGTTTAGAGCGCTCGCTGAGAGCCAGTAGGCTAGAATAATATAAATGTTAGCTTTAAGTTCAGTTTTTAGTAGATTCCCTTCTTGGACCGTTCTTAGCGCTATGGATCATTGTTTTTAAGCTGTTATGTATCGTTTTTTTTTTTTCGTTTTACTGTCACTTTTTAACTTTCAAGAGTATGTAAAGAGAATGATATTGTGTTCGTACAAAATTTCGAACTCGATATGTTATTCAATTCTAACATTACGATGATAAAGGAAATCATTAAAGTGGGTCTCGAAATTTGTATTTGGCCCCACTGTGTGTATCCCATAGATTTGCGTGTCTCTAAGGACACCCAAACCAACCAAAGAACTACATAACATCAATAACATTTTACTGCAGATCTTTCGTATTATTTTCAACTAATCTTCTTCCTTAATTTCTTTTCAGGTACGTCATCCGCAAATACAGTTACCTCCGTATAACTCTTCCTATGGTGAGACTTCTTCAAAAGCGTGCTTAAAAATGCATTCCTGTAAAATGCCTACGTGACCAACAAGGTCACGTATAAACTTTGATAACCTCTGCTCCCAATCTGAACATAAACTTCATTTGCAACCGTAAACCAGTTTCCACACATATAACTTTCCCGCCATATATTCTGCTCTCCTGACATACATAGCCGTCGTTATAGCCACAAAATCCAATGATGACAACAACTTCTGCTGTCTGTCACAATGGCAACGCCCGGAACATACCTAATGAAGTTGACTAACGTAAATTCCAATAACGTTAATATGCGTATAACTGCGGCATATTGTGTGTATATATGTACCCACTTTAGATAATTAGCATAAGTCAAGGTGGCTCTAAATTCACCACAATTGGGAGTGTTTTCCATCCATACCGTTCGGGACAGTCTTAAACAACAATAGCCACGAAAGGAGGTAAATAAAAATGAATAATATTATCTAACACTTTCACTGTGAGCGCGCGACGCCGACCCACTATCCAGACCACACCGACGACGGCTGGCCCGCGGTGAACCATTTTTAGTACGTCAACTCAATGTGTCCTATCATAATTTCCAATGGTTTCATAATAAATTAGTTAAACATGCATCGCATCACTCGACTTGTGATGGTGCTGACTGGGTGACTAATAAATTGTAGGAGTAATGATTTCAGTAATTATGCGACCTCAATGGTATTCTTCTTTAGCGGTGTGACATTCTTACGTCATGGATCCAACCACTGGCGATCACGTAACTATGAAGCGCGGATGTGGGATCCATATGAACAAGCTCGATTTATTGGTACAGTGCTACAACAATGGCTTCCGAGTGAGTTTGTATACAAACCAAAGCCGTTGCAACAAGTAGGTGCACTTAACCGCAATTGCATCATAAAGCGCGAAGATTTACAGTTGAAATGCGTGCTAGAAGTTGTTACGCGATAAACTACGACTGCTGTTACTGCCATTGAGCGTTTGCGCTTTGTCGGTTATATTCATTTATTGTATCTTTTGTGCCTTTGATGTAGTGTTTTATGAAGTGAAAATCGAATACGACAGCATACTCTTAGGCTGTTTTTGTACAGACACCACGCTGAGGTATGCAATGCGAAACTGGAAACTGGCATGCTGCTCATATTCCATGATGACTGATTATGGTAAAAATGATCTTCGCTGCCGCGTTTAAAATATTACAGTAAATTAATAAAATGGGCCGTATGAATAAAACCTAGCATTTGCTTTGAATCGGTATGAATAAAATCTACTTTGCTAATGTAAGTTCGTAAGTAAGTAATTACCTACGCTGTACGTGTATTTGCCTTGCAGTTCCTGTCAAACGTGACCAGTAAATTTGATTTTTTGAGATTCTAACGACTTTTGTGGGAATTGAAATATAAAAATATTATATTCAGAATTATGAATGCAATTTAATAATTAATAAAAGTCCACACTCAATCACCCCTATCGAGGTATCCGTTCGGATAAAATTCCGAAACGAAAGTGAAATCCGATCGGAACTCAAATTGCGTTCGAAGTATCCGTTTCGGAACAAAATAAATGAAGCATATAAACGCGTTTATTTCACATGAAAATATTCCGCAGCAATTCGTTGTCGGAGAACTTCGGAAAAAATTGCCGTGTGGCTGTCAAAAATTATAACGCGGTTCCACGCAATGCGAAAAGGTGCGCTGTATGCCATCGGAGAATTTTTCCGAAAGTTGTATCGGAACGGATACCTCGAATGGAATTTCTCCGATTTCGTACAGATCGGAGAAAATTCCGTTCCGAACGGATACCTCTATAGGGGTGAATGATTCGCGTGACACGAAATAATTACAGCCATATGTAAAACATACTGACGTCCGTATCTGCACTCATAACTCGGGAATGGATCGTGCTTGGTGGATTCGTATTGACCTAAGTAAGGACATTTATGCTACTTTTTGTCGTGAAAATAAAAGTTTAAGGGTGTGGGATTGGGGATAGAACTTTGTATGGAGAATCGCACTTTAAAAAAAAAATAGATTGGATAGAAAAACGGGTAGTGCCACTTTCAATACAACAAAACTTAATTAAAATGTTTAATTTTTAAATTATTTTGATGCGCCGGGCTTACCGCTACACAATTTGAAATTGAACGTCGGCTCAGTTATACTTTTGTTGCGCTACCTCAATCCACTGAAATTTTGTAAGTGATCGCGTTTGATTTGATTGTGAAGAATCTCAAATCAAATATCATACAATAAGCGACGATTTTGGGTGGAAAATTCAGAGAATTTGGGCGGAACGAAGTTGCCGGGTCAGCTAGTGTATTTATAAAAAAAATATCGAAAATTTACAATGCTTAGATTATTTTATGTTAAACATGTGCATGCAAAATATTTAGCAAAATGCCTGAGTCAGGTAAATAGCATACTTGGAATTTTGTAACAATTGCTACGTTTTATTCATACGTATCTGAGTAAAAGGTAAGTGGCTACGCTTATCGAGCATGTCAAAAGTTAGTGTTAGCTTCAATCAGTTTTTGTTAATACGAAACGTAGCAAATGCTTCGCTTTTGATATTTCATTTGAGTAAAAGCAATTGCTACGTTTTATTCACATCACCCAATAGCCAAATAGAACTAGAAAACTTAATGTTCTAGTTGTGACAACAGTTGTTGTTTTCAAAACACAGATAACATGTCACAATATGATGACATTTGTAAACAAAGCACAAGAATACAAAAATGTAAGCAATTGCAAATGTAGATGTACATGTATTTTATTGAATTAGTTACTTGTTCCGAAATCAATTTCTTTGTTTTATAGTTCCTGTTCAAAGCAATGGTAAGCGAAACGAAAATAGCATATCCAGTCTTTTGAATATTCGAAGAGAACATATTCATCACTTCCTGTGCATAATTTGCATCGCGTACTTTTTCGTCCGTGTGTGCTGAAATTCGACTTGAATCCTGCCGTAAGCCCCGAGGGCATTTGTGTTTTCCTTCGTCCAGTTTCTTGGGCTTCAGAGAAAATATTATTTTGTAAATAAAGCAATTAAAATATTCCGAAAAGACTTACGACTCTGGCGCAGATTTTTTTGTAATAAAATGTATGTATCATTTGTTCATGCATATCTATTGGATGTCTTTTAATTTTTCGTATTTTCTGTTTTAAAATAAAAACAGTTTCTGCCGCTGAAAAATCTTGTTATTTGTCAGATTGTCGGGCGGGGTTAGTTGACTCATTTTCTTCGGTACTGGAATCATCCCTTTTCTAGGGATTTACAGGAAATCCGTACCAAACCCTACAAAGGTGTCTACGAAAGCTTCAAAAGAAAAAGGAAGAAAATCCTATTAGAGAATTAAGTGAATAAAGTTTGAGAAAAGTGGGTTAATTAAAAACTTGGCAAATATTTTCCGACCAAAAGAGCAATGTTTAGTTGAACATTTTAAAACACCCAACAATCTTTAAATTTTTTGTAAGAATTCAATTTAACACGGCAGTTGTCATCTTTACCCCATAATCAACTTAGCGCCGGTACTGGGGTTACTTGACACAACGAGGTTCTCGAATAAAATTACAAAAAAAAAAAAAAAAAAAAATGGCCCCAGTTTCTTTTTTATTGAATAACTTTGTTTAGAAACACCAAAGGATATTTTTTTTAATGATGTTTTAGCTATCATATGATCAGTATCATATCAGTGTTAGTTCAAGAGCAAATTAAAAAAAATGCTATTTTTGAATCAACTAGCCCCGGTCTCCCCTAATGTGCGAATTGGCGATTGTAAACGCGGACTTTAATGGCTCGTGGATACTATTTTTCGCAAACTTGATTATATTCTCCACAAAAACTTTTTAAAAAAAAACGTTGTATGGCTGAATTGATTTTTCGTAGCGGGTTATCGCGGTCTCGAGCAGAAGCCGATACCCCGTACGATCTGTATTAGGAGGTTTAAGATCAGGAATGTCATCGACCAAATTTTTTACAATTCGATAGATTTTGGAAAAAAAAAAAAAAAAAACAGGAAATCCAGATCAATATACACTAGGTACATCTGTAGCGACTTTTAAGTCGCCCACGATAGCCTTTGTAGAAATCAATTATGGAAGGCCATCTTTTTCGCTGGCCAAACTATGCAGAAAGACAATGGAAAAATCCCTCTTCCCCCCAAAGTCGACAAGGAAAACATCGAACCTTTTAATGCCGAAAAAGTTCTAAGAAGGGAAGGTGATAGTAACTTGTTTAACACCTTTCTTAAAGCAGATGTACGAGAATCACTTGCATTATTCTTATGCTACTAACGTTGTCAGGAGAAAACGGCATCTTAGAAAGATATACAGCCCTCGCTAGTAAAACCAAGGATATGTTGAACAAGGCCTGATTATACCTGTTCTGTTGCATGGTGCAGAAGCTTGGTCTTTGTCGAAAGGGACGCTTTGAGTAAACGTTTCTTCGGGTGATATTAGGTATCCATTGGATAGAACTTTTCTCAAAGCATATCTTTCCACAAAGACCAAGCTTCTTTACCGATGGGCTCAGTAGGTCCCGTCTCAAATATAAAAAAAAAAAAACACACAAAAAAAATGGTTTCAAGAAGCTAGGTATAGGGTTCTCTACAGGCCTGTTGCGACATCTATTTATTTATTTTAGGTGCCCAAGGAACAAAATTTCAATGACGGATATAGTTAAAGTAAAAAGTATTCATCAGCCAATGGTATACTCTAGTACCAACGTCTGCACATTAAATATATTGAAATAAAAACGATACCAGTTGTCTTTACCAAACGTCTCTAACTTACTTTCCATCCGAAAGAAATCCAATGAAAATGAAAGTACTTATTAGCACATCATACCTACTATATTTATATTTTCTATTAGCATGCAGTCGTTGGTTTCAACTATATACGCATCTTTTCTGAGTAAACTAAAATTAACATTATTTACAGGACAGAATCACGTATACACAAATTTGAGGTAATTTAATAATCTGCACTTAGTCTTTGCAGTGGCTGATGTTAAAATGTACATTTTCAACCCCCATATAGAACAAATCTTAAGCTTGTTTCCACTGCACCACTTCTAGCGATCATCTGACTGCAATGTTGCCGGACAGAAATATTATAAGGGAGTACCGCAGCCAAAAAAGGGGAGTAATTTGAACAAAATATTAGTAAAGACATTTTTTATTATTCAAAAATAAATGTGAGCACAACATTTTTGTTTAACTTTATTTAAAAAAAAATAGGAACCGCAGTAGACTCATTTGTTTTAGAAACTCCAGCACACGACATATTTACAGCTTCTTTTGAATTTACCGCCTCCAAGAAATCCAATTTAACTAAATTATGTATAAAACAAGTTTACTTTAATTTACACTAATAGGAAAAATAATATGTCAATCATGAATTTAACAAAACTTTTGATTTAATTGAACTTTACATATTATACAAATTCAATAACAATAAAATAAATACCGAACGAATGAAGCCCACGAAAAACAAAAACAAACTAGAAATAGGGAAATTCCCTTTCGAATGACAGTTTGTCAGATAAAAGTGCTGCCAAATTTGCATTAAAATTTAAGTGAATTAAATTTATTAAGGTTGACATTACACTTTCCTGCAAGTGTAAAATATGTTAGGTCTTAAAAAAAATAGGAGTACGAATGTGAAATGGAGTAAAATATTCCGACGGACCTATGGGAGTACTTTCAACACTGTCTGACAGGTATTTGAGATTACTACTGCCCTGGGAAAACCTTTCAATACAAACCTTTGTCATAAAATGCCTTCGATTCGTCGCTAAAAAATTCTCATAACGTGTGGTTGGGAGAATTTAGACCTGGGTTCCTATACGGAGGTCAAACAGTTTGTTGTATACATTCTAGGCTGCTAGAACTAGGCCAGATGCAAAAAAAGGAAATTTGGTGCGTATAACAGATTCTAAATTGACCCTATATGTTATATACGACTGCCATAAAATGAGAGACTCTTAAAAGTATGTCCAAAATGTGTATTTTAAAATAAAAATAAAAAAAATTCTCACAACCATTCGTTTTGTGTGAGTGTTTCACTTTTAAGACTAATGCATGGGATCTACAATTTTATGACGAGTCAAAACGGCTAATTGCCCTTGCTCTTTCAGAAGCTCTTTCAGAAGCTCTTTCATTACTCTCCGAAATTTGCTTGAAGTTGACAGTTAGAATCTAAAAAGCAACATATTTAATACAACGTTTTCTTTGCTTTTAATCCAAGTCCTGAAAATTAAGTCATACATGCTAGCACTCTAACCTTCTACACTTTGTCAAATATATTGTGAACCTTAAGCAGAATCCCTGCGCCTAAAATATCATTCCTTATCCTTATACAAACAATGTTTTTTTTACTGTTGCGACTTGTTTTGGTAGCTGCTTTGGCGAATGCATTACTCTCTCTAATAATATAGTCAAGGTTAAGCTTAGATAGTAGCAGTCAATTGTCGAAGTGACGAAGGATAACTGGCAGTCATTCGTCTGACTGATATAGTGGTGTGAGGTTACAAATGGAAGGGGCCTACAATTATATCCGATTCCAAACTGTGGCAACAGTGTTACTCTTTAACCGACTGCTTTAAGCAAAGATTAAATACCGACTGTCTGTCTGTCTCCGCCCATGAGTGCTGCTGTCTAGAAATACCACATTTCAGACTTGGGGAATTTACTTTGCGCAGTCGATATTTTTTTTTTTGCATGTTCTTTGTATTTGCTTTTATGTTTTTTAATTCATATATCATTTGTGTTATACCCTAATGTTTATTCTTTCACACCTATTCAACTGTAGTTGATGATGATGTATGACTGGCAGTGTGTAGTGTGATCAATTCAAAATTTGACAGCATGCGAAGTTCATCAAAATAGCATGTTTTTTGTTTGTATAAATGCTAAAAAACATGCTAAATATTTGTTGAAGTCAAAACCTGCTAAAAATAAGACGTATTTCACAAAAATAACATTAAATAAAGTGAGTGTTCGAAAAGTTGATTGCAATTGCAAGCTGTGTTCACTGTCAAATGAGAACTGTAATGGCTTGTTCATGCTTGTGATGTATTCGATTGGGCGATCTTATATAACTTTTTATGTTCGTTTGGTATAAAAAAAAAAAAAAACAATCTTTTTCAGAATTCAGAGTCGTAGTAGCTTAGTGGTTAGTGTGTTGGACTGTTATGCGGGGGTCCCAGGTTCGAATCCCGCAAAAACCCAATTCCGACTTAGGGTTTTTTTCCGCTGCGCTACCTCTCGCGAACGTCTGACAAACATCCGAGACTATAAATGTCTTGAAAGAGCTTCTCAATTAGCCGTTTGGAGTCGGCATAAAATTGTAGATCCCGTCCATTCGTTCCAAAAATGAGAAACACACAAAACGAATGGTTGTGAGAAGCTGGGCCTAGGGTCTCTCCGGACCTGTTGCGCCAACTATTTATTTTTATTTTTTTTAGAGCACTTTTTATGAATCCGGATTTTTTTTTCTTAGATTTGCTTCAGATTTACCATATCAAGTCGTTTGAGTTTGACAACTGGTGGACTTTGTTTACGTTTTCGTGAAATTTTCCTCCTGCAAAGAAAGGCATTGCATCCGGTGAATCTTTTTTTTTAAATTATTTATGTTATTATTAATCGAGATACAAATTTCGAATGTTTTAATATAAAATTTAACCAGTTAATAAAAAACGCTTTGAAAACTGCCGCATTCTACACATATTTGAATCGCACAAATATCAATAAAAAAAAAAAAAAAATGAGGTTTTTTTGTTCGAAATCAGAAGCTGAAAGCGAATCGGAAGGTTTTATTTTATGATAAACTAGCTGACCCGGCAAACTTCGTTTCGCCCAAATTTGTTAATTTGTTAATAAATTCCGAGCATGCACCAAGCACTTGCTAATTTATGTAATTCGACCAATTAAAATTCTTTATTCAAAAGTTATATTAAATGCAATAGAAATAAATGATGAATAGCAATGTTGATTTTTTTCAATCAAACCGCAATGATTTTGACGTGTCGTCCTTCCACTTTTTCACTAAATTGACAAACATCCATCGATTATCCTTGCAATAAATTATTTGTCATAGCGAAAGCGAGACGCACGGGAAATTGAAGTCGCACGAATGGTAAATCGTTCTTAATAAGCGAAATCTGCGGAATAAGAATGTTTGCCTTTGAATTTTCCCCTTAAAATCATCACTTGTATGATATTTGATGTGAGATCCTTCACCATAAATCAAATGCGATCCGTTGCAAAGTTTCGGTACATTGATGTTTCGCAACAGAATTTTAACTGAACCAACTTTCAAATCCGAATTATGTAGATAAATATTATATAAATTATAAAAATTATAAAAATCGAACGATCCGTCCCCGAGTTATGAGTGCACATACGGACGTCAGTCTCTTTTATATGTAACTGTACCCACCCGGCTTTGCCCGTACCTTTCGTATTAAATCTTGCTCACATTTCGCAAATTGATTTATTTGGACAGCGTCTATTAATAATTTTCATTATACAACTTTAGAAATAGCGTTTGATTTTATTTTTGAATGGGACGTGCCACAATCCGTTTTCTTATCCCGCTTGTGTTTTTCAAAGTACCACCTATTGGTCAAAAACTATCCGAAATTTAAAACTGGAAGCAACCATATCCATCTACAAAATTTCAATCAACTTGGTAGCGCTGTTTCGGCGATCGGCAACAGCGCCACCTATCAGGTCCAAAAGTATCCTATCCTTCAAGCGGGAACGAAGAATATAAATCTATAAAATTTCATTGAAATCGGGTGAGTGGTTTCGGAGATCGATTACAACGCCATATAGTGGGTCAAAAATCCTATCTTTTAAGTTTGCTTTAACCTGAAATACAACAATACGAACAAAACAAAAGAAGAATCATAAAAATTTACCCAGTAGTTATCGACTTATATCATCATCATCGAGTTTTATCCCGAAAGAATTATAGGTATGAATTAAGAAGATTATTATTAAAGAAAATTTAATTGACCTGAATAACGACATACGCCTACAACGCCACATGGTGAGGATTTTCCGACGAGGTGCACTAAGAAATTCAGTTTTTGTTAAAAATAATAAATTAAATTATTTTATATGTATTTTATCAATATAATAACTCTGATCGAAGCATCTGTTTTAAACGATATTTATTTTGTTTACATCCTCGTTGACGATATTTGCAGCACGCATTCTGTCAATGTTATGCCAACGCCATAAGGTTACATCAAAAAAGTTTGAATTGTAAAAGCGCTATGGTTACATTAGATATAATTTAATATGGTGGTTAAGTATTCTTAAATTTTCTAATTTTCCGGGTAATTTTCTTAATTTGTTCTTTCATAAGATTTTTCTCCTGACAATAACAAACACAACAAAAAAAATTTAGCGAAATCGGTCCAGCCGTTCACGCGTCATGCCGCGACCAAGGGAAATAGGGATTCATTTTTATTATAGATTCAACATTGGCACATTTGTTTGAACAGCTTGACTCAATGCGATTCGTTCGAAGTCCATTTCTCGCTCCAATACTCGATTAAATGCGTCAAATCAAAGCTTTGTTGCGCATTTCATCTGACATCTCCAGTTCATTATCCGATGTCACAGTGCGAATTCGATGCAAAATATCGTCGGCCATAATATCATCTTTGTATAATCAAACTACCTATCTACTTCATTTCAAAAAGTTACTTGATGTAACATAGTAAACATAATTTATTAGAACAAACTTTTTGGGTATACCTATATTTAAAAAAAAAAAAAACTTCAAAATTGTTGACAACAACAATTTGCTTGGAAAATAATTAAAATAAATGACAACAACAATTTCTTTTAAAATTCAAAATATTTTTTTTTTATTTGAAGTGTCACTTCTTGATTTCTATCCAGTTAATTTTTTTTCCAAGTGTATTTCCCCATACAAACTTTAATTTTCTAATTTCCGCGCAATTTTCTTAATTTTTTCAATTTATCTTTTTTCCTAAACCTTTGCGGAGCAATTACGAACAAATCCGCAGAAGGAAGTATCCAATTTGGTCCAGTCGTTTTCGAGTTTTAAGCATCCGAACAAACCAAGATCCATTTTTATATATATAGATGCCTGTATGATTTGAAAAAAAAAAAAAAAAAAAGATGCTAAAAATAAAAATAAATCTGCTAAATTTAGCTAAATATGCTAAATTGGTCACACCGATTACTAGCAGTCTTTTCAGTTCTTGAAATTAAAAAACAATATTAAAAAAAAAAAACTGTTTTACGTACTCTTATTTAAAAAGTGCAGTAGAATGACGTGGGGTGGCAGTAGTGCAGTAAATCATTTTTTTTTTGCAATTGCAGTAAAATCCGAACCCTGCGGCATTCATATATCCATCCATAAAAAGAGAGGATTTAAAAGGACCTCGATACATGGTACATGGACTATGGACATGCTGTAACGTGTCGGTCCAGGCGTTAGGTAGTTAGTTCCAAGGAAATTAAAAAAAAATATTTTGCAATTTACGACTTCTCTACGTCGGTTTACGTTTTCAATTTGCATGTTGTGTTAAATTATTATACGATTTTAATGATTCATCATTCAGTGGTGGTAAATCATCAAATATTTTTTTGCCATTTGAGATTGTAAAGTGATGTTTGAGTAATTGACCTATTGAAGTGGTAAATTGCGCCAAATAATGTCGCAAATCACTACAAATAAAAGAAGCACGAATTAATAATAATATAAAATTCTCTCAAACTACGAATTCTTGTATCAATTCAAGAAAAAAACGCTGTGATCCGCGAGAAATATATAATTATAAATATAAAACTCAAAATTTTGCTATTGGTGATTTTCAATTCCTTCCGTGTTCAGTAGCTTAATCACTTTAATCACAATCGCATAACATCCATCCAGGAACCATGGGTGTGGAAAAATCGCATCTGTGGCCTTGGTGAGTTGAGTGGTTCGCATAACGTTCTTTACGATAGGCTGTCCGATAGACCTAGGACATGTCTTGTTGTATCGAAATCCCTCACGGCAGTTACAATCAAACGCTTCTGTTGCCAAGATTTGGTTGCTGCAACTATAACTTACCATGCAAACGACAGTTGGGAAACCTTTGTCGCCGCATCGGCTTACTTTCCCTATGACTCTTTAACTCCTCCACCACCAAAGGCGGTTGTTGAGCTCGTAGAGTACTGTGAGTCCAAAAAGATAGGTCTTATTCTATGTTGCGATGCTAATGCTCAAAACACTGTTTGGGGCAGCAGCAAATGCAATATACGAGGAGATCGTCTTCTGGACTTCATATTATCGTCTGACATTACCATCAACAATGTGGGTTGTCGACCTACATTTGTTACAGCCAGGAGACAGCAAGTAATTGATGTTACCCTGTCAAACCGGCATTCCAAGACTATCACGAATTGGCGGGTATCACCAGATAGCACTTTGTCAGACCACAGATACATCGAATTTCAAATCTTCTGTGAAGTTTCGCCTTTGCTAGAGAGGAGAAATCCGAGAAAAACGGACTGGGCTCGGTTTGGGGAGGAGCTTGGCAACTCTGTTAAAGTTCCACTCAAACTAAGATCGATACTGGGGGTAGAGAGGTCTGCTCAGGATCTGAGTAGCACCCTTATCCGCTGCTTCGAACTAGCGTGTCCAGTTACAAAAAACTCCTGTAGAAAACCGGTACCTTGGTGGAGTACCGAACTGCAGTGTATTCGCAGAGAAACCAGGAAGCTCCTAAATCGGTCTTTAAAAACCAACTTGGAAGAAGACTGGGATCTATATCGATCGAAACAAAAAGAATTTAAGAGACTAATTCGTAAATCGAAAAATGACTCTTATAGGAAATTTTGTGAGGAGGTCGAATCACTAAGTGCGACCAGTAGGCTTGTTAAAGTCCTCAAAAGGGACAGACCCAGCAAACTGGAATCGCTCCAAAAATCTGATGGTACCTACACTGAGACAAAGGCGGAGACTTTCAGTCTCCTGCTGGAGACTCACTTCCCGGGAAATCAGGTTACTACATGCTCTTCAGTGGTACCGGAAACGGTGGCCACTCCTGATCTGTCAAACACCACGCGGCGTAGCTGGTATGTTGCATCCAGAGTAGTGACGGATGAGGCCATCAAATATGCAATTGCATCGTTTGATGGTTTCAAGTCGCCTGGTCCGGATGGCATCTATCCGGTTATGCTGAAACAAGGTTGTAGTCAGCTGTTGCCGGCGCTGAAAAGAATTTTCACCGCTAGCTTGGCCTTGGGCTACATACCATCTCCTTGGCGTATGGTTAAAGTCGTGTTCATACCAAAAATTGGTAAGACTGACTACACTCTCGCCAAAAGTTTCAGACCCATAAGTCTGTCCTCCTTCCTGCTGAAAAGTTTGGAGAGACTGGTTGAGCTGCACGTGCGCAATGTCGCTCTTCGATCGCACCCTCTTTCAGAGATGCAACATGCCTATCAGCGCGGAAAATCCTGTGAAACTGCGCTTCAGAACCTTGTTGGTAGGATTGAAAGTGCTCTTGATCGGAAGGAGTACGCGTTGGGCATTTTCGTCGACATTGAGGGGGCTTTTGATAATGCGACTTTTGATAGCATGTGCACTGCAGCCAGACATCATGGTATAGATGAAACATTAGTGTTGTGGATTAAATCAATGCTAATGTACAGGACGTTGATTGCCGAGGCGGATTGTGGTAAATGCGTCGTGACAGGGGTTAACAGGGGCTGCCCTCAAGGCGGTGTTCTGTCTCCCCTTTTATGGTGTATGGTAGTTGACTCTCTGCTAACGCTTCTCGATCTTCCTGGAACCTATACTCAAGCATACGCGGATGATGTCGCCGTTCTGTCTGTCGGTTCTGACCTAGGGACTGTCTGCTCTCGGGCTCAGAGATCCTTGGGCTTGATCGATGACTGGTGCACAAGAAATGGGCTTTCAGTGAATCCTTTTAAAACGACTGTTGTTCTCTTCACGAGAAGGAGGAAGGTCACTGGTCTGACTCAGCTTGTGTTAAAAGGTGTCACTATTCCGATCTCCGATGAAGTCAAATATCTGGGAGTAATCCTCGATAGAAAGCTTCTTTGGTCCAAGCATGTCGAATCGAAAACCGATAAAGCGCTGTCAACTTTCTGGCAGTGTAAAGGCGCTTTTGGCAAGACATGGGGCTTATCTCCTAAAAGGGTCCTTTGGATCTATACGGCAATGGTAAGACCACTCCTCTCATACGCGTCGGTTGTATGGTGGAACAGGCTTTCACGGAAACGTGTTACTGCCTCTTTTGCCAGACTTCAAAGAACGGTTTGTCTCGGCTGCACGGGGGCCTTCCCCAGCACACCGGGCTCCGCTCTAGACGCTATGATGAACCTCCCCCCCCTTGATATTTTTATCATGGGGTGTACGCTGAAAACCATTTCTCGTTTAAAGAGAGGTGGCTTTTGGTACCACGCGCATTGGAGTTTTGAAGAACTTGTGCGAGAATTATCCTTTGACCCCTGTCTTATGGATATGCCCTCTGACGCAATGACCCCAGAAGTCCTACTGCGACAAAACTACCACGTCAACTTTCCTCAGGCAACGGAATGGCTTAGGCCAGACTCTGAGCCAGGGAAAGAATGCCATCGTATTTTTACGGATGGCTCCAAAACCGGACAGGGGTCTGGTTCTGGAGTCTTCGTGGAAAGCGAGAACATTAGACTTCACTACCCCTTAGGAAACCATGCGTCTGTCTTCCAAGCGGAGATATTCGCTATCCTTATGGCTATGCGCTATATTGTGACAAACAGGTGGAGGGCTAGGAGTATATGCATTTGCAGCGACAGCCAAGCTGCATTAAAAGCGCTGCTTAACCCTCTTACCTCGTCTAAATTAGTGCTCGAACTCAAGCTTTCTCTGAACTTGGTCGGAAGGCTAAATACAGTGTATCTTGTTTGGGTCCCAGGTCACACTGGTATCCTTGGAAATGAGATAGCTGATGAGCTTGCCAGGCTGGGTTCAGAGGAAGAATTCCTAGGACCTGAACCTGTGTTGGGTCTGCCTTCATCGGTGGTTAAGTCATCCATTGATACTTGGGTTTCTTGCGAACACGAGCGTCGGTGGCGTGGCTGTGCTGGGTGTGGGCAGACCAAACGACTGCGTCCGGACATCTGCAAAAGGTCGGCGGCCTTCCTTCTGTCTCTCAGAAGAAGCGACTGTAGACTGCTTGTGGGCGTCCTTTCGGGCCACCAAGCTTTTGCCAAACACTTAAATGTTTTGGGCTTTAGCATCTCCACCATCTGTCCTGCCTGTGGAGAGGATGACGATACAGCGGAGCACTTCCTCTGTAGCTGTCCTGCCTTTGCTCGCATCAGGTGGCGGATCTTTGGGGCTGACGTGGTGAGTGCCGAACATCTAAGCTCTTCATCACTGAAGCTCCTTCTCATCTTTCTTCGAAAGACGGGAAAACTAAGTACATAAATGTAAGGTGTCTGTTTGGCAGTACAATGGACCAGTAGTTGTGTCTGAGTGCTCCATCGGATAGTAACAACCTCCGACAGAAAAAAAAAAAAAAAAAAAAAAAAAGCTTAATCACTTTGTCACTGGGACAAGCCGTATCCCTTACCAAGTTAAATTAGCTTCTTTAATTTAGTTGCCGACATAGTAGGGAATGTTTCCTCCATCCACACTTGATTCATGATTCGGTGTATGATGCTCCATTATTAAGTAATCATCATCATTCCCTGCATTTCAATGGCAAATTTTGATTTCAAAGAGGCTACCTTCCGGTACCTTGTCCTTTTTATACAACATCTGTTATTTCGATATCGTCGTGAACTTCTTTTTCGGATTTCGAAGAACTCTTTAGATCTGTAGGGTAAGACTATGTGAATGGGGAAGGCTAGGAGTAACAAGGAGAAGAAATGACCACTGAAGATGGGAAGATGTCATTGACAATTGGCTAATTTAAACTTGTTGAACTTTCGTCTTCAAAAACTTGTTTTTATAGCTAACTTTAGGAAGATACAAAAAATAATGTGTCTTAAAACATAATCAAATAAAACAAGTAGGCTCTTGTATTTATTTTCATATCTATTCAAAATGAAACAGAGTTTTAAAATTGTTTAAAGTGAATGTTTCTGTATTGAAAATCCAAATCCTTTTTGAATTGAATTCGACTGAAGTGTTATTTATTTCATTTGGTGTTTTTGGGCAATTTCCTTCACCGTACCTGTCTAAGTAGGTGTTCACAGTTAATATAACTGCCGTTTGAGCAAATACCTTTGTGTATATTTCCAGACCTCTTGCCTGCTTCATTGCCAGTGTCCCTGTGATTTGCCCGAACCAACAAAAACACAACCATTCATCAAGTAGTTTATTCATACACAAATAAATACAGCTAACACTAAGCTTATGCTATATATACAAGATCATTGCTCTGGTACAAAATGCTTATATCTAGCTCACAAAAAGGACACACATCATCTTATCAAATTATCTACAAATAGTTCCTGACTAGCCAAAAGTATTATAATTTTCTTACAATCAAAGCCTAACCCTACCCCTTATACGTCCTTACGCCCCAATCTTCCTTAATCATATCGGATGCCTTCTCGCCGATCATAATGACGGGCGCATTCGGATTTCCATTCACAATGGTTGGCATAATACTGGCGTCGACGACCCTCAGTCCCTGCACTCCGTAGACCCTAAGCCTTGGATCAACCACAGCGGTTGTATCCCAGCTGGGTCCCATCTTGCACGTACCCACCGGATGGTAGATGGTGAACGTGAACTGTTTTATGCAGCACGCCCAATATTCGTCGGACATGAACTCAAAGTGCCTGCAGCCGGGCAGTGGTATTTGATGAGGCCTTGAGCCGAAACGCTGGAAAGCCTGAGTGGCTGAGACGTTAACAGCGATTTTGATGCCCTCAACAAGAACGTCGATGTCCTCCTGATGAGCAAAGTAGTTGGGTAACAGCTTGGGCTGTTGCAGGGGATTCTTACTGTTGAGGCGAACCCATCCGGTGCTCTTCGGGCGGAGTAGCAGCGGCAGAATGGTCCATGTTTCGGCGTTCAAAAGCGGCTTGTAGACTGTGTTAAAAAATCCGTCGCGGAGGTTAAGGATTTTCCGTATTTGGTCTCCACCGTCCGAGTTTATGGAGCTTGGGGCGAAGTGGAACTGCATATCGGGCCAGTCGACGGCCGGGTCTTGGTACTTTGTGTTGACAAAGGCGACGCCTTCTACGCCGGAGAAGGTCATGGGGCCACGTTCGCGCAGAATGTACTCCATCGACACGGGTATGTTTTGAAAGCGGTTTCTGGTCACTGTTACAGGAGCGTCTACAACGAATGTCAATCCACCCAGTCCCACGTGGTCTTGCAGGTTATCGCCAACTGGCAGGTCAGCTATGACCGGTATGTCGAACTCTTCCAGGTGTTTTGCTGGACCTATACCGGACATCATTAACAACTGGGGACTGTTGAGAGCACCGGCTGATGAAATGACTTCCCTTCTCACAAAGACAATATTCTTTCGACCGTTCTTGAGGAATTCCACCCCTACGGCGCGTTTGTCCTTGTTTAAGAGAACTTTTGTCACCTGAGCGTGTAGCAGAATATCCAAGTTCTTCCTTGTTCGGACTGGTCTAATAAAAGCCTTCGCTGTGCTACATCGGGACCCTCGCCGGATGGTAGACTGGGTCAGCATGAAACCGGTCTGTTGTTCGCCGTTTATGTCCCTTACATCGTAGCCCAGTTCCATGCCGGCCTGGAGGAACGCTATCGACAGTGGAGTTCTCCACGGAGCTTCCTGAACAGTTAGGTAGCCACCGGTGTCGTGGTAAGCTGTCTGCGCCAAATAGGGGTTTCGAACATCCTCCGACTTCAGAAAGTACTTCAAAACGTCTTCATATCCCCAACCGGGGTTGCCCAGCGATTCCCAGTGGTTGTAGTCATTCTTACTGCCTCGCACGTAAACCATGGCATTGAGCACACTCGAACCGCCTAGGACCTTTCCTCGCGGCCAAAAGCAGCGATCCCCCTTCATCGCCTGACAGTACTGCCGATTGATTGACGGTGTTGTTTGATATTTCCAATCCAGGTCCGACAGTTGGAGATAGCCTGCCAATGCTGGTACATCCGAGATCTCCGTTTCATCTCCGCCCGCCTCCAACAGCAAAACGGTCCAGTTCTTGATTTCAGACAGCCTATTTGCGACTACCGCTCCGGCCGACCCTCCTCCAATCACAACAAAGTCGTATTGTCGTCTTATCTGTCAAAGAGATTGCTCTTGGTAAAAAAAAAAATTCAAATTTCCTCTTAATATACTCACACTTTCGGCCTCCGTCACCCTTGTTTCCGGATCCACGTTCTGGTAGCGATAAAAGTTTATTCCGATCGCCAGAATCGGAATCATTCCCAGCAGCGACGTCACTGCTCCAAATGCCATCTTTCAGTAATTGTCAAATCCAAGCTTCGTCCTTCTTGCCGCTGTTATTGGTCGAACGCTTTTTGTCGGCGACTAAAATTTTCGGCGTATAATTGCGAATGCCAGGGCGAGCGGGTTTGAAGTGCTCCTTCGCCTTTTCGTCCTCCTCGACGATGTCCAAGTAGGACTTGATGTACAAATGATGGTTCAGATAGTTCTTCTGTTTGTCCAATGATTTGCTGGACAACTTGCTCGATACAGCTGTCGATGCGGTGGATATTACCGATGATGTTATCGATGGAGAAGAGCGTCCCGTCGATGAGGAATAATATGACGAATAGTAGAGACCACTGCCTGTGTCCTGCGACAGTGTCGATGATTGCGGTGATATCTGATCGTAGAGGGGAAAAGCTTTAATTTTCCCCGATGTTGTCGATGTGGTTTGGTAGCCAGACGAACTGTCGGTCGATGAACTGTGGGTGCTGGGGGTCTTGTAAACCTTTTGTTTTTGCAAATGATGTTTGCAATTTTTTGCGTTGAGGTTTTTTGTGCAGTGTTGTCGTTGATTTTGTTGCGATATCTCCTGTCCCATATTTTTTATAAAAAATGTTGGTGCAGGAATCTGGAAAGAGAACAAGGGATGTTTTGTGTGAAATTTTTCGAATTGGATGTTGGGTATATAAGAGTATTATGGTCAGCGTGTATTGTCTGATTTTGCGACTTGCCACGATCTGCGCCATTGAAAAATTAAATTATAATTTCGATTCTCAAGGCTGTGTGGGTATTTCCCACGAAATACACTCTTTGGGGATGCGTAATCCATATATGGCTTGGACTGTGGTTTTTGGGTGAATTTTTGGAGAACGATGTCATTATCCCTTGCAATAGATAAATTGCATTGCCTTTGACTTAGAGTTACATCCAGCTATGGCGGGTCAAACTTCATGAGTAAATGGATTGAAATAAAAATTTACTTTAGAGACATCGTACGGTTACATATGTCTGTATTTCATGAACCGTTTCTTTTATCTTCCATCACTTCTCAGATATTAACCTACCTACCTACCTACCTACCTACCTAATAAAATAAGAAAACAACTAATCAAACCCTTGATTAACGAGAAAGTTTTGTTCGACCCAGTCGTGCACTTTATTTATGTATTTATCCGTGGATAATGTCACAGCATTCTTTTATTGCCCTAGGACAATTTCTTTGGCTATTTGAGTTTTTATTGCGGAAATGTTACTGAATTTTAGCTCTCAGTTTAAAATTGCTTCCGGCTCGCATTGGTTTCGATTTCATTTCCTTTTATTTTTTCAAAGGAATTGTTTTGTGATATTTGCACACGACCAGAATATTTTAAAATTAAAAATCTGCCACCTTACCGAAGTCGATCTATGATTTGGCTGCTTCTGAACATGCATTTCATAATGGAAACAACGTGCCTCCACGGAATTCTGTTGCCTTTTCCATATTCATCGTGTTTTCTCGCACTTCCTGTTAGGCATGTATTTCCCTGCATATCTTTGGCTGTATTTGCAACAGAAATATAATCTACTATCGCCGCCAACTAAACGAATACCTTTTATCGATCTACTTGATCGAATGAAAGAAAAGCCAAAATATCTTCACGCAGGTATTACGCAAGCAACGCACAAATCCAACTCTTCCGCTCGGAGACCTCCAAACAAAGAAACCAGACGAAGAAATACCCATTACTACATTGAATAATTGTTTTCTGTTTAAAACCTATGCAGTACAATTGAAATTCATTTGGCGCCTTTATTCCGCCTTCGTGTTCTCCTCGCATGAACTGTTCATCCGCCCAGTTTTCGTGTCGAGCATATATTACAACAAAATACGTTTCTCACATCGCAGGTCCGGTGCGTTTCACATTATGGTCAAGTTGTTAACAAGCAATTACTGCACGAATTGCATAATTTTTACAAAAACTCATTTGTTGAGATACATATCGGTGGTGCCACCAATTCCACAAAAAGAAAACGATTTCGTTTCGAATAATCAGAGAAAAAGCATTCAAATAAGTATCCAGCATATATACATCATTGTTGTCGATAGATGGAGATTTTCTTCTTTCGTTTAGGTAACGGTGCTTCAGTAAAAACGTCAATGACCGAGTGTATGCGTGCGCACAGTGGCACTCTACAATATCGTCCTATGGCACGAAACAAACGAGAAATATCTACATTTGCAAAAGTAAAAACATGGCCGTCATATCTTTGTCTTCATGTACCGATATGGTTGTTACATATGCATTAGCATTTGAACTCGCCGATTTGTTATTGCGATTGTTAATATCACATTTGGCGCACTCGGACAAGTATATTACAAGAAGCTTATAGCGATTTCCATGCCGTCCGTCGATCAATTATTATCGCGGATTTTTCATACTACATAATTGTTCGTGTTTGTGATCGTGTTCATGTTGCCATTGAACTTGAACACTGTCGAGCTACAAGTTATGCAACATTATTGATTGAGAAAATTGATTTTGAAGAGAGTGCAATTAATATCTCAAATGAGAGATACAGTGTTAAAAAAGTCAGCAAAAGCAAGTTCGTTGCTCAACTCTTTCGTTTCAATAGTATTATTATGATTTTTTTATGTCGCCCATTCAGCAGTCTGTCGTTCATTAATTTCTAATGTCATCATTTCGTTCGCATATTTCTCAATGTTTGTTGGTTTTTCTTTAAATGCTTTGTTTAATTTAGTGGAGCACCTAAATATTCGAGATAATGCCTACTTCTGACGATAACTTCTGAATTGACAGCTGATTTAAATCAAATCGAATGTATTGCCGTTAAGCAGATTTTCGGATTTATTTTGAAATGCATTGTTAGTAAAAACTGCATTATTAGGCGGCATACCTCTTTAAGGCTTATCGCAGATGAAAGAGGCGAAATTTAGGTCAAGTTGCTCATTAGTTCGGAGAGATTTGATTTGAGAAAAGAAAATTAGAAGCGCAATAGAGGTGGAACTTCAGCTAGGCACCATATTCCGATTAGTAGGTTATTCTACGTTGAAGTGAAACTGATAAATAGCAACACTTCAGCCAGTTTTGCTGTGTTTTCTTAAATATTTGAAGTTGTTATTGCTCCAGTTAAGTAGTACATGATGAAAATTTTAAGAATAAGAAATAAGCGCATAATTTAAAAAAAAAAGCGCAATATCGCGAAAAGTTTGTCTGTTTTTTTTTTTTTTTTTATAAGAAAGATTCAAGAAAAGCCAAGCAAGTAACTTGAAGACTCTTCTGTGGTAAGACATAAAAATGATACCTCCGAATCAAGGCTAATAAATATACTCTCGACAAACCCAACTATGCCAAGTTGTCTGACAAAGACAGATATAGATCTTGGACGACTTGTGAAGAAGCTTATTCTGCTGCTCGACACCAACTTCTCAGGCAGCTCAAAGGGTATTGCCGGTTGAGTTCGGGGCCAATGCTCGCTATCATCCCATTGCTATAGAGATAGAGAGATTTAAAGTGGTTTTCAAACCCAAAGCAGGTAAATGCTCTCACGTGAGTCCGAAAGATCTCAGACCTATTAGTCTTTCATCATTTGTTCTAAAACCTTTAGAGCGACTGATTAAAATCCATTTACCTATGCAAAAACTTCTATCAACTGTGCAACATGCTTATTCTGAGGGCAAATCAATAGAAACGGCCCTACACATGCTAATACCTTTTTCACACCGAACCGAAAACCGGGTTTTCGCGAAAACACTTGAAAACTTCATCGAAAACAGAAGTTTTCCTATACATTTTTCAGTTTTCAAAACGAGTTGTTCAGAGTCGTTTTCGACCAAAACACCACGAAAACTACTTCCGATCGTTGGGTTGTTGAAACAAACACACCTTATGCAACATTCCGCAGAGCAAATGACTGAACAAATGTCAAAACTCACAACTTAAAATCATTTTCCACACTAATTGATGGACTAATATTATTTTTAAAGGCTCTGAATTAACTTGATTTGTTAATTAATGCGATCGAAACTTGTAAACAAAATAGTTTACACAGAAGTTCCGCGGCTAGTGCCTCACAGCTGATTGAAACGCCAAACAAAAACTCTGTCTCAGGAAAGTAGATAAACACTTTAAAAGAACTCCTACAACATGCTCTTCACAAGCTAATAAAATGGGCGAACATTTGTGGGTTGGGCGTAAACCCTCACAGAACTGAACTTGTCCTCTTCTCTACAAATACAAGATTCCACACATTTCGATTGTAAAAAAGCCATAGGAAACAAATGGGGTTTACAGTCTCGTATCACTCACTGGTTACATGTTCATGTCATAAGACCGATACTCACGTACGGTGTGGGTGTCTAATGGACTACTTTGGACAAACCGATTAATCGCTATAAACTATGCAACGTCCAAAGAAAAGTTCCAAAGATCTAAAAATGTTTTGTGCCTAAAAACATAATTTTGAAAGCAGAATTTCGACCCGCTGCGCTCCCTTAAAAAAATAGGCAAGCTCTATGATAAAGTTGTTGGTGCGGAAAATAAATGATCGTAGGCGCAGTGGCTTAGTGGTTAGTGTGTTGGACTACTAAGCGAGGGATCGAGGTTCGAATCCCGCAAAAACCCAAATTCCAACTTAGGGTTTTTTCCACTGCGCCACTTCTCGCGAACGTCTGACAAACATCCGAGAGTATAATTTTCTTGAAAGAGTTGCTCGATAAGCCGTTTGGAGCCCGCATTAAATTGTAGATCCCTTCCATTCGTTCCAAAAATGAAAACTCACACAAAACGAATGGTTGTGAGAAGCTAGGCCTAGGGTCCCTCCGGACCTGTCGCGCCAACTATTTATTTATTTATTTATTTTTAGGTGTAAAAATAATAAAGAGATCGATATCGCCTGATAATGATAATAATGTATTTCGTAATTCTTTTTCCAAAATTGGGTAAATCCTGCGGACATAGAAAGCGTTAATGCACACAGCTTATTGAAAGGATGGTAGCTGTACGTAGAGGTTTGGAAATGTCGAGAAGTTCAGGAAACGTTCTCATTATAAGACAACATATTATGCTGATAAGTAGCCAATTTATAACTTGTCGGACACGCAGGCTGATAAGCCTTTTATTTTAGTTATTGAGTTTTGTCATGTAGCGTGCATTTTATTTTCATAACTTCATAATTTATTTATTGGTATAGACTTATATATCTTCTTAGATAGCATAAGCTTGGTTGATATCTTTAAATAGTGTGTTATAAGATTACAAAAATAGAAAAAGAAGCTAACAATATTGTAGATATAATTATTTGAATCTAATAAGAAAAATACAATAAAAAAATAAATAAATATTGAGCGAAGGATAAAAGAAATAATTATAAGAAAAGAAAGGGGATAAATAAATAACAATCATCATCATGTTAATGTCTCCTTCTGAAAAGTGCCGCACAGATAATCATCCTTAGTTGTCGAGGAAGAGTGTTCCATAGATGTATCGCATTTATAAAAAATTGGCGCTCGAATACTAAAGATACGTAATGCATTGGCACAACGTTCAAAGATCAAAGAGAACGCGATTGGCAGATCTTGTTAAAAAAGTAAGGTGGCTGACGCGATTGCAATATATTGTTTAGCAATGTTAAAGTTCTTAGTTTGAAAAGATTTCCAAGAGTAAAGCTACGATTACAAGGCCATTTTTTTGTGTCATTTAAATGGCGCTCTGACGTAAAAATCGCGTCACAAAGCCGTCATTTAAATGTCGTTCCGTGTGATCGCCATTTTTGGGATAACATTTTCTTAGTCATTTAAATGACTAGGAAAATGGCGGACCAAATGGCATGCATTTTGTGCCATTTAAATGGCGGGAAAATATGGCCGTGTGATCGCTCTTAAATGGCGCCTAGGACAAATGACAGAACTTTTTGCCTGATGCGCCATTTAAATGTCTGCCTCCAAAAAATGACTAGGCACGAAGTTCATGCCCTGCCATTTTTCTATGCAATCGACAAATGACGCAGCATTTAATACGATATCTGCGCTTTCATTTGGTGTTTTACTCGTGGCGAAAGGACGTATAAATAATTATTAAACTGTTTTTTATTTGTTTTGTTGTGGTTGTGTTGTTCGGTACCTATTGAGAGAAATGGAATACGAACCGTCGCGTCGCCTTTAAGTGCCGAGAATTTGGACTACTCCGTCAACTTTGTTGTGAGTTTGAATACAGGATTGAATCAGGATAGATAAATTAGGCACTCGTGGATCGACGAAAAGGAATCGCGTTTGATTGTGACGGTGCAAAAGCAACGGGAGCTCAGTTCCAGAATACAAACTTCAGTATGCCAGGCAGTGCTTTTGGTGCTGGCAGGGCACCGAAAGAAAAGAATACAATTTTATTCGAATAAAAATGATTATCTCTAGATTAGAGTCGAATCATATTTGTAAATAGCGTTGAGAACTTCCAGAACGATGCACCTTATCGTTGGCTGCGATACGCGGAAAAACGTTCACCAGTGGCTAGGTAGCGCAGTGTGATCACCAGTCGTGCTTCCGTTCTTCGTGTTCTGTTTTTCGATATGTGGCTTCACCAACCTCAACAAAAAATCGAATTGATTGGCTGACATACGAAGGACATTGCGATATAGTTCAGGTTCTTCTTCGCGCAATTCGAGCAGTAATTCAGCACAAAATCCACTCTTCTCGCGACGGCTCAACCACCTCTTTTGCCAAATACTCCGCTTTCGTCGCGTTTTTTTTTTTTTTTTATATACTTCTCTCGGGAAAGGCGAACCTATAACGCTTCAACAGCGCCCCGAGATGCCTGCAGATGTATGTTTGCTCTGCACTTAAATTGCTGCAAATTGTAGTATTCTGGAAATATCCCCAGGAAGTGAGTTCCAAAGTTTGCTTGTCCTGTAACAGAAGGAGTTTTTGAAAGTTGATGTCCTCGTGGTTGTCAAGTGTACTGTATGGTCATGAGCATTAGCAGCCTGTCTTGTTGAGCGCCCAAAAGTTGCATTTCGAGGGATAATGTCTTTGAGTTCCTCAGAACATCTTTCATGGCAGTACCTATAGAACAAGCATAGGTCAGCGACTTGTCATCTGTGCACAAACGGTTGTAGATTCGTTGGCTCGCAATGAAGATCGTCGTCACTGCTTTATAGTATACACGCTGCCAAATACGCCGTCTCCGCAATTTCCACCAGCATCGCAAAATTCCTTTTCGACATTTTGTATTTATTATACTTTTTTTTTTCACTGCTATTTTATTTAATAAAGTCGTAGCACACGTACGCGTCTTCGCCGAGAGAAAAACACCAAATGGCAGTAGCTATATTTTTGTCATTGGTCTTTGCCATCTGATCGCAAAGCAGATAAATGAAGCGAAATTGAAATAATAGGAAAGGTGACATTTGCCATTTTGATGAGGCATGTCATTACCGATCGTCATTTTTTCGCTCGACATTTAATGGCATCCCAACGGAAAATTCTAAACGACGCGAAGTCTTTTTTTCCTGGGAAAGGCATTAGTTAAATATGAGAACTATTTTTCAAACATTATTACAAACGTTGGTTTTATCAGTTATTGGTAGAAGATGAAAATTGATAATTTTGAAAAGACTTACATGGTTTCATTGTAGCTCTAAACTTCTACCAAGTGAGTATTGAACGAGTTGCTTTTGATCTCTTTCGCAAACTTATATTAATTTAGTTTTGGTTGTGCGCTTCGTTAAGATAAATTCAATCTTCTACGTTGTTATGTTTTCTATTCTATATTTTCGCAAAACGTTGTAGGACTACGCGTAAAGATCTTTTGACTCTGCCCATAACCTTTATTTAAAAAAAAAAAAAAAAAGATTTAATGATGCGAAAACTTAATTATTATTTCTCAACCATAAGTTTCGTCATCTTTCAAGTGGCAACTGTCATTTTCCGTAATGATAAGCCTTCACTACGCGGTTCAACGTACTCTCCTTAAATAAATACAAAATGCAGTCATCACCACTGAACCTGTAGAAGTGCGTTTCGGGATCAAGGGTTCAAATAGACATACTCTTACGATAAACCTTCGTTATTTGTCTAGTTACAGTCGGTATAAATGCGTCTTTAGCCTCCACTTCAGCTGGTAGGTGTACTTTCACAGTAGATTGTAAATGGAAGCAAATAAAAAATGCGCACGCTTCGACCGAGTCATCGTTTACGCCAGTCTTCGGTAGTTATATGCAAATGCTTTTACGGTCATTACCATAAAGACAATTGTCAAATGGAACAGTAAACACACATTACTTCGGTCTAACGTACAATCCGCAGCTCTTTTAATATACAACACTTTGGAAATGTGCTTTATATCACAATGTTCATGATCTTTCAAGTTCATAAAATAACTTTCACCTCTTTAACCAAAGACTTTGGACGGAGATCTTTGGATTTTTACTAGTTTTATATTTTTCAGTCATCGCTAAATCTTAAAATCTTAAGTGGGACTTCACTCTAACTCCAGGTCAAACAGTCCAGATACCAATACGAGTACTAATCAATTTTATGACTTAATCCTGGGTTTGAATTGGTTTATTGATTTATGCGGCTTTTGAGGCACTGACTTATAAAAGCTTTATTTAAGGAAATATATAAAAAATCGATATGATAACCACAATAAAATTTGAATATCTGCAGTGATCATGGGGTAACCATGGTTTTGTATGCGAAGATAATAAATTCATGGCTTTGGATGGTACGGTGACATAACGTCAAACAAAGGAAAATCTATTAGGCTGAGCATATAAATGAGTCTGATCCGGATTATGACTTTAACAAATTATTATCTCCGAAGACGATGTCTTAAAAGCGATCATTGAAACGATCGAGTAAATAAAACTTCTTTTTTTTTGTTAACTGTATGATGGAATAAGGGACTATGGGTGATTTTTTTTTTGCAGAAATCTATTATTTTATATATTTTACCACTAAATTCCAGTTTTGACAGGACGACTCAGGGCTGCCGTTTCATCATTTCGTTGGGGAGCATAGTAGAGTTTTACCGGGGAGTACAGAACGAAAATCATCAATTGTTTTGCAATTAAGACAGATCGATATTATGGCAACCTGTGACGGCCATGTTGTTCCGGTGGCGTTTGTCTAATCTGGTGTTTATAACTTAGTCACAAATGTCAAATGCAAGTTACTTTTGATCAGCACGTTCAAATGATAAAACTTTATTTTCAAAATGATTGTTCGTAAGCACATATGTTGATCGAGTTGCGCCCATTTTACGGCAGATGCGGTAGACCTTCATTTTTAGTTCGTAAAATCTAGCCTTGTATATTTTTCTCTAAATAGTGTGGAAGTAGGTATGAAAAAATGAAATTTTACCTTCTTGTACCGTCTTTTTTTTTAGGAATAAAGGCAATAAACAATTTGCTAATTTCCTAAAATTGTCTACCTATTGCAGGAAGATGAAAAAATATCATCCAAAAATAATGAAAAAATGGCCCAAACCCAATGTATAGCGCCAAATTGCTACTACTTTGGCCACTTTTAAGTGCTCGCAAGGCAAAAAAAAAAAATAAAAAAAAATATTTGCCCGCAAGTCCCGACAAATTATACAAAGGCCTGACTCGTCAGGTACAGCGGGTGACACAATTTCTTCCTCTTCGTCATTGTTCGTTTCAAATGAATCAATTTTACCAACAGTAGATTCGCGCTAATTTTTAACTCATATTTTCTCAAATTTTCTAAACTTAAAATTAAAAGTTATTGAAAACCTGAGCTGATTTCTAATTTTAATTGGTTTTAAATTTTCTAAAGCTTAAGTTCAGGTATTTAAATAATTTTTAATTTTAGCTTTAGAATTTGTTTAAGAATTTCCAAAAACAAAATAATAGACTTCACTTCTCAAATTATTTGAAATATACGACGAGAAGTTGTTTGAAACATCCCTTCGGAACAGTCCTTAAAGTTGCATCCGTTAAAATCCGACCTTTCGGAACATTTTCAGTAGGTATTGGGACGATTTAGACTGGGAATTCGGTGCTAGAGCGAGAGGGAAGATATGTTGTTGGAGTGAGTGTTTTGGCTTTGGCGGAAGTATGTTATCGTGTGTTTGATGTGCCGCCGCCGCCGCCGCCGCCGTTGGAGTGGTTGTTAGTTTTTGTTATCAGTTTTGTGTGTGGGATTGTGCTTGGAGAGTGTTATCAGTTTTGTGTGTTTTGGGGTGTGGGATTGCTTGGAGATGAGGTAATTCGTGTGTTGTGATGATGATGATGAAAATTAAAAAAGAGCGATATGTGTGGGCTGTGTGTAGTTTGAACTTGGTACGATGATGAGTTTGTGAGTTGGGTGTTGGATGCTAAAATAGAAATCAAGGCCAAATACGATCGTAAACGAATGAAGAGTAGGGCGTATGAACTAAAATCGATAAGAGATCATGGTCGTTTGGAAAATAAAAAATCAGCTTCAAAGTCCAAGGTCATACAGAAAAAAATCTTCTCATATAAGAATGTCATTATGTTTCTGTTTATGGAGCAACAACAACAACATAAGTCAACAATATGCTCTTCAAAGAAAATTAAAAACCTACTTTTCGGAGCGCAATGTATTCTTCCTGAGATATTGTATGCTCTCTCCTCACCCTCTTGGCTAATGTACGCTACATTCTATAAACACATCTGTTCATTGAGATCATGCTGTTGTATGAGGAGTTGAAGCAATAAGCAATAGCATCCGTATTGTAATAATAATAAAGTCAATGATGCCGTAAAAGTCTTCTCTTATGTAGATAAGAATGTTATGATGTTTATATCATATAAAAACAAAGTTCAATCCACAGTTTTGAAGACATATTATTACCTGTAAAGTAGAGATTAAGGAGACCAGGCGAAATTATTGTTGAACATTTCAAGTAGTACATTTACGTACATACATTACGTACATATATTAACTAATGTGAAACCTTAGTGTCTAGAGGATCTACAGCCCAATGTCCAGAAAATCTCAATCAGTTAATAGGTTAGTTTAGGTTGAGTGGAGTTGTGAGATCGTCACAAAAGACCAGGCACCAAAGCGGGCCCATCGTCATCCCCACATTTACCGCACCATTACCGGTTAGAAACCTAAGCCAAATCGCCCAAACAATCAATTTCCCTACAGAACTCTCCTAACGTGAGGACGAGGAGTGACATAATAGATCTTTAAAAGAAATAAAGGTGTTCAGTTATTAAACAACTATCTACATGAACACTGCTCTGTTGTTAACCAGCCCTGTATTAAACTGCCCCCATTATTGAACAGCCCTGTATTAAACTGCCCTGTATTAAACTGCCCTGTTATTGAGCAGCCCTGTTACTAAACTAAACTACCCTGTATTAAACTGCCCTGTTATTGAACCTGATTCGTATACAACAACATGAATATCGATGAAAGTTTACTCAAAGACCTCATAGCAACAAAAAAGTCTTTGAAGAAGAAATATTCGTCTCTCAAAACTGGAAGAATCGCAAAGGAAACTGAATTTGAAAACACTTTCAAGCCAATAATTGAACCTTTAAAGGAGATCGCGAAAAGTGTTGAAAGTGGCAATACAGATGAAACAGTAAAACCTAAAAGACGACGATTAAAATTTGAAAGTCCGTCTGAGGAAAAAGAACATTTTGAGTTCCCATCATTGAAGGAATCAATTCTAGCGACAACATCATCCACTCCCATCACAGATAAAGATGCTTCATTTAGAACACCCACACATTTTGATACCGATACCGATAGTGTGGATCAAAGTACGCCATTCAACCGATCAACACCCTCATCTGATGAAAATCGTGACAAAATCTATGGTCCATATTTCGATGCACAGTCAAATTCAACGAAATTAGGTAGATCAACATTTTCAATTAATAAACACAATGATTTCGTTATTGATGATGAAATTGTTAATGGGACAGATGGGCTTTATGAGCTAATTATACGTAAAAACCCTAGAAAAACACATTATACCACTGACGACTTACAGCAATATCGAAGAATATTACAACAAACTAACTTGCACATGAGAAACCATGATAGTAGCTCTCAAATTAAAGGCAAGAAAAGTATTGTTAATTGTACTGAATATAGTTGAAAAGGCGAAATGTTTCTGCGTGAACTGTTAAGGGAGATGAAAGTTTCTGCATATGAGTTCACTGTATGCACTTAGTGAACATGTAATTAATAACTTCTTGAAATAAATTGAAAAAAATACTATATTAATTGTTTTTTATTTATCCATGAATTGTGTGTGGATGGAAAACCCAATCATTTAACATAAACTTTTTCATCTTTTGTTGCTATAACCTTTTCCACAAGATATATATCGGGAAATTTGTTTTTTTTTGTAATTCTTCCGCATATAGGTTGGCCTTGTTAGTCTTGAAGGAAATAAGTAACCGAAAAAAACTCTTCAAGACGATGCTAAAAATAGAAATCATGAGCAGAAATCAAGGTTAAATTTGCTTTATATAAAGTGGGCTAGAGTTGAATATACCTACCTACTCTGAATGTAAACAAACATATGTGATGAACATTTCTCTGAATATTTCAGTTGTGCGTATATGAATAGAAAAGACAAAGTTTTTATTTTATTAGATATTTTATTTAGCTAATCGTTGATAAAGTGACATCAAATTCTTAATTCTAAGCAATCTTTTCTCTAACATAAAAAAAGCGCAAGTATCTGGTCCATCTTTACATAAGTCCGAAGACCAGGAACAGTTCATAAAATGGCAGCCATGAATGGATTCAGTTAAAGACACATTCTCAAACATTCTTAAGAAATTAATATCTACAACCAATGATTTCATTGTAATGCTCTTCAATTAAAATGTTCTGATATGATTTCAGAGGGTGAGGAGAGAGCATACAATATCTCAGGAAGAATACATTGCGCTCCAAAAAGTAGGTTTTTAATTTTCTTTGAAGAGCATATTGTTGACTTATGTTGTTGTTGTTGCTCCATAAACAGAAACATAATGACATTCTTATATGAGAAGATTTTTTTCTGTATGACCTTGGACTTTGAAGCTGATTTTTTATTTTCCAAACGACCATGATCTCTTATCGATTTTAGTTCATACGCCCTACTCTTCATTCGTTTACGATCGTATTTGGCCTTGATTTCTATTTTAGCATCCAACACCCAACTCACAAACTCATCATCGTACCAAGTTCAAACTACACACAGCCCACACATATCGCTCTTTTTTAATTTTCATCATGATCATCACAACACACGAATTACCTCATCTCCAAGCAATCCCACACCCCAAAACACACAAAACTGATAACACTCTCCAAGCACAATCCCACACACAAAACTGATAACAAAAACTAACAACCACTCCAACGGCGGCGGCGGCGGCGGCACATCAAACACACGATAACATACTTCCGCCAAAGCCAAAACACTCACTCCAACAACATATCTTCCCTCTCGCTCTAGCACCGAATTCCCAGTCTAAATCGTCCCAATACCTACTATTTTCTTTGATAAGGTCGATCGTTTTGAATGAAGAAAATATACAAAATTAAAATTTTCCTCCTCTATGCGTGCCGTAAAAAATGGAGGTGGATGGGCGTAGTCTCGCCGTTCTAACAACGGTATACTTCGCGTTTTAATTAGCAGAATTTTGGTTTGATACCAAAATAAGAAAATGAAAAATGGTCCAAAATGGCTTTCAAACAATTTGGACTAAATGAAAAATCATCCAAAAAAGTTAAATAGTCCCCAAAAATATGTAAGAAGACCTCAAAACAATAAAAATGCTCCCCAATTTCGTAGTCATTTTTGTTATTGTTTGCCATGCATTATTTTGGGCCAATTTTTAAACTTATATGCCAACAATTTGGGCTCATTCTGCATTTATTTAAATGGATTGGGTTCATTTTGCATTATGATTTTCATTTCATTTTTCATATTCATTTTTTTTTTGCCATTTTCTCTTGGAGCATAATTTTATGAAGCCGTTGTTAAAAATATCTTTTTAAAAATTAGAAAATCCTGCATTTCTTTACTAACACTACAAGCTCAATATTTTCCATTAACAGAATTAAAAACTTCTTCAAATGTTCGCATGTTTATGGCGATGGTAGCCACTGCCATAGTTGTTCACATGGGCTTGACACCTAGACGCCTTTTGAGTGTCATCCTCTTGCTCTATGTGGCTTTTCCACAACCATTACCCCGTTTTGTCCCAGATTAACGACTCCAACAATAATCATACATATTTTTGAGAAATATTAAAGAAAAGTAAAAACCAAATCCCAATTCATTCAGTTGTTCTCCAAATTACTACAGCCATCCAGTCAGAAGTTATCATGATCAAGATTTCATCAAACCACTCTCTTAACACTGCTGAGTATAAGTAGAACAAACTGTTGAATTTCGAAACAATCGGTTGAATAGTTTTGGAGGCTACAATACACATATACACGAACATTGACTCTTTTTATTTATTTAGAAGATGAATAAACCTGCAACTTTTTGATACATCAAAAAAGCAGCATTTTTAGAGACTTTATCTGTGCAGTTATACTTTCGGTCGTTTGGCAGATGTTTACGAGGGGTGGGGCTGTCGACGACACATTTAGTTATATTTTGTGTTTTTCTCGTGTTTATCCTTTAGCCCCTTGCTCTAGTAGTAGTCCACCAATTAACCATTGAGTAAACTCATGTTGCAAATTACATTTTTCGGAACATAAAAACCTTGGGCGGGTATAGTATTCAAAGAGATTTTTTTTTAAATTCCTCATCCACTTTTGGTTCACTTAATACACAACGATACACCACATTAACTTTCACTAAACAATGGGCAGAAATTAATTTCAGTTATCCACTTGTCATAAAAATTAAATAAATTTATTTAACCTTCGAATTGCCCGCATCTTCCATAAGCAAACTCATGATATCAACACTTAATCAGAATCACTTCTGATCGACAATGGGGCAGCCTTTGATCGAGACGTTTACGTTAAAGGATCAATATCCGCTCTGTTAGGATTCATTTAGCTTACGGTGTTACACAAGCGCACTGTGTTACTCCAATTCGCGAACTGAATGCCTAGGCTAATCCCAACCTAATGATCGAGTATGATCAGCACTGACATTAGATTAATCAAATTGAATTGTAAATTTTATTTCGTGTCGCTTAAATTTTAGCCAACAAATAATGCAGACAGTTAAAACTAAACCCACATTGTAATTCTAAATTATTTTTTATTTTTATTTTATTATTTAAAAGAGATTAGCAAACATTTTTATTATTCAAGTTTCTCCACAGCGTTAGGTGTAGAGGAGATGTTTGCGAAGATTGAAATAGTGAAGCATATTTCTCTGTTACCACTATTATCTTCGTCGAAATTAATTAAATTTAATGTTATTTTTATGTTGTTCCGCTTTCATATGGTATTTTGATTTACTAAGTGAGAGTGTCAAAAATATATGATCACGATGCGCCATGTGAATCTTTTTTTGTTTTTCTTTGGGAATTTACTGCACACCGTGAAATTGAAACGTGTTTTGTAGGTTTATTACCTTCTGTGCTCGGTGTGAAATGATCCGACAAAGTTTACGATGACGGATTGAAGTAGTGAATTCGCAGCGCGGATTATGTTGTTGACACAGGTTTGAGGTAGCCAGGTACGTTTATGAGGGGGGTCTTATTGCAGCTGGTATATCGTGGTAATTGAAATTTTGTGGTTTTATATTGATCCAATTTATTTTTCGACGCGCATCACATTACTTGATTTGAAGACAACGAGCTCCAACCTTCCTTTATAATAATAAGTAGTTTGTCGCCTGTAAGCAATATGCCTAGCCAGGTGGAATTTAAAACAAAAGTAGAAAGGTAGAGGAGTACCTAGACCTACTTATATGTTGGGCTAATTTTATCGACAATATCACCCTTTGAAAGCTTCCAATTTCCACTCACCAAAGAATTTCCTAAGTGAAGCTGCTATAAAATGTTGGTTTTAATTTTAAGGGATAGAATGGCTTTTTAGTATTTGAGAAAGTCGGCTGTCAATGAATAGACTCGACCCACAAAGCCATATTTAAATATGCAGACGGTGATGAAGTTCAATTGCAAAGAATTTCTCCCAGTGAAAAAGACAGGCGGAGAAAATTGTGGAAGTCTACGGTGTGTAGTCAAAATTTAAATATATCTTGGAACACCATAAGCCTGATCAAAATTCAATGACAAAATGTCGAAAATGAATAGGTCGAATTATAGTTAGCACAATGATGACGAGATATACAAGTGTCAGAAACAAAGAAAGTAAATATATGAAATTTTACACCATACGGTACCCCTGAACAAAGAAGGAAAACTATTCGCCTCAGCTTCAGTAATATAGTAATAATAAAGTAGTCAGTTAAAAAAGAATAATTGAGAAAGAGAGACTGCTTTTAGAAGTTTAAATTTCCTTTGATAAATTGAAATTTAATAAATCAATGTTGAGTGTATTCTACGCAAGATACATGAGTAGGAACAAAAAGGGCGTGGCACCTCGTATACAAAAATAAACAACGTTCAAAACGCTATATCTTGTAGTTAAAAAATTAAATAGATTGTTGGCGGAACCGATTCGTGTTTTCGAGGCCCGTAGTTTCCCATAACCATTGATTCGTTTTGTGTGAGCTTTTATTTTTGGGACAAATGCGAGTGACCTAAAATTTTATGCCAAGTCCTCGAACGGCTGAATTCAATAGCTCCTTCATGACAGTATTACTTGTTTAATGCTTTTCGGATGTTTGCAAGAGAGGTGACACAGTTAAAACAACTGCAAGATGTATTTTGCGTTTTTCTGGGATCGAACCTGAGACCCCTCGCCCCGTAGCCCATTACACTAACAACTGAGCCGTTGCGCTCTAAGAAATAAAGTTTTAAAACTTGGTACATTGATGTGCGTTGTACAAACAAAGCACCTTGTGAAATATGGGCGGAATTGGAAAACAGGTATGGCTGTTTCCATATAGCAACGTTTTTCTTTTACTTTTCTTTTTACATTATGATTTATATTCAAAAACTTACATTAGTGTACACTGTACACACATGTATAAAAGCTCCTCTAGATGACTTTACTTTTCAAAAGCTCTTCCAGCTCTATTTATTAGTATTTGTAATGTAAAAGCTCTTCTAAATGGGAATATTTAAGCTCACCACAAATGGATATAAAAGGCCGGCGCCCGCGCCGGTCGCTTGTCAGGACTCAGGAGTTTGATGTGGAGATCATCTCAGAAGTTTACAGCTGAAACACGCCACACTTCTTGCGCGCTTATTCTATTTTTTTTTTTTTTTTTTTTGTCAAATTCGAGATTTGCCAATTCGGAAGTTCACAACCTTTTGGAAATCACGCTACATTTGAATTTTGTTTTTAACTTTGTTGCCCCTTGGCTGATTTTTTTGAGCTTCAGCAAGTAGTGCAGTACTAGAAATTTGTAGGTAAAAAATATTAGGCCATATATTAAAATTAACGATAAGAGTCCATCATCAATAAAGAAGCATAAAGCATGAAATAAAAGAAACAATTTTTCATTACACCACGAGAGGTGTACCCTACACCGTTCAGGAAAAATCAGTCAACCACACCCCCATACCGACCAAACTCTTCCAAACGTCACAGCTACAACACTGCCTAAACAATTTTTATTTAGAACATGTATTTAAGCAACAAAGTTCCTTTTTCGAAAAAAAAAAAAAAAAAACAGAATTTTCTTTAAACTTTCGCAGAATCCGATCGGAGAAGTTTCGTCGTATCAAATGATCAAGACGCTTAAGTTCTTGATTTGATCTTGTAAGGTGAGGCCAAGATATCTAAGAAAAAAATCGACAGAAAGATGTTTGATTAAGCGGTCTTTAAGCAGCGCAACCACCGACTCCAGAATTTGCTAACGTAATTTTAGTAGTTTTAGTTGTTCTTTTCGCCATTATATCAATATAAGCCTTGACTGACGTTTTGACATTGACAGATCATAAGGCAGTACAAAATTATTTTGTCTCTATTGAAAAACCCCATACTAATGGTGCAGTAGATCTAAAACTGAGCACTTGAGAGTTGAGACTTGATTAAGAAAGACTAATTTTTGAGCGAGGGTGTGGTCCTGGGAAGCGCTTTTTTCATATAAAATGCAAAAAAATGATCCAAATCGGACGACAGTGAAAAATCGGAGTCTCAGAAGTTCGTTTGGGTGATGAAAATTGTTTGATGAAGAACAAGCAAAGAACATGCGAAGCGCGCGAGAAAATAGAGAGGTGTTACTCCAGGAACGAAGTTCAGAAGTTTTACCAAAAGGTTAAAATTACGTGTCATGGCAGACCCGAGCAGAAACCTGTATTGAGACGACAAGGAAACCTTGTAGTGGACTCACAGTCGATGCTGAGGACACGGAAAAACTATTTCTGCAGACTGTTAAACTTCGAAGACGACATAAATTCCGCTGTCAAGCAGAATAAACCAATCAACCAGGCGGTGATAGCGAAGCCTTCCGTCCACCTGACCAAAATGAAGTGATGAAAGCAAAATCCAACTTGAAGTCCAACAAGGCTGGTGGGCCAGACAGCTTACCTGCCGAGCTTTTCTAGGCAGCCGAAGATGACTTGGTAGAGTACATACACCAACTCGTCTCCAAGATTTGGTTAGGGGAAAGTCTATGGCTGATGAATGGAGCCTCAGCATTGTTTACCCGATCCACAATAAAGGAGATCCTCTAAACTGCGCCAACTATAGAGACTTCAGTCTACTTAACATCGCATATAAGGTCCTGTCTGCCGTACTGTGTGAACGCCAAATTGGACCCTATCAGTGCGGGCCTAGGCCCGGTAGGTTCACAAACGACCAAATATTGTGCAGAACGACACGATGGAGAATGCTCGCTGCTCTATAACGGTAGGAAACAATCTCACCGAGACCTTTGATGTCAAAAAAGTATTTATATAAGATGTAAATTTATCAACATCATTCTTAAAATGATTGTGCGAAACTCGCAATTCAACGCCAGAGGCAGAATTTTCCAGAAGTCTGTGCAACTACGACATTGACACAGCGAGCAGTCACTGGTGCGTTTGCTAGTATCAGATCAGTACAGAAGCGTCAAAAATGGATTTATTGGTGAATGAGGGCAAAGGAAAATATATGCGATTAACAAGAAGCGACATATAACATCGACGATTCGGATAGAACGTCACGATAGACAGCTAGTTCGGGACTTTGTCTAACTCGGTTCCGCTATGAATTCTGAAAATGACATCACCTCAGAAATCAAGCGAAGAATCACACTTTTCAACCGCTGTTACTTCGACTTAAGAAGGCAATTGATAAGAAATGTCTTGTCGAGAAATACCAAGGACCATCATCCCAGACAGAGGCGGGTGAATATCTCCTCGAGCGCTTCAAACGCAAAATTCTTAGGGTGATTTTTGGTTCCGTTTGCATTGACGGGCTCTGAAGGGGGAGATTTAACAGCGAACTCTACGAAATGTAGAGCGATATAGACCTAATCAGAAAAGTGAGCATCAGTCGTCTAAAATGCCTGGGACATGTAGAGCGAATGGACACCAACGGTGGCCCGAAGAGTCTTCAACTGCAACCCGGAGGGACAACGCAGTAGAAGAAGACCTCGCCTGAAAGGGCGCGCGCAAATGGAAGAGGACCACAACCAACTTAAGAGTGAGCAACTGGAGGCAGTTGGCCAAAGATCGCGCTAACAATAAGCAGAGGCGTATTGGTTGAGGTCCACCCCGGACTTTAGCGCCACCTATAAGTAAGTAAGAATTAAAACAAACCAGTTTAAAAAGGGACTTTACATTAAAAATCAGCGGAAAAATTCATTTCGAATCAGCTATCTCCATGCAACAAATCGTTTATATAAGTGTATATTTGATTTATTGTGAGAAACGAACAAATGTAAAAAAAGGCAGCTATCGGCACCAAAATCTGTAGAAAAATGTTTTAAACAGTCAAAGCAAATGCAATTAACAACCTGGCACTTCGATATGTAAATTAAAAGTTGCAAGTTTTATTTGATTGTCAGCGACTGACACCTCATCATGACATCACATTTCACACAAGGGTCAGAAATGACCGGCGGCAACTCGAGCAACAGCTATCACCTATCTGTGTAACCTCTACAAATTCGATTAACAAGTTTACTCTGTAATCATTTTTTCTTCTCCACAGTCACTATATTGTTGCACCATACTATTACGGATTTATCTGAAGTCATATCAATCCATCATCGGACTTATAAATTCGTACCACTTTTGAAAATGTGTAAACGAATACAAATACGATCTCCAAAAGATGACAAACTAACCAAACAGACAGCACCGTTTCTTTTTCTCGGTTTGACTGAAGATAGATGGCTTCCAAATATTGCATAACAATATAGCAGTTTTAACGGATGCAAATGCGGAACCTCGCAGCGGCAGTAGCTACTCCCTGACAAACAAAATTAAAAGTAAAATGTGTCTTCATGTATTAGTCAATTCAATTATTTGGCAATTAATTAATAACCGGCTGGAACTGGTGAGTTTTATACAGAAAAAGAAACGATTATGTTGACGAGCCCGGTGAGCATGCGGAACGCGACCGACGAACCTATTTAAAATGCTGGAATCGACGTCATCGGTTTTATCTGACTGCACCGCAGTTTGCTCACGATATCGATGGTATTGAAACCCAAGTCGAGCTAAAGAAATATAATGGAAATATGCATATGGGTGTTGCATAATTTGATTGTTCGATTCAAATTTAGAGGGAACTGACGCGGACGGCCGGCGCTCCGACGTGTTTGGATGGGCAGCCTTAATTTGTTATAGACAAGCGGTTAGGTGGAGTTTTACGCTGTCATCTGGGGAATAAGTGCGGCTAAAGAAATTTTACATCAAGGTATGCCTACAAAGTGTGGCGTCCGGTGAAGATCGACCATACCTAAATTTCTAGCTTTAATGGGAGCAGACTTTCATGTTTTTTTCGAAACGAGATTTTCCTTCGGTCTAGATGTTGGCGTTATGTTGTTCGGTTTGGGCATTTTGAAATGTTGCCTGTTTTTTTGTTTGCCAAAACGATGTATACGTTTTTGTTATGTGTATTGGCCATTCTGCTTATTGGCGGTAACTTCAACATTTTAACGAACAGTTTAAACAGAAGACTGTACTGTATCTGCAATAAGGCTCAGCAGCTTTTCTAATTTTGTGAAAGTATCTATTAAACTCAAAAACATCGGACTTAAATTGCAGTCTATGAAAATGGACTAGGCATACGCTAATGTCACGCTAGATGTGTACCTAAGCGACATTAGAATCAGGATCAGGCGGAGATTCAGTGAGAATGCAACAAAGCGAATTTACGCAACCTTGACGCAATTGTTGGAGATACTGAAACTAGGAAATCTAGAGATTTCTGTCTGTCAAACATATAAACCTGTCGAATACGTGAAATGAGCTGACTTCAAGAAAAATAAGAATTTCCTCCCTTAAACACCTAAACTTAGCTGACTGTAGCTGTCAAACAAAGTTCGCTAACAAGTGGGTAACCACTATATGGTGCTTTGATCATCTAAAGCTAAACCGTTCTTCAAAGTGAGCAGATGGTTTTTTTAATTATGGAGTATAGTAGAAAGTGGTTTGGTGTGTTGCGAAATGGGGCGGCCGTTCCTCCTTGTGCTTGTGCCAGGTGTTACGTGGACAACCGACGAACGTGTAACTATGACGTGGCACACTGTGGTTTAAAAAAGCAAATCTCGTGCCAAAAATACTAACTTCAAAAACAGCAAACTAAATAATTTTCTGCTAACTAGTTTGACTTATAATAGCTTTTAAAAGTTGGACAATTTTGTTGTAGAGTAAAAAAACGAACCGCTTTGTTTTCGTTTTGCAATTATGGCATATTAAACAAAAAATCTTAATTTCCTTGAATGTAGGCAAGTTGTTTTATATAAACGTAAATAAAATTTTAAAAAAAAAACATTATCTAATATTTTTAATAAATAAAACAAAAAACACCTCTATCTTGGCCTTTTTGTGTTTGTTTCTTGAGTAGAGCTAGAAAGAAGTTCTCGCGAGTTCCCACGGAAAATTGACCACGATAGTTGACCCTAACTATTTGCTAAACCATATGCAAAATTGGAGCTGCAACTATTTGCAATGTTCGGAGAAATTGTAATTGGCTTAAAAAAGTCGTATTCCCGTGCTGACATTTTGGCCTTAAAAGCAAATTTCCTTATGGAATATTTCAATAGTTTTGTTATTATTTTGATCGTTAAAAAATTGACCCACTTCCACGCCTCTTTTTATATAAATGCAAATTGTTTTTTCAATCCGCAAACTCTTTTTGAATAAATTCCTCCTACACCAAAATTGTTTTTGACGTATGCTGTAACTGAGTTTTTTCGAATTATTTAAATTATTGTAAATCATTATTGTTTTTATTTTTAAAGTAGGTATATATAAACATGGATTAACTAGCCAAAAGAAAGGGATTAATTGATTTATTGCCTAAATATTACAAAAACTTGAAAGAAATATTTAACATTGGATTATTATTTTATGATCTAATAAAATAGGTAGAAATATTAATTTTCCTCTGTTACCCCACATTGTGAAGCTTACAATTCACAGTTCAAACAATCCTCGTGCATGTAGCGTAAAGGTGTCAACAGTTGAATCAGGGTACACAGTGAATCACTTGCTCTCATAAAGTCTCTTTTTATTTTAAAATTAATCTGGAAAATAGAAAAGAACACATTTTACTTGCCCTCGCAACAGACTATCAGTCTGCGCGATCGCTTTATCGAAGGTTGTTATTCTTGTGTGTTTGTGTTTTCTGCATAGGTCAGTAACCTTTATTTTCTGTTTTAGTCCGGGGCTCACCTGGGCCTCAACCAATACACATCTCCAGTTAGCAATCTTTTCCTCCAACCCGTCCACGCATTCGGGACCGAAAATCACTCGAAGAATTTTGCCTTCGAAGCGACCAAGGAGATCTTAATCCGCCTTTGATAACATCCATGCTTCTACACGATACAACATATGTCTGGGATGATGGATTGACAAGAACTACTACGGTGTCAAAAAAAAAAAAAACTGGGTCAATAAGGCTGTCACAGAAGGTGAAGAATAAGCTCTCTTTACCGACTGTTCAAAGATAGATATCGGCACACGCGCAGGGGTCTTTTTTAAGACACTGGGTCTTAGTTGACGGTATAAAACCAACAACTATTGGAGTTTTTTTTTTTTTGCAGAGCTATAAAAAAGACAAGAACTCTACTATAAACCAAGGAGAGACAACAGCTTTGTATACGCCATCCTTCTTCTTCTATGCCACTTCTTTGTTTCTCTGCAGGTCAGTCGGCATCATTAAATTAATGACACATTGATGGTGGTTTTGAGCGAACACTTTCCGGAGCGTGTCATATATAAGTAAGGGGCGCGATTTGTATTGGACAGGCCGCTTCCCCATTACGATTTTTCTTTGTGTTTTTTTTTTAAATACCGCAAATACGTCAACCCACCAAGACTTGAAGACCAACATGTGAGCAGGAATTCCCAACCTGGAAATCGACTTATTTAGTGTATGGGCAATGTTGCCGCGCACTGAACGAGAAACTGTACTGAAAAAAAAAAAAAAAAAAAAAAAAAAAAAAAAAAAAAAAAAAAAAACTAACACAAACGAATGCTCCAATAACCTATTTATAGGCCGCCATATGGACCTTTGTCTTCTATTTGTTTGTTATTTTGTTGATTCGTAGTTTGGTCGGTCCTCTGATTATTATCCAAATTGAAACCAGGGGTCGAATCGCCACTTCCGTGAACGAGCTATACGTTCACGGAATTAAGTTGATTTTACATGTGAAACAAAAATAAATTCCGTCACGAAATGCTCGATCACGGAGGACGCGATTCGACCCCAGATTGTTTGTGTTAGTGAGTACTGCGATGATCGTAATTAGTTTAATTTTTACACCAACATGTGGAAGATCTTGAAAAGTTTTTATTTTCCACAGTTAGAGGGTTTTGGTTGAGAACCTACTTTTGAATGGCTATTCGTCTGTCATTCGTTTGGCAGTACATTTTTTGTAAAGCGAAAACATTTTAAGGCGGCAGAAACTTCATACCTAATGGGTCCTTCATTAATGACTTGACAACTTCTTTTTTCAATAAAATCCTACTTGAAATATCTAAAAAAAAAAAAAAAAATGTTTTGGCTTGAATTACTATCAATACATATAAAAATGGAATTCGACTTCGTTCATATGTACACAACGCGAACGTATGCAGCTTTAATGTAGACCCACACAAAAAAGTAAAGAGGCGTTAAATCACACGATCTCGGCGGCCAATAGACGGAGAATTTCTCGAGATAACACGCTCGCCGAACTGAGACTTCAATAACTCGATTGTTGCACCCGCTGTGTGTAGCTTTTGGTACCGTCTTGTTGGAACCACATATCACTGATGTCTAATTATGCAATTGCTCAAAGAAATAACGTTCCAACATGTCTTTCACTTAATATTTTGACATTGAGAGTTTGGTAATCGGTTTAAGGGTGCGTTAACACAGAAAGTTTGAAGTTGTCAAGTCGCTAATGAAAGACCCTTTATCTGCGCACTCATTCCTTAGCCGCTTATGACCTGGAGCTATCGTCTCAGCTATTATTTTTTTTTTTTGCTCTCTATAGTTTGACTGAAAAATTCGACAGTTTTGAAAGTTCTCCAATATTTTACCAGGAAATTAAGTTTAAACTTAAAATGAATGCGGCTGTAGGAAATAAGGCCCCAAAAGAGAAAATGAAATAAGGCCCCAAATTTGGGGTTTTATCTCATAATGAAATAACACCCCAATTTCAAATATGAAATAAGACCCCAAAATAAACAGAAATAAGGCCCCAAATTTGTGGTTTATTTAATAATGAAATTAAAAATAATGAAAACAACTTTTCATTTAATATTGTTGATATTGGATAAACTAGTTTCGATTAAAGGAACTTTTAATATACTCAACCTCGCACCCACCCCGCAATCTAACAGTAAACCCAAGCAGGGGGGTTGCAGGGGGGCAGCATGCCCTCCTTACGCATTCCATATCGGAAGGGTAACAATTAATAATAAAAAAATAATTTTGGGGACTTATGTATTTCGTTTCTTCTTTTGGGGTCTTATTTCATAATGAAATAAGACCCCAATTTTCATTATGAAATAAGACCCCAAAAATGGAAATAACACCCCAAATTGTATTAAAAAACGTTGTTGTTGTTTCCTGTATAATTTGTTGGGGCCTTATTTCATTTTTCTTTTGGGGCCTTATTTCATTGGGGCCATATTTCGCAGAGCCAATTAATTCACTATTTTTGACTTTTTCTAAATACGATTGTGAAACCTATGTCTGGCAGGGTAAAATGCATTCACTGTATCTCCGCCAGATTATTTATCAAACGTCCAAATATTCACTCGCTACCGCATTTAAACGGTTGAATTTAGAGGATTAATCATTCAGAATGGAACGAGAACCATTTTATAGAATTTTCAGACTGCTTGGTATGAGAGAAACTGTTTCATAACCATCGCAGAAAAAAGCTGGTATCGTGATTATATTCAGACGTTAAACATTTTTTTTTTCGTAGCGACGGAAGGCGTTATTTCAAAACCGTTTTTTTTATGAAATAAGCACCACATAAAAGGTGATTTTCCATAGTCATATTTCCCAAGTTACGTGAAAGGTTTGAATGTTATCTGACGTTATTAGCTAACTTACTTGTACATAATGATAAACGAAAGTAATCAACATTGTAATTCATACTATTTTTTTTTTTTCTAGGTATGTCAACTCATTTATCATAACTGTATTGATAAAACTGTGAAAATTGCGTAAGTAATCGCTTTAAATTGAGCTAATTATTGAACATTTTTAATCTTAACATTGGATTGGCTGTGTGTTTTTTGTATGAATGTTTTGCGGTTTCACTTTTATTTCGTGTGTACTTAGACATGCATGGCTTAATCTTTGAGACAAGCATATAACTACTGGCAGGATCAACCAGAATGGATAAGTTTGTATTGCGGTTGTGACTTTTTTTTTTTTTTAAATTGTAGGTATGTGGAGTCGGCCCGTGAAATCGTGATTTTACAAATTCGAAGAAGGCTGAATTTACTCTTTAAATTTGCCTTAGGGTTAAGTCACACATACCATGGAGAGGACTTAGGTTACGGTTTGTGGTGTTATTTTGTACCTCTACTTATCTGTAGTTAAGCATTGACTTCGATTTTACTTGCTATGCTATTTGAAATAATGAGGTCGCCAAAAAATGTAAAAGTTTCCTTAATCCTTAAATAACCTTACATTCGTGCTGTGCCCTGTGCAAGCTTTTAGGGAAAGAGAACCACTTGAGCACTAGTGAATTATACAAATTGCCTAAAAATGTTTCTTATATTTTGAATGCTGGTGTTTCTTCAAAGGCTATAGTTATACCTATTACGAATATTTCGGTAACGAATTTGGTCTGAGTACAGGAAAACGAAAGTTAGTAACTTACTGTTCATAAAGTTCTTGACCAATTTGATGTGTATGTGTAGTTTGTGGAAATGGTTTTCCCGTCGGCTTTTTTGGTCACTGGTGTTTGAATGAAACTACATTAGTTTCATTGTTTTCCCGACGTTTCGGCAGGGATTGCTGCCTTCTTCAGGGGTTCTTTATTGAGAAACATAAATTGTTAAATAAATATACAAAAATAGAGACATCGCGTAACTTACAATTTTTGGAAAAATGAACTGCTTCAACAACAAATAGTAAAACAAATAAAACAAAAGAAACAAATTTTAACAAACAAAATAATTAATACACTACTCTAGTATTAAGTTATTCTGTCAACTAAAGAGCTAACTATATAATATAGAAGAAATATTTAGGGTGTCCTGTTTGCGGTTCATGTTGTTCTTGTTGTTTATTATGTGTAGCGTCTCGAGTGTATACCGTTTCGAGGTATGTCTCTCCGTCTGAAGCACAGTTGCGTTGTCAAAGTCTGGGTTATGGTTCGCTTGAATGGAGTGGTTGGCCAGTGCCGTTTTGCCCCCGTTTTTCGATTTGATGTCTGAACGGTGATTGGACATTCTTTGGGAAAGGAACTGATTTGTTGTACCGATATAGCAAAGGTTGCAGCTTTCAGTGTTGTTACCGATACCTACAGTTGATTCTGTACACGACGTCAGTACGTTTTTGCTTATCAGTTTTCGGTTTGAGTTTGGAGAACGAGGATGCAAGAGTCTGATTGGACATAAACGCAATATGAAGGTCCTTGGAACTGCTATTGATCATCTGTTTGAAATTTTCGGCAAGTCTGGGAACATAGACAACACTTTTGTAAACACGCATTGGTTCTTCCGTTTCTTTATCACGAGGAACCTTGTGTTTTTGATTTTGGATAATGTTACGTATGAAACCGTCCGGGTAACTGTTGTCTTTCAGGATTTGAGTGACTTTTCGTTCATTGGTGACATGGAACCTCTTATCACTCAACATAAAAATCTTGTTAACAAGATTCGAAGCAGTGTTTTTTATGATATGCTTTGCTTGATTGGACTTATAGTTAATGATTCTTCCAGACGCCGTGTCTTTTTGATGCCAGTTCAGTGAAAGCCGATGCTGGTCGCGATGGATTAGAACATCCAAAAACGCTATGGAGCTATTTTTCTCCATCTCAACAGTAAATTGGATTTTAGCATGTAATCCATTGAGGCTTTCCAGCATGCTGTCAATTCTCTGTTCGTCAATGACAACAAATATATCATCGACATATTTCGCAATGAATTTTGGCTTCGAAGTCGTTTTGAAGCATTCATCTAATAAGTGATCCATTACCAGATCAGCAATTGTCGGCGAAAGTGGGTTGCCCATCGGCATACCAAATATTTGTTTGTATAAGTTCTCCTTATACTGTACAATGTTGTTTTCCTTAATACAAAAATCAAGGATGTCGAGAAACTTGGATTGGCTCAAGTTGGCATTTTCACTTATTAAATCCCATTTCTTTTTAACAACCGCAATGGCGAGTTGGACGGGGATATTAGTGAAGAGTGAAACGACATCATATGAAACCAAAACCTCATTTTCTTCTAATTGTACAAGTCTCGCTTTTTCAACAAATTCGTATGAATTTTTTACAGTGTATGCTAAATTCCTCGTCGCGCACTGTAAGTTACGCGATGTCTCCATTTTTGTATATTTATTTAACAATTTATGTTTCTCAATAAAGAACCCCTGAAGAAGGCGTTCCCTGCCGAAACGTCGGGAAAACAATGAAACTAATGTAGTTTCATTCAAACACCAGTGACCAAAAAAACCGACGGGAAAACCATTTCCACAAACTACACGTTAGTAACTTACTTCCCGCAAACGAATTTCCAAACGACTACAAATAACCTACAACAATAAAAGTCCAAATGAAAAATCTGTATGCAAGAATAGGGGGCATTTTTGGAGCGTAGTAGAATTAAAATGAAAAATATTACCGGAACGCAGAGAGCGCCTTTTGTTAAAAGTGTCGTCATTTATCACATTTTTTGTTTGTGAGTTCGTTCAAGGTTCAAAGGTCTACCAGACAGTTTGACAATAGCAACCTTTAATCTTATGTATTTGTATAAAAATAAATAGTTGGCGCAACAGGTCCGGAGGGACCCTAGGACTAGCTTCTCACAACCATTCGGTCTGTGTGAATTTTTCAGTTTTTCGAACGAATGGAAGGGATCTGCAATTTTATGCCGACTCCAAACGGCTAATTAAGAAGCTTTTTCAAGACAGTTATACTCTCGGATGTTTGTCAGACGTTCGCGAGAGGTGGGGCAGTGGAAAAAATCCTAAGTTGGAATTTGGGTTTTTGCGGGATTCGAACCTCGACCCCTCTTAGTAGTCCAACACACTATATTTATATAAAGGCGAAGGCAATAAGTTAAGAACCGCTTTCATTGTCTTAAACACAAAATATTCGCTTGATGTTTTTTTTGTTAGGAAGATTTTGCAGAGATACAATGCTCTGTGTTGTATATAAACCAAGTTACTATAATTATAGAATTTCTACCACTGGGCGAACTCCAGTCTGTATGAGTATATATTAACTCCACACTCACTTTCAAATATGTGGTAAAAATGATGCGAAATTGTGACACATCAAGCAAAAATAATATGTTTGTAACTATTCCTAAGACTATGTCCATTCATTTTTATTTTCTGACGAGTGCGTTGCTCCTACACAACCCGATTGTCCGATTACTTAATGCGTTAGGTTTTCCCTTTCGATTGTGCATTTTCTTGTTTCTTTTTCACTTAATCACTTGGACTTTCCCGCTCTTACAAGGTCTTAGCATTTTTCCAACAAATGACAGGCGTTATTGCAGCTAAGTTCGTTACTGTAAGAGTGTACCCACACTGCAAACTTTTATCAACAAGGGAATAAAGTGAGAAGATTGCGTTTATATGCACGGCGACTGCATTTATCCGTTCCCGCATTGCATGTAACCAACCTGTGTGTATCTTGAGCAAGTGAAAGTGGTAACAAACCAAGAAGTTGCCCAATCTAAATTGACATGGCGGATTATGTTTGCAATATGCGCAAAATAAAAGAAAAATCGCACACTGAAAGATACAACAACGGATAAAGTATAATAAAGTAATTTTGAAAGTCAAGCACAAGCACTTGCATGTGTTTTTGCCAAATTGATCTTTCTCGTTTGAACAACACGTTTGTATTTGGCTTTTCACGCGATTTACATCCTTTAATGGGGTATAAGGTTTTCTACTTTTGCAAATAAATTTATTTGTTTTAGATATGTATACAAGTATTTTTTGCCTGCTAAGTGCAGGTACAAAAGTAAAACATCGGGGTTGTAGTCCTGATTAGAAACAACTAGTTTTGATGACTTTAATACATCCAAACTAACAAATTTTTGTGAAATTTCATCAAAACATCTACATTTCTTCATGTTTATCAAAACACTAAATTGTGGACAATAAACTAGCTCATATAGATCACCTTTTAGCAAAATATTCTAGTACCTAAAAAATAATCTTAGTGATGTTGCCAAACTGTGATCAAAAGATTGATTAAATATGAATTTTTTCCCGATTTTAACTTTCTCCATTACGTAGTAAGAGAAAGATATTGTTTTCGTACAAAATTTCGAACTCGATGATAGAGGAACTCAAAAAAAGTGTCCCAAAATTCTGTCCGTCTGTCCATCTGTCTGTCTCTCTGTATGCTCCCGAGGCCTACAGCCTAAACGGCTGCCCTAATTTCGTCTATAATTTGGAGTTTGTGGACCTACAGTTGGGGGCCGTTGTTTTTTCGGAAGGTAATACTAATGGTACTTCCCATATAAAATGATCATACCAGTTTGATTTGTTCGAAAACGGCTCTAACGATTTCAATCATCATCATTAGGTATATTAATGCGTGAACATCAAAAGTTTCCGTAAACTTTTTAAGTATTTATTATAAAATGAGAAGAAAAAACTTATATCATTCGCAAGGTACTGTGCCATAGATGTGCACAAACAAAAAAATTGTGGGTATATTTCGCCACCAAGGCTGGTAAAAATAGGTTAAATATTCCCCATACAAATGCTTATCAGTCCAGTGAAAGCATATTGTTAACATTCAATTTTTCGTCGCCGTGTTACCATAATAACGTATTCGAATAAAAATAATCTTAGATAACCTATTTTCGAAGAAATGGAATTTACCTCTCCCTAAAAGTAGACAACTGTATAATTTTCTTTTAAAGAAAAAGGTACCTCTAATGAAAAATAATTTTCGGAAGAAATATTTTGCTCTAAATTTGCATAGTGACATAGGTATTAAAATGTAAATTATGAGTAAAACTTATTTTCATAGGACGTATTTTTTCGATATCTAGATGTCGCTTTGTCGTTTATAAACAAAACAACGTTAATTTGGAAAATTGTGGTACATTTTTAAGTATTAAATATTTAAAAAGTTATGGTCGATTTTCGACCAAAAACGAGACTAGTCCAAATTAATATCTTAGCTTAAGTAGATGGGGTTACCATGACTGCATAGGTACCGAATAATTTTGAAAACATACATTTTACTCAAATTTTGCATTTTGGGATCTGCGAAATAAGGCCCCAAAATAAAAATGAAATAAGTCCCCAAAAAATTATACAGGAAACAACAGCAACGTTTTTTAATAAAATTTTGGGTATTATTTCCCTTTTTGGGGCCTTATTTCCTAATGAGAATTGGGGTCTTATTTCATTATGAAATAAGACCCCAAAAGAAGAAATGAAGTAAGTCCCCAAAACTATTTTTTTATTTTTAATTGTCACCCGTCCGACATGAAATACGTACGAGGGGACATGCTGCCCCCTGCAACCCTCCTGCTTGGGTTTACTGTTAGATTACGGGATGGGTGCGAGGTTGAGTATATACAAAGTTCCTTTAATCTAAATTCTTCTATCCAATATCAACAATATTAAATAAAAATAAGTTTTCCTTATTTTTAATTTCATTATGAAACAAACTCCAAATTTGGGGCCTTATTTCATTTTTTGTTGAAGCCTTATTTCATCCCAGTGGGGCTTTATTTCATATTTGAAATTGGGGTATTATTTCATTATGAAAAAACACCCCAAATTTGGGGCCATATTTCATTTTCTCTTTTGGGACCTTATTTCATTGGGGCCTTATTTCCTGCAGCCTGCATTTGTTTAAAATCGTTATTGCCGTTTTCCAAGAACTAAAAACAACTAGAATTGCATTTTTCAAAAATCCATTGTCCGATAATACAGAGAACATTTTGTATGGAAAGTACCATTAATAGTGAGGTTACCTTGCAAAAAAAAAAAAAAACCGCCCCGAACTGTAAGCCCCCAAACTCCAAATCCGAAGATTGAACCAAATCCGGGCAGCGGTATAAGCTGTAGCCTCGGGAGCATACGGACATCTAGACAGACGGACACAACTCTGAGATCGAATTTTTTGAGTTCCTCTATCATCGTAATGTCAGAATTGATTAAAATCTAGAGTTCGAATTTTGTACGTATAGAATAGGTATCTGTCTCTTACTACGTAATCAAGTTAAGAAAGTAATGAAGTTAAGAATCAAAAGATGTGTGGAAATTCGATCGGATTAAAACTGAAATAATACACTTAAAACGATGAAACGATTGCAAAATAGCAATAGTTCAATCGCAATCGCTCAGTCATCGGAATTTGACAGTTAAACGAAGCACTAGGTCAATCGTTCAAACGACGTTGACGTCGTCAGTCGATCATCGTCTTACACGAAGTAGAAGCATCGTCGAGATCATGTCGTTCGATCGTATAGTCCTTTCCGAGTATGTTTTCGAGGATGCTATTTTTCTTTCCAGTGAGTCGAGTAACTCAAAACTGTAGGTACGAAAACTACTTTTTTATTAGATTTTAACTTAATATTGTTGATATTGGATAAACTAATTTAGATTAAAGGAACTTTGTATATACTCACCTCGCACCTACCCCGTAATCTAACAGTAAACCAAAGTAGGAGCTTGCAGGGGGGAAACATTGCCCCATCACACGTATTCCGTGTCGGAAGGGTAACAATTAATAATACAAAAATAGTTTTGGGGACTTACTTCATTTCTTCTTTTCTTTCATTATGAAATAAGACCCCAATTTTCATTAGGAAAAAAATGCCAAAAAAAAAAGGAAATAACACCCCACATTTTATTAAATCTTTGTTGTTTCCTGTATAACTTTTTGGGGACTTATTTCATTTTTATCTTGGGGCCTATAGTCACTAGTCACGTGAGCATGTTTTCCAATCAAGGAACAGCTTGCAACATCCTAATAGATTGTTAGAGTGTATTGTGGCACATTTTTTTCTGGAGATTGTTGACCTCTACTATGGATAGTCTCCACAAATGCGGTTTCTACCTTCTTGGAAAAAGTTCAAATGAAATAGGACATAGGGAAAATCGTACACAGATGACTTGGCAGTGTGGAAGAAGGTGGAGAGAGAAACGACGCTCTAAAGTCCAGGTGGAAGTAAAGTACTATCAGGCTTAAGATTTGTTCAAAGGGGTGATAGCTGGAGTGCTATTGATAAAATTAAATAGTTGGCGCAACAGGTCCGTAGGCACTCTGGGTCTATCTTCTCACAACCATTCGCTTTTTGAACGAATGAATGGGATCTACAATTCTATGCCGAGTCCAAACGGCTAATTGAGAAGCTCTTTCACAACAGTGAAATCGAACCTGGGATCCCTCGCTTAATAGTTCAAGACACTAACCACTGCGCCTACAACTTAAAAGTAGGAATTTTAAATTTGAAACGCGGACATGTAAGTTTGGTTTCCCGAATGCTAATGTGTGCGGTAAATAACAGTATAGGAACTTGTTGTTTATAAAATTTACAGATGAGGTTGCTAACTATTTATGGAACTTTTGCAAATACATTTTCCAAGGAAAATAGCCTTAGAATTTTTGTAAAGGCTCGATAGATTATTCAACAGCATTTGAAATTAACGCAGATATTTATTTCATCCTCGATTGCCATGCTCAATTTAGTATTATTAAGTTGTGAACAGAATTAAGAATACGTTAGGTACCGCATTCTTAAATATAAGTTACTTAGCGTTTCTTACGTTTACAGAATGCCTATACGTATTTGAAGTGAAACTTCTTATGCGACTTCCAACTCAAGGTCGCGTTAAATGTTTAACGCTAATAATTGGATACTCAAAGGTGTGAGCGAGGGTGAGGGTGGCGCACATAACACAGCACAAGCACGTTCATATGAAAAAAAAAAAAAAAAAAAAACTGAGTGGTGTTTCTCCAAAAAAAGTGAAACGAAAGTGAAGTATGCTAGGTGAATGTGTATAATCAACATTCAACAGCCACAATATATTTCTGAGGAAATGCGCAAATGGCTGTTGACGTGCGCTGATGGACTTATGGTGGTGTATATAGAAATTGAGTTCAAGGTTTTTGTTTTAATGGTTTTTATAGTACATACCTACATACGTTGATACCTATAGGAAAGAATTGAAGAATTCAAGAAGTAAAGACGATATAGGTGAATTATGTTGTTTGATTTATTGAAGTGAAACTTCTTAAATGCTTAATGCTACTATAAGCATTGCATACTCAAAGGTGTGAGGGTACCGCTCACGCTTCAGAGTATGCAATGGTGAGTGAGTTTATTGGCACCAAATGCTGGGAGAAGAATATTCTGTGGTGAAGATTAATTTCCAAAAATAATGACTTAATTGGCAATTAATGTCTTATTGAAGTGAAACTTCTAATGCGACTTCCAACAAGGTTGCATTAGACGTTTAACGCTACCATGGAGGGGGTATGAAAGCACTGTTGCATTAAACGTTAAAAGCTCCTCGGGAGGGGGAATAGAAGGAGACAGAGCGAGAGTGAATGCGTGGCACTCGAACGCATGCGCGTAGTAAACCTGTTACAGGCCAGCGCGAGCGTTAGCAACGAGTAGCGCCCTCATTATTTCATTTACTTGTTTTAGTTTGATTTGATACACATACCTATAATTTAATAGGGTAGTATTTTTGAAGTGAAACTTCTAATGCGACTTCCAACATATCGTATCTTACTTTAGTTGTCATTATCCCATTCTAAATTTTATGGATTTGGATATTTCTCCACTCGAAAATGATAATTAAAAGATGCGATCAATTGTGAATTGTAAGCAATGTTAATAAAGTTTGTCTTAAAGCCTAGTATCCAAGTGTTCCAATATGGTAAGGAGATTGTGGAAAGTTTGAGGACACATGTCGAACTTCTTCTTATAATTTCTAGGTTTCTTACGTCTTTCAAGTTTGAAATTCGAAAATTCTATTAAAATTACGTTTTTTGATATCTGTCATGGTACTCATGGTTCATAAGCATATGGGTTTTGTCCCATCTATATCATGTTTAATAATAATTTAGCGACCATTTATCTTTGCTGTGGAGAAACGAAGTGGAGACTAGGGGCGCTAAAATTTAGCGTGAGCAGGATACTAGGCTTAAAGAAACAATATGATTTCACTAAAAATCAATTTCTACCCTTTCCTATTTTCATTTCCACATTACGAAGTTTCACTTCTTCCGCGCGGAGGGACTCCACGCACTATTTTTATTTTTTTTTCTGCGGAAACTCTATTTAAGGTTACCAAAAACAGTATTGTAACTATGTAAATGCAAATAAAATAGAATACAAAAAAAAAAAAAAAACTCAGATTTTCCCATAAACAATATCTCTCCCCAGGTTTAACCCCATCGACAAAAAAAAAAAAAAAAAACCTATATCTGGGAAAAAACCGCCAAATTGACAGCGCTGATTGCCACATATTATTTATTTTACTTTAATTTGTTACCTACTCATTATAATATACATCAAGAATAAAGGGTTTCATTCCTAGAGCGATTACATTTGACACCATATCAGAGGCATCATCCGTGTCATTGTAGAAAAAGCATACCGACCAACTAAAGCTTCTAAAGTCCGAACGTATTTGCTTTTACGCATTGCGGTTCTTTTCAGAGTTTTCCGACACACCGGCTGAGAGTTCTGTGCATACACAAATCTTACCAAGACCCCCAAATCGCAATCCTCTTGCCGTTGGTCCCCTCGGTATAGAAATAGCAAATGCTCAAAATATTCGCTGATCTGTCAAATTTCAAATATCGTATGCAAATCAGTGATGTCCTATCGTTCGTTCGGGCACACATTTCGGTACTTTTTATAGTATGCTTTCCTCTGATTTCTAATACCTCGTGATTGATTGATGACTGCATTTGTGTCGTAATAAGATCCCGGTACAGTTTATTAAAATGCGTTGATGCAAATCAAACCTTATTGGACGACCATTATTTAATCGTTAGCAAGTGAATATTTTCGGAAATAGAAATAATAGCCTGCTTATTCATTGCAGAAATCTCACGTAGGAAGCCATTAGCGCTTTAAGAACCTATATCTTCCGTTTTTGAATTTCAATTTGCTAAGCAACGAGACAGTGCTTGCCAAAGTATATAGAATTGTGAAAATAAATACAATGTGATCTTTTAAAAATTGTATAGATTATATATTACTTAATTCGGAAAATTTAGAAACCGATAAAATTTTAAACTCTCGCAGAAAAATATAAAGCCGTTCCGCACATTTCTATGGACCAAAACTGTCATGTTTCCCCCTCACAGAATTTTTCATCCAGAAGTTTCTTTATTTGTTAATTGGCTTGTATTTTGCCGAGTGCTGACAATTCTATTCTTATATCTATATTTTCCGTGAAGTCAACCTTTTTACATCAACCATTGTTTCATCAGAGCTCCTCACTCTCGGTAAGCAAACTCCTTTTGCAAAGAGTTTGATAAGTGTTTGCTTGCAGCCAAATGTCTACCTGTGTCGCCATCCAAACTTAAGAAGATCTTTAATTCTGTTTGCGACGAATGTCAAGAAAGTCTTGGAAATATCCCAAACTTAAATAAGACAATTTTTTTTATCAAGCATCCATTCGTTGCTTGCAAACTAATTTACAAGGAAAACCAATCAAAAAGCAAAAACTGGCGGTTAAACAAGATAAACAGAGAAAAACACAGAAATATGTGCTTCAAGCGTTTAGAAATATGTAAAACAAATATGCAATATTTTTAAATTTTTTGCATACATTTGTACAAATTTGTGTTTGGAAGGATTAAAAACCATTTGCGTTGTTGTATTGCAACGAATAAAACTAGAAAACATTTACAAAATATCAATTGGAAAGTTAAATCTTTGCGTTAACTGACTTACGTTGATTACTGGCCGAAAATCTATAAAAGAGGGTACAGAAGTTTAGTCAACTTTTTGACAGCTAACTAACCCTTTACTTATCACTCCCATAGGTTCGAGTGGCAGGCCACATCAAGTGCAGCCTCAGTTAGGCCAGAGTATGCCTATTGGGATGTTGTGTGGCGTAGTAGCCACCCGGCTATGAACTAAAGAGCAGTTGCACATTCATTGCTCAGATCCGTCCACAAGTTCATTACATATACCTCATTCCATTTGATGGCACAAAATTCGACAACCCGGCCGACTTGTTTTCCTTAAAATCAACTCCTTATCGGTTTTCTCTCTTGTCGCCGTCACTCACTATAGCCATGTCCCATGTACAAGTAAAAAAAAAATGATTTCATGCAAGTGCAGTCTGTGTACATAACATCCACTTAAATCTGGTTTAATGTGAATGCTCTTCGGAAAATGACAACAACAACGAACACACTGATTCGACGAAACGTCCTTCATAGCAAAACAAATTTACCTGTGATTTAATTTCCGATCTACTCGTCGCGCAGCTCCGCTTCAAGAAATCCTTGGACTCAATTAGTTATCCTAAGTATTCTCCAATTGATGTGCAATAACATTTGGCAATACATTTTTGTATATTTCTTCTAATTTTTAACTTTAACTTATTAAATTCACTCGCGAACACACAGACTTTTAATTCAACTCGACCAGAAACAAATTTGTTTTTATTTTTATTTTTATTTGTTTTAATTTATTAAATCCACTTTCGATTTCAACCGATTCACACCGATCCACATTATACCAAGTACTGAACTTTCGATTTGAATCTCTTTCGGTGAGCCACCGCGGACGAGCCAAAACTCTTGGCAGCAAGTAAAAAGTCAACAAAAGTAGCCAACTGGCAACTGGCTTTGGTAATAGCCACTGCATCGTTACGGTCTACCGTCGCGTCGCCCGGTCGGTGTATAGAGTATACACGCCGAAGTCGATCTTTCTTCATACTGAAAGAGGAAAAAGAAAAAAGCTTTCGTCGTTTCTTTTCGGCTTGGTTTCCTCGGCAATTCGCGATTTACCACTCTTGCGCTTACAGACTGTGGTCGGTTGTTGCGGCTACAAAACACATGATCGAGGTGATCATCATTACGACGACCATCACGATGATGATGGTGTTGTTAGTTATGACAGTTATGACACCATGATCGTTCGGTTACAACATTCGGTGTAACTGACTATATTTGACTGGTCGCTGATGGACGGAGAAAAAAACATCTCTATTGTGGGAGTGTGCAGTGCGGACATGAAGATTGATCATCATTCATCATCATCTGGGCGTTGTGCAGTTTCAGTACTCAAATAAGTAATCTTTTGGTTTCGAAGTGCTTCGGAGAGAATTGTAAGCGTGCTCGCGGCTTGCTACTTGATGGATGGCGGATTGAACGCACATGTGCGGGCTGGCCCATCGAACGGTTGAAGCTTGTGAAATACGCGTCGAATTTGATGACCATGATTAGGTTTTCAGTATGGATTTGTTATGTGAAGTCGTCAGTCAGTGTGATTAGCGAATTAGGTGTAACCTTGGAAATGTGTGGAAATATTTTCACCAAGCGGTTTTCTGTGTTGGCCATCGCATTGTGATTGCAGGGACAGCGAATTACCAGCAAGATATTTGGGTAATAATTGTTTTACTCACTTGTAATGGGCACAATCATCTTTGGCTGATTCAACAGCTTAAGTTGGGTAATGTCGAAGCCAATGGTGCGTGGGAGTAATCGCATGAGGAGTCAGGAAAGGAATTCCTGATTTTTGCAGCATTTTCGGTCGATAGAAGCTCAATTGTAAGCTCGAAAATAGCTCGGTTGAGTTCCATAAACGATCGTGTGGCTTGATCCCGTCATCCGCTATCCTATAGTTGGCCCTAAATTCAATAATGGGATGGTGGGTGTTAATCTGGGAGACAGGACCAAGACCTATCAGAGTGTGGAAGTTGATCGATGAAGTTGAATTTTCCGTCCTAAGACCATGCATTGGTTTTGGATGGTTAAACATGGTATGGAGATGGGGACATACTACACTAGGCGCACTGTAATGGGCCCATGTAGAACTACCGATCAAGTTAATCGCACACGTGGCTCCTGACTCGTAACAATTCTGGTAAGGGAAGAGGGACGAAAGCGGTCTTTAGACCATAAAGTCGATCCAACCGCCACTTCCACACAACGATCTAAGAAAACGGTTCACAACGAAGCCAATACATAGTTGCCACTAGACTGGAAAGTCAGGGAATGTCAGGGAAAGTCAGGGAATTTCGAGAACAGTCAGGGAAAATTCAGTCTGTAGTTTTTTTTTTTTTTTTTTTTTTTTTTTAATATTAAAATACTTATTTATATCGAGCTCTGAAGTCTACCCACATTTACGCAAAAATATAACAATCAATGCGCCTGAACACCCACATCCAAATGTTCGACCAACAAGAATGAAAAATTGCAGTGCAATATGAAAGCTTTTCTCTCAAGTATTTACGAGACTGGCAATTCATTTTTTTACCTCTCAACATTAATGGATTGGGATTTGTTTAAAACAAAAAAATTACTATATAGGTCTGTTCCTTTACTTTTTTAGTTAGATTGGAAAAGACTGTGAAAATGGCAGTGGTGGGGATATATTCTCTCACAGAACGCTCTAGGGAACCCTTTTGTAGTAATTTATGAAAAATGACATACATAATTTAAAATATTCAAAAAATGGTACGAAAAGTCGTTAAAATGTCTGATAAACTCGAGGAATTTATTAATTTACTAAGAAGATTAGTTCTCATCATTTATTTATTTTGATTTTTATTTTGATGAATCCGAGTATGTGGAAGAGATAAGAGGAAAAGCGACACTGCATGAAGAATTACATGGAGGAGATTGTTCCTTGCTCCAGCGAGGAAGAATGTGGTCGCTACTTTCGAAAGAATTTCGAGGAGAACATTAAATTTTATTTTGCCGCCGTAAGATTCTTAGTGGAGCGGTAAAATATTGCTCTCTCGAGGATGTTCTCTTTTATGAACTTTTCGAGTTAAGGAACGGCACTCAGTAAAAATTCGTAAAAATTCGTAAGAACTAGTAAAAATTCGTAAGATATAAAATTAAAGGAACAGACCTTATGTATGTAATTTATTGATCTCAAAGACTAGTGTTAAAATGTGTTTTTTTTTTTTTTTTTGCTATGTTTGTAAAATTAGGTCAGGGAAAACTTCAGAATTGGTCAGGGAAAGTCAGGGAATTTTGTTCTTAATAATAGTGGCAACCATGCAATAACAGCTGTAAGTAACGTCGCAATTAACAAACTCTTAAGCTGCAGCCACGCAGTGAGGGACTAGCGATTGAGCGACGAAAAAAATAAATAAATGAAAAAACATATGAAATCGTATGGCGGTGGCTATGTGAGCCCTGAGCGATTAGCGATTTTGTTATAGGCAGAGCGCCGTCGCTCAATCACTCAGTCGCTAGTCGCTCACTGCGTGCCTTCAGCGTACAGCCTTTTACTTTAAAAGAAAGTCGCTGTCTCAGTTGGACCTGCTAGGCTACACCCCATCTATTTCTTAAGAATCTGCTAAGACCAACAGGACACATGAAAGCCACTACCTCTAAGGCATTCAATAACTTGTTGATCGTTACCCAATTTTTATAAGTGTTTTGAACACTACGAATTTCTGCGTTCCTGTTTTTAGAATATATCTTTTCTTGTGGAACACAATGCGGAAATTGTTTTGATCGGGCATACTGCCATTCCGATAAGTCTGCATAGATACCCACTTTCTAAGTCTTCTTATGCTGCTTGAATTAGCTCGGCGGTATAGGACAAGTAGATATGTATAAGTACTTCATGTTGGTCGGAGCGACAGAAGTATTAACTAACTATTGTCGTACAGAATAAACTAACCATTTTGCATACCAGCGGGTTGTTGGCAATCCTCAGCACCGAATGTTTATCTGCACATCAGTCATCACTCATCACGAAGGCTTTCGTTGCTACATCAGCAAAGGAACTAGCGAGTTGGTGGCTGCAGTTCTGATGGTACTTCCGCAGGGTTCTCGCTGTTCTTTGGAGAGAAGCGCTCTTACTTACTTACTTAAGGTGGCGCTACAGTCCGGGGTGGACCTGGGCCTCAACCAATACGCCTCTCCAGTTAGCGCGATCTTTGGCTAACTGCCTCCAGTTGCGCACTCCAAGTTGGTTGAGGTCCCCTTCCACTTGCGCGCTCCACCTAAGGCGACGTCTTCCTCTACTGCGTTGTCCCTCCGGGTTGGAATCGAAGACTCTCCGGGCCGGAGCATTGGTGTCCTTTCGCTCTACATGTCCTAACCATCTTAGACGACTAATGCGTACTTTTCTGAACAAGTCGATGTCGCTGTACAGCTCGTAGAGTTCGCTGTTAAATCTTCTCCTCCAAAGCCCGTCAACGCATGAGAGATGCTCTCATCGTGTGATACAAAAAGCGATACTAATAATCAGTACCCAGGCTAGATTTTATAAACTCATATTTTCCATAGAAAATTACCCATATTGCGACCTACCAGTCCGGGTGGATCTGGGCCTCAACAAAGAAGCGTCTCCAGACATTTCTAGCCAGTGTGGAGACTTAACATAATAATTAGAAAGGCCCAAAGTCTTCTGAGAGAATCGGTTCGGTGTCGTGATGGATATCAGCATTTATACTACGGCTACTACTAAGTATAATTGCTTCGCGTCTATATTGTGCGTTCGGAAAGTTGTAATATCCAAGCACTAATGTTTGTAAATATTAGTTCCTTACAACAATGCTTTTCTATATTTGTTCCACACTTTTCCCATACCATCAGCATCGGCTGTAGGAAATAAGGCCCCAATGAAATAAGGCCCCAAAAGAGAAAATTAAATAACACCCCAATTTCAACTATGAAATAAGGCCCCACTGCGATGAAATAAGGCCCCCAAAACAAAATGAAATAAGGCCCCAAATTTGGAGTTTATTTAATAATGAAATTAAAAATAATGAAAACTACTTCTTATTTACTATTGTTGATATTGGATAAACCAATTTAGATTTAAGAAACTTTTTATATACTCAACCTCGCACTCACCCCGTAATCTAACAGTAAATCCAAGCAGTGGGGTTGCAGGGGGGCAGCATGCCCCCCCATACGCATTCCATATCGGAAGGGTAACAATTAATAATAAAAAAAATATTTTGGGGACTTATTTCATTTCTTCATTTTCATTAGAAAATAAGGCCCCAAAAAAGGAAATAACACCCCAAATTGTATTTAAAATCGTTGTTGTTGTTTCCTGTATAATTTTTTGGGGCCTTATTTCATTTTCTTTTTGGGGCCTTATTTCGCAGAGCCATCAGCATCATTTGCTATAACCAGTATCGGCTAAAGCAATCTACGTGTACTAAGCACCTGAATAAACCAGTGTTGGCTGTGCCCAACCATCTGGCCGTGTCTACCCCACCGCCCGTTCCATTTATATAATTAAGTAAGCCCTATTTGTGTTATACGAGGTCCACATCTTCATGGATTGAGAAAATTCAACTTCAAGGTGGCCATCGAGAGGAGTAAAATGAAGGGTCCGCCATCTAACGTTTTTTTTTTTTTTGCAACTAGTGCTTATTTCGCGAATGGTAACACTTAGCTCATCTCTGATTTGACAGATAATTAGTTTTATCTTTCCGCTGAACGAATATGGTTGTGTATACGCTTGAACAACGCTGGGAAATATTGCGACATTACTTTGAAAATCATGGTAATGTTGCAGAATGTGTGCGAAAATTTCGTACGGATTTTGGAAGAAGAGAAGCACCGTCAGCTCCGTATGTTCGTTATCTTGTGAAAAAAGTGAAAGAAACTGGCATCCTAATCGATAAACCAAAGCGTGAAAAGCCAAAAACAGTGCGTACACCCGAGAAAATTGCTGCTGTGGCAGAAAGTGTGCGTGAAGCGCCATCAACATCAATTAACCGTCGTACTCAACAATTGAACATTTCGGAGACATCATTGAGACGAATTTGGCATAAAGACCTTGGTATGACGCCATACAAAGTCCCATTGGTTCAGGAGTTGAAGCCAACAGATCATCCAATGCGTTTTCGCTTCGCTAAGTGGGCCTGCGATCGACTTAGAGAAGATGCCGATTTTGCCAAAAAAATCATCTTTTTAGATGAAGCTCTACTGCATGGCCAGCCGAGGCAGCCATAGTAATAAAGAAGAGAAACAAAAATAAGTTAAGTTGAGGAAAATAGTTAAGTTATAAAAAAAAAAAAAAAATTGCAATTGAAATTTGTCGATTGAGAGGAGATCAAATGGGCATAACGCGAGGAAATGAAAAACATTCTCGTTCTGGTCAAGGTTACATAATGGTCATCTGGGGTTTAAGTCACTTCTATGCGGTCTGCAATTCAATTCAAGCATTTCTGTTCGAACTTTAAAAATCAAGCTCATCTCCTTAACTGTTAGTTTATTATTAAAATAGTTCTTGGATCCCAAAGATAGATTAAGCTCCTCATATACTGACCTACTTGATGACTCCTTTGCTCTGTCCAAGCAAGCAGATTGTTATCAACAACAGAGATGCAATCGTAGAGAATATTCCTCCACTCACAGGCGTTGCTTTCGTTTATCTCAATAGAAGTCTGGTTGGCGTCGGCTAACTCGTGCCATTCTTTGATTGGAGAGTAGTTGCGTCTTATAGCTATAGCAAGAACTTACTTTTGTAAGTTATTCATAGATCTTAGCATAACTTTGCTAATGTAGTCTGCACTTGCTTTTAGGTTTTTCGTAAAAATATAGGGTAGACCTGATTCTACATGAATCGCGTAGCTGTGTGTAGATTGGGGAAGCATGAAAATCCTCTTAAAGAAATACCTTTGTATGTTTTCAATCTCCCTACTTTGCTGATAGCCGTAAATTTCATTGCCATAACAAAAACAACTTTTAATTGTGGCATTAAAAACTCTAAATTTGGAAGCCGGATCCACGCATTTATTTAAAAAAAAACTTAGACCACAAGGTGTTGATTGCAGTTTATCTGCAAGAGTTCTTTCTTTGATATGAGGTTTTAAATTGAGATTGTATGTAAGTAAAAAGCCTAAGTACTTGAACTCATTTACAACCTCAATTCGAGTACCATCCAGGAACCAAGCATGCTCTCTACCGGCGCGGTTTTGCGCTCTGAAAACAAGTATTTTTGATTTGCCAGTGTTGATTTTTAGATCCCAAGTATCACAATACTGCCTTTATTGACCCTTTATTTACTACATTAAAAGTCATCGTTGTCTATTTTGCCGTTCGTCCCGATTCGTCGATCATGAATGTCTCTTCTTGTTGTTTAGTTTTGCATTCTCGTTGACTGTTGACCGTAACAACTTCTTTTTATATACTCGCAAACGCATACGAAAACATCCTCAAATCCTTTATCATACGGGATATTTATTATAGTCAGTTATTTAATCAGTGCAACGAAATCTACCACAACAAGCTCGATGTAAACAACAAAGTTCACTAACCGAGTTCATTCCATTTTCGCAAAGATTCATGTCAGCAGTGGCATATATATGCCACCCCAAGTGGGTGTGATTTTCTTTTCTTTTCCTCCTCTCTTTCAAATTGTAATAAGAACAAAATTGCAAATAATGCAAGCACATGCTTCAGCCTCACTATCAACATTTATACGAGTCTACATATATGTGGCCAGCACTTAAACACGTTGTTGTTCTGAAACACCACGACGACGAACCACCCCTTGTTACCGGTTGACTGTGGTTATGTACCTTGCATTTCTTATATTGCCCACCCATCACACTTAATGGAAACCCATTGTTGAGCAAAATAGAAAAGGAAAAAAAAAAAAAAAAACAAAAACAAAAAAAAAAGAGAAATAGAAAACCGCGCGCAAATAGAAGATATTAAGTGAGCTAGGCTGGCTAGGGTGGTATGGAAAGAAACAATAACAACTCAGAAATAGTTGGTGGGCAGATGGGGAAACATCTTAATAGGAATGTACTCACTTTGTTTTCTGTTTTCTTTATTCCTCTCGTATTCTTTGTGCGATTCATCAAGTGTCGCCGGTGTATAGCTATTGTGTTTGGTTAGACGCCACCTTTGACACATAGTGCGGACTGCGGAGGCAGAGGCCTGGCTTTTCTGATTGAAGACTCTTAATTGAAAACGTATTTCCCTTGCTGTTTTTTTTGTTTTCGTATTAAAACTGTTTCTGTAGAACTAGAACAACAAGCGGTAATAACAGCTAGAAGTGCAGAACGCGATTGGATGGTATGTCTGGTCGCCATCAAAGAGGTGGCGTTTGGTTTGGTTTGTCAATCCAAAGTTGTCGAGATTCTTTGACAGAAGTCTTTCGCGAAAAAAAAACATGCCTAGCACGAATAGGAAACTCAATCTTGGCGATGTTAAGCGGAGAGTGACAACAATAGGACGCCGATCGAATTTCATTTACCTCAGAAAATGACGTATTTGCTTAAGAAGCGGTGTATTTAAAATTGTTAAATTTTAAGAGTCATTTTCACAGTTCGAGAATCCTAATGCTAGTCGTCCACTTAGTGCGCAACTCATAACCCAAGTTTGTTCAACGGTTCATTCAACTCTTTAGTTCAACATTGAATTGCTTGAGTGATATTGGCCCAAAGTGCTTGAATCGTTTTCGGATTGTTGTCTTAACATCGGTCAAAATAACCTATGATTTAAAAAGAAACCACTAGATCTCCCACCCTTTATAAACAATTTGTAAAAAAAAATGCATGAGGTGGTACATATGACAAAAAAGTTGACTTTTACGTAAACTTATGTAGCAACTTAAGGGTATTATGGTAACGTAAGCTAATAATAAAACAAACTTTATATGAAAAAAAAACGTATCATCCTTACTATAATATAGAACTGTAACTTTTATTTCGGCTGTAAGGTGTTTGTTCGGAGTAGATTAAAAAAGTACTGCACGAGATTGATTCCGGCTTTCACAGTTGCATTGAAAATTGTCGAGATTAGATTATAGGATACGATTTACCATTAACCGCTGTCCGGAAGCGGAAATCTAAGCTGATATCTAAGAAAAGCTATAATTCTCGAGTGCCTTCTACCTCCTTGCTTTGGAATGACTCATCCAAATGAAATAGGAATTTTAACAAAGATTTTAAGATATAAATCATCTTCTTTGTACGTTATCCTGAAGTCGAAATAAGCAATTAAGTTTTATACAATTCAAAAAAGCAAAATGTTTGATGGAAGCTAGATCGTTGGATTTTTCCAACGTTCAGTGGAACTCTTTCGAAGCAAGGCGAAACGATGTCAATACTGTATGGGACAAAACAATTGTCAGGCAATATATATTGATAATTCTGTTCAAAAAATGCTGAAGTTCTAAGTGATTTAGTGGATTGAGTCTTGAAGGTTCGACTAATGAGCGAAGGGTTTCTGATCCAACACCAGATAAACTCTGCCGTAATATCACGAACGCCTGATAAACATCCAAGAGTAGATATAATTGTCCGTCCATAAGTGCCAAAAATATAAATATTACGCAAAGGATTTGGAGCACTTGTTGCGCAAGCTATTTTATATTTATTTGAAGAACTTTCTTCTGATTAACTACTGTTCAAACTTTGCTATAAATGGTGCCAAGTCAGTAGGAAAGAATCTTGCATCTCTTTTAAACTGCGCTTTAGGAGAACCTATTGCTGTATGACGAAAATACATTTCAGATGTCAAATTATTTTCTCGCACTTTTATCGTGCTTATAAAACTCACTTCTCTTAGTAAATAGGTTGTATTTAAAACTGAGAAAAAAAAAAAAATCATGGTTTAGCAAATGTGATTTTGAACTCATTTCTCACAGCGACCTCTTACTAATATCGAACAGGATCAGTGAACTGGGGCCCAATTACCGCATCCGTGAGCGAGCCGTACGTCAATGAATTTTGTGGATTTTACAAGCAAAACCATAACAAATTCAGTCACGTATTACTCGATCACGGATGCGGTAATTCAACTCCTGAACGGCATTTCTGCACTGTGGAGATAACAACGTCCGTTAAAATTCAGAGCAAGCTCCCCCCAGGTATAACAACTAACTCTTCGGAATAAACGACACAAACTATGGCAAACTAATCTCAGACACAGATCTATTATTTATAACATTTTTTTCGCTTGTGTGGACGTCTTTACACCGAATAACTTGTCCGCATGCAGCATCACCTAATTGCCAACCCCAAACGTTTCTTTCAACTTATTAACACCAAAAGGAAATCGGTTGGGTATCCTTCTACCTTAAAATGCGATAATTGTTCGTCTGCGGATTCTAAAATAATCACCAACCTTTTCGCTGATTTCTTCAGCCAGGCGTTTAAGGATAACGACGTTGAATTCAATCCTAACTATTTCAGTTACATGGATGGCTGTGCTCAAACATCTTTTTCATATATGAATCTCAGCTTATCTTCAGTAGTTGAAAAAATAAACCTTCTAAGGACGACTATTCCTCCGGTCTAGATGGTCTGCCTGGCAATAGTTTTGAAGAAGCTTTCAATTACACAAAGTATTTTTCCATAAATTGTGGAGGGATTTATTTATCATTCCCATCCAGCGTTGCCGCTAAACAAAATAAAAAAGGGGACTGAGCCGAAAAAAGATGCATCTACTTAAAAAACTTAAAATACTAACAGCCGTATTAATAATTCTTGCGTAACTACATGTTAGGCCTAACTAATGACAAACACATTCGTTAAACTAAAATTCCTATTAATAAACATTTTTAGAAGATAAATAACTTACGGTAGGGAGGTCTGTTAGCGAGTCAATAACTCTAATACGCTATTCACACCGAGCCGAAAACCTGGGGTCGAAACGCCACTTCCGTGAACGAGCTACCCGTTCACGAAGTTAAGTTGGTTTTACGTGTGGAACAAAAACAAATTCCGTCACGAAATGCTCGAACACGGAGGACGCGGTTCGACCCCTGGTGCACCATAGGGGAGTCATTTCGGGCCTTTAATCTTTAATTTGACATTAAACGATGTAGTACGTGCCATTTTACTCTCAGAAATTTACGCAGATGTTTCTCTTAACAAATACCTTCCACCGCTGACTCTCTCTCACTACAATCTGACCTTAACCACTTCTACACCTGTTTTTCATCCTCACGTCGACAAAATTATCGGCTTTGTTAAACTTTGGTCGAAGGAGTTATCTAACCCCTATGTCACAAAATCCCTTTATACGACATTTGTAAGAGCTCTTTTTGAATATGCCATCAGCCAACTTTGGTCACCTTACCGTCAGGTACATATTGTGAGATTCGAAGCTTTCCGAAGATTCATTCGCTTTACCTTACGTGAGCTTGACTGGGATGACCCTCACAATTTACCCCCCTACTAGAATCGCCCAAAGTTGCTCAATTTATAGGCTCTTTTGACTCGTCGCGATATCGCTGATATAATCTTTATTCATCAGTTACTATCTGGAAACATAGATTGCCCACATCTACTGCATCAGATCTCATTACACACTATTCCTCGTCGTTTACGATCTATTCCGTTTTTGTTTGCGATCTTATCTTCAATATTGGTATTTAGTCCTAAGTTGACTAGATTGTTTAGTTCTACACGCTTGTGTTAAGCAATTAAGTTAAATTAAATAAGGGGCTAAACAAGAAAAAAAAAATCCAATCAAATTCAAATAACAAATTTAGTACGTAACTTGCTCTTCAATTTATCTACAAAAAAGAGAAATCACTTACTTGCTCCACGCTTACTTGCAATGCCTTACTTTGTTTTTTATTTGTGCACTTAGTAGTGAATATAATGCCTACCAAAATGTTCATTTTCAATTAGCACTTTCAACTCGTCCAGACACAAGTCAATGAAACGATAAAGTTTAGTTATTGCTGAAATCTCTTATCCATTTCTTGTTATAAACTCTAGCAATTATTACCACTTCCTGTGTCGGAATTGTGTTTGCATAGTGTGTTCATTTTTTTAGGCAGCACTTGTTTACAGTTATTGATATGTAACCGGTATTATACACGTTGGCTGTTTTTCGTATAAAAGAGATACGCAGGTGCTATATTTCAAATCACAACAGATTGACAGATAAGTCAAAATAATCATATAGCATATCCTGTTGGAGGATAGAGCAAGACCTACTATAAACTTTAATGAATATCGCTGGACCCTGAATTTTATTTATATCGAAATGTACACGTAGAACCGTTCTGTAAAAGTTCGCAATCATTTTTAAAAACACAACGTTCAATATACATATTTACCACCACAATCAGTGAGTGAAAATTTTCCATTCCACGTATGTTCGCTTTTAAGCGTAGTACGGACCTCTTCTGAAACGAAATTTTCCGGTGGTCTCCAAATGGACAGCGGAACGTCTACGAAAAGGCAGCGGAAAATAATTTGTGTAGGTTTCCATCAGCTGATACACAAGTAGCAGTGTTACCAGCACTGGCTATTTATTTACAATTTGGCTCCTCAAAATTGTCATTTCGGATTTATCGTAATTTACGCTATCCACTTCATTTAAAGTTGTTATTGCGAACTTAATCTTTTCGTATAACTAAAGCTTTCTAATCAAGTATGCCTTTTTCGATTATTGGGCATTTAAGGTTTTGATATGATTTCAAATTTCTACTGCTAAATGGAAAATTAAATCAGAATTTGGTTTCTTTTGTGAATTGGCCGCCGAAAAACATATTTTTCACTTGCACTGGAAATCCACTGCAATTGATTTTCATACATTTATACCAACCCATTTCGAAGTAGGTAATCTAACATAAAAACTCACTTACATTTGTTTTTTTTTTTTTTTTTTTTTTTTTGATAACATTGCAAAATGGAAACTACAGACTGGGGATGTTTCGCTTGTGAAGAACTGCATAGCACACTTTAACCGTAAAGAAAGAACACTGTGTCTGTGGGGGAAAATCGATTTTCTTGTTGTGGTTAATGTAACAGGTTTGTAATTACTTTGCTCTACTGGCGTTCAGTCTATTTTAACACGAACATTGTTAGAAATGTTTGAATGTTGCAAAAGGTCCTGTGGGTCAAATGTCGATACTGGGAAAAATTTCGTTTTTAAAATTTGATTTGATTAGAAATTCGATTCTTTTATAGCGAAAAACTGAGTATGCAGGAATGTTGACCTCACATACTTAAGCTTAAATATCAATTTTGGTTGAAATCGCTAGAGCCGTTTTCGAACAATTCAAACTGGTATATCAATTTTGTTCATTGATCTATAATATAAACTGTGTTCCGAAACTCAAGCGATAATTACTTTGGGTACAAAGTACAAGTTTTCATTTGAAAATTGTAAACTACTATACTCTGTTCAATTTATATTTTCAGTACAGGCGTTATGGGAAGCTCTTTTTTCTATCAGTGGTGCCTGTAGCTACTCTCACGGCACTCAAATACAAGATTTGCCACTGAAATAATAACGAAACCACTGGCATTCCAACGAATTTTGTTGTTGTAATTTTCTGAAATTCGCAAACATCCCACCACAACCAGTCTGCCCCACACTCGCGGGCAGAATGAGCACGATCGTCTTGCGTTCGCTTGCTATTATCATCAACCAAAATAAGCAGTGTGAGTGACTGAAGCACATCAGAGAAATGTTACCATATGTCAACTTCAGCACATCATTAAGGGTTTTTCTTTGAATTTTGTCAAAGAACTTTCGGTTTTGGTGCTTTTTAAAGCTTTTGACAGCGAATATATGAATTTGATTATGTGGGATGTTGCCATACAGTTTTTAGGTACTCCTTTAATTATTTTGTATTTCTGAAGGATCTGTTAATATGCTGTTAAACCATTTTTTCTTAATAAAGGGTTGGTATTTGGTAACCCTATCGATATTTGTGAGAGAATTATGCCAATTTATAGTGCACACTATGGCAACCATGTGAGAGCTTTAAAATCGAGACAGCTTATTAAAATCCATAATAGTAAGTGTGAAAGGCAAATAGCCTATCTTCCCTGTACTGAAAATATAAATTGAACAGAGTATAGCAAAACGCGGCAGACGTTGTTCTGCCTCGTGAGGGTGAATTTAGGCGCAGATTTCACGTTCGTCGGACTCCAACTGGAGAAGCAGTATAAGGGATTTTTTCATCGATTTGTACTCGCCATTTCAGACTTATTTTTGTGGGTTTTTTTTTTTCAGTTCATGAGACTCTTGAAGCCCTCCAAGGGGATATCCGTCAACAATGCGATGATCTCTCGCCTGAAGTTTTGGCAAAAATGATTGAGATTGCCATAAATCGGGCTCGAATGGTCATCCATTTATTTTTCGACTTGATAGAACAAAAATTTAAGACCACAAATGAGCATAATCTAAAAGCAGAAGCAAAGTTTTTCATTCATTAAGAAATTCAAGCCAAATTTAACTTCTTTTTCGTAAACCCAGTATGTGGAAGAATTTCTACTACTTTCACTGCCTTAAACACAACATATTTGCTTGATTTTTTTTTGCTGGGAAGGTTGTGCAGAGATGTAATGCTGTGTGAAATTTGTTTTCCAATATTTATAAGCCCGGTCTTTATAATGTAATGGTAGAATTTCCACCACTGCGCGAACTCTAGTAGGAAAAAAAACTCGAAAATTTATCGACTCTTTTAAGATATTAATTTCCTGTGAAGATCTTTTACGCTTTATGAGAAATGTCAAATGCTTTTCCCTGCATACCTACAATAAAAGGTGCATGTTGCGTGTGTTAGTATAAATGCTGGTACGAACTTCGTCTGATGTGTAAGCCTACAATACAGCTGACAATAGTATGTGTAAATATTGTTTGCAAAAAAAGTGCAAACAAAAAACTCGCTTTGCTGTTAAGTGGTAACATTAAATGGCAACTTCACAGTTTTTGTGCGTTTTGATATGTTTCAGTTAGGGATCTTTGAGACACGTATATATGGGGGTATTTTCCCCACTAAAATTATTGGAACGCTTTTATCAACACAAAATTGATTTGAATATACCGTGTGGTAACTATAATTTAAATCAAATTTGGATAATAAAGTAAAAGCCCTTTAATTCGGAAAAAAATTCCGAATATCATTTAGAGTTTTGATTTTTTTTTATGTAATAATTAAAGTTATTAGCAAAAATTAAATAACACAATGATTGAACACGTATAGGTAGCAAATATACCTCATTATGTAAAAGTCGGAACAAATCATCAAAATGTCTTTTGGGGAAAAAACATAAAACAAAATTCTAATATGTTGTATGTTGTGCTAAATAAATTTTTTGATATGTTTATGTTTTTTTTTTTTTTTAAGTTTTATGTATTCTTTGCTATCTTTTCTGTTAATAAAATAATTTTTAGTTTTAAGTTCTTGCATTTTTTCATCAATAGGAATGCGTTTTAGTGCATAAAAAAAATCTCTCATTAATTCGAAAAATTCGTTTATTCGGATTGACCTTCCCCCCAACCATTCCGAATTAACGAGCTTTTACTGTAGTCACAAATCTCTTCTTGGGCCCATGGACGAAGTAACTGATGAAAGTGTTCAAACCGAACCGATCACAAGGCTTTGTTCATCCGTCAATTCTGTTGACACACTAATCGGATATTATCATTAACATAATTCCAAGAAAATTGATTGACATAAATTGATTGCTATCTTTAAAAAGACTCTGACTGAAATTCACAATATCTTGAATTGAATTTCTATCAACATGTTTGCTATTCGTCCATTGCAAAGTACTAGCAGATTTAAATTGTTTTTTTTCTGTGATTTTTTTTATTACCAACTTTCTAAAGCTATTCGATGCACCTCCTGATTCATTAACTTGGGTTTTCCCCAAGTAAAATTTGTCTATAGACACTAGACAGCCATCGATATCTATCTATATCTTTAATTGAACCTACAATTCATTCAAATCTCACATAAATAACGTCGGCATACGGACTCCTGTATCTTATAGGTAGGCAGTCGAATTCACTTCCCTTGTGCGAATAGTAACAATGACTTGGACACGATTGTGCACAAATAGATTCAATGCAACTTCTCGCTGTTTACAGCCACGGCCAGTAAACAAGAAATGGAGGTCTGAACCATCAACCGGAATGGTTACTTTCGATTTCATTTGTTACAGGCTTTTAATACTTTTATTGAACTTGAGCTTCAGGTTTGAGTGTGCCGATGCTGACCACTCTTTGCTGTTGGTCATGTGGATGCGTTGCTTGCAAGAAAAATTGCCACTAAAATTGCTAAAATCAAATAAACATAATGGCGCGAATTAAAACACTTGTTTCTTACTTTTAAAATTAAACAATATTTATTTGGAACTATGTCCTTTATTATTGAAATACTTTTTACTAATTCTAAAAGGAGCTTAAGGCTACTATGTAGTTACAATAAGACTGTTGATAAATTCATCATACAGTCGTATTTATATACTTTTCTTATCTATCTACAAGGAGACCCAAGCGTACAATCGTCTTGCTTGATAATGAAGAAGAGATAATATTCCAACATTGTATACAAACGATATTATCTCTTTTACATATGTTATCATTGTAGCGTTGTGTGCAAGACTGTACTAGAGACTAAAGATATCATTGAATACAAATAATGTTATCTTTTTTCTCAATATGTTTTGCTATGGATACTTAACTCCCCCCCTTGTTAAACGAAATCGTCCCGATTTTTCGACGCTATTTTTAACATTTCTCTTTCATAAGTTTTGTTATATGCGTCAATCTTTTTTTGTTTTTGACGATCTGTTATACATTGTATAGTTTTTATCATTACGTACGTAAATGCTAGAATAACAATCAGTGTTACAATTGTGTATATAGTTGATAATATCGGTTTTTCTTCAAAAGGAATAATTAGTTTTTTTAAAGTATCTATGTTATCGAATTTGTACATTGTATCTTCTTTAATTATTTGGTCGATGTAAGACTCTGAATTATGATTTCTTAATATAACTTCTTTAATTTGCTTATGCATGTTTTTGTATATTTTATCGTCTAGATTTATAGTATTTTCATAAGTAACTAAGTTTATACCATTAATTGTTTGATTATTTAACTTATGCTTACCGCTTAATAACATAACACCGGATTCAATTTCTAAGTCGTAATCGTATTCTTGTTTAATGTTGCATTTTGAAGTTATATTCTTTAAAAGTGGAATAAGACAATTTTCTTCTTCAAAGTTAATTTCACAAATGTTTTTACTTAGATGATTTTGACAATTTCTTGTTCTTAAATAAGTTTGGTTACATAAGGCAATTGTTTTATCTGTAATGATTTTTCCATGTTTTGAATTTAAAGGTGTTACTTTATACAATTTACATGATTTAATTAGAACTGGATATTTATATATTGTGATGAAGAATTCATCAGTTCTAGCTAATAATATTTTAGAGTACTCAAGTATATTTATTATGGGTACTTGAATTATTTCATGTTGAATAATATTTTTAATGTCATCTAAGTCTAGGCTTTCTGATAAATATTCATTATTTTTTGCTGCATTAATTGTTCTGGTCAATAATAATAATTGTTCGTACACTTGTTCTATTACTAAATGTTCTTTAAGGCTCTGACCTTCGAATTGTTGCAAAATTTGTTCAAATCTAGAATTTATAGTTTTTTGTTTATTATTGTTTTCTATGAGATTATTTATACTCGTTTCTATGTTAACTAAGTCATAATGGTCAGGATTACCAAACACATATTTGAAAGCTGTTCCTAAAAAGTTAATTGATCTAGTATGCCTAGTATGTTCTTGTAATTGGTCTGCTAAATTCTTAATTTTACTTAACCAAATTTTTTCTTCTTGTGTAGGTTGATATTTACTAGTTACGATATTTACGTAAGGTTGAAATATCGAAGTCAGGTTGGTGGCATATTTTTGTGGTGCTTATCCTGAGTGAGATGTAAATGCCTGTGCACATTATCATGTTCTATTCTGCGAGCAATTGCGAATGCGTGTTCTAGATCATTTATTGTAGCTGAATATAATGATCCTCTTGTAAAGTTGTCACTCATACCATCAATGAATATACGAACTGCGTCGTCGTTAGCATTTTTAATTAGTCTGTCGATTATATTCGGCGGATCACCTGACATAGTGATTTTTGATATTATTAAATTGAGATTTTTATTTATCTCGTCGTGGTATTCAGACAGTGTGCTTCTTTTTTGCGTGATGGCTTTCATCATGTCTTGTAGCACGTATAGAGGTTCTTGATTAGAGTACGTATAATCTAATCTGTTACGTATCGCCTCAAAATTAAAAATTGTGTTATAATTAGTTAACACATTCGCGGCTGCACCCTGTATTTTACTTTTCACTATAGTCAATGCTGCTGCGTACTTACTGTGTGTTTTGAAGTTTTTAATGCTGTCCATTAATCTGGATGCTTCTTCGCGCCACGACCGATAATTTGATTGATCGCCGTTGAAAATAGGTAGGCTTTTAAATGCGTCTAACTGTATTTCACTACCATCTGTATATGTGGTTCTTATTTCCTCTAGCACAGGTATGTTTGGTACTATGCCTAATCCAGATTTTACTTCATTTAGTTTTGTTTCTAAATTAGTGTTTATTTGATTTTGGTTAGTTATTATTGCTGCTAACCTTGCATTCTCTGTGCGTGTGTGCTCTAGGGTTTGTGTTACTGTGTTGCTCCTGGTTTCTAAAGCTTCTAATCTTGCCATTAATACTGCGAGTTGTTCCATTTTGAACTCGTGTCTGTTGTCGTCGAATTTGTGTGTTTTTTTTCTCCACATATACACTTTCACTGAATTGCTTTGCTGCTTCGTACGAAGAAGCTATATTTGTACCTGCTATGCTAGGTAATTCTTGTAACCGGTAACGCGAGTGTTCTGTTTATACTAGATTTCACTACTTGTTCCCGAGGTCCGCTCGATTGAAGTTAAAAAGTATATTTAACCTCCTGGCAGGATCGCCAATTAAAACACTTGTTTCTTACTTTTAAAATTAAACAATATTTATTTGGAACTATGTCCTTTATTATTGAAATACTTTTTACTAATTCTAAAAGGAGCTTAAGGCTACTATGTAGTTACAATAAGACTGTTGATAAATTCATCATACAGTCGTATTTATATACTTTTCTTATCTATCTACAAGGAGACCCAAGCGTACAATCGTCTTGCTTGATAATGAAGAAGAGATAATATTCCAACATTGTATACAAACGATATTATCTCTTTTACATATGTTATCATTGTAGCGTTGTGTGCAAGACTGTACTAGAGACTAAAGATATCATTGAATACAAATAATGTTATCTTTTTTCTCAATATGTTTTGCTATGGATACTTAACTCGCGGTATTAGTATAATCGCGGGGTTTTACATCACTTTATCGGATTTTTATTAACTGGCTGTTAATACTTGTGAATTGATAAAAAAGTAATTTATTTGTCAATGCGAGTTATTGGTACTTACTTATCATTGTGTTGTTCCTGCATTGATTTGATTTTGATTTGATTCACAACTATACCTGTCAGTGGAATATAAGAAAAAATATGTGTGGCATTTGGTAAACTGATTTTGAGTCGACTTTTGTCTTGCATGGAATGGAACAGCATTTGATTGACAACTTCTTTGTGGAATTAACTTTTGCAAACCTGTTAATTATTGGGATGCTGTTAAAATTAACAGTTTATGAACACATCCCTTGTAGTTTCAAAAATAAACTATTTACATTCCACTGGAACTCATTTAGAAGGGGTAAACCCTCACGAAAAGCGTACCCCATACCCCGAACACTGAAAGAAGAGGACATAAGATAAAATTTTATAAAATGAATGTTGTTTTTATTATTAATTAAAGAAGACATAATTATAATATCAATATTTCGCTGGGTCAGATAAGGCTCTATTTTGAAAACAATAACATATCGCACAGTGGGGCAGAGTGGCCCAAAAGCTGGCATTAATTAAAATTACTAAATTAGGAATATCTACATAATTTTTTTTTTCGATCAAGTAGATAATATCCACATTATTAAAAAATTAAAATGATTTCTTTTTAGACTTATCTGCTTCATCACAGCGCAGCTTAGTTGAATCTTGATTTTTTCTCAGTTGACTCAGGTGTTTTTTCTTGTTGGTGTGAAGACAGAATTTTTGTTAAAAAATTTGAAATATTGATATGGAGCCTTCAACTTCGGGTATGTAACAACGTGTAAGGCATAAAAAAAACAATTTTTTTTGTAAAATAGTCCTGGTCAGTGTTTAAAAAAGTGTATTTTTAGGGATTAAAAGAGGAAGTTATTAAAATTACAAAAAGCACTGAAAATACCCAATAAAAGTTGTAAAGAAAACACTCTCGCATTTCAAAAGTGATTTTAAGATAAGGTGGCTCAAAGCTTGAAGAATCGAGGACAAATATGTTAAAGCTAATGAACAATGGCTAAACAGTTCTATTGCATTCTATAGTGGACCAGATTCAGAAACGTGGTCATCCGAAAGTGAATTTTGAGACTTCTCCCGAACGAACAAAAAGGGTCAAAACGCTAGACTTGAGACATTCGGTACCTCTTAATGTTCTCCATTATACTACCCGCATAAAAGCTTAAGAGCTTTCGGACAGATTCAAGCCTCAAAAACTTAAAAAAACAGAAAAGCATTTAAAATGTCGCAGGAGAAAAGTTTTATGACTGGAGAAGATGCTTTGGCAGTATTAGTCGCAGCTAAACTATCATGACACCAATATAATGTAATAAGAAAGAAGCTATCCTGACAAATTTCAGGTTCTTAGCTTTAACGGCTGATTTGGTACCACATTTTAGGGCATTCTGCCCCAATGTGCATCGGGCGCAAATGTTTGCCAGATATGCGTAGATGTTTGCAAAATTTAATTCCGACTTATCTTGGACAATATAACCTACAAATTATTTCCTATTTAAACGTTAAGCCCACTTTACATGATATTAGAAAGGCCTATGATTTTCCTAGGATCTGCGAAAAATCGCAAATGCGATAGTCTGAAGGCATTCATATTGTGCCGATTTATTGTTGCCACTTAGATGTTCAGCAATGTTTTGAATTAATAAGCCTGTTTGATAAGATTTGAAAGAGGTTGATTATTGAATGTTGAAAGTATCTTCAGGGCTCACCATTATAATATATACTTTTTGGTGGCTAATGATTTTCGCAGTGCTGACAACGGCCAGAAGATTTGTTTCTACCGACTTGCCCGTGCAGTAGAAAGCATGTTGAAGTTTTAAAAGATTTTTTGTTATTTTTTGATACATTTACTGCGGATGTAAGGTATTCGAACAATTTTAGTATATATAAGAAAAGAGTTGGCTTACATTTTTCTTGGACTTGGGTATGAAAACCTTTTTTCAACTCCATCCATAAAGTTGACATATATTTAAGGCCTCGTGAGGAGAACAGCAAAACGAGCACGCCATAAAAATGTCACATGTAAAATATCTTTCCATTTAGCCCCGATATTTAAATTTTATTTAATCACAGGCGCAGTGGCGCAGCGTTGTTAGTGTACTGGACTACTACTGGTTCGATTCTCGTGTAAAAACACAAATTACATTTTACGGTTTGTTCCACTCGCGAACGTTTGACAAACACCCAAGAGTATAACTGTCTGGAAAGAGCTTCTCACAAAACGAGTGGTTGTGAGAAGCTAGACCTAGGGTCCCTACGAACCTGTTGCGCCAACAATTTATTTATTTATTTACTTATAATCACTGGTGTTCCGAAAACTTAGCGTTTGCCTATTTTCTTTTGAAATCTGTATTGAGAGAAAGAAACCCAACATCGACGAATCCAATAAAACGAAATTTGGGGTAGAGGGAAACTCCGTTCTAAATATCGAACGAAGAATTACTCCTGTCAATCGCTATTTCTTTGTGCTGAAAAAGCAACTTTTTAGTTAGGCTATCCCGAACAGCGACCAGAGAGAGAAATTCGAGAGAAAAATTATTCATAGGATATCCCATCGCATTTGCGTTGACGGCTTTTGCGACCAACTACACAGCTATACGAAATGAAGAGCGAATTAAGATGTTACATCCGGCCTGCTGAGGCTTCGATTTCAACCCACTCAGCTTAGTAAATAAAGACGACCTGAGCAGAAGTAGGTAAGGTACGGTAGGTATGGTATGGTATGGATTTATTGAGTTTGATTATCAAGACATTAAACAGCAATTGCTTGTCAAATGATTTTAGAAGTTTACACAGTTGGAAGGCAGCCTTGTTCGAATCAAAGGGCACGGAATTGCCCAGTCAAGCTCTGGCGCTAAAACCTATTTACAGGAGCAAACTCAGACGATTTACGACCCCCCTCTATCGGCCGAAAATTTGGTGGGTTCACTGGTCAAGTTTTTAAAACCTTTCGAATTGGGCGTAATAAACAGAAGCCAAGTAAACTCATGACATTTTAGTCAGCAATCATTAAATAATCCCTCAATCTACGGTAGGACTATTATAACATTAGGAAAATAAATGGTTTGCCCGACTAGGCCTACTTTCTCGCAACCACTCATTTTCTGTAATTTTTTTTTTTTTTTTTTTTTTTTGTGGGACGAATGGAAGGGATATATGATTTTATGCCGAGTCCAAATGGCTGACTGCAGAAGCTCTTTCATGTGTACTCCCGAATGTTTGCCAGGCGTTCGCTAGCGAAGAACACTTCAAGATGTAAATTGTGTTTTTCCGGGGATCGAACCTGAGACTAATATCTCGCACATGCGACTTCGACTTACAACTATTTATCTGCCAGCATTTCGGGAGGCTGTTGAAGCGTTATAAGTTCGACTTTATATAGAGAAGTAATAATAAAAAAAAAAAAAAAAAAAAAAAAATATGAACGATGGCGATTCTTTAATTTTTAACGATTTAATTTCCATTACTCACAAACTTGTCATATTTTTTAAAACTTGACTAGATTTTGTGTCATTGTGTTAACACTTATATTGTTCAATCAACGTTACATATAAAAGTCAGTTCCTCATGCCCTTCACTTTTACCAACATGTTACCTGTTAGCTTCAACGACCTTTCGAGGTGCATTTGCAACTGTAAAACGTCGATACAGAACTATTATTCAAAAGTAGGTCAGAGTCATAAAGGTACGGCCAATCGATTTTTCAATTTTTGAAAACAATCCAAGCCACGTAGTAATGCATTAGGAAATTGCCCCCCACTTATACTGCCACCACAAATCGATAAGAGCTTTGAGTTGTGGTTGTGGGAACAAGTTCCACATTTCCATAAACACCTTGTCATGGTGCTGGAAATGTGAATTCGTGACTAGAATCGCACATACACTAATTCAATTTCTATTCGAAATGTGAAACCCTAACCAACCCCTTATCTATCAATTTGCGTGATTAAGTTCTACCCCAGAACATGACAATACCAAGTCAAATTAGTTCTGGCAGTGGCTGTGGGTGTGGTAGGTCAATTGCTAACTTTCTCTCGTCACAGTTTTGCTTGATGCAGTTTACCAGGAATTGGTCATTTAATTCCGACCGCTCTTCGTGACGGAGCAAATTAACAAACTTATAAATAATAAAAAAAACGCTTCACAGGAAACTGCAAGGGTCTTGCAAATGGCCATGGTATTTGGGAGCGCGTCCATAGTATTGCTGCAACCATAAAGTGCGATTGCAGTTCCGCAGAATGTAATGGCATACTAATTTCGATTTAGTGTATATTTTTTTCCGATTTTATTCACCAACGTGCCGCTATTGATAAGGCTGGCAAACAACACCGTTAAACGCACCGAAACAATACGTCAATAAATAATTCATTTCGTACTGAATGAATGAATGATAATTGGACTTTTATTACACCGCAGCTGAGCGGATCCATAAGGCAGTAAAAATTGATGAAGAAGAAAAAATGATGAGTATCATGTTGCTTTAATTAGTTTATGATGCCTTTGTTATGCCATAACACGATGTGTGTGCATTACGAGGGAAAAATAATCAAAACGATAAAATATGAAAAAACATTGCTGTATGTACATAAATAAGCTTTGCCATTCAAAACGTGTTCAACGTGCAAATGATAAGCATATTATGAATGGTGCTGATCAGGCTTAAGGTTCGCAACAAGTTAATGCCGAGGTTTTTCATTCTTGTGGGTATAGCATGACCAACTGATTTGATAAGCTTATCGCTTAACGAATTATGTCTTTTACGGTTTGCTATGCTACCTATGGGACGCCATAATTTATTGCGAGTGTGGTGAAAATTATTATTTGTGGGTTGATTCCATTCTATCAAATGTCATATTTCGTTGCATATTTTTAGGCCTACTGTTAGGCCGCGGTTGATATTTATTCTGTGCGAGTGTGGTATGAGTAAAACGTAGCAATTGCTTTTGCTCAAACGAAATGTCAAAATCGAAGCATTTTAGGAAATAATAGGCAAAATTCGAATATGCTATGAACTTCCTATTGAAGGAAATATAATAGTAAACAATTTGCGCGAATTTCTTTCTATTATAACTAAAAAGGCGCATCACTTACCTACTGTGCTTCTCGTAGTAATACAGTAATACAGGTGTTACATGGTCCGATTTGTGGCGAACCCTAGTCACATAAGGTCGGTTTAGTGACTGATCTGCACGGATATGAACCGACGTACACTTTCGTTCTTGCGTTCTATGAGTAGAATTGATACATGGGACTGTGGCAAACTGTCTTAAGCTACGATTACACGACAGTTTTTTGCGTCATTTAAATGGAGCTTTGACGTCAAAATCGCTTCACAAAGCCGTCATTTTAATGTCGTTCTGTGTGATCGCCATTTTTGGAATAAAAATGGCGGACCAAATGACATGCATTGAAATGGCGGAAAACAGTCACCGTCTGATCGCTCCTTAATGACGCCTAGGACAAATTGCAGAACTTTTTGGCTGTTGTTTCATTTAAATTCTTCCAAGAAATTACCAGGCACGAAATTCATGCCATGCCATTTTTCGACGCAAATGACGGATGACGCAGAATTTATCTAATATGATATCTCTGCTTTCATTTGATGTTTTTCTCGTGGCAAAAGGACGTGTCGCATGTGTGTGGCAGCTATTTCGGTAAAAATGAATAAACTGTTTTTTTTTTTTTATTTTCATTTTTTTTTCTTCCAGTTGTGTTGTGTGTCGTCGCCGCCAAGTGCAGGGCACTCATTCCGTATATCGATTATCGCCACACGATAGCGTTTCGACGATAGCTTTATTTCACGTAATTTAAATAATCGTTTATCGTCCAGACGATATCGTTTTGACGGTTGAACATTTGCTTCACGTAAGTCAATAATCGTCGAAACGCTATCGCCCAGACCAGTGCTTCCCAAACTATTTTGGGCAAGAGACCCCTTTTCCAAAATGAACTGAAACCTTAGACCCCTATAGCGAAATCACTTTAAAAACTCGATCTCTTGTTTTGTTCCTATTGAAACAAAATACTTACCAATTTAAAAACTTTTCGCTTGGTTAAGTGAGTAAACTTGACATAATATTCTCATCAAAATTTATCAAAATAAATAGAAATAAAATTCAGTAAGTATCAAGTGTACCTAATTAATAATTATTAAAATAAATTAAGTAAAAATACTTAAGTAGGCAGGAATTGTTTATTGAAAAAACATTAAAATAGTAAAATAAAAGAGAATAGAAAAAAAAATCAATGTGATGGATGAACCTGGTGACTTTCTACCAATCTAGTTAGATCCGGTTCAATATTGGTGAGTTGCAACCTTAAATCCCCGCGTTCGTTGATTTTCAAACAGGTTCTTTGCTTTGTCAAAATATTTGTAACCACACTAAAACCTTTTTCGACTAAGTATGATGATGGAAAAGCGGTAAGGTCTTTTTCGGCAATTTTCGACAATGCAGGATACTGTGTTTCAATGTTGCGTTGCAACCAGAACTTTTGATAGCCTTGGTTGAAATTCTGTTTAAGCTCCTCGTCTGTGCTAATGGTAATTAATCAATCATCATCATTGCGTTTGGCGTTTATTTCAAATATTTTGCGGCTGACACAAAATTGGAAGAAAAACTAATAGAATTTTCAACGAAAATATTATTTCAGCTAATCGGCAAAGGTATAAAAACTTCCTGTAGGACTGTTAAACCGATAAATGCAATACAATTTTGCGAATTTTATTGAATTTCTCAATTTTCATTTTCAACGAATTTAATTACAAACAAAAACAAATCAGCTGCTTAGTTGGCGAATGATAGAAGCTGATGCATGCATGTCGAACAATTTTCTGCACATGTGTTTTGGGCATAAAACGTTTTTTAGTACTTACAGTCCTGTTACTTTTGCTTAAACTTCAGACATGTATGGTTACGCTATTAACGCTGTAGGTAACTAAGGATTTTGTAAATTTTGTTTCAATCACTTTATTTTAATTCACTTTATTTAGCTCTTTAATCACTTTGTAATCTTTTGAAATAAATTTGTGGATGAGTGCATTCATTGATTGTTGATGACTAGAATGCCCACAAATAATTACAAAAGCTGATGGAGTCTGTGCACACATGAAACTAACAGTACTTGTAATTTCTTTTCTTTTTGTTGTTTTCTTCGTCTCGTCATCGACAACAACACCGGTGCAATGAGATATGAACAGCTGCCAGTGCCAGCTGACCTCGAGCCGTAGTAGATGAGTTTTTTTTTATCTTGTTTGAATTTTTGCACGCTTATCGACGTGTTGAGTTGAGTTTTGAGTTTTTTACCCATTTCCAACTAAAATATTGGTCATTCTTAAAACAAGTTGGTACAGGTTACACAACTTATACAGTATTTTGAACGTTTATAATAAGACCTTCTGTTAATTAATAAAATAAAAATATATAGTTGGCGCAACAGGTCTGGAGAGACCCTAGGCCTAGCTTCTCACAACCATTCGTTTTGTGTGAGTTTTTCATTTTTGGAACGAATGGAAGGGATCTACAGTTTTATGCCGACTCCAAACGGCTCTACTCTCGGATGTTAAGTCGGAATTGCGGGATTCGAACCTGGGACTCCCGCATAGCAGTCCAACACACTAACCACTAAGCTACTGCGACTACTTCTGTTAATTAATAGGGGTCGATTTTTAGACCTCGTCGACCCCCGAAATCAGTTTTCGTTTATGTTGACCCCTAGAAAAGCGGTATCGACCCCAAGGGGTCGATATCGACCACTTTGGGAAACCCTGGCCCAGACGATACAATTTGAGCGATACCTAATGAGGTGTCGTTTTGCATTGATTTGTGTGTTTTGCAATCAGCTTAAGATTTTTTTATCGAATTTCAAGAAGAATAATTGACTTTAGACATTTTTCAAATACATACTACCAAATATATAAATACCTATATTTTAAACTTATTTTGTATGAAGCTCATGCAAAAGCAAGAAATATTGTAGAAAGGTGTATTGGTGTTTACTGTTTCAAAAGGTACAAAACGTAAATCATTAACTTCATATGGTATTAAATTACTTGTTGTCATAATCCTCAGGTCGATGTTGAGTTGTACTTGAAAAAATAAAAAGTATAGCTACGAACCCAGAAAAATTGCGATTTTTGCAAATGTTTGTTCTGCCCTCCATAACAGGAATCGAACAATACGAAGATTTGGCAAGTGCAATTTTAAACGACTCGCAAGCCCTAAGTAAGTATATTTTGCTTGGTAGCTGTTTGGCTTATTACCCTTGGCCAAGACCGGATGGTCATTCATGAAAGCAATTAAAATTGTCATATGCATTGCTGAAATACATTTCTTCAGTAGATATTATTTGTTAATTTTAATAAACTAAGGTATAATTTAATACACTTTGCAGTTTTCAAATTTTCCGGCATCAAACACAAAATGATCGAAAAAAAGTCATTTATGACATTTTAAACGACATCTGATTGGAATTTTCACTATAGTTTGAAAGTCTCTGAAGGAAACTCAGTGCTTTCAATGCTCTCTCTCGTTGTATACAAAAAAACGATAGACGAGACGATAGTGATAGAGTTACGGAAAGCAAATTGATGACGAGATCGTTGACTACTATCGCGCAAACGATTATCGTTCTCAGAGTTACGGAATGAGTGCCCAGATAATTTGGACTACTCCGTCAATTGTGTTGTGAATTTGAATACACAAAGTACAACAAATTCGAATAAATTGGGCAAATCGCAAAAAGCAGGAGTGAATCGGGAATCGGGATAGGACAATTGGCCATTCGTGGAGCGACGAAGAGGTTTGCGTTTGTATGTACTGGTGCAAAAGCAACAACCGCTTTGTTCCAAAACTGACAAAATAAAGCATAAATAATTGGTCACATTTCAAACTGCACTATAAAATAGCACACAGCACACACCTTAATTTAGCGACAAGAACCTTGTAAATAATGTCGAGAACTTCCGAAACAATGCGTTGGCTGCGATACGCGGAAAATGAATTGCAGCAATCGAAAACTCACACCAGTGGCCAGGTCCCAGGTAGCGCAACGTGGTCACCACTCACCAGTCGTAATTTCGCGGAAACGCTCTCTCCCATTGTTTTTGTTCTGTTTTTCGATGTTTGGCATGCGGCTTCACCAACCTCAAAAAAAATAACCAAATTTACTGACATACGAAGGACATTGCGCTATAATTCAGGTTCTTCTTCGCGCAGTAAATCCACAAATTCCACTCTTCTGCTTAATACGTCGCTTTCGTCGCGTTGGCTCGTAATCAAGATCTTCGTCACTGCTGTCCAGTATATACGCTGCCAAATACACCGTCTCCGCAATTTCCACCATCATCGCAAAAGTCCTTTTCGACATTTTGTATTTATTATATTCAGGCCGATCATTGAATCCGACGGATGCTCTGCGGAGGGAGTAGTACCTGTTTTCCCCTATCATTGAAAACGCCGGTAGGTACATAAGTGAGCTGATGTCGGCAACGAAGTTCACATTTCATACCTATCATTGAAAACGCAACCGATCCGCGGTTCATACAAATGTTGTTGTTTTCAATCCGCATCAAAATCGATGCGGACCTCGAAGAGATAACACACATTCACGCATAAGAGTTTTATTTTTCGAAAAAAAAAAAGGATAAATTCAAAAAGTTTACGAACAGTTAATTGATCTTTCCGATTTAGAAAATAAACAACCCGTCCTCAGTTTCAGGCAATGGTGTAAATGATGAAAAAACATCCAGACATCTTTTCCTCGCAACACCTCTTCTAATGCTCCTAGTATCACTATTACTAGCTATTTCTTCAAAATTTAAGAAAAATCCAATGCTATCCATGTTTGTACATTTTATAAAAACAAAATCGAATAAGAAAAGATTTTCATTTGACAGCTGACTCGCTGGACTAGAAGCAATCGGTAATACGGTATTGCGGACCGATAATGTAGTCCATCCGCCGTTTCCAATGAAAGGTTTTCACTTGTCAAGTGATCAACTGCGTATCGGATTGAATCCGTCCGCAGAGCATCTGTCGGATTCAATGATAGTCCTGATTACTAGCTGACCTGGAGAACTTCGTACCGCCTAACGGTCAATGAATTTAATGATTCCTTTTCCTTAGTTCCTTAGGAAATACAAATTCAATAAAAGTAAAAAAATCAAGTATTTGAATGTCTTGTAAGTAAGACAATTGCTTTGATAAAGCTATGTAAATATTTAGCTCTTTTTGTTTATATTTGGGTTTATTTTGGGAATTTTCTTTGATATACTTCTTCTCTCCGGCCAAACGGAGACTAGTGCGAATTGTTGCGAATCGTCGAAATCCGTCCAGGCTTTAACTGAAGTAGTTCCGCTTTTGCACTAAAGTGGTGTGCTTGCACGTGAGCACGCCATATACAATTGACCATGTGGGAAACATGGGAATTCAAGATTGATGCCATAAATATCCAGCGATTATCCTTGCGACTTATTTGTCATAGGGGCTTAAATGCCAATGGCAAATCGTTCTGAATAAGCGAGGTCCGCGATTTTAAATTTTAAATATTTTTTGTTGTATTGGAAGTGACACTTCCCATTTCTATCTATTCTGTACATTCTATTATTACATTCCATAAAGTTACTTACTTACTTAGGTGGCGCTACAGTCCGGGGTGGACCTGGGCCTCAACCAATTCGTCTCTCCAGTTAGCGCGATCTTTGGCTAACTGCCTCCAGTTGCGCACTCCAAGTTGGTTGAGGTCCCCTTCCACTTGCGCGCGCCACCTAAGGCGAGGTCTTCCTCTACTGCGTTGTCCCTCCGGGTTAGAATCGAAGACTCTTCGGGCCGGAGCGTTGGTGTCCATTCGCTCTACATGTCCCAGCCATCTTAGACGACTGATGTGTACTTTTCTGACTAGGTCGATGTCGATGTCGCTGTACAGCTCGTAGAGTTCGCTGTTAAATCTTCTCCTCCAAAGCCCGTCAACGCAAACGGGACCAAAAATCACTCGAAGAATTTTGCGTTCGAAACGACCAAGGAGATCTTCATCCGCCTTTGATAGCGTCCATGCTTCTGCACCATAAAGCAGGACTGGGATGATGAGGGTCTTATACAGAGTTTCCTTAGTATTTCTCGACAAGACCTTACTAATCAATTGCCGTCTTAGGCCAAAGAAACAGCGGTTGGCAAGTGTGATTCTTCGTTTGATTTCTGATGTGATGTCGTTATCAGAGTTTATAGCGGAGCCGAGGTAGACAAAGTCCCTAACTACCTCAAAGTTATAGCTGTCTATCGTGACGTTCTGCCCGATTCGTCGATGTCGTGTGTCCCTTCTTGTTGACAGCATATATTTTGTTTTACCCTCATTCACCACTAAACCCATTTTTGCCGCTTCTGTACTAATACTTGTAAACGCACCAGTGACAGCTCGCTGTGTTGTACCAACAATGTCAATGTCGTCAGCGTATGCAAGCAGTTGCACAGACTTATAGAAAATTGTGCCTCTGGTGTTGGCTTGTGAGTTTCGCACAATCTTCTCAAGAATGATGTTGAAGAAGTCACATGACAGCGCATCACCTTGTCTAAATCCTTTTTTGACATCAAAGGTCTCGGTGAGATTGTTTCCGACCTTTACGGAGCAGCGAGCGTTCTCCATCGTCATTCTGCACAATCTGACAAGTTTGGCAGGGATGCCAAAACTAGACATGGCTCTGTATAGCTCGTCTCTATAAATGCTGTCATATGCGGCCTTAAAATCGATAAAAAGATGGTGAGTATCGATCTGGTATTCTTGGTATTTTTCCAAGATCTGCCGTAGTGTGAATATTTGATCGGTCGTGGACTTACCGGGCCTAAAACCGCACTGATAGGGACCTATCAGATCGTTGACGAATGGTTTCAGGCGTTCACACAATACAGCAGACATGATCTTATACGCAGTGTTCAGGAGACTGATGCCTCTGTAGTTGGCGCAGTTTAGAGGGTCTCCTTTATTGTGGATCGGGCAAACAATGCTGAGGTTCCATTCATCAGGCATACTTTCCTCTAACCAAATCTTGGAGATGAGTTGGTGTATGCACTCTACCAAGTCATCTCCGGCTGCCTTGAAGAGCTCGGCAGGTAAGCCGTCTGGACCAGCAGCCTTGTTGGATTTAAGCTTAGATATTGCTATCCTCACTTCATTTTGGTCAGGTGGACGGAAATCTTGGCTGTCATCGTCCAGGTTGAATGGTTCGTTCTGCCTAACAGCGGAATTTGTGTCGTCTTCGCTGTTTAACAGTCTGCAGAAATGGTGCTTCCATGTCCTCAGCACCGACTGTGACTCTACTACAAGGTTTCCTTGTTCGTCTCTACAGGTCTCCGTTCGGGTCTTGTTGGCATGACACGTTCTTTTTACCTTTTGGTAAAACTTCCGAACATTGTTCCTGGAGTAACACCTCTCTATATCCTCGATCGCGCGCTTCTCATGCTCTCTCTTTTTTCTCCGGAGAAGCCGATGTTCTTCCCTCCTTTTTTGCTCGTAGAGCTGACGAGCTGCTCTCGTCCTTCTATGCAGCGACGCTTCGTATGCACTTTGTTTTGCTGCATGTGCTTGCCGGCACTCTTCGTCAAACCAGGGGTTTCAAGGGGGTGGGCTGGTGAAACCGAGCACATCAGCGGCGGCGGTTTTGATGGCTTCTTGGCATCGGCGCCACTGGTCTTCGGCACTTGATGCTGGCAGCATAGGACTTCTCGAGAGGTTGAGGGATACGCGATCGGCAAAGGTTCTGGCGGTTTGTTGCGTTTGTAGCCGTCCAACGTTAAATCTCCTCACAGTATTTTCTCGCTGTCGTGGCGTCTGGGATATCCGCATCCGTACCTTGGCTACAACAAGGTAGTGGTCCGAGTCTATGTTGGCCGCTCGGAAAGTTCGGACATCTAGAATACTGGAGGAGTGCCTTGCGTCGATCGCAACGTGATCAATTTGGTTGACGGTTTGATGATCAGGTAACCGCCATGTTCCTTTGTGTATATTGAGGTGAGGAAACCGTGAGCTAGCTATGGTAACATTACGTCCCGCAGCAAAATCAATCAGCCTAAGTCCGTTTCCAGACGTGGTGTCGTGTAGGCTATATTTTCCGATTGTGCTACCAAAGATGTCCTCCTTTCCTATTTTGGCGTTAAAATCACCCAAGACGATTTTAACGTCATACTTAGGACATTGCTCATATGTTTTGTCGAGGAGGTCGTAGAAACTCTCTTTGGTAGCATCGTTTTTTTCTTCTGTGGGGGCGTGAGCGCATATTTGGCTGATGTTGGCGAATTTACCCTTTATGCGGATTGTTGTAAGGCGTTCACTTACGTGTCGAAAGCTCAGGACTTCTTGCCTAAGTCTGCCGCTTACAACAAATCCGCATCCAAATAGACGCTGCTTTTGTTCCCTATAGCAGTCACCGTAGTAAATGTCACAGTTTTTCATCCTTCTTTTGCCCGGCCCATCCCACCGCACTTCCTGGATGGCGGTGATACCTACTTTATAGCAGTCTAGGGCCTTCGCTAGTTGTTCGGCTGCACGCGGTCTGTTCAGAGTTCGAACATTCCACGTGCAGATCCGAACGTCATTGTCCTTTTTTCGTTTTGCAGGGTCGTCAACAGTGAATCCGTCCTTATCCGAGGCTATTGGTTGCTTCGCAACTTGTCTGGTTTTCCGTGGTAGGGTAGTTAACCCCACGCACAACCCCCAACCTGGAGGACCAGGCCCTTTCTGCGACCCCTTGGGCAGAAGGGGCCGGAAAATTCCGGAGTCAGTAACCCGTTGCGGGGATGTGAGAGCTGCCGTTGACCCATTAAGGGCTCTTCCGCCACCATCTCTATTTCAACACCCTGACTAGTGTTGAAAATCAATGACCTCAGCTCCAAATATGTCGAACTAGCTCATTGAGGTATCCGCCATGTTGACTGTTGACGCCACCGTTGATTCAACCATGTGAATTCATCCGCCGTACGTCCTCTTTCTGAGGGGCTCATGTAAGACTTCTGAGACTCGAGCAGACAGTCAACTCCAACAGAGCATTATAGTGTTGCTATTTTCTTCGTGTTCAACACTCGCGCTTATAAGTTTAGCAAGTCATGCCCGGAAGGACAAGACCAGTACCCGGTGGCTACCACGCGGAGGTAAAATAAGCACAATTGATGTGTATGAACAGTTACAACGCCTGGGCATCGCCAAGTTGACGCCAATCAGTGCCTACCCTATTCATACAACACCCAACCACCCATTCCATAAAGTACACCTGCAAATATTGGTGTACTTCCTCATTTACTGGCAAGAATGCATCCATCCGATGGTGAATTTGGCCTTGAATCTGTTAATCCGAATTTTTGCAGCGTAGAATGCCGTGCCGTTATTATAGAAAATGTGTGTTTTCATGATGTACATGAAAGTATTACCATGAACATCGGCATGAAACCAGTTTTTTTGAATGAGTCTTATTCCCAACGAAGTAATACGTAAAAAGTTGTTGTTATGTCAAATGTTCTTTAGAAAATCATCCGATTCAAATGGTTCCGCAGGTGCTAATTTCACTTTGCCACTCGCACATCAATGGCCGGCCCCGGTTATTTCGCCTTTAAATTTTAACGCGTTTTATTGGTGGCACACAATTATAGTCATCGCTCCAACATAGAACATTAGATCACCGCCACAGTTTTCTGATCGTTCATACTGAAAATGAAATGTCAGTCGTTCGAATGTCGGCAACGGCGCGCGTCTGCCACTCTTCGATTTGAACTTGTAGTCTTGTACGATTTGACGCAGTTCTCCTTACTTGCAATCTTAAATTGCTTGCCTGTTATGCCATGGGTTGGGGTAAAAATTCTGGATGGGTCAAAATTATTTTTACAAAATTCTGCTTTTCAAAAAAAGAACGATTTTTGAAAGCAGAATTTCGACCGGATCCCCTATGGGCCTATGCCATGCGATATCCCATTCTTAGCGTTCTTCTTCAGTTTCGCTTTGTTGTCGTTGATACATTTATTGTTGACTTTGCTTGCCTTGTTCGTCGGACAATAATATGCGCGCATTCGTCTTGCCATTTTCAAAAAATCATTCAAATTAACTTTTTAATAACTATTTTGTACACGTTTAAACTTTTTACATTTAACGATTACCCTATCAACTGTATCAAAGCAATGAAACTGTTGGAGCGATGCACAGAATCAAAAACAAACCATCACTGTTTTGACATAGAAAAGTCAAAATAAATATTTAATAGGAAGAATCATTGGATACCAAATCAGGAGCGCACGACAATTTTCCGGAATTTTCTCTCTTCCTAAACTTGATATACGAACAAAACAAAAAAACAATCAAGAAAATCTTCCCAGGGATTATCGAGTTATAACCTCATCGAGTTTCAACCCGAAATATTATAGAGGATTTATTTTTAGCAAAAGTATTACGTATACGCCTCCTTTTTTTCTTTAATATGCTTAATCTTGAAACATCTGAGATTGTTTTCATTTTTTTTTTTGCAATTAGGTAAGTGTCAGAATATTCTGACAAATATTATCTATTTTCTAGATCTTCATAAATGTCCTATTGCATCATATGGACATCTGACAGCAAAACTCTCCATGTTGAAATTTCATATTTATTACCATGTCCAGAAATATTTGCTGCCTTATTCATTTGTATACTCAAAGTTCATTGTTTTTCCTTGGCCTTACATCTTTCTTATATAAAACTAAAACATATATAAGTGACGTTAATACCATTGTTTGTAAGTATATACGGTCCTTGTAAGAGTAGTACTTCATAGGGGCGTGGAACCTCCCATACAAAAAATTCATTCAAAATATTATATTTCAAAAACCACCCAATCGATTGAGTTCAAAATTACACATAATCTTAGGTATTGGCCCAGAATTATACCTGTGCAGAGAATTGGACAAAGGGGAATGGCACCGCCCATACAAAAAAAAAAAAAAAAAATCTTATATCTCATGAACCAATACACCTACAAAGACCGTATATACGTACGAACCATGGTTTTAACGTCACCTTTCATTAGAAATTTCCAGAATCAAATTCGGTGCAAGCATTACAGAGAACATTGGCGACAAACTCATTCAACTCATTTTTATATATATAGATTTTTATATATACAGTTTATATTTTTTTTTCACTTTTAATTTAAGAAAAACACTAAATGGCAGTAGCTATAATTTTCTCATTGGTCATTACCGTCTGATCGCACAACAGATAAATGACGCGAAATCTAAATAATAGAAAATGTGACATATGTTTTGATGAGCCATGTCATTACCATGTGATCGTAATTTTCTCGCTCGTCATTTAATGGCATCCCAACTTACTTACTTACTTAAGGTGGCGCTACAGTCTGGGGTGGACCTGGGCCTCAACCGATCTTTGGCTAACTGCCTCCAGTTGCGCACTCCAAGTTGGTTGAGGTCCCCTTCCACTTGCGCGCGCCACCTAAGGCGAGGTCTTCCTCTACTGCGTTGTCCCTTCGGGTTGGAATCGAAGACTCTCCGGGCCGGAGCGTTGGTGTCCATTCGCTCTACATGTCCTAACCATCTTAGACGACTAATGCGTACTTTTCTGACCAGGTCGATGTCGCTGTACAGCTCGTAGAGTTTGCTGTTAAATCTTCTCCTCCGAATCCCGTCAACGCAAACGGGACCAAAAATCACTCGAAGAATTTTGCGTTCGAAGCGACCAAGAAGATCCTCATCCGTTTTTGCTAGGGTCCACGCTTCTGCGCCATAGAGCAGGACAGGGATGATGAGGGTCTTATATAGAATCTCCTTAGTGCTTCTTGACAAGGCCTTACTAATCAATTGCCGTCTTAGGCCAAAGAAACAGCGGTTGGCAAGTGTGATTCTTCGCTTGATTTCTGAGGTGATGTCATTTTCAGAGTTAATGGCGGATCCGAGGTAGACAAAGTCCCTAACTATCTCAAAGTTATGTATAGCTGTCTATCGTGACGTTCTGTCCGATTCGTCGATGTTGTGTGTCCCTTCTTGTTGACAGCATATTACCTTCATTCACCACTAAACCCATTTTTGCCGCTTCTGTACTAGCAAAAGCTCCAGTAACAGCTCGCTGTGTTCTGCCAACAATGTCAATGTCGTCAGCGTATGCAAGTAGTTGCACAGACTTGTGGAAAATTGTGCCTCTGTTGTTGGCTTGTGAGGTTCGCACAATTTTCTCAAGAATGATGTTGAAGAAGTCACATGACAGCGCGTCGCCTTGTCTAAATCCTTTTTTGACATCAAAGGTCTCGGTGAGATTGTTTCCGACCTTTACGGAGCAGCGAGCGTTCTCCATCCCAACGGAAAATTCTAAATGACACGCAGTGTCCGTCATTTTATTTTGGGACAAAAATGACGACGATAGTCATTTCGTGTGATCGAAATTTTTTCGCAAATGACCAATGACGAATTGTAGCTTAGATTTCACTCTAATGCGATATTTTTTTCCTGACGTCACAGCGTCATTAAATGCCTCGAAAAAGTGGCCGCCTTTATAGACAATTTCTTGCATACCCACTTCTAAATTGTTTCTGGGAAAGTCCAAAAGTCCGCTGTTTTTCGCAACAAATTCAGTCGTGTGCTGCTCTGTCGTATTCTGTTCCTGTCTTTTTTGTATTAATCAAAACTTTCCTTTGAACTGCATTGAACTGAATTGGGGTTTGTTTATTGTTCCTTAACATTTTTCGTTTGATTTAATTTAGCTTTGCCGAAAAGGTTTTCGTATACTGAAAAAGTGACCTGTTTATATTTATGGGATAGTCACGAGAGATAACTATAAGTATTCACCTAAGTTCTAGAAATTTATTTAAATGTATTAATTCTATGCACTTTGGTGTGTGGAATAACATGAATAAATGAAAGGAGCGCATCAAGAACGAAAAGACTGTCTCCAGCGAAAGTATAGGGGACATCATCTTACTTCTTCTAGTATATGTTGTAAATATGTAAAATTTGTCTAAGTATATTCATTCATACGAAATCTTTTGAATAAATTTGCTAATTAAGGCAATTTATACATGGAATAAACTGGCGCAATACTATTTAAACGCTCTGGTGAATTGGCAGATCTTCAATCTTACCTTGGATACGGTCGCGAGCAAAACACAATGACAACTGCAGCGCTGCCACTTTGCCAGTCCCCAATTGCGGGAGGCCCCGCCAGTGTTATGGTGTCCACCCTACTTCAAGCCATCACCACGTTACATTGTGCACTAACCACACCGTCGGTATGGCCAGAGGATTACGGTCCGACTGCTGCAGTTGAAGGCTTAACTAGCTATGACTTCGTTGTCATAGGCGCAGGATCAGCCGGATCAGTAGTAGCTAGCCGAATGTCGGAGAACCCCGATGTTAAAGTGTTACTCTTGGAAGCAGGATCCGATCCAACATCAGAATCTGAAGTGAGTTACAACAGTCTTCTCTACACATACGGTGAATACATTCGTTATGGACTTTCAGATACCACCTCTGTTTTTTGCGACACATCGTGGTCCATCAGTCGATGAATACTATACCGAACAAACTGATGATGCGTGCCTGGGTACCAAGACGGGAACATGCTACTGGCCAATACCCAAGGTCATGGGTGGATTATCGTCCATTGACTATGTATTCAGTTTGCGTGGAAATAAAGCAAAATTCGACGAGTGGAACCTCCCAACCTGGAGCTGGGAAGAAGTCACCAAGTACTACGATTTGTCAGAACGTTCCCAATCGTCACGAGGGCGTTTGATTATCAACAAATTCGAAGAGTATAAGGACAGTTGTCATATCACTGATATGGTTTTGCACGGTTTCGAGGAACTCGGCGTAAAAAGGTTAAAGTCCTTCGCCGAAAGCAATGCTAGAGTTGGAGTCGGCTACGTTAACGGATTCATAGAGAATGGCCAACGAATGGGTGCTGGAAAGTCGTACTTATCAGTGGTTAAGTCCCGTCCCAACATCCATGTCATAAAAAATGCTGAAGTCACCAAAATTCACTTCGACGATCAAACTGCTTCGTCTGTGACGTTTGTGCTCAACGGGTTGCAGCAGATGACTGTTGGCGTTGATAAGGAGGTCATTATAGCCGCGGGACCAATTGGTAGCGCCAAGCTGCTCTTGCTTTCTGGCATCGGACCTGAAGAAGAGCTCACTGCACTAGGCATTCCCACTGTGGTCAACCTTCCAGGTGTTGGTAAACACCTTCAAGATGAGCTGGGCGTACCTGTGCCATTCCAGCAGGGCAAGTTCAAAGCAAAACCAAAGACCGACATTGAGAGGCAAATCGACACATTCTACTATTTACAAGAAAGATACGGCCCGTTGACCACACTTGGGCCGACTCCCCAAATTGGATTCATTAACGGTGAGAAATCGTGTGCCTTCAAGAACTGCCCCTACCCCGACGTGAACATCGTACAATGGTACTCGCAGCGAAATGACTTGGCAGTGCAAATGCTCAGCAGTGCCGTGGGCTATTCGGATGAAATTAGGCAGTCCTTAGAACAGGCTAACAAGGATGCCAATTTGCTTCTCAGTTTAGTTATCTATCAAAATTCGAAATCCTTGGGATACGTTGAGCTGCAAAGCGCCGACTATCGCGATAAAGTGAAAGTGTTCGCGAACTATTTGCAAGACGAACGTGACATGGAGAGCCTTCTGCAGGGAATTAAATTTCAAATGAAACTGGAGAATACCAATGCCTACAAACAGGCCAAAGCCGAAATAATCAAGCTTGACATTCCTGGCTGCAATGATTTGGCGTTTAAAAGTGACGAATATTGGCGTTGCTACATTCGTCATATGGCTTCGTCGATGTATACCCTTAGTGGGACCACCAAAATGGGAGTCGATACTGATAGGGAAGCTGTTGTCGACTTAAGACTGAAAGTGAGAGGTTGTAGGGGCTTGCGGGTAGCTGGAGCTAGTGTATTTCCGATCCCGGTAACATCAAGTAATACAGATGCTATGGTTGGAGAACGATTGGCGGCCTTTTTGAAGGAGGACTATGACTTGTAATACAGATGACTTAATTTGTGTGTCTTATTAATAAATCTTTGGGTACTGTTGAAATATGTTTATGCAAACTTTCTACACACCGGGAGTCTGTATTCGAAATAAAAGCGACTTCTGCTAAGGAAGAAAGTTTGCCCATAGACTTTTATACGATAATTTTATAAAGAGAATTCATTTTTTTAGTTTAACCGAAAACCTTCAGCCAACCATAATGACAAAAATGCAAAGACTAGAAAGCTGGAAAACGACGCATCGCTAGAGACAATTATTAAGCTGCTACCTAGACCTCTTTATGCAAAAAGTCTGACGCCAAAAGTGTGGTATTTGTCTACTGAACTCCATTTAACTTCGAGCATACAAAGATTTTGGAGAAATAAGTGTCTGATTATATGTCTCCCTATCTGGACTCTGATAGACGCTTCTCTGGCCCTATTCCGAGAAGGAATCTGTGGAGCACAAAATGAACCCACAAACAGGAAATCGATATATCCTATCCGAGATATCAAAGATGGAGTGCGGAAACGGCCTATACCCGGAGGAATTAAATATACACTCCTCAATCAGACTTTTTGATCAAAGCAACTTCTTCCAGGTTCCGGTAATAGGGGGAGCGGTGTAGATATTGGCAATACCATGTAGCGATATTGACAAATTAATTGACAGCCAGGTAGTCATCATAAGAGCAGTTTCTGTAAAAAAATAAAATTAAAAATAAATAGTGTAACAAAAATTATTTCCTAGCGTAATATGGTCAACCATAATTTAATAGCAAACTCAGTTTTTCTCTGTATTATCGTACAATGGAATTAAAAATTTTGCTATATGCTCATAATTATTATGTTCTTAATTTTCTTTCTGAATGACCGAAAACACTAATTTTAAAAAACTGCTCATATCTCGAAAACGCCTTATACCTTCTTAAAAGTTTCTTGTTCATATCTTTTAAGCTTTTTTTCTTACAGTCAGTCGGGTGTTTTGATTTTTTAAATTAACTTTTTTTTTTTTCTATATTTAATGAACCGTTTCTTATATCTAGCATTGCTTCTCAGATTTGTAGCTACACACCTAATAAAATAAGAAAACATCCAACCAAACTTTTGATGAACGCCATCATCATCATCGTCCACTTCATTTTTTGCAAAAAAAAACCTCATAGGTGGCAGTGAAATTTCAAGGTCATGTAACCATGCAACGTTTTGAAGAATTTCAGTCTACTAGAAAGAAGAGCATTTGTAACGTAGTGAGAAAGAGCAGGAGAGCTATATATTATACATGCAGCATAGTAACAGCATTGTATAGAAATGTGGTTGACGTGGTGGTGTGGGGGTAGAATTCCTTTCTTGAATCTGTTTCCACCTTCAAACTCTGTATATTTTCCGAACACTTTATCTGTCACTCTTTAAAATTGATTTAAGCTTCCACGTCTAGTGGAAACAAATTTGAAAGCTGTTTGTTTTTTGTTCGTTACTTTGCTTCGACTACGTTTTTGTGTGTTCAAGAAAGAGTCTGTTGTTAAATAAATAAAGTAAATAAATTATAAACTCATATTATTATTTTGCCATGAATTTTAGACGATTATCAGATTAGTCTTTGGAAATAAAAATTTGTTTGCTTATTTTTTTTACCGAGGGTAGGTGAAAATCTTCCAAAGACACTATGAGAATAGCAAGCGCGTGCTCATAGTAGTGTCAGATTTTTACTGACTAAAAACACCACCCTTCGAAGAATTGTTAGATACTGCAACTAAGATATAACTTATCAAGCAATTTTTCTATAACGAAATAACAACTTTTGACAGGCTACTTTCCAATGAAAGATCCTGCATGTTCCGCAATTAAGACGCGGTTAATCCTATCTTGCCAAGTCGAACGGTTTCGTTCTTTGTAGTCGGCGCAATAAATTGTTCTCGTCCAAAATTTGTCGGACTGAATTGTTGACATGTCCGATTAGTCGGTTTCTATGCTTTCTCGCGAAGCTTTTTGTCTCAGCTTCAATTATTGGAATTCCGAGATCTCTGTGGATATCGTCGTTTCTAATATACCATGGTGCTTGTACAATTTCTCTAAGCACTTTATTTTGAAAAGTTTGTAGAATATTGACATTTGTTTTCTTGGTACAACCCCAGAGTTGTATACCGTAGGTCCACACCGGCTTTAGCACTTGCTTGTATAGAAGGCACCATGAAATAACTTATACGGAAATAACTTATATAGCAGTTATTACGGTTTAAACCGTAATAACTTATATATGAATTATTGCGTTTTCAATCCGCAATAACTAATATATAAGTAATTTCGGTTTTAAATCGTAATAACTTACGGTCTAATGTCGTAATAAAATATATGATTATGATCACAATATTGGTATTATGACATTGATTCAAAATTGTCACGCTTCTTCGATGGAACGGTTCGTACAATGGACGGCAATAGAAGAAAATTCGTGGAAAATTACAGTTAGTCTCTATTTTTCACTCCTATGAAGGAAAATGCATTCATTGTTCTTCTATATTGAATTAAACAAAAAACGAAATATTTCAATTTATCGATATAAGTTATTACGGTTTCAAACCGCAATAGCTTGTATATAAGTTATTTCGGTTTCATGTCGTAATAACTTATATATGAATTATTGCGGATTCAACCCGCAATTACTTATATATAAGTTATTGCGGATTTAAAAACGAAATAACTTATATATAAGCTATTGCGGTTCCATATCGTAATAACTTATATGACCGTTATCATATAAATTACTACGGTTTGAAACCGTAGTAACTGCTATATAAGTTATTTCCGTATAAGTTATTTCGGGGCCCCGTATAGAAGCAGTTTGTTTTCGGTACTGAGCTGGGAATGTTTTCCGAGTAACCAGTACATTTCTCTATATTTGATATCGAGTTCTTTACGTTTCATTTTCACGTGCGAATTCCATTTCAGCTTTGCGTCGAGTGTCATTCCCAGGTATTTGGCCTCGTTTGCAAAGGGTATTCGGGCCAAGTTTAGGAAAATTGGCAAGTCATTAGTTTTCTTATACGAGAAATTCACGTGAACAGATTTAGTTTCGTTGAGGGCGATCCGCCAATCCCTCGTCCAATTCATTTACCTTATTCAATGCGATTTGAAGTTTTGCAGTCGTTTCTTCAATTGTATTACCTACTGCTAGGATAGCGGTGTCGTCGGCGAACGTAGCGAGAGTAGTGCCATCTTCTCTTGGTATATCGCGAGTATATAACAGATAGAGAAGGGGCCCAAGGACACTTCCTTGCGGCACGCCGGCCGAAATTTCCTTAAGCTCAGAGTATTCGTTTCCATGTCTAACACGGAAGAGTCTATTCCCGAGATATGATTCTAAAATATCATATAGGCGTACGGGAAGAACTTGTCGTAATTTAAATTTTAAGCCGTCATGCCACACCTTATCAAAGGCTTGTGAGACGTCAAGGAATACGCTTGAGCATATCTTTTTTTCTTCAAATGCTTTCTCAATTACGTCAGTAATTCTATGCACTTGGTCAATCGTGGAATGCTTGGTTCTGAACCCAAACTGGTGGTCAGGGATAAGATTATTATATTCTATAACCGGTTGTAGGCGCGTTAGTAAAATTCTCTCGAAAACTTTGGATATAACTGGAAGAAGGGAAATCGGTCTATACGACTTTACTTCATTTGATGGTTTTCCTGGTTTTAAAACCATTATGACCTCCGCAACTTTCCATTGGCTCGGCACGTGTTTTAGTCTGAGCGCGGCATTTATAATATGAAGAAGCTTAATTAATGCTTTTCTTAGTAGAACTTTGAGAACTTCTCCCGTGATCAAATCGTAACCAGGAGCTTTCTTAGGTTTTAGGGATTCAATTTCACGTTTTAGTTCCCTTAGCGTTGCACTTGTGAGTACTAAATCGTCGGATAGTAATTCCGCCGCAATAACACTGTCGTGAACCGCCCGACCATCGTACGGTTTAAAGGTTTCTTCTAAATAGGCGGCAAAAACGTCCGCTTTTTCCTTATCTTCCCTTGCCCATTCATTTTGATTTATTTTAATTGGCGGCGCGGGGATTTTGGGCCTTTTGGTGCCTTTTACAGCTTTCCAAAGTGAATAATTGGAATCTTTTTTCGCCGTTAAACTTTCAAGGTAAGAACCTATCGCACGATTTTTAAAGTCATTGATAGCTGTCTTCAACAAATTGCACAAATAATTCAAATGTGTTTTATGTTGCGGGGCGCGACTCTGTTGCCATTTTTTACGTGCCTTCCTTTTTTCGTTGACCAATTCTTTTATTTCGGGAGGATATCTTAGACCGTATTTGGCCGGCGTTTTCCTTGGGTTAGGCGTATTATTCCAGGAAGCGAGCTGTACGATCTCAACGAAGCGATCTACTTCAACCTCAAGTTCATAGGGTGTCGTAAGTGGAACGCTAAGTTCAACATTCTCTTCAATTTCGTTCCTTAAGCCTTCCCAGTTAGTTGTTCTACCAGTTAATCTCGCTGGCTCAAGGTTATTTACTAGTTTTACGCTCAATGTTAAAATAACCGGTGAATGATCAGATGACAGATCAAAGCTCTCTTCAACTTTAATGTGGTTGGTAGATATTCCTTTCACGACGAAAAAATCGATCAGGTCAGGTGTTTTTGAAGTATCAGTTGGCCAGTAGGTCGGTTTGCCCGTTTAAATTTTGAGTTATTGTTTCACTCTACCTAAAAAAAATATTTTAGGCATTATTTTATTGAAAAAGACATCTTTTATTTTCAAGTTAGGCTTTTTTTTGTCAAAAGTGGTTGGCAACGCTGGATTTGCGGCCTCTATGTGTGCGTGGGCCATGCGGCGCAAATCGCATAGTGCTTGGTAAAAAGAATTAGAGGTACTTTGTGCTCGTTATTCATACTATAGGTATTTTTTTCTTGCAAAATTTCATTGCTGTATAAGGCTGTGTGGTAGTGGGGGCACGCGGTAGGGTGCATCTGCATATCGCTAAGTAGAAAGAATGGAGAGGTTCTTTATTTATATTACCTATATGTATTTTTTAACAAAATATAACCTCTCGCTCAAGTAGTCCGTTCAACTTTATGGACACTACTGTCGAACTGCTGGCCAAATAGCCACATATCAAATGATCCAATAAGTATGCAAGAAATTTGTGTGTATCGATATAATGCCAGAAATAGAATAGCAACATGTGAAGTGGGTAAAATATGTGTACTCTAACTTCTCCACAAGTTTATCAATTGAATATTAGGTAAAAGCTTGACGTTTTATATATGACTTGCTTGAAGTCAGAATTTCCTTTATACTTACTCCACAGCTAATGTTCGCATTCTTCGTTTCTGAGTGGCTTGAACTGGAACCTGCGCCAGCCAAATCAGCCCATCGCAACGAAATTTACGATTGTACATCATTTTTAAGGTTCCGTACCCAAAGGGAAAAAACGGAACCTTATTAGTTTTGCTTCCGTCCGTCTGTCCGCGACCACTAGACCCATTTTGTACCTAGTTCTATCTCAGAAACTAATTGACGTAGAATTCTGAAATTCGCACACAACATTCTGTATAACCTCTAGTTAAACGACAAATACCAATGGTAGCACGCCCCTTTTAACCATTTTTCATTCCGTATTGGTGTGTTTTCTTAATCGATTCGAATTGGAATTCTACTCATGTTCTTTCACACACCGATACCAATACCACACTCTATCCAGATTCCAGAATCCAGACTTCTGAGTTCACCTTCACAGTCCACTCCCCGTCCACAGACGACACTAGTGTTTGTGCATTTTGCTCTCGGTCATCTCCATTCTCCAATTCTTCCTTCATTGAACCATGTGCGCTTTCCATTGGAATTCCTTCTCATACACCATATAGATTTAGACATAATCTTTGTGCACAAACGTGGCTCTCGGTCATTTCATTCATTAGAGTAGAGCGTGTTCTCTGGTATTACGCTTCAATTCATGGAGTTTACCTCATCAGCAAAAAACTTTCGCATTTTCCAAATTCGGTGCGCGAGTGACACTCGCACTTGCCCGGTTTTTTTAAACAATTTATTACAGTTGGCTCTACTTTTATTACACGTCCCGGCTCTATAGTTTGGGGTGAACCTCACGGGCTACAACCAAACGACATCTCCAGTAAACGCGGTTTTCGGCGGACTGACCTCAAGTTAGATGAGGTCTCCTTCTACCTGTGCGCGTCAAGAACTGAAGCGAAGTTTTCCCTTACCGTGGTGGCGACTGGAATCGAAGTCTTTTCGGTTTACAAGTGAAGGTTTTTTTTTTCCATTTTCGGAGACTATACAACTGTTCTTGAAAGGCTTCTCTCTTCAAAGGCTCCGACTCAGCATGACCTCTTCTATTCGTCCAAAAAAAAAAAAAAAACACACACACACACACAAAACATAATTTTGTAGGAAGCTATGTAGCTCTAGAGTACCCAATAGCCCCTGTGATGTGATATAGGTATTTTATTTGTTTAAGGGATATTCGCATTAGACCACCTGTTCCCTTTAAGGCTATCTGCTAATATCCATTTTACTCAGAGAAATTCTCTGAATTTTCTTCTATGTTGTGGCAACTAAGTTATTTATATAATTTTGTACAGAGTCTCTTTAGTGCTGTTTTCGCCTATGCTACCCAGTTGTCTATTTTGGCAAAAGAAATGTTTAAGGTGATAACATGGAGTTGTTTCTATGAAGTTCAGTTTTATTCTACGGCGTTGTGTGCCCCTTCTTTTAGGCATTGGCTTATCTTTTATAGGACTTTAAAAATGAAAATCCAAGATTTTAAATAAAATAGTAATAGTGAATAACTTGCTTTATAAATTGACTTTTTCTAAAAAAAAACTTTTATAATACGTGTTGATGACGTCGGCGTTTCAGACAAATTTATTGTTACTGATGCATTAAGTTCCTATTTCGCTAATATAGCTACTTGTTTACAATCTTTTCCAGTACTACCGCTATGTATTTCTTGTTCGTCCAATTGTAGCTCCGCTGAACTATTCCAAAGAAACAGTTTTGTTTATAAGACTACTACCGACCCGCCCCGGCTTCGCACGTAGGGTTCAGCCTGCGTTTGGAATGTAAGCGGAAAAAATGTAATTATTTGCGACATCTTATTAGAAACCTCAAAAATAACAGTATTTCTCCACTATTTAATGGATGTTATTGTACATATAGACCTTCGTCTTCAATCACTCTATCTATTAAAAAACCACATCAAAATCCGTTGCGTAGTTTTAAAGATTTAAGCATACATAGGGACATAGGGACAGAGAAAGCGACTTTGCTTTATACTACGTACTGATCATAACGTCTCTTGAGATATTAAAAGTTATTGGTACTTTAAATAATTCCAAGTCTTGTGGAAGTGATGGCATTTCGAATATGTGTCTTAAAAAAGTTGTTTGTTTTCTAGTGCATGTCTAAGCCACATCAATTTAGATTTCAGAAAGGTAGATCGACTGAAGATATACCTACTATTGGAGTTTTGTTCTTATGTGTTTCGATAGCAAAGTTGCTTTTTAAAAAGATTTTATTTATCATGAATAATTGACATTAATACATTGTTAAAAGGGTGGACTGTATTTTATTTTTCCTGTTGGGGAAACTGCTCGATGCTCTACTGCTCTGCTCAATGCTGCTCTAAACTGTGAAGAAGTTGACGAGTTGAAGGTTGACAAACGAATGGTATATCGCTGGCAGTGCTTGCTGCACATCGGTCGCAACTACCGCTACCCCCACGGTGCCGTACCCGTTGCTGCTGCTGCTGTTGTCGCTCCTGCTTGTGTGCGCTGTGCTGGTTGTCGGTCGCAACCACCGCTACACGGCCGGTGTTGTTGTTCATCCCAGTTGCTTTCGTTGCTCTTTATGATCTTGTGTGTTCTGCTGGTTTTCGGTCGCAACCACCGCTACACAGCCGATGTTGTTGTCCATCGTCGTTGCTCCATCATCGGATGGTGCTTGCTCGTATGATGTAAGTATCGGTCGCAACAACCGCTAGCCAGACGATAGCATTTTCCATCGTTGCAGCTGCTGTTAGCGAGGATGATCGCTGATGTGTTTTTCGTTAGTTTTGGGCGAATGCCTATGTTGTCGTAGACATTCCCCCCCCCCCCAATTGAAGGGTGTTCTTCAATTGGACTCGCTCTCTTCGTCCTTGGGAAGGACGCATAGCTTCTGCACTGGTCGCGCTAAAGTTGTATGCTCAGTTCGCACGGTTGCACTGCGTACGAGTCCATCTGGCCCTAGATGGACCGCCGTTATCCGCCCCAATGGCCATACTGTGGGTGGTGTATTCTCCTGCTTGATTAGGACTAACTCCCCGACCTTAACGTTCTCACGCCTTTGACTCCATTTAAAACGCTGCTGCAAAGTGTTCAAGTATTCGGCGTGCCATCTCTTCCAAAAGTGCTGCTGGATCTGGTTAATGATGTTCCACAGCTTGAGACGGGCTTGAGGTACTTGGCTGACATCTGTTGTTAGTGGCTGCACGATTTGCTCTCCTATCAGGAAGTGACCGGGGGTGAGCGCGCACAAGTCATCCGGGTCATCTGATAGTGCACTGAGTGGTCTCGAGTTGAGACAAGCTTCAATGAGCACTAATGTGGTGGCCAAGGTCTCGAAGGTGAATACTTGTTTGCCCATAAGTCTTCGCAGATGATGTTTGAGTGATTTCACTCCGGCCTCCCAGATTCCGCCCTGGTGAGGAGCTCCTGGCACTATGAATTTCCACTCGGTTCCCATGGCTGCAATTTGCTCGGTCGGAAGTCTGTGACCCCAATCTTTCGCGCTCCTGCGAAGTGTTCTGTCTGCTCCGACGAATGTGGTGGCGTTATCGCTCCATAGCACTGAGCAAGCGCCACGTCGCCCAGTAAATCGCTGGAAAGCGGCCAAGAAGGCTTCCGTTGTTTGGTTGCTCACCAGCTCAAGGTGGATCGCTCTTGTCACCATGCACACGAATACTGCGATGTAGCCCTTTTCAATGATATTGCATCGGCCTGCTCTGGCCTTGATTTGCACTGGGCCAGCATAGTCGACGCCGCTATGCCTGAATGCTCTTGCCGGCTGCACTCGATCGCGTGGAAGGCTGCCCATCTGCTGTTCTGTTACGGTCTTCTTCTGGCGAAAACATGCGATGCAGCGCCCTATGTGACATTTCAACGCCTGCCGAAGTGTTGTGATCCAGAACTTCTGCCGCACGTACTGCATGCACAACTGCACCCCGCCATGCTTCGTAACGATGTGCGCTTCCCGAAGGATCAGCTCGCTCAGCTTGCTCTTTGATGGTAAGATTATGGGGTGCATGCTGTCATATGGAAGCAATGCATCCTTGAGGCGGCCGCCAACCCTCAGTATCCCCTCGGCGTCTATGACAGGACTGAGAGTAAGTATCTTGCTGGCGCTGTCAATTTGCTCCTTTCTGATGATTTGGTTGTGCTCTCGAATGTAATGCCCTTGTTGGGTGACCTTGACCCAGTAATGTAATGCTCGCTCTCGCTCTGAAGTTGTCACTGGTGGTACCATCGTGACTAATTGGACCTGCACCTGTCTCCTGCCCCTTTTGCAGTTTTGGACGAACCTCAATACTAAGGCTGTTATCCTCAGGATGCTCTGTAGCGTTGCCTTTCGATCCAGTAGACTGATGTCTCTGATGGTCAGGCTCGTCGGTGTTGGTATCGTCAGCTTTCCTACGGTCAATGCTCTAGCTTCTCGATCCGCTCGCTCTTGTTGCTTGAGGTTCAGTTGTATTGGCACTTGTGGCCAATTGTGCTCCTGCTCCTTGAGCCACGACGGGCCGTGCCACCATAACTCCGATTCAATCAGTTGCTCTGCCTTGACTCCTCTTGAGCCTAGGTCTGCTGGGTTATCTCCAGATCTGACATGTCTCCAGGGATGGTTCCCAGATAGCTCTTGGATGGACTTCACCCGATTGGCCACAAATGTTTTCAGCTCGAATGGTAACTTTGTGATCCAATAATGCACCACCATGGAATCGCTCCAATAAAATACCGGTATTCCTTGAAATGAGCCGGCTTCGACCACCTGCTTCATCACCTTGCACAATAGATTCGCTGCGCATAGCTCTAGTCTTGGTATCGTGATTGTCTTCAATGGGGCAACCCTCGTTTTTGATGCGACCAGGATGCTCTTGATGTCGCCTTTGCTCGATGTCGATCGCAAGTAGATCACCGCCGCATATGCTCGTTCGGATGCGTCGGCGAATCCGTGTAGCTCCATTTTGCTCGTGCTCTCACTGCCTACCCACCTCGGAACTCGAACTGACGGTAGGTGTTTGAGTTGCTGGCGGAAACTTTCCCATTTGGATACATGCTCTGTAGGTGGTTGGTCGTCCCACTGTACTCCAGTTCGCCACAGGTCCTGGATAATGATCTTCGCACTTATGATTACGGGCGCGAGGTAGCCGTTTGGATCATATAGCCTTGCGACTGCACTTACGATGTTGCGCTTTGTGGCTCTGCTCTCCGCCTCATCCGATTGCACCTTGAACCGTATCTCGCCCGTTGAAGAGTTCCATACCAGGCCTAGTATTGAAGTCCCGGTCTCTTCGGGGAAAGTGTGCTCTGCGCTTGGGTTTCCTGTGCCCGGAAAGGCTGCTCGCATCTGCTCGCTCGTTGAAGTGAACTTGTCCAGTTGGAAACCGCCTTTGGCCAGTGACTCCACTATAGACTGGGTCAGTTCAACTGCTCCTTGCTCTGAATCCGCTCCAGTAAGCATATCGTCCATGTAGAAATTCTTGGTTATGGCTTCGTATGCTCGGGGGTATGCCTGCTCGTTATCCAACGCGCATTGGACCATGGCTCTAGCCGCGTTGAAGCTACTGGACGCCATGCCATAGGTGACGACGGTTAGCCAGTACTCGCTTAGCTCTTGATCGGGATTTTCTCTCCAAAATATTCTCTGGAGATCCCATTGCTCCGGGTCGACGCGCACCTGCCGAAACATTTTCCGCACGTCAGCGCTGACTGCTACCTTGTAACTGCGGAAGCGGGTGAGTATTGTTGAAAGGTCATCTTGGAGTTTTGGTCCGTGGAACTGCACGTCGTTCAGCGATATGCCATTGTCGCTTTTGCATGATGCGTCGAAGACGACACGAAATTTCTTCGAGACGCAATGGTGAGGTATGTAGTATGCGCACTTGTCTGTCCGAGGTGGTCTGGTGGCCACCACCATGTGGCCCAACTGCTTGTATTCGCGCATGAAATTGACGTATTTCTCCTTCAGCTCGCTATTTGCACTTAGTCTCTTCTCTAGTTGGAGAAATCGTTTCATGGCGACTGCTCTGGAACTGCCCAATGTCTGTGCGTGTGGGTTAATGGGGATGGTGACAACGTATCGTCCGGATGGGTCGCGCCAATATGTGCTCTTGAAGTTTTCTTCGACCCATTCATCATCCGCCGATTTTGCTCTTGGTTCGCTCAGCTCTTCCATCTCCCAAAATTTTCTCAACAGCTCGTTGAGCTGCAAATCTGGCGATTCTGTTGCTAATAGCGTGGTTCGAAATGCTTGTGCTGGATTCGGTTGCATCTGGCCGAACAATATCCAACCGAAGCTCGTGTCTTGCGCCGTCAGTCCTGATTTGTATTTCTTGATGTTGCTCTTGATGATTTCTGCCCATACTTGTGCCCCAAGTAGAATCTCTATTTTGGCCGGTTTGTTGAAGTTTTCGTCGGCCAGTTTCAGCTCGCTCACAGCCGCGTATTGCACTTGCGGTAAATCTCTGGTGGGGAGGTATGAAGTTATCTTCGCGATGATGAACAGCTGGCAGTTCATTGCGAACGTTGGCTCAATGCGTGATGATAAACTGACGTATACGGTTCCTGTGATACGCACTCCGGCGTTGGAACCGATTCCTTGCACTTGGAAATCGCACTTGCGCCTTCTAATGCCCATTCTCTGGACACACCTTTCAGTGATGAGGCTGATTTGACTCCCGCAATCTAGGAGTGCCCTTGCCTCGATCGGTTGTCCTGCTCCGCTCCTTACCTTGATGCACGCCGTGGCTAATAACGCACAATCAAGTTTGATACTGCTCGGCTCGATTTCGTCGGAAACTGGTGGAATCCCAGGATCGGCGCTCTGCGACGGGATGACACGCTGCTTGTTCCGATTTGCGCAAGATGGGTGCACTAGTTGCTATGCATCCGCTTGGTTCCCCTTGGCTGCTCGGGAAGTGGATGGTTGATTCGGCTGCTCTACATGTGTTACCACCGCTAGACTTCTTCCGGGGATGTTCTGCTCTGGACAAAGTACGCTGTTGTGTTTCCTGTCGCATCTTCGGCATGCTCCGGATTGACAGGTTTGCGCTATATGCCCGCTCTTGAGACAGTTGGTACACAGCTTCCAGCTGCGTACTCTTTCGCCCCTGCTCTGTATTGATAGCGCCAAAAAATCGCCGCATCGATACAATGGGTGCGGCGCTTTGCACAAAGGACACTTTGGTGGTGCCCCGCTTCTCTTCCCGCTGCTTAGCGTGCTCATGGTAGTCCTCTCCTTGTATTGCGCATTGCTTGGCCTTTCGACCGGTCTCTCGAACTGGTCGTAGAATGCTGAATCGAGTGCACTTGCTCTTCTTTCCAAAAACTGCAGAAACTCCTTCAATGTCGCTATTTGGCACACGTCCTCTCTGACCATCTGCCACGCGTGGTTTGTGTCTGTGTCGAGTCTAGCCCTGAGCATGTTCACTATGATTGGATCCCAAGATGATGTGTCCAGACCAAGCACCTTCAATGAACTTAAATGTACATTTGCTTCATTGACCAGATCACGTATTCCTCGTGACTTGCAGGAGTCCTTTCCGATGTTCGGAATTGCATGCAGGGCATTTAGATGAGCGTCTACGATATTTTGCTTATTGTCGTAAACCTCATTGAGTTTTGCCCATGCCTCCGCATAATTTCCTTCCGTGACCTGCCACCTGCTGATCAGCCTAGCTGGCGCGCCTTCTAATGCTTGCTTTAGTTCGCGCATTTTTGTGACCTGAGCCATTCCGCTGTTGTTATGCACTTCTGTTAGAAATTGATCCCGGAACTCACGCCATTTGGTATAATCGCCCTTAAATACTGGGATCTTCGACGGTCGTTCCTGCCGGACCTGTATTACGCTTGGTTGGGGGGTGGCCGGAGCGCTAGTCCCCTCACTGGGTGCACTGTTCGGTTCCAGCTGAGATATGCGCGCGCGCAATTTGGCGACAACGACGTGGTGCGCTTCTTCCACTGACGCCACATACTTGTCGTGCGCTTCAAGCTCGGTCGTTGAGGCGGCTCGTTCCACCAGCCCCATGTGCTCTACCAGGAGCTTTTCAAACGCGAATTCGGCTGCCTCAAGCTTGGTTTTGAGGAAGGCCTGATCAGCTTGAGCGTAGCTGCCTTCGGTCACTGCTTTCGAAATTCGTAGTATTGACGCACGGAATACATCTCTCTTTGCTAGGTCGCCCATTGCACTCGCCCTGTCTCGAGATTTTTGTTGCACTTGCGCTGGTTTATTTTGAGGCACTGTCTAACCTTTTGCGTAAATTTCGCTCGCACCGTAAGACCGTGTGTGACTCGCAGCAGTTCAGGTCGACCCTTCGGAAACGCTGCGTCCACACAAGGAATCGAGCTCTTTTGAAATGTTTTATTTTCTTATTTTTGCCGCTTCGGTACGGCTACACTGCACTGGTTGTTTTTTTTTTTATATTGCCTTAGCACGGCTGCACTGCACCAATTGCTCCTAACTTTGGCTCAACTGCACTCGCACTTTATTTTGCCCTATCGGCTGCACTGCCCAATTGCTCGTAACTTTAGCTCAACTGCACTTGCACTTAATTTTGCCCTATCGGCTGCACTGCCCAATTGCTCGTAACTTTAGCTCAACTGCACTTGCACTTTATATTTTTTTTTATATAACGCACTGCTCTATTTGGATATTTGTTATTGTACCGCACTGGCTCTAATTATCCGGCTCGAAGGACCAATGTTTCGATAGCAAAGTTGCTTTTTAAAAAGATTTTATTTATCATGAATAATTGACATTAATACATTGTTAAAAGGGTGGACTGTATTTTATTTTTCCTGTTGGGGAAACTGCTCGATGCTCTACTGCTCTGCTCAATGCTGCTCTAAACTGTGAAGAAGTTGACGAGTTGAAGGTTGACAAACGAATGGTATATCGCTGGCAGTGCTTGCTGCACATCGGTCGCAACTACCGCTACCCCCACGGTGCCGTACCCGTTGCTGCTGCTGCTGTTGTCGCTCCTGCTTGTGTGCGCTGTGCTGGTTGTCGGTCGCAACCACCGCTACACGGCCGGTGTTGTTGTTCATCCCAGTTGCTTTCGTTGCTCTTTATGATCTTGTGTGTTCTGCTGGTTTTCGGTCGCAACCACCGCTACACAGCCGATGTTGTTGTCCATCGTCGTTGCTCCATCATCGGATGGTGCTTGCTCGTATGATGTAAGTATCGGTCGCAACAACCGCTAGCCAGACGATAGCATTTTCCATCGTTGCAGCTGCTGTTAGCGAGGATGATCGCTGATGTGTTTTTCGTTAGTTTTGGGCGAATGCCTATGTTGTCGTAGACATTATGGAAACTCCTTAATGGAAAAAAGTGTACTGCTGGCTTATTTATAGATATTACCTAAGCTTTCGATATGGTAAGCTTCATACTAGATTGGTTTACTTAAAAGATAGGTCGCAAAAAGTAAAAATAGATGAGACTGGGAGCGAAATTAAGTTCTTCAATTTGGGTGTACGCCAAGGCTCTGTTTTGGGACCAATTTTGTTTCTCATTTATGTTAATTTACTCCTTGCACTTAACTTCAAAGGCAAACCTACTAATTTTGCAGACGATCTTTTGTTTGCATAATCCTTTGGATCTAGTTTCTGACATTTATTGGGATTTGAATTTATTAAGAAACTGGTTTGCTGAGCACAATTTGATTATAAGCTCCAACAAATGTTTTCGTTGCATACTAAGACATTTCTTCTATTTGCGAGATATCTGCTCAATAATGCTCTTAAAAACTATTTATTTCGGAATTTTCCATTTCAAACTTCAGTTTGTTTGTTGGGGAGGTGTTTACCTGAATAAAATTTAACCTCTGACTCTGCAGAAATATATTATACGGAAAATATGCCGTAAACCTAATAGACATCCGAGTTTTTCATTGGTCTACCACCTGCAAATCCTTCCAGTCCGCCATTTGTACTGGAAGTGTTGAAGACTTTCTTTATGAAGTCTGGAAATCGCAATTATCGTTAAAACTTATATTATAATTTTCGTAGAAAATTTACGTATACCTTCTCTATAGGAAATGTTCGTACTACTGCATATCGTAATTTTTAAATTTAAATTTGAATTAAAACTATTCTTGCTGATGTTCTGGTTTAATTTTAGATTTTTATCTTGAAGAACTTGAGTATTTATAGTAAATTATTTTTCTCTCTTGCAATAAATCATTTAATTTGTTTAGTCTGTTTTAATATATTTTTGCTAGTTATATTATTTTAATAAAACCCAAAACTAATATATTAACTTGAGAAAGCCTACTGAAGTGACATTCAACACTATTCTTAATACTTTGTATACACAAATACAGAATGTCGCTAATATTTCTTATATTCTATACTTAATGAATTAATTTTTTTTGTTTTAAATTTCTGAACTGTACAATGTATACTTATCTATATACATATATAAAAATTGATCCCTAAAATTCTGTTCGTTTGTCGCCGATTCAGTCCTTAACGCGTTTACCGATTTTAAGCAAACTTTCACACATCTTTGGTATTGGTATAAACATAAACTTATATTTGTGTAATTTTACTACAAAAAAAGCCGTGCAAACAAAATATATTTGTACTGTAAAATATGTTGTTTTTTTTTGGTCTTATGAGAAATAAATTTTTGTTTTGTCAAATCACTTTTTTTTGAATTTCCGGTCGGTTTTTTCAGTTTTCTCAACATTTTGAAAAATTGGAGTTGTACGGTTCCTACGCTGAAATCGGAAAACGTATGCGAGCGTGCAAAAAAAAGACATGAATTTGAGTAAATTTTTAAACAACTCAACCGATTTCAATGACATTTTGTGGCTGTGTATTTTGGACCCGAAAGGTGGCGCTGTTGTCGATCTCCTAAACCACTCAACCGATTTCAATGGAATTTTGTGGCTGTTTTTTGTTGGTTACAGTTTGAAAGATAGGACTATTAATTGTATGTTTCGTTACAGTTGGATAGATAGGACACTATTTTGGTATGGTGGGTACGGCTACATGTAAAAGAGACTGTCGTCCGTATGTGCAGTCATAAATCGGGAATGGATGGTGCTTGGTGGATTCGTATTTTATTTTTTGTCTTGAAAATAAAAGTTAACGGGATGGAACTTTGTATGGAGAACCGCATTAAAAAGATTGAATAGAAATACGGGTAGTGTCACTTCCAATACAACAGGAATTATTTAGAGTGTTTAATTTTTGAATTATTTTGATGTGTCGGGCTTACCGCTACACAATTTGAAATTGAAAGTCAATTCAATTATAATTTTGCTGCGCAACCTCAATCCACCGAAATTTTGTAACTGATCGCGTTTGATTTGATCGTGAAGAATCTCAAACGAAATGTCATGGAATAAGCGACGATTTTGAGTGGAAAATTAATAAAAAACATAATCCCGCCGATTCCGCTTATTCAGAAAGATTTGCCATTCGTATTCAAGCGTATTTCCCGTTTCGCTATGACAACTAATAAGTCTCAAGGACAATCGCTGGAATTTTGTGGAATCAATCTTGAATTCCCATGTTTCTCCTAAAGTCAAATGTATGACCTTCCGTTTTATACATCGTGTACCGTAAAGGACACGTGAATGCTCGGTATTATAATATTCATTACATTAACGAATATGGGCGAAACAAAGTTCGCCGGGTCAGCTTTAAGAAATAAAAATTCAATCAATATAAATCAAAAAATGCAATTTATTTACTTATGTAGTGAAATAAAAAGTTTTTATATAGTAAATTTATTTAATCTTTTCTTCTCTTTCAGGTAAACCATTCTTCGCTGTACAATCATTGTCTTTCTGTCAAATTTTCAAGGTAACTGAAGGGAGTAATTTTTATCATTAAATCCTCAGCCTAAAGTTTTTTTTTTTTCTACGCTGATTACGTCTTTATTTCAAAACCAATTTGTATAGAATTTAGACCATCATGAGAGATGAATTTCGGAAGGTGAATTCCTGCACCTATTGTTTTGCGAAAAGACGATGAAAATTCTGTGAATAAAGCAGGAAATCCTTTTGTAAGCCGCATTACGCGATTTTACAATGAAACCACTTGAAATTCGGTGTCGGAAATATTCGTGAGAATTTTATTTACCTACCAAAAGGTAACTTAAATTAAAAACAAAAGCAAAAATCAAGGAAACAACACTCATCAACTTATCAACTAACAATACAGAACAAACTCTGTACATATTCACTACGCACTAAACAACATGTTACTTTACACTCATCACTAATATTTACGCTAAAAATCTTTAAAATCTCAACAAACAATAATTAATAACAAATAATAAATACATAACAAGCAGTAAAAGACTATCGGATTAGCTAAGTAAAAATTTGTTAACTAGTGTTCGTCATAGCAGGCGCTACGTTCCATATCTTCTCTGTGGCAGTTCGTATTGCTCGATCGTTGTTGTTTTGTTACTCGATTGTATTGACCGCTTCTTTCTAACATAGGGCGTAGGCTGCAGCCATAGTTCCTTAATCAGATCGGCGCCCTTTTCGGCGATCATAACGACGGGAGCATGGATATTACCATTTGTGATGGTCGGCATGATGCTGGCGTCGATCACACGCAGACCGGGAACTCCGTACACTCTTAAGTCGGGATCAACTACCGCTTCTGGGTCTGATGGAAGACCCATTTTCGCCGTCCCTGACATGTGGTAGATGGTCATTGTGTACTGGCGAATGGCACAGTTCCAGTAGTCGTCAGTGAAATGAGGTAGATGCTTACAGTTGGGCAGCTTTTTGCTCCAGAAGCGTGCTCCGAAGCGTTTCATGGACTGAGTTTCTCCCACTGCGATGGCAGTTTTGACGCCTTCTCGAAGGACATTCACATCGTCCGGGTGAGTTAGGTAGTTGTGGTACAAGAGGGGATATCGCAGCGGATTCTTCGATGCTAACTTTATGTATCCTCTGCTTTTGGGACGCAGTAGCATGGGGAAAATTCCAAAGACATCTCGGTTAGTGATCTCGCCGTAGACCTCGTTGTAGAACTCATCAGTGAGACCGTGAGCGGTTTTTACCTGTGTTCCTCCATCGGACATCACCGAAGCACTAGTCATCATAAAGTTAATGTCTGGCCAATCGTCTGATGAGTTCGCGTATTTGGTGTTTATAAACGCCACAGCTTCTAGGCCCACGCTGGAGGTCAACGGGCCATCTTCGGTGACGGCGTACCGCAGGGCGGTATTTACGTTAACCATTCTTTTCATTACGATCGAGATTGGCTGCTCAATAAGGAAAGCTATTCCACCGACGGCAATGTGGTCTTGGAGATTTTGACCAACACCAGGTAGATGGTGTACCACTGGTATACCCACCCGGTTCACTTCATCCGCATGTCCAATACCTGAGAGCATCATAATATGCGGGGATCCGATAGCACCACCGGCAAGGATCACCTCGCGCATGGTATAGACAGACTGTAACTGGCCGTCTCGAATGAACTGAACTCCAGTGGCTCGTTTGGTATGCGGGTCTGTCAGGATTTTGGTGACATGGGAGAATAGGGCGACGTGTAGGTTTTTCCTGAGTCTCACTGGTCGAAGGAACGACTTGGCCGTTGAAGCTCTCGAACCGCGTCTCATGTTGAACTGATAGAAGGCAAAGCCTGTCTGTTGTGCGCCGTTTACATCTAGAATGTCATAGCCCATCTCTTCGCCAGCTTGCAGAAAAGCCGGACCGAGCGGCGTATTGTACGGCGAGTCCTGCACCGTCCAAAGCCCACCTGAAAGAAATACAGTCAACTCTGTTTTTGGTCTGCACTATTATATTACTCACCTGTTCCATGATAGCGCGTATTCTGTGCCAGGTACGGATTCCGCTGATCCTCTGACTTCCTGAAGTACGGCAGAATGTCTTCGTATCCCCATCCTTCGTTGCCCAGCGCGGCCCACTGATCAAAATCTCGCCGATTACCGCGGATGTAGAGCATGGTATTGAGCACGGAACTGCCACCGATGACCTTGCCGCGTGTCCAACAGCAGCGTTTGTCCTTCATCGCCTGGCATGCCGTTGCCTGGGGTTGCGTTCTGAAATTAAAATAAAAGGGAAATCATGTCACTGTGTATAAGAGCTGAGGTATCATATCAGAATTATATAATATATTGACCAAGTGAGTCAGAATGACACCAAACATTGAACAGGACATAGAGGATGAAACACAACACAGGTCTCTTCAACCGGCTAGCTCTGATGTGTGTCTGTGAATTCGAGCCTTTGTCTGCAGAGACCAGATCGCCCACATAAAAGATCTATGTAATATTGGTCTCCAACTTTTAAGTCCAAAAGACTTGGGTCGGTTGTTCTACTAGACTGGTGTCTGAAACTTTTCACAATAAAGACCAACGCCGACAGGAGCATACAAAATAGCATATACAAAGTTAATGTATAAGTAAAGTATAGAGCCCTTTGACCATTGGCACTAGCTTATTATGATGCTGCGACGATGTTAGGGACTTTCCGACAGAGTTGACGTGCTGACGGTTAAATATTCCCCTACTATTCCTTTTTCAAACAATGTATGCACATGTGGTAAACCTAAATATATAAAACGATAGCTAGGGTAATGTGAGGAAGACTGACGGACAATAAACTATAAGTCATTAGTGTTTATAAAGTTCTTGACCAATTTAATATTTATGTGTAGTTTGTGGAAATGGTTTTGCCGTCGGCATTTTTGGTCATAGGCGTTTGAATGAAACTGCATTAGTTCATTGCTTTTCCCGACGTTTCGGCAGGGAGTGCTGGTTTTCTGGGTTTCTTTATTAGGGCACATAAATTATTTAAAAAAAATACAAAAATGGAGACATCATGTAGCTTACAATATTTTGATAAGTCAAACTGCTTCAACAAAAAACAATAATGGGAAGTTAAATGAAACGATTAACACAAAAGAAAAAATAAACAAATTTAATACACCTTGAGTGTAACACTTCAAATGAAATTTAGTCTAATATTAGGTTATTCTGTCAACTAAAGAGCTTTATATGGCAGAAATATTCAGGGTGTCCTGTTTGCGGTTCATGTTGTTTGTTAGGTGTGAGTGTATACCGTTTCGAGGTATGTCTCTCCGCCTGAAGCACAGTTGCGTTGTCAAAGTTATGGTTAGTGGTTGGCCAGTGCCGTTTTGCCCCCTTTTTATGATTTGATGTCCGACTGGTGATTGGACATTCTTTGGGACAGGAACTGTTTTGTTGTACCGATATAGCAAAGGTTACAGCTTTTAATATTGTTACCGATACAGTTGATTCTGTACACGACGTCAGTACGTTTTTGCTTATCAGTTTTCGGTTTGAGTTTGGAGAACGAGGATGCAAGAGTCTGTGCCTTGGTTTTGTGCGGTTTGTTTTTCCCGCAATGGCGGTTGCGGAAAGGGTTCACAGGCGGATTCTATAAATGTGTGCGTGATTTCGAGAACTGACAACTTCCAATATTTCCTGTTCTATTCTAGCCTTGTTTCTGAAAATTACAGGCGAGCTTTCCCATACGCAACCTATTTAGGTAGCGAGAAGGATGTCGGATGAGAACAACTGACAACAGCGTGATCGTTGTGCGACAATTTGGTACTTTTTTCGAGGAGCCTGTTACAATTAGTTGCTACTTTGTTCCATTTTGTTAGTTGGAAAAGTTTTCAAAAACTGTGATTTCAAAATACATATGTCTAAAATATAATGCGGTTCCCTATCTCAACACTATTTTCGGTTAAAACGAGCCAATACTTGTTAAATATTGTGAGAAAATTCTGAATTTGCAGAAGAGCTTCAGAAAAGGAACTTTTTTCGGCTGTAGGAAATAAGGCCCCAATGAAATTAGGCCCCAAAAGAGAAAATGAAATAAGGCCCCAAATTTGTGGTTTATTTCATAATGAATTTAAAAATAATGAAAAATACTTTTCATTTAAATTTGTTGATATTGGATAAACTAGTTTAGATTAAAGGAACTTTTTATATGCTCAACCTCGCACCCACCCCGCAATGTAACAGTAAACTCAAGCAGGGGGGCTGCAGGGGGGCAGCATGCCCCCCCATACGCATTCCATATCGGAAGGGGAAACAATTAATAATAAAAAAATAATTTTGGGGAATAAGACCCCAATTTTCATTTAGAAATAAGGCCCCAAAAAAGGAAATAACACCCCAAATTCTATTAGAAATCGTTGTTGTTGTTGTTGTTTCCCGTATAATTTTTTGGGGTCTTATTTCATTTTTCTCTTGGGGCCTTATTTCATTGGGGCCTTATTTCATTGGGGCCTTATTTCGCAGAGCCACTTTTTTCTTGCATCTTTTTTTTGCAACTTCTCAAAACTCAATTGAACGAGATCTTAAAATGTAGATATAAATATAAGTTAATATAGGTATTTACAACAAATGTTTAATTATTTTCTATATATTTATAAGTCAAAATCAAGGCATCAAAAAGACACGGCGTCTGCGTCTGAACTCTATATATTTAGAAGTCAAAATCAAGGCTTTAAGGTTTTCAATTTAAAACTTATCATTCGAAAACGAATTGCTTTTTTTTAACATTAACAAGGACATAAATAATATGTATTTTTTTTTTGTTTACATTTTTTTATATATGAAAATTTAGATGAAAGTGATCAATTTACCGTTTTTTTTTTTTTTTTTTGCTTTTTTTTGACCACTTAAACTTCATGGTTAAACTCAATCTTGATGTAAAAATGTTGTTTATGAATTATAAATTTAGTTTATCAAATTCATTTTTTTCCGTACGAAAAACTTTTTCCGATCACAGAAAAATTAATAAACTCTTTTTCTAGAAAATTTAAATATAATTGGCTTACTTTTTATTGATAAACTGACTTTATAATTCATAAGAAACATTTTAGGGCAAAATTGAGGTCACCCACCAAGTTTTAAGTGGTCAAAAAAAGAAGCAAAAGAAAATTTATGCCGTTCCGTTGTACGTACAGCTATAACTATGGCCTAAGGCTACTCTACAAATTTAGAATTTTCGCACGATAACAAGTATTAGCTCGCTAAACGTTATAATAGTATTGTGATTTGTGATACGCAACCGCGTCGCATTTTAAACATATTTATTTGGAAATCACAGTTATTTAAAGAATTTGTGAAGTTTCTTTTTCAACTAAAAAAAGAGAAAAAGTACCAACTAATTGTATTAGAGTCCTCGAAAAAAGTGTTCCAGCGCGCGGTGCACTCACACATTCAAATCCGATTCGGAACGTTGCCTAGCGCAATTTTGGACAAAAACCGCACAAAATCAAGGCACTGATTAGAAATAAATGCAATATGAAGATCGTTGGAACTGCTACTGATCATCTGATAAAATTTTCGGCAAGTCTGGAAACATAGACAACACTTCTGTAAAAACGTATTGGTTCTTCTGTTTCTTTGTCACGTGGAACCTTGTGTTTTTGATTTTGAATTATGTTACGTATAAAACCATCCCGGTTACTGTTGTCTTTCAGGATTATAGTGACTTTTCGTTTATTGGGGACATGGAACTTCTCATCACTCAACATAAAAATCTTGTTAACAAGATTCGAAGCAGTGTATGTTGTGATGTGCTTTGCTTGATTGAACTTATAGTTAATGAGTCTTCCAGGCGCCGTGTCTTTTTGATGCCAGTTGAATGAAAGCCGATAGAATAAACGAAGGAGTCGATTTTCCACCACAAATGAGACTAGTTTCGACTAATCGAAGATCAATTTATCTGCACCACCTTAATTTTGTAAGTTACGACGATACTTTCACAACAATTGCTCGCCTTTCTGTCTGTTTTCAGCACATGTATCAAGGGCATCTCTTTTATATTTGCTATCAATCACTGTTACTTCACGTCACTTCATTACATTATATAATTAATAAAATAAATCTATCTGTACATTCTAGCCAATTGCGAGAACCAGAGCAGAATTCTTTGTTATGAACTGATTTTCGCAGATATGCCTATTGAAAAATTATTTTTTTATTTGCATGAGCTAAGCAGCAGCTAAGATATGGGGTAGGGGTTGAAGTCTAATTTTGCCTCTTTAAATGTGGTGGTACATTTCTAACCTACAGTGGATTATTAGATTAGAAAGAAGTCTCTTAAATAAACTAATTTAGTTAAAAAAATTACCTCTTATTTATAAAGCTAACCAAACCCATTCGACTTCCAAGAAAAAAAAAAATATATATATACATATGAATATATATATGTATATGCTGTACAATGCGAAACTCATTGTTATGTTAATCGAAAGAAAAGTTTAAAGACGAGCTAATTGTCGCTTGTAAACAATTGATTTGCATTTCTTGCCTTGGTTGACCTACACTCTTCCTAATCCATTCCTCGCTACAGACAAATTGCTTGCAAGATCCAAGGTCGTTGTTGGCATAGCCAGGTAGGTGAACTCAAAAGCAAATGAGCCATAAAATTGAAAAAAAAGAAACGAGCAAGGGGAAAACGAATGCGAAACAGAAACAGAAAAAATTGCAACAAACACAAATTGTATTACCTAACATCAATCTTTTTGCAATTCCTGTGTACCTACCGTTTTCAACTTTGCTTTTGTCGTCTTGTCAGACAAGTCAAATTTATCTATAAGCTAAAAGCTCCTGCCCAGTTCAGTGACATCTACAAATTCCATCATCATCTGTCAAATGTCCACTTCGCTGCTGTTGTCTAAAGGTAACAACTTCATAAATATTAATGAAGGTGGGTATCTATGGATTTCCTGACTTATTTAAACTCACCATACTCATTATTTTATAGCACGCTCAACGCGCGGGGTGAAAATAAGTAAATAACACGAAGGTGTTAACTGCCGATGCAAATATATTTTTGAATGTCTGATTATTATTATTATTGTAACCGTCGACACCTGTTGGGTAAACCAAAAAGAGCGACACCAATATTTGACTTTGGTGAAATCTCGCAAACGATGACGAATTGCAATCTTGCCAAAAACAACAACTCAGTTATGACAAATGAGCAAATTTCTGACATTTTTGCCATTTCTGCCATTTGATGCTTTTGACTTTGTGTCGTATATTTGGGTTCGTGTCGGAAGTCATTTGCATGTCACAAGAGATGACAACAACAAGATGTTATAAATTGCCTACTCTGGGATCGTGGTTAGCTATAGTTGGAAAGATTTGTTGGTCGTGCGTTGGAAACTCATTTGAATAACAAATAAATGCTAATTGATGGATAACAAGTTCAAATGATTTAATTTGGCGGTGATAATGAATTGATTTTTGTTAAAACCCTTAAGTAAAGGGGATGTCTCATTAGTCACTAGCTTTGCAAAACATGATAGCGGGGCTATGTTACAAAGTAATTAAATAAACAGGTGTGAAATGATTCGACAAATTTGGAATAGCGAAAAGGCTTAAAATGTCTCTCAGTCCGTGGAGTCATTAAAATCTGTCCCACGGAGCACAATAAATATTTCAGTAAAGGTGTGTAAAAAGTTGGAACCAACTTAACTTAACGCCAATCGCCCTATCGGGAACAGCTTATTATTTTTGTATTTATTTTTTTTTTTTCAAAATTCTCAGGCATAAAAAATACCTATACACAATTTTGTTTTAACAAAGATTAAGTTTATATAAATAAGAAGAGAATATAGTTTCAGATATTCACTTCAAGTGTGGGGTGAATTTTTTTTTTAGTAGGTGACAACCAATGATTTTTTAAGTAATAACAATTAACACTGAACAATGTAACGCAGAAAATATCACTGCTAAAGGACGAGCCTTGGGCTAATTATAGTTAAAAAAAATAAATAAATAGCCTAGCTTCTCACAACCATTCGTTTTGTGTGAATTTTTCATTTTTGGAACGAATGGAAGGGATCTACAATTTTATGCCGACTCCAAACGGCTAATTGAGAAGCTCCTTCAAGACATTTATACTCTCGGATGTTTGTCAGACGTTCGCGAGAGGTAGCGCAGTGGAGAAAAACCATAAGTTGAAATTTGGCTTTTTTGCGGGATTCGAACCTGAGACCCCTCGCTTAGTAGTCCAACACACTAACACTAAGCCACTGCGTCTACAAGCTTATTAGAGTTACTTTACGAAAATCCAAAGGGTTGTGTTCCGAAAATCTATATAAATAAAACATACCCAGTGTTTGGCTAAGAAATAGAATAACGGTAGGTACTTTTGAAATTTGGACATATCCCGAAAACGGTCCATGCGATTGTAACAAAAATTCATTTCTAGGGTATATTTCTAATAATTGACAAACTCAGGTTTTCTCTGTATTATCGTAAAATAGATTTTTGAAAAAAGTAATTTTATAAAAATGTTGTTTTCTTTAGTTTACCTGAAAAGTTTATAACGGCTTTGACCAAAATAAAAACTTAGAGATGTTCTAAGAATCGCTGCGTCCTTAACTTTCTTTTCGAATGACCGAAAACGCTAATTTTAAAAACTTCTCACATCTCGAAAACCCCACTTTCGATTTCGATGAAACTTTAATAACCAAGTAATGCTTCCATCCCGACCAATGACGTATACCTACGTCATTTTCAGATAAAAAGTTAAGCAATAGTATTTTTCAAACTAAACATTGCAATATTTGGTACTCTTTTGCCTGCCAAATTTTACAAAAACCACTCTAACGATTTTGATCTAAATGCATACTAAAGATAACATCAGTATTCTTAATTAGATCCAGTACTTAGTTTTTCTCAAAAAAAATCTAATAAATCCGTTTTTTAATTATTTCTCAAAAATGACTACCCAAAAGCCGATTTTTGTTCATATATATTTTTTCAATTCAAAGCCGCAATTTAAAATAAAAAATTGCAACAGCCATTAAAAATGTAATAACAGAAACGCAAAATTTATTTTTAGCCAATTTTTGCCCACTTCTTTTCAACCATATTGAATACGCACCTTAAAATAATTCCAACCACTTTGGAGTCTCAGTTTACACAATCAGAAAATCTCACTTCATTTGCACTAGCACACACGTCCATCGGGTTATTCAGTTTAAGCTGTAAGAATGAGATGAACGAGAAAGTTTCGTTCGACCCAGTCTATAGACAGATATAAAATTTAAGAAAGAATTTTATTTTCTAAATTTTCGTGAGAGGATCGGGTAGGTGGGCGGGAGTTGACTTTCGATTTAATACTTATTTAATGATCACACAGAGTTTACAGGAAACGCGCTAAGATGCTGTCGTTGTAGGCTTACAGAAATAAGGCCACCTGTCACCAATTGCGTCTTTGGTCCATTTTCCATTTAGGTTAATTTTCCTAGCTAGCCCATGGAGTAGAAACCAACTTGATGTTCATTATAACTGCTTTTAGCTGCTTAAATCGGCAAAAGTATTTAATCAGACTGTGTTTAGACAGTATTAATGGTTTAATGGTTAATGATCGCTAATTCATAATCCATTGGAAAAGAAAGCTGATCTCTGTTATGCCGAAAAGCAGCAGAAAATGTTACAGTGTATCTACCTATTGAAAACAAGCTTGAAATACCCACAGAAAGGGCCATAAAAGCTATTGTTTGATTGCATCGAACTGGCACCTCAATAATGAAACTGCATCGCTGCTAATTGTCTTCCATCCTTTTCAGCGAGTCCAAAGATTAATTCATCGATTCATCATGGAGAGCTTACGCATAAACATGCTTCATTATGAATAGTAACTGGAATTGCCTGTTACTGGCCTCTGTTAGTATATAGCTCTCAACTACTCTTAAAAAAAAACTCCTATCGATGGTAAACCATTTTAAGAAAATCCCATTCGCAGCCGATTGTATCTCAATGGAATTGTATTAATTTACTTATTACCACCCATAGTCACTTTCGTTGAATATAAACATGTGGATAACCGGCATTCACTTCGTAATCACCTTGTTATATCAACAGTGACACCGAAGTATGACAGACTGTCTGAGACTTTGAGCATAAGTACGAGTACGCGTATGCTACAGCTTTACGTGCCGGTGCCTCCCAGGCAATCGAGCAAATTACCTAATTCGATTCATTATGCTTAAACAATGTCAAGTGGGCTCAGCACTTGGAGCGTGGAAGCGTTTCAAAAGCATTTGCCTACAAGCGTGTACTTGTCATTAGAAATTAAAATTACGCAATTTCTCCGGCCCTCCAAACTTGTTTAGATCTAAGAAAGACATTGGACCAACAAGCTTTTATCACTTAATATGGTCAACTAACTCGAGACATTCTCTTTTGGCGGGAAGGCCGATGCATTCTCGAACTATAAGTAAAGTCGTGAAATTCCACGAACCGGAAAAATTGGTTTCCCCTCCCAGTTGACCCACATGCGAGAGGACCATATATTAAAAGCGCCTGACCCACATCCTCCGATTTAAGAGTCTGCAATGGACACTTTATAAGAGGTAGATCGTAGATCCAGTCAAACCAGCCACTGAATGTCGAAATAGCATCTGCATGTGCAAATAGTCTGTGGCCTGCTTTGTTGTTCGCACTTGGATGCTGAATGCAGTATTCGATGAGGTAATATAATACTCTTCGAACCGTTACTTTCGCGAAACGGGATTTTGTCTTATGTTGCTTATCTCTTTAGGGAGTGAAGAATAAATGCCAATGAACAAGCATCAAGTGTATGTCGGCAAGACGCAGAGACTGGAGATGTCTTTCTTACTTTTACCGGCTCAATGGATTATTATGTAAGAAAGTTGTTGCTGTTAGCAGGGAAAACGATGTTCCTGGTTGGTTGGAAACGCGCAAAAGCTATTTTAACAATAATCTTTGTACAACTTGTTGAATTAATAATTGACGTCTGGAGTTGGATTGGTGCTGTGCCTTGGAAGAAAATGTGTTTACCAGTGCGGCGTTGTCGTCAATTAAATCAAATGTACGTGTTTTAATTTAAGTAAACTTCATCTACAAGCCAAGCTTACAGACACGATTACATAATAGTCGTACTAGGAAAATCGACTCTCACTTAAATGAGAAACAACTTCATAGGTTACCTAGTTCTTCCTTGAATCATACAATAAATGTAATGCCGATAACGAAAACTTCGTTTCCATGTTCGATACCTCGATTAAACGAAGAAGAGAACATCCCTTAATAACCAGTTTGGGGCATAAATTGTTAACAAAGACGAAATAAACTTGGTTTGCATTCTGACTTAAAGAGTCAAAGTACCCCAATGGCTTATACCTTATTTACACCGAGCCGAAAACCGGTTTTTCGCGAAAACACTCGATAACGTCATCGAAAACAGATGATTCGAGAGAACAGAGATTTCCACGAAAACCCGACGTTACCACTTCAAAAAAAGAAGAAAAAAGCTAAGTAGGTTTGACCCAAAAAGTGAAGTAGATTCGAGAAAAGGGAAGTAATTCATAGTTTTAATGATATATGTATTTAATTCAGTATTAGTTTTATGCATAAAACTTTGTCGAAAAAAAAACGTTTTAAGATTTAACAATATTTTTTTTATTTAAATAAAGTCTTGTCTTGTTTTCGTTGGCTAATTGCAAGATTACATCAGTTAATTTTATGATAACAATTTCTTTTTTATTAAATACAACTATTATTTGATTTTTATATTTAAATCATTTTATAAAAGTCTCAAAATTCATAAGTGTAGGTAGGATAGGAACATAGAACCAAAACCAAACCAAACGTATCACCAATTTGATAGAAACTTAAAAAGAAAAAAAATAATAAAAGTCAGAAAATTGTAATAAATTAAAGTTTTAGTTTTTTATTTATTAAAATTGGAACGGTCTAAAAAAGGGATTTCTAAAGTGAAGTAGATATAAAGAATTTAACAATACTGCGAAGTAGGGGCAAAATTTAATTTTTTTAAGTAAAGTAGGTAGTAGCTTCCAAAAAGTTTTTTTTTTTAAACAAACACACCTTTTGGAATTTGTGAACAAAATAGTTTACGCAGAAGTCTCATGACTAGTGCCTCACAGCTGATTGAAACGTCAAACTAAAACTAGTTTGGTGTTTGGTGTGAATGCATCTTCCAATTTTCGATGAAAACGCGGTTTTCGGCGCGGTGTGAATAGGGTATAAGTCTGGCATTATATATACCTAAAGCTTGGAAAGTCCGATACATTTTGAAGTAAATTTTTTTGTTTTGTTTTCTGTACAACGCCTTTAAAGTTCTTTGATGCGATCTAAATATGTGGTTTAGTTAATGGACCCGAAATGATATCTCCATAACCAGGAATTTATCTCACTAAATCCACAAAAAGAGGTACTAAAGCATGAGGTGCATGAAAAGCTTTAGAGATTCGTTTATGAATCAATAGGTGTTTCTTATTTTACCCACATAATCTATGTAGGTCATTGATTTTCATGGTTTACTACAATTGTACAAGATGCAACTGTTAATGTTAACCATGGAAGTCAATGATCTAATGTGAGGTAAGATTAGCGTCAATTAATACTCCAAAATCTTTTGTTTTGTAATTGTATTCGAAGAATCAAGAATTAAAAAAAAAAAAAAAAAAATGAACGAACATGAATTTATTTTCTTCAAGAACATGTTTACTGACTTTTATAACACAAATGGAATTATACAGCTATAAACACAAAGACTTAATTGTGCACTCAAAATTAAACAATTATTAACACACAAAGTGGATAAATTGTTAAGAACTATTTACATGTGTCAGCAGTCATCTGTGGCAAAACATTAGGCAATCATGGAATTTAAGGTTATGGAATATGTCATGAATAAACACAATAAAAAGTAGAGGTCCAAGATGATTTTCTTGTGGGCCTCAAGAAATATATACGGGAAAAAGTTTTCAAGGCGTACCTGTTAGATTCTACCAGTAAAGTCTAATAAGGGCAATTTTTAGATTTCCCCGGTTACGCTGATTTCAGAGACGCATTCATTTTCGAATTCCCGGTGCTTGTAACTGTGCTAAAAAGAGGGGTCGCAAATCTTTTTGGTGATTCAATCCCGGCTAGGTGCTGGTTTTTGACAACATTATACATTATAAATAATTTTTAGAATAAATTTAGAGTCAAATTCAAAGGTCAAAGGGGGAAAAGAAATTACGTGGATTTGCGTCCTTAATCTTGTTGATAGGACTCTTTCGCCTCCCACCAAATCAATGTAGATATCAAGGCCATTTATTATTTCCTATAGGTCATAAAAATCAATGCGCATCTCCTCAGTGACTTCCCTTCACATATATATCTACTTGCTTGACATAAAAATACATTATTTACTTTATTGTTACCAATTGGCATGTTGAATGCGAAATGACTCATAACCTTCGCCTCCCCCAATTTATCTGTGTAGGTAATTATTGACCAAGCAATTTATCTCAGTACTCTTACAAGTGCATGCAAGCACGCCATCATTTTAATGCCCTTTTCCCAATCAAATACCTCCTTAGCTTAGGCTACTCACAATACTACTACTAATAAAGTAATCATTACCATAACCATCGTTAGAGAAACAAAAGAGTTGGCACACGAACTTGATTTGTTAGCGCACTCTTGAAGCAGATCAAAGCTATCGTCATATTTCATAATCTGAAACTGACTACTCCACTTTCTTCTACACGAAATGCCTACTCATGTTATTTGTTTTCTTCAGTGTACACTATGTCAACAGTTCCCAAACAAGAACTGGTCAGAGTTGTCACCCATAGCCGCTTTCAAGCCTGAACCCAATATGCAAATGAATTTACAGTAGTGTCCGCTTATAACGAACTCGAAGGGACTGACCAAATTGGTTCGTTATAACCGAAGTTCGTTATAAGTGATACGCTAAGAAAATCATAGAGTTTTGTTTTGAAAATCAATACAAAAAAAAGAGAAAGGGTTCAAAACACATAAAAAATAAGTAAATATTTCAGTATAAAAGCATTTTATTTTTATTAAATTTTTTATTTAAAAAAGTCATGAATTTTAGATTGTTTTGTTTGAGAAGATTCAATTCGCTTAAAAACAACTCGACGTCTGCAAGTCCATATATCGCTTTGTTTTACGCCTTGTTCTAAACGCTTTATTAAGTCGTATTTGTCTTTTAATGTGAAACATTTTCTTTTATTTGTATCTAAATCTCCAATTTTACTAAAATGATTTTTAAGCGCGTCACTTCAATCAACCTTTCGGTTGTAAACATAGGGTTACTCGGGGAAGTACCGAACAAATTATATTGAAGGACAAAATTTTGACGTTTGAGAATGTTGGTTCGTACGCAGCTATACAGTTCTCGGGGAAGTCCCGAAGAGTTGGGAAAATCTGAATGACAATGTAAAGCGACAGATTTTTGGTTCGTTATAACCGGACATTTTCTTTATTTTACGCGCAGAATGGGTTCGTTATATGCGAAAGTTCGCTTTAGGCGGGTTCGCTATATGCGAAATTAAAATTCATAATTCTTATGGGGCATTGATTGGGACTTCATGAAATGGTTCGTTATAACCGAAAGTTCGCTTTAACCGGGTTCGCTTTAAACGGTTACTACTGTATATGCGCACGCACATATACTCACGTGCCATAACTCAAAAGAATTTCTCAATGGCAAACATGATAAATGGAGGCGACTATATAATTTCTTTTTCGGTGAAATTTAATGGGCAAATGTTGACCTAGGTAGGCTCTAAACCGTGGAAAAATGTGTGTATACATATAGACATGTAACGGCTTTGGGCGAAGGTATGCATAAGGGACTCCTGGGCCCCTTTTATTTTATTCTGACTCAATGAAAACTGGATCTTCAATTCAAGTTGCACTTGCACACGATTACCTATGTCAGTTTCGACTAAATCGATATTGCCATGACAAATCCTAAAGCAAATTTGTGCCGTGACGTTGGTTGTCAACTGAAATAAAAACGGAATAGTATAAGACTTTTAGAATATGTTGGCGTGATCTGAGACAATGCTCCGTCATTGCTTTTATTTGCTTTGTATTTCCTCCTTTCCTTTAAATGCGTTTAAATACCTTACGATTTTATCTTCGCACTTAAAATATTGCTCATAATATGTTCTGTCGAGGAACTTAGTATATATATCGGCAGAAGTATCTTGACAAAAATTAAAGCTAAATTTGATGAATTCTAGGAAGAAATAAGAAAAAATAATAATACACAGTTTGCTTACATAATTAACCTCCTGTTACGTAGGCATTTTTTTTTTTTTTTCAATACATTAATTTAAATTTATTAAAATGATTAAAATTAACTTTTTACTTTGGCGCAATTATTTTGACAAATACGTGTTAATTGATTTGACAGTCCATCTTTTGTTACCTTTTTTTCAGATCGAAGCAATTTCTACGAAAATTCACAGTCTGCTATACGCTATACCTAATCAGAATATTTTGAAATCACATTTTTTTGCTGCATTTTTTACAATAAACAATCTTTTGCGTGGCTTCTATGACAGCTATGGGGAAGGTTCGCATGGCTCTAAGGAAACCAAAGCATGCGAGACGTTGTACCCTTGTAAGCTTTATGATTGTTAACTTTTGGTTTGCTGTAGTTCACCATATGACGAAAGCATACCTTTATATGTTATGATCATAATTGTGCAGATCCAGTCTCCAGTGTGAAAAAATAAATATCTACTACTAGTTTAATGCATGCATGCATAAAATTATTTTTTGATAATATGTATGTATTTGTAAAAAATGGCGAGGAAAACATAAAAATTAGTGGGGTAAAGTCTGGAATATAGTTATGTATTTAGAAAAATAGTGGCAACTCTGAATTTTTAGTTACTCTGCCGCATAGATCCATCTGGTCGAATGCGGCTTCTTGGCATGGATCTGCCACTTCGGGAAATCTCACAACCAAAAAGTCTATTAGGGTCAAATCGTTTGAACTTGGTGACAAATTCACCTCTGCAAGAGATAACAATATGCTCGAATCGCTAATGCAGAATGTACACCGTGGCGTCTGCTGTGTTTGAGAAAAGAAGATGCCTATCGGAGGACTTTCAGCGAAGAATCACTTAGTCTGCTTCTATACACCTATCACCAATGTGTCTTCCAAGATATACTTGTCATTTGTACCTTCACAGTGAAATGCGAAAATAGTCAACCTCCCAATCTGACCAGGTTGTGGAAACAAACTGCTTTTGGCGCGTATGCCTATTTATGTATAGCATCAGACTATAGAAACCCACAGATCCAAGCGGCATAACACCTTCCGGTCCGGCCTTGCAGTGGTTTGAAAACGACAGCCTTGAAGCTTCCATTGGAACATCCTACACCAGCGATTCTTGTAATGAATAGACGTGACATTGAAAATGTTGGTGATGGTCTAGGACATCTTATCATTGCTAAGGAATGATATCCGAACCTTCTCGGAAAGTGTCAATGAACTCCTTAAATTCGGTCTCTAAAAAGCAAACCCCTATATGCAATCCTAAACACTCGCTCTTGGGAAGATGCTGGGACCGTTCTATTGGGAGCTTTCTGCTTAACAAATGAAAGCGACTATTAAAAAGAGACCCTTAACGTTTTTTACGCTTTATCAGAGAGTCAAACTGGTTAAATATTTTTTGGTTTCAAATTGAACCATATATTGATGTACGTATATCTCGCTCAGCATTGCCAGACGGTCAAAATAATTCCCCCCGCCCAGATAAATCTCAAAAAAAAAAAACAATTAAGCCTGGAAAAATATTTCAATTTTTTGAAAAATTTTCACTTCAAATATAGTTTTGGAGGACCGACCTATTATTTAACAGCTTTTTAAAATAACACACATATTTATTTCATCCTCGATTATCATATTTAATTTTAAATCGTTTGGTTGTGGACAGAACATGATGAAGAATCTCTACGCTACCTCGTTCTAAAGTTCAATTTACTCAGCGTTTCTTACGTTTGGAGAATTCCAATAAATTTAATTTTCCTATGGAGGCACATTTTAAGGTTACCAAAAAGAATTATAAATATAACGAAATATAAATACAGAAACAATAGTTTTCATAAAACTCCAGATTTACACCTAACAATTTCTACCCCCAGATTTCCCCCTAAATCTAAGGAGAAAACTCCCAAACTGGCAACGCTGCTTGCTCAATGCTGAGCTCTTGGTACCATCAAGATGAAAAATGTTCCTAGTGAGAAACTAGTGCTCTTCTCTTCTCTCGTCTGCTGCCACCTTCCAAAAATGTTGGGTACCCAATCTCTAAACGAGGTATCTACTATCCCTTTAAAAGTTGACAATTCTGAGGTAAGGCGTGATATTTTAGCTGGTTTGGTTTTGGCAACACTGGTTTTGACAGCTGACGTGTGTTTAGTACCTTGTGTCACTGTCAAACAGCTTTAGTTTGGTTTGCAATTTAACCATGGATCGTCTTACAAATGAACAACGCTTGCAAATTATTGAATTTTACTATCAAAATTCGTGCTCGGTTCGAAATGTTCATCGCGCGCTGCTTCCATTTTATGATCGGCATTCTCGACCTTCTGAGCAGTCTATTCGGAAGATTGTGACCAAATTTCGCACCAAATTTACTTTGTTGGACATTAAACCACCAACACGTTTACGTACTGTGCGTAGTGAAGAAAATATTGCGGCCGTATCAGCTAGTGTGACAGAAGACCGCGAAATGTCGATTCGGCGCCGTTCCCAGCAGTTAGGCCTTTGTTACAGCACTACGTGGAAAATTTTGCGGAAGGATTTGTGCGTAAAGCCTTTTAAGATACAGCTTGTGCAAGAACTAAAGCCAGCCGACCTACCACAACGCCGAATTTTTGGTGAATGGGCTCTTGGAAAGCTGGCCGAGGATCCGCTTTTTTATCGAAAAATTGTGTTCAGCGATGAGGCTCATTTTTGGTTGAATGGGTACGTAAATAAGCAAAATTGCCGCATTTGGAGTGAAGATCAGCCAGAAGCATTGCAACAGCTACCAATGCATCCCGAAAAAGCCACTGTTTGGTGCGGTATATGGGCCGGTGGCATTATTGGGCCATATTTCTTCAAAGATGATGCGAATCGCAGCGTTACTGTCAATGGTGAACGCTACCGAGCGATGATAACAAACTTTTTTTTGCCCGAAATGGAAGTTCTTGACTTGCATGATATGTGGTTTCAACAAGACGGTGCCACATGCCACACAGCACGCGAAACAATGGCGCAATTGCGAGGCGAGTTTGGTGAACAGTTAATTTCACGTTTCGGGCCGGTCAATTGGCCGCCTAGATCGTGCGATTTGACACCATTAGATTATTTTTTGTGGGGGTATGTCAAGGCTAATGTCTATAGGGACAAGCCCGCTTCGATTGACGCACTGGAAGCCAACATCCATGCATTCATTCGTGAGATACCGGCCGATATGTGTGAAAGAGTATGCCAAAATTGGACTCAGCGGATGGACTACCTGAGACGCAGCCGCGGTCAACATTTGCATGAAATTATCTTTAAACATTAAATTGCAAGGTTCAAACTATCGATTCAAATAAATATTTCATTCATTTTTTCGAATTTTTTGTGTTTTTTTTTTTTTAAAGTTCTAAACCTCTTAAAAAATCACCCGTTAAAATAAGAATGAGAGACTAAAATAAAAATACTTCTCTTATCTTACGATAGTTATCCTTATGTCCTTTAGCGGAAAGATATTATAAATCCAAACAGAATAAAGAAGGGAAATGAACCTGCACGAAAAAGATCCGGATAATGGTTGATGGTCTCTAACGCTTTTGATATCATCACCAGAGTTTTTCCAATTGTTGATCAATGCATACCAAACAGGTCTCCCTGAAGGACATAGTTAAATGGCTGATTTGTATAACCTCTCAGACCCTTGAACGGGTAATTGAAATTCATTTGGTGAATAGTGTAGAGTAGTGCGATAGCAGACAGTTGGATTATAATTTGCTTATAGGCTTATAGACCTTGCCAAGGAAGAGGGCGCGCATCTCCACAGTTGGTTGGTTGGTGAGGGTGAGTTTTCCGCTCTTCACTGAGGCCTCTGATGGACCCATTATTTTCTCCTCTTGTTTTATACGGTTGGAATATTTATAGTAGGATGTGTGAAGAGAAAGGGGGCAAGGGGTAAGTTCAATTATGGGTAACCACTGTATGTAGGGTTCGCGTGATCGGCGAATATGTTTGTTCTTATCAAATTTGCTCCCAGAATTTTGTTACGTAGCCTCGCTATAGCTGGACAGTGTCAGCGGAAATGTTCTATATCTTCGTCCTCCTCCTGACAGTTTGGACATATCTATTCTATTCTGAAATGCCGATTCTATTTGCATGTTTATTAAGGTTGATGTATATGTGTCCTAAAATAAGTCCCACCATACATACGCACCTTCGTGTCCCGGTAGCCAAATTAGAGAGACGTTTTTACTAGCTAGGATTTGCAATTTGTTTTTACACTACCTTACCAGAAAAGATTTCGTGTTAGGGTTGATTAAGGCGCTTATGACTGTTTTACTATCTGAACTAATATATCTATTCGTCTCCCTGAGATGTGGAGCGCTGTAAGCGATTCCACTCCTTTAAATATGACAAAGACCTCTGCCACTTTCCAAAGTACTATAAGTGTACTGGTTTGAAACCATTTCGCACGAAGCTCTCCATTTCGAACTGCTAGTTTTGTGCTCTACTTCGAGTGTAACTTATTACATTCGCCGGCAAAAGTGATTGTACATTTAACATTGGTATACGTGCTGTGGTAAGTCCACGGCCTGTTTGCATATACAGTAAAAGAAAAACATCAGTTCGCCACCCAACTCTTTTGTTTTGCACCAGTTTGTGAGAACTCAACATAAATAAACGGACGTGCAGCCAGCTACTAAACATTTTCCAGTGACAATCATGTGGTTAGAAGAGGTTAGGTTACGCGGAGATAAAGGTTAGGCAATTTGTAACGTTCAATTGGACAAAATGTGGTCCATTGTGTTACCACACATATCGTCGTCACACTTGGAACAATTTTAAACGAACCTCTGTTTTGCAAGCAGGTTTCACGTAGTCAACTTGTCCCTAAGAATAATTCAACTGAAATTTGCGCACTCTAAAAACTCTCTCACTAAGACCTTCAAAATTAAGTGTAAGTATAGCCCCAGTATTTGTTGTACACACACTTTGTTCCCACTGCTTCTTTCAAACTCACCTATATTTCCAGTCCATTTTGCTCTTGTGCAAATACAGCGACAGCAACGGCACATCGGATATCTCTGTTTCATGGCCACCCGCTTCGAGCAGCAGAATCTTCCAGTGTGACACCTCAGACAGTCTTGACGCCAACACAGTTCCCGCCGATCCACCGCCAATGATGATGAAATCATACGCTCTGTCAATTGTTTCCACGTTGAAAGGACGATTTTCCGGATCGAACAAGTCATAGTTGTAGTACGCAATGGAGGCTATCAAAAATGGCAAAATAGTTAGTTTTCCCAGGCCGATGACAGCTGTTGCGGCTTTTATAGCACCCGCTACCGCTAAACTTATTTTCGTTGCACCAGCCGCTACCCCGACTGTGGCCGCAGCCTTTGACGCTGCACTAGCCTTAAAAACTGCCCCACCTAAAGCGGGCACCAACTTCAGTGCCGCTCCAAATATCGGCACGAGAACCATGATTTCAAGAGGCAAACGGACGCTCCAATTGAAATATATTTTTATTTTTTACTAATTTTCACTTCACTTCCTCGAAAATTTCTTTATTTCACATAATTGCACTTGCAATACACATCAACGGGAGATACACTTTCTTTCTTTAGTAAACCGATGACTTGTTAACGCGATATCGCGGTAGTACACCAGCAGAGTACGGCGCGCGCGCACTTATCACGTAGAGCACATATCCGATTGGTAAACTTTTGTTGCAACCATCACCATTCGGTAAAATGCGCGCAATAAACTGGTACGAATTCGTAGACTGGCCCAAACATTGGCCTGCACCTTCGGTGGATGATTTTTTTTTATTAAATTATTCACGAGACGACGACGCGAGTACTATAGATCCGTTTCGATTACAAGTCGGCGTGCTTCTGGCAGCACAGTGGTAACTGTCGAGTGAACCGAAAAGCCAAAACCAAAATAACCATTTGCAAAGTTTAAGTAGCGTAAAGAAGGAGTCTTTGACGTGAAGCAACCACTACCAGTTCAACAGCGAGTTACTACAGCGGTTGAGCTGCTATTGGTGTCTGCAATGCTGATGATGGAGTGATGGCGGCGCGGTTAGTATAACGCTTTCACGCGATGACAATAGCAGTCGAGACGACATAGAAGGAAATGGAGAAAACTGTAAATTGAATGAATAAATTGATTTCAGCTCTGTACGCATGTGTGGCAGGCTGGCAGCTCATAATGGGTGCGTGATGCGGTTCCGTAACTGTGACGTTTGTTTACTTGTGCATATGAGTTTGAAGATTAAACATTAAAGTTGTGGAATGCGAAATTTATTTAAGAGAGATGTATCTTTCTGGTTGGTGTGTGTTTGTGGAAAAGCCTCAACTCAACTACTCTTATGTTCCACACAGAGAAAAACTGATGGTCATTTAAATGGCGCACTTGATTGCATAATGGCTATGGCTACGGCAGTCATCCGTATTAAGGAATTGGGCTTTTTGTGACATTGGCATGCGTCACCAGTACCATACTTGATCTTGGTCACGGCCCAGCTTAAACTTATTTCGACATTAATTGGGCATTTCGTTTTACTGTTTTTTTTTTAGCATTTCTTGTTGTAAAAGAAATTGCCGGAATTGTCTGCGAATGTTGGCAGATGTGTTTTGACATAGGTCGGTTGACAACTCAAATCATTCTAATTGACGATTATATTCGATTAGATTTTGAAGCAGTAGAACCTTCAAGGGACTCTTCACTTCAAGCAGCCTATTGTGCCTACCCTGGTAGGATCCTAGAGCCATCAAGACAAGGTTCTTCTCTGGGTGTATATTAGCAAGGGTTGATAAATTGACGATTCCGTCACCAAGGATTTTTTTTTTCCTGAGATGTCACTCTCAAAACGGATTCTGCAAGTAGGATCCGGTGAGACGCCAATGCGGTGGAGAAGATTAATCGGGAGATAGACTTTCTGGCGGAGAATTTGAAAAAAAAAAAAAAAAAAAAAAAAAAATGCCTGGTGCAGTTCTGCCCAGCAGTTTTGAGACAGATCTCATTGGATTCGAAGCGCTATAGGTTAATGTAGTTCAAGAAATGGTTTTTGCTGACTCCGCAGAATGGTTCAGGTCTGGAGTGGAGTGTTTGCTCCGATTTTATCCACTGAGTTAGCCGATTCGTTGCCCTCAAATATCCTGTGGGCTGGAATTCAGTGGTAGATTATTATAGGTTTTTCGTACAAAATTCATAGATGGCTGTGAATGTTTCTAAGATAAGTTTAGATTTTATGACCGATGAGTCAAGAGCTGAATTTACTGGATAGAAAAAGGGGTATTGGCACTTCCAAAACAACAAAAATTATTTAATTGTTTTTTTAATTTTTTTATTATTTGAATGTTCCGGGCTTACCGCTACAAAATTTGAAATTGATAGTCGGCTCAGTTAGGTATAATTTGTTTGCGCAACCTCAATGCAACAACAACAATAGTACCATTCACGAGGAAAAGAAAACTTGAACGGCTGAGGCCGATAGAGTAGGAAGACAATAGTGCATCACACTGAGACAATTTGACGCACTACTCAAAAAACAACCATTTTTGGCCTTTCCTAGAGACGATATCATCAAAAGATTTGATTTCCAAAAGAACTTGTTGCTAATCTCAGCAATAAGAAGAACTGGAGCAGCGAATCCACAAATCACAGACTGAGCAATCACACAACAAAGTGGTATACATTAGATGGATCGAGACTGATAAGGGAACTGGAGCGGGAGTATTTGGTCCTGGAACCAAATATTCTGAACCAATGGGCTAAAATTCTAGCATCTTCCAGGTTGAAATCAATGCCATACACAGATGTGTCCAAATCAACCTCGACAGAAACAAAGTCAGACAGCCAGGCTGCTATAACGGCATTTAATTCGTACATCATTAAATCCAAACTTGTGTGAGAATGTCTACAAAAATTTAATGACTGGGTTGGAGAAACAAAATAACCCTCTGCTGGGTGCCTGTCCACCTAGGAATAGAGGGTAATTAAGTGGCCGACTCCCTAGCAAGAAAGGGAGCATCAGAAACTTTCATAGGTCCTGAACCATTCTGCGGAAAAGGGGATCACACCCTCAAAGAAGAATTTAAGAAACTAGAGAAAGAAAACAGGGAAAGAACCTGGCATAACACTCAGGGCATGAGGCAGGCCAAGTAACTTCTGTGGCAATACAACCGGAAAAGATTCCAAGCTTACATCGGTCACAGTACAACAACCCCTTTCACATAATAAAAATAACCCCAATGCAGAAGAATCTCAAAGCAAATGACATGCAAGCGACGATTTTGAGTGGCAAATTCGAAGGCAAACATTATTGGTATTAAAGCGTCTTCAGTTTCCTGTGCGTCTCGCTTTCACTATGACAAGTAATAAGACGCAAGGATAATCGCTGGTTGTTTCTTGTATCAATCGAACGAAGTTCGCCGAGTCAGCTAGTACTGTAATAATTATGCGATAATAATTTTTCAGATGTAGTTAAAGTTCAGATTAATTTGATTGTTGGTACCCACAAATTAAAAGTTTAACTCGAGTTTACGGTTTGGTTGTTGGAAAGGCCCATTATGTTTTATTATTTATTGTCATTTTGTCTTTCTGGATAAGCACATCCTTTCAAATCTAATAAGACTGCGATTCTATTACTCTCGTTGTCACCAGCTTTCAGTAATGTAAGTTTCGTTTAAAATTAATAATCGGTCTTCCTATCGATTTGAACCAGTATCCTTGGACATATACGGTATACAACTCTGGGGTTGTACCAAACCAGGCAATTTGGCTATAATACAAACATTTCAAAACAAAACGCTAAGAGCAATCGTGAATGCTCCATGGTATATAAGAAATAGTGATATCCACAGAGATCTAGGAATTGCTACCGTGAGTAACGAGGTAACAAACTTTGCTCGCAAACTTCGTATTCGTATTCATGCTCATTGCAATAATGAAATAATCCGTACTCTGGAAGTGACAAACCTTGAGCGCCGACTACAAAGAACAAGACCGTTCGATCTAGCGCCATAAGGAGAAACCGCATGTAATGACGGTATTAGTAGGTGCGTTCGCTGGAAAGCTACCTACCAAACGTGATTAACACTACAGAAGCGTAAACTACTTGTTAAGGGAACTTAGTCGTAGTCATCACAAAAATGAAAAAATGAGAGGAAAGAATTTCATACTACTATGAGCGAGCGCTGCCGGATCTCATAGTGCCTCTCTGAGGGGTGAGGTTTAGCACGTAGGCAGATTATTTATATCTGAATCGGGCATAACCAATGGTACGGGCCATTGGTATCTTTTGAAGATTACTCACCTCCTGGCGCAACAAAAAAAAAAAAAAAAAAATCCTTAAAAAAAAAATAGGCAATTGAGCTACATCTATAGACATCTGATCTAGAAGAACTTCGAAGGAAATCATTCCGGGAGTGTTGGAGACCTGCGCAGTAACATTGGATGTGAGTTGTGTCAGGTACTCCCTTATCACCGGAGCGTCGCATTTTTCTCATATAGTAGCGTAGAAAGGGATCTTATCCCATTTCGCATGAGCCTCTCGGCTCTGGGTTCGCAGAAAGATGACCATAGCCCTCCGGTGGCAATACACGAACTCTTTGCGTTCGCATTTTTGTGGCGGTGCATTCACAGAGGGAAACACTTGTTGTAAAGCATTTGCCTAACCTTGTCTTTGTATAGTGCACCCGATTTCTTATTTCCCGCGAGGCCTTCATGTCCAGGGAGCCAGACGCCTGTCCCCACCACGGCATCCATTCCATTTTTAATCCGTCTGTATGCATGAACAATGGACATGAAATTTCCGTTAAGTCTTAATCAATCTTTTCATTCCTCCCTACTGAGGTAGGCTCTCAAGAAGGGTCTGGTATAAATTCAAAGTATGGCGTGGTGAAGTCCGTGATAGTTACATTGGCAAATGGCAATGTATTTCTGTGGGATCTTTGACTGACCCGCTCGTTACATTTTCAGTCTATAGATTGGCTGGTTCTCATGCCCAGAAGTCGAGGGTTGAGAGCGAATTAAAACACTTGTTTCTTACTTTTAAAATTAAACAATATTTATTTGGAACTATGTCCTTTATTATTGAAATACTTTTTACTAATTCTAAAAGGAGCTTAAGGCTACTATGTAGTTACAATAAGACTGTTGATAAATTCATCATACAGTCGTATTTATATACTTTTCTTATCTATCTACAAGGAGACCCAAGCGTACAATCGTCTTGCTTGATAATGAAGAAGAGATAATATTCCAACATTGTATACAAACGATATTATCTCTTTTACATATGTTATCATTGTAGCGTTGTGTGCAAGACTGTACTAGAGACTAAAGATATCATTGAATACAAATAATGTTATCTTTTTTCTCAATATGTTTTGCTATGGATACTTAACTCCCCCCCTTGTTAAACGAAATCGTCCCGATTTTTCGACGCTATTTTTAACATTTCTCTTTCATAAGTTTTGTTATATGCGTCAATCTTTTTTTGTTTTTGACGATCTGTTATACATTGTATAGTTTTTATCATTACGTACGTAAATGCTAGAATAACAATCAGTGTTACAATTGTGTATATAGTTGATAATATCGGTTTTTCTTCAAAAGGAATAATTAGTTTTTTTAAAGTATCTATGTTATCGAATTTGTACATTGTATCTTCTTTAATTATTTGGTCGATGTAAGACTCTGAATTATGATTTCTTAATATAACTTCTTTAATTTGCTTATGCATGTTTTTGTATATTTTATCGTCTAGATTTATAGTATTTTCATAAGTAACTAAGTTTATACCATTAATTGTTTGATTATTTAACTTATGCTTACCGCTTAATAACATAACACCGGATTCAATTTCTAAGTCGTAATCGTATTCTTGTTTAATGTTGCATTTTGAAGTTATATTCTTTAAAAGTGGAATAAGACAATTTTCTTCTTCAAAGTTAATTTCACAAATGTTTTTACTTAGATGATTTTGACAATTTCTTGTTCTTAAATAAGTTTGGTTACATAAGGCAATTGTTTTATCTGTAATGATTTTTCCATGTTTTGAATTTAAAGGTGTTACTTTATACAATTTACATGATTTAATTAGAACTGGATATTTATATATTGTGATGAAGAATTCATCAGTTCTAGCTAATAATATTTTAGAGTACTCAAGTATATTTATTATGGGTACTTGAATTATTTCATGTTGAATAATATTTTTAATGTCATCTAAGTCTAGGCTTTCTGATAAATATTCATTATTTTTTGCTGCATTAATTGTTCTGGTCAATAATAATAATTGTTCGTACACTTGTTCTATTACTAAATGTTCTTTAAGGCTCTGACCTTCGAATTGTTGAAAAATTTGTTCAAATCTAGAATTTATAGTTTTTTGTTTATTATTGTTTTCTATGAGATTATTTATACTCGTTTCTATGTTAACTAAGTCATAATGGTCAGGATTACCAAACACATATTTGAAAGCTGTTCCTAAAAAGTTAATTGATCTAGTATGCCTAGTATGTTCTTGTAATTGGTCTGCTAAATTCTTAATTTTACTTAACCAAATTTTTTCTTCTTGTGTAGGTTGATATTTACTAGTTACGATATTTACGTAAGGTTGAAATATCGAAGTCAGGTTGGTGGCATGTAACAAATAAGTTTGTTCTTTGAATAAATACACGTCATCTGTTTGCGTAAGTATAAACTTCTTGTTTAGTAACTCAGTTATTTGAACGTTTCCTTGCCCTTCTTGACTCTGTACAATTCCTAGTAATGTTAGGAATATTAATATTTTCGTCATCTGAAAAATGATAATTCTTTATGTTATCCTTGTGAATTTTTATTCCTTCTTTAGAGATTACAGTGTCTCCTTTATCTTCTTCTACTATTCTTGTTATGTATCTGGCGTTAGATTTCTTTCTAAGACCTGTGATTCTTACCATTATCTTATCTCCTTTTTTATACTCTCTGTGTCGAGTTCCTTTATTTAGACGTTCGATCACTTTTTTGGATGCTGAGTTTAGTTTATTTATTATAATTTCACTATTGCTATATTTATTTTGATTAAAGAAAATGTCTCTAGGTTTCAAACCGGTAACTGAGTGTATAGAATTATTTAATTCACGCACTGTTCTAAATATTTCTTCGATAAGTCTTGTTTTATTCTGAATTGTGAATATTCTAGACAGTTCAGTTATTGTACCGTTTACACGTTCTACCTGACCGTTCGCTGTCGATCTGTATACTGGAGTTTCTACTTTAGTTATGTTGTATTTCAAACACATTTGGTTCACCATTTCTGTTTTGAATCCCTTCTCGTTATCTGTCATGAGTCGTTCACATTTTGGGAAATAATTAGATAAGACCTCTTCCATAACGTCGTACAGTCTGTTTCGAGTTTCGATTTCCCGAAGGATTGTATATTTAGAATACTTATCTACTGTTACAAGGAAAGTATACTTGTCGTTGAAGTATATGTCCATATGAATGTGTGTTCCCACATGTGTTGGTATTTCTGAATTATTCAGAGGTTCTCTGATAGGTTTTCTTTCATATTTTCCAAATAGACATGCTATGCATTTTCTGTTGAAACTCTTTGCTTGTTTATTTAGATCGGGCCAGTAATATTTCTCTGAGATTTCTTGTATATTGTTACGTAACCCTCGGTGTGCTCTTTCGTGAGTTACCCTTACAAGTTTTAGTTGTTCCTCCAAATTTGTCACGTCTTGAAGTTTTCTTGGTGTGAATATAAATCTTACTAGTGGGAATTCTTTTTTTATGTTTTCACCATATTTGTATATGTTTTCAAATTTCGTATGCAAAGCTACAATCTTTTGGGGTTGTATAACTTCTTTCATCTGCCTTAGTAAAGAGTCTTTGTCCTTAAACTTTATTATGAGTCTTATTTTGTTACTAAAATAGATTTGTGTTTCGATATTATTTGTTATATCTTCAATAAGTTCGAACTGTGCAGTGTATGCATTAAAAGGCTGATTCACAGTTTTTATTATATCATTAGAAGAACTTTCAGCTGAATGTGCTGTTTCTATGGTAGAAGTATTTATGCGTTGACGTGATAATGCGTCAGCTACAAGATTTAGGTTTCCTGGTTTATAAACTAATTTTGCTCCAAAGTCTTCAATGATTCCCTTCCAACGTTTCAGCTTTGTGTTGGGATTTTTTTCTGATACAGAATATATAAGGCTCTGGTGATCGGTATATATGGTTAAGTCTGCTATACCATATATGTAGTTTCTGAGTTTTTGTAAGGACCATATGATCGCTAATAGCTCTTTCTCGTTTGTGCTATAGTTCTCTTCTGTCTTACTCAGTGTTCTTGACAAGAAGTGTATAGGTTGCTTATTCTGACTTAGTACGGCTCCAATAGCTATGTTGGATGCATCAGTAGTAAGCTCGAATGGTTTACTATAATCCGGTTGAAAAAGTTCGACTTGTTCTTTCAAATAATTTTTTAAAATTCTAATCGCTTCTAATGCTGAATCATTCAGATTTAACTTAATATTTTTACTTTGTTTTTTGTTTACTTTACCGTTATCTCCTCGTAAATATAATGTCAGGGGCTTGGCTATGCTTGCGTATCCTTTTATAAACTTACGATAGTAACCTGTAAGACCTAAAAATCCTCTCAAATCCTTTACCGTTTGTGGGACTGGAAAATTTTCTATAGCTGCTATTTTCTCAGGGTTCGTAGTGATTCTACCATGTCTGATTATGTGACCTAAGTATTCTACTTCTTCTTGAAAAAACTTACTTTTCTCATCAGATATTTTTAATGTGGCTTTATTGAGTACGTCGAATACTTGACTTATGTGCTGTATATGTTCTTCCTCAGATGAAGAATATATCAATACGTCATCAATGTAAACGTGTACGAATTTATCTACAAAGTCTCTCAAAATGTCGTCCACGCATCTCTGAAATATGCTTGGTGCATTTTTGAGCCCGAAAGGCATTCGTTTAAAATGATATTTTGCGCCATTTATAGCAAAAGCTGTTTTTTCTTTATCATCTGTTTTGATTTTAATTTGGTGGAAACCTGACTCCAAATCTAATGTTGTAAAGTACTTGGCTTTACCTAAATTTTGAATTGTCATGTTGACATCCGGAATGGGGTATCTGTCTGTTACAGTGTGAGCGTTAAGTTTTTGGAAATCAACAACCATGCGCCGTTTTGGTTTTCCTTTTTCGTCCAAACCTTTTTTAGGTACTGTCCATATGGGACTGTTATAAGGACTATGGCTTTTTTCTATTATATCGTCATGTAAGAGTTTCTGTATTTCTTTGTTTACGAATTCGTTATCTGCTATGGGATATGGATATTGTTTAACATAAACCGGATTATCATTGGTCGTCCTAATGCTTGCTTCTATAGTATCTGTAAAGGGTAACGGTCCTATGCTGTTATTAATCTTCATCAGTCTATCTATGTCTGCTTTATAAATATTATTTTCCCCAATTATGTAATTAATTTTCTGAATAGATTCGACACTGCTTATGGTAGTTAGAGTCATATTACTGAAATTTATTTCCGCGTTTAGAACTTTAAGTCCTTCATATCCTAATATCATATCAAAAGACTGAATATCCTCTAATTCAAAAAATGTTATATTTTTCTTTAATATCCTAACTACTTTCTTTGTATCTACCATAGAATAACCATGCATTGTTTTTATTTTTATAGGTTTAATTTTAATTTTTTTGCTAGAATCGCATTTTCTATTAATGTAATTATGGGTTGCACCAGTATCAATAAGAATTTTATAAATTTTCTTAGAAATAGTACTAGTTAAATTTAAGCAGGGCAACCCGTCTACTAGTTTAAATGATCTATTCTTATGTTATTATTTACCATACATTCCGTTTCATCTGCTTCTGCATATGTACTGCTGACATCGTCTCTGCGTTGTTGTCGGGAGTTATTTACTCTCTGCTGCTTGAAGTTCTGCTGATAAGATCGTTGCGGTCTGTTGTGTGTGTTGAAACTCCCGCTGTGTTCACGTTTCGCTGGTGGATTATATACATCGGGTTTGTATTGATTCCAATTTTGTCGCTGTGCATGTACAATTTGTCTCGAGTTTATCTCCATCGGCTGTGGTCCTTGATTGTGTTGCTGCATATTATCGTATTGCTTCTGGGGTTGATAATTCGTTGTTTGGCTCGAATAATTTGGTCTTCTTTCGTTTCTGCGTTCATGTGGCATATTTTTGTGGTGCTTATCCTGAGTGAGATGTAAATGCCTGTGCACATTATCATGTTCTATTCTGCGAGCAATTGCGAATGCGTGTTCTAGATCATTTATTGTAGCTGAATATAATGATCCTCTTGTAAAGTTGTCACTCATACCATCAATGAATATACGAACTGCGTCGTCGTTAGCATTTTTAATTAGTCTGTCGATTATATTCGGCGGATCACCTGACATAGTGATTTTTGATATTATTAAATTGAGATTTTTATTTATCTCGTCGTGGTATTCAGACAGTGTGCTTCTTTTTTGCGTGATGGCTTTCATCATGTCTTGTAGCACGTATAGAGGTTCTTGATTAGAGTACGTATAATCTAATCTGTTACGTATCGCCTCAAAATTAAAAATTGTGTTATAATTAGTTAACACATTCGCGGCTGCACCCTGTATTTTACTTTTCACTATAGTCAATGCTGCTGCGTACTTACTGTGTGTTTTGAAGTTTTTAATGCTGTCCATTAATCTGGATGCTTCTTCGCGCCACGACCGATAATTTGATTGATCGCCGTTGAAAATAGGTAGGCTTTTAAATGCGTCTAACTGTATTTCACTACCATCTGTATATGTGGTTCTTATTTCCTCTAGCACAGGTATGTTTGGTACTATGCCTAATCCAGATTTTACTTCATTTAGTTTTGTTTCTAAATTAGTGTTTATTTGATTTTGGTTAGTTATTATTGCTGCTAACCTTGCATTCTCTGTGCGTGTGTGCTCTAGGGTTTGTGTTACTGTGTTGCTCCTGGTTTCTAAAGCTTCTAATCTTGCCATTAATACTGCGAGTTGTTCCATTTTGAACTCGTGTCTGTTGTCGTCGAATTTGTGTGTTTTTTTTCTCCACATATACACTTTCACTGAATTGCTTTGCTGCTTCGTACGAAGAAGCTATATTTGTACCTGCTATGCTAGGTAATTCTTGTAACCGGTAACGCGAGTGTTCTGTTTATACTAGATTTCACTACTTGTTCCCGAGGTCCGCTCGATTGAAGTTAAAAAGTATATTTAACCTCCTGGCAGGATCGCCAATTAAAACACTTGTTTCTTACTTTTAAAATTAAACAATATTTATTTGGAACTATGTCCTTTATTATTGAAATACTTTTTACTAATTCTAAAAGGAGCTTAAGGCTACTATGTAGTTACAATAAGACTGTTGATAAATTCATCATACAGTCGTATTTATATACTTTTCTTATCTATCTACAAGGAGACCCAAGCGTACAATCGTCTTGCTTGATAATGAAGAAGAGATAATATTCCAACATTGTATACAAACGATATTATCTCTTTTACATATGTTATCATTGTAGCGTTGTGTGCAAGACTGTACTAGAGACTAAAGATATCATTGAATACAAATAATGTTATCTTTTTTCTCAATATGTTTTGCTATGGATACTTAACTAGCGCTCTATTATACTCTGTCCAAGAAAAATTGTCAGTACAGGGAAGATAGGATGTTTGTCTCTCAGTCTGGTTGCAATGACTTCCATAAATCGGTCCCTTTTTAAAGCTCTCACAGGGTTGCCATAGTATGTATGATAATTCGCCATAACTCAGAGAGCAATACTGTTAGGGTAACCATCTTCCAATTTAGCCAGGTCTCATCAGTAAAATAAATCTTTCTTTTCTGTTCTGTAATTTTTTTTACTTCGTGTAGATATTTCGTCTCCAAGAAATAATGTCACTTCTTTCCAACAACAAATTCTTTCGCTGACGTTTGACGAATTTAAGTCCGAGATCTTTTTGCAATATTGTATGCAAAGTTGATCTGCTTAGTTTTGTTATATTTTCACTTTTTTGTATTTCCAATAATATCTTGTCTAGCGTTGGAAGGTCATTATTCATAAAAAACTGATGGACTATCCGCCTAATCACACATTTGTCAAAATCATCCACCTTGCTATTGATACCGGAATTATTTTTCTTCATTGGTGGTGAATTGTGGCCTTTGATTGCTTTTTCCCTTAAAAGCTTGTATACAGTTCGTTCCGTAACAGAAAAAACAGTAGCCGCATTTCCTACGGCTTCCGATTTACTTTCAAAAATGCAATAGAATTTTTCAGTTGCATCAACAATTTGTTGTTTCTTTTCTACACTTAGATCCTTTGAAGACTTTGTAGCCATGTTTCTGTTTATTCATCTGCAAAATAAAGTTAACCACTTGCTTAGATGCACTATCCGCTATTGAGATAACAACCATTGTTTCCGCCTTATATACACAAACAGGCAATTAGAAAAAAATATATAACCACGACGCAATGTCATATACCTAAACAGATGGTAAAAGGACTGCACTTGTGCAGCTCTACATACATTTTTTAATATAGACATATATACCTAGATTACATATTTATTAAAAAATTATTACCCTTCAATGCAGAACTTCGCGGAAACAGTAGCAAAAAAAAGGATCATAAAATCCTTTCAAGGCATTTGCTTTACTGGAGTGACCGGATGTGGTAACCCCCAACGACCGAAAATAAACAGTATAGGTCTACCTGCTTCATCATTTTGATATTTCAGTGTGAAAAATATGCTCTACAAAGTGAAATATGAATTTATACCTACCAAAACATGCAGAAATATGCCCTAACGAATAAGGCTGAAAATTTGTACTTAGTTTTCTATAATAAAATATTTAATCAAATTTTATCCCTTAAAGTACCATGCTTCTGCATGAATCCGGTTGAGTTGCCCTAGTAATCATTATTAATTTATTGCAATATCTCTACAACGCACATATGATCACTTGTTGCGTTAATGAAATGAATGCATTAAAACACCTCACGAATAAACATTATTTCTAAAAGACAACATTCAAAAATATGTTTTAACTGAATATTATTGGATCTTTCAGAAATACAAACAAATTAAAACCGAATGGCAGCACCCCACATAATATGCCGCTCTCAAAAGCTCCAAAAAGCTCCAAAAAGCACCAAAACCGAAAGTTCTTTGACAAAATACAAAGAAAAACCCTTAATGATATGCTAACATTGACATATGGTAACACTTCTCTGATGTGCTTCAGTCACTCACACTGCTTATTTTGGTTGATGATAATAGCAAGCGAACACAAGCGATCGTGCTCATTCTGCCCGCGGCTGCGTGGCAGACTGGTTGTGGAGGGATGTATGCGAATTTCAGGAAAATTACAACAACAAAATGCTTTGGAATGCCAGTGGTTTCGTTTTTATTTCAGTGGCAAATCCTGTGTTTGAGTGCCGTGAGAGTACTTCAGGCACCACTGGTAGAAAAAAGAGCTTCCCATAAGGCCTGTACTGACAATTTTTCTTGGACAGAGTATAGTTTGCTTGGCGAGTTTTGACAAAAATTTACCCTTGACAAGTAGCGCCATTAACGTGATTAGCATATTAAGTTATTTTTACTCCGCTTAGTGTCTAACTTGCATAAGCACTGCATTTAAAATGATGGTCCAAAATTATGGGGAAATAACTTGTCAATACGATTTAATAATTAAGTAAATGTATCGTTAACGAATCTAAACTTGAATCCCATCACTGCATCATCGTCTATATACAGCAGCTTTTATTTCCCACGAAATAGCCTTACATAACTCAATACGTCCGAACGTCTATTTAAATCTATATAACCATCTGCAAAGCTTACAAAAAAAAAAAAAAAAAGATTTATTAGTCTAATATCGCAAGAAAGCACGCGGTATAAGCACACTCACTCATGTATTCATTTGCGGTGATAATCGGTAATACCCTCTAATTGTAGTTTTATAAAATAAACTTGTGATGTAAAAACAATTTCATTTCTCAAGCTGTAATTGTTGACTCGAATTAAGCCCACCAGATAACGCATAAGCAAGGAATCTAACATTTTCACGCTTCACAAAATGTATGGTAGGTAAGGTACTCGTACCAAACCAAACACATCAACCTTGGGCTTTTGTCAAAGTCTGCGCACAGTTCATGTACCTTCAAATCCGCACGTATACCCAAATACAAATTCAATTGGTCTACCGGCTTTTCTGGTTAACACATAATGAGCAGTTGCGATGTGGAGTAATTAAAAGAGATTACTATGATGAGACGACGTTTCAACATTATAGCCGGTAGACGTCAGCGGCCGCATAAACTGGAATGGTGGACTAACGAGTGTGCGATTAGATAAGACGTGTATGTTTTGTAAGAAATGTGTTGTACCTACTAGTGGCGGACGGAAGTGTGCAGGGCTCACAAATTGTGGCGCTGTAAACGTGATCGCCATACAGTCGGTATGTAGGTGGTAACGTGGTTTACAAACTATCAGATGGGTGATATAACGTTGTCTTGTATGCTCTTTTTCGTCATACAAACCAATGATCACCTATGCAGCGATATCATGGTGGCCAAAAACCGAACAAGTAACGAACCAACAAAAAATAAACAAGATATATCGCTTAAAGTGCTTAAATAAAATTAATTCATAAAGTTAATAAAAACTTGTCCAATTGCAGAAATATTACAAATGCTTCAAGATGATCCAGTGATCAAAATATCAGACAAAATGCTTAAAAGGATTCGCTTCTCAAAAAAATTTAAGATAGTCATATCTGACAGGAGTACATGGAGAACCAACCAGCTTGTAATACCATCACAAATCTGGTACACCGACGGTTCAAAGATGGAAGATGATGCCACCGGTGCTGGGGTCTATGGGCCTTGGTTCCAAAGAGCTATAGCACTGGGAAAATAACCAGATATCTTTCAAGCGGAGGTACACGCATGAGATATGTGTCTTAAAATGCTTACGAAAGCGCACTAAAGGTGCCCGCCTCCTCTCAGACAGTCAGGCAGCTCTTAATGTTTCAACTTCCTTGAAGATCTGGCCAAGGACAACATAGTCACCGTTGCGTGGACACCAGGTCAGGGATTTGAGGGCAATGAACGAGCGGATTGTCTAGCGAGAAGAGGCGCATCACGCCTGCTCACTGGTCCTGAGCCCTACTTCGGGTTAACTTTGAGTTACGTACACTCACCTTGCCGAATACTGGACGGAATCCAAATGACAGAGGCAGGCAAAACGATTCATAAGCCCAGCTCGTAGTAATACAAAAATTTTACTTGAGCTAAGCAAGGAAGATCTAAGAATCCTAACTGGTTATCTTACTGGTCACTGGCCACTAAGATATCTCAAAAAAGTGGGACTCTCCGACGTTGACTCCTGTCGACTCTGCAAAAAAGAGGAGGAGACAATGGAAAACTCACTCTGCGAATGCCCTGCTGTAGCAAGGAGTAGATCGATTCATATGCAAGGGGCGTTTTTAAGTCCTGCAGACATAGGAAACATGAAACCAAGTCGGGGACTGAGGTTTATAAAGAGCCTCAACAGCTCCCTGGGTTAAATAATAGAGGCCAACACAACAGATCTCTTCTGGTCGCAGTGCTTAGGGCCTATTACTTGCAATACTATAGCTCAGCGGTTTTTATTGGAGCCATAAAACTGATCAGTTATCTTAAATTGTAGTACATGGCAAATGTATCAGTAGGAGGTGTAATGGCTTTAATTAAAAAAAGGTGCTCGCTCACGTGCTCACAAGGGTAGCAAAGACTTTTAATTCGTTGTGAGAGACAAAGTGAGAGTGTTCCCGATGTTTGTTTTGTCTGAAATCCGAGCGGTTAAAAGTTGTTAACGATTCTTTAGTAAATTGCTAAGTCTTTTGCTTGTTTCTTCGCTTTGAAAGTTCACTTTGAATAGCCAATTCATGTTGTGTGCATTGAAATTGAAGAAATATTAATAAATATGTATCTGTCGGATAAGTCATTAAATAAATCTTCACGGATCGATATAGATTGTATAGCACATAAACTTAGTTAACAGTCTCTAACCTTATAATGGCAAGATTATTTGGCTGTATTTCATATTTGCTTGAGCCTAATAGATTTTTTCAAACAAATATTCAAAAGTCTCCGTTGAGAATGGAAACGGAGATACAGTTCGTATTCAGGACAGCGAAAAAATGTTGAGTTAGCTGAGGAATATGAAGCTTCTTATTGACTTTGATACTGTCGGATCTTATTAGTCCTCAAATCTTGCAGAAGTCTGTTGTTTTAGTTTCCATAGTTTAGTCTCCGTAGTAGGCGCAGTAGCTTAGTGGTTAGTGTGTTGGACTACTATGCGAGGGGTCGAGGTTCGAATCCCGCAAAAAACCCAAATTCCAACCACCTCTCGCGAACGTCTGACAAACATCCGAGAGTGTAACTGTCTTGAAAAAGCTTCTCAATTAGCCGTTTGGAGTCGGCATAAAATTGTATATCCCTTCCATTCGTTCCAAAAATGAAAAACTCACACAAAACGAATGGTTGTGAGAAGCTAGGCCTAGGGTCCCTGTTGCGCCAACTATTTATTTTATTTTAGTTTTGTCTCCGTATTTGCTTGCTGGTGAAAAAATTTCACGGGTTCTTAATCTTTACCAAATAAAAAACCCAAAGCTGAAGTGATGTCCACTTTAACTTGAAAGTAGCAAGTTCAATTTCGGAAAAACAAATCCAACGCAACAACCAAGCGACTTCGCATTATAGGGAATAAATATGCCCTCCAATTGTTGCATGATTAATGATATCTCGTTGATATCATCCAAACATTGCTTGTCATCATTTTCTAGGCCAAATTTAATTCCTTTTTCTTGTCCGTATTTTAATTGCTACCTAAGTACAACGTTAGATGCGCATGTGAACGATGAGATAATTTGGAGTGTTAACAGTTCGTATGAACAATGAGTACCTCAGGCGAAAACAACGCCTTAAGCTTCAGCTTTCTTTTCAAGTACATTTCCAAAATTTGTTCACATTCGATGTGATGCAATGTTGAACATACGTTTAAGTGAGTTTGCTTTGAACTTTGGGCAAAATAATGAAACTACGTGAATACAAACAAGTAGTTTCGCATGGGAGTGTTAGTTTTGTATACGAATGGGTGCGTTAAAAATGGGGTGTGTGAGTTGTTAGGTGAACAAATAATGTGAGCTTGGTTGGTGTTGGGAGCGAAGGTTTCATTACTCGTCGAGGATTGCAGTCCAATTTTGTCCATTTATTTTATATGGGGAGCGGTCAGAATCGTACTCTAGTCTAGGACAAATTATGATATTAGCTGATTTTTGTATGATCTGTGGCAGTGCGTTGATGTTACCCAATATGAAAAGTAAAGTAAAGTATTTAGATTCGAGAGATATTCGAATCAGACCACCATTGTCGGGCCTCTTTTCGTCTCTCAAACCTAGGTCTATCTTCTCACAACCATTCGTTTTGTGTGAGTTTTTCAAGTTTGAAACGAATGAAAGGTATCTACAATTTTATGCCGACTCCAAACGGCCAATTGAGAAGCTATTTCAAGACAGTCATACTCTCGGATGTTTGTCAGACGTTCGCAAGAGGTGGCGCAGTGAAAAAACCCTTAGTTGGAATTTGGTTTTTTGCGGGATTCGAACCTCGACCTCTCGCTTAGTAGTCCAACACACTAACCACTAAGCCACTGCGCCTACTACCCAATAGGAAACAAAATTACCCCCGCTCGGATCACAAATAATAACCTTTTAACTACACAATACAATGGGAAGTTTCGCGGCTTTCGTCTTAATCTTCCAAATATTTATTTCCTCCATCGGTGACAGCTAACTACTTTAAGCTTTTGTTCTGGCCTGTTCTGTTGTTTGAATTCCTGTATTACCTAAGTTTGGACGTGTAGTGAACTGAAATTGATAAGGGCAGTCACTGAAAATGGGGCTAACACGCCCTGCAAAGTAATATATAACTACAGTTCAGCGGGAAGAGTGGAAGAAGAGTACTACTAGCTCTGTTTATTAAATCGCTCGGTCTGTACAGAAACAAAAAATCTTACTTGTTGCCTTCCCTCTCATAATTGCAAGAAAAAAACAAATTATTTTGAGGCGCAGACCGATTAACAATGCTACTTAGATGCAATTTATGAACTGTATCACTCATGTCTTGCATCTTAGCCTCTGACATAACCGACAAACAAAGTAAATTGAAAAAAAGAAGAAGACAAATTTGAATATATGATCGTAGTCATTTCATCTGTATTTGTTAAATCACCTGTTCAAATATTTATTTTAATCAAAATACATATCTCAATTTCACATTCTACTTCTTCTATTTGCAGGTGAGTAACGAAAACGGAAAAATTATAATTTATACAAGGTAAACCAAGTCGCATGTTGCATTAGAGGTAAGTTGAATTTCGATTTTCAGAGGGTCGTCAAATTATTAATAAAAATAACGGAGTACAAGTGGTCGATGCAAAGTAAGCTGAAAAGTCATATGTTTGGTTTTGTTGGACTGGAGGAATTTCTCCAAATATTAGTCAATTACGCATGCAGCGTACATAGTCGTCGCTGTTAACAAACTTGGTCTGAAATATTTTCGGCTAATGCGCAAGGGTCCGTGAAAGTCTGTTCGATGGCCAAAATGTTCAATCGGAAAGCAATTACTGCCGATAGCATACGTTGAGTGTTAATGTTGTAACCAATTATAGTAACAAGCTGTTGCTGAATGGTGGCGTTTATATGTGGTCTTTGACGGTGCGGACAGGTCAATTAGAGATGTGGGTCTGTTTACACATGCAATTGTGTAGATATACGCTCAGCTAATGTGTACTTAACGACTTACCTACCATAATTAAGAGCTTTACGCTCAATAGAATTATCTACGTGGGTGGATTTGTGTTTGGAACTACATTCGGGGATACTAAAGCAAATTGTTGATGCATATACTGTTGCCAATTGCGAATCTGTGGTACCTGTACATATGAGAGAAATTGCAGGCCTACAAATGTTGTGGTGATTGTCAAAAAAGCAAAAGCAGAGGATTTGTAATTTAGGTTCATGATCCGTCGTGGGCTTATGTTAGACACTCCCATATACAAGGTCTTTCAAGAAATTGCAATAAAACATGTTTTATGTGGAGTATTCCGGAATAGCGGATATTAGTTGCGTTGGAGTTGTGTTTTAAATTTTTGTGTGTATTATGAGGGGTGAGTTCCGTGTTGATTTTTGCAACATTCGAAGCTTGAAAAGGAATCTCTTTGCTGCGTATGTCCATGTCTTTCAATTCAAACCAGCTGTTTTGGCACTTTGTGAGACACAGGTGGATAGAAATTCGATTCCCTCGAATTTTGATTTACCAGGATATCACTTAGTGCCATTATTCTTTTTACATCGCGGGCTCGCCGTTTACGTCCGTGATGATATTGCTTACGAATTTCCACCACAATATAACCATTGCTCCAATGCGGAATTTAATTACATATGGTTAAAATTCAATGTCCGTAAGCAAATAATACATTTTTGTTTTATTTATAGAAGTCCAAACATTGACTGTTCATCTACTTTTAACGAGTTTAATGAGCTGTCTAACTCCATCTTAGGAATTGTTTCCCAGTATCCTCATACTGAAATTGTCATTGCGGGCGATTTCAATATACACAATTCCGATTGGCTTCGCCATTCTGGACAGACAACACCCGAAGGAAGGTATGTTAGGATTAGGATTTTCGCTGAGATTAACAGCTTAACTCAGAGCCTACACGGATTCCGGATGCTGCAGATCATGCCGCTAACACATTGGACTTGTTCCTCACCTCTCATCCAGATAAATATTCTATTGACGTAACGTCGCCTCTAGGTTCGTCGGACCATTGTGTCATTTCAGCTAAATTCTCATATACAAACCACACAGTTAAAGAACAAGCTCCCAAAAAAACGGTATGGCATTATGAGAAAGCCAATTGGGACGGCCTTAACTTCTTTTTTCGGAGCTTTAACTGGTCACTATGCTTCCTCGATAGTGACGTGGATGCCGCCGCTGAAATGATTACAAACACCATTCTCCTGGGTATGAGATCCTTTATTCCCAACAGAAAAAAGAGTATTATACCTAAGGAGAATGCTTGGTGCGACTCGAGCTGCAAAGAGGCTATCAGGTTGAGAGAGTTGAGCTTTCGGGCTTATAAAGCAAACCCAACCGAGGAAAACCGAAAAAAGTTTCGACGAGTCCGAAATGACTGCAACTCCGTGATACGACGTGCAAAATTTTCTCATGACCAAAACTTACGACAAAAAATACTTCACTGTCCCAGTGGTAGTAAACAGTTTTGGTCTTTCGTGAAAAATATTAAGAACCCCACCACATCGTCAATCCCCACACTCGTTTACAATGACATTCCAGCTGTCAGCTCTTTGGACAAAGCAAATCTGCTGGCTGCGCAATTCGCCGTTTAAGACCAATGTGCACCAGTACCTCTTCTCTATCCTCCCTATTAACCCTTCCACTCGTGCTGTGCATTAGCATTATAAGGGAACAAAAACGCCTTGAGCACTAGTGAATTATAAAAAAAAAAAAAAAAATTAGTTTAGGTAAGGTTAGGTTTTTGGGCTGATGAAGCGGGTGACCCTCGCTTCACCACACTCAGGTCCTTGTGGACCCATTGTGATACCCTTTATTTGTGGGGTTTAGCCGCGTTGTATTTTGGCCTCGTTTCCTTCTCCTTATTCGATGTTGTCCAACCATCTTGATGTCCTCAGAAACCTGTGAAGATTAAAGAGTGAGATATTTGAGAGTTCTTGAATGTCTTGGAAGTAATATCTTCCAAGTGTTCTATTTCGCAAGTGACAGAGACTCGGGCAGTGACAGAGGAAGTGAGGTGTGTCCTCATGCGTCTCCTCATCACCGCAGCCTCTACAGATGTCGTCGTCTAAGAGGATGAATTTAATTGTGTGGTTTCTTAGGAAGTTATGACCTGTCAGAGCACCTACCAACTTAGACAGTGATGATCTGTTAAACTTCAAGAGTTTGTTGGTCCGACTCTTGTCATATTAAGGCCAAAGCTTCCTTGATATTTCACATGTTGTTAGTGTCTTCCACCTGTTAGTGGCTTTCATTCGGATCTTGTTTTCCACCCGTTCTCTGAGGTGGTGGTTTGATCGATTGTAGTGCCTGATCATGGTCTATTGCAGACTACTTTCTTGCCAGTTCGTCTGCCATCTCATTGCCGGCATTGTCCCTGTGTCCAGGAACCCAGCAGAGATTTATATTATGCTGCGAGTCAAGAGCTTTGAGCCCTTCGCGACAGCTGCGAATTAGCTTTGATTTGATTTCAGTAGCCGAAATAGCTTTAATGGCTGCCTGGCTATCAATGAATATGGTAATATCATTACGTGGTATTGCCTTCATTGACACCATACACGCCGCTTCCATAATTGCCAGAACCTCAGCCTGGAAGACACTGCTATGATCAGGAAGCCTGATTGAGCGGCGTATGTGTAATTCATCCGAGAATAGACTGGCCCCAGTGCCATAGTCCATCTTTGATCCATCTGTGTAGATGGATATAGATTTCCTTTTAGCGGGTTCGTTCGTTTCCCATTCCTCCCTGCTCGGAAAGGAGCAGGGCTAATCCTGAGGGCGCTTTTGGCGGCCGATTCTTGCATATATAGGTCCAGGGGAAGCAAGTTGAGAATGGCCTCCAACCCAGCGGTTGGTGTCGTTCTGATTGCACTGGTTGTTCCTATACATGCTAATCTTTGCATTTTTGTCATTTCTTTCAGATTGGTTACCTTGTCCGCGGCTTGCCACCAAACTAAGTTGCCATATGTGAATATTGGTCGCACTATAGCCGTGTACATCCACAGAATTACTCTAGGGTTTGGTCCCCACTTTCTGCCGAAGATACGGCTGCATGCATAGAATGCATTTGCTGCTTTCTTTACTCTTTCCTTGTTTCCAATTGAGTTTCCTATCTAGAATTATTCCCAGATATTTCGCATTTTCTGCCACTCTTAAGGAAGTTCCCTCAATAGCTGGTGGCTCGAATTGCTGTATGTTCCTTCTATTTGTGAATAGCACAAGTTCGGTTTTTTGGGGATTGATTCCAAGACCACATTGCTTTGTCCACAAGTTGAGTGTACGTAGTGAGTTCTCCAACAGTTCGCTTATGGTCGATGAGAATTTGCCTGTCGCAAGCAATACTACATCGTCTGCGTATGCAATTACTTTGACCCCCCTGTTTTCAAATTTCATTAGTATTTCGTTAATGACAAGGACCCAGAGTAATGGGGAAATGACCCCTCCTTGCGGTGTACCTCTCGAGGCAGTTACTCTTAGGTCAGTGTCAACTAGTTTTGCATTGATATTCCTTTCATTGAGTAGATTCATAATCACTTTAATGAGTGATTATTCAACGTTGGAATTTTGTAATGCCCTTTTCACCGCGCATGTTTTGACATTGTTAAACGCCCCTTCAATGTCTAGAAATGCTGCTAGTGTATATTCTTGGTCTTTTAATGACTTCTCTATAACTGTAGTGCTGTTTCTACTCCTTTGCCCTTTATGTAAGCATGTTGTGTAGTGGAGATTACATTGCTATCTATCCGACTGCGTATAATAGACGTTTATCAATTTTTCGAAGGTTTTCAAAATAAAGGATGTTAAACTTATATTATTGGGCTAGCTTTCCCTGCCTTTGGGATGAAGACAACCCTCACTTCCCGCCAAGCTTTCGGAATATAGCTTAATTTCAAACTGCGTTTGAAAATCCTTTTAAGAACCGGAGTGATGATGGTCCTTGCCTTCTGGAGCATAATCGGAAATATCCCATCGACTCCAGGGGATTTTAAGGATGAGAAAGTATCAATTGCCCAGTTTATTTTGTCCTCTGTTATAATTCCTTCTGGAACTGTCGTTACAGTTGTTGAGGCATTATGCGTATTCTGAGTATTATTTTGACTTGGGACACAGCGGACATTACTGCAAAGCTATGTGGTACTACATTGTCACAGTGCGTGGTAAGTGCTTGGCCTGCTAAGCAAACAGTTTCAGATTAAACGTTTGGCAGATACAAAGAAGAAGATTTTAGCTATCGTGAGTAAGACTTTCCCTGACGCTGGCTTTCGTAATTATATCGAAAGTCCTTCGGTATTTTCTAATCCCTTTCCCACCCCTACGTTAGTGACCGCGCTGGGTATTTGGTACCTCAACTGGAGATTCGGTATTTTGACCAAAATGCCAACATAGAGTAATATTTATGTTCTTAAAATTGTTGCGTCCTTAATTTTTAATTCGAATCACCGAAAACGCTAATTTTAAAAACTTTTTTCATATCTCGAAAACCCCATTTTTGACTTCGATAAAACGTAAAAAAACAAGTAATGCTTGTATAGCGAACAATAACTTATAATCGGTTTTTAGCTTTATAGCTAACAAATAGCATTTTTCAAACTAAACATTGCAATATTTGGTACTGTTTTGTCTGCCAAATTTTACAGAAACCGCTCTAACGATTTTGATCAAATGACACGCTAAGGATAGTATCAGTATTCTAAATAAGATCTCGTACTTAGTTTTTCTCAAAAAATTGGAATAAATCCGTTTATTAATTATTTCTCAAAAACGGCTACCCAAAAGCCGATCTCTGTTCATACATATTTTTAAAACTCAATACCGCACTTCCAAAATTAAAACTGCAACAGCCATTAGATATGCAATAACAGCAACGCAAAACTTATTTTCAGCAAATGTTTCTTCTACTTTTTTTCAACCATTTTCAATATGCACATTAAAATAATTCCAACCACTTGGAGTTTACACAATCATAATATCATACTTCATTTGCACCCCCATACACGTTCATCGTGATATTCAGTTTATAACTGCCAATGCAAATTCAAAAACAAATCTCTGAATTCTTGCATATACATATACATATGTATTTATATGTAAAGATATCGATCTATCACGAACAATACTTCCAATCACAGACAAATTAAGCCAGCGTCATTAATATATTTCAGTCAAAAACAAAATCATTTCCTAAGAGATCAAAATTGAGAAACTCCTACTAGGTAGGTACTATGCTTGTTCTCGTACTCAAAAATCTTTACAAGCTTATAAAATAGGCGCCTATATCTCTCTAACCAGAACTGGCGACTGAGAGCTTCAACTTCTAAAAACTCACATTGTTATTATGTATCTACTGCCATCTTTTATATAGCATTGCTTCTCAGATCTTTACCTACCTACCTATCTAATAAAATAAGAAAATAATCAAAAAAACTTTTGATAAACGAGAAAGCTTTGTTCGACACTAAAAATAAATGATATTTTGATGTCTTTGTTTTAAAATAAAATCGTTAAGTAAGAAATATTGAGAGGGTGCCATATCACCTGACTTTACCCTATTAGTTTCTCTTAAAAAAGTTAAAGTATCATAAAACAATCGCAACATTTTTCGAATTCCGATATTAAGGAAGCGGGCCCTAAGGTTAAGTTTAAGAGCCACTCTTTGTTGGTTGGGACATTATTATGCTGTTTGTTACCTATTAGAAATAAAAGCTTTCGAATAAATTCCCCAAATAGTTAAAGCACTGCATTTAAACTTGCAGAACCCACGAATAGATTTTCCCACACAGTTTGAGAAATACTCTACTGGTGTACACCTGCGGCTATGTTCGGTTTGTGTATATGCTTTGGCATGGTAACAATTTTTACAGCGGCCTCTAAGCTTTTTTTGCACAACTGTAAAGGTTCTTCTTTAGCAATGCACATACGTTGTCAATGGTTATACTTGGAAAAATATAATTACTTTTCAATTTCACTTGCGCCCTGTCTCTGTTGTTGCGGAAGCACTTGCATCGTGTTCAAGGGGTCAAGGTCAGTCTATTTATAGCCAAATGTGTAAACATATTCATTTTCTAAATGTGATAATGGAATTACTATTCTAATCTAAATTTCATATTTATGTGTGATTACAGTTTATAAGGGTTTGCTGCACTCGCATTGACTTCTGACATCTTTTTCGTTTTTGTTGGAGAATATTTGTTTACTGACAGTGATATTTTAAGGTTTTAAGTAGGTACCTACTCTTTATTATTGTAGTTCCATGTGGTGGATGGATTTAGAGTGTACTTGATATAGCAATGGGGCTCAACATTTCAGATACATTGTGCCCTTAAACTTTAAGTTAAGAAAATGTAAATCGTATTTATTTTTTTTTATTTTTCAAGTCAATAAAATACAAAATAAAATAAATATTGTGCTCCATCTGAAGATAACCATATAAAGACAATGACTTTTGGATCTTCATTCGTGAATACCAAGCAGGCCAAGTGCAACCGAACTGTTCAGCAGCAGTCCTAGTCTTCTCGAAAGCAGGCATTATTGCCATTTATGTATTTAACCCTTAAGCAAGCACCCAAGAAGAAGTACGCAGACACACAACCGGGGTGCACGGGTATCAATTTTTGCGCGGCTGGGTTGGTGTTTTAAATGCATCAGAAACAAATAAAACCAACAAGCTGAATAACAAAAATTAGTTGAAAACAAATTACCTTTCAATAAAATAAAACAATCAACTGTGACATCTGTTTCTGTGTATAATGATTGCCAGAAGAAGAAGCATTTATTTTGGTGTGGATATGTTATACGATACCCGGCAGACTTATGCAACACATTCTTACTTACTTACTTACTTCTCGAACCTCGCTTAGAAGTTCAACACACTAATCACTAAGCCACTGCGCCTACATAACCGCGTAAAATTATTGGAACTGGTCATTGCGGTCTCATGTTCACAAAGTCCGTGATTTACCAACAGTTTCGAGAAGTTTATTCGCCGGTCGTCATGTCATAATCTATTGTAGGGTACTGCGATACTTTAAAGTTTAAAGGTAATAGTTACTCAAGAACTCAAGGCAAGTTCTTTCAGAAATCTGTGCAAGAACCTACTCGCCATAATATGGCCACAGTGGATTTGAGACTGAAGCGGCTACAGTAGGTTTAGAAGTGAATAATGCAAAACCAATTTGCAAGCTTGTAGTAGGGTCCTAACTATATATAAAAGCAATATCCCCGTTCTTCTGTCCGCTATAGAAGGTATGGTCAATTTTAAAAGCTAATCTTAGATAACTTGAGAGCTAATTGAATGATTCGTCCTTTGGTATTTATCCTGTTTGCGTTGATAAGCTTTGCAGAAGTAATAATACAGAAAATATTATTATTTATTTATTTAGATCTACGAATTTATAAAGTCAACAGATCGAGGAAAAAAAAAATTGGGGCGACTGTATCCAACAGTCCCGAAATATGTGTATGTGTAAACACCCTGAGTGCGGTATGTGTGTGGCTTGATACACGTCATTGAGAAAAGAGGGAATTGTAATAATAATTCTGTGCTAGTTTCGGTAGAATAGATACAATCGGATTGTGGTAGCTGAAGTAAGATATGTACATTCGAGACTGTAATCTATCTAGATTACGCTGGAAGACAGCATCGATGGTTGTTCCATATCGTGTTGTTGAAATTTTCCGGTTGGAGTTCATTTGAAGATTAAATTTATCTTGCATAAAATCAATAAATGGTTAAGCTTCTGGAGTTACAAAATTGATATTGAAGTCTCCGCTTATGATCATTGGTAAAAGATGATAATCTCCCTGCAGAATTCTTGAAATTTTTTTCTGAGTACGGTGCAAGGACGAAATGTAGAAATTTTATTTCACATCAACAAAAAGCTGAAATTAATATGCCCCAGCTCATAAATGTATGCAATGATAAAAACGTATGCAATGATAAAATGTATGCAATGATAAAACACAGTGACGCATTCCCTGTCCCCGCAACTTAAATGTGTGGAATTTCTCCACCAGATTCCAAAAAATATATGCAATGATAAAACACAGTGACGCATTTCCGTCCCCGCAAGTTAAATGTGTGGAATTACTCCACCAGATTCCAACAACGCGCGCTTAGATGTTTACACATCAAAAAAAGAATTCGTATCATTCCGCGGATTCTGCATTTTCCGTACGATTTGACACTTGTATTTCAGCACCTTAAAATTCCCGTACGTCTCGCTTTTGCTATGAAAATAATTAATAAGTCGCAGGGACAATCGCTGTATGTGTGTGGCATCAATATTGAATTTCCATGGTAAATTGTATGTGGCTAGCTTACGTGTCGGTATTTGTATTGAATGTAAAATCGGAATGTTGGCCGACACGTCAATCGTTGCGGTTTGATTTAAAAACGTCAATGTTGTAACATGTTCTTCAGTTTAACTTTTTAACAAAGAACTTGAATTTTCCGAATTACATGAAGTAGCATGTGCATACTCGGAATTATTCGGAATATTCATTACATTACCAAATTTGGGCGGAACGAATTTTGCCGCTGGTTTAATATACTATCTTGATTGTTCCTGAATCTTTTTACTATGTCGAGTGCTACCACACTTTCAATCCTATCTTCTCTATTTCACTAGGTACACTCTATACCTTCCGCTGCTTATCTAACTTATTTACTTAGCCCGCTCTACAGTTCATGGTGAAGGTGAACCGAGGCCTCAACAAGCTGCACCTCGCCACCTATTAAAATCAATAAAACCACAAATTATCGTAGAAAAAAAGTGATTTATTAAATCACTACATTACAACTCATCCTTGCCCACCCAGTCCTCCTTGATCATGTCAGCTGCCTTCTCGCCGATCATGATTACAGCGGCGTTAGTATTTGCCGCCACAATATCCGGCATAATACTTGCATCGGCCGCCCTCAGACCCGACACTCCATGCACTCTCAGTCGCCAGTCAACCACCGCCGTCTTATCTGTCTGTGGTCCCATTTTCGCTGTACTCACAGGATGATAGACAGTCTTTGTCATGTACGACGTATAACACTTCCAATACTCATCCGACTTGTAAATCAATCCATTGCAGCGAGGCAAGTCGAGCTTATGCAACTCGGTTTCACGCTGCTTGAATGCCTTGGTGTCGACCAACTTCGAGTAGATGTTCAACGCCCGTATGTAGGTCTGCAGATCCTCTTCCGCATCATTGTAGTTCGGCTGGATTTTTGGCTTGTCCAAGTAGCTTGCGCTGGAAAGATTCAGCTCACCCATTGACTTGGGCTTGAGCAGCAGCAGGTATATAATAAAAGTGTTTGACTTCTCATTTGCTTTGAGTATCGAATTGGCAACGCCTTCATTGAAGCCGGTCGCCTTGACGTAATGCTTAAGCTCGGGACTGTTCATAAGACTGAAGAAATGCGTCGTTTGGATGTCCGGGTAAGGCCCCTGTAAATTCGTAGTATTTATGAAACCAGTGAATGACGTAGCCTGATGATGCATCAGTGCACTGTAGCGCCCCATGAGTAGATTGTACATCGCATCGATGAGGTCTTGTTCGCTTGGCTCACGAGCTGTGGATTTATCGATTTTGAAAACCAACGGAAGGCTGGCATGGTCTTTTAGGTTCTTTCCCACTGGTGCATCCACGACCAGTGGAATTCCATGAGCCTGCAGCTGGTCCTTTGGTCCCACACCGGACAGCATTAAAATCTGAGGAGTACCGATTGCGCCAGCAGATAAAACTACTTCTTTGCGAACGTTAACAGTGTATTCTTTGGTGCCTTCGTGAACAAATGTCACCCCAGTAACCCGCTTTTGTGCATCAAAGTTCAACTTTTTCACATGAGCGTGCTTTACGACTTGCAAGTTGCTGCGACCTTTTACAGGATTTATATGCGAGTGGACTGTTGTGATGCGTCGCCCTTTGTCGGTGCTTCCCAGCACATCCATGTAGCCAACGTTTGTGTCGTCATTGAAATCGACTACGGTCGGGTAGCCCATTTCTTCCATGCCAGAGCGAATGGTTGAGCGAAACTCATTGTCGCTGAGGAAGTTATTGAGACCCATTGGACCGCCCCTGCCGTGATCGTTTTGTTTGTAACCAGTTCGCGGAGATCGCAGATCCTCGGATTTTCTGAAGTATTTTAGAACATCATCGTAGCCCCATGTGGGGTTACCCCTTGCAGCCCAGTCGTCGAAATCCTTGCGGGTACCACGAGCGTAAATCATTGCGTTCAAGCCGTTGGTGCCGCCCAGCATTTTGCCACGCGGCCAATGGCATCGTTCACCCTTCATTGCCATACATGCCTTGCCACTCGGCTCGGTTTGATATTGCCAGTAGTAGGGGAGCCGACTGCAGGATTACCTACCTCATCGAGTTAAAGGATAATTCGCATTTCAATTGAAAGTTAAGAAAGGGACAATGATAAAACCACTGGTCGGACAGTCATTATCCTGCCGGGTTTCGGAGTAACGGGCCACTTCCGGTACAGTTTTTATGTGTTTACTTATGTCATAAGGTTAAAGCACAATTTAAGTTTTATTAGCTAGAGGTCAATTAGTGTTGCATAAAAAGCTTGGTCGGACAAAGTATATCCTGCCGCAACCCTCTGTCCGACCACTCAAAAGTCCTGTATTTTTTATGTTTACCTACCTCATCGAGTTAAAAGATGAAACTGGTGTCAAATGATAGGTAGCATTGCTCTCTTTAAGAATTCACTGGTCGGACAAACCTTAACCTGCCGCAAAAATGCGTCCGACCACTTTTTAGGTCATGAGCATATCATTTCACTGCCCTACGCATGTCTAACAAATTCAGTCATTTTAAATAGGTAACTTATAGACTACCAAAAGAAAACTAGTTTCAAATAAAAGTTTATAACACCTTCTTTAAAAACGAAGTCATCTGCCAGACCACATCCTATTGTATCCGCTTATATCACACGTTTCTAAGGCATAAATTAGTTATTTTGGGGTAAGGACCATACTTTCTAAAGTAGCTAAAAAAATATACGTTCTTGTAGAACCTACAAACTAGTCTCAAATTATAGCCCAGAACGTCCTCTGTCCGAAGCCACTAACTATTTACACTTTAACCTGCCGAAACAATGCGCCCGACCACTTCTTAAGTCATACTCATGAGTATGGAATCCACTATGCGCACAACTTGCTCTACATGTATGTATGTAGTAAGCTTTATTGTTTATAAAACGAACCCTACAGAGTACAAACATGAAACTAGTATCAAATGAAAGGTTATAACGTCCTCTTTTAAAAACCATCAGTCGGCCAGACCTAAACCTGCCGAAACTACACGTCCAACCACTTTTTAGGTCATGAATATGTTACATTAAGTCTGCCATGATAAAGTGTTTTATTTGTGGTGAATCTGAAAAGGTTATCAGCTTTACAGGTGAAACATTTATAAATGCCTTAATTTTGTAGCTTTGCGGAAAAGCAAACATTTTAAATATGGGACCATCAGTTCCACAAAAATTTGAAAGAATATCTGAAATGATTTTGAGGAGAATTTTGCGCTATGGATGCGTCAGAAATACATTTGGTCTTTGACAGATATTTGTCTCCAAGTGCTTTGACAAGTGCTTTTCGTTTGTAGCTAAAAATCGGATTGTAAGTAAAGTTGAAGAAATAATATTTCAGTGCTATCATGAGGAAGCCAATACAAGGTTTATTTATCACTTGAGTAAATCAAAACCTTATTCGAAAGTTATGGTGGAAGCATCTGACACCGATATTTTAACAATTTTATTAGGAAATATCCACAAATTCAAGGATATGGAAATTTGGTTAACAAGTGGATATTCTAGAACTAATGACCTTAATTGCATAAACTGTAGACAGCTGTCAGTCATCTTAGGCCCAACCGTATGGTCTGCCTTGCCGGATTTTCATGCATTTACAGGATGCGACTACACGGCGATCTTTTATCGAAAAGGGAAGGCTAAGCCACTTGGAATTTTAGAGAGAAATTATCGTTTCGTAACACTGTTTGGATCTTTAAATAATAAGACGGATATACAGGATAGACATAAAATTGAAGCTATTCAGGAATACACTGCACTACTCTACGGTGTAAAAAAACTGTAAGAATGTTAATTCTGCTAGGGTCCGAATGTTTCAAAATGTATATGTATATGCCACAAAACATGCTATAGGTAATTTTTTCAAAAACATGAAAAATGTTGATTCAAGTCTGATTCCACCTTGCTACAAATCTCTGCAACAAAAGATTAGAAGAACAATTTTTGTTAGCTCAATGTGGCTAAATGAAACGGACTCCAGTTGCATAAAATTGGGGGAGTTTGGGTGGGTGAAAATAAACGAAATTTTGGTTTAAGGGAGAACCGACACCATTAAGTAATGACGATATAGTTATTAAGGAAAGTGACGATGAACTATCTGACACTCAGACTTTAGACGACTCCGATGATGCAGACGATTTGTGAACGTATATCCTTCTCAAATGATTGTACAAAATTATTCTAATATCTACATTTTTTTTTTTATATAAAAAATGCCTAAATTGAGGATGTTCAGTGATTCGTTATTTTTGACGAATATGTGTTAGACTTTGTATATTAAGTTGTTGGATTCATTTTTATTTTATATTGTTATTATAAGTAATAATTCCTGTTAAATTTGAATAAAATTTGTTAATCCTTACATAGGTATTAAAATTGTTTAAACTCGATGAAGTGGATACATATATAAATGGGGTTATACTGCAAAGTAACATATTCATGACCTAAAAAGTGGTCGGACGTGTAGTTTCGGCAGGCTTAGGTCTGGCCGACTGATGGTTTTTAAAAGAGGACGTTATAACCTTTCATTTGATACTATAGTTTTATGTTTGTACTCGGTAGGGTTCGTTTTATAAACAATAAAGCTTACTACATACATACATGTAGAGCAAGTTGTGCGCATAGTGGATTCCATACTCATGACATGAGTATGACTTAAGAAGTGGTCGGGCGCATTGTTTCGGCAGGTTAAAGTGTAAATAATTACTGGTTTCGGACAGAGGACGTTCTGGGCTGTAATTTGAGACTAGTTTGTAGGTTCTACAAGAACGTATATTTTTTTAGCTACTTTAGAAAGTATGGTCCTTACCCCAAAATAACTAATTTATGCCTCAGAAACGTGTGATATAAGCGGATACAGTAGGATGTGGTCTGGCAGATGACTACATTTTTAAAGAAGATGTTATAAACTTTTATTTTAAACTAATTTTCTTTTGGTAGTCTATAAGTTACCTATTTAAAATGACTGAATTTGTTAGACATGCGTAGGGCAGTGAAATGATATGCTCATGACCTAAAAAGTGGTCGGACGCATTTTTGCGGCAGGTTAAGGTTTGTCCGACCAGTGAATTCTTAAAGAGAGCAATGCTACCTATCATTTGACACCAGTTTCATCTTTTAACTCGATGAGGTAGGTAAACATAAAAAATACAGGACTTTTGAGTGGTCGGACAGAGGGTTGCGGCAGGATATACTTTGTCCGACCAAGCTTTTTATGCAACACTAATTGACCTCTAGCTAATAAAACTTAAATTGTGCTTTAACCTTATGACATAAGTAAACACATAAAAACTGTACCGGAAGTGGCCCGTTACTCCGAAACCCGGCAGGATAATGACTGTCCGACCAGTGGTTTTATCATTGTCCCTTTCTTAACTTTCAATTCAAATGCGAATTATCCTTTAACTCGATGAGGTAGGTAATCTTGCAGTCGGCTCCCGTACTACAGTCCCAAGCGGAGTGCTGTGTCGTGATGTGCCAGCCGACAATCTGAAAATGGCCAGTAGTTATTAGAAGAGTGCACCCTTTCTATATGTTTAGGAATTAAGGCATCAAGTGTTATATTTAGGAAAAGACCACTTTTTGGACATAAATTATATCTAAGATGTCCTAAAATATTGTTATCTGCGTAGGTTAATCTCATTAAATTTGATTGCGAACAGCCCTGAAAGTCAATCGGATAATGTGGGCTGAAGCTTGTGCCAAATTAGGCGCGGAAAATCCACTTAACTTCACTAAAAGCACAAGTTGTACTATTGTACTGAATTCAAAAACAGTATACTAGCTGAAGCTAGATTATGTTCTCTTAAGTTGGAAAGGAAATAAAGATTTTTCGCGAAGGATGGCTCTTTTAAGTAAGAGAGCCAGACCTTTTGCCTGAACTTCTGAACTTCATGCAGCATTTGCAGGTATTCGGATATTTGTGGATCCATTTTTAATTCAATTTTACATCACATGCCCAACTTTTAATGTAAACGCGATTGCTAGCTGTCACTCGCGTTGGACTAACGAGGAAAATAAGAACTGCTTGAGCTCCCTTATTATATATTTTGCATTAATAAATGACAAGAACTAGTTATTTGACGTTTTAGATGAACCCATGTCACCACTTGGGCTTACATAAATTCACGCCATCACGCAAATATTAAGGGAAGGTGTTATTGTAAGGCAAACGGACTAGTAGCTGTAATGGGAAACATATTGTTCTACTCTTAGGCTGCAGACAAACAAAACTGTTTTTCTGTGTGTCTCTGAAATTTAAATACATACATTTTAATACGCGCGCCCACACTGAATAAGGCAAAACAAAGCAAGAAAACAAAATAAGGCGTTTTGTTCCATCCGGTGTGGAAGCTCCCTTAAAATTAAGAACACAAACAAACACAAATCAAACATGTTTTGACAAACATTCGTCTAAGAAACCATCGTTTATATGGTTTCTATTTTTCGACTAGAGTTTTTGGACCTTGTACAGAAAAATAAACATCTGAAAAAAACTTTTATAAGTTTATAGGTTAAAATAGGTGGACTAGACACTCCTCTATCCTCATTATTCGCTCTTTGGAATGCTTTTTGGTAGGTAAAGGGTGTTCGCGAAACAATTTTCTAATTTAAAATTAAATAATAAAAGATTCACAGGTTTTTATATAATCGTTTTTATTTTAAAATAAAACATACAAATGCGGATTTATGTTTTGAAAATAATTGAAGTTAAATGTTTACCACGGACCACGGAGACGAACACACTCATTTAAACGAAACACCATATTTTTTGTGAAAACTTTTTTGCAAGTTTCTTGCGAAATTCCTCTGATTTCGTTGCGAATATCTTTTCAGTTGCAATAAATTTCGCGGTTTGTTAACGTAGACTTTAGATTTAAGAAATCCCCATAAAAAAAAAGTCCGCAGGTGTTAAGTCTGGCGATCTGGGGGGCCATGGGATATCACCATAACGACTTATGACTTTTTCGGGGAAAATGCGCCTTACAATGTTCATTGATGCCTCCATCCTGTTGAAACCATGTCGATCCGTTTACCCATTCATTGTTCTCCAACTCAGGTTCCAAAAAGTTTTCCAACATAGACGAATAGGTTTGGGAATTTTTTTTCTTAGTGAAAGACGTGGATTTGCAATAACATCACGACGAACTGCTTCAATTGTTTCGTCAGTTCTCACAGTTCGCGATACACCTGGCCCGTGTCCCACTACAGGTCCTTGTTCACGAAAACTTCGCACCCACTTGCCAATAAGTTGCGTACTAGGACAATCCCGTATACGCCGAATATTGAAATGTCTTGCGAATAGCCACGGGAGAATCGTTATTTTTAAAATATGCCTCTACAGCAAACGCACGATGCTCCGCCGACCAACGATCCATGGCTACTAAAATCCGCACGACGCGTAAGTGTAATGAATACGCCTCCCCCCTCCGCCGATACCCCGCTCGCCGTTTATTCAAATTCAAAGTCGAAAATTCTTTGGCGGACACCCTTTATATTTTGGCCAATTTTGTTTCCTCTTTTGTCCTTAAATTAGATCTGTATTGAGTAAACAGCCATATAAAGTGAGACTATCAAGGATTGTACTCGAGCAACGCATACTATATGTGTCATCAAAATGGCGGCAGTTGTCAAACTGCACATACGATTGGAGTTATTGAAATTTTTAAATTTCTTGATTACGTAGTGAGAGAAAGATATTGGATGCGTACAAAATTTCGAACTCGAAATGTTAATCAATTCTGACATTACGATGATAGAGGAACTCAAAAAAGTGGTTCGCAAAATTCTGTCTGTCTGACTGTACGGGCAGTAAGTATGCTGAAAAAATATTTTTTCCTAAATTTAGTTCTTTATCTTACCTGAAAACGGCAATAACGATTTAACTAAGAGTAAAATTGATGTTTTCAAAATTATTGCACCCTGTCTCATATCTCGAAAACCCCCATTTTTGATTTCCTTAAAAACGAAGTAACGCCCCAACAAATAACTTATACTCGGTTTTCAGCTAAATAGTTAAGCAATAGTATTTTTAAAACTAATCATTGTAATATTTTGTACTGTTTTGTCTGCCAAATTTAACAAAAACCGCTTCAACGATTTTCATAAAATTATGTAATTTAAATAATAAAATAATTCTAATTAAAATCCAATACCCAGTTTTTCTCAAAAAAATCGAATAAAACTCTTTTTAATTATTTCTCAAAAATTACTACCCAAATTCGAATCAGTCTTCGTATATTTTACTATCAAACTCGATACTATACTACGAAAAAAAAATCAATAACCACTACGAAAAACTTCTTTTTAGCAAATATTTCCCACTTTTTCTTTTTTTTCAACCAAATTGAATATGCACCTTAAAATAATTCCAACCACTTGGAGTTTACACAATCAGAAAATCCCACTTCTTTGCACCCCACAAGCGTCCATCGGCATATTCAGTTTATAACTACTAATGCAAATGCAAAAACCAATCCCTGTCTATCTATGTAATGATATCGGTCTATCACGAACCCTACTTCTAATCACAGACACCTTAAAGCAGCGTTTCTAATATATTCCAGTGAAAAATATAAACATCGCTAACAGATCAGAAAATAGAGACTCCTTCTGCGCTTGTACTCAAAAATCTTTTAAAGTGTAATAGCCTCTAACCAGAACTTGCTATAAATGCCTGTTACTGAGAGTTTTTTACAACTTAAAAAAACTTTATGCTATTTGATATATACTGTATTCTGCATATTATCAGATGAATAACCCAAAAGTGGATTTTTTTTAACACTATTAATTTTCCTATATTTTATGAACCGTTTCTTTTATCTAGCATCGCTTCTCAAATTGTTACCAACTAAACTTTTGATGAATGAGAAAGTTTCGTTCGACCCAGTCGTGCACTTTCTTTATTCCGGTCACACATTTTAGAAAAAAAAAAAATCGCATTAACTTCTGTAAAACCGCACCGCACACATTTTTGTTAAAGCCTTAAGTGGAATTTAATTGCCATTAGTTTCTGCATAAACAATTACGAAGTTCTGTGCTAGTTTAAGACTTATCCCCGAAGACACTTTATATTGCATTAATACTCGAGATAATGCTATCTTATCACACAATACTGCACCTGAGAGATCTCTGATCGTAAGCAGAAACTGAACTGCAAACAAACTCATTTCAAATGCAATGCTCATTGAAATGGGTCGAGAAAAACACGCAGACGCTGTCTGTTTGTCTTTTTGCCGCGAACTTATAACAAAGTCCCGTCTTTGATTTTATGGAATCTCACAATTGCGAAATTTGTATGGAAAATATAGGCAGAGCCACTGTGAACTACTAAAATTTAGAGTCGAAATGAGTCTCTAAATGATCTTCCAATTTTACACGAACTTTCATTGCAAATAGGTAGGTACTATTTTTAGCAATCGCAAGACGCTTACCTCTTCTTCGATTGGCGGGTCTCCACCGGCCTCCAAGAGCAGAACTTTCCAATTGGGATTCTCACTCAGTCGTCCAGCTACTACGGCACCCGCAGATCCAGCTCCAATTACAACAAAATCATATGCATCCAATCCTTTCGACAAAAAATCTAAATTAGAATTTACTCAATATTTGGGCACATCTTTACGCACCTTGTGTTGCCAACGATGATCCGTAATCCGTTGGCCACATAGATGGCTCCGAAATCGAACAGTACGATGATATCAACGTGTGGAGTAGCAAGGACATCAATGTATTACCCGGTCCGGCAGACCGAGCTGCGCATTCAGCTGGTAGGAACTCCATATCGGAAAACGTTTGCAACTGCACTGGTAATGCAGGGAATCTCAAAAACTAAGATACAGTTCGCTATTTACCTCGCGCTAATACCATTTGCGAATTTGTTTACTTTGCTAAAGGGTCACAGTTAAAAATGCGATTTACATATCAACATACACGCCGACTGTAACCATACCTAATCTAAGGTGGGTTATCAGTTTTCCAGCAACAAATGTGCACACAGTCGACTTTGAATTGAAATTTATTAATAGAGAGAAATTGTTGTATTTGTTTGTACCGAGTTAGACCCGCTGTCACTGTCAGTGGCAAACAGATCATCGACATATACGAACAGTGCGACGATCATGTTGTTTTTACACTCGTAAAAATGTAAATAACTGAGCTATATACAATTTACTTGCAATTAATTTATGGAACCTTAGCGCTGCCGTTTTTATTCGATAAATATAAATGTAAATATAGGTGTGTGTACGGTTATTTTGCTGATATAAATCAAAAGTAATTTGCTTAGTTAGTGCAAATATTTACTTGTTTATTTCAATTTGTTTGTTAAATTGTTTTTAAGAATTTCATGGCTTGTAACTTAGCCACTGAGAAGTTATGTATTTGCACGAATAGATAGCTGCTGCTTCTGAAATTAAATTTGAGCTCTTAAATAGCATTCAGAGAAGCCTTCACAAATGATGAATGAAATCCGGGATAGTCGAGGAAAATTCGTTCAGATTTGATTGTTATATATTATGATAAAAATCTGCATAAATGACTTGCACTTATATAGCTCATTCATATCTATTTGCAACTAATTATATAAAAGAAGGTGAACCGATTTCGTTCAGGTCGCATTTAACTCGACATGTTTCCACTCATCAAAACTTATCCGTGGCTTCCTCTATCATATTTCGTATAAACAAAATTGCAGCTGAATGCACTTATTACCTACTGCATTACATGTAAAATATTTTAATTACATAATAATAATTAACGACTTGACAACTTATTTTTTAAATAAAATGCAAACTGTGCAAACAAAAATTGTATTAGCTTGAATTACTATCAAAACATTTATGAATGGAATTCGACTTCGCTCATATGTCCACCACGGGAACTTATGCAGCGGTCGATACTCTGAACCCAGTTTTCGATGAGTCAGCCTCACATTAAGACCGATACGGCCGCTATTTCTCGTTCAGTATTGGCTCTGAGCTCCTCTAACGTCGCTGGCTTGTTGGCAATTGGCATAGACCAATTATTTAATGTAGCCCCATAATGAAAAAGACCAGAGGCGTTAAATCACACGATCTCGGCGGCCAAAAGACTGAGAAAAAGTCAAATTACACTTCACTTCGAATACACTTTACAAGGCAACGTCTGCTTCCAAATGAAGTCATAAGTGGCTAGTGAATTCCCTCTTTTATTATTCATATCCAAAAGCAAATCATCCATCGTGCAGAAAATCATGCATTGTCTCAGTTTCGTCCGGTTGAAATTTCTCACAGCGTCATATGTTGCAAGCCCGAGATATAGGTTGAATTGAATTGAATAGATATTATTTGTTGAATAAAAGTCTTTTTTTTAACGTCCTTAGAAAGAGGATGATCAACTTATTAGAAAACATTTTTGTTTGTTGTTTGAAGTTGTTCTGCATTAGAATATCGAACTGCTTAAATATGGACAGTTGGAAACATTTTAGACTTCTCTTAAATTGCGAATAAAAAGTGTCCAGTAGTGCGCATTATCTTCTTATTAATACTGTTGGCTAAGATAATTATGCACATTAGGTGTGTGTAATTGTTTCGTTTGTAGTTTTGCAGTTTCTGATTTATTTATGATTAAAAATGGACAATTGAGACCATTTTAGGCTCCCCTTAAAGTGCGAATAAAAAGTACCCAGTCATGCAGACTGTCTTGTATTTTATACCAAGCATTGAGTAATATATATATATTAGTAGCCGTATTTACTAGATTCCCTTACGACGCCCTTACGATGTTGCTTAGTTAAACAACGCGTAATACCATGTTTCCCACCAACGTGATCTAGCCGAAGTGATTTATAAATAACGAAACGCGTCTCCACCGAACTTTAAGTGTTTAAGTGGTATTTATGCCACTTTTTACACTTTCGGAAATTCTACCGACCTGAACTCGAAATCAACCAGCTTTTACTCATAGCTATTCGCTAATCTATACTTACGAGTATAATAAAACTGTAGGCAATCTCATATCGATGGACAGGGATGAATGCTTTGCGAAAATGTGTTTACCGTTGTCTTGTTGTTGGTGGGAGATCCATATATGGATGCAACTCTAAGGGGATGCGATTTTTGATTTTAATTGCGTTTTATTAAGTAATGCTTGAGTGAATTCAGAAATTTTAAATGCAGTTGTTAAAGTTAGGATATGCTGTATGCACCAGTATTTCTACCTATTGGGAACTCGGAGCTATAGGTGCAAACACAAATTTCCTTATATCTCCGAAATGAGACATTAAAAAAAAAAAAAAAAAGAATTTCACTAAAAACAACTACAAACCATTTCAAATGCAACTGGCTAGTTTTTATTTCAAAAGCCAAAAGTGCGGGCTGACATTTTTTTCTAATGGTTCTAACTTTCTAACGGTTGAACTAATGGGTGATTTTTTAAGAGGCTTAGAACTTTTAAAAAAAAAAAAAAACACAAAAAATTCGAAAAATGAATGAAATATTTATTTGAATCGATAGTTTGAACCTTGCAATTTAATGTTTAAAGATAATTTCATGCAAATGTTGACCGCGGCTGCGTCTCAGGTAGTCCATCCGCTGAGTCCAATTTTGGCATACTCTTTCACACATATCGGCCGGTATCTCACGAATGAATGCATGGATGTTGGCTTCCAGTGCGTCAATCGAAGCGGGCTTGTCCCTATACACATTAGCCTTGACATACCCCCACAAAAAATAATCTAATGGTGTCAAATCGCACGATCTAGGCGGCCAATTGACCGGCCTGAAACGTGAAATTAACTGTTCACCAAACTCGCCTCGCAATTGCGCCATTGTTTCGCGTGCTGTGTGGCATGTGGCACCGTCTTGTTGAAACCACATATCATGCAAGTCAAGAACTTCCATTTCGGGCAAAAAAAAGTTTGTTATCATCGCTCGGTAGCGTTCACCATTGACAGTAACGCTGCGATTCGCATCATCTTTGAAGAAATATGGCCCAATAATGCCGCCGGCCCATAAACCGCACCAAACAGTGGCTTTTTCGGGATGCATTGGTAGCTGTTGCAATGCTTCTGGCTGATCTTCACTCCAAATGCGGCAATTTTGCTTATTTACGTACCCATTCAACCAAAAATGAGCCTCATCGCTGAACACAATTTTTCGATAAAAAAGCGGATCCTCGGCCAGCTCTCCAAGAGCCCATTCACCAAAAATTCGGCGTTGTGGTAGGTCGGCTGGCTTTAGTTCTTGCACAAGCTGTATCTTAAAAGGCTTTACGCACAAATCCTTCCGCAAAATTTTCCACGTAGTGCTGTAACAAAGGCCTAACTGCTGGGAACGGCGCCGAATCGACATTTCGCGGTCTTCTGTCACACTAGCTGATACGGCCGCAATATTTTCTTCACTACGCACAGTACGTAAACGTGTTGGTGGTTTAATGTCCAACAAAGTAAATTTGGTGCGAAATTTGGTCACAATCTTCCGAATAGACTGCTCAGAAGGTCGAGAATGCCGATCATAAAATGGAAGCAGCGCGCGATGAACATTTCGAACCGAGCACGAATTTTGATAGTAAAATTCAATAATTTGCAAGCGTTGTTCATTTGTAAGACGATCCATGGTTAAATTGCAAACCAAACTGAAGCTGTTTGACAGTGACACAAGGTACTAAACACACGTCAGCTGTCAAAACCAGTGTTGCCAAAACCAAACCAGCTAAAAAATCACCCGTTACAAACGAAACAAAATTCACTAGAAACAACTACAAACGAATGTCTATTGAACTGTATTTCACGTTTTTTATTCTAGAAAAAGTGCGGGCTAACTTCACGTAGGTCCCTTATTGTACCTACACTTTATCAGTACTTTCATGTTCCGTCGCTCTATCTAAACAAAAACGAATTCGTTAATGGAAAATAAGTGTACACTCTTGAAATGTTATATCTTCTGACTATGAAAAGATATAGCTTCAAAATTGGATTATAATCCTTACGAAAATATTACCAGTTACCGGTAACCATGTTTTGTCTCGCATCGAGAAATTGTTCGCTTAGGGCTGTGAATTCATTGAAAATACGATCTTTATCAGTCATCTTCTGTAACTTTCTTAGTGGAAAAACTTTTCGTTTGAAACATTTTGGCTAACAAAAATAATAATACATAGATACTAGAAATATGCGAAACCTTTTTTTTTTCAAATTTTCTCACTCAATGTAAGGAATTTTACAGCAATCATTATATAATATCTGGGTGACCGAGCTTTGCTCGGTTATTACTATTTATTGTAATTTTAAAAACAAAACAAAATTTAAAAAAGTGTACCTATATAAACTTGAACATATAAAAAACTTTAAGTCTCCTAAATGCCTGTAGATGTCTTACTTTTTCCCTTTTACTATGACGCGGACGGCAAGAAACGAGTGTTACGGGTTCGAATCCCGCTCGGTGACTTACTTTTGTTTTTTTTATAATATGTTCAATTTTATATATGTAGATATATATTTTTTTTAATTTTTATTGTTTTTGAAATTACAATTAATACTAATAACCGAAAGCTCGGTCGCCCAGTTACTGATGTCTTAAACCGGTGATCACAGAAATAAATTTATATACATACCTACAAGAATTGCTCGTTTAAAGGTATAAGATTTTCCATCCCTGCTATAACAACGATTAAAACAAAAACCTTGAACTCAATTTCTATATACACCACCATTCCACCATACGTCCGTCAGCGCACGTCATCAGCCATCTGCGCACTTCTTTAGAATCACATTGTGGCTTTTGATTACATACACATTCACGTCCCATACTTCTCTTTCGTTTCACTTAATTTGGAGAAAACACCACGCAGTTTTTTTTTTTCATATGAACGTGCTTGTGCGATGTGCGCCACCCAACCACCCCAAAGCAGAACAACGATCAAGAAACGCGGCTGCTGATAATGTTCGATTTGAGAAAATAAATTAATTTTTTTCATGTTAGATTTTAGGTTGTAGCTCAGCTTTTAGAGGATATAGAAAGCTGATTGATGGCTTAAAATAACAACAAAAGTGTTGGCTCTCCTAAGTATTTTACTTTGTTTGCATTGATTAAGAATTGTTTGAGTAATGGCGAGTAAAAGGCAGTAAAGTCAGAAAAATAAACTCACTCACCATTAAACGCATGAAAACTCGAAAACACGCGTTTTCCCAAACATAAGACTAATCTAGATCAATTGTTTACACCCGACAACCCCCATATACCAAATTTCAGCGAAATCGTTAGAGCCGTTTCCGAGATCACAGAAATAAATTTATATACATACATACATACAAGAATTGCTCGTTTAAAGGTATAAGATATTCAATTTTTAAGATTCACTAAAAAAAAATATAAACAATAAAGGGTGGTTAGATTTCAAGGGCCGATGTTGAATGTCAATTTTTTTTCTGCATTTCATTTGACATTTCTCAATTTCAGACTAACTCAATTTGAACCATGGAAAGACACACTATCGAGCAACGCGTTAAAGTTATTCAGGCTTATTATGAAAATGGGCGTTCAAATCAAAATGCATATCGTGCACAATTTAATCGTCAGAATGTGCGTACTTTCGGAAAAATCGTGCAAAAATTTGAGCAAACCGGATCTGTAGGAGAAATGAAAACACCAATGCATGCTCGTACAGCTCGTACTGCAGAAAATATTGCTGCTGTTCGTGATAGTGTGGCTGAAGAGCCGTCAACCTCAACTCGTCGTCGTGCCCAACAATTGCACATCTCACGCTCGTCGTTAATGAACATTATGCATAAAGACTTGCATTTACGCGCTTACAAGGTTCAATTGACTCAAGAACTAAGGCCTCGTGACCATTTCAAGCTTCGTCAATGGTCAGAATGGTGGCAAGAAATGGCAAAAGTGGATGATAAATTTTCGAAGAAAATCATCTTTACTAATGAGGCACATTTTTACCTCAGTGGATTCGTCAATAAGCAGAATTGCTTGTCGAAAAACAAATGCAATTATGGGCTGGCGACGGCATCATCGGGCCGTATTTTTTCCAAAATGAGGCCGGTCAGGCAGTTACTGTGAATGGTGTTCGCTATCGTGAGATGAAAACGAACATTTTATGGCCGAATTGGAAGATATGGATGTGGACGATATGTGGTTTCAACAGGACGGTGCCACTTGCCACACAGCTAACGAAACAATGGCTCTTTTGCGCGACAAATTCAATGGCCGTGTTATCTCACGTGGTGGCGATGTCAATTGGCCGCCAATGTCATGTGATTCGACACCGTTGGACTTCTTTCTTTGGGGTTATTTGAAAGAAAAGGTTTACTCGATAAGCCAGCAACAATTCAAGAGCTAAAGGATGAGATAATTCGGCACATTAACGGCATAGAACCTCAAATATGCCTCACCGTCATCAAAAATTTGAATCACCGGATGGAGGTGTGCCGCCGAGGTCGCGCCGGCCATTTGGCCGATATTTTCTTCTATACACAATTGACCAATATTATCATAATAAAATAAATGACAATAATTTGTGTGTTTTATTCAAAATCAACATCGGCCAAACTTAAAACTTAACCACCCTTTATAAATATTTGTTTTATTTACATATATTTACAATATTTCAACTGGTTTCCAAGATTTTTAAGGTTTTCAAACTCAGCTACAGAAACATTTCTTCACTGACATGAGAAACATTGGACTTTTATTTGTGAAGAGTTCTAGATGCGAAAAGTTACAAAACATGCATGCGGTTTTTAAATTATAATAGAAGTAAATAAATAAGTAATAAAGTCTTGCATTTTTCAGGATAAGTTCTGTAATGCTAATGTTTACCACTATCTCTGTCTTATATACAAATCCGTAAAATATTTAATTTTTTATTTGTTTTACTGTATTTAGGTACAAATGCTGCGAATGTGAATAAAGATCATATTTAATCATTTTGTTGTACTTCTTGTTTAAAATGCTTTGTAATCGCTCGTAGTCAAAAATATAAAAAAATGTTTAACTGTTGTAATAAAATGTGGCATTGGTATAATGGTATCGTGGGACTATTATTACATAATTGAGCAGGGTGCCCGTGTGAGAATTCTCGCATAGTAAAATTAAAATTTTAACTTACTCGATTACTTAGTAAGAAGAATATATTCGGCCCTACCGAGGTATCCGTCAGAAAGGAAAATTCTCTGCAACGCATACTCCTTCGGAGGCTCAAATTGCATTCGATTTGCCCGACTTCAGACGAGAAATAAACAATTGCGATGGCGCACCGCACCGCACTCACAATCGTTAACAAATTCCGCAACCAATTTCTGTCGGACGATACCTGACATAGCTGTCAAAAATTTAACAAAAAAATTAAAAATTTCTGCGAACAGTTGTTCCGAAGAATACATCGCAGCAAAAATCCTCCGAATCATATAAAATCGGAGAAATTTCCGTTCCGACGGATACCCCGCTAGGTCCGCCCGATTGTATTCGTACAAAATTTCGAACTCGAGATGTTAATCAATTCTGTCATTACGATGATAGGAGAACTCAAAAAATGGGTCGCGCAATTATGTTCATCGGCTCCTGAGGTCTACAGCCTAATTGGCTGCCCGGGCTTAATTCCAACTTTGGACATATCTCAACAACGGTCGATACGATTGTAACAAAAAATCATTCGTAAGGTAATATGGTCATTTCTTATTTAAAAACAAATTCAGAATTTGTCTATATTATCGTACATTTTTACGTATACACCAATTTACTCAACCAAACTTCTGATGAATGAGGAAGTTTCATGCAACCCAGTCGTGCACTTTATTTTTTAATTGCAAATTTTTTCGTAAAGTAAAAAAGTTATTTAAATTCCAGGAAAATCCCTTTTTTGACATACATTCTGGTACACAATTTGTTTACTCAGGTAAGCCTAGTACGCCGCTGTTCCGGAACGAAATTTTCCGAGGTCTCCATATGGACAGCGAAACGTCTGCGAAAAGGTAGCAGAAAATAATTTGTAGAGAAAAGTATACTTCAATTGCGTGCTCTTTTCGTATAACTAAAGTTTTCTTATCTTATAAAAGCTGGCAACACTGCAGGACGAATATCGAATTTTCGCAAGCAATTAATGTCGCGGACAATAAACGTGTGCGAAAAAGGAGAGGAGTATTGTACTTAGCAATCTACTACAAGCTGCTGCGTACTGCAAAACGAAATGGAGAGCGACATTCGTTCATGATTTCGTTGTGTCACTTTTATATGGGATCAGATCCGTACAGTACTAGGCTTTAAGTTGAGTTAAGGGGTTGTTCGCAAAACTGAAATAAAATCCCATCGGGACAGGGGTATATTCTAATTTACCTGGTTTATTATGTAAATTTCATGTTATAGCAAATCGATTTTTTTGTTGTTGTTTTCTTATTTATTTATTGCAAAAATATTTCCCAGTAGTTGAGGTAGTGCTCGGAAGAATTTATACATTTATACATGATTTGAAAGTAAAACAATATCTCAATGCAAGATTCGTTTAAAAAAAATATATAAATAATAAAAATTAGTAGATAAGTATACAAATTTTGTGAATCATATGTATTTAATTTTGATTGTTTTTTTTTTTTCAGGTATGTTCAAACTGCATAATATAAATGTACAGATGTAACAAAAATATGGCGAAAGCTTCGTAATAATTTTGCAAGTACAGATTTTGCTAAAGGCTAGCGATCCAATGTCGAAAACGATAGTATTTTTTATTTATGATGAAGATATTGATTGGTAGAGTTCACGCCTTGTTCCAGCTTAAATTAATCTCCATTTGGTAAGTCAACTTTTCAAGCTCGAAAATACTTTGGTTTATTTGTTATTATTTATTTATCTGGTTTAAAAAAGCAAAGGCTTCCGCACCGAGAGAAAAATAGAGTGATAGTAAGCAAAAACACGCTTAAATTAATCAATTTTCGAGTCATATTCATCGCTATCCGATCTGTGCTTAAATCAAGTACGGCGGTTTGAAACTGGTAACACGGCATTCTTACTTGTGGAATTCGCATGTTTAATTTAAGAACTTTTCAAGTAATGATACGTCCTTAAATTGATACCGATATTTTATTATTCTTAAAGTGCAGGATTATTGAATTAAGAACGATAAGTACTTAATATAAGTATAATCATTATTGATTTAATATACTAGTCATTTTTAATGTGATAATGATTTTGATTATTATTAGACCGCCTGCTATTGATTTTGGAACGTCCTTTCTTAATTTAAGTGAAAACAATCCATGTTAGATTGATTTGACGTTCTGAAGGTAGTAATTATATTTCTTGTTTCTATTATAAAGCATTATTGATTTAAGAAGCACGTTCTTAATACAAACCTTTTATAAACGGGCCTGCTACGTAAATTAAAAAAAAAAAACTACATTCGTTTTATACCTAAACAATTTTATTTTTTACTAACAAAATTTAAAAAAAAAAAAAAAACAAAACATTTCATATTCATTAGGTAGGTATATCGAATAAATGTTTTTTCTTATCAAACAACAACAAGAAGCGATGCTTGATGCACATTGGCTGGTAGAACTCTGTTTCCCATTGGCTTTCGTATTAAGCCAGGCACTCACCTTTGAGCTCGCTGATATAGTGTCGTCGTCAAAATTGTGCTAAAAAGGAAAAACATGGAAAAAATATTTTTTTATTCAAGAAAAAATACCTATATATATCTAGATACTTACCACATTTTTCTTCCATATAAACAGCTTTTGCCGAAATTCAGCCCTCAATCCTACATGTGGAATCACCAACAGGTCGTCTTTAGAAAGATATGGAAGACTTCTAAATGTAATATTGCCAGCTAAATTTAAAAAAAAAAATATTTTTGATTTGCAGATTAGAGATGCAGGTCAATGATATAGGTACTTATCCAATAAATATTTGTAGATATCTTCAATATCTAACTCCTTTAACAGATTTAAAAGTCTTTCATTATCTACTTCGTTTTATTATTATTTTCACAATTCTCAAGTACCTATATAAAATCACTAGACTGACCAAAATTATTGTTATCCATTGGACTGGTACGAACACAACACGACGCGACACGAAAACAAAGACAGAATGAAAAGATCGAAGATGATCGAATGCAACAACACATTCTTAGTTTACTCTTAAACGGAGTAAATTTGATAGCACAAAATATTACTTTTACTCTTAACATTTATAACATAATAACGTAGCTGTAATAGTGAGAAGAAATAGAGTAAAAAAATCATATTCACTCTGCATCTGCTCATAAGAGAATACGTAGGTATTAGGATGGATTATAACTGTAATTTAGGAACAAGAAATAATTGACTCATACTGAATCCAACTTTCTCAATGTGAGTATGTACGTGCTTCAGAATATTTTTTTTTACTCTGTACATTCTTAGATTGAGAATGTACGAACTGTAATAGCTTACAAAACAGAGTAAAAACCAAAGAGAGTAAGAGTAATATTTACTCTGAAAACCCTTAATTTAAGTATGCAGTATATTATGACGAAAAGTTGATCCACTTTAAACACCTTATTTCTTACTTTGAACCTAAATGTTTTTAGAGTTAGAATCACTGCGTTAATTTAACTTCGCATGTTTTTGGATTAAAATTTTTTTGATTGAATAAAGTAAAATCAGTTTGAATTGTAAGAATTTTGATTAAAATGTGTGCTTTCTAAATATAATCTTAAAAGTACTTAAAGTTGGGTCGTGGATTTTCCCTCAGTGCGATTGATATACCAAACTCACTATATAGCGACTGCTGTTTTAATCATCATATTCATAGTCTGAACAATTACGTAATAGGAACCTTTATCTTTCTTTGATTGATTTCAATTGGTCATTCCTTAAGACCAACTGAAATCAATGTTATTACAGAAACTCTTTCAAATGAGAACAATTGATTTTATTCTACTGCTACAAGTTAGAAACCCAAACCAAATGACATAAATAAAAAAATCGTTTCCGCTTCCCTCATTAGAGTTCACAATGGTGCTCAAAGTGTTCATTCCAATCTTCTTGAATAAACTTAGCTGCTCGTTCTGCAATCATTATGGTCGCAGCATTCGTGTTTGCACTTACAATGTCTGGCATGATACTAGCATCAGCAACACGAAGTCCTTGTATCCCCTTCAACCGCAATCGCCAGTCTACAACAGCACTCCAATCAGTGTCGGGTCCCATTTTGACGGTGCCCGTTAAATGGTATGCAGTCCCGGTCATGTACTTCATATAACACTTCCAATACTCGTCGCCCATAAATGGAAACTGAACGCATTCCGGTAGATCAACTTGAATGATTTCGGCATCTTGCTCCTTGAACGCGTTGGTCTGTTGCATAGCCATTTGGAACTTAATACCGCGCAGAACAGTGGTGATGTCTTCTTCTTGCTCCAAATAATTCGCAAACAGTTTGGGTGGATCTTTTGGATCGCTACTACGTAAACGCAGCGTACCAATTGATTTCGGTCGCAGAAGAATCACATAAACAATCAGGATATGGTCTTCCACATTTGCATTGTGGATGCTTTGAGCTATCGTGTCTGATAAACCAACTGCACTTGTCCAAACATTAATGTTCGTACTTCCACTTTGAGCAAAAATATGGTGAAATATAATATCCGGGTACGGACTGTTGGATGATTTGTCTGAGTTAAAAAGTCCAGTAGCAGGAATTAGGCCAGGTGTAGCCAATGGTCCTGTCTGGTTGGTCAGATATTCGTAAGTGGCATCAAGTAGATCCTTTGCTGTCTGTTTCTTTACTCTACTTTTGTTCAGTTTGAATATCACAGGTATCATCATGTGGTCCTGCAAATTATCACCGACTCTTAACTCCTTCACAAGGGGTATTCCGATATTCTTTAAATGGTTTCTTGGACCGATTCCCGAGAGCATAAGTAGTTTTGGTGAGTCAATAGCTCCAGCAGAGAGGATCACCTCTTTGGCAATGTTCACTGTCATCTTATGTTTGTCCAAGTAATTGAATGTGACTCCGGTCGCCTGTTTGCCGGATGCATCGACGTTAATCTTTGTTGTCACTGCGTTCTTGATCACATGCAGATTTGGTCTTTCTTTGAACTCTGCAAGGTAATCCTGTCCCGTGCTTCTGCGGCGGCCGTTCTCAATATTTCCCGGTAACGTGACATAACCTATATCAGCGCCTTCTTTATGGGCCTCAAGTGTGGGGATACCGAGTTCGCTGGCTCCATCAAATACCATTTGCCTTATTTCTGGATGCTCCACGTCCAATGGATTCACAGTTACTCCACCTCTGCAATCCGAATCATCTTTCCCCAAACGAACAGACTTCTCGAAGAATGGTAAAACATCCTGCCACGCCCAGTGGGGGTTTCCTTTTCTCTCCCAATCATCATAATCCTGGCGAATGCCGCGTATATATAACATCCCATTAATCGCTCCACTGCCTCCAATCATCTTTCCTCTTGGCCAGTAGCAGACCTGATTCTTGTTGCCCTGGCAACTTTTTCCATCCGGTTCAGTGAAGTAGTTCCAAGTGTGTTTGGTATGTTGTAATGTAAAAAATAGTGAAGGGATCTGAAAAGAGAGAGCTGTACATAAATGTAGGTGGTAGTTTACTAGTATTACCATCGACTCCTGCGGTGGATCACCTCCGGCTTCTAATACCAAAACCTTGTTGTTGGGATTCTCACTCAATCGACTCGCCATCACAGATCCAGCAGTTCCTGCGCCAACAATAACGAAATCGTAAGTATCCAGGCCATTTTTTAACGCAGTTGGTCCATAGTCCTTTGGCCATAAATCTGAAGGGGATATTGCGCATTGGGCTGCCAAAATAGTTTGAAGAAAGCCCGACACCATGGTATTCACAACTCCACTGCTCTGATGCATACATGGTAAGGAGAAAGCCGTTGCATTCGACATTTTGTCTATGGAAATATGAGACGGGTCAAGTGCTGAAATTAAAGGAAATTGTTTTGATCTACATCTTTTAATGATTATTAAAAATAAAAAGCTTTTTTTCGGTCCATGAACCAGCGACCTTGGGGATGATGAATATTGAACAGATCAAAAATTCAAAAAAGGTGGTACATTAACGTGTAGCTATCGACTCTGAAAACATGACCCTTTACCCTTAGGAGTTTAATTTTCTTATGCCCAAAGTTTTCGCGGTACTAATCATCATCATCATCATCATAATTTTATTTTAAACTTGAGCATCCAAAGTTTCCGTACACTTTTTTGTATTTATTATAAAATGAGTAGAATGAAACTTATATCATTCGAAAGGCACTGTGCCATAGATATATAGATGTGCACAAACAAAAACTCATGGGTATTAATAATTCCCCATACAAAATGCTTATCAGTTAATTGAAGCCATTTTGGTGACATTCAATTTGTCGCCGCCATATTGCCATAGTAACGTATTCAAATTTATATCATCTTAGATTAGAACCTATCTTCGAAAGAATTCAATTTACGTACCCCTAAAAGTAGGCAACTGTGTACTTTATTTTAATTAATTTCAATTAATTCAAAAAATTGGTTTCAATGATATTACTATGGAAAGGAACATTTTTCGACATGAATTGTTTTCATATATATTTTCATATTCATTTCAATTTTTATCAGGAGAGAACTTATTTTCAAAGGGCCGTATTTTTTCCGATATTTAGAAGTTGGTTTTTTGCTTATAAAAACACAACATAATGATCGGAAGTTGTGGTACTTTTCGAAGTAGGACATCCTTATAAAAATTAGGGTCGATTTTCAACCACAACCGAAACTACTATACCTACATAAAAATGGGAACAAAAACTTCTTCTTGGAGAGGAAAATCGTTTAATTGCTTATCGATCGACCAACATGTTGTTAACAAATTGTACTATATGTTCGTTTTACTACCATAGAAGAATTTAGGCATTTTTTACCATTTTCACCAAAAAGGCATAATTTTTTTCATATAAAAACTTAAATCTGGGTTAGCATCACTGACCCGTACCTTTAGATCAACTCCTGAAATAAAACTTTTTTTTTGTATTACCCGGACACTAATTATTTCAGGTTTCAAATAAAGGTATGTATCGTCGGCTTTCTTTCAAAACCTCGTAAGTCCGAATTTTATGAAAAATGACATTTAATGGAATCCTGAGGAAAAAAAATTGCTGAATTTAAATATCAATACCTCGTAGCTCCATCATAATTCCTTTTGCCTCTATCAACCAATTTCAAAACCTCCTAAGTCTAAAATTTCCATTAAAAACTCGTATGTCCCTCGTACGTCTTACTTTAACAGTTTCCTTTTTCAATTTTTTAAAACGGTTTTTTGCGCCTCCTCAAAAATGTTCTATTTTCGACTTACGAGTTTTTGAAAGAAAGCCGACGGTATATAAAATCGCAAACGTACTGATATCTTTTATAATTACGCAACACAACTATTTACTAAACTTTTTATGGAATTGATATCACAATCGAATGACTTCCCGGGCAAAAAACCACAATAAAACTCACGAAATAGATTTATTTGAAAAGAAAAAAAAAAATACAGCATCTAACATGAATTACCTGCGGAACGGACTTTTTTTTAGGCAGTCGAGCAAGTGCAAAGTATAGTCGAAGACTGCGGGCACAACTTGCAACTACAACTCATATGCAAGTAAATTGGACCCGCCCAATGACATCAAAGGCAGGCGAATTTTAATTCAATCCATAAAAACATATCACACCATTGTCTCTTGATTAGATTAAACAAAAAAAAAAAAAACACAGTTAATGCCTACCTACTGCAATTGGGAACAGCGTCTGATTTTGTTTAACTTCTTATTTGATTTGTTTTATAACCGGATTTTGAAAATCCAGTAATTAATAAAACAAATCGACTGTGCCTTCATCATGTTTTAAAACGATACAGGTAGGTATGTCATTGAACTTAATTGGTGACAAAATAACATGACAATATGCTGGTTTCTTAATCTAAATGTCAGATAGTTGTGAGCGTGCTATGGGGATATAAAATAAAGTGCAAGACTGGGTCAGAAAAAAAAAACTTCCTCGTTCATCAAAAGTTTTTCTGGTTGTTTTCTTACTTTATTAGACAGGTAGGATAAGATCTAAGAAGCAAGGATAGATAAAAAAATGGTTCATAAAATATCAGTACATAGGCAGCACATATAACAATGTGAGTTTTGAAGCTCCAATTGAATTCACCAGTTGACGGGCTTGTACTCGTCGCTCAGTTAGCGCAAGTGGTAGTCACTTGGTTAATTGGAGAAAAATCGAAATGCAAGTTCATTTCCTGACAGGGGAAAAACAGAAATGTATTCGAAAGTGGAATTATATACGGAGAATTAACTGTCAGAATTCAAAACCATTAAAAAAAACAATCACTTCAAAGGAGCCTGATGATGAATTTTTGGTGTAGTTCGAAATAGCTATCAATCCTACCAAAAGCAACTGTGTCTACGAGTTGTTTCTCTCAGGGTAACCCCCAAACAAGTGAGAATCGTTGTTACTCCTCGCCTGTGATGCCGTTCTGGCATTTTTAATGCTAGCATTTTCGAAGACTTGAAAGGATATTTTTAAAAAAGATGCTGTTGTAGCATTTTTTTTTTTAATTATATTAAGCTGATATACAGTGCACCGAAGTTTAAGATATTTCCCACCACTTTACCACGCATTTGAAATGTGAAATGTGAGCGGATAATGTGTGAGTGCGATGAATCATGTCTATTGGGTACGTGGAGATAAGTGGATCAGACCAGAAACATAAATGTTAAAAAAAAGAGCCGTGAAAAGTACCGAGATCTAAAAGTACACCAAGTTCTTACTTAATTTATTGATAGATTAATAAGTTCTTAGAAAAGTCATGAACTTTTAAGTTGCATCTATATTTTCAAAATGACAGGCAGACACGTCGAATAAAAAGTCTTAGATTTTCGAGCTCTACCTATCAACCAAAATTCATTATTCTACAACAATCGGAAGTCCCTACAATTGACAATAATTCTGAGAAATTGGGTGGATACCACGTCCCCTGATACAGAAACCTCAATTTTTTTTTATTTATTCCTTTGCTTGCACCACAAGACATATAAAATTACAACATTCCACGATGTCGGGAAGTACTCTATAATTTTGGTGATCTGTCAGTCGATCAGTTACGGTTTTTGTGATTTTTGAAGCCCTATATTTCAGGAACCACTAATGCTAAAAAGTTTACCGAGGCGCTTGTGCTTGATCAGCTTAGCAATTATACCAAATTTGAAGTTTCTAACTTTTTTTTTTAATTTAATTTTAATTGCTTAATACAAGCATGTAACAAACTAACAATAAACAGTAAACAGTAAAGTAAACTTAAGACTAAAAAAAAAAAAATACAAATATTAAAGGTAAAAAACGCAAACATAACACTAAAGCACTCGTGTCGAATGTTGTCCTTGAGGGCTTCTAGGGTCTTGGGGTTGTTCACGTAAACACGGGACTTCAAAAAACCCCACAAAAAAAAGTCTGGAACGGTTAAATCGGACGATCCTGCGTGCCAGTGCTAATCGCCAAAACGGGAGATGAATATCGGTTGTGGCTCGCGCAGTGTGTTCCGTAGCTCCGTCCTGTTGGAATCACATGTCCTCCATTCCTAATTCGTCCAATTGCGGCAGAAAAAACTCGGTTAACATGGCCCTATAGCGCACACCGTCCACTGTTGTCGTTTGAGCAGCGGCGTTCGCGTGAACAGCGCACCATGCAGTAACTTAGAGCGGGTGTAATGGCTCCCCGTTCATTACTCGTGCATTTTCAGTGCCCCAGAAGCGATAGTCTTGCTTGTTCACGTACCCGCTGAGGAGGAAATGAGCCTCAGCGCTCATTATGATTTTGGGCGAAAAATCGTCCACTTCGTCCTCGAGATTGAGGATGGTTTGGGCGTTGGTTACACGCGTTTGGCAGTCGACAGGCAGCAGCTGATGCACGGACTGGACTTTGTACGGGAACATGCGCAATCTTTTACCAAAAATTAGGGACGACCGGCTGATGGCTAATTGCGAGGCATGGCGTCTGGTCGATGTTTCCGGCGACAGTTCGACATCCTCCTCAACAGCGGCGATATTCTCGGCACAACGGGCGCTCCGAGGCCGGTCACTCTTGGCAACGTCTCGTGTGGTCCCATACTCTTCATGGTTGGTGGCCAAACGGTGGCGGACGACCGTGGAACGGAATGGCGACGGAATTCGCGCTGCGCCAACACTACAGACGAATTGTTACGCAAAAAAATAGACACGATTTTTCCTCGTTCTCAGGGAGTGTATCGCTCCATGGCTTGTTCACTTGTATTCTACATCTGTCTAGTCCACAAATGTCTAAACAGATTTGACATTGGCGGCCATTTGCAAAAATAAGAGCATCTTCCAATAGGGCGATCTCTTTTGGCCCACCTTGTACTTACGATTCTCTAAAGACTGGGTGTAACCTTCTCCATAACATTTAAAAACAAACATATTTTATTAAACGAAGAAAAAATACATATGAAGTCTATCATGCATACAAAGTGTATCAAACTTCAGTATCAATTTGCAATAAAGGGGTTACCTTTCTTTTGCCAACATTTTGTTATTGTTTTTAATTACAGCATCATAAACCAGATGCACATCTAGACAAGATTCATGTCTAGACACTTCAAATATTGGAATACCGAAGCAGCTGTGGTCAAGAAATGTTTTAAAAGTTATAGTTTAAGCTGAGATTAGACTGTATGCCAATTATGCATATGAATGTCAACAGGGAAATGACCAGATTAGCTCTCAAAAGACTAAAATGTTAGGATTATCAAATTTGTATATTAGACTATGTGACCAAAATTACCAATATGGTCATATTTGCCTTGATGGACATTTAAGGCATTTGTTATTTATTACGAAAAGTTGTAGTAATAAATGAAAATAATTCACAATTTCACGAACTCAAACACCGATGACAACAAAATAATTTTCGTTCCATCAAAAATGCCAGCAAGGATATAACGAAATTTCAATAAAGTGCATATGGGATATATGCTGGCATTCGTGCTTATTGTCCCATTACACTATCTGCTATTTGGACATTTTTGTCTGTCAAAATCAGCCAGGTCATTTAGAACATTAGAGCATATGAGATATGCCCATTACATAGTATGACTATATTTTTACATCGATAGACTATCGATGTTTAAAGAACACTAGTTAGCAGTTATAAACTGAATATCCCGATGGACGTGTATGGGGGTGCAAATGAAGTGGGATTTTCTGATTGAGTATACTCCAAGTGGTTAGAATTATTTTAAGGTGCATATTCAAAATGGTTGAATAAAAGTAGAAGTTTGTAATATTCACTAAAAATAAGTTTGGCGTTGCTGTTATTGCATTTTTAATAGATGTTGCAATTTGACTTTTAAAGTGCGAAGGACAGACCGACGGACAGAATTTTGTGACCCATTTTTTTGAGTTTAATTTTTTTTATGAATACAATAGGTATCTTTGTCTTGCTATGCGTAATGGAGAAAGTTAAAAAAAGTTTTTGATGTGTAAACATCTATGCGCGCGTTATTGGTATCTGGTGGAGTAATTCCAAACATATAACTGCTGGGACGGAAATCACCCGTACAATATGCAATGCAAGCCGAATGAAATTCCAATGAAACTTTCATTTCCTGTGTAACAGCAAACGGGTATTTTCCACTGCATAATTTTAGGAGTGTTTGTTGATATGTAAACATCAGCAACAGCGAATTTTTGACAGCTTTAACGTTGACTTCGCTGTCGATGTTGCTGTGCTAATGTGTTCAAAGTAATTAAAATACATTGGTTCTAAAAAGTTGTGAAAGTTACTGTTGCTGTTGCTGTGATAATCTGTTTCTCGCATAACGAAAATGTCGTAGACCAGGACCCGTACAATATGCAATGCAAGCCGAATGAAATTCCAATGACACTTTCATTTACTGTGTAACAGAAAACGGGTATTTTCCACTGCATAATTTTAGGAGTGTTTGTTGATATGTAAACATCAGCAACAGCGAATTTTTGACAGCTTTAACGTTGACTTCGCTGTCGATGTTGCTGTGCTAATGTGTTCAAAGTAATTAAAATACATTGGTTCTAAAAAGTTGTGAAAGTTACTGTTGCTGTTGCTGTGTTAATCTGTTTCTCGCATAACGAAAATGTCGTAGACCAGGACCCGTACAATATGCAATGCAAGCCGAATGAAATTCCAATGACACTTTCATTTAATGTGTAACAGAAAACGGGTATTTTCCACTGCATAATTTTAGGAGTGTTTGTTGATATGTAAACATCAGCAACAGCGAATTTTTGACAGCTTTAACGTTGACTTCGCTGTCGATGTTGCTGTGCTAATGTGTTCAAAGTAATTAAAATACATTGGTTCTAAAAAGTTGTGAAAGTTACTGTTGCTGTTGCTGTGTTAATCTGTTTCTCGCATAACGAAAATGTCGTAGACCAGGACCCGTACAATATGCAATGCAAGCCGAATGAAATTCCAATGACACTTTCATTTACTGTGTAACAGCAAACGGGTATTTTCCACTGCATAATTGATACGTAAACATCTAAGTGCGCGTTGTTTCACTGTTCGATTTCACTGTTTAATACACTGCTTATAATTCATTTCAGTTCAGTTGTGACTCCTTAACCTCAACTGTCATCCAACTCGCATCTGTAGGTACCTACATGCGTTTCAATAGTAAAGCGCAGAAAAATACAGGAAAATACGTAATTGATACAATTCCATATTTCTGACAATAATGCAATGTTTTGCCGTCATTGCAGATGCATTAAAATATTTTCAGATATGGGAAAGGCAGATGCAGAACGTGCAAAAGATTACAGGGCGCGTTTCCGTGCAAGTAAACCTCTGAAAGTAAAAAAAAAGGTTGGGTTGAGCGAGTACTGAACGCTCGCGTGAATGGAGAACTCGTCTCGCAAACCAAACTGGAGCGACAATTACTGACAATGAACCGACGACATCACGATCAACTGTCAATGATGTTCTGACGATAAATGACGTGGATTTATCGTCAGTTCGAGCCAAACGAAGGAAAACGGACATCAATGAAGTTTTACAACCACAGGTAGTCAGTCACTCCGCCCTACGAAGAGTACCCCAGACATGTTAAGGCTCACGCAGAGTTTGAAAATAAATTATTGTTATTTCATAATATATCATAAATACGGTTATTACAATTCCCTCTTTTCTCAATGACGTGTATCAAGCCACACACATACCGCACGCACGGTGTTTACACATAGACATTTTTCGGGACTGTTGGATACAGTCGCACTATTTTTTTTTTTTTTTGACAATTACTTACTATAGATGGCGAATATCAGTCACATGAGGACAAACGCATTAATTTGAAATTAATAAACCTCAAAAATCTGATTAACAAGCAATTTTATTTCGCTTCAAAACAACAAAATATAAGACCTTACTAGTATGCCCCTAAAATTCGCAATGCAAGTCATAGGGCTCTTGCCAATCTTCTTTAACAAACTCAGCTGCCCGCTCTGCTATCATTATCGTCGTAGCATTCGTGTTTGCACTCATAACGTCTGGCATTGTACTGGCATCAGCAACGCGTAGTCTGTATATCCCCCTCAATCGCAAGCGCCGGTCCACAACAGCACTCCAATCAGTATGGGGCCCCATTTTGACGGTACCAGTTAAATGATACGTCGGTCGTCGCAGTCATGTACTTCATGTAACACTTCCAATACTCGTCGCACATAAATCATAAACGGAAACTGCTCGCATTCCGGTAGATCGAGTTGAATGAGTTTGGCATCGTGCTGCTTGAATGACTTGGTGTATTCCATTGCCATTTGAAACTTCCGCGTAAAAAGGTTTTGATGTCCTCTTCCTGTTCCAAATAGTTGGCAAAGAGCTTCGGAGGATCCCTTGGATCCGCACTTCCCAAGCGCAACGTTCCAATGGATTTTGGTCGCAAAAGAACCACGTAAACAACTAGAACGTCATTTTTCCCATTTGCTTTTAGGATACTTTGAACTATACTGTCTGTTGCATTTACCCACACGTTAGCTATGTGGATATGGGCTGCTGGATGATTTGTCTGAGTTAATGAGTCCGGTTACAGTACCTACACCGTGGGTGGCCAAAGGTCCAGTCTGCGTGGTGAGATATTCGTGTATGGCATCAAGTTGCCTCTGTAGCGTCTGTCGCTTTACCTTGTTATGGTTCAATTTGAATAACAGAGGGACCAGCAAATGATGCTATAAATTATCACCGACTCTCAAGTCCTTCATAACGGGTATTTCAATTTTATTTAGGTAATTTTTTGGTCCGATTCCCGAGAGCATAAGTAGTTTTGGTGAGTCAATAGCTCCAGCAGAAAGGATCGCATCTTTGGCTATGTTAACTGTCATCTTATGTTTGTCCAAGTAATTGAATGTAACGGGTGATTTTTTAAGAGGTTTAGAACTTTTTTTAAAAAAAAAACACAAAAAATTCGAAAAAATGAATGAAATATTTATTTGAATCGATAGTTTGAACCTTGCAATTTAATGTTTAAAGATAATTTCATGCAAATGTTGACCGCGGCTGCGTCTCAGGTAGTCCATCCGCTGAGTCCAATTTTGGCATACTCTTTCACACATATCGGCCGGTATCGCACGAATGAATGCATGGATGTTGGCTTCCAGTGCGTCAATCGAAGCGGGCTTGTCCCTATACACATTAGCCTTGACATACCCCCACAAAAAAAAATTTAATGGTGTCAAATCGCACGATCTAGGCGGCCAATTGACCGGCCCGAAACGTGAAATTAACTGTTCACCAAACTTGCGCCATTGTTTCGCGTGCTATGTGGCATGTGGCACCGTCTTGTTGAAACCACATATCATGCAAGTCAAGAACTTCCATTTCGGGCAAAAAAAGGTTTGTTATCATCGCTCGGTAGCGGTCACCATTGACAGTAACGCTGCGATTCGCATCATCTTTGAAGAAATATGGCCCAATAATGCCGCCGGCCCATAAACCGCACCAAACAGTGGCTTTTTCGGGATGCATTGGTAGCTGTTGCAATGCTTCTGGCTGATCTTCACTCCAAATGCGACAATTTTGCTTATTTACGTACCCATTCAACCAAAAATGAGCCTCATCGCTGAACACAATTTTTCGATAAAAAAGCGGATCCTCGGCCAGCTTTCCAAGAGCCCATTCACCAAAAATTCGGCGTTGTGGTAGGTCGGCTGGCTTTAGTTCTTGCACAAGCTGTATCTTAAAAGGCTTTACGCACAAATCCTTCCGCAAAATTTTCCACGTAGTGCTGTAACAAAGGCCTAACTGCTGGGAACGGCGCCGAATCGACATTTCGCGGTCTTCTGTCACACTAGCTGATACGGCCGCAATATTTTCTTCACTACGCACAGTACGTAAACGTGTTGGTGGTTTAATGTCTAACAAAGTAAATTTGGTGCGAAATTTGGTCACAATCTTCCAAATAGACTGCTCAGAAGGTCGAGAATGCCGATCATAAAATGGAAGCAGCGCGCGATGAACATTTCGAACCGAGCACGAATTTTGATAGTAAAACTCAATAATTTGCAAGCGTTGTTCATTTGTAAGACGATCCATGGTTAAATTGCAAACCAAACTGAAGCTGTTTGACAGTAACACAAGGTACTAAACACACGTCAGCTGTCAAAACCAGTGTTGTCAAAACCAAACCAGCTAAAAAATCACCCTTTATAACTACGGTCGCATGTTTGCCGGTTGCATCGAAGTTGATCTTTGTTGCCAATGCGTGCTTGATCACGTGCAAATTGGGTCTGTTTTTGACCTTTGAAAGATAATCCTGTCCTGTGCTTCTGTGGCGATTGTTCTCAACAGTTCCCGGTAAAAGAACGTAACCTATATCAGAACCTTCTTCGACAGCCTCAATATTTGGTATACCTGGCTCGCTGGCTGCCTCAAAAAGCATTTCTCGTATTTCAAGAAAATCTACATCGAACGGATTCACAGTCACTCCCCCTCTGGACTTATCACAAAAGGGTAAAACGTCACTCCACGACCAGTAAGGCTTTCCTTTTCTCTCCCAATCATCAAAATCTTGACGAATGCCGCGTATGTACAACATCCCATTAATGGCCCCACTGCCTCCAATCATCTTTCCTCTTGGCCAGTAGCAGACTTGATTCTTGGAGCCCTGGCAACTTTTCCCATCTGGTTCTGTAAAATAATTCCAAGCGTATTTTGTATGCTGCAATGTTAAATATGTTGAAGGAATCTGGAAAAAGGAATCAGTGTATATGGGTGTCGCATTGTGTTTAAATGTTCTTACCAGCGATTCCTGGGGTGTATATCCTCCGGCTTCTAATACCAAAACCTTGTTGTTGGGGTTCTAACTCAATCGACTCGCCATCACTGATCCGGCACTTCTCGCGCGAATAATAACGAAGTCATATGTACTTAGCCCATTATTCAATGCTGTCGGTCCATAGTCCTTTGGCCATAAGGCTGGGAGGATATTGAACATTGAGCTGCTAGGATGGTTTGAAGAAAACCCGAAAGCATGGTATTCACAACTCCGCTACTCTGCTGCATGCATGGTAAGGAGAAAACTGATACGTTTGATATTTTATGAAGAAGTGTTTTGCAAGCTCGGGATACATCAGTGTCCGTGACTTGAAAAAAATGTACGTATAAATGCTATCAGTCGGCAGAAAGATATTCGCCTTTTAGTGGGTATCTTATATTTTCAAACTACTTTAGTATAATCCTTAGGCTGAAACATAAACTTCTTTATGCAAACTATTTAATAGATATTCCTGTCGTTTTCTGTACTAAACATGTTTTGGTATAAGTAGTGTCAAGTTAAAGGCAGCCTTTAAAGAAAAAACTAATATAAAAACTGTCCAGTAGCTCTGACATCAAGCTCGAATATATACAAAACTCAGCAAAGTTCTAAAAAAGCGAGGAGCCTTCCAATTTGTATTGGAATGGTTTTTAAAATGCAGCTAAGACCTGACTAGTGGTCATTGATAAGTTTTCAACGAAGTTCCATTTTTAATTTCTTGTTTTTTGGTTGTTCCTAACGCAGTAACAATTTTTGCCAGACTTCTCATAGAATAAAATCAATATATAGTTCAGCCGTTGCTGATGGCCATCGGAAAATCTAATAAATACGGCTTTAACTTAAGTTAGATACTCGAAAACAAAAATTTCTGACTTGAGCACTCTTAGCAGCGTACCGACGACTTTTTTATTATTCTGCTCTAAAACTTGAGAAAATCTATTACTCTCTTTTCGATTTTTTGCTAAAACTAGCAAAAATTACATAGCAGAGTGTTAGGCTATCACAAGAATTCAACGCGTATATCTAATATCACTTTGCAGATCAGTAGTTGAGTGGATTTATCCTGTTACTAATCACTGAACCTCACAGTCAAACTGCATAGCTATTAAAATATCTTACGAGACCAATAAACAATGAAACAAAGTTTTTTTAATATCTATTTGTCAGTTAAAAAAAATATTACCACTGGAGGAACACTTTCTCAGTCAGACAACCAATTCCAAAGAATAATTTAAGACTACGGGCAACTGCAATTTGTCTCAGTAATTGCAAGTTAAACTGGCGTATTCATATCAAAGTATTTCACCATTATGTCTTGATGAGTTACAAGAACCAGATAAATATTTATTTTTATTTAATTTCTTGTTGGAGTTGTTCTGTAACTAGATTTTGAGAATGGATTAAGATGATGCAAAAAATTAATTCATTAATCAGTTAAACCAACCAACCAGTACTTTGTCATGTACATATTTCAGAACACAAAAAATGAATAAATAATAATACAAAAAATAACAGGCATTTTTTTAAACAGCCTTGACCTCGGAACATAAAGCCCTTGTAGGCCGTGAAACAAACCTGCTTTCGATAACTGTATAAATAAGGTGCACTACTGGGCCGAACGAAATTTTCTCGTTCGTCAAAAGTTTTGTTGGTTGTTTTCTTAGTTTATTAGGTAGGTAAAAACCTCAGAAGTAATGATAGAGATAAACGATTCGTAAAATATAGAAAAAAGAATAATGTTAAAAAAAAGTTTACTTTTGGGTTGTTCATCTGAAATATCAGTACACCAGTGGCGTCTCGTCAGGGTGTGCCTGTGCAAGGTGCACGCCGCCGTACATAAATCGCTTTACTTTGATGAACTTGTAGTGAACTCGTGCGAAGGTTTTTTGTGCACGGGCTGCATTCATTTTCTCTTCTTTTGCATCTGTTCTGTTCTATTTCCGTAAAGCGTCATAAGTCAAATATACAATGTATTACATCGATACTCGTGCAAACAAAAGCTGTGCACGAAAGCCGACGAATAAATGGTTGAACTTTGCTTTTCGTTTAAGTGGGATTGGGGTTGCAGTTTCGTGCGGTGCTTTTGATTTTATATGCGAAAGTTTTATTTTTCTATATTTTATTGTGGTAAAACAAAATAAGATATCAAAAACAGCAGAACAATAATTGAGAAAACAATAAATGGAACATGTTTGTTTTCAGGCAATTAATTGATACCTATTTCTAAAAAAATATATGATTTTAAAGAATTTGCACACCACACATAACAATGTGAGTTTTAAAAGTTGAAGATCTCAGTAACAGGCAACTGTTGCAAATTGTTGTAACAGGCAAGTTCTGGCTAGAGAGTTATAAGCAAATACTGTACTATTTTATAGCTCTTATACTTTATAAGATTTTTGAGTACGATACCAAGTCCATATACCTCAAACGAAAAAAGAGGACATAGTTCTTTACAAACCCCTAACCTTCCAATACCCCCCCCCCCCCCCCCCTATTTGGACATTTGGACTGTGTATAAGTGGACATCACATACCACAGGTGACAGCTACAGGATGTGGCATGTGAGTGTCGGTGATAAAACAGAGAAGAAATTAAATACATCGGAAAAGTGCTACCACTGCTAGCTTTTATGGGCGTACTTAAAAGTTCTAAAATGAAGGACTTGTTTTTACAATGAAATAATAATGAATTTGAAAAAAGAGAACAAAAAGAGGACAGAACAAATAAAGAGGACAAAAAAAGAGCCAAGCGAAAAAAGAAAGTGTAAAATAGATCGCTAACAAAAAAGAGGACATGTTCTCTTTAAAAGAGATGTTCTGGAAACCGTAGTTTATTGATCTGTTGGGGCATGATTTTATTTTTGACTGAAATAGATTAAGGGCGCTGTTTTAAGTTGTCAATGATTGCAAGTAGTGTTCGTGATAGATCGATATCTTTACCACTGAACCAAAAAGGTACATAATATCAATTAAAAAGTTTATTGGGACAATGAACTTTTTTATTAAAACTCGTCCAACTAACAAGTTTATTGCGACAATGAACGGCTGTTTATTGATTTCATTTTCCCATAATTTTTCAATAAACTGTTAATTGATTTTTATAAACGTTTATTGAAATAGTTTATTGATTTTATAAAACTTTTATTAATTTTATAAACAGTTTATTGGAAGAGTTTAGGCGCAATAAGCGGTTAATTGCCGTTAACGGTTAGTTTATAAATTCATTTATTGTCACAATAAACTCGTTAATTGGCGCAATAAACTTATTAATTGGCGCAATAAACTCGTTAATTGGCGCAATGAACTCGTTTATTGGCGCAATAAACTCATTTATTGTCACAATAATAATAAAAGGCTGGACATTGTCTTGTTTTTGTCACAATAAACTCATTAATGTGCGCAATAAACTCGTTAATTGGCGCAGTAAACGAGTTTATTGTCGCAGTAAACTTATTAATTGGCGCAAAAAAGTCGTTAATTGGCGCAATGAAATCGTTTATTGGCGCAATAAACTCATTTATTGTCACAATAATAATAAAAGGCTGGACATTGTCTTGTTTTTGTTGCAAGTGCTGGATGTGGTCCTCAACTGTCCGGATTGATTCTGCCACGAAGATGAATGATTCTTGGGAGTCCTTGATAGTTGGTTTCATTTTAGTGCTTGATAGCACTTATCAGCATTTTCTTCTGGAACTGAAAAACATACATTTTTGTATATGTATATTAGTTTTTTTTTTTTAGTAAATTAACGAAAATAATTCAGACTCCTGTTTCTCTTCGCATTACATCAACGATATCAAAAATCAATAGTTTCGCTCCATTGAAATTGGAAAATACTCACTGCTGTCAAAGAGGTCCATGCCAAAAAAGTACTTCGTGAAGTTTAATCGGACTTACATATTGTTTAGAAGCTGATGAGAAACAGGGCCCAGGTTAAAAAAAAGGTATGTCGATAAGAGTTTTGAAACCCCTCTGTAAGGTATTATAATTTGTTAATAAAAATATAATTGTTTAATAAAATTGAATTGAATTCTTACAAAAGGGCTTACCAGTTTTTCACTAGGAAATCGTTCAACGATTTCCTTTTCCAATTTAAAGCTACCACCTAGTTCAAGATGGATTTTATTCATGATGAAATACTGCGCTATAACACAATTTTTTCGTTTCGGTGTAGCTTTGGGCAATTGAAAGTGCATATCCGTTGTTATTTAAAATCCTAAAAGAATGAAAAAACACCTTTTGACTTAAAAAAAAACTGAGAATCATTGGCACTGTCAATTTTTGAAATTCGAAAATAACGCAGCACACAAGTAACGCAATAGACTATTGTATAATTTGTTTAATATGCATATTAATAACATAATTCACCTTGCCTTTTTGTCCTATATTTAGTTTTCTATGTTTTAAATGAGTTCTATTGCTTCTCTAACAGCTGGATTTTTACTTCATACAATATGAAAAAAAAAAGAATAAAAAAAACAAATAGTAAAAAAAAATTAAAAACAATAAGGGTCCACTTTTCTTACGTCAGATAAAAATGTCCGATAGAAGAAACAAACATTAATAGTAAAAACGTGTTCAAACGAACGAATATTTTATATTGCAAAATTCCAAAATGCATAAATGTAGATATCTGTTTGTTTGTTTGTCAGATAAGTAACTGGAGATGGAAAAATCGGCTCTAAATCTAGATCAATAAATAGTTTATTGCGGCAATTAATGGTTTATTGTGACAATTAATGGTTTATTGTGCGAATTAATTGTTTATTAAATGTTAAGTGTTGTTTTGAGAAACAGTTTAAAATGGAAAATTAATATTAACAAATTCCCAATAAACCATTTTCTGGCCAGACAAAATTCAAATACATACGGCAATAATTAGCAAAATCAATTTTATTGGTCAATACTTTAGAAAAATGGAATACTTACTTATAAAGAATTGAAATTCAATAAATCTTGTTTGAATGGATTCAAACTTATTAATCGTCTTTATTGTTTTATTTTTAACACTTTCTTACACTTTTTTAAACTTTCTTAAACGTTGTTACACTTTATCACAACTTCATCAGTAGACTCGAGGACGTTTGCTCGCGATAAGAACTAGGAACAGAATGAATCATCAGCCAATTCTAATTGTGCGTTTGAGTTAACTATGGTAATAAATAGTTGTTTGCCCCAATAAATAGTTGTTTGCGCCAATAAAAACTTTATTGCGCCAATAAACAGGTTATTGCAACATATACATATACAACATATACGTAAAATGAACAAATTCAGAGATTCGTTTTTGAATTTGCATTAGCAGTTATAAACCGAATATCCCTATGGACGTGTGTTACCATGAAGTGAGATTTTCTGATTCTAAACTCCAAGTGGTTGGAATTATTTTAAAGTGCATATTCAATATGGTTGAATAAATGAAGTGGGTACTATTTGCTTAAAATAAGTTTTGCGTTGCTGTTATTGCATTTTTAATGGCTATTGCAGTTTTAATTTTAAAGGGTGGTCTATATCTATATATGAACATAGATCGGCTTTTGGATAATCATATTTGAGAAATATTGAAAAAACTGATTTATTAGATTTTTTGAAAGATAATAATTACGGAATCTTATTTAGAATACTGAAATTATCTTTAGTATGTATTTTGATAAAAATCGTTAGTGCGGTTTTTGTAAAATTTGGCAGACCGAATAATACCAAATATTTCAATGCTAAAAAGTACTATTGCTTAACTATTTACATGAAAACCGATTACAAGCAATTGCTCGAGATGTAAGCATACCTTCGTTTTTGAAGTTTTATCGAAATTGAAAATGGGGTTTTCGAGATATGAGCAGTTTCTAAAATGATCGTTTTCGGGGATTCGAATTGAAAATTAAGAACGAAATTCTTTTTAATACATCAGTCTTACTCTTAAGTATGCATTTTTATCAAATTTGTTATAGCCGTTTTCGAGTAAACTAAGGCCAACTAAATTTTCTAAAAAATAATTTTTTTCAAAAAGGCATTTTACGATAATACAGAGAAAAACTGAGATTGCTATCAAGTTGGAAATGACCACATAACCTTAGAAATAAATTTTCGATACAATCGTATGGACCATTTTCGAGATAGTAAGGTAGGTACCTACGGCCAAATTTCGAAAATACATGTGGGATTGAGCCAGTCCAGACAATAATACCCTACGAACAGCGAACAATAGCCAGGTATATAACACAAACACAAGTACACATTACATAAGAACAGAACAGAACAACAGAACAATCAGGCGACGCGCAGCCGGACAGTAACAGCAACGAACGAACGGGTTAGCGAAAGACAGGCAAGCGAACAAACGAACGAACAAAGAGTTTAGTTTTATTTCAACTCCCATACCATACAGAGGTAGATCGCCGTCAAGCGAATAATAAGTGTAGAGAGTCTCCAAACTCACAATATCCTAGTGTAACGTAGATTAAGATGATTTCGTGAAATTAAAGAATATTATAACGTTTTAGAAGTTGTTGTTTTTTCATTTTAAACGAGCCAAAGAAGAGGATAGTGGGATCCTGGCAAGCAAAATCCAACATACAATTATGTAGGTACCTACATATTCGATTTTTTTCAATTTTGGTTGAAATCGTTAGAGCCGAACCGAACTGTTAGCCTCCGAACTCCAAATCCGAAGTTGGAACGAAATCCGGACATTAATTTAGAGTGTAGGCCTCGGGACAAACAGACAGACGGATTGAATTTTGCGACCCACTTTATTGAATTCCTCTATGATCGTAATGTCAGAGTTGATTAACATCTGGATTTCGAAATTTTGTTTGAAAACAATTTTTCTCTAACTGCTTAGTGGAAAAAGTTGATAAAGACGAAAATTGTAACTTGGAAAAAAAATGTTCAACATGTGAGTAACAAGTAATTTTTTATATAAGTGAACATTTATCTACATATCCTCAGTATTCTACTCCTAGTTACAGCTCACAATGGTGCTCATACTGCTCTTGCCAATCTTCTGTAACAAACTCAGCCGCCCGTTCTGCAATCATTATAGTCGCAGCATTCGTGTTTGCACTTACAACGTTTGGCATGATACTAGCATCAGCAACACGAAGTCCTTGTATCCCCTTCAACCGCAATCGCCAGTCTACAACAGCACTCCAATCAGTATCGGGTCCCATTTTGACGGTGCCCGTTAAATGGTATACAGTCCCGGTCATGTACTTCATGTAACACTTCCAATACTCGTCGCACATAAATGGAAACTGATCGCATTCCGGTAGATCTACTTGAATGATTTCGGCATCTTGCTCCTTGAACGCGTCGGTCTGTTGCATAGCCATTTGGAACTTAATACCGCGCAGAACAGTGGTGATGTCTTCTTCTTGCTCCAAATAATTCGCAAACAGTTTGGGTGGATCTTTTGGATCGCTACTACGTAAACGTAGCGTGCCAATTGATTTCGGTCGCAGGAGAACCACATAAACAATCAGGATATGGTCTTCCACATTTGCATTATGGATGCTTTGAGCTATCGTGTCTGATAAACCAACTGCACTTGTCCACACATTAATGTTCGTAGTTCCACTTTGAGCAAAAATATGGTGAAATATAATATCCGGGTACGGACTGTTGGACGATTTGTCTGAGTTGAAAAGTCCAGTAGCAGCAATTAGGCCAGGCGTAGCCAATGGTCCTGTCTGGTTTGTCAGATATTCGTAAGTGGCATCAAGTAGATCCCTTGCTGTCTGTTTCTTTACTCTACTTTTGTTCAGTTTGAATATCACAGGTATCATCATGTGGTCCTGCAAATTATCACCGACTCTTAACTCCTTCACAAGGGGTATTCCGATATTCTTTAAATGGTTTCTTGGACCGATTCCCGAGAGCATAAGTAGTTTTGGTGAGTCAATAGCTCCAGCAGAGAGGATCACCTCTTTGGCAATGTTCACTGTCATCTTATGTTTGTCCAAGTAATTGAATGTGACTCCGGTCGTCTGTTTGCCGGATGTATCGACGTTGATCTTTGTTGTCACAGCGTTCTTGATCACATGGAGATTTGGTCTTTCTTTGAACTCTGCAAGGTAATCCTGTCCCGTGCTTCTGCGGCGGCCGTTCTCAATATTTCCCGGTAACGTGACATAACCTATATCAGCGCCTTCTTTATGGGCCTCAAGTGTGGGGATACCGAGTTCGCTGGCTCCATCAAATACCATTTGCCTTATTTCTGGATGCTCCACGTCCAATGGATTCACAGTTACTCCACCTCTGCAATCCGAATCATCTTTCCCAAAACGAACAGACTTCTCGAAGAATGGTAAAACATCCTGCCATGCCCAGTGGGGATTTCCTTTTTTCTCCCAATCATCATAATCCTGGTGAATGCCGCGTATATATAACATCCCATTAATCGCTCCACTGCCTCCAATCATCTTTCCTCTTGGCCAGTAGCAGACCTGATTCTTGTTGCCCTGGCAACTTTTTCCATCCGGTTCAGTGAAGTAGTTCCAAGTGTGTTTGGTATGTTGTAATGTAAAAAATAGTGAAGGGATCTGAAAAGAGAGAGCTGTACATAAATGTAGGTGGTAGTTTACTAGTATTACCATCGACTCCTGCGGTGGATCACCTCCGGCTTCTAATACCAAAACCTTGTTGTTGGGATTCTCACTCAATCGACTCGCCATCACAGATCCAGCAGTTCCTGCGCCAACAATAACGAAATCGTAAGTATCCAGGCCATTTTTTAACGCAGTTGGTCCATAGTCCTTTGGCCATAAATCTGAAGGGGATATTGCGCATTGGGCTGCCAAAATAGTTTGAAGAAAGCCCGACACCATGGTATTCACAACTCCACTGCTCTGATGCATACACGGTAAGGAGAAAGCCGTTGCATTCGACATTTTGTCTATGGAAATATGAGACGGGTCAAGTGCTGAAATTAAAGGAAATTGTTTTGATCTACATCTTTTAATGATTATTAAAAATAAAAAGCTTTTTTTCGGTCCATGAACCAGCGCCCTTGGGGATGATGAATATTGAACAGGTCAAAAATTCAAAAAAGGTGGTACATTTACGTGTAGCTATCGACTCTGAAAACATGACCCTTTACCCTTAGGAGTTTATGTTCCTATGCCCAAAGTTTTCGCGGTACTAATCATCATCATCATCATCATTATATTAATACGTGAACATCCAAAGTTTCCGTACACTTTTTTGTATTTATTATAAAATGAGTAGAATGAAACTTATATCATTCGAAAGGCACTGCCATAGATGTATAGATGTGCACAAACAAAAACTCATGGGTATTAATAATTCCCCATACAAAATGCTTATCAGTTAATTGAAGCCATTTTGGTGACATTCAATTTGTCGCCGCCATAATGCCATAGTAACGTATTCAAATTTATATCATCTTAGATTAGAACCTATCTTCGAAAGAATTCAATTTACGTACCCCTAAAAGTAGGCAACTGTGTACTTTATTTAAATTAATTTCAATTAATTCAAAAAATTGGTTTCAATGATATTACTATGGAAAGGAACATTTTTCGAAATGAATTGTTTTCATATATATTTTCATATTAATTTCAATTTTTATCAGGAGAAAAACTTATTTTGAAAGGGCCGTATTTTTTCACACAACATACTGATCGGAAGTTGTGGTACTTTTCGAAGTAGGACATCCTTATAAAAATTAGGGTCGATTTTCAACCACAACCGAAACTATACATAAAAATGGGAACAAAAACTTCTTCTTGGAGAGGAAAATCGTTTAGTTACTTATCGATCGACCAACATTTTGTTAACAAATTGTACTATAGGTTCGTTTTACTACCATAGAAGAATTTAGGCATTTTTTATCATTTTCACCAAAAAGGCATCATTTTTTTCACATAAAAACTTAAATCTGGGTTAGCATCACTGACCCGTACCTTTAGATCAACTCCTGAAATAAAACTGTTTTTTTGTATTACCCGGACACTAATTATTTCAGGTTTAAAATAAAGGTATGTATATAAAATCGCAAACGTACTGATATCTTTTATAATTACGCAACACAACTATTTACTAAACTTTTTATGGAATTGATATCACAATCGAATGACTGCCCGGGCAAAAAACCACAATAAAACTCACGAAATAGATTTATTTAAAAAGAAAAAAAAATACAGCATCTAACATGAATTACCTGCGGAACGGACTTTTTTTTAGGCAGTCGAGCAAGTGCAAAGTATAATCGAAGACTGCGGGCACAACTTGCAACTACAACTCATATGCAAGTAAATTGGACCCGCCCAATGACATCAAAGGCAGGCGAATTTTAATTCAATCCATAAAAACATATCACACCATTGTCTCTTGATTAGATTAAACAAAAAAAAAAAAAAACAGTTAATGCCTACCTACTGCAATTGGGAACAGCGTCTGTTTTTGTTTAACTTCTTATTTGATTTGTTTTATAACCGGATTTTGAAAATCCAGTAATTAATAAAACAAATCGACTGTGCCTTCATCATGTTTTAAAACGATACAGGTAGGTATGTCATTGAACTTAATTGACAAAATAACATGATAATATGCTGGTTTCTAAATCTAAAGGTCAGATATTTGTGAGCGTGGTATGGGGATATAAAATAAAGTGCAAGACTGGGTCAGAAAAAAAAAACTTCCTCGTTCATCAAAAGTTTTGCTGGTTGTTTTCTTACTTTATTAGACGGGTAGGATAAGATCTAAGAAGCAAGCCTAGATCAAAAAAATGGTTCATAAAATATCAGTACATAGGCAGCACATATAACAATGTGAGTTTTGAAGCTCCAATTGAATTCACCAGTTGACGGGCTTGTACTCGTCGCTCAGTTAGCGCAAGTGGTAGTCACTTGGTAAATTGGAGAAAAATCGAAATGCAAGTTCATTTTCTGACAGGGGAAAAACAGAAATGTCTTCGAAAGTGGAATTATATACGGAGAATTAACTGTCAGAATTCAAAACTCTCAAACACTTCAAAGGAGTCTGATGGTGAATTTTTGATGTAGTTCGAAATAGCTATCATTCCTACCAAAAGCAACTGTGTCTACGAGTTGTTTCTCTCAGGCAGGGTAATCCCCAAACAAGCGAGAATCGTTGTTACTCCTCACCAGTGATGCCATTCTGGCAATTTTAAGAGGCCTCTACCCAAAATGTTCTACAAATTTTGGAACGTGAAGCGCCATCTCTATTTGATTTGCAACATAGCATCCACTTGCAATCCACTTGCATCCACTTGCAAAGACAAAATATGTTGGTTTCATTGCTTTAGGTTTCGCTCCACACTCCGCTATTTGACTTATAAAAAATGAATTTGGTATTACTGCGAGAATCATTAGATAAAGTTTTATAGATTCATTCCAAAGATATAAACTCGATCAAACGTATGGCTGAATAAGAAAATAATATGCCTACATAAAAACTAATGTACTAATTGTTTGCTACTCTGCTGCACCTAATGAGCAGCTTTAATTATTGTCGGTCTCCTCAAGTTTCGGTTTCAGCTGGTTTATCCTGTGATTGTGGTTTTCGCACTTCCATTCCCCGAGTAATACGAGGATCTACTAATTCTGGTGAAAACTAGTTTTCGTAAAATCTGTTTAACTGTCCGATCATTTTTTTTTTTTTTTTTTTTTTTTTTTTTTTTTCAAAAATCGTGATCGACGTCTATTACTTCTATATAAATTTTAAAAGCACTACCACCCCAAATTGCAAATATGCATTTTTCTCGCTTGCATATTTTATGCAATTGACCTTGAATTTGGTAGTAATAGTTGTGGCTTTTATTAAGACATTTTATGAGACCATCATCAGAAACCGTGATGTATTTGATTTTTCTGTTTTTGATAGCATCCGTAGGATCGCATCCAGCTATGTTTGATGGACATTTTATTTCTACAAAAGAATTGTCGTCGATAAGTCCATCTGGGGAAGCACCAAGAAAGTAATACTCCTAATCGATAAAAATTGCTGAGTTCGATATACTTCTGCCCAATTGCTGTTCCAGTTGGAGCCTCGCAGCATCTTCGTTAACTTTTCCATACATAACTGAAGGTGTTAGTAAGGTCATGGGATGTGCAAGTCTTTTAACATAGCCTTCGAATTTTTTTGCTTTGCATATTTGTCCGAAAAATGAGGCTGTCAGCATTTTCTTTCTGATATTCAACCATTTTTCATTACTGGATTGTCCTACTGTCTCATCATAAAGGGTTTTATACCAGACAACGGTTTCCTTGAATTGCAGGTAAAGAATTCAACATTACGCTCCTGCAACCGCAGGCCAGCATACCCCAACCTATGTAATTCTGTTTATGGGATCCTGCATACCTACCTATTATGATTTAAGAAATATTAGGTTTCCTATCCTAGCATTTTCAATTACCTATTATATTTTTTTACATACCTGTATCAAGTCGATACACATTTAAAAAAGCGTTATGAAAAAACCGAGAAACCAATTATTTAAAATGCATCTACCTATCCCTAAGCACCCTTTTTCTCACTTATTTTTATTTTATTTTTTTTTTATTTGATTTATTTTTACATGATTTCCCTTATTGTAAGCTTTTTCTGTACCTGTAAGGAAATGCGTATGCAGTCAAAGTGTCCTTGTCCTTACTGAATCTTTTATTATAATGTCTAACTTAATAATACAATTCATAAGGCCTAAGACAACGGCAACAGCGCAAAAAATAATAATTGCCAACAAACGGCAACAGCGCAGTGCTACATTATTCCCTTTAGCCTTACCCACCATTCACCAATCCACCCAGACCCAATAATACGGTGTGAAGGGTACCTACCAACGCACTTTTCAATAATCAACTTTTCTACAACGATTGAGAGATGAAGTTTAAGTGTTTCTGAAAATCCTGAGTAATATCATGTTTTCTTTTTAGTTTTGTTTATTAGTTTACATATTTTATTTAAACAAATTTTAAACGAAAGTATAAGCAAGACTCACATTTTGAAAAGTGCTCTTATAAGCCCCTCACTCATTTTTACTTTCAGTCAGCGAACCAAAAATGCAAAAATGCTTGCTTTTTTTCATTGAATTCGCAGTTCAGTTCAGACTTCACACCAAACCTGTTTCATTTAGAACACACCTCCAAGAGCAGTAAAACACAAGCTACGCAATTGCGTGCTGTTCTAATTGGCTATTCAGATCAGACCACAGAACTACCGCCACCTTCACGGGAAATCCGGAATTTTTTTCTGCGAAAGTCCATAAACTATGTAGCGTACAGAATATATTTTTGAAAAAAAAAAGTAATTTGAACTCGGTATTTTGTGACAAAATGCACGTAAACAAATATATGTTTTTATTGGACCTGTTAGCTGATATGATACATTGTTGTTTTGAGTAAAAATTGAAACATACGTGCTATATTCTATATTCACACGAAAAAGGTAGTTCAATATTTCGAAATATTGTTTGTTTTTAAACACATGTATCTTCAAAACCAGTGCAAAATTTCAAGATCTGTTTGGTACGTATTGGTGTTTTGGATATTACATTTTAACTGAGCTAGCGATCTCAGATGTATTGTACTCTGGTCTTGTCACGTTTTGGCCAAGAGGAAATCGATTTTATGCTAATTTTCCCAAACACCTCTGGGAATTCTTTAAATAAAATATAGCTGAGATGCTTTATTAAAAACTTTTTCGGTACGTTATGAAGAGGAAATTCTGTTCTTTCAAATGCATTCAGTTTCAATTCAATTGCTCCAGTAATAATCTATCAAACTTGGAAACAGAATGCCATTTTTTGCACTTTTGCTCGATTTCTGGGTAGAGGCCTCTTAATGCTAGCATTTTCGAAGGATATTTTTTAAAAAGATGCTGTTTTAGCATTTTTTTTTTTAATTATATTAAGCTGATATACAGTGCATCAAAGTTTAAGATATTTCCCACCACTTTACCACGCATTTGAAGTGTGAAATGTGAACGGATAATGTGTGAATCGCCTGAGTTCGTTCATATAAAAAGGATGTAGTGCCAGAACTTGGCTGGGCGCTACCATGCCCTTTGATACATGTGCTAATTAATTCAGACGTGTGGTGAAGGATTTATGTCTTATCTATGAAGGACCTAAAACGTCCAAAGAATTCACCACTGTACTCCTACTGTTGATATTTTTTTGGTTTGTTTTTTTTTTCTGAGGAACGATACTTTAATGTTTAGTCATTATGTCTTGATGAGTTACAAGAACCAGATAAATATTTATTTTTATTTAATTTCTTGTTGGAGTTGTTCTGTAACTAGATTTTGAGAATGGATTAAAATGATGCAAAAAATTATTGTCATGTACATATTTCAGCACCAAAAAATGAATAAATAATAATAAAAAAAATAACAGGCATTTTTTTAAACAGCCCTGACCTCGGAACATAAAGCCCTTGTAGGCCGTGAAACAAACCTGCTTTCGATAACTGTATAAATAAGGTGCACTACTGGGCCGAACGAAATTTTCTCGTTTATCAAAAGTTTTGTTGGTTGTTTTCTTAGTTTATTAGGTAGGTAAAAAGCTCAGAAGTAATGATAGAGATGAACGATTCGTAAAATATAGAAAAAAGAATAATGTTAAAAAAAAGTTTACTTTTGGGTTATTCATCTGAAATGGCAGTACACATAACAATGTGAGTTTTAAAAGTTGAAGATCTCAGTAACAGGCAACTGTTGCAAATTGTACTATTTTATAGCTCTTACACTTTACATGATTTTTGAGTACGATGCCAAGCGTAGTAGAGTTTCTGTTTATTGATCTGTTGGGGCATAATCTAATTTTTGACTGGAATAGATTAATGACGCTGGTTTAAGTTTTCAACGACTGGAATTTGCATTAGCAGTTATAAACCGAATATCTCGATGGACGTGTGTTACCATGAAGTGAGATTTTCTGATTCTAAACTCCAAGTGGTTGGAATTATTTTAAAGTGCATATTCAATACTAGCTGTGCCCGCAACTTCGTACGCGTCGTGAGACTGTGTAGTTTCCAATAAAAGAGATTTGACCGTTTTCTCAACGGCATACCTATTTGTTTAAAATCAACAATCTAGCTAAAAAAAAGCGGTGAACATTGTCGACATTGAAACAATAAATCAAACAAATCTATTTACCTAAAACACCAAATTAAGAAAATTCAATTCAACAGCGTAAGTACTGAAGTTTCACTTCCTTACTGTAGGTACCACGTAGGTAATATCAAAACAACCACTTAAACAAAAGCCTTAACGGAAATCTGTATCTACACCAACAATAAATAAATCAAACAACATAAGTCACCTATATCGTCTTTACTTCTTGAATTTTTCAATTCTTTACTGTAAGTATCAACGTAGGTACTATAACAACCATTAAAACAAAAACCTTGAACTCAATTTCTATATACACCACCTCCACCATACGTCCCCCACCACACCACACATCGTCAGCCATCTGCGCATTTCCTCAGAAACACGTTGTGGCTGGTTTTTTTTTTCATATGAACTTGCTTGTGCGATGTGCGCCACCAAAAACCACCCCAAAGCAGAACAACGATCAAGAACCGCGGCGGCTGATAATATTCGATTTCAGAATATTCAGCTTCTAGAGGACATAGAAAGCTGATTGATGGCTTGAAATATCTATAAAAGTGTTGGCTCTCCTAAGTATTTTGTTTTGTTTGCATTGATAAAGAATTATTTGATAATATTAATCGTAGTTTGTTAATATTATTATTGGTACTAACAAATCTTGCTAAAAGATGATTTCAAGAATCTACAACATAATAATTTGCACAATTCAAATTAAATAAAATTAAAATAGATCACAAATCCTAAAATAATTATATTTCACGTTTTCGAAAAAAAAAAAATTACGAATACTATACAAACAACTCATAATTTAAAATAAATTTTAAATCGATAAGCTTATATTTTTTAGGAACTTAGGAAACTTTAGATAAGTGGAGAAGCGGAGTAGATTTTAAAGTTTGTCTAAAATCCGAGTGGATCTACTGTAATCGCAGTAATGTCCAAACACTGATCCCTATCATTAGCATTTAATGTGAAAGGGCGACCCGATGTGGGAAAACCCAAAGTACGACAGGGCAACCGAATCCGAGAACTGATGTCCATGTGAATGTGCTGCAGTACAACTGAGAATCCATTATAATTCGTTCGCGTACCTGCACCAGAGCAGGCAGTAGAACTGTACCTACCACATACTAAAAACACAGCCCACTCTTTTCTTTTTCCTTCCGTTTTGCTTTTGTTAGTTGATTTAAAAGAATTCAAAATGCAGAAAACTTGAAGAAATACTAAAAATGCGTCAGGAAGATGATTTTTTGTTCACCAACTGCAGTAGCAGAAAAGCAAAAAAGTTATTGACGGCGGAAGAAATTCGGATGAGACGGCTGCTGAAAGAAATTGAAAAAAAATTTGATGGTAATTTAAACTACTTTCGCAGTCGCTGCGCTCTCATACTTCCATCTATGGACATCAGCACCTTTTGACCCGCTGAAACTTTTTGCACGGGAAACTTTGATAAAAACACCGAAATGGGAAATTCACCAAAGTGGTTTTATTTCCCATTAGGTGGGAACTAAGTCCCTCAGTGGACTCAGTCATTTTCATTTTAAATTCATTCTTATTTGTTCTTTCTTTAACTTACATAAAAATGATTAAATCTAATTTAAAACTAACATTGTATCTTATTCTAGCTTACTGGCTCTTAGCGAGCGCTCTAAACTTAACAATATGCTTAAAATTTTGCCTTTCGGCCTTAAATCTATCTATATCTATTGTTTTATTTTTTAATTTTCAAGAAACTTTAGAAAACTTGAATTCTTTATTATTTGCTTTGTTAAAACTACTTAAAAGAACGTCAGTCTGATCTGGTTAGTTTGTTCGTGCGGTCGCGTGATACGGGTGTTTTATTGCGTGAATATTGGACCATATCCACTACATATTGGTGAACCCAAATTGAAACAAAAAAATGTTCAATTTTCCAACTAAACCTATTTATATACAAAACTAGCTGACCCGGCAAACTTCGTTTCGCCCAAATTTGTTAATTTGTTAATAAATTCCGAGCATGCACCAAGCACTTGCTAATTTATGTTATTCGACCAATTAAAATTCTTTATTCAAAAGTTATATTAAATGCAATAGAAATAAATGATGAATAGCAATGTTGATTTTTTTCAATCAAACCGCAATGATTTTGACGTGTCGTCCAACCTTCCACTTTTTCACTAAATTGACAAACATCCATCGATTATCCTTGCAATAAATTATTTGTCATAGCGAAAGCGAGACGCACGGGAAATTGAAGTCGCACGAATGGTAAATCGTTCTTAATAAGCGAAATCTGCGGAATAAGAGTGTTTGCCTTTGAATTTTCCCCTTAAAATCATCACTTGTATGATATTTGATGTGAGATCCTTCACCATAAAACAAATGCGATCCGTTGCAAAGTTTCGGTACATTGATGTTTCGCAACAGAATTTTAACTGAACCAACTTTCAAATCCGAATTATGTAGAGGTAAGGTAGCATAATTTCCTTCCTTCCAACCAAAAATTATAAAAATCGAACGATCCGTCCCCGAGTTATGAGTGCACATACGGACGTCAGTCTCTTTTATATGTCACGCCCAAAAGTATCCTATCCTTCAAGCGGGAACGAAGAATATGAATCTATAAAATTTCATTGAAATCGGGTGAGTGGCTTCGGAGATCGATTACAACGCCATATAGCGGGTCAAAAATGCTATCTTTTAAGTTTGCGTTAACCTGAAATACAACAATACGAACAAAACAAAAGAAGAATCATCAAAATTGACCCAGTGGTTATCGAGTTATATCATCATTATCGAGTTTCATCCCGAAAGAATTATAGGTATGAATTAAGAAGATTATTATTAAAGAAAATTTAATTGACCTGAATAACGACATACGCCTACAACGCCACATGTTGTGGATTTTCCGACGATGTGCACTAAGAAATTCAGTTTTTGTTAAAAATAATAAATTAATTATTTTATATGTATTTTATCAATATAATAACTCCGATCGAAGCATCTGTTTTAAACGATATTTATTTTGTTTACATCCTCGTTGACGATATTTGCAGCACGCATTCTGTCAATGTTATGCCAACGCCATAAGGTTACATCAAAAAAGTTTGAATTGTAAAAGCGCTATGGTTACATTAGATATAATTTAATATGGTGGTTTAGTATTCTTAAAACTTCTAATTTTCCGCGCAATTTTCTTAATTTGTTCTTTCATAAGATTTTTCTCCTGACAATAACAAACACAACAAAAAAAATTTAGCGAAATCGGCCCAGCTGTTCACGCGTCATGCCGCGACCAAGGGAAATAGGGATTCATTTTTATATATATAGATTCAACATTGGCACATTTGTTCGAACAGCTTTACACAATGCGATTCGTTCGAAGTCCATTTCTCGCTCCAATTCTCGATTAAATGCGTCAAATCAAAGCTTTGTTGCGCATTTCATCTGACATCTCCAGTTCATTATCCGATGTCACAGTGCGAAATCGATGCAAAATATCGTCGGCCATAATATCATCTTTGTATAATCAAAGTACCTATCTACTTCATTTCAAAAAGTTACTTAATGTAACATAGTAAACATAATTTATTAGAACAAAGTTTTTAGGTACCTATATTAAAAAAAAAAGAAAAAACTTCAAAATTGTTGACAACAACAATTTGCTTGGAAAATAATTAAAATAATTGACAACAACAATTGCTTTTAAAATTCAAAATATTTTTTTTTTTTATTTGAAGTGTCACTTCTTGATTTCTATCCAGTTAATTTTTTTTTTTCAAAGTGTATTTCCCCATACAAACTTTAATTTTCTAATTTTCCGCGCAATTTTCTTAATTTTTTCAATTTTTCTTTTTTCCTAAACCTTCGCGGAGCAATTACGAACAAATCCGCAGAAGGAAGTATCCAATTTGGTCCAGTCGTTTTCGAGTTTTAAGCATCCGAACAAACCAAGATCCATTTTTATATATATAGATAGATGTCGTGCTTCTAAAGAGAAAAAAAAAACACCAAAGTGCAAATATTTATGCCAATACCAATCTAAGGGCATAACATATATTATCGAAAAAAAAGACACAAAAATTCAAACGGACTATACAAAAAAAAAAAAAAAAAAAACGCTGCATATCACCAGATCATCGCAAGCTGCATGTCGTAGAAAGTATACATAGCAAATACACCGCACAGACTTCCCCAACCAATGGACCACAAAAAAAAAACTTTACCTACCACCAACGCAAACCAGTATTCAAACGTAGTTTAGTACACCACGAACATGAGTGAACAAGCTTTCATGAAACAACAACACACTGTCCTTAGATCCACCACAGCCATTTGAAGAACGAACAATAATTAGGGCTGGAAAAAAAACAGATTAACTACTTAACTAAATACTAAGTAACCAATCCACCTCTTTGAAATCGCTCCAAAATAAGAATAACACAGGTTTGAGAACCCGAGCTTTGACGAAAACCAACATATCAATCCACTTCATCAGCTGTGATTTTTATAGATTTTTTAATCTTTTACCCCCGTATTAATAAACATTGTGTAAAAGTTATCAACTTGTTACTCAGCAGTTATGTCCTATTTTTGTATGCAATCTGACGTTTGCTAAATAACTTACTTGTGCACATTTTTTTTGTTAATAAGGTGGTTTATCATCTTTTTTCGTGAATTATTGAATTCTTAAATTTGAAATCACTATTACATATTTGTTTTTATATTTGATTTTAGATTTTTTTTTTTTTTTTTGATTTAAGAAAAGTCAAGTTAGTGCGTCCTTACGCATATTGCAATTGCAACATATATAATTATTTATTCTCTCTTATACGATCAGAGTGCGCTTAAATATGTTACAACTATACATTCATTTCGATATAATGCTTGAGTCTAAAGAACCCAGGGACCAATCGGGTTCGAAATATATATATAATCAAGGAGAATCGTCCAGTTCGATTAAGCAACAACCCACGTCGGTGGGTAAAGCGTCATATGCTATCCTTCCGACCAATATCGGCGTATATGACGAAAATAGCCGGGACGGGACGATCGCCACAAAGATCGCCTCGATTTAGGAATACTAGTAGGAGCAATAGAGGAAAAAGCGAGCAAAGGTTATTTTATTTTCACCGAAGGTTCCGTAGCGCTGTCCGGAAGTGCAGCCCTCCATGTTCATACCAGGCTAACAATACCAATAATTTAAACTTAACCAACCGAGTGTATCCTCGGCGGACACTCGGCATTTTAGTTTCTGCCGCCTATTTGTGCAACGTAATAGATTAGACTTCATTTACAAAATAGATTCACCCAATGCAATGCTTTCTTTGCTGTAGAAAAAATTCACGAAAACCTAAACGCCCTCTACCGGTTGTGTAACTCAAACGCACTTGTATTGGTAAATCTGAGAAAACATCTAGATTCGCAAAAGTAATCTGAAATCTGGAAAAGATTGCTTTTTTGGAACAAAGGAACATAAAAAGTACTCTGAGAGCACCCAATCGAATACCACATAAAACGGTTAATGATAAACGTCATGCTTTGAACATGACTATCTGCTATGCTTTAACACAACATATTGTCAGTCAATCTGCCTCATTCACACCACTTTACCTTCGAATAGCTATCTAGCTATTATTTTATGATTGAAAAACTCAAAGCTTATATCTAGCAGATAAAGAGTGAAATAAATTTATTCGTTAGTTGGCAATCAGGCAATTTATCTGACTAAAAAAAAAAAAAATCTGTCCTTAGTAGATACAGGTGCTGAAGTATCGGTATTACCACATACAATGTTCTCAAAATAATTTTCATCTTATCAGCGATACTTAACGGCTGCAAACGAAACTCTAATTAAAACCTACGGATCGAAACTATTAAAGCTCGATTTAGGACTGCGACGAGAATATCAATTTCCGCTTATTCTTGCCGCAGTCACGAGACCCATAATTGATGCTGATTTTCTGGGCCACTTCAGCCTACTCATGGACATTAAGCGACGTTCACTCAAAGATGCATTAACGAACATATCCAACCTTGGCTGTCTCACGAAAATGAATATGGTTTTGCCTAAAAGCATCATCTATGATGATGATTACGGGAGCTTAGTCAAAAAATTCCCCGCGCTTACAGATATCCCTAACTATGCACTCCCAGTAAAACATAGTATAGAGCGGTCCCAGGCGATTGGATATCACAACTTAAAATGGCAAGAAACGAGTTTGAGTACATGCAACAACAGGGAATTTGTCAACCTTCATCATCACCGACTTGTTCATCCCTACAAATGGTAGCAAAAAAAAGAACCAGATGACTGGCGCCCATGCGGCGATTATCGCCAGCTGAATGTCGTAACCATTCCCGATAGGTACCCAATACCTCATCTTCACAGTTTTTCTCAAAAATCGATTTGGTACGCGCTTATTACCATATTCCAGTGGCAGTTGATGATGTTTTTAAAACTGCAATCACAAATCCCTTCGGGATGTTTGAATTTAACCGCATACCTTTCGGCCTGAGAAATGCAGCGCAAACATGATATTCTTGTTGCAAGTAAGAACGACGTCGAACACAAGTGCCATATCAGAACATTATTCGAATGTTTTACTGAGTACGGGCTAAAAATTAAGCCGACAAAATGTGAATATGGTAAAATTTAGCTCGATTTTTATGTCATAAGATCACGCAGGCTGGTATCCTTCCATCGAAAGGACGTAGAGGCTATAAATAACTTCCCAAAGTCTACATCGCTCCGACAAACACAACCGTTTGTAGGAATTGCCAACTTTTACCACCGATTCGTTCTAAAACTTTGCGGAGCTTCTAGCTCCTATTCATGGCCTGATTAAATCGCTGCTCAATGCTAAAAACAAAATCAAATCTTTCGCTTGGCCGCAGGAATGCTCCAACGCATTCTCAAAAATGTAATCATCACTTTCTTCGGCAGTCATGCTTGTTCATTCCTTTGCACGTCTACTTACAGTAGACGCATCCAACGTAGCAATTGGATCCGTGCTAGAACAAGGGTTCAACCAAGAATGGAAGCCAATAGCCATCTATTCCAAAAAGCTGAGCTCTGCTGAATTGAAATATTCTGCTTTCTATAGAGAACTTTTGCCAATATATCAATCGATTAGGCACTTTCAGTATTTTCTCGAAGGTCGTAATTTTGTTGTATTTACTGACCACAAACCATTAACCACCGCCTTGACATAAGGCTAAGTTAGAAGCCCGAGACAAACTAGGCATTTAGATTGGATATCACAATTCACGAACGAGCGATATTAGAGGAAAAGATAATTTTGTAGCCGATTGCTTGTCCCGACCTGAAGAGAACGCCATCACGCGATCACCTGCTACTGTAGAATTTTCGCCAGAAAATATTTAAAGTGCTCTAGAGAACGACGAAGAATTGGAAATTTTGCTGACACTTAAAGGAAGCTCTTCATTTAAAGTCGAACAAAAAGTACTACCAATGTCAAGCCGCCCAATCTGGTGCGAAACAACCACCAAGTACAACAGACCCTATATATACCAAAATCTCTCAGACAGACGGTATTCCTTAGCCTACATTCTCTTTCCCATCCTGGCATACGCGGAACCAGAAAACTTTTAACGGAGAGGTATTTTTGGCCAAAAATTAACTCTGATGTTTAAAAATTCGTCCTTTCTGGCATCCAATGTCAGCGTTCAAAAGAACATCGTTATACCAAGTCACCTTTAGGAAATTTTAATATCCCAAGTAACCGGTTTGAACATATTCATATGGACGTGGTGGGACCGCGTAACGTTTCAAACGGCTACAGTTATATCCTAAAAAGAAACATTTTTGGACAAACGTGTAGCCACAGCTAAGAGCAAATAGTTTTATTTTATTATTTAAAAATAATAAATTTGACAGTTCGAATTTTCCCTGAACGTTTTTAAAATTCCCTGACGACATTTTCGTTGCATGACCTTCCCCGACATTCCAGACCAGTGGCAACCATGTAAATAATAACAGCGAAATATGTAATTTGCTTGCGGACTTTGAAAATCGGAGATTTAAAAATCGTCGTTTGTCATGCCTCTACACAAGAGTGGTAACAAACATCACGTCGGGCACTATAGAGGCATTGCAAACTGTCACCTAAATTCTTTGAGAAAATTACTCGTAACTTTATTCAATTTCACTGTTCCAAAATTTGTTTATTTTTCAATATTGACGAATCCGTCGACCCGATGGATGCAACGGATTCTATGGGCTGGCACTGGGCCCTCAAGAAAGTGTGCGAAAACTTTGGATGCTCGCTCACGCATTAATATAATGATGATATGATATAAAATAAAGCCACGGCTTAAGCCATACTCAAGACACAATATTAATGTTTTTTTCCTTTTTCTAGCACTTAAATTAAGCAGTTTTCCACAATCTTTGTGTCTAAATATTGCTTATGATTTATAAAACCAATTTAAACCGTCCGTTTTGCTTCTTTATCTAGCTCGCATTGCTACTCATCAAGCTGTAACAGCTGGCGTTACCGAACTGTTATATGTGACCGATTCATCGGCGAAAGGCTTAATAAAGTTGCATTCTTGAGCTATGTTGTTCGTCGGATGAAAAAAATTTGAAAATCAGTTCGGCAGTACAAGTTTTTGAGACACTCAGTGCTGCTTGCACTTCTCGCGAACGTCCTACTGTCCTGAAAGAGCATCTCATGCAGATCTGCGAATTTGTCTTACACATTATGGGTTCCTTCCATTCAATACAAAAATAAAAACTTACACAATCGGATGGTGGTCTGAAGCTTGGCCTATTGTCTAAATACTGACTTCTTCCACCCACTAACTATTTATTTTTACTGTCAGTCGCAAAATATTAACAAATCCGGTGTAACAATAGTAAGCTTTAAGGCAAAAGCTTCTCTCTGGGGTGGGATCTAAACAATTAAAATTTGAATTGCTTCATCACAAGGTGGTACGGTTTGTCGTCGCCGAGCTCATCTTTATTGTGTAAAATATAGTTCATCAATACAAAAAGCAAACTACCTATGGCTACGACTTGTAGCAAACTATAGAAATCCTAAATTCCGAATTTATAAAAAAAGAAGATTACTTGGCCAACTTCGAAATGTGAGTAACAAGTAAATTTATTTCATTTCGACAAGCTACAAAAACCAAAAGTGGCATAAAAAGAATATACGCCCTTACTATTTAACCGCTATATTCACAACTCACAATGCTCCTCGTAATGCTGTTCCCAATCATCTGTAACAAACTGTGCCGCCCGCTCTGCAATCATTATCGTGGCAGCATTCGTGTTTGCACTCACAATGTCTGGCATAATACTAGCATCAACAACACGGAGTCCTTGTATACCCTTCAACCGCAACCGCCAGTCTACAACAGCACTGCCATCAGTATCTGGTCCCATTTTTACAGTACCTGTTAAGTGACATCCTAGCCGAGTCATGTACTTCAAGTAGCACTTCCAATACTCGTCGCATTTAAATGGAAAGTGATCACATTCTGTTACATTAACCTGAATGATTTCAGCATCTTGCTCCTGGAACGCTGCGGTTTCTTCCATCTCCATTTGTAACTTAATTCCTCGTAGAAGAGTGCTAATGTCTTCTTCCTGCTCCAAATAGTTGGCAAACAGCTTGGGAGGATCCTTTGGATCGGCACTTCGCAAGCGCAACGTTGTAACGGAAGTTGGTCCTACCAAACGGAACTTAGGCGATCTTATGCTCTCCCATCCATTTCCAGGACCTCAGGAAATCCTGTGGAAATCAATGGGTCGCTTGGTAGGGTGTTCATGAGACGTTGTGCTGTAGGCATGCTTGCATAAAGCGCGAAACTAGCTCGTCGATATGGGTGGGTTCTTGCACGTGCCTCTGAACAACCGCACATTATTTACATGCCTAAGGATTACATTCAAATAATTGTTCAAAAAAAAAAAAAAAGGAAATACCCAAACTCGAGAAGAGCGAAATTGAGAAAAAAAAAAAACAAATCATCAAGTTGAGGATCCGAAAGCTGGAGTTGGTTCCCCCTGAGTGTGTCCCTCCCTCCGTCACTATCCTAAAAGGGAATAGCGACTTCCTGGGCTACCGCTCCACTCATACTGCTATTTGCGATAACCCCTAGCATTCACGCAAACGATATATAAAGTTTCGTCTACGTCATCGTCACTACACTTCTTTCAGACACACACACTTTTCCACTAACACAACGCAAAAACTATTCACAAGGCATGATAGCAAAATGTACTCAACCAAGAGTGGAAATAAAATTCATTTCATATGAAGTATTCATAATAGATTTCAATTATATTTACCAGGATTCAAAATAATATGTGTATAAAAACCAATAAAAAATTTAGAAAATACAATATAATTAATCATTTAAAATTAGTTCCAAAAATATCTAAACTTCAAACACGAAAATATTCTTACTATCTATGATCCTAACTGAACTACGTAAAAGTTACTTTTACTGCTGGAGAAAAATAATCAAACAGTTTTCAAACCAAAAAGCTCTAGCACATTGGCCAGCAAAAAAATTTACCCAATCCTGGACACTGATCTACGTATGAGTACTTATATCTAATATGTAGTCCCTTCTCAACGTCATTTTAATAAATCTTTTCAGCAAACCACTGATCTTATAAATTTAAGCTTTAAAGCCAGCCACAGGAAATAAAAAGATCTACTTCAGTTTACCTAGATAAGAACAAAACACAAAAAAAAAAAAAAATTCTGCACCTACGCCTAATATTCGATCTCTTATCAGTAGAATGAAAGAAACACACAAAAGAGAAAGAAAAATAGCCCACTTGTCACAATGGACAGAAATCACAGTAGCAAAACAAATTTTGTTTATCCCGATAATAAAAAAAAAAAACAACCAGAGCATATAGATTTATGTACTCACAATTATGTGTAGCTCGTTCAAATGTAAAAAAAAAAATCGACTCACCACTTAAACTTTTTGTCAATGGTATTTCAAACCCGATGATTGTTAGTTTTTATTTATGTTGAATGTTCCATGATGATGTGCACAGCATTATGGTTGAATTCGGCGCAATCTAATGTTTGAGAAAAAAAAGATCAAAATTTAAAACAAATGAACGACCTTTACAACAATAATTTAGGGATACTTAACTTTCGATTTTAGATAATTGCTATGGATTTGAGTGGGTACCTACGAGTTTTCTTAATAAAAAAAAAATGGCAAGAGTGGCTGGGCTGGTTGATTTAGGATGGATTTGTTGTTGTGTTGCTGATGTGTTGGGGAGTATTACTTTTCTCGATCCCTGCACTTGCTTGTGTGCTTTGTGGTAGGTGACTGAAGTGGAAGGGTTGTGTTGTTGTTGCTAATCGGCTGATGGGTTGCTAATTTTATCAACGATCATTGGCACTCGTCAGATGATACGCAAAGTCGATGGTGATTAACCGAACGATCAATAATCATTCGGTAAATTCTGCGTTGGACGGTATGGTGGTTCGCTTATGATCGAGTTGATCTGATTGCTGTGGTGGATCGTCCAAAGAGATGAGGTGGTTTCGGAGAGTGTCGATTGTAGGTCAGTGGGTGAGAAGCGATCGATTGAAAACCGATATTTCTCGCTCGTTACCGTTTAATCGATCGGAAGCGGATTCTCCTATCGGATTTATCGTCGTGGCGTGGTGAGCGTATGCGATTTATTGGTTAGGGCTTTGTCGATCGCTGATCCTTGATTTAGATAGCTGTTGGACGGGCTGGTGCTCGATGAGTAACGACTAATTGAATCAACCGGAGGCGTTTTTTTTTTTTTTTTTTTTTTTTTTTTTTTTTTTGTTGGCGTACCGATGGTGGACTCCGTTGGCACGTGTGTAGGCTGCGGAGTGAAGCGAACGGGCTTAACAATGCGAATTGCGGTGCAATCCGCTTACGCCGACAAGACAGGTGCTTTTGCGATGATCTTCGTTCTAATTGATGTTGGGGCTGGCGCGCAGTGATAAGCGGGAATTATCACGATTCCTATGAAACTATTTAATTTAGTTTGGCTTTTATTTTTGGCGGAATCGAGCCGGTAATTTGCTTGAGGTTACCACCATCGGCAAAGGATCAAAATTAAAAGAGCGATGGCGAATTAGTGGGCGGAGTTATGTAGACCATCTCACACTTGTTTCTGTGCTTGAAGTTGGCCCCAGTTCGCAGTAATTTGCCAAGTTTCGAGCAGAATTCTGTGTGCTGGAATGGCGTATACGTAATTCCGTACGTTGGTGGCATTCAATGACCAAAAAAAAAATTTTGAACGAAATTTAGTGGCAAGAGTAGTTTGTAGGTGGTCCCCACAAATCATCTCAATTACTCAAACTCACGTAAAGTGGAATTGAACTGAAAAAGGACCCCAATAGGCAAGTTAAAATTCGACCCCCCCCCCTGAGATAAGAACGGATTTGTTCTTGAAATCTATGCTCGGATATCTTTCGCATGAAAGACTCCAAGAACCTTTCCCTTCATATCCTCAAGTTCATAGAGGTTGTTCGCGGGTATATCTTTTACCTTTACCTGTATAAATTTAGGGCAGAGCTTTGCGTTTCGTTTTTTGTTAGCATCGCTTAAAATAAAATTTCTTTTCATTACTACCTGTCCTACCTGATATTTTGTGTTTTTGCTTCTGGTGTTGTAGGTTCGCTCGTAATTAACATGTGCCTTGGCCAACGATTCTTTTAGATTGTTATGAATTATATTCATCTTAGCTGCTTTGGGCAAAATGTCAAATTCCGAATTGTTGAGGCCTTTCAGCTTTCGTAGCAACACGTAATCTGAACCATGTTGAATTTTCATTTGACCAAATAATGCTTCATGGGGTGACATGTTAATGGCAGAATGAATCGTTGAGCGCAACGCACTGATAATCTGTGGGAGATGTTTATCCCAATTTCCTTGCTGTGTTCCAATGTAGGATCTGATGGCTGCCAATACTGACCGGTTAACGCGTTCACTTGCATTTGCCTGCGGTGAATATGAAGCTGTTTTTATGTGTCTTACTCCGTAGTTAGTTAGGAACTTTGCGAATTCTTTTCCTGTAAATTGTTTCCCATTGTCTGACAACAGTGACTCCGGTACTCCAAACATTAAAAACACTTCTTCTTCGAGGAATTTTAATGCGGTTTCTGCAGTGGCTTTTCTTAATGGTGCCACTGTGACAAATTTGGTTAGTTGGTCAAGACAAACTATCATCTGAACATTCATACTTTTGGACCTTGGGTATGGGCCAAGAAAATCAACATAAATGTGTTGAAATGGCCTATCTACCGAAAATGCTTGACCCATCTGAGGTCTTAAAATTGAATTGGGTGCTTTGGAGGACTTACACACATTACAGTTTGCGATAAACGCTCTCACCTCAGCCGCCATATTAGGCCAGTAGAAGCGCTCACGCAAACGATAGAGTGTTTTAGAAATACCACCATGCGAAGCTGTTGGCGGATCATGAGCGAGATGGACTAGGTGCTTGGTCAGTGAAGTTGGAATCCAGAGTTTCCAGACAAGGTCGTCGTCTCTGGGATTCCCTGTACAATGCTTGACCTTCTTATATACAAAACCGTCTGAAACAAGAAGGTCAGGTAGCTGGTTTTTATTTTTTTCAACTGTCTCTATCAATCCGGTGTATTGGTCCGATTTAAAAGACGGATCTTCCAGATTGACATACAGAACCTCTGAAGGTTTCACCGCGCATGCCATATCAGATGCGATGCCGTCAATGGCATAAACCCTTGACAAAGCATCCGGTACGATATTTTGCGATCCCTTTCGATGCTCGATTGTAAAAGAGAACCGCTGAAGTTTAAGGCTCCACCGAGCCAAACGTCCGTTCAAGTCCCTCTGGCCCATGAGCCACTTCAAGCTCGCCTGGTCGGTCACAATTGTGAACTCTTGTCCTTCGACATAAGACCTAAACTTTTCAACTCCCAAAATTGCAGCTAAACATTCCAATTCGGTAACGCTATAGTTGCGCTGTGCCGAATTAAGTTTGTGCGAGAAATAATATATCGGTTTCTCAACACCGTCTTCGTCTTTTTGGCATAGGACACAGCCAATCCCCGAAGTTGAAGCATCGCACAATATTAGGAATGGTTTTGTAAAATCTGGGTTTACTAATATCGGGGCTGATGTTAGCGCAACTTTTAATTGCTCAAATGCTTCTATGGCTTCGGGGTCAAATACAAAAGATTTCCCCTTTTTCAGTGTATTGGTTATCGGAGTTGCGAGGGTGGAAAAGTCTTTTACAAAACGCCTATACCATCCCGACAAACCTAAAAACCTCCGCACCTGTCGCGGTGTTTTCGGAACGGGAAACTCCTTGATCGCGGACACTTTATCGGGATCAGTTTTTAGGCACCCTCCTCCTACAATATAGCCTAGGTATTTCAATTGCTTAAAACAAAATTTTGATTTCGCCAGGTTTATCGTAAGACCCGCTAATGTGAGCCGTGCGGCCACTAAACGTAACAAATCTAGGTGTTCTTCAAATGTCCTAGATATAATCAATAGATCGTCCAAATATACAAAAATATTCTGTTTCAATTTATGAGGTACCACTTTGTCCATGAGTCTGCACATGCGTTGAGCCGCATTGCAGAGGCCAAAGGGCATTACCTTAAATTGATACAGGGGCCTGCCTGGCACAGTAAACGCCGTCTTTTCCCTAGAAGATTTCTCCAGCGGTATTTGCCAAAAGGCATCCTTCAGGTCCACACTAGAGATATAGGTAGTGTGTCTCCGACAGACGGCTGAGAAGCCCCTCTATATGAGGAAGTGGATAGGCGTCCTTTTTCGTGACCTGGTTCACCCTTCTGGAGTCAAGGCATAGGCGGTTTTTTCCCGGTTTCCGCACCAAGACCACCGGCGAGTTCCAGGCACTACTGCTTTCCTCAATGACGCCCATTTCGAGCATCCTATCCAGCTCCTCATATACAAGGGCTTGCACCGCTGGGGAACAGGGTAGTGTCTTTGCTTAATGGGCTCAGCATCACCTGTATTTATGTGGTGTTCTTCGAGTGTTGTACGCCCAAGCCCAAATTTAGCGTAGGACGGAAACAACATCGTAACACTTTCAAGTTGTTTGAACTGATCAATTGATAATTCATGGACATCTGAATCAACCGAGTTAGGCAGCGAACTGGACGAAAGTTCGGAAAGCACTTGAGGAGCTATCTCAAAGAGCTTCCAGAAGTTAACCCCCAGATACAACTGCTGTTCTAACGAAGGAACGAGGAACAATTGCATTTCTTTCGAAGTACCTTTGTAAGTGATTTTTGCTTTTACCTCACCAATGATTGATTGGTTTTGGCCACTTGCTGTTTTGATGTTGGACGCAAATGGTTTAAAGGAGATATTGCAACTTTCTAACATTTCCACGCATCCTGAACCTAAGCAGCTAACGCTCGCGCCGCTGTCGAGGAGTCCTAGCATTGGTCTGCCAAAGATTGAAACACTCGCATAGGGCCTAGGATCTTCTGCATTGCAAAGGCTTGTGGCCGAAATTGCCTGATATGTTTTTTTCTTCATTTTAAAGCGTTCGCGCAGCTTCAAAATACGATTAGGAACTTTTGTTTTAAAAATTCGGCAGCGCACGTTGTAGTAATTTAACATTCGCTCATGCAAGGATTTGTGCTCTGTTTTAGGCAATGACAAATTGTTAGAAGTTTGCTTTGGTCTTGGCATAATCGTAACATTCGAAGGAAGTAAATCAGGTGTTTTTGGAATTTCTGGTATACTTTGTAGGTCTGGTTTATATTGAATGTCCGGTAAATTTTGAAAGTCTGAGATATCTTGGTCTAGTTTGGGGCTCACTACTGCAGCAAATTTTCCGGGTTCTTCATTGGAGGGCAAAACTCCCCGGTCTTCGGATCGCCCTGTGTCCGGTTTCCCGAACATTTAATACAATGTGGTGTAGTCGTGCCTTCTAAACCACATTTATAGCAAAAGAGATTGCGTTGCGGACAAGGACACTGTACGAACGAGTGACCTCTTTGCTTGCAATTCCAGCACGTATAGGAACTTGTATCACGCTTAGGAATTTGTAATGCCTCCAACTCAATTGCTGGCTCTTCGGCATACGAAACCTCAAGCTCGTTTACCTGTCTCCGAAAATTTGGTTGTTGAAATTGCCTCGTTCGTGAACCATCACTTTGGTTAACGTACTTTTCAATGTTTCTGCAGATATAGACCATTTCAGCCAAGCTACTAGTGCTATAGGTAATAAGAAGTTCGCCTATACGTCGCTTGACGTTTTGCTTTAATAATTCGATAAGCTCCCCAGATGTTTTAGGGTAGTGCAGACGAGTATTCATCAACATAATGACGTTGTAAAAATCATCGAAACTTTCATTGCTCCCTTGTCGACGATCGAACATTCTACGTGAGAGTTCTGAATCAGTTTCGAGGCTCCTATATTGTTCAATAAGCGCCATCTGAAGCGAGCGCCAATCGGCTGCTGGATTAGATTTAAGATACATCCAATACCAATTTTCTACTTGTCCGGAGACAAAGAGATGGAAATGTAAAAAGATATCTTCCCATGAGGATCCGTAACATTCTTTTAGCCGACTTAACCTGAATATGAAGTCATCAACAGTCATATGTTGATTATCAAATTTCAAACCCCATTTTTGAAATTCGACTGTTCTTTGGGAGGTAGATGACGACGGGGTGTTTCTCTCCCTTGAAGAATTGGAATTGAGGTTCAGAGCATTAAGCTGACTAATGAAGTTGTGGGTATTTGCACTGAATTGCGCAGGAACTTGTTCAGGATTATTGCTAGGGGCTGTGTGCGCATTCGCAACAACGGGTTGTCTAGTAGTCCTATTATCCGAACCTTGCGCTGGTTCAGTAGCAGGGTGGACCTGAGGAGTATTGGCTCGGAGTAATCCTTGGACAGTATCAGCTACTTCCCTGCGGATGATTTGAGTTTCTCTTTCAAACTCCTCGCGCCTAGCTCGCAAATCTGCTGACCTACCAAGCCCTATCGTAGCCGTTACTACTTCTTGTATATATTGTGATAGACTTTGGTTCGCAAGAGAAGATTGGGCAAGAGAAGGTTGGGCAAGAGCCGGATTAAGAGAGTTTTCCTGCCTCGTGCTGTTGTGGATATTAATTGGGGTTTCATTTGATGGATTCGATCCCCGACTGTCATTGTTAGTCTCTGCCATCTCAGGCTGTTGCTGCTGAACGTCAACAGGGTTAGATCTGACAGCGATATTTGGATTTTCACGGCTATTGCCTCTTGATCTACGATTAGATCTTAAATTACGAGTATTCTGGCTAAGGTTGCCTCGACTGGTAAATCTTGGTGGCATGGCTACGCGGTTATTATTATTAATCTTAGTGAATAAAAAGCCGTCTAGAGAATGGTATACACGGGCCAATCTGGCTTAATCTAATTCAAATGTATTTGCCAAAAATAAACTTTGTATATATTTTACCAAAGGCAAAATATTATGAAAGGTATATAAGAAAAATTACAACTGAAAACTGAAAAAAAAAAATTTTAACTATCCAATGAATTTAGATATATATATCTACCTATCTGTCTAATTATTTATTTAGGTTTATGTGGTATATAGACTTGTGTGTGGGAAAGTGATGTAAAAAAAAGGAAAAGTGTACAATGGTGACGATAAAACTTGGATTAAAATTCTCGACCTCAAACTCAGAGCTATTCACAACTGTATTTTGTATCTTGTAAAGATAATGAGAACGAGAAGAAAAGTGACTGTATTCACATTCTGATGCGAGCAATTAATAATGGTTTTACTATAACCAACATAACTTGGACATCCGAGAATAGAATCCATACTTCATCATTTCATTATGTGTACTCTTGGTACAGGTATTGAGTTGAGGTAATATAGTGCGGTTTAAAGCGAATATTTATATACTCAAAAGACATTTTATACCTCTATATAAGATTGTTTGTGTTTTGGTGAAGATTACAAAATACTGAGTTGACGTTTTACTATAATATTTGAACATAAAAAAAAAGTTGTCGAAGGGACGATAAAACGCAAAAGTCAAAAAGTTGTATTTAGAGTACGTTGAAAAAAAAATTGATGATCAAGCGCAGAACTCAGGGAAGTGGTTTGCAATGAACCTATATCTCTTGGTCGTCTGAAGAAATCATTATTAATTCAGCTACTCTCACGTGATCAAGAATTTAGTTACAGCCCAGACAACCGAAGCTACAGACAAAGAATTGGTATAAAAATAACCTATATCTTCCGGACATCAATTGGCTGAGCTAATGGATCGAGATGACTTTAAAGAGGTCCTTTTATCGTGCCCCACGTTGGGCGCCACCTGTGTAACGGAAGTTGGTCCTACCAAACGGAACTTAGGCGATCTTATATGCTCTCCCATCCATTTCCAGGACCTCAGGAAATCCTGTGGAAATCAATGGGTCGCTTGGTAGGGTGTTCATGAGACGTTGTGCTGTAGGCATGCTTGCATAAAGCGCGAAACTAGCTCGTCGATATGGGTGGGTTCTTGCACGTGCCTCTGAACAACCGCACATTATTTACATGCCTAAGGATTACATTCAAATAATTGTTCAAAAAAAAAAAAAAAGGAAATACCCAAACTCGAGAAGAGCGAAATTGAGAAAAAAAAAAAACAAATCATCAAGTTGAGGATCCGAAAGCTGGAGTTGGTTCCCCCTGAGTGTGTCCCTCCCTCCGTCACTATCCTAAAAGGGAATAGCGACTTCCTGGGCTACCGCTCCACTCATACTGCTATTTGCGATAACCCCTAGCATTCACGCAAACGATATATAAAGTTTCGTCTACGTCATCGTCACTACACTTCTTTCAGACACACACACTTTTCCACTAACACAACGCAAAAACTATTCACAAGGCATGATAGCAAAATGTACTCAACCAAGAGTGGAAATAAAATTCATTTCATATGAAGTATTCATAATAGATTTCAATTATATTTACCAGGATTCAAAATAATATGTGTATAAAAACCAATAAAAAATTTAGAAAATACAATATAATTAATCATTTAAAATTAGTTCCAAAAATATCTAAACTTCAAACACGAAAATATTCTTACTATCTATGATCCTAACTGAACTACGTAAAAGTTACTTTTACTGCTGGAGAAAAATAATCAAACAGTTTTCAAACCAAAAAGCTCTAGCACATTGGCCAGCAAAAAAATTTACCCAATCCTGGACACTGATCTACGTATGAGTACTTATATCTAATATGTAGTCCCTTCTCAACGTCATTTTAATAAATCTTTTCAGCAAACCACTGATCTTATAAATTTAAGCTTTAAAGCCAGCCACAGGAAATAAAAAGATCTACTTCAGTTTACCTAGATAAGAACAAAACACAAAAAAAAAAAAAAATTCTGCACCTACGCCTAATATTCGATCTCTTATCAGTAGAATGAAAGAAACACACAAAAGAGAAAGAAAAATAGCCCACTTGTCACAATGGACAGAAATCACAGTAGCAAAACAAATTTTGTTTATCCCGATAATAAAAAAAAAAAACAACCAGAGCATATAGATTTATGTACTCACAATTATGTGTAGCTCGTTCAAATGTAAAAAAAAAAATCGACTCACCACTTAAACTTTTTGTCAATGGTATTTCAAACCCGATGATTGTTAGTTTTTATTTATGTTGAATGTTCCATGATGATGTGCACAGCATTATGGTTGAATTCGGCGCAATCTAATGTTTGAGAAAAAAAAGATCAAAATTTAAAACAAATGAACGACCTTTACAACAATAATTTAGGGATATGTACTTAACTTTCGATTTTAGATAATTGCTATGGATTTGAGTGGGTACCTACGAGTTTTCTTAATAAAAAAAAAATGGCAAGAGTGGCTGGGCTGGTTGATTTAGGATGGATTTGTTGTTGTGTTGCTGATGTGTTGGGGAGTATTACTTTTCTCGATCCCTGCACTTGCTTGTGTGCTTTGTGGTAGGTGACTGAAGTGGAAGGGTTGTGTTGTTGTTGCTAATCGGCTGATGGGTTGCTAATTTTATCAACGATCACTGGCACTCGTCAGATGATACGCAAAGTCGATGGTGATTAACCGAACGATCAATAATCATTCGGTAAATTCTGCGTTGGACGGTATGGTGGTTCGCTTATGATCGAGTTGATCTGATTGCTGTGGTGGATCGTCTAAAGAGATGAGGTGGTTTCGGAGAGTGTCGATTGTAGGTCAGTGGGTGAGAAGCGATCGATTGAAAACCGATATTTCTCGCTCGTTACCGTTTAATCGATCGGAAGCGGATTCTCCTATCGGATTTATCGTCGTGGCGTGGTGAGCGTATGCGATTTATTGGTTAGGGCTTTGTCGATCGCTGATCCTTGATTTAGATAGCTGTTGGACGGGCTGGTGCTCGATGAGTAACGACTAATTGAATCAACCGGAGGCGTTTTTGTTGGCGTACCGATGGTGGACTCCGTTGGCACGTGTGTAGGCTGCGGAGTGAAGCGAACGGGCTTAACAATGCGAATTGCGGTGCAATCCGCTTACGCCGACAAGACAGGTGCTTTTGCGATGATCTTCGTTCTAATTGATGTTGGCGCTGGCGCGCAGTGATAAGCGGGAATTATCACGATTCCTATGAAACTATTTAATTTAGTTTGGCTTTTATTTTTGGCGGAATCGAGCCGGTAATTTGCTTGAGGGTACCACCATCGGCAAAGGATCAAAATTAAAAGAGCGATGGCGAACTAGTGGGCGGAGTTATGTAGACCATCTCACACTTGTTTCTGTGCTTGAAGTTGGCCCCAGTTCGCAGTAATTTGCCAAGTTTCGAGCAGAATTCTGTGTGCTGGAATGGCGTATACGTAATTCCGTACGTTGGTGGCATTCAATGACCAAAAAAAATTTTTGAACGAAATTTAGTGGCAAGAGTAGTTTGTAGGTGGTCCCCACAACGTGCCACTTGATTTCGGTCGCAGAAGAACTACGTAAACAATCATGATATGGTCTTTTGCATTTACATTGTGGATGCTTTGAGCTATCACCTCCAACATGTTAACTGCTTTAGTCCAGTCGTGAATCCTTGTGGTTCCGCTTTGAATAAAGAAATGGTGGAATATAATATCTGGGTATGGACTAATGGATAATTTGTCAGAGTTGATCAGTCCGGTAACAGAAACGACACCATGGGTAGCCAATGGTCCTTTACTGTTGGTGAGATATTCGTATGTGTCATCAAGTTCCATCTGTGCTGTCTGTCGCTTCACCTTCCTATTGTTCAATTTGTATAGAATAGGTATGGAAATATGATCCTGCAAATTGTCGCCGACTCTCAAGTCATTTACAAGGGGTACTCCGATTTCTTTAAGATGATTCTTCGGACCAATTCCTGATAGCATAAGTAGTTTTGGTGAATCAATAGTTCCAGCAGAGAGGATCACCTCTTTGGCCATGTTCACAGTCATCTTATGTTTGTTCAAATAATTGAATGTAACTCCGGTCGCCTGTTTGCCGGTTGCATCGAAGTTGATCTTTGTTGCCACTGCGTGCTTGATAACATGCAAATTTGGTCTGTCTTTGAACTTTGCCAGATAATCATGTCCTGTGCTTCTGCGGCGACCGTTCGCAACAGTGCCTGGTAAGTTGGCATAGCCTATATCAGAACCTTCTTCGACAGATTCAACTTTTGGAATACCTAGCTCGCTGGCTGCTTGGAAAAGCATTTCTCGTATTTCAGGAAAATCTACATCAAATGGATTCACAGTCACTCCACCTCTGCAATCCGTATCGTCCTTCGCTAAACTAACGGACTTCTCAAAAAAGGGTAAAACATCACTCCACGACCAGTGAGGATTTCCTTTTCTCTCCCAGTCATCAAAATCTTGGCGAATGCCGCGTATGTACAACATCCCATTAATGGCACCGCTGCCTCCAATCATCTTTTCTCTTGGCCTGTAGCAGACTTTATTCTTGGTGCCCGGGCAACTTTTTCCATCCGGTTCTGTGAAGTAGTTCCAAGTGTATTTGGTGTGTTGTAGTCCATAATACAACGAAGGGATCTGGAAAGAGAAAGCTGCATATATTTCGGTATCGCATTGTACTTATCCTCTCTTGCCATCGATTCCTGGGGTGGATCTCCTCCGGCTTCTAAAACCAAAACTTTGTTATTCGGATTCTCACTCAATCGACTCGCCATCACAGATCCGGCAGTTCCCGCGCCAATTACAACGAAGTCATAGGTATCTAGGCCTTTTTTCAATACTGTCCGTCCATAGTCCGTCGGCCATAAGTTTGGGGGGGATATTGCACATTGGGCTGCTAGGATGGTTTGAAGCAAACTCGACACCAAGCCATTAAGCACTCCACTACTCTGCTGCATGCATGGCAAGGAGAAAGCTGTTACATTCAACATTTTATCCCGGAAAATGCGATGACTTGTAGTGACACCCTGCACTCGCAAACAAAAATGAACATGGAATTGTTTTGCACACATAAATAATTTTACATAGGTAATTATGTTTTTCATATCGCATTCACGCCATCTCACTCATACACGTCATACATACCAACATACATTAAAGTTAACATGAATTTTGTACTCTTCTTAGTTTTAAGTTAGAATAAGCCTAGTCAGTAAGAGAAGTGATCTCATTTTATTACCGAGTCTGTTAATTTCATTTTTCTCGTTTACGTGCCGCTGATAAAACCGTGGTTCATATGCAAAGGCAGTATATTGGTGACCCCGACTCCGAAAAATTATCGGAAATCTGCATTATTGTGATTAAAACAACTTGCTTATCGACATTATTTAACAATTTAATCAATATTGAGAACAAAATTGTCCTACGTACTGGCAACGAGAAAAATAAGCTAAACTCAAAGTGTTAACATAAAGACTCATGGGAAAATAACCAAAATTGAAAATTATATGCTGACATACACGTACCTACATCAAATTACTGAAGACTTCGCATACAAAAAAAAAGAAAAAAAAAAAAACACAGGAAACCTATTGATGCACCATCTTTTATAATGGAAATCTAACGGGAGCCCTCTTCAACATTGGATGCTGCAACAAGAAGAAAACCGTTTTCATTGTCTGGTGATTTATATTCAAAATTGTAATACATGTACTGCATAAGTATATTGGTTAAACGCAGTTACATTTACCGAATTTTTTTTTGAACATCCGACCAATTCTTTATGTATTTAAGAATATTTAACTGCACTCCAGCATTTATACATGATACCAATTGTTAAATAATACCCGCTACTTTTCTGCAAGTTTTCTTTTGTTTGCAGTTTGATAAATCTTCTATATAACTGTTCATTAGAATTACTTTTATATTATATTTTATATATTTTACCACAGTTTCTTGATTTGATTTCAAATATTATATTGAAAAATTGATATTTTATTATATTTGTATATGCATGAATAGGTATTACAATGCATGTTGGTAGGGATATCGTGTAATTGATCTACATTTACATATTTGCATATTTCATTTATTATCGCAAGTCATTAAACATTCACTTTCCAGTTTAACTATTTCAAACATAAGTTGAAATTTACACGATCACTAAACGCGGTTACAATTGCTGTTAGGTCGTTCGTAAGTGCATGTTTCAACCAATAGTAACGAGTTTGCTCCAAGATGACTGATGGTCAGGGTTCTTCAGACACTGTATCTAACCGTAGTGCTCCTAAGACAGAAGCGGGATCGAGTAATGACCCAGAAATTGGTCGCGTACAGATTAGACTACCACCCTACTTTCCAAATTCTTTAAATACCTGGTTCATTCAGATTGAAGCTCAGTTCAATATATGCCGTATAACCAGTGATATCACTAAATACAATCACTTAATTGCGGGATTGCCGCAAGAAGTAGCTGAATCCCTTATTGATGTTTTTGAAAGTCCACCGTCTACTAACCTTTACGAGCATCTAAAAAAAACTTTACTGAGTCGTCACTCTTTAAGTATTGAGAGGCGGATTAGGAAAATTATTTCTGATGAGGAGATGGGCGATAACAAACCCAGTGAATTTTTTAGGAGGTTAAAAGTTCTGGCAGGAAGCTCAGGTACAGTTGGTGAGGAACTAATAAAGAAATTATGGTTTTCTCGATTACCCAACCTGATAAATATAGCTCTTATTCCCCAAGAGGATTCAGACTTCGATAAAGTTTTAGAAACGGCAGACAAAATTTTCGAATCAATTCAATCGTCTAGTTCTAGTAACATACCCAAACATTCGTCGAAGCCTACTAATAATGACGGTCAGGACGACAAGTTTAGAAAGATAGAAAAAGAAATTTCTTCAATAAAGCAAATGATATCTTCACTAAATTTTAGTGAATATGCATATACTCAAGGTAACAGGCGACAGCGTGCCAATTCTAGTGGTGGACAACGACCAAATTCGCGTTCTGGCTCAAGATTTCACGCAAGACAGAAAAGGAAGCGATTATGTTGGTATCACCACAAGTTCGGTAATAAGGCCCAGAAATGTGTTGTTCCCTGTGACTTTGTGGAATCAAATGGAACCCATCCAACAAACTAAGTTCATCCACTGTCGTAGCGGCAACCAGTGGATCCCTGAATTATAACAGCCGCCTATTTGTTAAAGATAAATTAAGTAATATGAATTTTTTGATTGATACAGGTGCAGATTTGTCTTGTATACCGCCAGACAAATTTGAATTAAGAATCAACAAACAAACTCCTAATTTTTGTTTGGCAGCAGCAAATGGAACGCATATTCCTACCTATGGTAGCAAATTACTAGAGTTGGATTTGGGCTTGCGTCGCAATTTTAAATACAATTTTACGGTGGCAAAGGTCAACAGACCAATCATAGGTGCAGATTTTTTGTCTAAATTTGGAATTACTGTAGACCTAAAAAGAAAGAAAATACTAGACACAATCACTTCATTATCTATTGAAACATATAGTGTGAAGTACAATACTCCAACTCCAATTGCATATGCTAGGGATAATGAATATTCTGAACTTCTTAAAAAGTTTCCTACTATAACTGCTGCCCCGTCCTTCGATACACCTGCGCAACATTCTGTAGTCCACCACATATCAACCAAGGGTCAATTGCCTTGTTGTAGGCCACGACGTCTTGATCCAACCAAGCATCGCACAGCAAAGCTTGAATTTGATCACATGGTTGAGTTGAATATATGCCGTCCATCATCCTCTCCAGTTTCTTCTCCACTACATTTGGTACCCAAAAAGGATAGTGGGGACTGGCGACCTTGCGGCGATTATAGGCGTCTCAATGCCGTCACTATTCCTGATCGGTACCCAATACCACATATACAGGACTTTACCATGCGACTTGTAGGGTGTGAAATATTTTCAAAAATTGATTTGTTCAGAGCATATCATCAAATCCCAATCGCAGAGGAAGATATCTATAAAACAGCCATTATAACCCCGTTTGGCCTGTATGAGTTTCCTCGCATGGGTTTTGGTCTTCGTAATGCGAGCCAAACCTTTCAAAGGTTTATGAACGAAGTTATGTGCGGTTTAGATTTCGTTTTTGTGTATATAGATGACATATTGATTGCCAGTCGCAATGAAGACGAACACAAGAAACACATGCAATTAACATTTGAGAGGTTATCGAAGTTTGGGCTAACAATTAAGTCATCGAAGTGCATTTTTGGTACAAAGACACTCGAATTTTTAGGCTACACTATTTCCAAAGATGGCATTCTTCCTTCAGGAAGCCGAGTCAATGCTATTTTAGGACTAAGCCAACCCACTTCAATTAAATCGACTCAAAGATTTATTGGCATGGTAAATTATTACCATCGATTCTTGCCAAACATTGCTGAGTTTCTGACTCCTATGTATATTCATTTAGCATCTCTACAGAAACTTTCCAAAGCTAAGCTAACTTTCACCTGGCCCAAGGATTGCCAAACAAATTTTGAAAAAATAAAGCAAATGTTAGCTAATGCCACCTTATTAGTACATCCCAGAGATGATGTACCTCTAAGTGTAACCACAGACGCATCTAATACTGCTGTGGGGGCAGTTCTCCAACAATACTTCAACAAATGTTGGCAACCCCTTGCATTTTTCTCCAAAAAAATGTCTACGGCTGAAATAAAATACTCAGCATTCGATCGTGAACTTTTGTCTATTTATTTGGCAATTAAGCATTTCAGGCATTTTGTTGAGGGACGATATTTCGTGGTGTATACGGACCACAAGCCTCTCACTACAGCTATTAGTTCAAAAACAGATCGAAGTCCGAGGCAAACCCGGCATCTGGAATTCATCGCTCAATTCACTGACAAAATATATCACATTAGCGGAAAGCACAATGTTGTTGCCGATTTGCTGTCGCGCCCATGCGAAAACTCTTCGATTTACTCTGATATAGATTATAAGACGTTTATAGCAGAGCAGAAATCTGATGAGCAAATAACAGCGTATCTGAACAGTAGGAACAATAAGAGCAGTCGAGTATCACTTGAATTCATTCCATTTCCTATGATGGATGAAAAGTTACTGTGCGATAAAAGCACTGGGAAGTGTAGGCCATTCGTTCCGACCTCATTACGTAAAATGATCTTTGACAGGCTGCACAGCCTCTCACATCCAGGAATTCGAGCCACACGAAAGTTAATAACAGAACGTTATTTTTGGCCCAGCATTAATAAAGACGTGGGGATTTGGGCCAAGAGCTGCATATCGTGTCAGAAATCAAAAATTCAAAGACACACATTTCAAAAAATCGATGTCCCTAGCGGTCGATTTGAGCATCTTCACTTAGATATAGTTGGACCTCTTCCACTTTCTTCCGGTTTTCATTACATACTTACGATAGTAGATCGATTTTCACGATGGCCTGAAGCTTACCCGATTAAAGATATGACAACAGAAACAATAGCTAAAACTTTTGTTTCACAATATATTTCTCGTTTTGGTGTACCATCTGCGCTAACAACAGATCGCGGTACACAATTTACCTCCAAATTGTTTAACAACATCACCAAGCTAATAGGTGTCCATCACATCCGAACTACTGCGTATCATCCGCAAGCCAATGGTCTTGTAGAGCGTTTTCACAGGCACTTAAAATCTTCTTTAATGGCTAGGTGTAATACATCCAATTGGAGCGATGAACTCGCTTTTGTTCTACTGGGAATACGTGTAGCGCATAAAGAAGATTTGAACTGTTCACCTGCGGAAATGTTATACGGACAAACTTTGCGAATTCCTGGAGAAATTTTCACGAGCACGTCGAATACAGAAACAGATTCATTTGGTTTAGTGGATCGTCTTCGTGAATTTATGCGAAATATACAAACTAGTGAGCCAAGAATGAGAAAACAGACGGACATTTTCATTCCAAAATCCTTCGACAATTGTACTCACGTTTTTGTTAGAGCGGATAGTGTCAAACCTCCCTCCATCAGCCATATAATGGTCCCTTTTTAGTTATTAAAAAGTTACGTAAATATTTTTTAGTCAACTTAAACGGAAAACATTCATCAATTTCAATAGATCGATTGAAACCTGCATTTGGAGTTCTTAGCAACAATTTCACTATTAAAAAGCATGTCAAGTTTAAATAGAATATCGTTCTTTACTGGAAAGGGGGTGATGTAGTGACACCCTGCACTCGCAAACAAAAATGAACATGGAATTGTTTTGCACACATAAATAATTTTACATAGGTAATTATGTTTTTCATATCGCATTCACGCCATCTCACTCATACACGTCATACATACCAACATACATTAAAGTTAACATGAATTTTGTACTCTTCTTAGTTTTAAGTTAGAATAAGCCTAGTCAGTAAGAGAAGTGATCTCAAGCAATAAAGATCTCATTTTATTACCGAGTCTGTTAATTTCATTTTTCTCGTTTACGTGCCGCTGATAAAACCGTGGTTCATATGCAAAGGCAGTATAGACTCAAGCTCTGGAATTAAAAAAGGTTTAAATACTCGTAGTTTGTCACCTTCTTAATTATTTAAAAAGAAAAATTAATTATAGCTCGTTGCAGCCTTCACTGGTAAAAGCAGCAAATGGGGAATAGGTTTTATTAATAAGATGATCCACTACGAGTAAAATTAACTGTTATCGCTCTGGGCATTTATTTTGTGCTTTTTAATATTGTGTGCAAATTTCTTAATCGATTATGACAGAGCCATGGGTCAAATTCCGGGTTTATTTCAGTCTATCGTTTTTGCTTAAGCTTGTGGTTACGCAGAAATGTGCGTCCACCGATTCGATGGATCTCGTCATTTCCTCTTTTGCCATTTGGCTAATCTCGTATACCTACTTACCTGCTTCCGATTCCTGATAAAGCTTTTCTAGTCGGTTTGGAAATCTCTTTTTCTTAATATTGCATAATTGTCCAGTTCTATGATATTTTTTCACAATTTCAAATCAATACCTCAATACGAAGTTAGTTTAAAATTGATTCCAACATTTTTACCAAACAGACCAACCAGACCAACAGACAAGAAACCGATATAATTGTGTCTGCCACCAATTACTAAACTGTTTATGGAATTTATGTATTAGTTGAACAAAAATGAACAACTGATGAACTGTGATATGAGAATATGAGACGATACAGTTTCACAAAGTATATTAAAACAAGTACAATAGTTAACAAATATAACCACTGGACACTTTTTCAGTCAGTCAGCGAGTGCAAAGTGAAATTTAAGACTAAGATGTCATATTCGTATTTACGTATCTCACCGTTATGTCTTCAAGAACAAGGTTATCTATATGTTTACCTACTAGAATTGGGAACAGAATTGTTTATTTATTTATTTATTTATTTTATTTATTTCTTCATCAAATTAGAACATTCACTGCTCTAGATAGATTACTTAATACAAAATTTAAATACTTAAATACTACCACCAAAGCCTAAAGTTAAAATTAATTTATTCTTAAATGAGTCTCTACTGAGATCAAACTCGAACAAACTACTATAATTATTAGATTCTCTTAAGCATCTGGTAACTGGTTCATTACAACCATAGTTAACTCTATGATATGGAACATAAAATAAAAAGCGATTTCTAAGCACTCTAGATGGAGCATAAAAACCAACTAAAGATAAAAGAAAAGGGCAGTCGATATGGTTGTTTATCAAATCCCGAATAAACATAAGTGAAAAATATTGCCTACGCTTAAAAAGAGGTAAAATACCAAATAATTTGCATCTTGTCTCATACGATGGCATTTCGATATTCCAGCGTAATCTACGAACGGCAACTCTAGTAAAACGTTTTTGAATCTTCTCAATTCTACTGGAATGTACTTCGTAAAATGGATTCCATACTATACTACAGTATTCAAGATTAGACCTAACAAAGGCAAAGAATAGACATTTAAGAGTATGCGGATCATGAAAGTCTTTAGAATTCCGCAATATAAAACCCAGCATAGAATTACTTTTAGCAACCAGAAAGTCAATATGCTTACAGAAATCGAGTTTTTTGTCAAATATGACTCCCAGGTCTTTTTTAGAGGAGATAACAGACAGAGGGATATTATCGATCCTGTACGTGTATGATACTGGGGAGAGGTTACGACAAAATGACATGCTTTGACATTTAGAGACATTAAGGCGAAGGTGATTATTATGACACCACAAAGAAAGTCTCTTAAGATCTTCCTGCAAAAGTATGCAGTCATGTTCAGACTGAATATCCCGGAACACTTTTACATCATCAGCAAACATCAGACATTTTGAATTCAAAAAGAGATCAGGTATGTCGTTAACAAATAAAAGGAAAAGTAAAGGGCCCAAGTGACTACCCTGAGGCACTCCGGAGGTGACATAAACTGGTGATGAAAGTACATCCTTTATACGAACATACTGAACGCGATCCGTGAGATAGGAGCGAATCCATTCTAGAAAGTTGGAATGAAATCCCAATCTCTTCAGTTTTGAAATTAAAGCATGGTGATTAACGCTGTCAAAAGCTTTGGCAAAGTCAGTATAAACTACATCACATTGTAAACCTTTCTCAAGGTTATTCATCACCATGTTACAAAATACTGCGAGATTTGTGGAGGTTGATCTACCAGCCACAAATCCATGTTGCAAATGAGAGATTATTCCCTTTACGAGAGGTGAAAGTTTTTCATAAATAATTTTTTCAAATAGTTTAGGTATAGGCGAAATTTTGCTAATTGGCCGATAATTGGTAATTCGTGCCTAGAACCTGATTTAAAAATTGGAGTTATGAACGAGTTCTTCCAAATTTTCAAAAAATTTCCTGTCCGCAGAGACAAGTTAAACATTAAACAAAGAGGCACAGAAAACGCATAAGAACATTTTTGAAGCAAAATTGGCGGGATGCCCTCGAAACCAGGATTTGCATCTAATTTTAACAAGGAAAGAGCAATTTGAACATCTGGAATTGAACACTCTAGGCTACCAACATTTAAAGAATTACAAGACATTGAGGTTTCATTCGAAACACTAGCTGGGGTAGTACTACTTGAATAAGCAGATTGAAAGTTTTCTGCAAACATATTACAAATGTTCACAAGGTCAGAAGAGGATACATTATTAAGTCTCATGCAGTTTGGAATACCATTAGATTGTTTTTTACTGTTGACGAAGCTCCAAAAACGATTACTATTAGTCTTTAAATTAGATTCAACAGAAAGAACGTACTGTCTATAAAGAAATTTATTAAGAACATCAAATTCTTTTTGAAGCTTTCGATAAACTAACAAAAGTTCCGGATTATTGTTACCTTTTCGGAACTGCTTATAAAGGGTGATTTTTTAAGAGGCTTAGAACTTTTTTTAAAAAAAAAAACACAAAAAATTCGAAAAAATGAATGAAATATTTATTTGAATCGATAGTTTGAACCTTGCAATTTAATGTTTAAAGATAATTTCATGCAAATGTTGACCGCGGCTGCGTCTCAGGTAGTCCATCCGCTGAGTCCAATTTTGGCATACTCTTTCACACATATCGGCCGGTATCTCACGAATGAATGCATGGATGTTGGCTTCCAGTGCGTCAATCGAAGCGGGCTTGTCCCTATACACATTAGCCTTGACATACCCCCACAAAAAATAATCTAATGGTGTCAAATCGCACGATGTAGGCGGCCAATTGACCGGCCCGAAACGTGAAATTAACTGTTCACCAAACTCGCCTCGCAATTGCGCCATTGTTTCGCGTGCTGTGTGGCATGTGGCACCATCTTGTTGAAACCACATATCATGCAAGTCAAGAACTTCCATTTCGGGCAAAACAAAGTTTGTTATCATCGCTCGGTAGCGTTCACCATTGACAGTAACGCTGCGATTCGCATCATCTTTGAAGAAATATGGCCCAATAATGCCGCCGGCCCATAAACCGCACCAAACAGTGGCTTTTTCGGGATGCATTGGTAGCTGTTGCAATGCTTCTGGCTGATCTTCACTCCAAATGCGGCAATTTTGCTTATTTACGTACCCATTCAACCAAAAATGAGCCTCATCGCTGAACACAATTTTTCGATAAAAAAGCGGATCCTCGGCCAGCTTTCCAAGAGCCCATTCACCAAAAATTCGGCGTTGTGGTAGGTCGGCTGGCTTTAGTTCTTGCACAAGCTGTATCTTAAAAGGCTTACCGCACAAATCCTTCCGCAAAATTTTCCACGTAGTGCTGTAACAAAGGCCTAACTGCTGGGAACGGCGCCGAATCGACATTTCGCGGTCTTCTGTCACACTAGCTGATACGGCCGCAATATTTTCTTCACTACGCACAGTACGTAAACGTGTTGGTGGTTTAATGTCCAACAAAGTAAATTTGGTGCGAAATTTGGTCACAATCTTCCGAATAGACTGCTCAGAAGGTCGAGAATGCCGATCATAAAATGGAAGCAGCGCGCGATGAACATTTCGAACCGAGCACGAATTTTGATAGTAAAATTCAATAATTTGCAAGCGTTGTTCATTTGTAAGATGATCCATTTTTAAATTGCAAACCAAACTGAAGCTGTTTGACAGTGACACAAGGTACTAAACACACGTCAGCTGTCAAAACCAGTGTTGCCAAAACCAAACCAGCTAAAAAATCACCCATTAGGTCTTATTTTTTCTATTATTTAAATTTACGATCCTTTTATTGAACCAAATTGGTTTATCGCCGGATACAATCTTTACTTTAGGTGTAAACATATCGATTGCCACTTTAACAGTTTCAACAAATAAATTAAAAGAATTATTAAGATTATCATTATTAAAAACATTAAGCCAATCAATTCCTTCAAGATAGTAAGAAATATTATTGTAGTTGGCTTTATCATAATTATACTTATAATTCATGACAGAAGGACTAGGTCGAAGATACTCGTAAGATTCAAATTGCAATGATAAGGCTATATGAAAAATAGAATTAGGAAAAAGTGGAATCATAGAGTTATTGATACTAATATTAAGTTCAGAATCTACAAAAACTAAATCCAGAACATTATTGAACTCATTGGCAAAATGATTAATCTGACGAAGATCGAACTGGGCGAGCGTATCAACAACTTCGCGTTCATAGTCCAAGTTAACGTTAAAAGGAAAAAGTCTACATTCTTCATGATCAAATGACCAGATTAAATTAGGTAAGTTAAAGTCACCTAACAGAATAACATGCTGTTGGTCATCCAAATTATTTAAAATTAAGGAACAATTATAGACGTGAGCTTTATATAATAAATAAGAACTCCTTGGTGGTATATAACTTACAATTACAATAACTTCAGTACCAGGACTACATTTAATTTTAACTGCAACTTGGTCCACATCGAGAGTTGATGGAGGTATGAAAACTTCTTCGCTGCGTAATGATTTCCGCACTGACACCAATACTCCTCCACCCCTTTCACAGTCAGTACGAACAGGACAACGGTTTTTACGGTAAACTTCGTACTGTTCCTTGTTAAACATTTCTTCGTTATGATGGTCCGTAGTTAGCCAAGTCTCAGTAAAAACAATTACATCATATTGCTCAGATGATGAGAACAGCAAGACATCACGCAATTTCGTTCGAAGACCACCAGTATTTTGGTAGTAAAGGTTGAAGTTTAATGGAGAAACATGGATGGATCTTAGTTTTTTGGCTGAGCCTTCTTGATACTAGGTCTGCTCACAAATTATAACGCTCTTTCAAGAGAGTTATACTCTCGGATGTTTGTCAGACGTTCGCCAGAGGTGGCGCAGTGGAAAAAAATGGGATTCGAACCTGGGACCCCTCGCTTAGTAGCCCAACACACTAACCACTAAGCCACTACGCCTTTTTTCGGGGCAAAAGCAATATATTTACACCAAAAAGTTTAAAAAAGTAGTAAATCGATTTAAAAAAAAAAAAAAACAAGAATAGCAAATTAATCACCGAGCAAATCATTTCCATCTTCTGAATCGTCTTCTTTTTCCATTTCTATATCTCCTTCTGTGATTGTTATTTTGTATATTATGTTTGAAGCAATTTGACGAAGCGAATTTGACTGAAGTCCAAGTTTTGCTAACTGCAGAAAATATTCGTTCCACCAATGATGAAGTTCCTGGCAAGCATAGATTAGGTTTATGGGTGGATACGCCAGAGCGAGCCCTGCCGCACCCCACTTAGGTCCATGCGGACCCATTGTGATGCCCTTCCATCGGGGCGACCTTGTCTAGGCATCTTGATGCATTTATGAACCTGTAAAGATTACATAAAGAGACATCTGAAAGTTCATGTATGTCATGGTGTCATGGAAGTAGTGGAAGTGTTCTGTTTCTCAAGTGACAGAGGAAAATTATTGAGTTTCAATTTCATTGTGTGGTTTCTTAGAAAGTTGTGACCCGTTCGGGCCCCTACCAGTTTATACAACGACGTTCTATCCAACCACAGGAGCTTGCTAGTCCGACCATAGTTTCCGTGATATTTCGCAAGTTGTTAATTCCTTCCACCTTTGCTTTTATAGGGATGCTATTTTCCACTCTCTCTCTCTCTCTCTCTGAGATTACAGAGTGGTGGTTTGATTGACTTCTAGCTTCGATTTTATTTCATTAGCAGACACTGCTTTTATAGCCACCTGGTTATCAATAAATATGGTAATATCATTATTTGGTATTGCTAACATTGATACCATATGGGTAGCTTCCACAGACCATCTTAGATCCATCTGTGTAGATAGATATCGATTTCCCTTTTGTGGGTTAATCTTTGTTCCATTCCTCCCTGCTGGGAAAAAAGCAAGAGAATGGTTTATCGAAGTCAAGGTGGGGAGGCAAGTAGTCAGAAGTGACAGCATCTCCCACATATTTATTCAGAATCGGTCCCATTTTGTAGGGCTTCCAGCTTTTGGTTTGGCTGATCTTGAGGGCACTTTTGACTGAAGATTCTTGCATACATAGGTCTTACGGAACTAGGTTGAGGATAGCCTCCGTTCCAGCAGTAGGTGTTGTCCTAATTGCGCCGGTTGTTCCTATACATGCTAGTCTTTGTATTTTGGTCCTTAGTTTGAGAAATTTGATGCTTTGTTTGTGGCTTGCCACCAGACTAAGCTTTCGTACGTGAGTATTGGATGCATTACAGCCGTATACATCCACAGAATTATTTTAGGGTTTGGTCCCTACTTTTTGCCGAACATTCGGTTGCATGCTTAAAAAGCATTTGCAACTTTTTTAACTCTTTCATTGACGTTTAATTTCCAATTAAGCTTCCTATCTAAGATTGTACCTAGATATTTGGCACTCCCGGCTACCATAAGGAGTATACGGTATACCCTCAGTAGTTGGAGGATAGAAGTTTGGAATCACTCTTTTGTTACTGAACAATACTAGTTCAGTTTTCTGTGGATTGACTCCAAGACCGCATTGTTTTGCCCACACATTAAGTGCTCGTAATGCGTTTGCTAGTAGTTCGCTTATGTTAGGTAAGAATTTACATGTAGCAAGTATTTTTCTCGAAGCAGTTACTTTGATCCTTTTATTCTCGAATTTTGCTAGTATTTCGTTTTTGACTAAGACCCACAGTAAGGGAGATAGTACTACTCCTTGTGGTGTACCTTGTAGCGGGTACTGAGAGCAAAAATAATTAAGGACGTTTTCAGTTTTGCATTAAAGCCTTTTGGCATCAGTTTTCCCACCAACTAAACCATAACATCCCTGGCGCTTGGCTTGAGACCTCGAAAAACTTTATCCGAATCGTCTGTTTGCTTGAGCCGCTAGCTGAAAAATGTCGGACAAAATGGGGTTAAAAAACTGATTTCCTGGTCGGACTCTTCCTCTTTCGTTTTTGAGTCGCCGAGGAAGAAAGTTCTAAAATCTTAACTAGAGTTCAAGCTAAATTTAGCCAAAAAAAAAGTAATTTATTTTACATAATTATTTATATTGCCGCAAACCAATTTTATATCAGCAATCAATATAAAGCTGCCAAGACGTTCGCGGAAACAATATTTATATATATCCGTTGCACATAAGTACACATTATTTCGTGCTATCAAACCCACCACGTTATATAACACCACCCTCGGCACCTGCAGCGGCGTCCCACTGTGTATTACTATATAGAACGCTGTAGAAAATCTCGTAATCGAACTTGCGGTCGCTACATAGAACCCCGCCAAGGGCATCTTCAGATTGATCTAAGTACAGCTAAGTCACATAGTCTCTGTCTGAACGTCTACCGAGCATTCTCGCTTATCAAGACGTGAATGATCATTAGCGTTTATCTACATCGATACCTATAAGTGCGGGAGAAATCTCTTGTTCAAGCCACCGAGAGTCACAAGAATCCACCAACCAAGAGAAGTCACACAAATCAAATGCAGGCGGATTAAAAGCTCTCCATATCATCATTTCACCTCATTCAGTGAAAGCGGAAAAATCACCAGACTCCGGCACGATTGTCAGAAGAAGGTTAGGTTAGTTAGGTTAGGTTGGGAGGGCAGTTTTGCAACCGATGCAAATTTCACCCAGAAGCCATGAAGACCCATTGTGAGTACCCTGTTTGTACATGCAAGGACATGTGGCTAACAAAACCACTTCGTTCTGTTGAGGAATAGTTTTATGTCTGATAGAGGTACCCTTGCCAAGTCGTTCAAACTTTCGAAGAACCTAGTTCCCATACAGGATGAGCGGCGTTCTTGTAAAGCTGGGCAGTGGCATAGAAGGTGTTCCACGGACTCTATTTCCTCCTCGTCTCTACAGCTTCTGCAGAAGTCATTTGCAAAAAGTCCCAGCCTTTTAGCCATGTTTCCTATGATGCAGTGTCCGGTTAAAACCCCGACGAGCATCCGGATTTGGCTTCTATTAAGGGAGAAAAGGAGCTTTGATCTTTTGGTGTCAACCACAGGCCACAGACTTCGGGTTATGACGCAACCGGTGGTGTTACTCCATTGTTCCTTAGCCAGTTGTGTGGTGACGATAAAAGTCTTAGCAGTGTTGAAAGGCGGTAGCACCTCTCCGTCCGCAAGTTGAGGGTCCATATCAGAGCCGTATCTGGCCAATTCGTCCGCCTTTTCGTTCCCTTCCACCCCAACGTGTCCCGTCTGTGCTGCTTTTTTAACCGCATATATCTCAGCTTGGAAGACACTGCAGTGATCAGTCAGTCGGAACGACTGGCTAATGGCAAGCCTTTCTGAGAATATGCCGGCTCCTGTTCCATTTTCTGTTTTTGAACCATCCGTGTAGACGGCTATACCTTTAATTATGGCACTGGGTGATTTCCAGTCCTGTCTTTTGGGTATAGTGATTCTAAAATTTTTCTCGAAGTCATATCTGGGTTTCTCGTAATCGGTGAGTGACATGAGTCCCTTCCGATCGAAGATTTCAAGTATGCTTGAGTGTCCGCAGTAACCAGGCTTCCAAGTTTTGTTCTCTCTTAATCTGAGAGCGGCTTTGGCTGCCACGTTCTTAGTGAATAGCTCAATGGGTTGCAGGTTCAATAGTGTTTCCAGACCTAATTGTGGTGTGGATTTAATTGCGCCTGTTATTCCCAAGCAAGCAATTCTCTGCACCTTGTTCAGGTTCTTAAGATGGGATTTGGTTTTAACCGCCTCCCACCAAACAACTGAGCCGTAGGTAAGAATGGGTCTCACAATCGCGGTGTACATCCCGTGCACAATTTTCGGTTGCAAGCCCCAGTTTTTCCCAAAGGTTTTCCTGCATGCATAAAAGGCATTAAGTCCTTTCTTCATTCTTTCTTCAGTATTCCATTTCCAGATAAGTTTGTAGGTGAATATCACGCCCAGGTACTTGGCCTCGGTCGAAAGTTTAAGTCGGACACCTTTAAGCTTCGGTGGGTCCCATTTTGGTACCTTATATCTCCTGGTGAACAGAATGAGTTCGGTCTTTTCCGGATTAACCGCAAGACCGTTGTGTTCCGTCCATTTGGATAGTTCTGATAACGCAGATTCCATAATATCTCTAATGGTGGAAAGGTATTTTCCTGTTATTAGTACTACTATATCATCCGCGTATGCGACTATCTTGATACCTCTGTTGACAAGGGATGTAAGTATTTTGTTAATCGAGATGTTCCACAGTAGAGGAGATAGGACTCCCCCTTGTGGTGTTCCACGATTAGTACTTTTCTTAATCGCACAGTCCCCTAGGCTGCTGTTAATAACTCTGCTGTTAAGCATAGTCTTAACCCAGTTTGTCAGAAACTGTGATGAACCTGATTCCTCAAGTGAGGATATAATGGTTCTTGTATTCAGGTTGTTGAATGCACCTTGTCAGAAGAAACCAAAAAAAAAAAAAACAATCATTTCAATTATACCCTTCTTATGGTAGACCTACCATTGATTAGTTTTCTTTGCCTATTCCAATGTGTAAATTCTAATTTTATATAGTAGTAAAATGTTGCCCAATTTTTAGAATTCTTATGTTTAGAAAGTTTAATGCTGACTAGTCATTTACCCATATTATATAAATCCTGTTAGTGAGTGAAACATAAGTTCTTGTGGATGAGTTGTTATCAGCTATCCAATTTTTTTTTATATTATAAAGCAGAAAGGTATAGACGAACACCCGATCCAGTTATTGTGCGCACAGCAGCTGCTGATGATAAACAGAGTATCATTAACAAGAGCTAGTTTAACTTATTTTGTATTCATATCTCCATTCTTTCCAAGGTCATGGAAACGCTGATAAACCGTCAGCTTATGAAATATCTTGAATCACGAAAACTTCTCAATGACCGGCAATACGGTTTTCGTGGCAGCAGGTCCACTGGTGATTTGATGACTTATCTCACCGAAAAGTGGAACCAATCTCTCCACCACTCTGGTGAAACGAAGATTGTTGCGCTTGATATTTCGAAAGCATTTGACAGAGTTTGGCACCAAGCTCTTTTGTCGAAAATGCGTGCCTATGGGATCGACGCGTCTCTTCTTCAATGGATTAGAAACTACCTTTCTGGCCGTTCAATTCAAGTTGTGTTGGACGGTTTCAAGGCTGCAATTCACCATATAAATTCCCCAAGGCTCTGTTTTGTCTCCGACACTCTTTCTCATATTCATCAATGATCTCTTGTCTGTTACTTCTAATCCAATACATTCTTTCGCTGATGATAGCACCCTCAGTTTTTCATATTCGTTCCCTGACTCACGTCCCTGCTCTTCGGCCGTGGATCTGGAACGGTACAATCAATAGAGTGGAATTTAATGCTTCCAAAACACAATGCTGCCTTCTATCATTAAAGCAAAACCTGAACCCTAACCCATTATCCATGAATGGGACTTGCATCGACGAAACCGAACGACTTTCCATACTTGGTATATGTGTCAACTACAAACTCCGTTGGAATGACCACATATACGAAGTCGCCAAAAACGCTGCGAAATGTCTAGGTTTCTTAAATCGATGTAAGAAGTACTTTACACCCTCCGACTTAGCTACAATATACAAGGCCTTTATTCGGTCTAAGCTTGAGTAGAACGCTCATATCTGGTCAGGTGCACCAAAAACTTCATTGCACTGGAATTCAAAAGCGCGCGATAAACTTATAGGTGATAAATATAGCGGAGTCTATTGACCCGCTCGAACATCGCAGAAATGTTTCTTGCCTTTCCTTATTTTATCGATATTTTCACCACCGATGCTCTGATGAAATAGCTAACTGCATTCCGCCCCTTCAACAATTCTCTCGCAATACCCGTCACACATCGAATGCACATCAGTTCACCCTTAAGCCTACCTTCGGACGTACTGTAAAATATAGAGATTCTTTTGTGAGTCGAACAACACGCATGTGGAATGCATTGCCTCACACGGTTTTCCCCTCTCATTACAGCCCACAATTGTTTAAGACCAATGTGCACCAGTACCTCTTCTCTATCCTCCCTATTAACCCTTCCACTCGTGCTGTGCATTAGCATTATAAGGGAACAAAAACCCCTTGAGCACTAGTGAATTATAAAAAAAAAAAAATCTCATCACTACATAGTATAAAGCAAAGTCGCTTTCTCTGTCCCTATGTCCCTATGTATGCTGTTAGTGCAGGTCAGCTCTGCGACATACAATACTGAGGCAATGACTTCACTCAAGACACAGTAACTCGCTTGCACTGTGGTCTTTAATATATTTTACTCATATCAGCAATTTGTTCATTTATTTTTATTTACCGACATCAGCACTCTGTTGATTTATTCATTTCTTTTATTTCCCTACCTAAATCAGCACTTTGTTGATTTATTCATTTCTTTTATTTCCCTACCTAAATCAGCACTTTATTGATTTGTTTTGAATGTATCAGCACTTTTGTTATTGTTTTAAAATCGCTAGGCTAAGCTAATTTTAAGTATAAATTGATCCGAATAAAGACATACACTTCACTTATTAAACAGCAATCAAGGCGTTTTAATTGGTCTCATCAGGTTATTCTAGTTCATGCACTAGCAATAACCACGATAGAAGCGGTACAAGAACCGTGCTCTATCCAACAACCTTTGCAGTAAAAGCACTGCAAACATTCTGGTGACCCCGACGTGATTTGCTTCCCCCCACCAGTGGTAAGGGGCAAATCACAGCCATATAATAAAAGCGTCGTCAGGGCTAAACACTGACTCACATTATATCATTCGCTTCTCCGTATACGAGAGGCAACTTGCACGAAGATAATTGCGTTCGCCAAGGCAAAACATTGGCGAGGCGTCGACAGGGCCATACACTGATCGCAACGACTTGGATTCATTTGCAACACATTGATCGCATCAACTTGGAGTTATTGGCACTGAAGAATGGAAGAATTGGAAACATTCGCGCTGGTAGCACGACAGAAGCTTCTAGCGGATGAGCTAGCGAAGCTACTAGTCAACACCAAGAAGGATGGTCCTTCAAGAAGGACAAGACAGTACATATCGGATAGGTCGGAAAAACTGGAAACGATATGGAAGGAATTTCTGGAAAACCATGATCGCCTGAAAGGCCACATCAAACACGATACTCCGTACATACAGGGAGATATGCTCGGGAATACCAAAACCAAGTATGGCGAATTGAGGTCGCTTTTGCTATCATCCACAGGGAGTGAAGACGAGGAATTATCCGATCACACATCTGCTACCACAAGTCAAAATAGGCCTGAGCCTACTGCGAGAAGCCAGGCGCTACAATCATCAACCAACAATAACATCTCCGAGCTCACTAGCCTCCAAAGGCAACTACGGAGACAGCAGGCACTGATAGCCACTATCCAGAGGATAACCTCAAATCTGGATTCAATAATGGATAGACAATCCAAACAGTACTATCAAGTACAGCTTTCCACATTGGAAAGGCATTGGCGTGAGGTAGAGAACTTACATCACGCAATATCTGAGAACCATGACGACCTCAGTCAAACAAATTATAATATGACTCAATTCATTAATATCGAAGATCATGCACAGAGGGGATTGGCCAAACTACAAGAGATCATTTATTCATTCGCTGATCCCATTCCTAACATAAATACAATGGCAGGCATCCAGCTACCAAAAATTACGCTACCTACGTTCGATGGGACATATTCGAACTGGAGGCAATTCCACGACCTCTTTGAGCAAATGATTCACACGCAGAATATTGGATCTGCACAAAAAATGTGGTACTTGAAGACTAATTTGTCCGGCGAGGCACTTAGACTCATCAATCATCTAGCCATAAGTGACAACAACTATGAATCATCATGGAACCTATTAAAGAAGCGCTACGAAAACAAGAGACTACTGGTTGGATCGTTCTTGGAGAAATTAATATCCCAGCCTCAATGTGCGATTGATACAGCAGTGGCATTGAAAAATCTTCATGATACAACCACTGAGTGCATACAGGGGCTGAACAATCTTGGAATCGATGTCACCAGCTGGGATCCCTTGCTTGTTCATATGATCATCAAAAAACTGGACAAGAACACTCATGCTACATGGGAACAATCTCTGACGGACCCAAGATGTCTGCAAACCGTGGAAGGTCTTCTAAAATATATTGAAATAAGATTTCAATCACAAGAAGCAGTGGGAAAAAACATAGGACCCACAGAAAGCAATAATCGCCGATCAAATCATAAATCACTTACTGCTACAGCACATGTAATTACTCAGTGCCTATGCTGCAAGGACAGTCATCAGCTGTTCTACTGCCCAAAATTTTTACAACTGTCTCCATCCCAAAGATTCAATCTAGTCAAGGGATCAAAAACATGCATAAATTGCTTGAAAACTGGACACTCTTCCACCAAATGCTCTTCTGGGGGATGCAAAACCTGTTCAAGGAAACATAATACGTTATTACACTTACAATCTTCTCCAAGAACAAATAATAATGTGACAGCAGTACAGGAAAACACAATAATACCATCTCTGTCACCAAACGATCCATCAACATCCCTCAGTACGCAAGACACAACCAAAAACCAAGGTTATGTATTTTTGTCATCAGCCATTGTGAGAATAACAAATCAACTGGGACAGTCCATTGAGTGTAAGGCCATACTAGACTCAGGCTCCCAACTCAATTTCATTACGGAAAGAACTGTGAAGAAACTCGGTCTCAATACGATTCCCCTAATAACAACCATTGAAGGCATTGGTCGGCAAACCCAGCAGGCCAAAAAAAGGGTGAACATCGGCTTAAAATCACGCACCACCGACTTCTTCTCAAACATCGAGGCTCATGTCATACCAAAAATAACGTCTAATCAACCTGGCAAACTGTTTAACACATCCACATGGAATATACCAGGCAACATTCCATTAGCTGATCCCGAATTCAACATTCCAAGTCCAATAGATGTTTTAATTGGAGCTGAAATATTCCACTCCTTGCTGTCAGTCGGTCAAATTAAGATGGGAGATTCATTGCCCATACTACAAAATACAGTTCTCGGCTGGACGGTTGCCGGAAAGGTCAAGAATACAGAAACTACTACCGCTGTGTGTGGAATCTGCAGCGCTGATGAGTCATTGGATCAACAAATTGAAAAATTTTGGAAGTTAGAGGAACCAGAACAACAAAACAAGGACATGACTGCTGCTGAAAGACGTTGCGAGAATCACTTTAGCCAAACTACATTTAGAGATTCTGAGGGAAGGTACGTAGTAAGCCAGCCATTTGTGGATCAACCAAGTAGCTTAGGAGAATCAAGGGATATAGCCTTTCAACGATTTATCTCCCTTGAACGAAGACTTGCAAAATCACAAGATCTGAAGAAGCAATACGTGGAGTTTATGCAGGAGTACCGACGACTTGGACATATGGAGGAGGTGAACTATAAACAATTGGAGAAGCCCTACTATTTTTTACCACATCATTGTGTCACGAAGGATGATAGTAGCACTACCAAACTTAGGGTTGTCTTCGATGGATCTGCAAAGACAACAACCAACCTGTCACTAAACGACATATTAGCAACAGGTCCAACCATCCAAGATGATGTTTTCTCCAGCTTAGTGCGATTCCGGTTGCCTAGATTTGTCTTCACCGCCGACATAGAGAAAATGTACCGGCAAATACTCATACACGAAAACGATAGAAACTACCAACTCATCTGGTGGAGAGATAGTTCCAGCGAACCATTAAAATGTTATAGGCTGAAAACCGTAACATACGGAACAAGGTCAGCACCATATCTTGCAATCAAATGTCTTCAAACACTGGCAGAAGAAAATCAACAACAATTTCCCTTAGGATCAAGGGTTCTATCAAAAGATTTCTACGTTGATGACGTCATGACAGGGTCAGATAGTTTAACTACAGTCCAAATAATGCAATCCGAACTACAAACAATTTTAACATCAGCAGGATTTAAACTCAGGAAATGGTGTGCTAATCATGAATCGCTCATCAGAACCATTCCTCCCAGTGAGAGAGAAACAAAGCTGGACTTCAGCAACGACATAGAGGAACACATAAAAACTGTCGGAATGACCTGGCTCCCAAAATCGGACACATTCTGTATAAAAACTTCTTGGATTGATCGATCAAGGGTAACAAAGAGAAGTGCATATTCAGACATTGCCCACTTATTCGATCCACTGGGAATTATGGCTCCTGTAGTAGTAACCGCCAAACTATTCCTGCAACAACTATGGGAGCTAAAGCTTGACTGGGATGCCGCAATACCACAAGATATGCAAACAACATGGATAAAATACCGAGAAGACCTGAAGGCGCTACATGACATCAAGATACCAAGACATGTCTTTTCTAATCAATTTCCAAAAAGCGTACAATACCACATATTCGCTGATGCCTCGGAAAAGGCATATGGAGCAGCCACATACGTCAGAGCCGTTACTGTTAAAAATCAGATTATAGTCCATCTCCTCTGCGCCAAATCGAGGGTAGCTCCATCAAAAAAAACCAAGCTAGCGCTTCACACAACAATTCCTAGATTAGAGTTATGTGCAGCTAAACTGGCTGCACAGTTAATGTCACGTCTCCAAACTGACCTAAAAATTCAAAATAAGGATGTATTTCTATGGACGGATTCTGAGATAGTACTAAACTGGATAAACTTGACGTCATCAGCCACTCTTCCGACCTTCGTTGCAAATCGGGTGGCAACCATACAACAATTAACTACTCCACAACAATGGCGGCATGTATGCTCTAAGGAAAACCCCGCAGACATATTGTCAAGAGGACTTTCACCGACAAGTTTGCAAGGGAATCTTCTTTGGTTTTATGGACCGCGATTCTTGCATGGTGCAGAAGGCATATGGCCACCTAAGTTTGAAAAGGCCACAGACCGACAAAATAAGGACATATCGCTATCAGCAACTGTTGAGAATAGTAATGTTTTGGAAAACTGTATTTTAAATACAATCAATCACAAAAACTCCTTCCAAAGAACAGTACGTATTATATCATATATGCTTCGGTTCAGAAAACTTGTGAAAAACCAGTGCGATTCCAGTAAGGCAACCACGCATAGCAAATTTCTCAACAGTTTTGAACTCGATCAAGCTCGAAAAACACTGATCAAACTCATACAGAAATCTGGATTCCAAGACGATATAATTCATCTCCAAAGGCACAACGAGGTTTCTAAGAAGAGTTTACTAGCAACTCTTGCACCATTCCTCGACCAAGAGGGAATCATTCGAGTTGGTGGACGTATAGAATCATCTGTGCTCCAATATGATGCAAAACACCCCATTCTGATGCCGTACTCACATCCATTTACGAAACTGTTACTCATGGAGATTCATCAGGATAACAAACATGCTGGTCCGCAGACCATATTAGCAATTGCCAGGCAAGGGTACTGGCCAATCAAAGGCAAAACGCTCGCTCGATCTGTTGTTCACAGCTGTGTCTTTTGCGCAAGATCAAGACCAAAACTTTTGTCACAAATGATGGGAAACCTTCCGGCTGATAGGGTTCAGCCTGCTCGCCCATTTTTGAACACGGGCATTGACTTTTGCGGTCCAGTCTATACCCACTACAAACTCAGAGGAAAACATCCCCAAAAATCATACATAGCAGTGTTCTGCTGCTTTGCAACAAAGGCATGCCACTTGGAACTCGTTACCGACCTAACTTCAGATGGATTTATTGGTGCACTTAAAAGATTCATGGCGAGACGAGGCCATTGCAGTAACATCTACTGTGATAACGCTACCAATTTTGTGGGAGCAAAAAACAAATTAACAGAATTAAGTCAATTCATTGACTCAACAAGGGATAAGGAAAAGATCATAGCTTCGTGTACAAAAAGGGGATGCGACTTCAATTTTATACCTCCACGATCACCACACTTCGGAGGGCTTTGGGAGGCAGCAGTTAAGTCTGCCAAACACCTGTTGCAGCACACACTGGCCACAGCCTCACTGACTTACGAGGAACTCGAAACTGCAATAATTGAAATAGAAGCTATATTGAATTCTCGACCAATAACACCTATGTCAGCATCTCCGAATGACTTTGCTGCCCTGACGCCAGGTCACTTCCTCATCGGAGAACCAATAACCAGCACTATTGACCGAATTGCAAGACCTGAAAAATCTTCACTTCTCACTAGGTGGAAACTCGTCACGCACGTAAAAAACGAGTTTTGGCAGCGTTGGTCAACTGAATACCTAAATCAATTACAGTCCAGATATAAGTGGAAAGAAAGATGTCATAATGTAGAACCAGGAATGATGGTCATATTAAAGGAGGATAATCAGCCAAGTCTCAATTGGCCATTAGGCAGAATAATTAATGCCATTAAAGGACATGACGGATTAGTAAGAGTAGCGGATGTGCAAACTGCATCAGGCGTTTTTCGCCGCGCTATACAAAGGTTAGCACCACTTCCAATACAACAACCACAACCTAATAGTGAAACATCCAATGTCCAGTTGAAACGTCATAACAGTGAAATACATGACCCAGGAGAATCATCACGAATCAATGACCCTCGCGAAGACAATGCTCCTGCACCACCAAAACGGAAAGGCGGACTATCCTTTGGAGCATCACTAGTCACTTTCTTCATCGCTTGCACAATGATGTCTATAACAACAGCAACGGAAGTTGAAATCCAAACATTTGACCCCCAACCTGGAATATATTTTGACAATCTGGGAACATCAAACCTAGTAACACATACCTGGAATTGGTATCGAACAGATTGAACTAACATAGTTCAATGGGGGCAGGATGTTAGTGCAGGTCAGCTCTGCGACATACAATACTGAGGCAATGACTTCACTCAAGACACAGTAACTCGCTTGCACTGTGGTCTTTAATATATTTTACTCATATCAGCAATTTGTTCATTTATTTTTATTTACCGACATCAGCACTCTGTTGATTTATTCATTTCTTTTATTTCCCTACCTAAATCAGCACTTTGTTGATTTATTCATTTCTTTTATTTCCCTACCTAAATCAGCACTTTATTGATTTGTTTTGAATGTATCAGCACTTTTGTTATTGTTTTAAAATCGCTAGGCTAAGCTAATTTTAAGTATAAATTGATCCGAATAAAGACATACACTTCACTTATTAAACAGCAATCAAGGCGTTTTAATTGGTCTCATCAGGTTATTCTAGTTCATGCACTAGCAATAACCACGATAGAAGCGGTACAAGAACCGTGCTCTATCCAACAACCTTTGCAGTAAAAGCACTGCAAACATATGCTTAAATCTTTAAAACTACGCAACGGATTTTGATGCGTTTTTTTTTTTTTAATAGATAGAATGATTGAAGAGGAAGGTTTATATGTATAATAAGTACGGTGACCATTCGTCCTTTATTTAAAAGGACAGTCCTTTCTTTTAAACCCCTGTCCTACATTATTTTTTTCTTAATAAAGAACAGATTTTGTCCTTTATTGTTGAACCTGTCCTTTAAAACACTGACTAAAAATTGTTTGCATTTAGTTCAATTAAAAATAGTACGTATAATGTACATGCATTACTTGAAATTGTGTTTTCACCCTCAGTGCTTCAGTGCATGCACTGCACCAACTGAAGAGTGTTTTCAATCTTGAATAACCCTTGGGGAGCAGTGACAAATCACAAATGTATATGCTGTTAAAGCTATTCTTATAACTAAATGTAGTTTCGGAAAACCCTACTTAGAATTCAGAGGTTTTCGTTATGCAAATTAAGATGTTTTTAAATCCATCCAACCTTCTCAAAAATACGAAAAGTTAGACTGGCTTTACCTTTCACACTCTTTAATCTTTTGGAAAGATGATGACTTATCAGTCCGCTGACTAACAACAAAAAAAAAAAAAAAAAACGGTTGGCAACAAATCAATTATTTCAAGTTATTCAAATTATAAGTATGTAACGAAAAAGTTATTATAACGAAAAGAAGGAATTGGTTACATACCTCTATATTGAGTCGGCAATATATTTAATATGTCTGAACTAGCACTTAAATTCATAACAATAATATAGCTAAAACAATGAATTCTTTAGGCTCAACCATTTCTGATTTTTAAACAGAAAAAAAATCAATAATCAATTCTGAAACTAGCTGTCATTTGAAATGTTGAAGTTTCAGTGGGAACGCAAAATCGGATATCTGATTTTTTTTTTTTTCCAGAAATCTTGAGTTTAGGTTCGGTGTAAATTTGCTATGATGTTCGATTTGACAGCAGAAAATTGAAATTTCAGCTCAACATATGAAAAGCCAAATCGAAAACGACATTAACTTTTTTTTTTTAACAAATACAAAAATATTGGAAGCAAAATTATTATTATTTTTATTTTATTTATTTATTTATTTATTTATTATTATTATTGTTCGGCGAATATGGTCACCGAAATAATAACATCCAATAATGAGGTCTAAGATCAGTGTCATCTAGTTTTGCATTAATGTTCTTTTCATTGGTCATGCTTTCAATCACATTTGTTAGTGTTAGGTCAACGTTGTAATTGAGTAGTGGTCTCTTCACTGCGCACGTTTTGACATTGTTGAATACTCCTTCAATGTCTAGGATCGCGGCTAGTGTGTCTTCTTTGTCCTTTAGGGACTTTTCAATGATGCCGGTCTAAATTCCTGCCGCTCTGAATTCCTTAAACTTTAATTTAGGCATGCTGAGCCGTTGGGATCACACTATCGTCAAGCCGACTACGAATAAAAATGTTTAAAAGGTTTTCGAAGGCTTTCAGTATGAAAGATGTTAGGCTTATAGGCCTGAAGTCCTTAGCAGTCGTGTGGCTAGACTTGCCTGCCTTCGGAATGAAGACAACCTTTACTTCTCGCCATACCCTGGGAATGTGACCACATTCTAGGCAGTGTAGGGTTTAAACAATTAAAATTTGAATGTACAATCTGTCGTCGCCTTGCTCAACTTTATTGTGTAGAATGTAGATCATTAATACAAAAAGCAAACTATATTTATACCATACAAATCCTAAATTCCGTATTTTAAAAAAAGACGACTAAGTAACACGTAATTTTATTTAACTTTGATAATCTTGATATTATTATACTACCCCTATTCACAACTCACAATGCTCCTCGTAATGCTGTTCCCAATCATCTGTAACAAACTGTGCCGCCCGCTCTGCGATCATTATAGTGGCAGCATTCGTGTTTGCACTCACAATGTCTGGCATAATACTAGCATCAACAACACGGAGTCCTTGTATCCCCCTTATACGCAAGCGCCAGTCAACAACAGCACTCCAATCAGTATCGGGTCCCATTTTGACAGTACCCGTAAAATGGTAGCCTGATAAAGCCATGTACTCCATGTAACACTTCCAATACTCGTTGCCCTTAAATGGAAACTGATCGCATTCCGGTAGATCAAGTTGAATGATTTCGGCATCCTGCTCCTTGAACGCGTCGGTCTGTTCCATCGCTATTTGAAACTTAATGCCACGCAGAATCGTATTGATGTCGTCTTCTTTTTCCAAATAGTTGGTAAACACCTTGGGAGGATCCTTTGGATCGGCACTTCGTAAACGCAACGTACCAATTGATTTCGGTCGCAAAAGAACCACGTAAGCAATCATGATATGGTCTTCCGCTTTTGCGTTGTAGATGCTTTGAGCTAGCTTGTCGGTCAATCCAGTTGTATTAATCCACCCATTAATGGCTGTTGTTCCACTTTGGGCAAACAAATGGTGGAATATGATGTCCGGGTATGGACTATTCGATGATTTGTCCGAATTAATGAGGCCAGAAACAGAAGCTATGCCCATGGTGGCCAAAGGTCCAGACCGCCTAGTGAGATACTTGTATGTGGCATCAAGTTGGTCCTTTGGCGTCTGTTGCTTCACCTTACTTTTGTTTAGTTTAAAGAAGATAGGTATGAGGGTATGATCTTGCATATTATCGCCGACTCTTAGCTCCTTCACAAGTGGTATCCCAAATTTGTTTAGGTGTCTTCTTGGCCCGATACCCGAAAGCAGAAGTAGTTTCGGTGATTCAATAGCTCCAGCAGAGAGGATCACCTCTTTGGCTATGTTAACGGTCATCTTATGTTTGTCCAAGTAATTGAATGTAACTCCGGTCGCCTGTTTGCCGGTTGCATCGAAGTTGATCTTTGTTGCCACTGCGTGCTTGATAACATGCAAATTTGGTCTGTCTTTGAACTTTGCCAGATAATCTTGTCCCGTGCTTCTGCGGCGACCGTTCTCAATAGTTCCCGGTAAGGTCACATAGCCGATATCAGCTCCTTCTTTCAGAGCCTCAAGTTTGGGGATACCTAACTCGCTGGCTGCTTCAAAAATCATTTCTCGTATTTCAGGATAAATCATAGCGAATGGATTGACAGTCAGTCCACCTTTACAATCCGAATCTTCCTCACCTAGACGAATGGATTTTTCGAAGAAGGGTAAAACATCATTCCATCCCCAGTGAGGATTTCCTTTTCTTTCCCAATCATCATAATCTTGACGAATGCCTCGTATATACAACATATAATTGACGGCTCCAGTACCTCCAATCATCTTTCCCCTTGGCAAGTAGCAGGCTTTACTCTTCGTGCCCTGGCAACTTTTTCCATCCGGTTCGCTGAAGTAATTCCAAGTGTATTTTGTGTGTTGTACTGTGGGAACTAGTAAAGGAATCTAAAAATACGGTTACAAATATGCGGGTGTCGCATTATATTTATCAAGTCTTACCAGTGATTCCTGTGGTGGATCCCCTCCGGCTTCTAATACCAAAACCTTGTTGTTGGGATTCTCACTCAATCGACTCGCCATCACTGATCCGGCCGTTCCCGCGCCAATAACAACGAAATCGTAAGTATCCAGGCCGTTTTCTAACGCAGTAGGTCCATAGTCCTTTGGCCATATGTCTGGAGGGGATATTGCACATTGAGCTGCTAGGATGGTTTGAAGAAAACCCGACACCATGGTATTCACAACTCCGCTACTCTGCTGCATGCATGGTAAAGAGAAAGCTGAAACGTTCGACATTTTATCCAGGAGTGATTCGCGGGCTTACGATTTGTCAATGGCTCCGTGACCTTGGAAAGTTTATACATAAATACTTTGAGTACCGGTATCGAAAAGAATTCGCCTTTCACAGGAATGGGATATTTAATAAATGATTGCCTTCCTGAAGTTTTTTTTTGAGAAATATCTGAATAATGCCGAGCTAAAGTCAGTGAGATTAGAAACACTTCCAAATGGTATATGTTTTATCGAACTATATCCTGTAGTTTTTACCTGCCTACATCCTATAACCGCTCAATGTCTTAAAGATTACCGGGTTGTCTTCTGAGTATTGGCCCAATCTTTAAATTAATTAAATTTAAATGTACATTTTTCAATATGAATGTGCTCTTTCTGAAAATAATGTTATCGATAACTTTGTAACTCCTTGCATCTGTGATTACTTGTCTACGAATGGTTCCTACTATTTAAACAATTTTTGCCTTGCTAAGATGTTCAAATCTTAAAAAGGAGCTCAGTTCTACTACCTACTTCATATATATTATTTTAAAATTCAACTTTTGAGCTTCGAAAAACAGGTGCCACTCTCTGCTGTCTATACCCGTATCAATTTTTTTTCGAAATAGAAAGTACGGCATAAGAGCTTTTGTATGTTTCCTGGAAAAGGAGTTCCGGATTATCTACAAAATGAAACGAGTTTATCTTGTAGGTCCTGTCTATCTCCATCGGAAATACAAATATCAGTTTGCAGGAACCTGAAAGGAAGAATTATTCTCCCACTAATCACTGAATAGATTGTAGAATTGATAACTGATATAAGACAAATAAACACACAAAAATTTCACGGAATGTAGGTATTTAAAGATAGAGCAGTTAATAAAAATATAACCATACCACTGGAAGAACACTTTCTCAGTCAGTCGAGCGAGTGCAGAGTATATTTTAAGACTACGGGCAACTTTATTTTGTACCAGTAATTGCAAGTTAAACTGGCATATTTGTATTTGTTGTTATTTCTTGTTGAGTTAATAAAACAAAATAATTTTTGTATTTACCTACTGCAATTGGGAGCAGAGATTATATCGAACGCTTTGTATGTCGTTTCTTGTTTGAGTCTTGTAAGTGTAGCTAGGTTTTGGGAATGCATTTAAATGATGCAAATAATTGAGTAATCGGTGAAAGAGATGTCTTGCTTGCAATTCAATGCCAGAAAAAAGCTAATTTAGGCATTCGTTAACTTTATTGGCGGAAAATTGTAGTCAGATAAAGCCCACTTTAAAAGTTTTTTAGTACCTACACGAAAATGTCGGTATCAGTCAACATTTGAAATATTCCCACGGTTTTTTTTTCCATTATTTATTTAGTTGGCCCGTCGAATTTCGTTCTGCCCAAATTCGTTAATTTAATGAAAATAATAATTCCGAGCATGCACTAAGCACTTGCTACTTTATGTAATTCTGTAAATTCAAATTCTTTATAGCAATGTCGAATTGTTTCAATCAATCCTTCTGATTTTTCACTTAATTGACCATGTTGTGAGAAACATGGGAATTCAAGATTGAATGCACAAATGCACAAATATCCAGCAATTATCCTCGTGAACTAATTATTTCTCATAGTGAAAGCGAGACGCACGGGAAATTCAAGACGCTTAAATACGAATGTTTGTCTTTGATTTTTCCTCTCAAAATCGTCGCTTGCATGACATTTGATTTGAGATCCTTTATCAGCTAATCAAACGTGATCCGTTACAATGTTTCGGTGCATTGATGTTGCGTAACAAAATTATAAGCAAGCCGACTTTCCATTTCAAATTGTGTAGAGGTAATCCCAGTACATCCAAAGAATTCAAAAATTGAACTAATGCCCATAATGTTTTCACGAAAAAAAGTAGGTACGTAGCATATGTCTTTCCTTGGGCCCATTCGACTTTAAACCAAAAATCATAAAAATCGAACAGGGTAGTCTATTTTATAGATAGCTGTAACCACCCGGCTTTGCCCGTACCTTTCGAGATAAATTCTGCTCACATTTCGCAGAGTGCTTTATCAATTATGCTTAATGTCCATTAATAATTTTATACAACTTTAGAAACAGCGTTGGATTTTATTATTATACTAGCTGACCCGGCGAACTTCGTTCCGCCCAAATTCGTTAATGTAATGAAAATAATAATTCCGAGCATGCATGCACAATGCACACGCTACTCAATTTCTTTCGTATCAGTCAGCCTTTCGCTTTTTCACTAAAGTCCTTTACGGTACACGATATGTAAAGCGGAAGGTTACGCCACATATAATAATAAATAATTAAAAAATTAAACATTTTAAATAATTTTTGTTATTTTTTTTTGAAGTGATAACTTCTTTAGGCGCGTTGGGCACTATTTGGATGGGCAAAAACTAGCAAACTCGCGACACCGACACCGACACCGACACCGACACCGACACCGACACCGACTCCGACACCGACACCGATTGCATACTTCTTTAGGCGCGTTGGGCACTATTTGGATGGGCAAAAACTAGCAAACTCGCGACACCGACACCGACACCGACACCGACACCGACACCGACACCGACACCGACACCGACACCGACACCGACATCGACATCGACACCGACACCGACACCGACACCGATACCGACACCGACACCGACACCGACATCGACACCGACATCGACATCGACACCGACACCGACTCCGACACCGATTGCATACTTTTAGTTGTAAACTTTTGTACTATTGCTTACTTTTAGGGGTAGGTAATTTATAGCTTAATCTACGATGATTTTTATTTGAATACGTTACTATGGTAATTTATGGTAGCGACAAATTGATTGTCACCAAAATTATTTCAATTACCTGTTTTGTATGGGGAATTCATAACTTAATTTTACCAGGTTTAATTCCGACATATTATATCCACGATTTTGGGTTTGTGCACATTTACGGCACAGTAGCTTGTGTTATAATTACCGAAACAGGAAATAGAAAACTGTGGTAAACTTGCCACCCTAAGAGTAGGTATTCTATATAAATACATATAAATAATTGTAATATTCATGTCGCCTTAGTGTATACTGTAAAATATGATTAGTAATTTTTGTGTAAAATAATGAATATAAAACTACAATTGATGCCGTACCACGAGATCTAGAGCATTATCAATGGCGATGCGGCAAGACAGAAAAATATTGTTGTCTTTTCTCGTTCTTTTTCTTTGAAAAGTAAAATTTGTATTTTTCGGAAAGAAATTCATATTCAATTAAGCTTCAGTGTAATTATTATTAATTTATTCGTTCTGTGCTAGTTTCGGTAGAATACAAGTAGATACAATCGGATTGTGGTAGCTGAAGTAAGATATGTACATTCGAGACTGTAATCTATCTAGATTACGCTGGAAGACAGCATCGATGGTTGTTCCATATCGTGTTGTTGAAATTTTTCGGTTGGAGTTCATTTGAAGATTAAATTTATCTTGCATAAAATCAATAAATGGTTGAGATCCTGGAGTTGCAAAATTGATATTGAAATCTTCGCTTATGATCATTGGTAAAAGATGATAATCTTCCTGAGGTTTCAGAGGTTTACTTGCACGTAAACGCGCCCTGTAATCTTTTGCACGTTCTGCATCTGTCTTTCACATATCTGAAAATATTTTAATGCATCTTCAATGACGGCAAAACATTGCATTATTGTCAGAAAAAGGAATTGTACCAATTACGTATTCTCCTGTATTTTTCTGCGTTTTACTATTGAGACGCCTGTAGGTACCTACAGATGCGAGTTGGATGACAGTTGAGGTTAAGGAGTCTCAACTGAATGAATTATAAGCAGTGTATTAAACAGTGAATTCGAACAGTGAAACAACGCGCACATAGATGTTTACATATCAATAAACACTCCTAACATTATGCAGTGGAAAATACCCGTTTGCTGTTACACAGGAAATGAAAGTGTCATTGGAATTTCATTCGGCTTGCATTGCATATTGTAGGAGTGCTGGCCTACGACATTTTCGTTATGCGAGAAACAGATTTACACAGCAACAGTTACAGTAACTTTCACAACTTTTTAGAACCAATGTATTTTAATTACTTTGAACACATTAGCACAGCAACATCGACAGCGAAGTCAACGTTAAAGCTGTCAAAAATTCGCTTTTGCTGTTGCTGATGTTTACATATCAACAAACACTCCTAACATTATGCAATGGAAAATACCCGTTTGCTGTTACATAGCAAATGAAAGTGTCATTGGAATTTCATTCGGCTTGCATTGCATATTGTAGGGGTAATTTCCGTCCCCGCAGTTAAATGTTTGGAATTACTCCACCAGATACTCACCGAATAACTCCTTGAGTGCAATACGGTCGTTTTTGTATGAAAATTTACTTATATATGCTAAAGATAATTCTGCATTACTTCAAGATAAAGTTGGGAAGAGATTTGATGATATTCCAATCATTTTGAGTGGGGATTTCAACATCAACTTTGCAGATGATAAAAACTACCATTAATTGAATTTTTAAATAGCAAATTTGATTTAACGATGAGCAATGATCGCAATCTTAGCACGACTAGACATAAAACTACAATTGATGCCGTATTTACAAGATATTTAAATAGATTCGAATCAAAATTGTTTGTTTCATATTTTAGTTACCATTAACCATTAACTAAATTTTTGTAGTAGTAGTAGTTTATAATAATGAATAAAAAAACACTTTATTTAAAAGTACTTCCTACACAATAATATATTTTCTGACGATTCGAAAAATACACACGTAATTTTTCGGGATCATGACGTAATCTCGAATGACAAAATCTCGAATGCTAAAAATCTCGAATTTTTTTTTTTTTAAATCTCGAATGCAAAAATCTCGAATGTACAAAAATCTCGAAAGACTATATCTCGAAAAAATCTCGAAAATAAAAAGTGAATTCGAGATTTTTTTTTTGCTTCTAGTTTAAGAGATAAAATTCTTATAAAACATAAAATTGTTTGTTCTGTTTATTAAATAATTTATTCATCTTTGAAAAACAATCACAAAATATCAAATTTTAACAAAACAAAACTAACAGATAATTCATTATAACAAATTAGTAATTTCAAAATCGAATATATACATATATACATTTTTTACTTTGTATAGGTAGACAAAGTAAAAAATATCAAAACAATACAAAAAAACTCATAAAAAAAGAAATCACTAAATAAAATAAAAATAACAGCTGATAACTAGCGCCCATCATGGACAATGTAGGTACTGCACGTGGTTGATTGTTGTTGAGAGAATAGACGTTTTTTATTTTCCTCAGATGATATACCTACGTATAGAGATTATTGATTTTCATGCATTACAACAACTATGGGTTCATTTACAATTGTTGTGTTGCATGTAAACCAATGATCTATATAGATTACCTGGGAAAAATTAAAAAACAAGACACCTAATAATTGTAGCAATCTCGAATTAATATTAATTTTTGAGACAATGGTAACATTTTGCGCGCGCAAAATGTTACCATTGTCTCAAAAATTAGTATTAATTCGAGATTTTTTTTTTCGAGATTTTCGTTATTCGAGATTTTGGTTTCTAGATTTTTGCTTTCGAGATTTTTTTAATTCGAGATTTTTTTTTCGAGATTTTTGCATTCGAGATTTTAGCTTTCGAGATATCGTAGGTAACCCTAATTTTTCTTTGTATGGGCGGTGCCACCCCCCTTTGTCTAATTTTGACCAATCTTCACAGGTATACTCCTGGGCCAATATCTAAGATTGTGTGTAAATTTCAACTCAAAGGCATAGTTTAGGATTCTATAAAGGACATACAAACAGACATTCATTTTTATATAAGAGATTTTGCATAGTACCGCTTATAGTGTCCTAAACTATCCTACCTTTCAAACTGGAATCAACCATACCTGCATCCACAAAATTTCAATCAACTCGGTAGAGCTGCTTCGGAAATCGACAACAGCGCCACTTATCAGGTCCAAAAGTCTTTTAAGACTGCCCTAACCTGAAATACAGCAATACGAACAAAACAAAAGAAGCATCAAGTCAAGAGTTTCACCCCGAAAGAATTATATACCTCCTACAGGCCACATGTTAATAATTTTCCGACTTTTCTTTTTTTCTAAGCCATCCCTGATGATTCAAATCGGTCGAGCCGTTCTGGAGCCTTTACCCGACTAACGCACAGCAATTGATTTTTATAAGTATACTACGTGCCCGGCGAACTTCGTCCCACCCAATATTGACTTTTTGACTAAAATAATTTGAATTTGGAACAAGTCCCAATCTAACTCTCCAAACTCCTGTCCCCGTGCTTTCCGTCGTTTTAAATCCATCTCTATATATTTTTACACAAATCCAATGTTTTACAAAACCGGTCACCCTAACTAAACATTGCTTCCTTCAACCTACAGTCAAACGGAGTAGAAGAAAAATCCTCGGAAAGCATATCGATTCGACTCTGTCGATTTAGAGGAGGTTGGTTTCTGAAAAAAGTCGAGACCATATTTAGATTCGGTACGGAAATTAAGTGGGTGGGCGGTGGATGTTTTGACCGGTTGTCACGAGAAAGACAAATATTAGAGTAGTATAATAAGGAAGTTAGTCCAGCAATTTTATTAAACAAACTACCTGTATTATAAATAATAAAATACATAAACGACAACGCAAAGGACCTGAAAGTTCCTGCCTGCAATTAAGACCCTAAAAGCCACCTAAACGATTTAAGTTACTTTTAGGTCGAACCAGGTTTTAGATACTGAAATAATTTCTATTTGTGACTCCAAAAGAATAAAGTTCCAATTGCGCCGTAAATCATATCTAAAACGCAATTATCACAAGGCTGTATGGATCTTCGTCACCTTGCTTAGCTTTATTGTGTACCTAGTACCTCCATGATAATATCATCGATCGCAAATCTTCAAAATATGAAGTACATTCGATCCGAACCCGTTTCTTCCTCATGTGAGTCAGCAACAAGTGACATAAATCATCGCTTCCGAGTAGCGAACTGCTTAATTGCTTAATAAACAAGGAACAATTTATTTAATTTACGAATCGAAAAGATTCCCCTCAACGACCTTACCAGAAATACCCATATATTTACAGCTTACAATGCTCCTCATATTGCTCTTGCCAATCTTCTTTAATAAACTCAGCCGCCCGCTCTGCAATCATTATAGTGGCAGCATTCGTATTTGTACTCACAACGTCTGGCATGATACTAGCATCAGCAACACGAAGTCCTTGTACCCCCCTCAAACTCAACCGCCAGTCCACAACAGCACTCCAATCAGAATCAGGTCCCATTTTGACGGTACCACTTAAATGATATGTCGTCCCAATCATGTACTTCATATAGCACTTCCAATACTCCTCGCATTTAAATGGGAACTGATCACACTCCGGTAAATCGATTTGAATGATTTCAGCATCTTGCTCCTGGAACGCTGCAGTTTTTTCCATCCTCATTTGGAACTTAATTCCTCGCAGAAGAGTCTCGGTGTCTACTTCTTGTTCTAAATAGTTGGCAAACAGCTTAGGAGGATCGTTTGGATCTGCACTTCGCAAGCGTAACGTCCCAATTGATTTCGGTCGCATAAGAAACACAAACACAATCATGATATGGTTTTCCGCGTTTGCATTGTGCATGCTTTCAGCTATGCTATCCAACATATCATTTGCTTTAGTCACCTCGTGTATGTTTGTGGTTCCACTTTGCATAAAGAGATGGTTAAATATAATATCAGGGTATGGGCTGTTGGATGATTTATCCGAGTTGATCAGTCCACTAACCGCCAGGATACCGTGGGTAGCCAATGGTCCCGTACTATTGGTGAGATATTCGTAAGTCGCATCTAGTTGCTTCTGTACTGTCTGTCGATGCACCTTTTTTTTGTTCAGTTTGAAATACAGGGGTATAATCATATGATCCTGCAAATTATCACCGACTCTCAAGTCCTTCACAAGGGGTATTCCAATTTTGTTAAGGTGATTTCTTGGACCTACACCCGAGAGCATAAGTAGTTTTGGTGAGTCAATAGCTCCAGCAGAGAGGATCACCTCTTTGGCTATGTTCACTGTCATCTTATGTTTGTCCAAGTAATTGAATGTAACTCCGGTCGCCTGTTTGCCGGTTGCATCGAAGTTGATCTTTGTTGCCACTGCGTGCTTGATCACATGCAAATTTGGTCTGTCTTTGAACTTTGCCAGATACTCATGTCCTGTGCTTCTGCGGCGGCCGTTCTCAACAGTGCCTGGTAAGTTGACATAGCCTATATCAGAACCTTCTTCGACAGCCTCAATTTTTGGTATACCTAGCTCGCTGGCTGCCTCAAAAAGCATTTCTCGTATATCGGGAAAATCTACATCGAATGGATTCACAGTCACTCCACCTCTGCAATCCGCATCGTCCTTCCCTAAACTAACGGACTTCTCAAAAAAGGGTAAAACATCACTCCACGACCAGTGAGGATTTCCTTTTCTCTCCCAGTCATCAAAATCTTGACGAATGCCGCGTATGTACAACATTCCATTAATGGCACCGCTGCCTCCAATCATCTTTCCTCTTGGCCAGTAGCAGACTTTATTCTTGGTGCCCTGACAACTTTTTCCATCCGGTTCTGTGAAGTAGTTCCAAGTGTATTTGGTGTGCTGTAGTCCAAAATATAACGAAGGGATCTGGAAAGAGAAAGCTGCATATATTTCGGTATCGCATTGTACTTATCCTCTCTTACCATTGATTCCTGTGGTGGATCACCTCCGGCTTCTAAAACCAAAACCCTGTTGTTGGGATTCTCACTCAGTCGACTCGCCATCACCGATCCGGCAGTTCCCGCGCCAATTACAACGAAGTCATAGGTACCTAGGCCTTTATTCAACGCTGTCCATCCGTAGTCCTTCGGCCATAAGTCTGGGGGGGATATTGCACATTGGGCTGCTAGGATGGTTTGAAGCAAACTCGACACCATGCCATTAAGCACCCCACTACTCTGCTGCATGCATGGCCAGGAGAGTGCTGTTACATTCGCCATTTTATCCGGGGAAATGTGCGGCGCCTCTATACCTGAAATTAGGAAATTTCTCTATGGAATACGTAGGATACTACTTCATACTGCTATCGGTTCAGTACAAGCCGAAAATACGTCGTAGTTTGATTTTTCCTTATAGCAAGCATAGTCCAATCTCTTAATCGCGATATTTTCGAATGACACTTTGAAAAGCGTCATAGATTTCGGGCAGTAGGATTTAAGTCTATTCCGGACATACACCATACAGTCGGAAAAAGCTACAGTTTTATGCGACGCGTATTTCCAATAGCCTACGACAGCCAGCAATACGAATACCGGTTTAATGAAAAACTCGTCAACAAAAAAAATAATGGAATTCTGCCACTAATCATTAAATTCCCTGCGTAATTGGTAATCAAATTTAATGGCTATTGAAGTCAATTAATTATTCAGTCGAATAAACAAAATTAAAAGCAATTAACAAGAATTACCCGTGGAAGGAAACTTCTTCAGCTAGCCACGCAAATGCGAAGAATAGTTCAGAGTACGGGCAGCCTTACTGGTATAAAAGGCGACAGAATTAAAATTAACCTGCGAGGTTCATCTATGCAAATCACACCATTCTGTCTTGGGGAGTCAAACAAACAAGATTAATTGTATGTTTACCTACTCGAATTGGGAACAGAGATTATATTTTACGTCTTGTTTAATTGGTTTCTTAACTGGATTTTGGGAAAGCATTTTAACGATGCAAATAAATCAGTAATCCGCATATGCCGTCGTATATGTCTCTTATAAAAAAAGTGTGCCATTGATCTTGGTAGTAATTTCTGTTCATATACATCCTTGAAATTTGAGCGAAAATATGGCTAAATCTATAACCTCTTAATGGGCTGTTGTATAAATGGCATACATCAGATAGATGTGAGTATTGAGCCAAACATTTTTTTGTCTCCACAAATTAATCTTATTTTTTGAACAATTTCTTGCTTAACATCGATACAAACAGAACTCAATTTATCGCATCTATGTGGGGTTTGTTTTATTGAACACTCTATAAACGGTCTGTTCTCGTATTTTTGTAATAAAAAAAAAAACTTATTTAAAAGGACTATCGAAATTATGTCTGCTGGATTTTCGGATGTGGCTAAAGGAGAATTTGAATTTTTGGTCTAAATTTGATGCTGCTCCTACGATTTTGCAAATATGTCGAGTGGGTGACTTTAAATATTGGGTTTATTTTTCCCCACAATTTCCCTTATAAGTGTTCTGCACAAAGTTATAGCCGTGGAAGTTGCTTCCTACATGCCGTCACTACTCTAGATTTTTTTTTTTTTTTTTTTTTTTTTTGTACCGAGGGTAGGTGAAAATCTTCCAAAGACACTATGAGAATAGCAAGCGCGTGCTCATAGTAGTGTCAGATTTTTACTGACTAAAAACACCACCCTTCGAAAGATTGTTAGATACTGCAACTAAGATATAACTTATCAAGCAATTTTTCTATAACGAAATAACAACTTTTGACAGGCTACTTTCCAATGAAAGATCCTGCATGTTCCGCAATTTAGACGCGGTTAATCTTATCTTGCCAAGTCGAACGGTTTCGTTCTTTGTAGCCGGCGCAATAAATTGTTCTCGTCCAAAATTTGTCGGACTGTATTGTTGACATGTCCGATTAGTCGGTTTCTATGTTTTCTCGCGAAGCTTCTAGTTTCAGCTTCAATTGTTGGAATTCCGAGATCCCTGTGGATATCGTCGTTTCTAATATACCATGGTGCTTGTACAATTTCTCTAAGCACTTTATTTTGAAAAGTTTGTAGAATATTGGCATTTGTTTTCTTGGTACAACCCCAAAGTTGTATACCGTATGTCCACACCGGCTTTAGCACTTGCTTGTATAGAAGCAGTTTGTTTTCGGTACTGAGCTGGGAATATTTTCCGAGGAGCCAGTACATTTCTCTATATTTGATATCGAGTTCTTTACGTTTCATTTTCACGTGCGAATTCCATTTCAGCTTTGCGTCGAGTGTCATTCCCAGGTATTTGGCCTCGTTTGCAATGGGTATTCGGGCCAAGTTTAGGAAAATTGGCAAGTCATTAGTTTTCTTATACGTGAAATTCACGTGAACAGATTTAGTTTCGTTGAGGGCGATCCGCCAGTCCCTCGTCCATTCATTTACCTTATTCAGCGCGATTTGAAGTTTCGCAGTCGTTTCTTCAATTGTATTACCTACTGCTAGGATAGCGGTGTCGTCGGCGAACGTAGCGAGAGTAGTGTCATCTTCTCTTGGTATATCGCGAGTATATAACAAATAGAGAAGGGGCCCAAGGACACTTCCTTGCGGCACGCCGGCCGAAATTTCCTTAAGTTCAGAGTATTCGTTTCCATGTCTAACACGGAAGAGTCTATTCCCGAGATATGATTCTAAGATATCATATAGGCGTACGGGAAGAACTTGTCGCAATTTAAATTTTAAACCGTCATGCCACACCTTGTCAAAGGCTTGTGAGACGTCTAGGAATACGCTTGAGCATATCTTTTTTTCTTCAAATGCTTTCTCAATTACGTCAGTAATTCTATGCACTTGGTCAATCGTGGAATGCTTGGTTCTGAACCCAAACTGGTGGTCAGGGATAAGATTATTGTTTTCTATAACCGGTTGTAGTCGCGTTAGTAAAATTCTCTCGAAAACTTTGGATATAACTGGAAGAAGGGAAATCGGTCTATACGACTTTACTTCATTTGGCGGTTTTCCTGGTTTTAAAACCATTATGACCTCCGCAACTTTCCATTGGCTCGGTACGTGTTTTAGTCTGAGCGCGGCATTTATAATATGAAGAAGCTTAATTAGTGCTTTTCTTGGTAGAACTTTGAGAACTTCTCCCGTGATCAAATCATAACCAGGAGCTTTCTTAGGTTTTAGGGATTCAATTTCACGTTTTAGTTCCCTTAGCGTTGCACTTGTGAGTACTAAATCGTCGGATAGTAATTCCGCCGCAATAACACTGTCGTGAACCGCCCGACCATCGTACGGTTTAAAGGTTTCTTCTAAATGGGCGGCAAAAACGTCCGCTTTTTCTTTATCTTCCCTTGCCCATTCATTTTGATTTATTTTAATTGGCGGCGCGGGGATTTTGGGCCTTTTGGTGCCTTTTACAGCTTTCCAAAGTGAATAATTGGAATCTTTTTTAGCCGTTAAACTTTCAAGGTAAGAACCTATCGCACGATTTTTAAAGCCCTTGATAGCTGTCTTCAATAAATTGCACAAATAATTCAAATGTGTTTTATGTTGCATGTTGCGGGGCGCGACTCTGTTGCCATTTTTTACGCGCCTTCCTTTTTTCGTTGACCAATTCTTTTATTTCGGGAGGATATCGTAGACCGTATTGGGCCGGCGTTTTCCTTGGATTAGGCGTATTATTCCAGGAAGCGAGCTGTACGATCTCAACGAAGCGATCTACTTCAACCTCAAGTTCATAGGGTGTCGTAAGTGGAACGCTAAGTTCAACATTCTCTTCAATTTCGTTCCTTAAGCCTTCCCAGTTAGTTGTTCTACCAGTTAATCTCGCTGGCTCAAGGTTATTTACTAGTTTTACGCTCAATGTTAAAATAACCGGTGAATGATCAGATGACAGATCAAAGCTCTCTTCAACTTTAATGTGGTTGGTAGATATTCCTTTCACGACGAAAAAATCGATCAGGTCAGGTATTTTTGAAGTATCAGTTGGCCAGTAGGTCGGTTTGCCCGTCGAGTGGAAATCGCAACTGTACTCCATACCTGCCCCATAGAGCATTCTTCCTTTTCGCGAGATGTATCTAGAACCCCAGAACGTGTGTTTCGCATTAAAATCGCCGCCAATAATGAAGTTTGGTTTGAGCGATTTAAGCAAGTTAGTATAATCAGTTTTTTCAAGCGCGGAACGCGGTGGACAGTAGATAGATGAAATTCTAAGACTACGCTGACTATTTTTTACTCGAATCGTGCACAGTTGCATAGTTTCAAGCTCTATCTTCAGGTCTTCGTATTGTTCAATGCATTCTTTAATAAACAATGACGATCCACCTCTCGCGTTTCCCGAAGGGTGACAAGCGTGGAAGTCATTATAGCCTTTTATTTTTAAGCTCGATCCCCTTTTCACGTGAGTTTCAGAAATCAAGCAAATGTCAAGATCTTTCTCGCGTATGAATATTTCCAATTCGTCGAGTTTTTGCAAAAGACCGTTTGCATTCCAAGTGCATATTTTTAACATTGGTTTGTCATTCATATTTTATTTGATGTACGCGTTTTCCGTGAATTATTTTCGAGCTTAACCAAGCGATCGAGAATAATTTTATTTATTTTGCTTTGTTCCTCAAGTTTCTGCAAAATAACTGAGAAAACATGTGAAGCAGGGTCCGGCGAAGTTTCAACGTTTTTTGCTCCTTCGGATGCCGCGGCCTGAGCGTAGGTCTGCACTCTGGCTGACCGAGGGCCACTATTCGCCACTATTGGCTTTCCTGATTTTAACTTTTCAGTAGCGTTTCTTTTGACAACAGAGGTCGAGGGCTTTTCTGTTGTCTCTCTTTCTTTGACATTATTACGCTCTTGAAGCGGAGGTTTTATATTGCCTACTACCTCCTGGACGGTCTTACGCTTTGTCTTTGTTGGCGGCTTTGTTTTTATATTTTGTGGCTTAAGGAGCGCATCTCTCCGTTTTTGCAACTCCTTAGCTACTTCGCAACCTCTATAATTTGCCGGGTGCTTACCATTACAGTTGGCACAGGTAGCGGAGGATTGTTTATTTGCTCCACAGTCTTGGGAGAAATGATTTCCGGCGCATTTCACACATCGCGGCTCTTTTTTGCAATACATTTGCGTATGATTAAATTCTTGGCAACGTTTGCACTGTGGAATTATTTTTAAATTTCTGCGCATGGGCTCGATTTTTACCACAATATTTAGTATTGTTTTAATTCGGTAGATATCTTCGATATTATCAGACCTATCGAAAGTAAGCATAAAGAGCGGCAGTTCACGCCTTACCAGGACATCCCTATCTTCTTCCGATTTCTGTTTCTCCTTCTTGATGATATTAACGGCATCAAGAATTTTAAACCCTTTGGCTTTAAGGTCGTTTATAACATCTTCTTTTTTGCATGAGGGGTGGAGTCCCCTTGCTACAACACGATGTGGCCTTTCTGACTTTATTTCGAAAGTATACCACTGGATCTTCTCGATATTTAGCTTTTGGGACACTGCCCGGTAGTCTTCGTGGTTATCGATGTTAATTTTCCACGCATTATTTCTCGAAAATGTAACCTTAAATTTCGATGTAATCGTTCCTTTAAGGAGGCTGTTCAATTTATTATAATCCGTTACCCCAACGATGTTTATTGGAGGTGGTGCGGGCATATGATTTCGGAGTTTTTTTTCTTGCGGTACTTTACGCGTTAGTGCTTTTAGGGGCTCGACTTCGGGCGAAGAACCGGCTCTCCTTTTCTTACTAGGTCTTTTCTTAGTTACCCAATTCGTTTCGCGCGCTAGCTCTTCTTCGTCGGTGTGGTATTCCCGACTAGCCAACCGTGGTGGAGTACATTCGCGTTCTTTCTGCAAATGGGTGTTCCTTAGAACCTTATTTTGTTCTTTTAACTGTTCTATCTCTTTCTTAAGATCTTGATAGAGTAGATCCATTTCATTAAGCTTGATTCGAAGTGCTTTGTTTTCTTCCTCAAGACTTTTATCTTTCACTGAGTCCTGTATTTCACGCGCTAGCGTTCCCGGCGGACTTCTTTTCCCGGCGTTATTCGATCTTGTTGGAGGAGATCGAGATACCCTTGTGCTTTTAATAAAAGGGTTTATGGATTGCAATAAGCGGCTCTCCCCAGAATCCGTAGAGCCGACCTCCGAAGAGGGTGGATTTTCCAGTAAAGCTGGACTGCCACCTGGGGTACTTAATCTTTTTGTTTTGTTCATTGCATTTTTTGTATACGCCATTTCGCTCGGTATACGGAGATTGGATTTTAGTCGCCTTTTACGACAGGCATGCCTACCTCGGGTATATTCTAACCCCTACCCGAAGGGGGTAGGATTTGGCAACTAGAAGCTTAACTTGTTCCGATCCTGAAGTGTCTATAGCTCTTAGATAAATGCAGATATAATATAAGTGCATAGAAGCATCCCCAATCCATGTATTTGGTAACTCTGTCTATTAGCCATCGAGGCAAATCTAAGCACTGACCGATTTTGCAAGGAATCCAGATCTGTCATTTTTTTTTTTTTTTTTTTTTTTATAATTTTACTCGCGCTCAAGGGGTTATGATATGAATACCCTTATAATGCGGGGCACAGCGCGGCATTCAAGTTTTTTAGGAAGAGAAAGAGGGATAAGGAAAGAGTTTGTGGCGCAGTGGATATTCTCCACGAGTGGCGTCCTAATAGCTAGGGGAGAATTGTTGATATTTGTGTTCGCTTATAATTCACTTAAACTTTATTCGCAGTTTTTATTTGTGAAAAATGTTTCGTGGTACTGGCTCGGATTTGAACGCGTAACCTCCCACTCAACAAGCGAACACTCTAACTCTGCGCCACGGCCACCCGCGCCGAACCGCATGAACTATATTAGAAATATAAACGGAGCTTCAAAAACAAGCAACAAAGTTGGTCAATATGGCAACTTAGGTATGTCATATTTAACGAAAACTCTTAATTTTCTGACACGTAGTCTAGTTGTTTTATATACAGCTAAATTAAATTTAAAAAAAAAACCACCTAATATTTTTGATAAATAAAATAAAAAAAACACATTTTTGATGTGTAAACATCTAAGCGCGCGTTGTTGGAATCTGGTGGAGTAATTCCACACTCTTAACTTGTGGGGACGGAAATGTGTCACTGTGTTTTATCATTGCATACATTTATGAGCTGGGGCATATTAATTTCAGCTTTTTGTTGATGTGAAATAAAATTTCTCCATTTCGTCCTTGCACCGTACTCAGAAGAAATTTCAAGAATTCTGCAGGGAGATTATCATCTTTTACCAATGATCATAAGCGGAGACTTCAATATCAATTTTGAAACTCCAGAAGCTCAACCATTTATTGATTTTATGCTAGATAAATTTAATCTTCGAATGAACTCCAACCGGAAAATTTCAACAACACGATATGGAACAACCATCGATGCTGTCTTCCAGCGTAATCCAGATAGATTACAGTCTCGAATGTACATATCTTGCTTCAGCGACCACAATCCGATTGTATCTATTCTACCGAAACTAGCACAGGACGAATAAATTATTGTTATTTCATAATATATCAAGAATACGGTTATTACAATTCCCTCTTTTCTCAATGACGTGTATCAAGCCACACACATACCACACGCACGGTGTTTACACATACACATACATATTTCGGGACTGTTGGATGCAGTCGCACCAATTTTTTTTTTTTTTTTTATCACTTTTTTGTTTTGAGTAGAGCTACAAACAAATTCTCGCGATTTCCTGTGGAAAATTGACCACTTTAGTTGAACTTAACTATTTTGTTAAACCATATGGAAAATTGTAGCTGCAACTATTTTTAATGTTCGAAGAAATTGTAATTTTGATGTCTGTTTTAAAATGCTTCATTTATAATCTGTTGACGATATTTCATAGCAAATTTAACATAGCTGGAAAGTACATTCCAATTCAGACCATTTAAGTATTGTATGACTTTATTTGCTGTTAGTGTAGCTTTTCCCCAATGTGCAAATCTTATTGATTTTAGAATTGGACACGTTCCAATAAAGTGCTGAATGTCTTTTTTAAGATGTAAGTTACACAAAGTGCATTCCGCATTGCTATCGGATCGATGTGGCATATAATTTAGACGAAGAAGCTCTCCTCTGGCCTTGAAAAATACTGAGATCGTTTCTAAACTATTTTGGTCATCAAAGTAGTTTTTGTCCAAAAGATTATGGTTGAGTATCCGATACGTACACCTACTTTCACTTTGCTGGACGTGTGTTATAAATTCTGCACGGGAGGTTACTTCGATATTGAGCAACAGCTTTTGTATGGATGCTTTCCACGATTCTGCATTAAATTCACTTACCGGTACATTGTGTTCGCTACTTATTCTACTCCATTCTTTGAAAAATAGTACTTTGCGGTGAATTGCTCGTTTTGCAATTATATGAGGTAAGCGATGACTGCAACCTACTAGTAAAAATATAGAGAGGATTCAGTCCTGTTTCTAGGTGCAGCATATAGTTTGGTGTGTTATCGGGTAGTCTGAACATTTTTTTGATGAAGTATCTAAAAAGTTTTTCTACATCTTTGGGTATCACCCTTTTGCAGCGTAGCACATAATGGAACGCATGGCCGCCTCAAAAACTTTAAATTTAGTACTTGATGGAACGCTTTCTTGCGCTTTTTATGCGTTATAGCCCTTTTCGCTTCTTTAAGTTTTTCTCGTACATAGATGATTTTTGAACGACATTGTAGGTGTTATGATTACCCCAAGGTACTTGTTTTCCTTTACAATTTCTATTTCTTCGTTTTGCCAAAACCACGTTTCATGTCTTGAATATCTTCCCGATCCATTTCAAATCACCATTATTTTTGACTTATTGGTGTTCACTTTGAGATTCCATACTGCGCAATATTAATGAAGCCTATTTATCATCATTTGCATCATCGTCGGAGATTCGGCCAAGATGACAATATCATCCGCGTACAGCAAAAGCTTTATCTGAAGTCCATCAAACACGATAGCGCCATTTAAATACGTATACTAAGGTCATCCAGGAATAATTAAAAGAGGCTCAAAAGACAACCTTGCTTAACTCCCATCTCCGACTCGAACCAATTGGATAATTTGTTCCCATTCCATACAGCCGCCCTATTCTCCTTGTACAGGTTTTGAATGACTGTAAGCACTTTCGTTGACAACCCTAAAATTCTTAATTTGTAGAATAGAGCATTTCTGTCAATTGTATCAAAAGCAGCCTTGAAATCAGCAAAGAACGCATAGAGATTTTTGCCCTTGTCAAGGTATGTCCGTGCGAAGCTGGTAAGAGTGAATATATTGTCCACTGTTTAGTACTCTTTTCTAAAACCCGCCTGGAACTCGCTAAGCAACTCGTGTTCATGAAGGTAATACCTCTATAATTGTTCGGGTCGCTTGTGTCTCCTTTTTTATGTAACGGAAATATGATGCTCCTTTTGAAATTGTCTGGTACCTCACCAATATCGATAATGTAGTTGAAAGCTAACGTTAATTTTTCTAGGAACTCATTTGTCGTAAACTTGAAAAATTCATATAGGGAATACGGTCTTCTCCTGGCACTTTATTTAAGTTGCATCGATGCAGTCTAGTGGAGCAGACTGTACCTCTAAAGAACGTTAAATTGCCCTTCTGGTCACTTTTGGATCGGCCGTTCATAACTGTTAGACCGAAAGATTCGCAAAACTCTATGAGCTTTCTTCCATTGCCATCGATTTTTCTGTCCGTTGCACCTCTAGTTAGGTTTAAAGATTGAGATGAAGACTGCGGATCGACCTCTAAAAGCTGTGTGTCTCCTACTCTAGCGTTGCAATTACCATTACACTTTCTTTATCAAATTCTACTAAGAAATCATTCAGGCTCATAAAGTCGTCCCTCCATTTGTTACAGTTTATGTAAACTGCTGGTTATTTCAATTACAGTGCGGTTGGCTTCATTGATAAATTCGCATTGGGTTCTATTTTTCTGCTCGTTTTTGATGCCATACAAGCAGCCTCCGCTTGCTCTGCTATATTTTACGATGTAGGATTCAAAACGCTCCATATTTTTTTCGACGAATGTTTCAAATAATAGAAATATGGTCGAATTGATTTAAGTATTCAAAAAAATCATTAAACATTAATTTGTTACTAAGACCTGCTATATTGTATGAAACTATATTTAAAGAAATTGTTTGGTTTTGTTTATTTTGTATTTAAATTTCGTCCATTTATTTTTTTACCACATTGTTTCATATAAAGTATATATCTCAATAGGATATACTGATGCGAAAAAAAGTACTTGCTAAAAATATTAAAAATTGGTTCGTTAATTTTAGGAACCGACTGTTTCAAAAAATGTAGCCTTGGATCACCCTGTCAATGAATTAGCCGCAGGACTTTTTTAACAAGATTCATAAAATGTTACCTGTTTTTCAAGTTGTCCTTTAATTCCCTTGTCCGTTAATTCCTTTTTCAAAGAAAATCGCCCTGGTGAAGCAATTTTCTTTAAAAGTACCTACTATTTTTCAGTGGCGTGGCGTCCATATAACTCGATTCCTACCGAGTTACCTTTTGAAATCTCCACCAGGCAACACTAACTATCTACCAAAAACCGAATATACATGAAACACTACCAAATGAATGTGAATACTCACCAAATGGTACACACACAAAAGCACTCATATAAAAATCGTGTGTGTATCCATTTTCATACAACGTCGTCATCGTCTCGTGGCGATAAAGCGAAGGTAACCCAAAATAAGTCGGGTTATTAAAGTTCTCACTTTATAGTTCATTTTGAGAGAAAATTTGCTTGTTATCTCTTTTTTTCTTCCCTGAGTTTTTTGTCTGACTCTGACACCTCTTTGTTCAACACCCATTGTAGAAAATAACCCGCTTTTCTTCGAGTTATTCGCGGTTCTCACAAAGTTCATTTTGACTGCTGAGTACTGAGTGAACATTTGTTTGTATCTCTTTTTTTCTTCCCAGAGCCAGAGCTTGTTACTGGTACTGGTCATGGGCATGGCCACTGGGTTGTGTTTTGGGTATGTCGTATGTGTTTGTTTGGTTATGATATGAACAAAATAACGCGCTTTTCTTGGAGTTATTCGATTTTCTTTTACTTCTTGTTTTCTTATTGTCTCTTGTGTGAATAATTACAGGTAGTTGTTGAGGTAGGTAAGGGTATGTTTTGCTTTAAAAATTCAGTTGGCTGGCAAATGAACACTAAAATATTTCTGAATTACATATCTTTATTTTTTATTAGGTATTATCATTAGGTAATCTGAATTTGCTTTAAGTTATGGCATCATGCGTCTGTCAATAAGGGCTTTTATAGAAGCCACTTTTAGTATGCCTTAAGCTCGTTATAAATTTTAAATATTAATGACTTAAAGTATAAAAAAGGTGGCTTGAATTGATTTTGCTTCGACTTCCCATTTAAAAATGTTCACGCCACGCCACTGCTATTTTTATAATCTTGGAATAATTTCCTTTAAAAAAAAAAAAAAAAAATGTAGCGAAATCATGCGTTTAAAAGTTATGATTATTGCAACCCACAAAGTATCCGCTGATCTGTCAAATATCATATGCAAATCAGTAATGCCCTATCATTCGTTCGGGCACAATTTTCGTTACTTTTTATAGACATTTTCCTTTGTTTTCTAATATTTTATGATTGATGAGTGCATTTGTGCCTTAAAATGATACCTTTCAAATTATTCAATAAACATAACACAGTTTATTAGAATGCTTTGATGCAAATCAAACCTCTTTGGTGGTGTAAAGATCACAATTATTTAATCGTTAGCAAGTGAATATCTTTCCAAATAGAAATAATAGCCTGTTAATTCATTTCAGAAACATCACTTCCAACAAGGCTGCTGGTCCAGACGGCTTACCTGCCGAGCTCTTCAAGGCAGCCGGAGATGACTTGGTAGAGTGCATACACCAACTCATCTCCAAGATTTGGTTAGAGGAAAGTATGCCTGATGAATGGAACCTCAGCATTGTTTGCCCGATCCACAAGAAAGGAGACCCTCTAAACTGCGCCAACTACAGAGGCATCAGTCTCCTGAACACTGCGTATAAGATCATGTCTGCTGTATTGTGTGAACGCCTGAAACCATTCGTCAACGATCTGATAGGTCCCTATCAGTGCGGTTTTAGGCCCGGTAAGTCCACGACCGATCAAATATTCACACTACGGCAGATCCTGGAAAAAACCCAAGAATACCAGATCGATACTCACCATCTTTTTATCGATTTTAAGGCCGCATATGACAGCGTTTATAGAGACGAGCTATACAGAGCCATGTCTAGTTTTGGCATCCCTGCCAAACTTGTCAGATTGTGCAGAATGACGATGGAGAACGCTCGCTGCTCCGTAAAGGTCGGAAACAATCTCACCGAGACCTTTGATGTCAAAAAAGGATTTAGACAAGGTGATGCGCTGTCATGTGACTTCTTCAACATCATTCTTGAGAAGATTGTGCGAAACTCACAAGCCAACACCAGAGGCACAATTTTCTATAAGTCTGTGCAACTGCTTGCATACGCTGACGACATTGACATTGTTGGTACAACACAGCGAGCTGTCACTGGTGCGTTTGCAAGTATTAGTACAGAAGCGGCAAAAATGGGTTTAGTGGTGAATGAGGGTAAAACAAAATATATGCTGTCAACAAGAAGGGACACACGACATCGACGAATCGGGCAGAACGTCACGATAGACAGCTATAACTTTGAGGTAGTTAGGGACTTTGTCTACCTCGGCTCCGCTATAAACTCTGATAACGACATCACATCAGAAATCAAACGAAGAATCACACTTGCCAACCGCTGTTTCTTTGGCCTAAGACGGCAATTGATTAGTAAGGCCTTGTCAAGAAGCACTAAGGAGATTCTATATAAGACTCTCATCATCCCTGTCCTGCTCTATGGCGCAGAAGCATGGACCCTAGCAAAAACGGATGAGGATCTTCTTGGTCGCTTCGAACGCAAAATTCTTCGAGTGATTTTTGGTCCCGTTTGCGTTGACGGGCTTTGGAGGAGAAGATTTAACAGCGAACTCTACGAGCTGTACAGCGACATCGACCTAGTCAGAAAAGTACGCATCAGTCGTCTAAGATGGCTGGGACATGTAGAGCGAATGGACACCAACGCTCCGGCCCGAAGAGTCTTCGATTCTAACCCGGAGGGACAACGCAGTAGAGGAAGACCTCGCCTTAGGTGGCGCGCGCAAGTGGAAGGGGACCTCAACCAACTTGGAGTGCGCAACTGGAGGCAGTTAGCCAAAGATCGCGCTAACTGGAGAGGCGTATTGGTTGAGGCCCAGGTCCACCCCGGACTGTAGCGCCACCTAAGTAAGTAAGTAAGTAACATCACTTAGGAAGCCAAAGCATTTTAAGAACCTATCGCTTCCGATTTTAAATTTCAATTTGCAACGAGACAGTGCTTGCTAAAGTACATAGAAGTGTGAACATAAATACAATGTCATCTTTTGAAAGATTATATTACTTTTTTGGGAAACTTAGAACAAAATTTTAAATTCTCGCAGAAAAATATAAATCGGTGGCGTAAATTTTTATGGGCGAAAACTGTCACGTTTCCCCTTCCATGAATTCAGACATACTACTTGATATTCCTCCAGAAGTTCCTTAATTTGTTAAATTGCGTGTATTTTGCAGAATGGTGTCAATTCTATTCTTATATCTATATTTTCCGAGAAGTCAACCTTTTCACACCAACCACTGTTTCCTCATCCTCATTCTCGGTAAACAAACTCCTTTTGCAAAGAGTTTAATAAGGGTTTGGTTGCAGCCAAATATCCACCTGAGTCGTATAAGGTTCTGGGAATTGTTGATAAATATTTTATACCGTTTGCGACGGCTGTCAAGAATATCTTGAAAATATCTCAAACTTATATAAAATATTTAAGTAAGCATCCGTTCATCAGTGTTGCCAGTTTGACTGTTTTCCAGTCAAATTTGACCGGATATTGTTAGTTTTGACTGAAAAAAAAAAAAAATAAAATCCAACCGACTGTTTTTTTTGACTGGATTTTTTCGTCTTTAAACGGAAATCAAGTCGACTGTTATTTATTTTTTTGACTCTAAAAAAAAAAATTCACCTCCAATGCAAACCTAGTGTAAATGAGCGCAGTGCAATGACTACACCCATTTAGTAAAACGACAGAAACAAACAGCGGCATCAAGCCGCAACCGCAAGCCGCTAAAGTCAAATTGAATGAATCTTGTTTATTTTTTATTTTGGTCAAATTTGGTCAAAAAAAAAACAATTCAAAAGCAAGAACTAGCGGTTAAACAAAATAAGACAGAGAAAACACACAGAAATATATGCTTCAAGCGTTTAGAAATAAAACAAAATTGCAATATTTTTCCATGTTTTTTTTTTTACATTTGTACAATTGTGTGTTCTGTTAGACTTAGAAACTATTTGCATTGTTGTATTACAAAGAATAAAATTAGAAAAAATTTACAATTTACTAAAATTAATTTATAATTGTAAACGCCCAGGCGTATTTAAATTCACTCCTATTACGAAATTTAGTACCCTGATTTTGGACGGTTGGGCAACACTCCTCTTCAAAATGACATTAAGGGAGAATTTATCTATCTTATGCCCGAGATAAACATGACTTTCTCACCACTAACATTTAGCCCTACAGTTAGCGATATTCTGGCAAATATTTTTGATTATTGGTAAAGCGATTTTGGAAAGTCTTGAGTCTTTCCGTAAACTGCCAGACTAAAGTTGATTATTGGTAAGGCCGCTTATCTAAAACCAACGCCGTAACAAAAATAACTTAAACAAAGAAGGCTGCTTCTTTTCGAAAGCAGTGTTGCTGGTGTCAATTGTGTAAACTGTTCCGAGCGTCTGAGGGTGTTTTCGGTTTGATGAAGTCGATGCAAAAGGCTGTGCTGACTCTGCTTGAAAAGCCCTATTCGACAAGGGACAGTTTGACACCCTATGGCCTTTTTAACGTTTGTAAACTGTTACATAACATAAAATTTATTAAAAACTGAACAATTACAGAGTGGTTTAAATCCCGACAGAAGAAAAAGTGCCTTTGTGAAACCGCTAGCGACGATCGAGTAAGATAACCAGAATACGGTGGGGTTTGCTTACTAGATGCCCGTTTATCGTTATATATGGTTGTAACTGCTGGCTTTCACGAGCCTTTTACAATCCAGGCGCACGTCCCATTTCGAAACGGTTTCCAGATTCCAGTTTCAAGACACGGCGATGTGTATAATTATGACCGATATGTTGTCTGTGTACCTCTATAGCCATATCGTAATATCGTGGACCGTTGATCTCAAAATCAAGTGACCAGTATCTACGATTCAAAATTGTTACTCGTCATGAGCGTCAGCACGCTTACTTCTGAATGATTTCATCAGATGGCTTAACCACTGCTGCAAGTGAGTACAAATTACTTTTATTTCGAAAACCTAAAACACTATTTATTTAATTTACGAAAAAATATATACCCCTTTACGACCCCACTGAAGTACTACCCATATTTTTACAGGTCACAATGCTCCTCATATCGCTCTTGCCAGTCTTCTTTAATAAAGTAGGCCGCCCGCTCTGCAATCATTATAGTGGTAGCACTCGTTTTTGTACTTACAACGTCTGGCATGATACTAGCATCGGCAACACGTAATCCTTGTATCCCCCTCATGCGCAAGCGCCAGTCCACAACAGCACTCCAATCAGAATCGGGTCCCATTTTAACAGTACCCGCTAAATGGTACGCCGATCCACTCATGTACTTCATGTAGCATTTCCAATACTCGTTGCCCTTGAATGGAAACTGATCGCACTCCGGTAGATCAACTTGAATGATTTCAGCATCTTGCTCCTGGAACGCTGCGGTTTTTTCCATCTCCATTTGGAACTTTATTCCTCGCAGAAGAGTCTCGGTGTCTGATTCTTGTTGTAAATAGTGGGCAAACAGCTTCGGAGGATCATTTGGATCTGCACTTCGCAAGCGTAATGTACCAATTGATTTCGGTCGCGTTAGAACGACATAAACAATCATTATATGGTTTTGCGCTTTTGCGGTATAGATGCTCTGAGCTATATTGTCCAAAATATCATTTGCTATAATCCACTCGTTAATGACTTTGGTTCCACTTTGCGCAAAAAGATGGTGGAATATAATATCGGGGTATGGAATGTTGGATGATTTGTCAGAGTTGATCAGTCCAATAACAGGAAGGAGACCATCGGTAGCCAATGGTCCCGTACTGTTGGTGAGGTATTCGTATATGGCATCAAGTTGCTTCTGTACTGTCTGTCGCTTCACCTTACTGCGGTTCAATTTGAATAACAGAGGGACCAACAAATGATCCTGCAAATTATCACCGACTCTCAAATCCTTCACAAGGGGTATTCCAATTTTGTTAAGGTGATTTCTTGGACCTACACCCGAGAGCATAAGTAGTTTTGGTGAGTCAATAGCTCCAGCAGAGAGGATCACCTCTTTGGCTATGTTCACTGTCATCTTATGTTTGTCCAAATAATTGAATGTAACTCCGGTCACCTGTTTGCCGGTTCCATCGAAGTTGATCTTTGTTGCCAATGCATGTTTGATCACATGCAAATTTGGTCTGTCTTTGAACTTTGCCAGATACTCATGTCCTGTGCTTCTGCGAAGACCGTTCTCAACAGTGCCTGGTAAGTTGACATAGCCTATATCAGAACCTTCTTCGACAGCCTCAATTTTTGGTATACCTAGCTCGCTGGCTGCCTCAAAAAGCATTTCTCGTATATCGGGAAAATCTACATCGAATGGATTCACAGTCACTCCACCTCTGCAATCCGCATCGTCCTTCCCTAAACTAACGGACTTCTCAAAAAAGGGTAAAACATCACTCCACGACCAGTGAGGATTTCCTTTTCTCTCCCAGTCATCAAAATCTTGACGAATGCCGCGTATGTACAACATTCCATTAATGGCACCGCTGCCTCCAATCATCTTTCCTCTTGGCCAGTAGCAGACTTTATTCTTGGTGCCCTGACAACTTTTTCCATCCGGTTCTGTGAAGTAGTTCCAAGTGTATTTGGTGTGCTGTAGTCCAAAATATAACGAAGGGATCTGGAAAGAGAAAGCTGCATATATTTCGGTATCGCATTGTACTTATCCTCTCTTACCATTGATTCCTGTGGTGGATCACCTCCGGCTTCTAAAACCAAAACCCTGTTGTTGGGATTCTCACTCAGTCGACTCGCCATCACCGATCCGGCAGTTCCCGCGCCAATTACAACGAAGTCATAGGTACCTAGGCCTTTATTCAACGCTGTCCATCCGTAGTCCTTCGGCCATAAGTCTGGGGGGGATATTGCACATTGGGCTGCTAGGATGGTTTGAAGCAAACTCGACACCATGCCATTAAGCACCCCACTACTCTGCTGCATGCATGGCCAGGAGAATGCTGTTACATTCGCCATTTTATCCGGGGAAATGTGCTGCGCCTCTACACCTGAAATTAGGAAATTTCTCTAAGGAATACGTAGGATACTACTTCATACTGCTATCGTTTAATGAAAAACTCGTCAACAAAGAAATTAATGGAACTCTGCCACTAATCACTGAACAAGTCAATGAATTGAAATCAAAAACAATTAACAAGAATTACCCGTGGAAGGAAACTTCTTCAGTCAGCCACGCAAATGCGAAGAATAGTTCAGAATACGGGCAGCCTTACTGATATAAAAGGCGACAGAATAACAATTAACCTGCGAGGTTCATCTATGCGAATCACACCATTCTGTCTTCAGAAGTCAAACAAACAAGATGAATTGTATGTTTACCTACTCGAATTGGGAACAGAGATTATATTTTACGTCTTGTTGGATTGGTTTCTTAACTGGATTTTGGGAATGCATTTTAACGATGCAAATAAATCAGTAATCCGTATAAAAAATCTACTGTGTCGTATGTGTGTCTTATAAAGAAAGTGTGTCATTCTTGATAGTAATTTCTGTGTACAATATACATCTTTGAACTTTGGGCGAATTTATAAAGCTATAACCTCTATAACCAGTGCCTTGTTAGATAAATGACATATCAGATGGATTTGAGTATTGTTGAAAGTCTTATTAGTTGAATTGGAAATAACAAATTAATCTTCTTTTTAGAAAATTTCTTATGTCGGTCTGGACTAAAACCTTAAAAGTAACGAGTCTGATCGGTGTTTTAGTTACGCACGCCAAGTTGGTTGACGAATAGCCCTCCCGCTAGTTGAAAGTGAACGGTGTTTAAAGCAGTTTGCAAGCAGTCAGTGATGGCATTCTGGCAATGTGAAATGCTTTTTGAACATTCTCTGGAATTTTTTGGATTTTTAGATTTTTTCTTTGTTTGACTGGAATTTTGGTCCTGCTTGAACAATAAGCTGTTCTACAGTGCATCGAAGTGAAATGTGAATGCGATGAATCCAGTCTATTGTGTAGGCTCTGCGAAATAAGGCCCCCAAAAATAATGAAATAAATCCCCAAAAAATTGTACAGCAAAAAACAACAACGATTTTTAATAGAATTTGGGGTGTTATTTCCTTTTTTGAGGCCTTATTTCCTAATGAAAATTGGGGTCTTATTTCATCGCAGTGGGGCCATACACTCCGACTCCAGATAATTTCTCACTAATGCTCATCATGAGATGAAATATCGTGTGGAGTCGCTCTATTTCATCGCATGATTGGATGCCTGCGATAGCTCTCTGCGATTATGTCTTGAGATGGAGGCCTGGCATGAATTTGACATGTGGTTGTTTTTTTGTTGTTTTTCGCCTGCATATGCCATTTTTTACACCTACAACCTCTCTTGCTCCTGCGAACGAAATGAAATTTCATGGCATGATTTTCCCAGCACAGATACGACCCAAACGCAAAATAGTTGGTCCACCCACTTTTTTGCACTTGGAAACTTCTATATTATTACTTTAATATACACACATATTTAATTTTTACAAAAATAAAAAAAACTTCATAGACAATTGTACTCTTTGATTGAATTACTGATACAAATAAGCAATATCACAACAAATACCTTTAAAACTGTGCGCTTTCTCATTTGTTACTGAGTGCAAAATAGTTGGTCTACTCCACATCATCGTATGATTAAGTTAACCGTTAGGAAAAATTAAGCAAAAATAAGCGTGCTCTTGCTTTGGCAGGTTATAAGTGTACCTGTGCAATAAGTTGAAATTCATTTGTTGGGTTATCATGGCACGTGGTGTTCCCTTATCTAAAGATCTTAGGGAATCAATTATAAAAGCTTTTGAAAATGGCTTTTAAAACTACAAAATTGCAACAAATTTCAATCTCCCTCGTTCATCAGTACAGAATATTATTTTGCTCTTTACTAAGATGGGTAACATTAAAACCAAAAAGAAAACTGGGCGGCCACCGATAGCTACAGCCCGCGATTGTAGGGAAAATCGTCGTCAAACTGCTGCTGAGGTAAATGTAGAGTAGAGAAGCCGCATCGAAAAATAAATATCTGCCGACACTTGTAAGCGCAACAAGAAGAAAATGGGATATAAAATTTACAAGGTTTGTTTAAAAATATTTTCTTTGTTTTGCATTGTGATTTTTTCAACCCATATTAATAGGCGAAAGAAAAGCCTCTTCTTACGCCAAGGCAAAAGAAAAGGCGACTTGAATGGGCTAAAGAGCACACAAATTGAACCTTACATCAGTGGAGGTTTGTGTTGGCGATGAGCGGAAGCGTGTACTTCGCACCTCCAAAGAAGCTTTCCATAAAGACTGTCTGAAACAAACGATAACGTTTCCAGCATCGCAAATGATATGGGGGTGCATGTCTGGGCGTGGTATTGGTAGATTATGTTTTGTTGACGGCCTTGTGAATTCTGCGAAATATCGCAACATCTTGAAAGATCATCTGCTTCCATCAATAACACAACTTCAGTCAACCGAGGGAGTCTACGTATTTCAGCAAGACGGTGCATCTTGCCATACGGCAAAGGCAACTAAAGGCTGGTTATCTACTGAAGCCATTCCTTTAATGGAATAGCCATTCAGCAGCCCTGATCTTTCGCCAATCGAAACTCTATGGCACAAAATAAAACAAAACTTAAGACAGCAATCAGCAAGGACCCGCACAGATCTAGGCTGTAGGAAATAAGGCCCCAATGAAATAAGGCCCCAAAAGAGAAAATGAAATAAGGCCCTTTCATTATGAAATAACACCCCAATTTCAAATATGAAATAAGGCCCCACTGCGATGAAATTAGGCCCCAAAATAAAAAGAAATAAGGCCCCAAATTTGTGGTTTGTTTCATAATGAAATTAAAAATAATGAAAACTACTTTTTGTTTAATATTGTTGATATTGGATAAACTAGTTTAGATTAAATGAACTTTTTATATACTCAACCTCGCACCCGACCCGCAATCTAACAGTAAACCCAAGCAGGGGGGTTGTAGGGGGGTAGCATGCCCCCCCATACGCATTCCATATCATAAGGGTAACAATTAATAATAAAAAAATAATTTTGGGGACTTATTTCATTTCTATTTTTGGGGTCTTATTTCATAATTTTTCATTTGGGGCCTTATTTCGCAGAGCCACAGATCTACGATAGACTATCAATAATATTTGGCAATCATTTACAACCGATGATTGCCAAAAACTTGTGAACACAATGCCACAACGAATTCAAGCAGTGATAGCAAAGAAAGGTGATGTAAGGCAATGGTAAAAACACATTTTAAATTCTTAGACTAACTTTTTTGCGCTCAAACAAAAGATGAAAAAAATATTACTTATGTTTATTCACTAATAACTTCAACTGCTAACAACTTGTTGATTAAACTTTTGTTTTATTTGTAACAAAAGTATAAATAAAAATTTATTTTCGTAAATAAAACTTTTTATTTTAAGAAACAAAACAAGTTTGAATTTCTAAACATAATGTATTCGTAATCACATAGCATAGACCAACTGTTTTGCGTTTGGGCTCGTATAAGAAAATTGTATGAGATGGATGTCTGGCATTTAGTCGGAGGGATATATCCCTAGTGGAGTCGGCGTGTTATTTCATATTTGGGGCCTTATTTCGTTTTCTCTTTTGGGGCCTTATTTCCTACAGCCGCTAGTGTACGCGGAGATATGTAGATACATGAGCTAATAGCTACAGATTCTGTAGGTTACAGATATACGGTGAAGGATTTATATCTATACATATTATAAAACTGTAGGAGTTTTCATATGTTAATAATCAATGAAACTTTTATTGAAATGTTTCTTAAGATTCTGAGGAGAACGTAGGCTATTCCTATCATTGCCATGCCTATTTGTTTGGAGCATTTTTGAACAAAAAGTGTTTTTTTTTTTTTTTTACTTTACTGCCTTTTACTCGCCATTACTCAAACAATTCTTAATCAATGCAAACAAAACAAAATACTTAATAAAGCAAATACTTCTATAATTATTCCAAGCCATCAATCAGCTTCCTGTGTCATCTAGAAGCTAACATGAAAAAACTAAATTTATTTTCTCAAATCGGTTATTATCAGCAACCGTTTTTCTGCTTTCGGTTGGTTGGGTGGCGCACACAGTGATGCCATTCTGGCATTTTAAATGCTGGATCTAGCATTTTCGAAGACTCGAAAGTATTTCTTTAAACAAGAAAATCGCCAGATGCTGTTTCTAATATCAGCGTTGCTATTTTTCGATATTTGCTCTGGAATTTAAGTCATTAGAAGTTTAAGATGCTTCCCACCACTTTCCCACGCATATGAAATGTGAAATGTGAGTGCGATGAATCATGTCTATAAGTAGAAAGTAGAGATAAGTAAATCAGACCTAAAACATAAATGTTAAAAAAGAGCCAGAGAGATCTTCTATATAAAAACATCTATGTTTTTAACAAAGTCAGCCGTGATAAGTAACGAGATCTAAAAGTACACCAAGTTCTTACTTTACATAAATAAATAAATAGTTGTCGCAACAGGTCCGGACGGACCCTAGGCCTAGCTTCTCACAACCATTCGTTTTGTGTGAGTTTTTCATTTTTGGAACGAATGGAAGGGATCTACCATCTTATGCCGACTGCAAACGGCTATTTGAGAAGCTCTTTCAAGACATTTATACTCTCGGATGTTTGTCAGACGTTCGCGAGAGGTGGCGCACCCTACACCCAAACCCTAAGTTGGAATTTGGGTTTTTGCTGGATTCGAACCTCGACCCCTCGCTAAGTAGTCCAACACACTAACCACTAAGCCACTGCGCCCACAAGTTCTTTCTTTATTAAGGTTTAATACGAAATAATTAAAGAAGAACAAAACTGAAATAACTACAAATTAAGAGAGAAATGTTATTATTAAATCATTACTACTGACTAAAATTTGGTGGGTTCGCTGATCAAGTTTTTAAAACCTTTCGAATTTGGCGAAGTAAGAAGAAAACTTGCCAAGTTAGCCCTCCAAATTTTAGTCAGTAATAAGTTCTTAGAAAAGTCAGGAACTTTTAAGTTGCATGTATACATATTTTCAAAATGACAATAGGCAGACACGTCGAATAAAAAATCTTAGATTTTCGAGCTCTACCGATCAACCAAATTTTGTTATTCTACAGCAATCGACAGTCCCCCTTATAATTGACAATAATTCTGAAAAAGAGGGTGGATACCACGTCCCCCTATAGAGAAACATCAAATTTTTGATTTATTCCTTTGCTTGCACCACAAGACATACCGTACTCTATAATTTGGATGATCTGTCAGTCAATTATATACGGTTCTTGTGATTTTTGAAGCCCTATATTTCAGGAACCACTAATGCTAAAAAGTTTACTGAGGCGCTTGTGCTTGTGCAATGGGGAGTAGACGTAATTGCATCAAGGCTCAGGAATATATACGTTGCATGCCTAGCAATATAGGCTACATCCCGATTACATGGAGGGAGCCAAATGTGGTCTTCCTTCCAAAGCCGGGGAAAAAGGATGACACCGAGGCAAAGGCCTTCAGACCAGTTAGCCTAACATCCTTTCTGTTGAAAACAATGGAAAGGGTGGTGGTGGGCTATATGGAGAGTACTGCGCTTAAGATGTATCCTTTTAATAGTAGACAGCATGCCTACAGGGCAGTCATGTCTACAGAAACAGCGCTACATCAAGTAGTACGCGTTGCAGAAGAGAAGCTAAATACCGGGGGCATTGCGATGACCACCATAAGGGACATGGAAGGTGCCTTCGATAAGATATGCTTTGAAAGTCTGAAGTAAGTCTTGGAAAAACGTAGAGTTATCCCATTGGTGGTAAGATGGGTGGACAATATGTTGAACACAAGGGCGATAAATATTCAGAAGGGAGCCTCAAAACTCAGAGAAGGGGTTATTAGAGGTTGCCCATAAGGAGGTGTTCTCTCACCTACACTGTGGAATATCACTGGTGGACTCTCTTCTCGACAGTGTTGAGGCAACTGGCATTCACACAGTGGGATATGCGGATATGCCGACGACATAGCAATAATGGCTAGAGGCAATTTCATAGACGTCACCGCAGATATCATGAGGAATGCGCTCAAAGTGGTGGAAAGGTGGTGTCTGGAACAAGGGCTTTCCATTAATGCGGAGAAAACAGATCTAATAATCTTCACAAGAAAGATGAAAAATCTGGAATTTCGACCCTTAACACTTTTCGGATCGGAACTAAAAATGGCCAAGAAGGTTAAGTATCTCGGAGTCTATCTAGATACTGGACTTACTTGGAACTACCATGTTGAGGAGAAGGTCAGGAAGGCAAAAAGGGTACTAAAGGGTGATTTTTTAGCTGGTTTGGTTTTGGCAACACTGGTTTTGACAGCTGACGTGTGTTTAGTACCTTGTGTCACTGTCAAACAGCTTCAGTTTGGTTTGCAATTTAACCATGGATCGTCTTACAAATGAACAACGCTTGCAAATTATTGAATTTTACTATCAAAATTCGTGCTAAGTTCGAAATGTTCATCGCGCGCTGCTTCCATTTTATGATCGGCATTCTCAACCTTCTGAGCAGTCTATTCGGAAGATTGTGACCAAATTTCGCACCAAATTTACTTTGTTGGACATTAAACCACCAACACGTTTACGTACTGTGCGTAGTGAAGAAAATATTGCGGCCGTATCAGCTAGTGTGACAGAAGACCGCGAAATGTCGATTCGGCGCCGTTCCCAGCAGTTAGGCCTTTGTTACAGCACTACGTGGAAAATTTTGCGGAAGGATTTGTGCGTAAAGCCTTTTAAGATACAGCTTGTGCAAGAACTAAAGCCAGCCGACCTACCACAACGCCGAATTTTTGGTGAATGGGCTCTTGGAAAGCTGGCCGAGGATCCGCTTTTTTATCGAAAAATTGTGTTCAGCGATGAGGCTCATTTTTGGTTGAATGGGTACATAAATAAGCAAAATTGCCGGATTTGGAGTGAAGATCAGCCAGAAGCATTGCAACAGCTAACACCCGAGCAGGGAAGAATGGAGAGATGGACTTGTACCTGACACGCAATCCATTCCCGTGTACACAGACGGGTCTAAAATGGACAACGGCGTGGGGTCAGGCATCTACTCTGAACCGCTGGGCATCTCAACATCAATACACCTCCCAGACCACTGCAGTGTATTCCAAGCGGAGGTCATGGCAGTGACAAGAGCCGCCCGTGAGTCTGCGATAAAGGCGATACCTCCGGAAGGCATCACCTTCTTTATCGACAGCCAGGCAGCTATAAAAGCTTTAACTGCCCCAGAAATAAAATCGAAGCTTGTGAAGAGCTGTCGCGAAGAGCTCAGAGCTCTTGGAACACAGCACAAGGTATTACTGTGTTGGGTCCCTGGACATGAAGGCATTCCAGGCAATGAGAAAGCGGATGAACTAGCACGACATGGCTCGGCTAATGCTCTAGAACCACGGTTCCCAAAGTGTGCTCGAAGGATATCCAAGTGCTCCGCGGAAAGATAAAAAAAATAAATACCTAACACAATTCCATTACACTAGTGACTAGTTCATTTTGTGCTTCTGAACCTGTCATTTTGATTGCAGCAATCGAATTTCAAATGCTCATTTAAAAGAAATCAACACATACAAACAAACTAAAAAAAATAATTCGTGTAAAAATATGTGGTATGGGATGATAATATCAACATTTTGTGGATATGGGGAATCCCTGAAAATAGCATACGTGCAACGAAGTGCTCCGCAAGGAATTTTTCACCTAAAAATTGCTCCGCGACTAAAAAAGATTGGGAACCGCTGCTCTAGAACAAACATGCCCCTCTGTGTGCATCCCGCTCTGTACACTAAAGCTAGAAGCAGGGAAAAAGGCCACGGACGAGGCAAACGCTAGATGGAAATCCATGGATACGTGCGAAAACACAAGGAAACTATGGCCATCTTTCTGTAAATCCAGTACAGAGAGAATCATGCGGAACAACCGGAGATGTCTCTCTACGCTTGTAGGTATCCTTACGGGACACAACACCTTGCGATACCACATGAAGAAAATGCGACTGACCGAGGAAGAACTTTGCAGAGGCTGCGGTGACGAGGGAGTTATAGAGGATGCAACCCACTTCCTATGTCACTGTCCAGCTCTTCAACACTCCAGACACAGAGTCCTTGGAAAATTCTTCTTCAACAACCTGAACGAGCTATCTAGCACACCAACGGACAAAATCATGAACTTCGTCAAATCCTCAAGATGGTTTGTATGCAATGACACAGTAAGTAATTAATTAATTAATTTTTACAGGCAGAAAAGGTTACTACGGATAAGGGATAAAACCCTTCCCCCCGACGGGTATCACAATGGGTCAATTTTGACCTGAGTGTGGCGCGGGACACTCCCCGCCAGCCCACCAACCTAACCTAACCTATTGCAACAGCTACCAATGCATCCCGAAAAAGCCACTGTTTGGTGCGGTTTATGGGCCGGCGGCATTATTGGGCCATATTTCTTCAAAGAATCGCAGCGTTACTGTCAATAGTGAACGCTACCGAGCGATGATAACAAACTTTTTTTTGCCCGAAATGGAAGTTCTTGACTTGCATGATATGTGGTTTCAACAAGACGGTGCCACATGCCACACAGCGCGCGAAACAATGGCGCAATTGCGAGGCGAGTTTGGTGAACAGTTAATTTCACGTTTCGGGCCGGTCAATTGGCCGCCTAGATCGTGCGATTTGACACCATTAGATTATTTTTTGTGGGGGTATGTCAAGGCTAATGTGTATAGGGACAAGCCCGCTTCGATTGACGCACTGGAAGCCAACATCCATGCATTCCATTCATTCGTGAGATACCGGCCGATAGACTACCTGAGACGCAGCCGCGGTCAACATTTGCATGAAATTATCTTTAAACATTAAATTGCAAGGTTCAAACTATCGATTCAAATAAATATTTCATTCATTTTTTCGAATTTTTTGTGTTTTTTTTTTTTAAAAAGTTCTAAACCTCTTAAAAAATCACCCGTTATAAGATATGTATACTTTTTTTGGTTTGTTTTTTTCTGAGGACTGATACTTTAATGTTCAGTAAATAAAAAATCAGTGTTTAAAAAAAATTATTTTTATTATTTTCTGAGTTATTTTTAGGGTCGAAATTCCTTACTAAAGAGGAAGTTACATTTTATATTATATAGATAGGCAAACAAAATACATTCAGATGAATTTGTAGTATTGTATAAAATATAAAAGGCAAAATTATATTTTTTTTTACGCTGGTGAAAACACATTTTGTTTTGTCTAGCATTTTTATTGTTTGGCTTCATACATTCTAGCATATTTTTTTTGCAGTCTAGCATTTTCTTTTTTGAAATTATGGCAACACTGGGCGCACATCGCACAAGAACATTCAATTAAACAACAACTGCTTGAAGTTTTCTCCGATTAGTGAAACGAAAGCGAAGTATGGGAGGTGAATATGGATGTAATCAACAGCGACAATGTTTTTCTGAGGAAATGCACAGATGACTGATGAGGTGCGATGATGAACGTAGGGTGGTGTAAATAATATAAAATGAGTTTAAGGTTTTTGTTGTAGGTACTGGGATTTTTTTTAAATTTTAATTTTAATAAAATTACGGAAATTATTCTTGAACCGAGATGGAAAAGGTGTGTATGGTTGCTTGCAACTTGAAAGATAGGGTAGACATTTTTGGACCCGATAGATGGCGCTGTTTTCAATCTTCTAAACCACTCAACCGATCTCATTGAAATTTTGTGGATATGCACCTATATGGTTGGTTGTAGCTTGAAAGATAGAACATACACATTTTTCAATTCATTCAACGTAATTCTTAAAGTTAAGACTTATATGTAAGGCTGGACTTGGGAAGTGAACTGATAAAGCTTGATCTAACAAAGACACTAGACTACTGAATCAGTTGATTAAATTGAATCTAAAACAAAAACTCTAAAAATAGAAAACGTTGGACTGGATGTGGGTTGTGTTATGAATTTTTTTTTAAGTAAATGAATATGAATGCTATCTACTACGCTGTATTAAGATTAGAATGTTATAAAGATTTGGTTTTTAAATCACATTTCTTAATACAATTCAACTACAACACAATACAATTTAACATCCCCGTTTAGCGAGAGAAGTTTCCTAAGAAGAATCTTAAATATGATTGATCTCAGACGTCAAAAAAATACAACCACAGCCTAAGTCGATTCACGGTTTTTGTTCAAACTTCGGATTTGCAGATAGTCGGCCTACATTTTGGGCCTTTTTTAGGGTTCCGTAGCCAAATGGCAAAAATCGGAACCCTATTAGATTCGTCATGTCTGTCTGTCTGTCTGTCTGTCCGTCCGTATGTCACAGCCACTTTTCTCCGAAACTATAAGAGCTATACCGTTGAAACTTGGTAAGTAGATGTATTCTGTGAACCGCATTAAGATTTTACACAAAAATAAAAAAAAAAACAGTAAATTTTGGGGGTCCCCATACATAGAACTGAAACTCAAAAAATTTTGTTTCATCAAACCCATACGTGTGGGGTATCTGTGGATAGGTCTTCAAAAATGATATTTAGGTTTCTAATATCATTTTTTTCTAAAGTTAATAGTTTGCGCGAGAGACGCTTCCAAAGTGGTAAAATGTTGGTCCCCCCCCCCTTAACTTCTAAAATAAGCGAACGATAAAACTTAAAAAAATATATGATATACATTACCATGTAAACTACAAACGATAATTTTTTGAACGAGATCTATCGAGTAGTTTTTAAAATATCGATCAAAGTTACAACGAACTACAAGAACTTTTATGTTATGTTACTTGCTGTTTCGGAACCCTTCATGAGCGAGTCCGACTCGCACTTGTCTTACTTTTTTTAGATAACCTCAATATTAATGGCACCTCCCAAATAAAATGTTCATACCAGTTTGATTTGTTCGAAAACGGCTCTAACGATTTCAACCAAAGTTTCTATTTGAACTGAAGAAGATGAAGTTAACATGACTGTATACTCAGTTTTTCGCAAAAAAAAAAAAATAATAATAATGGTACATAGGTATGTATCTCAAAAACGGTCCATACGATTATAACAAAAATTAATTTCTAAGGTACTATGGTCATTTCTAACTTAGTAAATGCCCAGTTTTTCTCTATATTATCATACAATGGATTTTTGAAAAAAATATCATATTCTAAAAACCAAGTAAATGCTTGCTTACATCCCGAACAATAACTTATAATCGGTTTTCAGCTAAATAGTTAACCAATACAGTGGAACTTCCATAAGTCGAACCCTCAAAATGTATGAAAAAAAAATTCGAGTTATAGAAAATTCGAGTTGTGGAGAAATTCGAGTTATAGAAATTCGACTGTAGTATTTTTCAAACTAAACATTGCAATATTTGGTACCTACTGGTTTATCTGCCAAATTTTACAAAAACCGCTCTAATGACTTTGATCAAAATACATAGGTATTAAAGATAATATCAGTATTCTAAATAAGGTTCCGTAGGTACCTACTTAGTTTTTCTCAAAAAAAAAAAAAATCGAATAACTCAGTTTTTTAATTATTTCTGACAAAAATACTACCTAAAAGCCGATTTGTGTTCATATACAGGTACGTATTTTTAGAACTCAATACCACAATTCGAAAATAAAATTGCAACAGCCATTAAAAATGCAATAACAGAACCCAAAACGTATTTTTAGCAAATATAGGGTGTCCGCCGGGAAGGTATACTACTTTGTTATATCCATTCAAATGAAAATGTGCCTCGTCACTCATTATAATTATGATTCTCTTCGTCACAGTAATCAATGTTTGATTTTGATAAAATCTTTTAACGATTAAAACACGTTGGTTTATCGAATATTTCTCCATAATAAATTTGCCACGTGTCTACTTCACGACTGCCAAATATGAACTGTCAAGACTAATGTTTACCAAAATGGCGGCAAAACAAAGTAGTATACCTTCCCGGCGGACAACCTGTATTACCTACTTCTACTATTTTTCAACAATTTTGAATATGCACCTTAAAATAATTACAACCACTTGGGGTTCACAATCAGCGTTACCAATTGTACTACATATGTAGTACTGTGCTACATATTTGCTGGATTTTGTAACGCCGTACTACATACTACATCGTCACCCAAAAGTACTACATTTCTTAAGAGCCAACCATTTTAAATCTATTTAAGGAGTTTCCCAGTAAGAAAGCAATTTTGGAAATTTTAAATGAGCAGTGGCGCTTGTTGAATGAGGCTATCGATCTTATTTTGAAATGTGGACCTCAAAAGAGCGATATTGTGGCAATATTCGTGGAATTAAACAAACAAAAAAATAGTTTAGGAAACTTAATATTTTAAAAACTATTTAAATAAATATAACTATTTAATTTCAATAAAAAAAAAAAAAAAAAAACAGGTACTACATTTTGTTTGAAAATGCTACTTTTTTTTCTGACGTACTACATTTGTTTACGATTAAAGTGGCAACGCTGTTCACAATATCAGAAAATACCACTTATATATTCAATTCATAACTGCTAATTCAAATTCAAAAAAAAAACAACTCTGAATTCTTACATAAGATATCGGTCCATCACGAACCCTACTTCCAATCATACAAACCTTAACTAACGTCACTAATCTATTCCAGTCGTAAATAAAAACATGTCACAACAGATATGTAGGAAAACAGAAACTCCTACTATCCTCAGAAATCAGCCCAAGAAATTAGAAAATAGTACTGTAGGCACTTTAAACTCTCTAATCAGAACTTGTGTCATATGCCTGTTAGTAACGACTTCAACTTATAAAAACTCACAAACGAATTACTCAAAAGTGGATTTATTACTATATTTTTGGACCGTTTCGTGTATCTACACCTACCTCACTAAAATAACTAAACTCTTGATGAACGTGAAAGTGTTGTTCAACCACGCTGAATCTAGAAGCGTAACTGTCATCTCTTGAACCAGCTGTTGAATTATATCAAAGAAACCCAACAACTACATATTTAATGACATTTCCAACACTGCAATGTGTATATTATATAGGTGCAAAAATAACCACTTCTCTAGTGTCCATTAACAAGAAGTACTGCTCACAACAACAACTCTGGGCCAACAACAAAAGTCGAGAGTCTCGATAAGGGCTTGGTCAACTAACTCACTGCAGTTTGCTTCGGTTATATACTGTTGTTTAAGTACTGAATGTGTTCAGTTATCGACAAAACGTCGCGCACACAGTACCATGTCAGTTGCAACGAATCTCTTAGCACAATGCATGTATCATAGTGTCGGATTGGGCAACACTATGGTGTCAGCACTGCTCCAGACTCTGCTTGCTGCTCAGTGTGCAATATCACCTGCCGAACAATGGCCAATGGACTATGGGCCAACTGCATTGGAAAATGGCCTGGATACCTACGACTTTGTGGTTATAGGAGCCGGAACTGCTGGATCTGTGATCGCGAGTCGTCTCAGTGAGAATCCCCAATGGAAGGTGTTGCTATTGGAGGCAGGTGGTGATCCACCCATAGAATCAGAGGTAAGCATATTAAACTCACACCCAACTCGATTTTAATGTCTTAACCATTTTCCAGATACCCGCAGCATTCTTTACCGTCCAGCACTCTGAATACAATTGGAACTACTTCACCGAACCGGATCAGAAAAGTTGTTTGGGCTTCAAAAATCAAATGTGCTACTGGCCCAGGGGGAAAGTGCTCGGTGGCAGTGGGGCAATCAATGCCATGCTGTATGTACGCGGCACAAGACAAGATTATGACAACTGGAAGCTAAAGGGAAATCCCAATTGGTCGTGGACTGATGTTCTACCGTTTTTTGAAAAATCTCTTCAGAACGCTGATTCCGATTCAATAGGCGGTGCCCACGTCAATCCATTCGAAGTGCATTACCCCGAAGTTCGGGAAATGATTTTCTCTGGTGCTGAGGAGTTGGGTATTGCCAGGCTTGAAACTGTTAAAGAAGGAGCTGACATTGGGTACACAGCCCTAAGGGGGACAATCAGAAACGGTCGTCGTGCAAGCACTGCAAAGAGCTTCCTAGCAAAGGCCAAGAAGAGAACTAACCTTCACGTGATTAAGAATGCAGTGGCAACGAAAATCAATCTCGACAAGAGTGGCAGCAGGGTGAAAGGAGTTACCTTCCTCTATAGGGACCAACACAAAATGACTGCGAAAGTTGCCAAGGAAGTTCTCGTTTCTGCTGGCGCTTTGGATTCGCCAAAAGTTCTCATGCTCTCGGGCATTGGTCCTAAGGAACACCTCAATACCCTCGGCATTCCAGTTGTGAAGAATTTAAAAGTCGGCGATAACCTGCAGGATCATGTGATAATTCCGTTGTTCTTCAAATTAAGTGGAAGCAAACTAAAGCCCGACACGCTTAGGGAGCAGCTTGATGCAACATACACGTATTTGGTGAACCAGACCGGACCGTTAGCAGTTCACGGGACCACTTGCATCACCGGATTTATCAATTCGGATGAGACATCAAAGAGTTCATATCCGGATATCCAATATCACCACTTGTTCCTGCAGCAGGGAACTCTGAACTTAGAAATATGGCTTAAGGCGGTCAGCTTGTCCGAGAGCATAGCTGCGAGCATTCGTAAGCAGCACGAGCGCGACCATCTCATGGCGGTTTACGTTGTTCTTCTAAGGCCAAAGTCTATCGGAACGCTGCGCCTGCGAAGTGCCGACCCAAAGGATCCAGCCAAGATATTTGCCAACTACTTAGATCACCCTGACGATGTGGATACTTTACTGCGCGGTATTAGATTCCAAATGAAAATGCAGAAGACAGTAGCATTTCGTGAGCATAATGGAGAAATCGTACAACTAGATCTGCCTGAATGTGATCAGTTTGCTTTTAAGAGTGACGTCTATTGGAAGTGTTATATGAAGTATTTGTCGACGACGCTCTATCATCCTACAGGCACCGTCAAAATGGGACCAGACAACGATCCAAATGCTGTGGTAGATTCAAGATTACGCGTGAAAGGGGTGCAAGGACTGCGCGTTTCCGATGCCAGTATAATGCCAGACATTGTGAGTGCGAATACAAATGCTCCGACCATTATGATTGCAGAAAGGACCGCGGAATTCGTGAAACAGGAATGGGAAGGCCATACAGAGTTGTAGATAGAAGTGTACTGAAAAATAAATTCAAGTGACTCAGTTAAAGTCTTTTATTTTATTGCTAGTTATAAATACGTTTTTTAGTTGCATAGGATGGCACAAAAATATCGAAATTTATATAAGACCACTCGACCGAAAAGTGGCGAAGCAGAGTAAATTGTCGCAGCTTATTTCCTTTCCTCTAACCCATTCTCCTCTTCGTTCTTAATGTGTTCGATTACGAAACATGTATATTTTGATTGGAGAAAACTTTACTTCCTACTGACCGAAAGTATTTATTATTTTATTTTATTTGCACTGTCTTAAAAAAGGAGTGTGATTTCAGCGCCAGTTCTTATCGCGATTGGATTGTAATTTGTAAACCATAAGCTTGTGTAATTTTACTTTTTTTTATTAATTATTCAAAAGATTAGAAGCAGTTGCAATTACTGTAGTTGGATTTTATCAGCTGTGAAAACAATAACATTTTAATATCAAGATCATGCTACTCTATTGTCGCTTTGCCTTATTTATTGATGTGATATTGTCTGAGTCTATTGACCTAAAAATATGCAATTAATATGCAATCGAGGGTAAACGTAGAATTCCAATATTGGAATGGTAAAATGCAATGAAATTAGTATGCAAAACGGAATGGCAAGTAAATTACTTTAATGTACTACAAAGATAGCTAAAGACGGTTTAGTTCAAAAAGTATTTATTGCCGCAAAGTTGTGGTTGGGCTCGCCATTATTATTTTTCTTGCCGCGTTGGCATGACTATGAATTCTGCCTCATGTATATTTTCCCACTTAATAACCAGATTTGAAAATAATGCTCCACTCACTTTTGAGTCATTTATGCAAAGCACATTTTGGTATAACGAAGTAAAAGTGAACATTGCCAAGGCTCACCGTTCTAACTCCTGGAACTAGGTAAGAAGACTTAATCGGCCTTAGTAATAAAAAAAAGTAAGACAAGTGCGAGTCGGACTCGCTCATGAAGGGTTCCGAAACAGCAAGTAACATAACATAAAAGTTCTTGTAGTTCGTTGTAACTTTGATCGATATTTTAAAAACTACTCGCTAGATCTCGTTCAAAAAATTTTCGTTTGAAGTTTACATGGTAATGTATATTATATATTTTTTTTAGTTTTATCGTTCTCTTATTTTAGAAGTTAGAGGGGGGGGGACCAACATTTTACCACTTTGGAAGTGTCTCTCGCGCAAACTATTCACTTTAGAAAAAAATGATATTAGAAACCTAAAGCTCATTTTTGAAGACCTATCCATAGATACCCCACACGTATGGGTTTGATGAAAACAAATTTTTTGGGTTTCAGTTCTATGTATGGGGACCCCCAAAATTTACTGTTCTTTTTTTTATTTTTGTGTAAAATCTTAATGCGGTTAACGGAATACATCTACTTACCAAGTTTCAACGGTATAGCTCCTATAGTTTCGGAGAAAAGTGGCTGTGACATACGGATGGACAGACAGACAGACAGACAGACAGACATGACGAATCTAATAGGGTTCCGATTTTTGCCATTTGGCTACGGAACCCTAATAAAACAATGTCGACAATCAGTTGGCTGTTAGTTTTTGGAAAAATGTACACCATTATTGAAACGGTACCAATAAACAATTAGACCTCCACATTTCCGCTGCGAAATTACGCCGCAGGAAATAACGCACAAACAAAAAAATGAAATAAGGCCCCAAAATAATGCAACAAAAATATGATATATTTTGGGTGTAATTTAATTTTTTCGGTCCCAATTTTATTGAAGTGATAACTTCTTTAGGCGCGTTGGGCACTATTTGGATGGGCAAAAATTAGCAAACTCGCGACACCGACACCGACACCGACACCGATTGCATACTTTTAGGGCGCGTTGGGATGGGCAAAAATTAGCAAACTCGCGACACCGACACCGACACCGACACCGATTGCATACTTTTAGTTGTAAACTTTTGTAGGTACTATAGCTTACTTTTAGGGGTAGGTAATTTATAGCTTAATCTACGATGATTTTTATTTGAATACGTTACTATGGTAATTTATGGTAGCGACAAATTGATTGTCACCAAAATTATTTCAATTACCTGTTTTGTATGGGGAATTCATAACTTAATTTTACCAGGCTTAATTCCGACATATCCACGATTTTGGGTTTGTGCACATTTACGGCACAGTAGCTTGTGTTATAATTACCGAAACAAGAAATAGAAAACTGTGGTAAACTTGCCACCCTAAGAGTAGGTATACTATATAAATAATTGTAATATTTATGTCGCCTTAGTGTATACTGTAAAATATGATTAGTAATTTTTGTGTAAAATAATGAATATAAAACTACAATTGATGCCGTACCACGAGATCTAGAGCATTATCAATGGCGATGCGGCAAGACAGAAAAATATTGTTGTCCTTTCTCGTTCTTTTTCTTTTAAAAGTAAAATTTGTATTTTTCGGAAAGAAATTCATATTCAATTAAGCTTCAGTATAATTATTATTAATTTATTCGTTCTGTGCTAGTTTCGGTAGAATACAAGTAGATACAATCGGATTGTGGTAGCTGAAGTAAGATAATATGTACATTCGAGACTGTAATCTATCTAGATTACGCTGGAAGACAGCATCGATGAAAATTACTTATATATGCTAAAGATAATTCTGCATTACTTCAAGATAAAGTTGGGAAGAGATTTGATGATATTCCAATCAATTTGAGTGGGGATTTCAACATCAACTTTGCGGATGATAAAAACTACCATTAATTGCATTTTTAAATAGCAAATTTGATTTAACGATGAGCAATGATCGCAATCTTAGCACGACTAGACATAAAACTACAATTGATGCCATCTTTACAAGATATTTAAATAGATTCGAATCAAAATTGTTTGTTTCCTATTTTAGTTACCTACCATAAACCTATAGTATCCGTTTTCAAATATAATGATAATAATGATGATGATGATGGAAGAGTTTGAAGTTGTTGATGAAATTTCATAAGTGTCATTGGTATGCATTTCAAAGAATACCCATTAATTTTTAAATTTAATATTTCATGTATCTGTAAATTTATACATTTTAAACAATAGATTGCAATTTTGTATGTAAAATAATATGTATTATTTTTGATGTAAAATACCGCATTAATAATGAAAATGAAAAATGTAACATAATTTTTGTAGTAGTAGTAGTTTATAATAATGAATAAAAAAACACTTTATTTAAAAGTACTTCCTACACAATAATATATTTTCTGACGATTCGAAAAATACACACGTAATTGTTCAAGTTATCACTTCGGTCGGCACTCCCGGAGTGCCTTTTAATTTTTTTTTAGAATTGGGGTGCTATTTCATTATGAAAGATGGCCTCAAGTTTTAAGAATGAAATCCGACTCAAAAAATGTTGTTTGGGCCTATTTTTCTGAAAATTAAGAAAAATATAAACATAACAGCTTCCTTAGCCATTCTAACGGCTTCTCTAGCAAGTGTCATTTGGGTGACCACAAGTTTTTCTTAACTGTTATAAATAACAAATAAAAATTTGTTTTAATTTGATGAAATATAAGTTAAAAATTCGCTCAAACTATTGCTAACGGTTTGGTCCACTTCCATTGTCCCTATTGCAGACAGGTTATAGAAGATACATTGAATGTGTTCTTATACGTTTTGGGTAAGCATGCCATATATCCTGTATTTTACAGGATACCCCTGTATATGTAGAAATTTGACTCCTGTGTTTTTGTGAAAGACCTTGTAATTATCCTGTAATCATGCAGTTTTATTCCCATTAATTAGCAACATTTTATATACCTAACTAAAAATAATCGATTGAATTTCCAACCTAAGTAGCAGTGGTGTCCTCATTTAAAACGAATGGGTTTGGGGAGCACTGCACATTGTCAACCTATAAATTGGCATCAGCAGCTTTTTAACTTGTAGGCCAAAAGGGGGAATCCCCTCTCTGTTGTTGTTTCGAATGGTTTCGACATTTGAAATAAGAACGCCATTTTTTTATTCTATTGTACCTACTTTTGAGAGAACGCCCTACTGCGTGTTAATTTTTATTGAACGAAAATATTCCAAATCCGTTAAGGCATTCTCAACGCCAAATTAATCGAAAAATATCCATTTTTGGAAACCGGAAAAAGCAAGTGATGTTTTTTGTAAAAAGTGTAAAGGAAATTTTTCGACCGCATCCGGCCAATTTTCTTAATTTTTATTTAATTAATTTTTTTCCTTGACTAAACTAAACACAAAACTCACTTCATTTCGTCATGATATATATTTGAATGAAATGAAGAACAATGTATTTCAAATGAAAATTAATTATTTAGTTCAACCTTAAATGAACTGCATTTATTTAAATAGTCCAACCTTGAATGATTTTTCTTTTCACTCAGAATAGTTTTAAGCTGCTTTTCCTTTCGTTTTATATTTCTTTTTATTTTTATTCGATATTACACAGCTAATATTAACTACGCGTCAAATTTAAGTATACTCTTAAGAGATGCAGCACAGAATGACATAAACAGAACTCTGAGTTAGAAATTTGGGTCGTCTACGTTTACCAACGCTATGAATGCAACAGTTAGCCAACTACAATACCAAGTGGAGAGTATTATACGCAGAGTCAAACAGTTAGCCTAGGTTTTTTATCTAATTTTAAAATGTCGACTTTGTACCCAACCCCAGTCGTTTCTGTGGCTTTGGAGATATACGATCATATACTAGAGGTCGCCCAGTGTTCGAAATTCTACCATTATATTGACCTGACTTATACTACACATAGGGAGCGTATCGGATTCCGCTTTTTAAAATCCCGTTTTTTTTAAATCCTGTTTAAAAAGTTTTAAAACAACGTCTTCTAAAATCCCTTTTTTAATACTGCCTCTGAAAATCCCGCTTATTCACAATCCCGATCTATTATAATCCCGCTTTTAAAAATCCCGTTTAATCCCGCTTCGCCCGTTTCTCAGAATCCCACTTGAATTTTAACAACGTCGTTCAAAATTGAACATTGCTGGTTTTCCATTTTCTTTATAATTTTATCAGTTTCAATTTCAATCAAAAGAAATAACAAAAAATTGAATGAATTTTAAAACCGTATAAGTGCACATAAGAGCATAGTTTTATGTTTTTATGTTATTCTACGAGTAGCTAAAACATATTATTTAGTCTTTGATCGAGTGACTAATAGAGAAAAATTATTATAAAGTGAGATGAGTTCTATTACTGAAATTTAGTTGATCAAAGGTAGCCGAAGTGGCCGAAAATTAATAGTTGACGGTTATGCAAATTTCAATTTGTATTTACTTATAAGTCCGTTTCTGTTACTTCCGCTTCTTTTGATAACCCAGGTTTTGCAATTTAAACTAGTTGTTTTATTTTAAGAAATAGCGGCGTGAAAAGGTAATAGGCAGAAAGAGTTACATTCTTACGCTAACAGCAGACTCAGTTTTTGGCTACATGACCGTATAAAGGATTTCAAATAATATGATACATACTATTTAAAATGGGTACGTCCCACTTACTACACTTTTAGTCAAAAAACTTCTAAGGTCCACTTGCACCAAACTCATTTGACAACAGAATTTATTCATTTATCCACTGTTTAGTCCTATTCCTTGGATTAGAAAAATATTGCTCTGCAGGACCACACCTATTCATCCATGGATAAACTATTAAATAGTTATGCATTTTCGAAAAGCTGGATAGTCGTGCCCAAACATCAAATAGTAAAACAAAGTGTCAAAAGGTAAAGAGTGTCAAACACTAAAATCAGAAAACAAAGAAATTTCTGTCCGAACATAATTCGTCGAGTTCGCGTTAAATTCTTGAAGGATTTTCATCCAAATTAATTTTTTTTAAATTTTTTGATGTTTATTCTTAGTTTAAATTATATATCTATGTCTTTCTTTTTACAAGGAAATCAAAAATATTTTCTGAGTTGCCTTGGGTTAGCTATTCAAAAGTTTATTTACACGGTTAAGAATCCTAGCGTTAAATTAAATATTTTTGGAGTAAAATCTTAAAATTTAATTTTTTGCATATATTCAGATTAAACAACTAATAAAAGATTTATTAATTTTAAATACCTAATGTCTGCTATTACAAAATATGACTGAAACATTAAATTTTGATATGGAGATGGGTTTCAATACATTTGATTTCGAATGAAATAAACTGCAGAGTAAAATATAATACCTCAAATTCAATACTTTTTTTTTTGCTTTTTATAAACCCTCGGAATATTAAAATATAATGCAATCTTATTATATGTTAATATTTCTTTAGATTTGATTTAAATATCTATGGGATATATTTCAACACCAAAAATATTTTATTTTAATTATAGTTATTGGTTTTAAAAATTACAATACAAATATCAAAAAATTGTCAAGCGTAGGCAAATTCCTTCTTTTATCCTCTTATAGAGTGCCGCTGTGTTTCCTTCAATATAGTTATATTATGGGTTCAAAAGTAATACCGACATATTTAAATCTAATCACTTTGGTTCAGATTCTGTATTAAAACCAAATACAAATGTATTAAAGTTGATGGCTTTATTAGGTTCGTGTTAAAATATAATAAGACTAGATGCTGTATTTCAGGTCAACTATAACTTAAAAAAAAAAATAGTTGGCGCAACAGGTCCGGAGGGACCCTAGGCCTAGCTTCTCACAACCATTCGTTTTGTGTGAGTTTTCATTTTTTGGAACGAATGGAAGGGATCTACAATTTTATGCCGACTCCAAACTCTCTGATACTTGTCAGACGTTCGCGAGAGGTGGCGCAGTGAAAAAAACCCTAAGTTGGAATTTGGGTTTTTGCGGGATTCGAACCTCGACCCCTAGCGTAGTAGTCCAACACACTAACCACTAAGCCACTGCGCCTACCAACTATAACTTAATTGTTATTAATTCTTGATTTAAAATGTTATTTTAATATATACCAGCTTATATTGTAGAAATATTGAATTCTAATCTTTCCAGATTCATGTTCAGAAAATTCGTATTAAAAAGAGCTTTTTAATGAAACAATTATTAAATTTTAATATGAAATTATTACAGCAAAAGTTTAATACATTGGAAATATTGACAACAAATTTTTCTTATACTGCATAGACCCGTAATATTGCGGAGGTATTAAAAAACACGCCCATACTAAAGTTATCCAGTAAGCTCATACGATCTCTATCAATCAGCCTAGCCCATTTAAAAATAAGGTCCCAATACGACTAGCAGCTTGTAAAAACTGTCACTCACGAATCACCTTTTTGCCTGGAATACTAAATTTCGTATCTAAAGAATCTACTAAGTAGGTAACACAATATTGTGATAGAAATAAACTCCAAAAATTAATTTTATTTTAGTATCCTTTACAAGTTACAACTCGCAATGCTGCTCATAGAGCTCCAGCCAATCTTCTTTTATAAACTCAGCCGCCCGCTCTGCAATCATGATCGTGTCAGCATTCGTATTCGCACTTACAACGTCTGGCATGATACTAGCATCAGCAACTCGTAGTCCTTGTATCCCACTCAACCGCAAGCGCCAGTCCACAACAGCACTCCAATCATTGGCAGGTCCCATTTTGACGGTGCCCGCTAAATGGTATACAGTCCCGGTCATGTACTTCATGTAGCACATCCAATACTCGTCACACATAAATGGAAACTGATCACATTCCGGTAGATCAATCTGAATGATCTTGGCATCTTGCTCCTTGAATGCCTTGGTGTGTTCCATCGCCATTTGAAACTTAATTCCGCGCAGAAGGGTTTGGATGTCTGTCTCTTGTTCTAAATAGTTGGCAAAGAGCATTGGAGGATCCTTTGGATTTGAACTTCTTAGACGCAGAGTCCCAATGGATTTCGGTCGCAGAAGAACCACATTAACTAACAGCATATCCCCATCAGCATTTGTATTATTGATGCTTTGAATTATGCTGTCGGAATACCCGGTTCCAACTGCCCATGTATTAATGTCCGCGGTTCCACTCTGCGCGAAGAAATGATAGAATGCGATATCAGGGTATGGGCTGTCAGAGGATTTGTCCGAATTAATAAGTCCGCTTATAGAAATTACGCTGTGGGTAGCGAATGGTCCCGTCTGTTTGGTGAGATATTCGTAAGCGTCATCAAGTAGATCCGTCGCTGTCTGTCGCCTTACCTTGCTTTTGTTCAGTTTAAATAACAGAGGTATCACTATGTGATCCTGCAAATTATCACCGACTCTCAAGTCCTTCACAAGGGGTATTCCAATTTTGTTTAAATGGTTTCTTGGACCGATTCCCGAGAGCATAAGTAGTTTTGGTGAGTCAATAGCTCCAGCAGAGAGGATCACCTCTTTGGCTATGTTCACTGTCATCTTATGTTTGTCCAAGTAATTGAATGTAACTCCGGTCGCCTGTTTGCCGGTTGCATCGAAGTTGATCTTTGTTGCCACTGCGTGCTTGATAACATGCAAATTGGGTCTGTCTTTGAACACCGCAAGGTAATCCTGTCCTGTGCTTCTGCGGCGACCGTTCTCAACAGTTCCCGGTAAAGTGACATAGCCTATATCAGCTCCTTCTTTGAGAGCCTCAACTTTGGGGGTACCCAGCTCAGCAGCCGCCTCAAAAAGCATTTCTCGTATTTTAGGATGGTGCATATCAAAAGGATTAACAGTCACTCCGCCCTTGCAATCCGAGTCGTTCTTTCCCAGACGAATGGATCTCTCATAGAAGGGTAGAACATCCTCCCACGCCCAATGAAGATTCCCCTTTCTCTCCCAATCATCGAAATCTCCGCGATTGCCGTGTATATACAACATACTATTGATGGCTCCACTGCCACCGATCATCTTTCCCCTTGGCCAGTAGCAGGCTTGGTTCTTGTAGCCCTGGCAGCTTTTCCCATCCGGTTCTGTGAAATAATTCCAAGCGTATATTGTGCGCTGCAATGTGAAATATACCGAAGGAATCTGAAAGATAAGCTCTGCAAGTATTTTTGGTTTATCGCACTGTTTTTAACTTTTCTTACCATCGATTCCTGCGGTGGATCACCTCCGGCTTCTAAAACCAAAACTTTATTATTCGGATTCTCACTTAATCGACTCGCCATCACAGATCCGGCAGTTCCCGCGCCAATTACAACGAAGTCATAGGTACCTAGGCCTTTATTTAATGCTGTCCGTCCGTAGTCCTTCGGCCATAAGTCTGGGGGGGATATTCCACATTGGGCTGCTAGGATGGTGTGCAACAAATTCGACACCATGCTACTAAAAACTCCACTACTCTGCTGCGTAAATGGAAGGGTAAGACCTGTTATGTTGGTCATTTTATCCAGCAGTGATTCGCCGGGTGACGACTTATTTATTACTCACAAGTAGAACGAGCGGTTCATAAAAACCTGTAAAATTGAATAGAACAAAATAGATTTTTGTTTTTCTGCTTGAATATTATTAATATATTTTTACAAATAAAACCCAGGCCAATGGCCTTTGCTTATTGGAGAGAGAAAATATCAAAGTTAGAATCATTTACGTTCAAATGCGTTTTTACAATATTCAAATAACTGACATCGCAATCGTTGCTGTGTAATCTAACGTCTTCAACCGAAGAGTTACTTTTATGGCCCTAACCATCATCCAATGAAGTGGAATATGTCTTTCCTACTCTGCCGCGTGTACGGCAGCATAAAACCGCTTTTCCGAAGTGCCGATTTACATACACCTTGGGGTTTAGCAACACCAAAGTCTCGCGGTATTGGTAACGCCTGGCTCTGGGTAATGCTGTCTAAGTTCTGACTAGTCTCGGAAAAGGTCTTGCACACCTACGACTTTGTGGTGAATAGGAGCCGGAACTGCCGGATCTGTGATCGCGAGTCGTCTCAGTTTAAACTCACACCAAACTCGATTTTAATGTCTTAACCATTTTCCAGATTTCTTAAGCGATCAGCACTCTGAGTACAATTGGAACTACTTCACCGAACCGGATCAGAAAAGTTGATTGGGCTTCAAAAATCAAATGTGCTACTGGCCCAGGGGGAAAGTGCTCGGTGGCAGTGGGGCAATCAATGCCATGCTGTATGTACGCGGCACAAGACAAGATTATGACAATTGGAAGCTAAAGGGAAATCCCAATTGGTCGTGAACTGATGTTCCACCGTTTTTTGAAAAATCTCTTCAGAATGCTGATTCCGATTCAATTGGCGGTGCCAACGTCAATCCATTCGAAGTGTATTGCCCTGAAGTTCGGGAAATGATTTTCTCTGGTGCTGAGGAGTTGGGTATTGCCAGGCTTGAAACTGTTAAAGAAGGAGCTGACATTGGGTACACAGCCCTAAGGGGGACAATCAGAAACGGTCGTCGTGGAAGCACTGCAAAGAGCTTCCTAGCAAAGGCCAAGAAGAGAACTAACCTTCACGTGATTAAGAATGCAGTGGCAACGAAAATCAATCTCGACAAGAGTGGCAGCAGGGTGAAAGGAGTTACCTTCCTCTATAGGGACCAACACAAAATGACTGCGAAAGTTGCCAAGGAAGTTCTCGTTTCTGCTGGCGCTTTGGATTCGCCAAAAGTTCTCATGCTCTCGGGCATTGGTCCTAAGGAACACACCCTCGGCATTCCAGTTTTGAAGAATTTAAAAGTCGGCGATAACCTGCAGGATCATGTGATAGTTCCGTTGTTCTTCAAATTAAGTGGAAGCAAACTAAAGCCCGACACGCTTAGGGAGCAGCTTGATGCAACATACACGTATTTGGTGAACCAGACCGGACCGTTAGCAGTTCACGGGACCGCTTGCATCACCGGATTTATCAATTCGGATGAGACATCAAAGAGTTCATATCCGGATATCCAATATCACCACTTGTTCCTGCAGCAGGGAACTCTGAACTTAGAAATATGGCTTAAGGCGGTCAGCTTGTCCGAGAGCATAGCTGCGAGCATTCGTAAGCAGCACGAGCGCGACCATCTCATGGCAGTTTACGTTGTTCTTCTAAGGCCAAAGTCTATCGGAACGCTGCGCCTGCGAAGTGCCGACCCAAAGGATCCAGCCAAGATATTTGCCAACTACATAGATCACCCTGACGATGTGGATACTTTACTGCGCGGTATTAGATTCCAAATGAAAATTCAGCAGACAGTAGCATTTGGTGAGCATAATGGAGAAATCGTATAACTAGATCTGCCTGAATGTGATCATAGTTTGCTTTTAAGAGTGACGTCTATTGGAAGTGTTATATGAAGTATTTGTCGACGACGCTCTATCATCCTACAGGCACCGTCAAAATGGGACCAGACAACGATCCAAAAGCTGTGGTAGATTCAAGATTACGCGTGAAAGGAATGCAAGGACTGCGCGTTGCCAATGTCAGTATAATCCCAGACATTGTGAGTGCGAATACAAATGCTTCGACTATTATGATTGCAGAAAGGGCCGCGGAATTCGTGAAATAAAGGAATGGGAAGGCCATACAGAGTTGTATAGATAGAAGTGTACTGAAAAGTGACTTAAGAAGACTCAGTTGAATGAAATTACTGTATTTGGATCGTTCGTTGGTTTGGCAACAACTGATTGACATGAACAGGGTTACTCACGAAAATATTAAAATACTGCAAGTTTAAACAGAGCCGTAAAAAATGCGCAATTTGCGGAAATATGTTTTCAAAAACCATTTAGTAGTATTTTCGTTTTCTTTATTACCTCTGTGCCTTAAATCACATCCCCCAACCAAGGTTAGGTATGAATATCTGTTAACTAATGGCGTGGATAGATTTTGGTGACTATCTTCAATAGTGATTATTTATGCACAGAGCTGCTTTATTTCTCTTCAATCCAATAGTATTCATGGTTGTGCGCTAATTTGTTCATTAACTGTTTACCTCTAAAATGACTTGTTTAACGAAAAAGTGCCAATGAAATACATAAAACTATTAATAAACTCTTTCGAACTGGTAACAAACTTTAATGATTACTAAGCGGCTTCCAATAACTCGAATAAACACGATGGAATAGTCGGCCATCCCCAAGAAATAAATCAACATGTTCGGGAGAAGAAAATAATTACCAATGAAAGGGAGCCTTTCCAGATAATCAACCGAATGCCAAGTTAAAAGTTGAAGACTACGCGACCGATGACATAAAAGTCGAATGAATTCAAATTAGACTGAGAGATTTCTATAAAAGCATCACAGTATGATGTCTTGAGTTAAGGAGTCAACAAGATAAATTGTTTGTTTACCTACTGCAATCGGGAACAGAGATTGTATTTTATTTCTTGTTTAATTTCTTGTTTGAGTTGTTTCATGACTCGTTTTGGCAATATCAATGCCTGGTATACCAAACAAAAAAATATAATGCTTCGTAGGATTTTGAACTTTTTCGATTACATACTAAGAAAAAAAAGGTACCTACGAGTATTATATTTGTACAAAATTTCAAATTCGAGATGTTAATTAATTCTGACATTAAGATGATAGAGGTACTGGCAAAAGTGGATAGCCAAATTCTGTCCGTATGTCCGGAGCCCTGCAGCACAAACGGCTGCCCGGATTTCATTCAAACTTCGAATTTGGAATTTTCGTGGACCATGGTCAAATGTTCATACCAGTTTGGTTTGTTCGAAAACGGCTCTAAAGGTGCCAATCAAAATTGACATTTAAGCTTAGGTAGGTTGGGTTAACATGTCTTACTCACTTTTTGACTAAAAAAAATCTAATAGTGGTACTTTTGAAATTTGGACATATCTCGAAAACGGTCAATACGATTATAGAAAATATTCATTTCTAAGGTAATGTGGTCATTTTTAACTTAGTAGCAAACTTAGTTGCTCTCTATATTACCGTACAATGGATTTTTGAAAAAAATAGATACCTACCTATTTGTTTTTGATTTAGTTTTCTTTAGTTTAAAACCAAGTAACGCTTACATTATAAACAATACCTTGTACTCAGTTTTTAACCTAATGGTATTTTTTCGAACTAAAGTTTACAATACCTGTTACTATTTCCTCATAATTTTAAATTGTTTTATAGATAGATAGATTAGATATTCATTTCGTTTATAAATTACATAGGCTTGTTGCCGCAGAGTTTACAATACAGAGATATGATAATTTAAGATATATTTCTACTGAAACATTATTTAATGGCTTGTTTATTTTTATGTTACCAACGAGAAACCCCACAGTTTAATATAAAAAAAAAAAATAATAATAAAAGATTAAATAAATAAAATAATAAAAATTAGCAAACGTTATACAAAATTTAGGAAATAGATAATTTAACAACTTAATAACTAAACAAATAATTAAATTAACCAATAAATGAATGAACAGATAAATAAATTAGATAACAAAAAGGAATGAACGTGTAAATAAGCACAGAAGAGGAAAAATCAATAAATATTTATACATACCAGAAGACCCAGCCACGCGCTGCTGTGGCTAAGGTCGTTTGATTTTTTTTTTTTTTTATTGGGAGATGCCACAACCCGTTTTCCTATCCCCCTTATCTTTTGCAAAGTGCAAAAGTGCTATCCTATCGTTCAAACTGGAACCAACCACACAGGCACATCCACAAAATTCTATTAAATCGGTTGAGTGATTTCGGAAGTCGATAACAGCGCCACCTATCGGGTCCAAAAGTATCTTATCTTTTAAGTCTGCTTGAAATACATCAATACGAACAAAACAAAAAAATAATGATGAAAATCGACCCAGCGGCTTTCGAGTTATAACGCCATCGAATTTCACCCCGAAGGAAATATATACCTATAATTATAACTCTTTGTTAAATAATTTTTTAAGAGGTTTAGAACTTTTTTTAAAAAAAAAACACAAAAAATTCGAAAAAATGAATGAAATATTTATTTGAATCGATAGTTTGAACCTTGCAATTTAATGTTTAAAGATAATTTCAAGCAAATGTTGACCGCGGCTGCGTCTCAGGTAGTCCATCCGCTGAGTCCAATTTTGGCATACTCTTTCACACATATCGGCCGGTATCTCACGAATGAATGCATGGATGTTGGCTTCCAGTGCGTCAATCGAAGCGGGCTTGTCCATATACACATTAGCCTTGACATACCCCCACAAAAAATAATCTAATGGTGTCAAATCGCACGATCTAGGCGGCCAATTGACCGGCCCGAAACGTGAAATTAACTGTTCACCAAACTCGCCTCGCAATTGCGCCATTGTTTCGCGTGCTGTGTGGCATGTGGCACCGTCTTGTTGAAACCACATATCATGCAAGTCAAGAACTTCCATTTCGGGCAAAAAAAAGTTTGTTATCATCGCTCGGTAGCGTTCACCATTGACAGTAACGCTGCGATTCGCATCATCTTTGAAGAAATATGGCCCAATAATGCCGCCGGCCCATAAACCGCACCAAACAGTGGCTTTTCCGGGATGCATTGGTAGCTGTTGCAATGCTTCTGGCTGATCTTCACTCCAAATGCGGCAATTTTGCTTATTTACGTACCCATTCAACCAAAAATGAGCCTCATCGCTGAACACAATTTTTCGATAAAAAAGCGGATCCTCGGCCAGTGTTGTTATATCGTGGGATTTATCCCTTTTCGTGGGAATTTCGATGTCCGAAAAGCCTTTCGTGGGATAAAGGGATAAAGCACCAAATCGTGGGATTTTAAGGAATCTAAAAAAAAAACATTAAAACTATAAATTTTTGCTGAAATTTCATGAAAACTCCTACATTTCACGATGATTATTAACACACTCAATGTGCATAAAAAACTGCTTAAATAAATTGTCTCTTATCAAAATTTTCTGGTACCAAAAAATAATCGTAATAATGTTACAAACTGTGATTTGTATACTAAAAGCTAATTAACCGTGATTTATTTTCCTTGTATAACAAATTTTACTTCTAAAAACTGTATTTTGAGGCGAAAAAGTGTCGTGGGACTTAAAAGGGATTTTGAGTACAGTGAAAAGGGAAAAAAGGGAAAAATGAGCACGCTTCGTGGGATAAATGAAGAGAGAGTGCTAACAGAACTGTCCCCGGCCAGCTTTCCAAGAGCCCATTCACCAAAAATTCGGCGTTGTGGTAGGTCGGCTGGCTTTAGTTCTTGCACAAGCTGTATCTTAAAAGGCTTTACGCACAAATCCTTCCGCAAAATATTCCACGTAGTGCTGTAACAAAGGCCTAACTACTGGGAACGGCGCCGAATCGACATTTCGCGGTCTTCTGTCACGTTAGCTGATACGGCCGCAATATTTTCTTCACTACGCACAGTACGTAAACGTGTTGGTGGTTTAATGTCCAACAAAGTAAATTTGGTGCGAAATTTGGTCACAATCTTCCGAATAGACTGCTCAGAAGGTCGAGAATGCCGATCATAAAATGGAAGCAGCGCGCGATGAACATTTCGAACCGAGCACGAATTTTGATAGTGAAATTCAATAATTTGCAAGCGTTGTTCATTTGTAAGACGATCCATGGTTAAATTGCAAACCAAACTGAAGCTGTTTGACAGTGACACAAGGTACTAAACACACGTCAGCTGTCAAAACCAGTGTTGCCAAAACCAAACCAGCTAAAAAATCACCCGTTATTAAGATGCAACGTGAAATTAATTGTAGCATAGCCTGAACTACGTCGAACCAACAGTTGTTAAAAAAAGTACAAAAAAGTGGAAACAAATCGGTTATACACTTCTATCAAATAGTAGGTATATTTTTTCTCAATTTAAATATGTATTTCACTTTGTGGAAAGCTCGAGCACGTTCCAGCTTTCACTTCTCCCAAAGCTCTAAAAACAAATACACTCAAAGAATTCGTTACTGACTTTCCGTTGATAACGTTCCCATCATATAATTGCAGTCAGTTTTAAAAGGAAAAGCTCTTTTTTTCACTTCACTCGGCAAAATTTGTTGAAAAATGTAAATGTAAACTAAAAAACAGCTTGTAAGCAAACTCTCTTAATTGGGTGGAGCTGAAGGTCTATTAATTCCTAGCTTATGGTATCAACGTAGCTAATATCACAATCACAACCACCTAAAACAAAAACCTTAAATTAAATTTGTATCTACACCACACACGTCCATCATCGCACGTCATCAATCAGCCATCTGCGCGTTTCCTCAACCTCGCATACTTCTCTTTCGTTTCACTTCGATAAAAACTTCACGCAATTTTTGTACAAATGAATGTGCTTGTGCGATGTGCGCCACCAACCACCCCAAAGCAGAACAACAATCATTAACAATGGTTGCTCATATGTTTCGATAATTATGAGGAAATAATTTGCAATAAAAAAATAATGCAACTAAATTGAATTATAAACTATCCTATCTCTCAAGTTGGATCAAACTGCACCAGTGTGAAAAATTTGATTAAGATCGTATTTTATGTGGAGGGCCATTCTTCTTAATCCCCTTTTTGAAACACTTATTTTTATATGTTTTCTGACTTTTTTGGTTCATAAAGAGTAAAATCTTACTTAAACTGAAAAAGGGGCCATTTTGATCATTTTCTAAAAGTGGGGTCCAAGAGTCCCGTGTGCGTTTTTGAAGGTCATTTGGAACGGCAAAGCTGAACCTGAACTGCACGAATCTTTTTCTCGTTACCGCTCCCCAGAATCGTATTATGCGATTTAACACCGTTGGAATATTTCTTTCTTTCAAGTATATATATATGTCACTAAAAAACGTAATTGAATTTTGAACAACAGCTGTGCACTCAATGTCGCGCAACAATTAATTACTAATATTTGTTTCTTACCCAATTGTTTTAAATTTACTGAAATGTAGTTTTTTTTTTTTTTTGTTAAATTTAAAGTTTCGTATTTTAATATAGATGTTCGCTTATTTCATTTCAGGTACGTTATATTCGTATTCGATGTTCTCCGAAAACGTAAGTGTCATTTCGTTAGTGTTTCAATCTTCTGCTCTTATTTTCCATAAGAAAAGTAAAATTTATAAGAAGGCGTAAGTAATGAAAAGTCGACATAATAGCCGATTTTGGATTTCGAAAAAACAGCGACTAAACATTCCTCACTTTTTTTCTAGATATTAGGTATCTAGATTTCAAGATGGAACTTAATAGCATGTCCATCTTTCATACACAAAAAGGGCGAACTGAAACATTTTTTGTATTGCAAAACTCCTAAAAATGGAAACTCCCAGTCTTATACTGAATACTGCCTCTTGTGTCGGTGATACTTCTAGGGAACTATAAGTATTACCTAAAAAATTCAAGGCATGTATCGGTCGGAGTAAAAACAACCTAAAAATCATAACAGGTCTCCTAACGGGACACTGTAAACTAAGGAAACACCTGAGGAAAAAAGGCTTGTCAGAAGGAGGTCTCTGCAGATTCTGCGATGAGAACGCTGAAACCATAGACCACATTTTAGAATTTTGTGGAGCACTGGCCCATAACAGGATTAAACATCTGAGCAAGTACCGCCAGTTACCTACTAGATAACGATATACAAACCTAGAACCTCTCTGTTATTATTATTATTATTATTTTGTATGATCTGATGAATAACCTTCCCTCTGTATGATGGGAAGTCAAGCCACGATTAAATCCCTGGAGTCGATTACTTTTAATTTAAAACTACCTTTAATTGTTACTTACTTACCTATCTCTTTCTAATGACCGATCTATTAAAAACGCACCTTATTTAGGTGCCGGGCCATAGATAAAATTCTATTATTTGCGCATGGCTGACCAACTCGTAAGGGATGGCTCAACTTTGTCGATTCAAAAGGAGAAGGAGCCAGTCGGTACTTGTTAACTCTTTACGAAATGAAATAAGATATACGCTACTGGCGGCTTTTTACAGTCTCGACGGATCCGAGTGGTCCAATTTGTAATGACTGCCGCATAGATCCGGCTTTTATTACACCTTTTTTATTATGCCCATATGATCTTTATAGATCATTGATTACCATGCTTTATAGCAACATTTTTTTTAAGGCTCCCACAGAACAATGGGCCGGCCAATTATTCATTATATTTCCTACAAATGTCATATATTCCGCAGATGCTGTAGAACCAGTCCTTATATTCACAAATTTCAACATCTAATCGTTTACCTAATGATCTTTTTGTGAATACCCTCCTCGCAGAAAATATCTGTTACTAGCCGGTAACTCAAAATCTCTTGAAAAGTAGTCACCCTTGAGAAGATATTGCAGTTACTTGTGAACAAAAATAAAATCCTTCATTTCGTTAACCATTTTTATTAAATTCAAAAAAAATCACTGTCCGTAACATTAAAGATATAGTTCTCCCACCTAATGCCCGCCATGGTGACGGTAGTGCAAATGTTCCTCCTTAATCATGTCGGCTGCCTTCTCGGCAATCATCATGGTCGGCGCATTTGTGTTTCCCGACACCAGCCTCGGCATTATGCTGGCATCTACAATCCGAAGCCCCTTCACACCATACACCCTCAGTCTGGGATCGACAACCGCATAGGGATCATGCCTGGGGCCCATCTTGCATGTTCCCACCGGATGGTAGATCGTCTGTGAGTAATGCCGCGCCATGCAGGCCCAGAACTCGTCACTCAAATACTCCTGATCGGGACAGTTGCGCCACGCATACCTGTTGAATGTGGCATTCAGATGACGCATTATCCGAGTGTGCGAGAAACTATGGACAAATTTCGCCGCATCAACCTGTGAAGTGAGAGAGAGAGGGAAATCAATACCAAATCATTTTTAGGGCATATCAAAGTTCTTACCATTCTGGCCAAGTCCTCTGGGTCGTCAAAATAATTGGGGAAGATCTGTGGGTGAATTCGTGCATTGTCCGACTGTAGAAGCAGACGACCACGGCTTCGAGGTCGCATAAGAAGCGGCATAATCATGTAGGAGTCTTCATACAAGATTGGCTCATATACATCAGCATAGTTTTCCATGCTCACACCAGAGCCCAGTCTTCCGATTAGACCGCCATCTGTTGTGTAACCAAAAGAACCGAGGAACAACTGAATGTCGGGCCAGTCTTCGCGAGGATCCTGGTATTTTGTGTTTATATAGCCCATGATCTCGCAAACGGGCGAAGCGTAGAAGAAGCCATCTTTCTTGTCGACAAAGTTTTCGACATTTTTCGTTGTCATGAGTTGGGGTATTATGAAGGACAGCTTGTCCCCGGTCACTTTGTTATCGATTAGGTAGGACGAGCCTGTTAGAGCGACGTGGTCCTGAAGATTGCCACCAACTCCTGCTGAATTGTATATAACGTCGATGTCGTACTCCTCCAGCTGATCAGCTGGCCCAACTCCTGACAGCATCAGCAATTGAGGACTTTGGATGGCGCCGGCAGACAAGATAACCTCTTTCCTCGCAAAGACCTCCTGCATTCGCAGATTGTCGTCGTACTCGAAGGTCACACTCTCCGCCACTTTTGTTTGGGGATTTATATTAATCTTGTGCACGAAAGCATTCGTAAGCACGTCCAAGTTCGGTCGATGCCACACTGGTCTTAAGTAGGCCTTGTTGGCGCTGCATCGCAAACCATCGCGCAACGTTCCATGGGGATAGGTGAAGCCCAGTTGGCTTTTTCCGTTCAAATCTCCATGGGGATTGATCATGTTCAGTTCGCCGGCCGCATGCATGAATATGTCCGCCAGAGGCGACTGAAAACGAAAGTGCTCCACTGTTATAGGCCCGCCAACGCCATGGTACGGACTGTCCCGCAGATTGGGATCGCGTATGTCTTCCATTTTCTTGAAGTAATGCAGAATATTGTCATAGTTCCAGCCGGGATTGCCCAAACTCGCCCACTGGTCGTAGTCCCTTCGGTTACCCCGAACGTACATCATCGCATTAATAACACTCGACCCGCCAAGTACACGTCCTCGTGGCCATCGGCAGCGTTGATTTATCATAGCCAAACAGTACCGATCAGATGGTTCCGTGGTGTACGCCCAATCAAAGGGGCCACGTTGGAAAACTGGATACAATTGCGGCAAATCAGATAGGAGTGGTTCGTCTAGTCCCGCTTCCAGAAGGAGCACACTAAACGACGGGTTCTCCGACAGTCGCGAGGCCAGCGCACAACCTGCTGAACCGCCCCCAACAATCACAAAGTCATACTGATCGCGCAAATCATCGATATCTATCGGACGCACCCGATGCTCAATATCGAGAATGTCGGGACGATGTTGCAAGATGCTTTCGCGTAGCAAGATGAAAATCGTTAAACTTGGCACGGCGGTTAGAGCCATCCGCATGATGGTAATCATGCCATCGAGGCTGACCATTTTCGATAGTTCTACGGTAGATCTTGGAAAACCAAACCCGAGTGCGGTAAAATCAAAACTGATTGTCGCTATGGATTAATTGAGTGGAGCATTGCATTTTATGCTGACGAGGATTTCGGATGGAGTAACTCGGGTTCAATGTGGCAGCGGATCTGCTGGCCTCATGCTTTTCCAACCATTTGTTTATACTGTGGTTGTATGTTGTATGCAGTATGCTCGTGCCATGACGTCATGTGGAAATCGTTTTCGTAAGGTTTTCTTTTTTTTTTTTTTTCTTTTTTTTTGCTTTGTGGGATATTGGGTTTAGCTACTTGAAAGCAATATCGAACAGGAACAAGTCGAATTCGTGGAATGTCATACGACGACGCTACGTATAATTTGTCTATGGCCTGGTTGTGTGTCCATATTTTTCGAATAATACGGTAGCTTGTAACACGAATCTTGGCAATCACTCGGTTTATATTTGATCAATGATCATGCTGTAGCAGGGCTGCCGCTTCATAATTTCGTTTGGAGTATAATAAAACTTTTTGGAGAGTAACGGGGAGAACGAAAATTAAGAAATTTATTTCTAGTAAAGCGTTTTTCAAATGGGTTGGTTTCGATGTTGGAAGCCTGTTGCGGCCATTTTGTTTTCGTGGATTCTGTCTAATCTGATGTTTATTATTCAGTCACTGACTTAGTTTCAAAATAAGGGTTTGTCAGCGATAACGATTTCCACGATCCGCAAGAGTTTATTTGACGCAAACGTAAAATCTGTTTTGCATTTTACGAGGTAGAGAAATATCAAGGCATAGTAGAAGTAGTTCAATCCGAAATCCGAAAAATTGGAGTAAAATTTGTCGTTGGGGAGTACCAGAGTAGGGCAAACGAAAAAGCAGTACCATATTCCTATTGTAGTACTTTCGGCAGTGCTGATACTATAGTTAAATTGATAATAATTTTTCGTGTAGTTGATGATTTATTCTTCTTATTGTTGAATGGAATCACCATATTGAAGAACGATTGTCACATTTTATACTTTCATCATACTGATAATAGCGTTCATCGTATTGATGATGGCTTTAATTATATTTATGACCGCGATCATAAAAAAACAGATTTGAATTTTTACTAAGCAGAATGTTGATGTAAGCGTTCTTCTTATAGATGAATTAATGTGCTATATTGATGAATGGAATCATCATATTGATGATTGAGTTTGCTTCATTGTTTTCTTCAATGTGATGTACAGATTGTTAATTTGATGTTGGTATGCTGTAGGTGTGCACACACGAATTCGGTACAGCATTTTTGCTCACACAGGCAACATGCATCTTCTAATGTATGCATTCGTCGATAATTATATGACATTGCTCATCAAGCGTAGGCTCCGCTCCGGGTACGCAATGAGCGACGAGTCGCTGAGCGACGCAAACAAATTAAAACACGTGAAATCGTATGGAGGTGGCCTAGTGATGGGAAATTTACGTTTCAGATTGTACTTTTCACAAGTTGAAATTTTATCTTTTAGGACCGAAGTGTAATTTGTTCGTTGTGGAAAATCGTAGCTATACAAATGTTAAGATAAATATGCTTACATACCTTTTATTACTTATTTATTGTTTTGGAAAACAAAGAAATTCAGAATTTTAAAATAACGTAATAAATAATAGTTCAGTCTCACTTGAGTATTAGGAACATGCAACTTAGTGATGCGCGATAAATATCGAATCACTCGATTCATCGATATTTTCGTAAAAAAATATCGATTATTTCACTCGATAATTTACTCTCGATATTATCGATGCATCGATGATTTGCCACCGATTTTTTGCTCTCGAACACATTCGTTCGGTCATTGATTAAAATACATGACGACGCGCCTCAATGACATGTCACGACTCAATAAACTTAATATCGATTTCCATTGGGACAGAAAAAGCACTTTTTTCAGAGTCAGAGCAGTTTTTCTGCTCTCGAAATCAGCTGGCTGTCAGATTTCATGTTCCATTGGGCGCAAAAAAAGCAATTTTACGAATCTCGATTTTCGAGCGAGATTCACACCTATTTGCACTAACACCAAAACATTTGTCGTTTGTCAAACTTTAAAGTGTGTTTACTTACGTTTTTAGACGAGAAGAAATAGAAAAAAAATTACATATGGCCGCTGCAATATTTATTAAAATAAATTGAATGGATTTTTATTTACACAAATTACAATTTAAGAACAGGTGACTTTTAAAACACGCACCACCACAGATGCAAAGGAAGAAAAATCTCGTTTTATGTTCCATTGGGCACGAAAAATCTGAAATCTGAGAGCAAAATCTGAAAATCCCAATGGAAAACGACATAAGACATTTTCTCAGTCCACCAATTTTTATGGATCACTACTTCTCCTACGCTTGATGGATTTGTATTATATTTTTAGAAAGTTCTGAACTCTGATGTTTTGTTATGATTGTACTGCAGCGCATTGTGCAGTCATTAAAACAAGCTCAAAGAAAACCATAATTTTGGAAGTGCTTGTTTCAGTATGTTAACCTTCGCTCTATAAATTTAAAGAATCTAAATACCTATGTATTTTATTGCAATAAATAATGGAATTTTATTAAGTTTATTCTTTTAATGTTAGATATATTGATATAAATAAAACAAAGTCGGGATAGTTACATTTATAACTCAAGAACGGCTGGACCAATTTGGATGGTCTCAGATTTGATGGATTCGAATAACTTTTAAAATTACGAAATTGTCAACCAATTACTTTAATCGGTATTGTGGTTGTCAATTGGCAGTGGGTTGGTGATTCATTGCCAATTTCCGTTAATTTTTGATTGTGAATACAAAAATCGGTATTGCGAGTGCCAATTATCATTGACTTTTCTTTCATTTTGTATCTATTTCTTTCAGCTGAAAAAAAAAAAAACTGTTTGTAAAGTTTCTAGTTTATTTAACTACATATTTTGATGGTTCATATACCATTTGGGACAAATACCTACATTCTTCCAGTGCATTACCTAACAAATAACTTTAAAGACAGGTAACTGAAAATTTGGACTGTGCTAAGCTAATTGATTTTTCTTCTAATTCTAGAGGGTTTAAAGCATCCCTTAGTTGCTTCTTTCTTCTTGCTATTTCCAAAAAAAATTAAAAGGCACTCCGGGAGTGCCGACCGAAGTGATAACTTGAACAATTACGTGTGTATTTTTCGAATCGTCAGAAAATATATTATTGTGTAGGAAGTACTTTTAAATAAAGTGTTTTTTTATTCATTATTATAAACTACTACTACTACAAAAATTTGTTACATTTTTCATTTTCATTTAATGCGGTATTTTACATCAAAAATAAAACATATTATTTTACATACAGAATTGCAATCTATTGCTTAAAATGTAAATTTACAGATACATGAAATATTAAATTTAAAAATTAATGGGTATTCTTTGAAATGAATACCAATGACACTTATGAAATTTCATCAACAACTTCAAACTCTTCCATCATCATCATTATTATTATCATTATATTTGAAAACGGATACTATAGAGTTAATGGTAACTAAAATATGAAACAAACAATTTTGATTCGAATCTATTTAAATATCTTGTAAAGACGGCATCAATTGTAGTTTTATGTCTAGTCGTGCTAAGATTGCGATCATTGCTCATCGTTAAATCAAATTTGCTATTTAAAAATTCAATTAATGGTAGATTTTTATCATCTGCAAAGTTGATGTTGAAATCCCCACTCAAAATGATTGGAATATCATCAAATCTCTTCCCAACTTTATCTTGAAGTAATGCAGAATTATTTTTAGCATATATAAGTAATTTTCATCGATGCTGTCTTCCAGCGTAATCTAGATAGATTACAGTCTCGAATGTACATATCTTACTTCAGCTACCACAATCCGATTGTATCTACTTGTATTCTACCGAAACTAGCACAGAACGAATAAATTAATAATAATTATACTGAAGCTTAGTTGAATATGAATTTCTTTCCGAAAAATACAAATTTTACTTTTAAAAGAAAAAGAACGAGAAAAGACAACAATACTGTCTTGCCGCATCGCCATTGATAATGCTCTAGATCTCGTGGTACGGCATCAATTGTAGTTTTATATTCATTATTTTACACAAAAATTACTAATCATATTTTACAGTATACACTAAGGCGACATGAATATTACAATTATTTATATAGTATACCTACTCTTAGGGTGGCAAGTTTACCACAGTTTTCTATTTCTTGTTTCGGTAATTATAACACAAGCTACTGTGCCGTAAATGTGCACAAACCCAAAATCGTGGATATAATATGTCGGAATTAAGCCTGGTAAAATTAAGTTATGAATTCCCTATACAAAACAGGTAATTGAAATAATTTTGGTGACAATCAATTTGTCGCTACCATAAATTACCATAGTAACGTATTCAAATAAAAATCATCGTAGATTAAGCTATAAATCACCTACCCCTAAAAGTAAGCAATAGTACAAAAGTTTACAACTAAAAGTATGCAATCGGTGTCGGTGTCGGTGTCGGTGTCGCGAGTTTGCTAATTTTTGCCCATCCCAACGCGCCCTAAAAGTATGCAATCGGTGTCGGTGTCGGTGTCGGTGTCGCGAGTTTGCTAATTTTTGCCCATCCAAATAGTGCCCAACGCGCCTAAAGAAGTTATCACTTCAAAAAAAGGATCCTCATCCTCATAAATGTCAAACTACAATTCCCTAGAACTCATAATAAAATGGAATTTTTAAATTAAAACAAAAACTATCCACAGCAAATTCAATTTTCATGTCAAAACAGTCAATTTCAGTCACAATGATCAAAACCTTTATCAACTGAGTAATACAAAAGTATCAATTGATTGATACATTTTACCAATTATCAATCGGTTCATTAGTTGACAACTGCAATAAGGGAGATTATTTTCATTCCATTCACGAAATTGGGAAATTGGGCGGAACGATGTTCGCCGCGTCAGCTAGTTTATTTAATAAAAATAAGTTATTTTAAGTTCTATACAGTAAGGAAACATGAAATTTTGACGTTTTTATTTATATTGTATTGTTACCTATTTGTTGGTATGAATTATTAACTGCAAACAAATATTTAGCTTTTAATTAAAAAAATATCGAAATTATCGATATTATCGATTTTTTCGGACCGATTATTTTTTTGCATCGATATTTTCCTTTCGATACTGAAGTACAGATTTATCGATATAAATTTGGGTTATCGCGCATCACTAATGCAACTACTTTTTTATTCTAGAAGTGCATCTTTTGTAACTTTAGAAGCAAAACAAATTTTTGTTAAATTGTATCTTTTTCGAGTGCATTGTATCTGTGTAACTTTATTTTCTGATTGTATCCACAAAGATACAATTGTATCCAATTTCCCATCACTGGGTTGCCAAATAAATCCTGAGCGACTGAGCGAATTTTTAAGCAACAGAGCGACATCGTTCTGCAATCAAATCTGTTTTTATTATTATCTTCTTCTGCTATCTTCTATATCTATCTATATATATAAAAATAAGTTGTATTGTGCTTGTCGCCAATGTTCTCCGTAATGTGTGAACCAATTTTGATTCTGAAAATCGTTGACGTGACGTTAATAACATGGTTCGTAAGTATATATGGTCTTTCTAGATGTATTGGTTCATGAGATATAAGATTTTTAATGGTTTTTTTTCATGGGTGGTGCCACTCCCCTTTGGACAATTTTGACTAATCTTTTCAGGTATACTCCTGGGCCAATACCTAAGATTGTGTGTAAATTTGAACTCAATCGATTCGGTGGCTTTCGAAATATAAGATTTTTAATGTTATTTTTAAAGCTTTTTATTTAATCCTAAACTACTGAACCGATTTTAATCAAATTTTGCACACAGTTTGATCTAACTTGAGAGATAGCATAGTATATAACTCAATTTATAGTCACATTATTTTTCTATTGCAAATTATTTGTTTATTATTTAACGAAGAGTTATAATTTAGGTATATATAATTCCTTCGGGGTGAAATTCGATGACGTTATAACTCGAAAACCGCTTGGTCGATTTTCATGATTTTTGTTTGTATTTCGAACTTAAAATATAAGATACGATGGACTCGATAGGTGGCGCTATTATCGATCACTGAAGTCACTCAACCGATTTCCATACAATTTTGTGTATGAATATGGTTGGTTCCCGCTTGAAAGATTGGATACTTTTGGATCCAATAGGTGGCACTGTTTTCGATCTCCGTAACCACTTAATCGATAACAATAAAATTTTGTGGATGTACCTATGTGGTTGGTTCCAGTTTGAAAGATATGATTGCCTTGGACCCTATAGGTGACAATAGATAAGCGGGATAGGAAAACGGGCTGTGGCACCTCCCAATCAAAAAAAAGGGAAAAAATTCAAACCACCTTAGCCACAGCAACGCGTGGCTGGGTCTTCTAGTAATTATATATATAATTTTCAAACAATGGCAAGGGATCCTACGCCGCAAAATTCGGATTAACAGATTCAAGGCCAAATTTTCCATCGGTTGGGTGTCTTCTTGCCAGTTAATGAGGACGTACACCAATATTCGCAGGTTTATTTCATTTTGTCGGGGGATGATCAAGTCGATAGATAGGTACAGAGTGCAAACAGAAGTGACAAAAAACGTCATTTGACAAATGCAACAATTACATAATGCAATCAACGCTTTCATAACAATGCTTAAAACGGCGATAGAGAATATGAACACAGACGATCGCAGATTTATCTTCAAACCTGATAGTAGAACCGCACTTTGGAAAAAATAAAATGGATAGGAAACGGGTAGTGTGACTTCCTATACAAGAAAAATTATTTAACATTTTTAATTTTTTAATTCTTTGGAATCCTCCGGACTTACCGCTCCACAATTTGAAATTAAAAGTCGGCTCAATTATAATTTTGTTGAGCAACCTAAATGCACAGAGACATTGTATTGGATCGCGTTTAATATGATTGTGAAGAATCTCAAATCAAATGCCATGCAAGGACGATTTTAAGGGGGAAATTAAAAAGGCAAGGAGTCATATCGCGAACTCCGCTTGTTCACAACGATTTGTCATTGGCATTTAAGCGTCTATGACAAATAATAAGTCGCAAGGATATTTTTAGCATCAATCTTGAATTCCCATGTTTTTCACATGTTTTTCACTATTTCTATACCTACTTCAGTTATTTCTATTGTATTTAATATAACTTTTGAATAAAGATTAAAGCGCCTGCCACAATTTTTTGCTGTTTTAGCCCTTTTTTTAGTTGGAGAAGCCTCTTCAAAAATTGTTCAAGTGCTGTTATGTCCAAATAAAAAGCTTGAAAATCTAACGCAGTTGCCCATCCCAACACTACTATAGTGTTTACAGAGCCAATGCTTGTTAAAAATCGGTCAAAATTTCTAAATTTGCAGAATATCTTCAGAAATGGCACTTTTTTCTCATCGGCTCTTTTTCTTGCGACTTTTCAGAATTCTGCAGCGGTCACAATGGTTGTGAAAATGTTGATGTCGATTGCTGCTCGCAACAGTCTTTTACAAGAAAGTCGTTTCAACTTTTACAGAATTATTTTAAGTTTAAAAAAAAAGATTTGGTGTTCATCCCAATAAACCGAAAAAGATCAGGCTATGGCGAATTCCACCATTTGTCTAACAATCTTCGACAACATGAAAACCGATTCAGACAATATTTACGTTCTACGTATGTCATTGTCTATACAATCATTTGATTTACTGCTAGAAAAAATTCATCAGTACCAAAATTACAAAAAAAAAAAAAAGTTTTAATGTTAATTGTTACCATGATGACTTCTTGCCGCTCAGCACTACAGTAAAATAATAGGACAGAATTAAAAGCTTAGCGACGCCGCTCTGCCGCTCAGAAATGTCGCTTGTCGCTCAGAGACCGCAACCATACAATTTAATATGTTTTATATTTGTTTTGCCGCTCTGCCACTCAGTGCATGGCCTTAGCCCCTTAGTCTAAAGCTGCGATTACACGGCCATTTTTTTGTGTCATTTAAATGGCGCTCTGACGTAAAAATCGCGTCACAAAGCCGTCATTTAAATGTCGTTCCGTGTGATCGCCATTTTTGGCGTCATTTAAATGACTAGGAAAATGGCGGATCAAATGGCATGAATTTTGTGCCATTTAAATGGCAGAAAAAAATGGCCGTGTGATCACTCTTAAATGGCACTTAGGACAAATGACAGAACTTTTCGGATGATGCGCCATTTAAATGTCAGCCTCCAAAAAATGACTAGGCACGAAATTCATGCCCTGCCATTTTTCTATGCAAATGACAAATGACGCAGCATTTAATACGATATCTGTGGTTTCGTTTGGTCTTTTTCTCGTTGCAAAAGGACGTATAAATAATTAATAAACTGTTTTTTATTTGTTTTGTTGTGGTTGTGTTGTTAGGTACCTATTGAGAGAAATGGAAAAGGAACAGTCGAGGTCAAGTGCAGACAATTTGGATAGGAGAAAAGGTATACATCGAAGTCGAGAAAATTATTAAAAACGCAGAAAGCAGGATTGACTCGGGATAGGAAAATTGGGCATTCGTGGAGCGACGAAGAGGAATCGCGTTTGATTGTGACGGTGCAAAAGCAACGTATTTTTTTGGATAGCTCAGTTCCATTCATATTTACCTTTATAGTTGTTAAATACGCTGCCGGAATTGGGCGGTGCAACTATCACTACGTGCTTACCATGAACTGCGCCGATGCAATTCGGGAATTGCCATACGTTTTTCGGAATCGATATCGACAAAATAAAATATAAATAATAGGTCGCATTTCAAACTTCACTATCAAATAGCACACACCTTCATAAACTCAGCGACAAGAACCTTGTAAATAGCGTCGAGAACTTCCAGAATGATGCACGTTGTCGTTGGCTGCGATACGCGGAAAAGGAATCGCAGCGATCGAAAACCTTCACCAGTGGCCAGGTAGCGCAGTGTGATCACCAGTCTTGTTTCCGCTGAAACACTCTCTCGCATATTTGTGTTCTGTTTTTCGATGTGTGGCTTCACCAACCTCAACAAATAATCGAATTGATTGGCTGACATACGAAGGATATACTTCAGGTTCTTTTTCGCGCAATTCGAGCAGTAATTCAGCACAAAATCTACTCTTCTCGCGACGGCTCAACCACCTCTTTTGCCAAACACTCCGCTAGCGTCGCATTGGCTCGTTATCAAGATTGTCGTCACTGCTTTCCAGTATACACGCTGCCAAATACGCCGTCTCCGCAATTTCCACCATCATCGCAAATTCATTTTCGACATTGTTTATTTATTATAATTTTTTTTTTCCACTGCTACTTAATTTAATAAAGTCGTAGCACACGTACGCGTCTTCGCCGAGAGAAAAACACCAAATGGCAGTAGCTATATTTTTGTCATTGGTCATTGCCGTCTGATCGCAAAGCAGATAAATGACGCGAAATTGAAATAATAGGAAAGGTGCCATTTACCATTTTGATGAGGCATGTCATTACCGTGTGATCGCCATTTTTTCGCTAGACATTTAGTGGCATCCCAAATGAAAATTTTAAATGACGCGCAGTGTCCGTCATTTGATTTTGGGACAAAAATGACGATGATAGTCATTTCGTGTGATCGCCATTTTTTTGCAAATGACAAATGACGAATCGTAGCTTAAATGTCTCTCTAATGCGACATTTTTTCCTGACGTCAGAGCGACATTTAAATGACACAAAAAAATGGCCGTGTAAACGCAGCTTAATACCCTTTTCACACCGCAGCGAAAACCGTGTTTTCGTCGAAGAAAGTTATTTATTTAATACGGTTCAATTATTCTAAGACAGCAAATTGCTTCAAGCCTCACATTCGTTCGCTCTTCTGCTATCTCGCTCTACAATTCATTCGTTCCTACCTAACCTTATCTCTTCCTTTTCTTCACGTCGCATTTAGCGGCATCTATGTTGAACTAGATTTAATACCTGTGAACGCTGAACCTATCGCCATCTGTATAACGATCGCTACAGCTCCATTATTCTTCCACAAACAGTGTCTGAACAAAATATTTTTGACAGCAAGTGTTTTGGCGATATTTTCAAACTGAAATAGCTATACGGTCCTGTATCACGTGTTATCGGTAAGGAGGCCCGCACAAGACTTGGGTTTAAATGGGTAAACAAACCGCATTTATCTAGACAAATTTGCGAAAACACAAAAAACAAAACACAAAACCAATTTCTCCTTTGTTTTATATTTTGATTTGTAAACTTTGACTTATTTATAACTAGGCTTACAAGCTAATACTTAGTTGATGGCTTAAACCTAAAACAGGCACACACTTTAGGACAAACAAAAAATTCCTCATGGTACATTCACATAGAGATGCTAGCTGCATCCACTTGTATTACTTAATTTTCTCGTTCATAGCTTTGAATCTGTCACTCACTTCACATAAAGAGCTCAGAGTATTTATCGAATCCATACCCACCACCAGCACCGTCATATCATTTCTTGGCGACGGCATTTTTGATCCAAAACTCCTTGATCATGTCGGAGCCCTTTTCCCCGATCATTATTACCGGTGCATTCGTGTTCGCACTCACTAGTTTTGGCATTATGCTGGCGTCAATAACGCGCAAGCCCCTGATTCCATATACTCTTAGCTGGGGATCCACAACAGCGTCCGGATCCCAATAGGGACCCATTTTGCAGGTACCCACCGGGTGGTAGATCGTCACGGTATAATGCCGTACCATACACTCCCAATACTCGTCGGTGAACATTTGTATATGCAGGCAGCCGGGCCATTTGATACCGGATATCTGGGAGCCGAACCTCTGCATGGCTTTAGTCCGAGAAAGCGCTACGGCAATCTTTACGCCTTCGACTAAAGTTTTCGCATCGAAATCATCGGAAAGGTAGTTCGGGTAGATATAGGGATAATCGAACGGGTTGCCGCTTCGCAATTTTATTGAACCCACACTGCGTGGTCGCAACAACATGGGAATAACGCTCCAAACATCCTTGTTGTTGATTTTCTCGAATACTGTGCGATAAAAGTTTTCCGTAAGGCCATGTGCCTTCCGCAGCTGTGTCCCTCCGTCGGAGTTCGTCGATCCAGAGACAAAGTGGAACTCGATGTCGGGCCAATCGTGGGTTTTGTTGGCGTATTTTGTGTTCACAAATGCCAGCCCTTCAACGCCACCAAGGATGGTTAGTGGACCCTGTCCGAACACGGCATACTGAAGCACAGTAGACATGGAATGGAAGCGACTTTCTACTATCGATACTGGTTGGTTGACCAAAAATGTCAGACCCCCCAGTCCAATGTGATCCTGCATGTTTTCGCCGACATTCAGTTCCTTGATGACGGGAATGCGATGCTTTGTCAACTCTTTCCTCTGACCGATTCCGGATAACATTAGAATCTGTGGCGAATTTATAGATCCTCCGGACAAGATCACCTCCTTCGTGGCTCTCACGTGGTAAATTTTACGGTCCTTAACGAATTCCACTCCGAAAGCGATTTTGGTCACCGGGTCGATCATCACCCGGGTCACGTGGGAAAACATTGAAATGTGTAAATTCGGCCGGAGCCTTGCGGGCCTTAGAAACGCCTTCGCCGTACTACATCGGCTGCCCCGGCGGGTGGTGCCCTGCGCAATCATGAAACCGGCTTGCTTTTCGCCATTCAAATCTCGGTTTTCGTAGCCCATTTCAACGCCAGCCTCGACAAAGGCTGCCGCTAATGGTGTATGGAAGGGGGCCTCTCCCACGGTCAAGTATCCCCCAGTCGAGTGGTAGGGAGTGCTTGCCAAGTAGGGATTCGTATTGTCCTCAGATTTCTTGAAGTAATACAACGCGTCCCGGTATCCCCAACCCGGATTGCCTAGATTCTCCCAGTTGTCGTAGTCGATTTTGCTGCCTCTCAGGTAGAGCATGTAGTTCAGGACACTCGAGCCGCCTAGCACCTTTCCGCGAGGCCAATTGCAGCGCCCATTGTTCATAGCTAAAAGGAAGACAAGGAATTTATTTGGAAATTACATTTTCTAATTAGTTTTATGGACCCACCTAAGCAAGCAATCCCCGACGGTTCAGTTTTGTACTTCCAATCCATTTTGCTCAACTGAAGGTAGCCAGCCATTAAGGGTACATCAGATATTTCCGTTTCATCACCACCAGCTTCTATTAGAAGAACATTCCAGTTCTCCACTTCGGTCAGTCTATTCGCGACTACAGCTCCGGCAGAGCCCGCCCCTATTATAATAAAATCATAGTGATCCAGAATTTCATCTGACGGCACTACCCTTGACTCGGGATCCATTATTTCTTCATACTGAAAGTATGCAATAGCTGCCACCAACATTGGCACGAACCATCCAATACTTGTTGCGGCACTTACAGCTCCACCAATGGCATTGGCAGCGCCCACAATTGCACTACTCATTTTTGTCAACTCTAATCGGGTGCTGATATAAGATGAAAGGCTTTTCTGTGGACTGTACTATTGGCGGTAAGCTTTTGTATCTCCTAGTTATTGATGGTTGTCTCCGCTTAGTTCGCTTCCGAATCAAATTTTGTGTGGAAGGTATTTCGTGTTATCAACATGTTGGTTTGTGGATTCTAAAAAACAAAAAAATTAGGTTAAACAATTTTGAAGGACAGCATTGTATATAGAGACTCTATATACAATGAGGACAGGCCTCTTTTTTTATGTTAATGTTTGAAATATTTACTTAGGGATCTTACATTCTTATATGTTGTACGCAATTTTACCCGTTGGTGTTATCTTAAGTTTTTATGGAAATGTGAAAGCATATGCGATGGTTCTGATTCAAAATATTTTCCACTTTTTCAAAGATTTGACATATTTGCTTTAATTTTTTTTAAGTTTCTCGACCTCTTCGTATAAACCTTCGCGGCATGTTTTCTCATACAGTAATATACCGTTTACTGAATGAATTCTAATGGAAACGTTTTTCTTGTCAGCAGTATTAATCAGTATTCTAAATTGAAAAAAAAAAATCTCTGAGGGAAATATTATTGTCGATAGGGACACTTAAGCGTAATCAAGTTTATGTTAGGTACCCTTTCAGGACAATCGTTGCTTATAATAAGCAACATCTGATCTTTGACGTAGTCTCATTTCGGAGGCCCCGGTTTAAAATAGATACTTGCAAACAATTTTCTTGTATTTTGTTAGTGTGAGACACGAAAAAAAAATGCGTTTGCGTTTTTGGGGCTTGGACAGTTATTCAAAGTATGTTTGCATAGGTGAAAGGTACAGTAAGAAAATGCTAAGAAAAAAGCAATATTTTTATTTTTTTCCGAGTAGCTTTTAAAAGAATTGTTAACAAAATGTTACAAAAGTAAGTTATTTTATTTACGTTTTCGTTAAAAAAAATAAAGTACACGACTGGGTCGAACAAAAGTGTCTCGTTTATCAAACGTTTTTTTTTGGTTGTTTTCTTATTTTATTAGATAGGTAGGTAAAGATCTGAAGATCTGAGAAGCAATGCTATATAAAAGATGGCAGTAGGTACATAATAACAATGTGAGTTTTTAGAAGTTGAAGCTCGCAGTCGCCAGTTCTGGTTAGAGAGTTATAAGCGCCTACTGTACTATTTTATAAGCTTACTTTACAAGATTTTTGAGTACGAGAACAAGCATAGTACCTACCTAGTAGGAGTTTCTCAATTTTGATCTCTTAGGAAATGATTTTGTTTTTGACTGAAATATATTAATGACGCTGGCTTAATTTGTCTATGATTGGAAGTATTGTTCGTGATAGATCGATATCTTTACATATAAATACATATATGTATATGCAAGAATTCAGAGTTTTCTTTTTGAATTTGCATTAGCAGTTATAAACTGCATATCACGATGAACGTGTATGGGGGTGCAAATGAAGTGGGATATTATGATTGTGTAAACTCCAAGTGGTTGGAATTATTTAAATGTGCATATTGAAAATGGTTGAAAAAAAAGTAGAAGTGGGTAACATTTTCTGAAAATGAAATGGCTGTTGCAATTTTAATTTTGAAGTGCGGTATTGAGTTTTAAAAATATATATGAACAGATATCGGATTTTGGGTAGCCGTTTTTGAGAAATAATTAAAAAACGGATTTATTCGAATTTTTTGAGAAAAACTAAGTACTTCATCTTATTTAGAATACTGATATTATCCTTAGTGTGTATTTTGATCAAAATCGTTAGAGCGGTTTTTGTAAATTTGGCAGACAAAACAAAGTTTGAAAAATACTATTTTTTAACTATGTATATAGCTGAAAACCGATTATAAGTCATTATTCGGGATGTAAGAATTACTTGGTTTTTAAAGTTTTATCGAAGTCAAAAATGGCGTTTTCGAGATATGAGCAGTTTTTAAAATGAGCGTTTCCGGTGATTCGAATTGAAAATTAAGGACGAACATTTTAAGAACATCAATATTACTCTTAGTTGCATTTTGGTCAAAATCCTTATTGCCGTTTTGTGGTAAGCTAAGAAAAACTAAATTTACAAAAAAAAATACTTTTTTCAAAAATCGATTTAACGATAATACCGAGAAAAACTGAGTTTGCCATTAAGTTGAAAATGACCATATAAATTTAGAAATTAATTTTTGTTACAATCGTATGGACCGTTTTCGAGATATGTTCAAATTTCAAAACTACCGTTACTCGAATTTTTAGCCAAAAACTGGGTATGTAGTCATGGTAACCTCACCCACTTAAGCTTAAATATCAATTTTGGTTGAAATCGTTAGAGCCGTTTTCGAGCAAATCCAACTGGTACGAACAGTTTGTATGGGAAGTACCATTAATAACCTTGCAAAATAAAAAACGGCCTGAGCCCTAAACCCACAAACTCCAAATCCGAAATCCGTTTGAACGAAATCCGGTCAGCCGTTTAGGCTGTAGGGCACCGGGACAGACAGACAGACAGACGGACAGACCGGACAGAATTTCGCGACCCACTTTTTTGAGTTCGTATATCATCGTAATGGCTGTAGGAAATAAGGCCCCAATGAAATAAGGCCCCAAAAGAGGAAATGAAATAAGGCCCCAAATTTCATACTGAAATAACACCCCAATTTCAAATATGAAATAAGGCCCCAAAATAAAAAGAAATAAGGTCCCAAATTTGTGGTTTATTTCATAATGAAATTAAAAATAATGAAAACTACTTTTCATTTAATATTGTTGATATTGGATAAACTAGTTTAGATTAAAGGAACTTTTTAATCTCGCACCCACCCCGCAATCTAACAGTAAACCCAAGCAGGGGGTTGCAGGGGGGCAGCATGCCCCCCCATATGCATTCCATATCGGAAGGGTAACAATTAATAATAAAAAAATAATTTTGGGGACTTATTTCATTTCTTCCAATTTTCGTCTAGAAATAAGACCCCAAATTCTATTAAAAATCGTTGTTGTTGTTTCCTGTATAATTTCTTGGGGCCTAATTTCATTTTTCTTTTGGGGCTTTATTTCATTGGGGCCTTATTTCGCAGAGCCATTATCAGCAGCCGCGGTTCTTGATCGTTGTTCTTCTTTGGGGTGGTTGGGTGGCGCACATCGCACAAGCACGTTCATTATGAAGAAAAAAAACTGCGTGGTGTTTTCTCCAAATTAAGTGAAACGAAAGAGAAGTATGCGACGTGAATGTGTATGTAATCAACAGGGACAATGTGTTTCTGAGGAAATGCGCAGATGGCTGATGACGTGCGCTGATGGACGTATGTTGGTGTATATAGAAATTGAGTTCAAGGTTTTTGTTTTAATGGTTTTTATAGTACCTACGTTGAAACCTACAGTAAAGAATTGAAGAATTCAATAAGTAAAGACGATATAGGTGAATTATGTTGTTTGATTTATTTATTGTTGGTGTAGATATAAATTTCCGTTAAGGCTTTTGTTTTAAGTGCTTTATTTGGACAATGTCCATTTATAATTTTAATTATACCTACAACGCTAGAAATATCGTTTTGTTTTATTTTTTGTGCCCCAACCCGTTTTCCTATCCCGCTTATGTTTTGCAAAGTACTATCTATAGCGTTAAAAAGTATCCGAATTTTAAAACTGGAGGCAATCGTACCCATCTACAGAATTTCAATCAACTCGGTGAAACTGTTTCAAGCGGAAAAGAAGAATATACAATACATCCACAAAATTTCATTGAAATCGGGTGAGTGGTTTCGGAGATCGACAACAACGCCACCTATCGGGTCCAAAAGCCTATCTTTTAAGACTGCCTAAACCTGAAATACAACATAACGAACAAAACAACAGAAGAATCATAAAAATTGGCCCAGTGGTTATCGAGTTATATCGTCATCGTTTCACCCCGAAAGAACTATAGGTATATAAAGGAGATTATTGTTGAAGAAAACTGAATTGAACTGAAAAACAAAATATAGGCCTACAACGCCACATGTTGACGATTTTCTGACTTTTCTTTTTTCCTAAACTATCCCTGATTCAAGACGAACAAAACAAAACAGAAATCATTCAAATCGGTCGAGCCGTTCTGGAGCCTTTACCCGACTAACGCACAACAATTGATTTTTTTAAATATAAAGACTTAACCTATGCCTAGAGTCCAATACTAAGCTAAGGCCGACTTTTGACAATAACTTTAGTTCTTTATTTTACTTTAGTCATCAAACATATCTACCTCAGCAAGAAAGTGGATACTATAAGCGACAGTTAAAAGCGGATATCCTCATTGAACGCATACGAATTATTTTCCTTCTAGTTATGAACATTGCCTACTTTCCCCACTATAGAGGAAAAATCACAAAGTGCGTCATATACACCATGCTGTATTGATTAAAACTTTAAATCAATCTATTTGACCCACATCACACTAAAATTCATGGAAAACCAAAATCGCAATGTAATTTTTACGAATTCTAAAACTGTCCTCACTTGTAACAGCCCAAAGATGACGTAACTTTAATGGCAAAAAAAAAAAATGGTATCCTCAACGAATATAAAATAGTTATTCGTTACACTCTCGTGTCATCCTGTAAGATTGTGCTCGTTGGCAGAGGTATATACTTCCGTCATTGTTTTGGCCAACATTCCATGAATAACAATTATTCAATCGTCACGATCTCACCGTCGGTCGGTGAGTCTTCTTCGGTCACCTTCTTTCTTCATTTTTGTCTTTTGCTCAAGTCCAAGCTAAGTAAATTAAACCAGAGAGTAAGTTAAAACTATATCAAACCAATATCTTTTTGTTTGTCATTCACTGCCATTAGTTTGAATTATTTTTTATCTGGATGCGAGGCACGGCTAATCTGACATTTTACTGATGGCATGCCCAGCGTTTGTGTAAATGTTGCTCTAGAAGTTTTTGATAAATCTTGCATGTGCATCCTGGTAGACGGTATGAACAGGTTGGGCGTCTTTGGAAAACCAATTCCATTTGAGCGGAATCAATATTTTTGGTCTATTTTTAGGGAATGACTAGAAATTGTAAGCCAGTTTTATTCGCAGATACTAGCAGTAAATATCCAAGAGGATAGATATGATTCCACCAACTGAAATATATCTTTATTTAAATGACACTGACGGCTGTTGCCAACAGTGCTGCCAGATCTTTTTCACCAGAAATCGTAAATACTAGCTTTCAAAATCGTGGAAATACGATTTTGTTGAAAATAAACAAAAAAACAAAACGAAAACACAGAAGAACGTTATTATACCTACTTCAATTTACTACAACATACATTATTTTGGACAACGTCAACATTTTTCGAAAAATAACAGTTTTAATTTATTAAATAAGAAAAAAAGTACGAGTATATGTATATGTTTTTAATACTGTAATCTACTGCAGTCTACTTTATTATACATTCATACTTGAATTAAATTGATTAAAAATGCTGCTATTTATATTCAAATTGTAGCAAGAAACCTCTTGCACTCTTAGCAAATCATTGGTATGCAAAATTCCATGCAAGTTTTTTGTGGTCAACGAATTCCTTGTTTTCGTTTTATTAAGGTTAACCGCCGAAAATGTAAGTTCAATAATAGCAGATGAATTCGGAAGTGATAAGACTTCAAAAATGATTTTTTTCACTAACGGAAATGCTAAGCTTTTATTACCATGCTTTGTTTGTAAAACATTTTCTAAAAAAATGATATATCTATTGAAGATCGAGGTTCAGAAAAAAGATTTTCATAAATTAGGTTACTTATCTTACGAAATTCGGCATCGGTGTCTTGAATTTTGTAAATAAATTTTTGTATTCGATAAATTTTAAAAATCGTGGAATTTTATGCTTTTTTAGCTCGAAAATCGTGGAATAAATTTTAAGCCCCAAAATCGTAAAAATACGATAAATCGTGGAATCTGGCACCGCTGGTTGCCAAGTCTGAAAATGAACGACATTATAACTATTAATTAAATTCAACTCATCGCATGTTTAATTAAACAGTACGTGTAAAAGTATCTATCTCTGCCCCCACCTTCGAATGAATACTGAGCTCATTCGGTCAGCTGACATTTTGTAAGTCAATTTCCAACAAGCAGAGTGGCGCAGTGGAAGCGTGCTGGGCCCATAACCCAGAGGTCCGTAGATCGAAACTGAGAATTCTGTGGAACGTGGATATAACAATATAATTTAAATTTAAATGCAGTTGAAGAGTCGCAATTTTTAATGAGTATTAAGCGAGTTATTGATGAATGAATAAAAGCACCAAGTATATTGTATACAAAATAAAAAGGTGATACAAAATTATTAAATAGTTTTCATTCTATCGGGTTTTTTTTTTTTAAGTTTTTGAAATTGGCTTTAAATCTACGATACTATCATCCCTTGGAAGCCTAACATCCACGAAAGAGTGAAGAAGGCCACTGTAGCACTTTTCTCTCGCAAAAAAGCCACAGGGAACAAATGGGGCTTACATTAGCCTCGTATCACTCACTGGTTATATGTCTCCGTCGTTAGACCGATACTCACGTACGGTGTGGTTGTCTGGTGGTTTGCTATGGACAAAGCAAAAACTAATCGCGATAAACTAAGCAAAGTCCAAAGAACAGCTTGCTTGTGCATCGGCACGGATCTTCGCATCACCCCCTCCGCTGCACTTGACATTTTTTTCATCGGACACCCATCGACATATTCAGCAGGTTAACGTACGCCTCAAAGCTTCTTTACAACGGACCAGCAAAACAACTGGCCATGCCGCTATCCTGAGCACGATTGGGAACCTTTCAGAAAACATCGACTACACCAAATTTCCAGGTCTCCATTCCTGGATGATGAATCGATCCATATCTTCACAGATGGTTCGAAAACTGTGAACGGTGTTGGTGGCGGTGTCTTCTCTGACAGACTAATACTTAATCTCTCCTTCCACTGTAGCGTTTTCCAGGCGAAAGTAATGGCGATAAAACAAGTCTTATGTTGGCTAAGGGAAAACGTGATATCTGCTAAAGATATCCGTATCTTCTCGGATAGTCAAGCTGCTGCCCGGAATCAGTCTCCATCAATTCTATAACAGCCCAAGACTGTCGATCGTCTCTCAGAGAGATGGCGGAGCAGTTCAATATTCACCTCTGTTGGGTGCCGGGGCATAGGGACATCCCAGGTAACTGCAAGGCTAATGAACTCACCAAACACGGAACTACACTACCTATGCTTTCAATTAAGGATTCCTTAGGTACTTCAATCGCTACTTGCAAACCCACAATAAAGCTGGATGCTATCGAAAGAACAAATCTTAGATGGAGAACCGGCTCCACATGTCTAGCGACAAAAAAAGCTGGATCTAAAACGTTCTAGGCATCGGATCTCCCTCGATAGGAAAGCAGATCAGTGCTACAAAAGGTGTCATCACGGGACACTGTCTCATAGGCAGGCATGTAAAAAGCCTTAGCGCATTATCCATTGATTTTTGCAGAAGCTGTTTTGATGAGGAGGAGGAAGAATCTATTCTCCATCTTCTCTGTACGTGTCCGGCTCTCTCACAAAGACGAAAACTCCATTTGGGAGCATTCTACTATGGAGATCCAACGCTGCCATAAGTGCAGATTTGTCTACATTTTACAGATTTTCAACCAAGCTGCAGACTTTTAAGAACCAGAAATCTGCGAATCAGATTTTGTCTGCCTTCGCAATAATATATTTGGTTGTTTTTAAGAAAACATTCAACATTTTTCACACTTTCGCTGTATGCTATCATTTTCGTGTTTTGTTATTGTTACTTAAATAAAATAAAATTGTAAAGTAAGATTTTTCCATAGAAATCTGCATTGCAGATTTTTTTTTATCATAATTGCAGATTTCTCAAAATATTTTAAGAAATCTGTTATCTGAACAATCTAAAAAACACAGACATTCGAAATCTGCTACGCTTCATCAGAAGCTCCAACTGGTTCAACGAGTAGGAATAATGACTATAGAATAGATTCATATGTATCGACAGCCACTTCAACCTAACCCAACCTAACCTATCGTCCCTTTAGTGAGTTTCAGTTTTGGCGTAGATCCGTAGAAGCGGTGGATCGCCTGAAGGTTCGTTATTAAATATGCAGATCATTTTATAATATGTAGTTTGAATGCTTCTCAACTTCCTTCAACTTTATTTATTGACATAACCAAGGCTTATTAAATTTAGATTATATATATTTTATATTTATATAGATTTAAAAATAGTGCGTGGAGTCCCTCCGCGCGGAAGAAGTGAAACTTCGTAATGTGGAAATGAAATGGATAGGAAGGGGTAGAAATTGATATTTAGTGAAATCATATTATTTCTTTAAGACAAACTTTATTAACATTGCTTACAATTCACAATTGATCGCATTTTTTATTTATCATTTTCGAGTGGAGAAATATCCAAATCTATAACATTTACAATGGGATTATGACAACTAAAGTAAGATAGGAAATGTTGGAAGTCGCATAAGAAGTTTCCCTTCAAAAATACTGCCCTATTAAATTATATGTGTATCAAATCTAACTAAAACAAGTAAATGAAATAATGAGGACGCTACTCGTTGCTAACGCTCGCGCTGGCCTGTAACAGGTATACTACGCGCATGCGTTCGAGTGCCACGCATTCACTCTCGCTCTGTCTCCTTCTATTCCCCCTCCCCTCCCAACCTTGTTAGAAGTTTCACTTTAATAAATATTTAAAACGAATTTGAAACCCATCACCTTATGTGTGCCACAGGCATTACTGTCAGGCAGAGCAAACCATTCCATTAAGACGATCTGCGGCTGATTTATGTTTTACCGCCGAACTTTTTAATGCAGCGGAGGATGATTTGGTTCAGAGCATACACCACAAAATGTTGTCAGAAGAATGCATCCCCGACGAATGGAATATCAGATTTATTTACCCGGTCCACAATAAAAATACCCCCTTCAGCTGCGCTAACTAAGGGGTATAAGTCTCATTATACAGTAGGTATACGTATACGTACTATATGTCATATTGCGTGACCCTTTATTGATTATTTCATGGAACACTGTCAGTGTGATCTTAGGCCAGAAAATCGAACAGTCGAACAAAATCTGTATAGACACCTACGGCCTTACCAATAATCAACTTTAGTCTGGCAGTTTACGCAAAGACTCCACACTTTCCAAAATAAGCAAATATGGTTGCCAGAATAGCGCTTACTTTAGGGTCGAATGCTACTGTTGAGAAAGCTTTCTTTGGGTATTAGCTAAATAAATCCTCCCTCAATGTCATTTTGAAGACTAGTGATGCCCAACCGCCCAACCGCCCGGTTTTACATTTTATAAAAGAAGCGAATTTAAATACGGCGTTGTTCAGCCTGAGCGTTTATAATTATAAATTAATTTTAGTAAATTGTTAAAGTTTTCTAATTTTATTCGTTGTTATACAACAATGCTAATGTTTTTTAAATCTAACCAACACAAATTTGTACAAATGTATGCAAAAAATAGAAAAATATTGCATTTTTGTTTTATTTCTAAACACTTGTAACATATGTTTGTATGTTTTTCGCTGTTTTACCTTGTTTAATTAAGTCAGAATAGAATGGAATAAAACATTCCAGTGTACATAGATAACAATGTAGTGGAATACTCAAATACAGCCAAATATCTAGGCATGACTCTAGACGCTAAACTGCGTTGGAAAGCGCACGTAAAGAAAAAAAAAAGGTGAGTTGAACATGCGATAAAGTAATTGGTATTGGGAGATATTCATCCCTGTCCAACTACAATAGGTTTTTGCTATACAAGCAAATTCTCAAACCAGTTTGGACCTATGGTCTCCAGTTGTGGGCATGCACATGCCAAACAAATTTACAAAAATTTCAAATCTTCCAAAATAAAGTACTAAGGAACATAGTTAATGCACCTTGGTACATACGCAACACTGATCTACATAGAGATCTAAATATTGAAATGGTTGAAGATGAAGTTAAAAAATTTGCTCAAAGGCACAGGAGTAGGCTTCTCAACTATGTTAACAGAGAAATAACAGAACTGCTAAATACTGACAATGTAAGATTGAGGCGGGTAAAACCTTTTGATCTATAAGAGTTAGCTTAGGCCAAGAAATTATTTTCAAACAATATAGTTTAGTGATGACGGATTTTTCTCTTCAATTTTTCAATTTACATACATCAAAAATAAGTTGCTGATTAGTCGTACGACTAGTTGCAATCTTATTCGGGATGGCGAATGTCAATCCCCCGGGAGTTTTTTTTTTTAGATGACCTAAAGTTTATCACTATTGCAGAAGCATCCCTCGCGAACTAGCTCTGCAATGTCTTTCGATGATTTTTTCCTTCCAGAGAATTCCCAAAAAAAATTGTTTAACCGCTAGTTCTTGCTTTTTAGATTGGTTTTCCTTTTTAAATAGTTTGCAAGCAACGAAAGGATGTTTACTAAAAAAAATAATTTTATACAAGTTTGAGATATGCCCAAAACTTTCTTGACAGTCGTCGCAAAAAAATGTCTGCTTAGTTAAGTTTGGACGGATCAAACCTTTTTTTCAACAATTCTCAGTATCTTAGGTAGATATTTCAAACTCTTTATAAAAGGGTTTGTTTACCGAGAATTGGTTTCTCAGTTTCCCGAATTAATTAATATAAATCTATACATTTTCCACAAGATCAAATTGTATTTATTTTCACAGTTCTATATACTTTGGCAAGCACTGTCTCGCTGATTGGCAAATTGAAACTAAAAAAACGGAAGCGATATGTTCTTAAAACGCTTATGGCTACCTACGTGAGATTTGTGAAATTAATTAGCAAGCAATTATATCTATGTGCAAAAATATTCAATATTCAGGACAATGATTTGACAGATCAGCGGATTTTTTGTGCATTCCCTATTTTATGTATTGATTTTTGTTTTTAATAAGCCTTTGAAGAATATCTGTTGGGCAAATTTAATTGCAATTTATATAGCTATTAGTTTTTTTTTTTTTTTAAATCACAGTTTTTGGAAACTATGCGTTCTTTTGACCTTGTTTTTCACGAAAACAAATTTTGAAATTCAAATTCTGCAATGACAACAAACGTAATAGATTCTAAAAAAGTTGTCGTACTAGGTAATGTGGAGGTCTTATTGTTTATTGGTACGGTTTCACTAATTTTTACTAAAGCTGGCAGCCAACTCATTGCTTGATAATTAGAAAGGCCGATATACTTAGTTAAAAAGCCTTGGACATATCAAAGGCATTTGACCGAGTCTGGCATAGAGCCCTATTAGGCAAGTTAGCGTTTTACGGATTACCACAACAACTCTGCGGATGGATGCAAAATTTTCTTCTGGGAAGATCGATCCAAGTTGTTGTAGATGGTGTGTCATCCAATTCGTTTGCTATAAATGCAGGAGTGCCCCAAGGATCTATTCTTTCTCCAACTCTATTTCTTCTCCACATCAACGATTTGCTTGGATCGACAAATAATAATATCTACAGCTTTGCAGATGACAGCACTCTTATATCCTCCATCTCGAACAATGGGCCTGTGAATACGGCTACATCACACAGTCAGAGATGTGAACAAATTAATTCTCTAAATGATGATCTGGACAAAATCTTGAAGTGGGGAAAGGACAATTTGTTTGTATTTAATGCAAACAAGACACAGTTCACAAAACCCTAACTAAATTATGAGTGAGCTAAAAACCCGTCTAAATTATGAGTATGGTTTACCCGCAATTGTACATGGCCTCTTTATAACCAAAAGAAGAAAGAGATGGGTCTGTTGGAAAAGGCTTCTTCAGAAAGGGATTTGAAGAATGATTGAGTCTTTCAAACAATGAACATTTAAGTGCGGCATCTGCTCCAGAAGCCCTGTTACCAGCTGACTACCTCGTTTTATAAATGGTTTAAACTATGACTAAAATTGCACGTAGCTTGAAATAAATCCCAAATATGCCTTAGCCCGACTTAAAAATAAATAAAACTGAAAGGAATGGCAAAAGACTGTAAATAAGCGCACCGTAGGATGGAAAATTAGCAATAGAGCAACAAGACACAACTTTTCACTTTCTTTTTCTTTTCCACCCGTGATGCACTTGGCCTATTCATTGCATGAATATCTCACGACCATATACACCAACACACCTCCAAACAAGAGGGAAGCGAAAGTGATTCGAGTTCAATATTTGGTCGTTTTCATTTCTCGTGCTGCAACAATCACTTTGACTTTTATTTTGATTTTTTTGTTTTTACTAATTTCTTTTTAATTACTGTAGTAGGTACACCGCCTACATTTGAGTCCACTAATAACTTTATACCTCGACTGGCCTCACTGTCTAAACGTCGCGACGCGTCGTTTAATCTGACTAACGCACACAATTTCGCCAATCTGACATTAATTAACATCGAAAAGTGAAATCTATTTATTCTACTTAAGCACACTAACCGCTATTAGTCCGACTAACCGCGCGCGGTTACATCAAATGCACACAATTTCTCATGGGTCGTTCTAGTTTTAGTAATACCGCGGCTTGTTGTGCATCACATATGCTAATTATAGTTACTCCATCGTGTACAGACTTTCAGGCAACTTGGCAACACTAATGCGACCCGATTTCCGGTTTTTGTTTCATTAGTACACCATTCTATACGTCATCGGCGAACTGTTCTTTGTCACAGTTTTATGTCATGTTTATGAACATAACCAGTAATACCGTTATAGCATATAATTATGTGGTAAGAATTTCATTTTAAAAAAAAAACAAGTCACCCCAAATTGGTAACAACACTCGCAGTCGCAGAAGAAGGGGCCGCTACATCGACCCAAACATTCTATTTCGAATGTGGAACACGACACTTTCATATACACCACTCCTTTTCGCTTTGCCAGTCTCTTTCTCTGATTCTTATTTGTTTTATAACACAATTATTATTAAATATTTTTTTCTCGTATCGCCAATTCGAATGATGGAGAGTTCGAGATACTTTTGCGCGAAAGAATGGATTTTTCTTTTTCATATATGTATAAATAAATTGAAAAGAAAGAATACTCATTACCACTGCATTGCTGGTCAAATTTTGTTTGCACGATTTGATTAGGTATCTCTTGTTCTACGAATGTTTATTTTTCGTGTGAAATCCGAATGTAATTAGAGAAATTTATATTTTGTTTGCGAGTACGGTTTACCGGTGCGGAGTATATTTTCGAACGACGACTACAATTCAACTGATCGCCGCGATGGACAGTGGTAAATGTTAAATATGACCAGCAAAGAAGTTGAGGGAATACGCGGAAAACGAGAGAAAGAGCTTTCTTCTTTCGAGTTACTCCGCTGTGTTGCTGTGGGTTTCTTTGGGTTTTCTTTTTTCCTTTCTTTTTGTTGTGTCATTCCAACTCTGGCTTCATCAGATTTTCCAAACAGAAGTAAATGGCTTAGGCTTAGGTCCAAGATAGAGTTTTTTCTTGTATGGGTACATTTTGCCGGTTGGATTGAAATGTGGAAACGTCAAACTCGTCTTTGTAGATTAAATCACACCTGTCATTCTCATTTTACTTTGTTACATGAGTTAGGTTTCGCATTCTTGTCGTTTGACTCCATGGGGAGTGTTAGTAATGCTCGGGGTAGAGTATGTGCAACAGTTTCCTTCAAGTTCAATGGATGCTGTTCAACTCTACTTAGCTGGATGGGAATGCGAGCTTATAAGTCACTGCCATTTCGTTTGATGGCTAATTACCTTTTGTTCTGATGCAGTAACAAAAATTGCCTGTACCTTGATTTTGTGCGGTTTTTGTCCGCAATGTCGGTTGCGGAAAGGGTTCACGTATAGGCCGATTTTATAAATGTGTGAGTATCCAGAACTGACAACTTAAAATACTTCCTATTCTAATGCAGGCGAGATCCAAGAAATTTCAGGCCAGCTTTCCCTGAAGGATATCGGATGAGAACAACTGACAACAGCGTGGCCGTTGTGCGACAGTTTGGTACAATTGTTTTCGAAGCTCCTTTTACTAGGTGGCGTTTTTGTCGATCTCTGAAACCACTCACCCGATTTCAATGAAATTTTGTGGATCCGTATGAATGGTTCCAACTTAAAAGATAGATGCTTTCGATCTTCGAAACAGCTCTAACGAGTTGATCGAATTGTGGATGGGTGTGGTTGCTTCCAGTTTGAAAGATACGATAGTTTTGGACCCTATAGGTGGCAATTTGTAGAACACAAGTGAGATGGGAATAGGGGCTGTGGCACCGCCTCCCTTTCAAACATAAAATCAAACGCTATTTCTTAAGTTGCATAATTAACTTTATTAATGGAAATTGACCAAATAAAGCACTTTGCGAAATGTGAGCAGGATTTAATACGAAAGGTACGAGCAAAGCCGGGTAGGTACAGCTACAAATAACAGAGACTGACGTCCGTATGTGCGCTCATAACCCAGGAACGGATCGTTCGATACGGAAGGACATATGCTACTTTTTGTCGTGAAACAAAACTTTATGGGGGTTAGTTGAATTTTTGAATTCTTTGGATGTTCCGGGCTTACCTCTACACAATTTGAAATAGAAAGTCAGCTCAGTTATAATATGTTGCGGAGCCTCAATGCACCGAAACTTTGTAACGGATCGCGTTTGATTTGATGGTGAAGGATTTCAAATACAATGTCATGCAAGAGACGATTTTGAGGGGAAAATTAAAAAGCAATCATTCCGCAGATTCCACTCATTCAGAACGATTTGCCATTCGTATTTAAGCGTCTTGAATTTCCGATGCATCTCGCTTTTTGTTTCAAGGATAATCGCTGGATATTTGTGCATTCTGGCATCAATTTTGAATTTCCATGTTTCTCACATGGTCAATTTAGTAAAAAAAAAGCGGAAGGTTGGCCGACACGTCAAAATCATTCCTGTTTGATTGAAACAAATTGATGACATTAGGCGTGTTTTTCAGCTACGATCTCAGCAAAGCAAAGCAAAACAGGATTTTCAGCATGTAATTACAACAACTACTGGGAGTCACACTTCGAACACAAGTAGAACGTGCTTTGCTGAAATCGAAGCTCAAAAAACAGGCCTATTGCTATACTTCAGTTATTTCTATTGTATTTAAAAGAACTTTTGAATAAAGAATTTGAATTAACCGAGTTACATAGAGTAGCAAGTGCTTTGTGCATGCTCGGAATTAATATTTTCATTACATTAACGAATTTGGGGCATATGGAATATAAAACAAAGTTGCATCCGTAATACCACCCATAACTCGAGAACGAATTGTCCGATTTGACCTACATTTTCTTTGTTGTGTTTGTCTACGCGTAAGGAAGGTTCATACGGCGAAAAATGTAGAACATTTTGAAGGGAAATTGGAAAGCTCATGAAAATTGATTTTCCATACATTTTACACGGTTTTATTTTTATTTTTGATCGTAGTAGTGAGATTGTATTTGTCAAAAGTTATTTTGGATCAAAAAAAATAAGTTCAGGTGGAATAGGGAATGCTCCAAATTATTTTAGTCAAAAAGTAAATTTTTAAATTCCGTAAGAACGCCAATCACTCGAGAACGGATCGTCTGATTTGAGCTATATTTTCTTTGTTGTGTTTGTCTACGCCTAAGGAAGGTTCATACGGTGAGGAAATTTTAAAAGGAAGTTGTGAAATTCGAAAAAAATAAATTTTCGTACCAAAAAATTGTATTAGGGTCCTCGAAAAAAGTGTCAAATTGTCGCACTACGGTTACAGCGCGCGGTGCACTCACACATTCAAATAAAATTCGATTTTTTTTATTCATTTGATATCTATATATCCATTTGATATTGCACACAATCGACGTTTAATTTATGTGTTTCAAGCGTTTGACATGAACCCTTGGAATCTGAGATCTGTGTGCGCTTGGAAGAAAATAACTGGACTGAAGATGCTATAGTATTGCTGATGACAGCATAAAATGTTTTCGTTTAAATAAAAACAAATATGATCCTCTTCCAGTAAATTTATAGCTGAATCCAATTGAACCTTGAAAGCCTTTTATGCCCAAGATCTTTTTGTAATGCCGGATTCAAATAATAAATGGACTACGAACTAAGTCCCAACAGGAACTAACTCCCACGATTGAATTCAGCTATAAAGTTACTGGAAGAGGATCGTATTTGTTGTTGTTTCAATCGAAAAATATTGCTTAAGTTACCAGTCATGGTTTTAGTTCATTGAAGTAAGGATAAGCGACGACGAGTTAATATAATCCTCCACAAAAATGCAACACTTGGTACCTGGTACGTATTATATCGGACCTTACTTTTTTTTAAATATGAGGTTGGAGATCGCCTTACTGAAAGGCCAGGCGAATTCAATAGGATAAAGGCTTTGGGTAGATCACATCACGAAATGTGCTTGTCAGTTGCCCACTATGTCATTTGACATAAGCACGGTGTGACTATTCAGAGTTCATTTAATCGTTGTCATTTGTGCATTTGCTGGGTTCGTCTGTAAAATCGTTTGTACTCCTCTGGTTTCCGTGTTCCATACTTCGCCCCCAGCCTATAAACTCTCTGCGCTTGCATATGAAGAAGTCTGGTTTTTGCCGACTGGAGGGTTCTCTCTCTTTTTGTTTTTTCTTTTTTTTTTTTTTGACCTTAGATAAGCCAATAAAATATATTTTGGGCCCAAATTTTATAACCCGCAGTACCTTACGAAGTATTTCAGTTTTTTACATGGCCAAGCTATGTTCACTTATACCAGAACGGAATTCAGGGGAAATTTTTGAATCATTTTGGATGAACAGGAACAGTGACATTTATCAAAAATAATAAATTCTAATTCTTATCGTACTAAGATTATGAATGAAAACTCTTAAAGGCCATACAAATCTTCAAATCAAATCGTTAATCGCCGTTTTTTATTATTATTATTTTAGTATTTTTATTTCATTGGCTTAATATTTTTATTTATTTTTTTGTCAACCAGGCAGACGACAAAGCCATGCTTAGTCTTTATTGTAAATTTTGTAAAAATTATGAAGTTACCAATATAAATCTTAATATTAATCTAATATAAATCGGATAAATTCTTAATATATTGGTTTTGACAAAAAAAAAAATCTACTAATAGGTTCCTTCATGTACTTTTTTGCAAACGTAAATTTACTAAAAATTTGCTAAGAAACTGTGCTAATCGACCACGTACTAAGAAAGTTGAACAAAATGAGATAACTCTTTTCATTTTTTGGTAATTTTCTACTCGCCGAATTTCGACTTACTAAAAAATTAAAGCTGACTAAAGTGACATCTCAAAATTTTGAGAAGTAAAAACTCTATTAATTGTCGTCTTCAACGATGTCGGAGGAAAGAGTTCAAGTTGTAATTGAATGTTCTCCTGTGAAACATATCAGCGCATTCAAAATAGTAATAGGTATTATAAAAAATTCAAATCCAACTTATTTTGTAGATGCTGTATTTAAAGAAAACGTTTGTTCATTTTACGATTATGTCAAAATGACATTTCTTAAACTTTTTGTAAAAAAACCGGGCAGGTACTTCAATTGAAATTGAGAGATTTCTCTCTCGATTTTTTTTCTATGTCTATGCTGAAAGCACACGAAATATCTTGCAATCATGTAAAGACAGTGGGGTTGTTATTTTTAATAACCAAACTCCTAAAATAAAACTGTAGTCTTAATACATACGCATTAACTCTTTATACTTTCCAAAATTAACTTTTACAGCATTACTTGTTCGTTAGCCGGTCGTTGGCATTGAAAATAACCACAACGACTTGCAAAGCAATATTAGCACGCTTCATAAACCACTAATTGGTTTGAGTTCTCCAGGCGTTAAAATTGTTTGCATCAAATAACTCCCCATACTTTAAAATGTTATATTACGTATAGTATGTACAAAACACTCTCACTGCTAAGCACTTCCGTCCGTTGATAAATATTTAGGTTAAGACTAAGTACAGTTTCAAACTCTTGACACCTATCAAATGGCACGCTTCTTTGCGTGCACGCAACAGCATGATTCAAATGATGGCAGTTCGATTAAAAAATGTGCGCAAAGAGCTGTTCTCCTTAAACCAGGTGGTAATGGGAATGGTAGTACTGCTGCCTGCTGACTGGTTAACCACCTGTGCGTGTGCAGTGTCACGTACGTACTTCTTTCTCAATTAATCATTCATTTTGAATAAATGCTCTTTTGTTTGCTGTGTTTTTTCTTTCATGCAAATCTATTAGCTGTCGTCTTTCGCCAAAGAAGAAGTAGCTAATAAAAAAAAATAGTATGTATCTCTTTCTCTATATCTATAATAAAATAAATGAAAAGCTTTCTCTGAGAGTGAATGCGAGAGTTTTCTTGTTTACGCTCCAAGGAAAATCATTTGGCCTTTTCGGTCTGTGGGGCATATGAGCCAAAGCTTCTATCTGTCAAGATCAATGTCACTGCCGTCCATGTTGGCCGTTTGTTGGAGCTGAGATTTGTGTCGCACTTTGGTTTACTTAGATTGATGTTGTTGTTGTGATTGTGGCGTCGCAATAGTTTGAAGTTGTGTATTTTTTAAATTGTTATTTCTTTACTGGGACTGGTGAGTTCTTAAAAGTGAATGACCTAAACAAAATTGGTTCCAAAGTGCTTGTTTTGGACAAGGATCCTAACAAAGACAAGTTTGCACAGAGATCTGTTGAAGGAAGAAATATCGAATATGAATGTTAAGTAAAGACGAAATCGTTCATGCCCGTGATGTTGAGTTTTTTGAGGATATATAGCGGAACCCTACACAAAATATACAGGTGCTGGATCAGTTGCTACAAACAGAAGAGGTGGCAGAGGGCAAGAAGAGCAAGCGGAGGACGGTTGAGTTTTCGCCTCGTCCATTGATTGTTAATGTTGTTCCCGAAAATCAACCAAAGATACAAGCGCTGAAAAGGAAACCCAAACAGGAACTCAGAAGAACTTCTGGAAGAGCTAAGTTTTTGCGGACGGGCAGCATTGGACCGAGAAAGCTGTTCCAAACTACACGTTCTACTACAGCACAATATAGACAGAATGAGTCCCCGTCTCCAGTCGATGACCGTTATTCTGAGCTGGAGGGTGAAGTTTTTGCTGGTGTGGCAGAAATCAGTGCGAAAGACGCCCTATTGTAGATTGTTGAGAAAGAGACTCGTTCAAACTTTGTTGGATGTCGCTGGGTGCTTACAAATAAGCACAGCCCTGGTGGAAAAGTTGAAAGGCGCAAAGCACGGATAAATACCAAAGGATATAGGAAAACATTTTGTGTCCATTACCACCAGACTTTCGCGGCGCAGGGTCATAAGTCCATGGGCCAAAAATCCACAATAGACTTTTGACCCACCTAGGTTGGTTATAAGTCCACACCTAGGTGGGTCAAAAGTTCACAATAATTTGGGTCATAGCTTCACAATCTTAAAATGAAAGTAGGCCATAAGTCCATAATTATCCATATGACTATACAAAATTAATTAAAACAACTCAAAAAGTATGGGAATGTTTTATAATTTAATGGCGCACGCGAATTGCTACCATTGTATTATGAAATGTGTATGGGGGGGCCATGCTGCCCCCCTGCTTGGGTTTCTTTTGGATTACGAGCTGGATGCGCGGTCTTTCGCTTGTAGTTTGTGTTTTATTTTCAATTTGCAAATACCACAAAAATGTGGTCATTACAGGAATTTTGAGCCATAAGACCACAATCAGTGAGTCCAAAGTCCACAAGAATTTTGTGTGAACTTTTGGCTCACCTGGGTCATTACCATCCACCTAGGTGGATCAAAAGACCATTGTGGACTTTTGGCCTGTGGACTTATGACCTTGCGCCGACTTTCGCTGGTGCTTGAGACGCTACGGCTCTGGTAGTTCAGTTTTGATTGAAGTTGTGACAGTTTGATGTGGTGACGGCGTATTTAAACGGAGTATTGAATGAAGAAATATTTATTTATGAGATATATGCTGGATGTAGGCGCAGTAGCTTAGTGGTTAGTGTGTTGGACTGCTATGCGAGGGGTTGAGGTTCGAATCCCGCAAAAAAAACCAAATTCCAACTCAGGGTTTTTTTCAATGCGCCACCTCTCGCAAACGTCTGACAAACATCCGAGAGTATAACTGTCTTGAAAAAGCTTCTCAATTCGCCGTTTGGAGTCGGCATAAAACTGTAGATCCCTTCCATTCGTTCCAAAAATGAAAAACTCACACAAAACGAATGGTTGTGAGAAGCTAGGCCTAGGGTCCCTCCGGACCTGTTGCGCCAACTATTTATTTATTTTTTTTTATGCTAGAGAGGATCATTACTTAACAAGGTGAACATTTGAAGTTTGGACATCAGGCAGGATATTATGCTGAGTAAAATACGTGATGATGCCAACACATGCAAGTTGTGTAAGGCTCTCTATGGAATACGTCTATCCGGACGACAATGGTGGAGACTTCTAAGCTGGGGTTTAAATCCTACACAGAATTAGCCGTGTCTATTTTATAAAAGCTATATAAAAGTATTGGTTGCATAAGATAAGAAAAACCAAATAATAATTCACGTGGCAATCTGTTGGAGTAGTTCGAGGTAATAAATCAGCCTTAGATGATGCTGGTTATAGTGGGCCACAGGAAAATAATCCATATCGTGTATTAATTGGTACCCTAATGTATTTGTTGTGTTGCCACGTCCGGATATAGCAAATACTGTTTCAAAGTGCTGAAAATTAAATTTACCATATGCTTAATTAACATATTTCTATTCCTGTTCGTGTTCATATCACATCTAAGAAAGAATTCAAGTTGTCTAAAGTTTCTTGAAAATTAAAAAACAAAACAAATCATAGATATAGATAGATTTAAGGTCGAAAGGCAATAATTTTAAGCATATTGTTAAGTTTAGAGCGCTCGCTAAGAGCCAGTAAGCTAGAATAAGATAAATATTAGTTTTAAATTAGATTTAATCGTTTTTGTCTAGTATGTAAGTTAAAGAAAGAAATAATAAAAATGAATTTAAAATGAAAATGGAAGACAACTACAACCAAACCAAGGTTGTCTTTCTCCAATTGGGATTATCGATTACAACTAGTTGTCTGTCTATGGACAACCATCATCCTATGAGTAGACAACTAATAAAATGGTTGTCTTTTCAGTTGTGTGTATTTATTATAGAAGACAACTGAGTTGTGTTGAAGTTGTCCTGAATGTCAAAATCAGACAACTGCTTTTTATCAGTTGTGTTGGATTTGTTGAACGAAAAGGATCAGCTTTTTTAATGAAAAACTGACAAAAAAATGTTAGTAGGAATTAGAATAAAAAATGGATAATGGAATGTGTGTTTTTAAAGTTTAAAAGTCACAAAAACAGCGCAATTTGATCGGCTAATAGGAATTTTGCAAGAACAACCTAATCTGGCCAAAAAAAAAATTGAAGAATGGCAAAAAATAGCTTTGGAGCTCAATAGAATCTGTCCACCTTCAAGTTTCTACATACAAAATATTTTTGCAAGTTTGGGTACATTAGATGGCCAACTTGAAAAGAAAACTGTCCAAGAATAAACAAAGAATTGAAACAAGCGGGGGTGGTCATAGGTTTGGTGGAGCTGCAAAGTGCGGTGAACGCAATTGGTTCGATCTTAGGCTTTAACCAGTCAGGGTCAAGCCAGCTCTTCGAAGACGAGAATGCAAGCGACGACGAGAATGTGCAACCGGAAGGTGATCGTAAAGATCCTGCGATAGCATCTAGATCCGCACAATCTTTAAAAGTACCTAACAGGAGGATACCGGTGAAAACTATTCAAGACGAGCGAATTGCCTACCTCAAAACTCAAACTGAGAACCAAACGGATATGCTAAAAACAATAAGGAAAATCCAAAAATTTAATTACAGAAACTATGTTCTAAACAAAAAAACGGTCGAGATACAAAAGGCATTAGAACTGCAAACCAAAAAATAAATCAAAACTACTTTCCATTGTTTTTTTTTTTAACTTATTCGTTTTAATTGCAAATACCTACTTCGTTCGATTTCAATTTCCACAAATAAATTCACAAATTTGACATTTAACAGCTGATTTTGAATTTCAATATGCTCCTAAAAGATGGCAATTTATTTTCTAAAGACAAGAGACAACTGAAAAGAGTTGTCTTGCATAATACGAAAAATTTGTTTGGTTGTCTCAAAGTTGAGTTGTCATAAAGACAACACAAATAAGTTGAGTTGTCATCCATAATAGGCACTTATGTTTCATAATTAAATTAAATAAAGAAACACCACGTTTTTAATCATTCCATTGATAAGATTCTCAATTGCAATATATGTAACTGTACTAACATTACGTATTTAAAAATTGAACGCAGTAGAGTTGGAATTACTTTTTGACGTAATTTATTAATGACAATATTCTTCTCTTTCGCAGGTGGCTGTTGTGGATCCACAAAAAAGCGCACCATTGTCGGTGGATGGGCGTGGGCATGGTGGCTCGTAACAGATGTCCAGCGTCTATCGCTCGAAGTAATGACCCTCAATCCGATGTGCGAGAATGTCGAAACCGCACAGGGTGTGCCGCTGACAGTCACTGGTGTAGCACAGTGCAAAATCATGAAGGTATATTCTTTAAATGTTAACAAACTTTCGGCTTATTCTTTTCATATTTATATGAATATTTGTTTCCTTATTATAATAATCGCATTTTAGTGTATAATTTGCATAGGATATCAAGGAAATCATCAATCGATTTTTGTTAATTTTAAGAAAAATTTTAGAGAAATGTTATAATATAAATGCAAATAAAAATATAATCGTATTGTTGATTTTTTTAAAATTCCATTTTAGGTAGATTTGACTTATCAGCGGATGGCATGATTAAAAATTTCTTAAATTTTTAAATACGTATATTTAAGGCATGAATTTCGTTATTTAAAAAGGAAAAGTTTTTGTTTTTCATAAAAAAAAAAAAAAAACAATAGGGTGGCGTTAAATGTTTAGTATCTCTAAGAGTATGGAAATGCAGAAATTCTTATCATTACAACACTGAATAATACACTGTACTCAATCATTTGTACATGTCCACACTGTGTGTCTGTGTACACGTATGTAAATTGGAAATCGCATTTAGGGAGTGTGCTTAAAGTCATATCTCACTTTACTTAAAAATATCAGGGGTTAGCATGTTCGATCACGTTCGAGCTGATCTTAACTATTTACGAATGAGATTATAGCACATGCTGTCAACTTTTTCAAAAAGTAAAAGCAACAAGTTTCGTCGTCTTATTTCCACAAGCTCTATCCCAATAAATTTCCATTCGATCGTCAAACGTCCGTGGGTATTTCGAATAATGGGGCGTGGCACTTCCCATATAACGGATGGACGAAAGGCATAATGAGAACTTAAATATATATCTCTTTATTTATTTATTTACTTATTTCGCCTTATAAGTTTACGATCTTATTATAGACTACTTCATTACAAAAAAAAATATTTATTTGACTATCTACAATCAATTAATTATATAAATCTTAAATTACAACGAGTTCATAATAGCAGTTTTACATAACATTCTACTCATATTGAAATCAATTAAATTACTGTATAAATTGTAATTTACACAAGCCTTAGTTATAGGATCGTTACGACCATAGTTTGTTCTGTGCCTGGAGACATGAAAAAAATATTGTTCTCTAGGCCGAAGAATGCGCAAAGGAGTGTATGTACTAAACAGTGCTAATAAAAACGAGCAATGAATATTAGAGGTTATTACATCATCAGCAAAAAGTACTGAGCAATAAGTTATTCTTTTAGCAAGAGGTTTTGAATTCAAAAGCGCACATCTTGCTTCATAAGGAGGGAAATTATTATTCCAGTTTATTTTTCTGACAGCATATTTAGTGAACCGTTTTAGTAAGGACTCCAAACCAGGATCCTTAAAGTCCTTAGAATTTCGACAAAGAAAACCTAACATGCAATTAGCTTTGTAAGTGATATAATCAATATGAAGGGCAAAATTTAATTCCGGATCAAAAATAACTCCTAAATCTTTTTGGTCGGTTACCCTTTTGAGAACTTTTCTTTGAATACTGTAATTAAATGTTATTGGAGACTTATTTCTATTGAAAGTCATAACCGAGCATTTATTTATATTAAAATGTAACCCATTCAAAGAGCACCAATAATTAACTTGGTTAAGATCAGTTTGCAGTTGGACTGCATCAGAAAGAGAATTTACGGATCTAAGTATTTTTAAATCATCTGCATATAAAAGAGATTTAGATGATGATGTGAAAGATGGCAGGTCATTAATAAAAAGAAGGAATAGGAGCGGACCAATATGGCTTTCCTGGGGGACACCTGAGTGATTTAAAATTTCGTTAGACAGAGCGGATCCTAACTTCACAAACTGTTTACGATTGCTCAGATAACTTCTGATGCAATTTAAAATATTAGATTGGAAACCAAACATTTCAAGTTTCTTTAGCAAAAAATTGTGTTGCACCCTGTCAAAGGCCTTCGAAAAATCAGTGTAAACACAATCAACCTGAAGACGATTTTCAATTTTATGAAGCCAATAATTTGTGAAAATTACTAAGTTGGTAGTAGTTATTATGAAACCATGCTGGTATTGAGATATTTGTTTGCACACAGCAGAATATATCCGCTTCACCAATACAAATACTTACATTTAAGTTTGACAACCAGCGAACAATTTGAGGTTTTAGAGAAAATTTGAGAAATCGGAAATCTGATATCGAATCTGAGAATCCTAATCGAGGAATAGCACATACCTAAGTCTTAAGCAGTATTGTGTTGTAAGTCATCAACCCCAATGAACTATAAAAAATGACTGCGGCAAAAACGGGTGGTAAACCAAAATGCCGACTATATCTAGGTAGCTATTGCTTACCTTTGTATTCTTCAGAAATATGTAGTGTAAATTTTTAAATCTTTTTGCAATCGCTTGCTAACAAAAATGCTCGATAGTTTCACAAGTTTGAACAGGCAAAAAGTATGGAAGAAATATATCACGGTTATAAGACTGCTCTCAGAAAATGAACTCAAATTTGTACCATTGAAGTTTTATGGTAGAACTCGAAAGTCTCGAAAATATTGCTCTCAAATGGACAGTCAGCCAAGAGTAACACTCAAGAGTTTTCTAGCAAAAGCCCTCTCAAAAAGAGAGATACCTTAACACATATGAAAGAAAATTTGACTTTCGAGCGCGAGCTCTCAATTGACGATAACTTGACAGAAACTAGCGTCGGCACCCATATAAACACTTTCGCACAACATTTTCATTTAACCAGCACATGGCTGGCCTTCAAATATATTAAATCGTATGCATAAGATTATTCTCCAATTTATGTTCAATAAATCTTGAAATTACAAAATAATTCTGCGCCATCCTTATGTTTTTGAAAATAGAAAATTTCCTTTAAAAAAAAATATTAATGTTTTTTTCTTAATTTATTTATGTTTAAAAAAAATACTAACCCAAATCCATCAGTAGATTAAACAAAATGTAAGTTTATAATTAAGTAATTCATATTATTTTTGGTTTTATTTATTACGTCGTTGTGCATGTTCAAAATGAATGTTTTGCACTGCAGTGTTATGCTTACTTATGCATTTTTCTTTTGGACTTTTGAATCTGTGCGTGCACAATTTTATATAATTTTTTTTATTCGTTACATACATTATTCATTTTCTTCTCTCAACACTTCATACTGATCCTCCAATTTTTCTGTTGGATTTTTTTTTAAATTTAACGTTCATGGCTGTAACATAAAGTAAAAATAAATATGCTTTTCGCGTTGTTTGTTAAATTAATGTTTCTTACAAAAAAAAAAAAAAAAAAACATAATTTTAGTTTATATATAAACTCTTTCTATTTCAATAAATTTTGAGTTACTTTTACGAAATTATTTGCTAAAAAGGAAATGAAAAGTTTAAAAGCAACTAAAACCTTTGGGGGCATTTTAAAACAGCAATCATCATCCTTTGGTATAACAAAAAAAAATTTGAGGATCAATCGCATCATTGAGACAAACAATACAAACTACACATGATGATCAGAGAACCGGTTACTGAATGTTTCGAAATACTTTGTAAATATGTATATTGGTTTTGATTTTATTATTATATTTTTTACCTGCCCAGTCCAGTCTTGATGAATATATTTATCTACCTTTTGGTGTTACAATTTCATTTCAGCTGTCAGTCAATTGTATAGTTTCCAGTTTCCTAAGGTGTTCCTTGAGTCTTAAATGCCTCGTTAGGATACGGAGATTTTGTTTGCTCATGCCGATGCAAGCTTGGAATCTTTTCCGGTTGTATTGCCCCAGAAGTTTCTTGGACTGGCTCATGCCCTGAGTGATATGCCAGGTTCTTTCCCTGTTTTCTGTCTCTAGTTTCCTAAATTCTTCTTTGAGGCTGTGATTTCCTATTCCGCAGAACGGATCAGAACGTATGAAAGTTTCTGATGCTCCCTTTCTTGCTAGGGAGTCGGCCATTTCATTACTCCCTATTCCTACGTGGCCAGGCACCCAGCAGAGGGTTATTTTATTTCTCCTACCCATTAAGTTTTAGTAGGTATTCCGTATTCCAACACAATTTTGGATTTAGGTTCCGACGGATCACTAGGGCCGATTATCAAATATACCTCGTATGCAATGAGAGATGTTATAATTATCTATAACCATATGCCGACGATGATCTGCCCTTTTGTTTTCGGTAGCTTTTTTTAGAGACGTTGTCCTTCCTTCTCTCTTACCGAGAATGCCCATAAAACCTACAAAAATTACTTCGATTTCTAGAATATTATTAAAGAAGTAGCTTTTCTACTCCGAGCACTGGCATGACACTCACCATAGAGGAGATAGATAATATCCTCCGCGACATGTAGGTCATCAGACACCTGCATTTAGCACTCTTGTGAAAAATCGTTTTTTTCTGTTTCACAAAATGTTTGTTTTACAAAATTATATTTGGTGTTTACAAAGGGAAATTTATGGCGTGAAACAAGAGCTTTCAGTTGCCTAAATTATTCAGATTGAACTAGAAGTTTAAGCTCTCAACACTCAGAGTTTATATGATATAACATTTTAGTTTTCTGAGGACATTTTGTTTTCTTGTTCCCCTGTCAAAGTGAATACAGTCAACTCCGCTATGGTTTGCGGAAAAAATAAGTTAATTGAAACACAAAATTTGTCCCGAAAATTTAATTTTTTCGATATCCGAGTTCGCTGAGAAAATGCCGCTTTAAATATAGTTGTAGCAAATTGGTGTTCCAGTTAATAGGAGTCGACTGTAAACAAACTTACTCATTAAGCTTATATTATATCGAAATTTGAATTCGGCACTTTTACAAACAAAGATACTGAAATATACCAAACAGCAAAAAAAATATTTTCGGCTGAAAAGTATCACAGACGGTGGTCCGATTGCAACTTTCTTTTTGAAAGTAAAATAAAATAAAACAAACAAAAAAAAAATTGTTGGAAAAATAAAAAAATTAATACGACTTGATACTTGTTACTACTTCAGTAGGCTTCACACTTAAAGGGCTTTAGTAATTTTTTGTATCGCATAGCATTGTTCTCAAATAGGTCACAAAACTTATGTACGTAGGCGCGACATTAGTCGCCATTTGGTCAATTAGTCAATCAGTACCCAGACGACGTCTTTTCGAAAATTCTCTATTTTGTCGCCCTTTTTATAACATTGGTGACTTTCGGGCCACTATTTCCGTAAAGCAGTACTTAAAACTGCAAAAAACTCCCCTTGCCCATGAAGAGTGAACCTATTTAAGGACATGTTCTCTTTGGTTTTGCTTCATTCCAATGCGGAGCACTCCATTCCCTCGTTCTTATATTGCCCATCCGTCTTTGAATATTCTTTTTTTTTTTATAATTTGTGTTTTGCTTTGTGATTTTTGTTTATTTGTACTAGGCCCCTTTCTAAACTCTCGCCAACTTTTTTTGGTGGATTTATGTTTCTTTTTTTCATCGGTAACGCTGGTGCTTCAACTTGGTCAAAATCTCTCATTTCAATAAAATCTGGCAACACAGCCAATCGCGTAAAGCGATTCATTTAGTTCTGCGGTGGTATGATACTAACTAACTATAAATGAAAGAGATGGAGAGAGAGAAAAAGAGCTGCCAGTGTCAAAATAACAAACATATATGTTATGTATATGTGATTAAAAAAAAAGATTTTATTTGGACCACCCTCACGTATACATTGTCTTTCCAGCTTTATATTTAACATGCAACAATTTTTCGAAAGACCGAATACTAACACAACGTGGTGCAGCTTGTACAGGGTGTTTAAATAAACAGATTGGATACCTACTCTAATCTAATGCCAGAAGAAAATGGCTCGCACTTAAATTTATTTTTACGAACGTTATACGCGTGTTTCACTAGTCCAAGTTGAACCATTCTGTACTTACTGCGCTCGTTCGAGTTAGAAAGCTCGTAATTCGGATACATTTGTATAAAAAAAAACTTACATAAAGTACTACATCCGCCACTAAAATATAAAAAAATATGGTACATTTCTGTGAGATATAACCTTTCTTATATCTGTCACTAAATCGAAATGAAAAATTGAACTCACGTTTTTATAGTCATACCAATCATTAAAACTGTCTTGTTATCAAACGAGCTTATGTGGCATGCACTAATTGGCACTATTCATTTGAAAATGCTGGCTAAATATGTAAAACATTTCTGGTGTTATTCTTAAGACCGTACAGATAGCCTTAACATACCTTACAAAAACAAAACAGAGTGGTCAAATAAAATAGTTCAACAAAACAATAACCATCATACAAAATGTATAAACAGTATAAGAATTGTCTTTGATTTTATTTTATTCTATATATTTATTTTTAATTTTATTTTTTCCATATTCAACTGCAATTTCATTTCGTAAAAACAACTTGTTGTCCGAGTGATTGACGTCATGAAAGTAGACAGCATTCTTCCACACTTTCTGTAACATATTTTATTTCTAAAGGTATGTTTATAATTTTGTTTATATATTTATTTATTCTTTGTTATATGTTTTTGTGTGGCTTTTTGGTTTTCATTATACAATTTGCAATAACATTATCAAATTTTCATCCACGAGTGTTAATTTGTGTTTAGTAGTAAAGAGTGTTGAAATTTCAGAATTCAAAACAAAAATAAAAAGCAATCATTGGAATGTAATGTAATGTACTTGTAAGCGTGAAGTCTTAGTGCACCAACAATAAAATTTCAACTTGGCCAATTAATGTTCCCATTTTTCCTTTCCCATAAACTGCTCCCCATCACATACTTGTAAATTTTTATAAATATCTACACAATGGTTTTTAACAGGTAATGGATTGATAGACATTCATTTCGTATATGAACTAGGCTTGTTACCAAAAATATTATACGGCAGAGGTTCTATAAAATAGGACATATTTTCGTAGAAACAATAACAATTTACATTAGAGAACAGTACTTCACTTTCGAGCGAAACAGTGAGAAATAAAGTGCACGACTGGGTCGAACAAAACTTTCGCGTTCGTCAAAAGTTTGGTTGATTGTATTAGGTAGGTAGGTAAAGATCTGAGAAGCAATGCTATGTAAAAGAAACGATTCATCAAATATAAAAAAGGAATAGGTTATGTGTTAAATAAAATGCACTTTTAGTCGCAAGTTCTTGTTAGAGAGTTTTACGCGCCTATTGTACTATTTTATAGCTTTTACACTTTACACGTTTTTGAGTACGAGAACAAGTGTAGTAGAAGTTTCTGATTTTTGATCTCTTTGGAAGTGATTTTCTTTTTGACTGGAATAGATTAATGACGCAGGCTTAAGTTGTCAATTATTAGAAGTATTGTTAATTGTTCGTGGTAGATTGATATCTTTACATATAAATATATATATGTATAATTGTACATGCATGAATTCAGAGATTTGTTTTTGAATTTGCATTAGCAGTTATAAACTGAGTATCACGAGGAACGTGTATAACTCCAAGTGGTTGGAATTATTTTAATGTGCATTGCATATTGAAAATGGTTGAAGAAAAGTAGAAGTGGGTAACATATGCTGAAAATAAATTTTGCGTTGCTGTTATTGCATATCTAATGGCTGTTGCAGTTTTAATTTTGAAGTGAGGTATTGAGTTTTAAAAATATATATAAACAGAGATCGGCTTTTGGGTAGTCGTTTTTGGAAATTAATTAAAAAAACGGATATATTCAAAACTAAGTACGGGATCTTATTTAGAATACTGATATTATCCTTAGTGTGTATTTTGATCAAAATCGTTAGAGCGGTTTTTGTAAAATTTGACAGACAAAACAGTACCAAATTTTGCAATGCTTAGTTATTGTTCGGGATGTAATCATTACTTGGCTTTCAAGGTTTTATCGAAATCGAAATTTGGGGTTTCGAGATATGATCAGTTTTCAAAATTTCGGTTATTCAAATTGAAAATCAAGGACGCAATAACTTTGAAAACATAAATTTTACTCTTAATTTGCAATTTGGTCAAAATCGTTATTGACGTTTTCAAGTAAACTAAAGAAAACTAAATTAAAAAAAAAAATACTTTTTTCAAAAATCTATTGTACGATAATGTGTACAGAGAAAAACTGAGTTTACTATTCAGTTATAAAAGACCATATTTTCTCAGAAATTAATTTTTGTTGCAATCGTATGGACCGTTTTTGAGATATGTCCAAATTCCAAAAGTACCGTGATTCGATTTTTTGCGAAAAATTTAGTGCGCAGTCGTGTTAAACTCACCTAATTAAGCTTAGATGTCGATTTTGGTTGAAATCGTTAGAAGTTTTTGAAAAAATTAAAATGGTATGGAAATTTTATATGGTGCTAATATTGAGGTTACTTTGCACAACAAAAAAGACCCCGAACTGCAAGCCCCCAAATTCAAAATCTGAAGCTTAAAAGAAATTCGGGTTGCCGTTTAGGCTGACGGACAGAATTTTTGTTTAAGTTCCTCTATCATGGTAATGTCAAAATTGATTAACGTCTGGATTTCGAAATTTTGTACGAATGCAATATCTTTCTCTTACTACTTAATCGAGAAAATTAAAAACAAACATAGGGTGGACACGTAGTACCTACAGAATGTCTAGCGACAAGGCCATTTTGCCCAAGGCTAGATCTGAAGCGTTCTAATAGTTTGATATCGACCGTAAAGTAGCCTGGACATTAAATAAACTTTAACATTTCCTTACAATACAAGGTTTAAGTATTGTAGACATAAATTAAGTTCAGAGCGGTTAAGCAATTAATTTGTATCGCCTCTAAAATTCATATTCAGTCCTACGGTAAAACATAGGTTTCTAAAGCCGACATCGCATCTTCGTTAAATATAATAATTGCGGCCTTTTACCCTCATGCCATTGTTGACGAGAAACGCTAAGTGTACACCTACTTTGATTAAGTAATTTTATAAGAAATAAATTGGTTTGCTAGGTTTGTTGCACAACTCAAATTAAACGTATTATACTACTCACTTTAAAGTAGGGAAACGTATGATCGTTTTATTGACAACGTGTTATTTACGGCGGAGGGATGAGCCCACCATATTAAGAGAAAATGAAAAGCTGTCATATCTACTAGCTGCAGCGAAAAGTGGCAATTTAGATGTAAATTGGTTATGCACGGCCGCCATAGAATGAATGTGTCGTGACAATTTGCATTAATATTACACTCACTAATATCACTGTGATTAGAGAAAAAAGTTTGTGTTACCAAAGGTTGTTTCTACCACCTCCTCGATAAACCAAATGAACAATGTCGTTAAAGTTTTTGTAGATGTGCATTAGGTAAAAAGAGGCGGGGCGGACATCTTTGGAAGAACAAGCGAAAAAGCCTATCTGACGCAACGTATGGACACTAGGCTAATTGAACCAGCTGCGGGACATAACTCTACTGTAGCCAGTACATCTTAATATGTACTCATAAAGGAATATTCAGAGGAACATAAACGCCTTATCTATTGCGCAAGGTTAGCGCAGTGCCTTAGTGGTTAGTGTGTGGTCCCATGTTTGAATCCCGAAAAACCCCAAATACCAACTTAAGGTTTTTTACTGATCTTCCTTCTCCTCCTTTATCTTCAAGTTCCGTTAGTTGTGGTTTCAAAACGGCGCTCAACGCGTTATTTGTGTTTTCCCTCGTCAGAAATACAGCCACTTAAACCAAGCAACCATTATGATCGGGAACAAGCTCACCTTTGATGTATCGTATTGTACTAAATCGAATCTGCTCGTAATCCTACTCGCAAGGTCAAATGGGAGATAGTATCCAAATGTTAGCTGGACATGTCCAAAATCTTATATTCAACTTTGTCAAGCTTATCTATGTCATCCAGGTCAGGATACTTTGCATATGATCTTCGGCATTATTGGAAATAGTGGTAACGAAATTGTTCAATAGACGCTTTTCGAGTGCGAAGAGTTTTTTAACTCCTGGTGGGTTGCTCACGAGACCACCCACAACTCTTTAAGCGTCTCTCTGCAGAGAGTTCGTATACCGTTGCTCGCCATTGTTGACACTTGAAACCATATAGTTAAAATTCTACCTGCGCCGCACATAGCTAGATTACATTAGATTGTGGGGAGGTGGTATAGTGTATCCCAGATCACTGCGTCCACAAGTGGACCTATTGTGACATCCTTCATTTATTGCTCGTCCATGATGCCTCAGTTTGTTAAAAATACGGCTTTCTGTTTGGGTAAATTTTACCTAGGTAACGTTGACGCCCATAGCTATGCAAGTACTGTTATTTTTAACCGGATAAAAACTAGGGGACCATGAACTTGAGTGTCCGCTTATGGAGTTCCGGTGCAACGTCCTCGTCAGAGGAGAAAGGTAGAACACAAACTTCTCTTTGAAAAACCAGAGGGAAATGTAAAAAATTCTTTTCATGATTTGTAGTATCAGTTCTGTGTCGTAAGATGCAAATATTTTGTTTTGTTTTGGAAGACAAAATCAATCCGCAGTAAAGCATGTTTGTAAGAAACCTACCTTACCTGTTAATAATTGCATTAAATTAAAATTTAACATATTCATATATACAGCATTTATTTAGAATCACTTATTAAAGCAAACAAGTTGATTAAAGACGGAACGCGCTTGTATCCATTTGATTCCTGTGACACTCGGTCTTTATACACGTCCAGAACTGCTCGGCAGCCTTGCAGCTAGTGTATAAACAGATTATGAAAACACTGTTCATAAATTGAGGACTTACTGTTATTACTGGTTATCCGAAAAGTCCAGGTTCACGCATACATTAAGAATATTATATGTATTTGCGTTATCAAGCAAATGATCGAAATTTTTACCAAGATCTTTCAACGGTTTACCATTTTTATCCATCTGTGGGTTAGAAATAAAGAAAAATAAAATAAATTGGACATTGTAGTGTAAACTACTAAAAAACTTACTAGATTAAACTTCTTTAGTATGCACGCGCGTAGACACATACCGTCCATGCTCGTAGAGAATTCATGGTTCAGAAAGTGGTCAACATCCTCTGGTGATAAATACTGATGAAATATTAATAGGTGGTAATATGATTGGACTTACCGTCTGTGGCGCCAGACTCCTCCTGGCACTCCTTAGAGATCGCATAAATGTCAGGAATTGCTTTCACCTTGGACAGATCAATCTGAACAGCAAAAGTTACTACAGTCAAGACTAGAACAGACATCAAATTCATGTTTTCAATATACAGTTTTTGTTTCTAGAGATACTTCAAATGAGTTTCTGATTACAACTGACAGTTGAATTTATAGTTTAGTCATATTATATCTCACGGAATGACCAACTTGGGTCAATGAAACCATACGCTGTACTGCTGGTGAACCGTTTAAGAAAATATATAAAGTTGTCACGCAATGTTTAAGCTAGTTTTGCAATGTGTATTCAGAAATTGGGTGTTTCAAATGTTTTTGCGTAAATTGTATGTAATTATAAACAAAATTATAGGTTAGCTGATCGGCCATCAGAATTATAATATTGTGTGTTTGAGAGTATTTCTGGTACGATAACTTACGGAAAATTAGTTGCGTCTATGGCAGCCTTAAGACTTAGAGAATCTCAGAAATTGACCGACTTTCAGATAGGCCATATGAGTATTCTCCCTAGCACAATCCCAAACAAAACGGATTATGTAGTACTAATCCTTTCGCAGACTTTAACATAAAATACGAAGCAATAATCCGAGAATGTTCCGAATGGGAAAATAGCACAATAGAAACTATCTATGCACTTAAAGTTTATACAGATGGATCCAAAATGGCGGAAGGAACGGGAGCGCGAGTCTTTCACAATCACCCGAAACTAATACTGCAGCCTGCAGACTTGACTTGTTTGCGATAGACGGTAAAGCTATCGTCCTCATACACCAACAACCAGATCAAAGTTGGTAAAACAATGCGGGAATCTCTTAACGAGATGGCGGACAGATGTTCAGTAACCCTATGCTGGGTTACAGGTCACAGGGACATTCCGGGCAACTGCAAAGCGGACGAATTAGTCAGACAAGGAAGCGGCCTTTGCTCAACTAACAACAGTGAACCGTACGCTCTTACGCAATCTTTCGAATTGTTCTTATTCAAAGAGGCAGTAAGGGTCGCGTAAGCATAAATACCTGCGTCACATCTAAGAAACAGAATCAGCTCCGTAGTCCTAGCCTAAGCAGTGTCCTGTTAATGGGTAGGCATACGCTCGCAAATTGGGAACACCCTACAATGATTTTTGCAGGAGCAGCATGGATGAGGAGGAGGAAGAAACCGATCTTCATCTTCTTTGTACCTGCCCAGCTCTTGCAAATTTGCGCAAAACCAACTTAGGTGAATACTTCTTTGAGGACCTCAGTGACTCGTCTCGCACAAATATACGCTGTATCAGCAAATACATCACAAAGGCTAAATGGCTTTAATGATCTTCCACATACACTCAGCATTAGCAGGTCACCCTTCGTATATCCGAAAGATACCGTCACTCGGTCAAACTCAACTTTTTACCAAGTTGAAACACCTCGCAATATGTGTAGTTAACAGGCCGACTGCTCCCATCACCACTACTACTACGCTTTTTGCAACATCCGCCCTATTTGATTACCTGTCAGATAATACAGGCGAGGGTCTAACCGATAAGGTCACCACCCGCATATCCGAAGACATACTGTCGACCGGTCACCTCCTCTTTGACCAACCATACTAAACCTGAAGTAAGGTATCTACATAATGAAAAGGCCGATCTACTAATCACCGATGACGTATGAGGTAAACCCTCATTTTGACGAGTTGTCGGAGGATTATAAGCGAGGGGCACACTGTTTCGGTCACCCGTCGTATATCAGAAGACATATCGTCCAATTTCCAATAGTTATCAATAGTCTCCTCTCTTCAATGAGTTGTCTAGAGATTACAGGGGAGGGGAAGGGATAAACTGACCCGATTCTCTCTACGAGACAAAGGCAAATTGTCATAAGCACAAGGACTGCAATAATGCGCCCACTATAGCGTGTCCGGCCTAGATAGACCTCTGGCATTCTCCCCCCTTCTCCTACCTCATGTGGTATCACAAAGGACCTATATTAATTTGGTCTAAGTATGTCTTTCTAGACAGCCACCTTACCTAACCTAACCTAACGATAATTTAGGCCGTAAAAAATGTTAAATGGAATGAGGGGTCTATCTCGCTCTGTTTAGGTGGGAGAGGTATTTACAAAATAATAAAAATGAAAAAAAAAAATTATTAAAAAACAATGGAAACAATAAAACAACAATATTTTTGAAAGCCAGGTTTTTTTATATTGTTTTTAAAACAAGTTAGGTATTTCTGTTAATAGTTGGTGAAAAAAATACTCTTGAAATTTAAATAAAAAACAATCAATATTGTGAGCATAGACACTACATTTTTTTCTAGTACTGCCTCTAGTAATAATTAATCGAACAAAAAACAGGTTCATATTTGTTTTCTAAATTTTAAGAAAATTGAGAATTACCAAAACTATGTATTTTTAAATTAAATTGTATGATTAGGTACTATATCGATTTTTTGGGTATATTACAATAAAAACTAAATAAACCAAGTTGCCAGATAATGAGTCATTTGCTGACGACTGAAATAGATTTACCGGCGAGCTGCGACCCAGCTGCGGCATGTCAAACTCCATATAAAAAAAAACATGGCCGCTATAGTCGACTTGTTCCAAAAAATTGCTTTTCATATTTGAAGAACTCTAATGAATGTTCACTATAACAACAATTCAGAGCTACTTGTTTCGAATCAGCCTTCAAATATGCAACCATTTGTTGTAAAATGTTATTAACTAGCGATGTTTGTGTTTGCCCCAATTTTTAACTTTCTCTATTACGGAGTAAGAGAAAGATATTGTTTTCGTACAAAATTTCGAACTCGAGATGTTAATCAATTCTGACATTACTATAATAGAGGAACTCGAAAAAGTGGGTTACAAAGTTCTGTCCGTCTGTCTGTCTGTCCGTTCTTCCACATGTCTACAGCCTAAACGGCTGCCCGTATTTCGTTCAAACTTCGATTTTTGAGTTTATGTGCTTACAGTCCGGGGCCGTTTTTGCAAACTTAGAGTAAAATATATGTTTTTAAAGTTATTGCGTCCTTAATTTTCAATTCAAATCACCGAAAACGCTAATTTTAAAAACCGCTCAAATCTCGAAAACCCCAATTTCGACTTCGATAAAACTTTAAAACCCAAGTAATGCGTACATCGCCAACAATAACTTTTAAGCGTTTTACAGCTATATAGTTAACAAATAGTATTTTTCAAACTAATTATTGCAATATTTGGTACTGTTTTGTCTGCCAAATTTCTGCCAAAGTTTTAATGATTTTGATCAAAATACATTTTAAAGATAATATCAGTATTCTTAATAAGATCCCGTACTTAGTTTTTCTAAAAATATTCGAACAAAGCAGTTTTTTAATTATTTCTCTAAAATGACTGGCCAAAGACCGATCTGGATTCATATATATTTTCAATACCGCACTTTAAAATTAAAATTGCAATATCCATTAAAAAAACAATAACAGCATTACTTTTATTCAACCATTTTGAACATGCACCTTAAAATAAATTCAACCACTTGGAGTTTATTAAACCAGAAAAATTCACTTCATTTGCACTCTCATTGGCATTGACACGTCCATGGGGATATTCAGTTTATAACTGCTAATACGAATTCCAAAATAAATCTCTGAGTTCTTACATATATATGTTTATATAGGTATGTAAAGATATCAATCGATCGTGAACACTACTTGCAATCTATTCCAGTCAAAAATAAAATCCTGCCCTAAAAGATCAAAAAATTGAAACTCGTACTACACTTGTCCTCGTACTCAAAAACTTTTAAAGTATAAGAGCTATAAGATAGTGCAGTAGGTGCTTATAACTCTCTTCTCTAACTAAAACTTGCGACAATTGCCCGTTACTAAGAGATTCAACATTTAAAAACTCACATTGTTATGTATTACGATATCAGATGAATAACCCAAAAGTAAATTTTATTTAACACTATTCCACAACCAACCAAACGTTTAATGAACGAGAAAGTTTCGTTCGACCCAGTCTTTGCACTTTATTTGGTTTGAACTCCTCGGTGAAATTAGTTTAGGTACTTGCTGTATCACTGTATCATAACCACAGTTTTTCATTAATGTCTTGAACTACACATTTTCGCTGGCATTCAGGAATATCAAGTAGAGAGTTAGCGGATGTTATTATATATTACTCGACCTTGTCCAACCATCCTGACGTCTTTATGAACCTGTAAAGATTATAATATAAAGAGACATCTGAAAGTTTATGTAAGTCATGGAAGTAGTATCTTCCAAGTGTTTTCTTCCTCAAGTAACAGATACTTGGGCATTGACAAAGGAAGTGAGTTGTGGAACCGCAACCTCTGAATAGAGGTAAGACCCCTCAATTTAAACAATACACACGATAAAACTGGCGTTTTTGTGTCTGCTAGGGATTACGGCTAAGTGCGAAAATTCCTGATTCGATTTCGACAAAACTAGTTTTGAAATATTTCCACTCGACGCCTACTTTCTGGGAGCGTTTTTAACCAAAATGTATTTTTTACTGGCTGCGAGTAGTTATGCAACCGTAAGTGTTTTTTCATCGTTCTTTTCCAAAATTGTATACACATTATCAATGAAGCTGTTAGCTGTGTTGAGAACTGGTAGTATTTGTGTGTAAGCTAATTGGATGAAATAGTACTCTATCCGCTGCCTCGTTCTCTTCCACACCAACAGTCCAAGTATTGAGTGATAATCAATCGCGTTTAATGCCGAAAGCACAGACTTACAGATTTTTAGTTTACCAGATTGGAGTTGATCTCTTTATGTGCTGCTTGGCTACCCACGAAGAGGGTAATTTCCATTACTGGAAGTTCTCACGCTCAGACAGTTTGAGTCGCTTTCTTAACCGCGATCTTTGCCTGGAAAACGCTGCAGTATTTTTCTAATCGGTATGACTGGCTGATATCTATCTATATATCTGTGAAGATAGGTAGGTAAACCTTTTATCAAAGTACTCAGAGAGAGCCAGTCCTACCTGAATTTTAATTTCTTGTCGAAGTCAAACTTTGGGTTCTTGTAGTCCGTGAGTGGCATAAGTCCGCTATCATCAAAGTATGCGCGAGTTTTTATTTATTTATTTTTTTTTTTTATCGGGGGTAGGTGAAAATCTTCCAAAGACACTTTGAAAATAACAAGCGCGTGCTCATAGTAGTGTCAGATTTTTACTGACTAAAAACACCACACTTCGAAAGACTCTTAGATACTCAACTAAGATATAACTTATCAAGCAATTTTTCAATAACGAAATAACAACTTTTGACAGGCTACTTTCCAATTCCTCCATGTTCCGCAATTTAGACGCGGTTAATCTTATCTTGCCAAGTCGAACGGTTTCGTTCTTTTTAGTCGGCGCAATAAATTGCTCCCGTCCAAAATTTGACGGACTGTATTGTTGACATGTCCGATTAGTCGGTTTCTATGCTTTCTCGCGAAGCTTCTACTTTCAGCTTCAATTTTGGGAATCCCGAAATCCCCGTGGATATCATCGTTTCTAATATACCAGGGTGCTTGTACAATTTCATTAAGCACTTTATTTTGAAAGTTTGAAGAATATTGGTACCTATTTGTTTTCTTGGTACAACCCCAAAGTTGTATACCGTAGGTCCACACCGGCTTTAGCACTTGCTTGTATAGAAGCAGTTTGTTTTCGGCACTGAGCTGGGAATGTTTTCCGAGTAGCCGGTGCATTTCTCTATATTTGATATCGAGTTCTTAACGTTTCATTTTCACGTGCGAATTCCATTTCAGGTTTGCTTTGCGTCGAGTGTCATTCCAAGGGTATTCGGGCTAAGTTTAGAAAAATTGCCAAGTTATTAGTTTTCTTATACGTGAAATTCACGTGAACAGATTTAGTTTCGTTGAGGGCGATCCGCGAGTCCCTCGTCCATTCATTTACCTTATTCAGTGCATTTTGCAGTTTTGCAGTCATTTCTTTAATTGATAGCTGTGTCGTCGGCGAACGTAGCAAGAGTAGTGCCATCTTCTCTTGGTATATCGCGAGTATATAACAGATAGAGAAGGGGCCCAAGTACACTTCCTTGCGGCACGCCGGCCGAAATTTCCTTAAGCTTAGAGTATTCGTTTCCATGTCTGACACGGAAGAGTCTATTCCCGAGATATGATTCTAGAATATCAAATAGGCGTACGGGAAGAACTTGTCGTAATTTAAATTTTAAGCCGTCATGCCAAAAGCTTGTGAGACGTCAAGGAATACGCTTGAGAATATCTTTTTTTCTTCAATACTTTCTCAATTACGTCAGTAATTTTATGCACTTGGTCAATCGTCGAATGCTTGGTTCTGAACCCGAACTGATGGTCAGGGATAAGATTATTGAATTCTATAACCGGCTGCAACCGCGTTAGTAAAATTCTTTCGAAAACTTTGGATATGACTGGAAGAAGGGAAATTGGTCAATACGACTTAACTGCATTTGGCGGTTTTCCTGGTTTTAAAACCATTATGACCTCCGCAAATTTCCATTGGCTCGGCACATGTTTTAATCTGAGCACGGCATTTATGTGGACTTTGTTTAGAGCCCGTTACTGTAATTTTGTAAAGTCGGAAAATTAGGAAAGATACTCAAGCTGTACTAAAAGTCAAGAGCTAACAGCTCGAGCTGAATGATTTTTTTTTCCAAGAGCAGATCATCTTGGAATTCTCGCACGATGAAGAACGCCATTACCATACTTTTTAACTTGCTCTCAAGTAAATTTAATCATTATTATACCAGAAAGGAATTATAGTTATTAAAATCTTTTAATTAAATTGGAAAGTGTTTTTTATTGGAAAAAGTCCTACATTTATAATATGAAGAAGCTTAATTGATGCTTTTCTTGGTAGAACTTTGAGAACTTCCCCAGTTATCAAATCATGACCAGGAGCTTTCTTAGGTTTTTGAGATTCAATTTCACATTTTAGTTCCCTTAGCGTTGTATTTGTGAGTGGTAAATCATCGGATAGAAATTCCGTCCCAATAACACTGTCGTGAACCGCCCGACCATCGTACGGTTTAAAGGTTTCTTCTAGATTAGCGAGTGACCGAACGATTCGGGCTTCCAAATTTTGTTCTCTCTTATAGACTGAGAGGCCCTTGGCTACCATGTTCTTAGAAAAAAAAAACCCAATGGGTTGAAGGCATAGTAGCGTTTTAACACATAGTTGTGGACCTTAGTGAACCCGTTATATACCTATACAAGCAATCCTTTGTACCTTGTTGAATTTCTTATAGGTAGGTCATTATTGCTCTTATAATCACGTATGGTAGTGTAAATACAAATTGACTGTTGTTGTTTCTCCATGTTTTTTAATAAAGTAATCGATTTAATATGTGTTAAAACTGCTTTCATCAATCAAGTTCAATGGAAACCTGTTCCCCACTCACATACCAAATGTAGGAAATTTGTATTTTTATCAATTTCTCCTTAGTGATTGTAAGCACTTAGAGAAGCTTAACTTAGAGATCCCATTCGGAATGTTATTCTCTCTTCAAGTCACCCCCACAATTTTTTATTTCACAAGGCAGGGTTCAATGTTTAGAACTTATACCTCTTCTCAGTGAAGACGCGCATTCTTACTTGAATTAACCGATAACATCTCTTTCTCCTTAAACTACTCCTTTTTGTTACTATGTTTAGTTCAGTAAGCTATGTATACTCTAAATTTCCCAGCTAGTCGTAAATTAAAAACCGTGTCATTGTCTTAAAAAATAAACCCCATTTTATATCCTTCCAACAAATATTACAGCCACGCATTTTATCAGAACCAGATCTCGTAAACTCATTTTTAAATCACTATTTGGAAAACTTTCATTGTGTTGTGCTATTCATTCCTGCCTTCCTTTTCAATATCCCATACAACTCCAAAAATATAAGGGCCAAGTTCTTAGCATCACTTTTGTTTAACCTTTATAGTTGCAGCGCATTTGAAGTGCTTTATTGTATGCGTGTGTGTTATTCTCCTTTTAGCGTTCATTATTCTTCTATAGAACTTCTGTTATGTCGAATGCATAGAAAGAATAATTCTCATGAAAACGAACCAAACAAAAATAAAACTCCTCGGTTGAGTGAAAATTAAACACAAACACGACACAAATTTGACACTGGACCAACAGGATGTTGATTTCTGACCCCTTGCTTTGTTTTTTCCATTCTTTTTTCTCTTTTTATAGATGATGAACGTGTATTATTTTCACCATCAGGCTGACGAATTATTGGGCACCGCTAGTGAACAGTTTCTGGGTAAATCGGTCAAGGAAATCAAGCAGACGATTTTGCAAACTCTCGAAGGACATTTGCGGGCTATTCTCGGTAAGTGAATGTGATTTTATAAATACGACGAAATGCCATAAAATAATCCATTAATCCCTGTGTATCCACCTTAACTTTTATTTGCCAACGTTCCGAAAACGATTTAATACTTTTGATGGAAGTTTCCATTGTGTGGCTGACAATGCCACGCACGTACATAGTCTGCCATTGACAAAAGGCATGTAATTTATCTGTCAAGGATGTGTACATTCAACATAATGTGAGACTGGTAAAAAGTCCAACATTTAATCAGAAGGAATAATGCTGACGTCGGTGGATTGATTTTTCTTTGTGTCATGTCCTGCAAATGATTGGGTAGGAAGTTATAGCTTTTAAATAAGTCATTTACTATGGCCGTGTGAAAAGGGCCATCGATCGTCGATACTCTTTGTTCAAATCAATATCTTGATCCGATAGTTCCATCAAGGGAATTAACTGCTTAAGGTCGGAAATACTTACCGTGTGTTCTACTGTCTCAAGGTGGGGATTTATATTTGATTAGGGCTCGCATAAGCGTCATACATTTGTATATCAAAGTGTGATATATAAAGATAAAGCCAGGTTTTTTTCATTCCTCAAGCAATTACTTTAAGTGTCATCGTTCGCTTGATGATGGTCAAGTGGGAGCTTTCATTATTCATATGCGAGGGAAATTTTGTGTTGGTGGCAGTACTTTCTCATGGGCGTAGCATGTAATTCGTGTATTGTTAGGAAAGGACATTAACTTTGACATTGAATTGATAATGAATATGTCTTGGAAGTAGTTATTTTAAACAGTGGATGCGACTGTGTAGTAGAAAACGTGCAGTAATCGATTAATGTCGTGACTTCTGAATGACTTAAGTAAGGATTACCTTCGTCATCGAAAGTGTCATGCTCTGCTAGCATTTAAATGGCTTTCCAGAACTTATATCTGGCCAACAAAATGTCCTTCGTATACAGGGAATTTTATACCGTTTAGTGCTAAGAACAATCACGTTCGCTTTAGTTTCACCCCAAATATATTGAAAGGGGGAGTTGGATTGATTGACTTGGATGGTAGGAATTTTACTCACTAAGTATAAAGTAAAAGAACTGATTTATTTGGTGTGCGCCTGCAAAAGATGGTTGGGAATGTTGCTTGGAATCTTTAAGTCGGATGATTAAAAGAGCTATCTTCCCTCAGCTAATAAAACGAGGAAACGTTCTTCTTGGAAGTGGAATACAAAGCTCTTCGCTATATTAGCGCATGCAGTGTTAATTAATATAGTTGTCACTGTCTTTTAAGGGTAAATGTAGACCGGTCGTAGAATTGGGAATGCGAATAACTGACGCTTAGCGTCAATCACTTTAGAGCTAGTCTATTGTGCCAGCAACTATATACTTCCTCTTGAATGTTCCCCTTGAGACAGTTAAAATTTTTGAAAGAAGAAACAAAATATCTTTTCTGAAGCACCTTATGACACACAATATTTTTCGTTTTGTTATCAGGTGCAAGAACAAATAAAGTGGATGGTTTGCCGACACGTGAACATGCCACGTACAAATGACAATAAGAAAAACATGTATTTTCTAATTTTATACCACAAACACTCAATTTTTTACCTTGTATTTTGTTAATAGTGGCTTAGTGGTTAGTGTGTGGGACTACTAAGCGAGGGGTCTTAGGTTCGCGTCCCGCAAAGAACCAAAATTCCAACTTAGGGTTTTTTTCCATTGTGCCACATCTCACGAACGTCTTACAAACATCCGAGAGTATAATTGTCTTGAAAGAGTTTCTCAGTTGGCAGTTCGTAGTCGGCATAAAATTGTAGATCCCTTTCATTCGAAAAATGAAAAAACTCACACAAAACGAATGGTTGTGAGAAAGCTAGATCTAGGGTCCCGTTGAACTATTTTATTTTATTTTTTTATTTAGTTAATCGTCATGGTGAATGCAAGACGAATCGGAAACTGAATTCATTTAAACTCAAAGGGCATATCGGTAGGGAAATCCTCGGAATGAGAACTTCCTCACCTTTGAATTTTCCTTTGAGTATCGTCGCGTTAACCACATTGAACATCAGTTTTCTTATCATCAAACGCGTTTCATTGCTTATTGTTGGTTGGTTTCGATTTCGAAACATTATGACTACCGAGCCAACCTTTAGTTGTAAATTGTGCGGTGGTAAACCAGGCACATCCAAGAAGTTTAAAGTTCAGTTGGATAGTTGGTTCCTTCGTTTTCGTTTGGTATATAGTCGTAAGATTTGAATGAATGCAGAGTACCAAGGATTTGATTCTGAATAACAAATTTTGAGTCATCCACATTTTTATTCTAAGCCGCTAACATTGCTCGGTTACTCAACCGTTCGTTATTTTTGTGGGTAGCAATGATGTTCGGGAATACTTTGTTGATGAGCTCGCCTATGGATGAGTCCAAATTGCAAAAATTTGAAGGAAAATGAATCAATCCATTCAATTCGTCGACAGGAACACTACCGTTACCGATAGTCAGCATTTCAGCAATTGCTTGGAGAAATCTTGAGCACATAGATCGTTCAGTAATGCAATTCTCATGTTTGTTGTCAGCTGAAGTTTCTCACATAGCGCCACAGATTTGATAATTTATTTCATCGGGAATAGTCGATCTTGAAATTGCTACCAGCTAAATTTACCACAGTAAAATCATTGCGCCTCCAAAACATCCCGAGTCATTGCGCAGATCTTTCAATCTTCTGTCAACTGCTTTTAATGCGCGTTTGTGAGCCATTGTGCATCTGCCCCAGGTGATGAATTTAGTAGCTACTAATACTTTGACCATTGCCGAGTATTTCGCAATGTTACATGTCAATGCATTCAGTCTCCATAACATCGCCTACCAGATGCTGCCTGACGCATTGTATGAAGGCTTGAACCATTTCTTAACGGACTGATTGTCCTGGTTTTAGGTCCGATAAATCCACAAACTACAGAATATTATCAAGAAGGCAGATCCTCGACAAAACTAGGTCGATATACAGATCGATTACTACTATACCGCAATCAGAATGAAAATAAACCGACTGGGTGTTATTGGGTTTGTTTATAAGAACGTGAGATCGAAATAGATCTTAAGGCCTCTTAGTCGAAACGATGCTACGCACCAAACAGTCTTCTGTAACCTAATCGAACCAGGAAATTGTATTCATTTGCACTTCCTTCCTTTCAAAGTTCTCCAGAATGAGTTTTTCTAAGTCCATGGCGATTTGAGAATCCCACGATTTCAACAATTACCGCTTTCATTAGGCTGCATATAATCTGTGTCAGTTTTTAATACGTCAAGAGTTTAGCGGGTTGTTTCCTTTAGTCAATAGTAGGTATATGTGCTTAATTAGTTTTCAAAAAAAAAAAAAAAAAAACTCGTTTGGTATTCTGCTACTTTCGCCACAGTTTTCATGACAAACAGATTCTCCTGCAAATCCTGAAAAGGTTCTAAAGTCTCTGTTTTTATTTGCAATGTAAACAATCTCGACACTATTTACTGCATGAACGTGATTGTGCCTGAGTTTTGCCACGACTCTTTACCACCAGAGATGTACGCCTGTTTGTTCACAGATTATTTCCGTAAAGCTGTTGCTCTTCCCTCCCGGGTGACTAGTTTTAAAATAACCCTCTTACTCTATAACAATTCCTACTGGTGATCTGCGATTTATTCGCTTGTCTAAGGCACTAGTTAGAGTTACTTATCTGCATTAACAGCAAGGCAAAACTGGGTTCGCCCAATGTGTTTGTTTTCATTGTACTATCTGTGGGTGGTATTCCTTTGTAGTTTTGTACTACAAACTGTACTTCAAACAGGAAAGCCAGGGAAAGATGCAAGTGGCCGCTGAGAAATTCTAATAAAGTGCACGACTGGGTCGAACAAAACGTTAACGTTCATGGAAAGTTTTGTTGGTTGTTTTCTTATTTTATTAGATAGTTAGCTTAAGGTCTGAGAAGCAATGCTAGATAAAAGAAGCGATTCATAAAATATATAGGAAAATGAATAACAAGCAATTGTCGCCAGTTCTGGTTAGAGAGTTATAAGCGCCTACGCCTACTGTATGTAATATTTAATACCCTCTTACACTTTACAAGCTTTTGAGTACGAGGACAGGCGTAGTAGGAGTTTCTGATTTTTTGATCTGTTAGGGCATGATTTTCTTTTTGACTGGAATAGATTAATGACGCTGGTTTAAGTTGTCAATGATTGCAAGTAGTATGTTCGTGATAGATCGACATCTTAACATATATATAATTATATATAAGAATTCAGAGATTTGTTTTTGAATTTTCATTAGCAGTTATAAACTGAATATCCCGATGGACGTTGGTGAGAGTGCAAATGAAGTGGAATTTTCTGATTATTTTTGGAGATAAAATATGCTTTAGACATGTATTAATACCTAACAAACAGAAATGTCGGTATTCATTACAAAATTAATATTATATAATAAATATGTATATATATATATATATACATTTTTGTTTGCATTCTTTTTCGCCCTGTATATATTAAAACTGACTTAAACTGAAAATATGAAGACCAGATATCTTCGTATGAAACTAGTCCCAGCCCCAGTATTGCCAGGCGCTTTAAGTGAAATTTCTCATCACAGACCTTAAAATTCCCCCTTTTTCCCCATTCTTCGTGTTGGGATTCCCCACAATCAAAATATTTAGTAAACTGACTGCTTTTTACACATTTTTCACCCAAGTTCCAATAGAAAAACTGAAATGTAGTTAGAATGAACCTGTGCATACCTATTATGACTCATTTTTCAATCAGATGATTACAAATACCACCCACTCCTTGCGTACAACGGGTTCATTCTCCGATCCATTACACACAAGAGGGAGTTTTTTTGTAATGTCTTAAAAAAAAAAATGTATATTTTGGCTTCGTTTACTTGGCAACCAGTAGGAAAACAAAATAGATTTTATATGGCTGTAGCGTAGTTATGTTTAAAGCTTATTGAAAAGTTTGTAGTAAAGTGGAAAAACTGGATTAGGCTTCGCTAAACACTCTTGTTTTTGTGACGGGGTTCAGTCGACTAAATGCTAATTTCCTCATTCCGTTCTTTTATATTGTAATATTCATTTTTTTAAGAGAGGGATGTTTAAGTTTGGGGACAAATCTGAGCCATTTCTCTTTGGCTCGGAGCATTGAGCCAAAGCTATAATAATTGAGCCAACTTAGCATTTTGTACTTCAACATAACCCTGGTTCCATTTAAAAGGGAATAGGAGTGTTCAAACATCTTTCGTTCAGGTTAAATCCTACCCAGACCAATCTAGTCGACTTAAAATAACTAGATTCTTGAATGTACCCAATATTAGAGTTAAGTATTTACATTTTATATTTTTGCATTTTCCCCACATTTCGTTCTAGAAAAGGGAAGATTCCCCCTTCATAATTTTTTTTATTGAAATCTCTTACAATAAGGGGAACTCCGTACGACCGGTCCACACTGCCTAGCCCTCGAAGCAGGAGAGCGAACATCTTCGAGGGAAAAATAATATATATAAACAAAAATGAGACAATACAAAGAAATGATGTCGGACAAAAGACAAAACCGCAAATAAAGAACTTATTGCTATTTCATTCTAATCTACTTAAGTACATGAGCAAAGAGATACTCAGTGAAGTTATTAAATTCCCCTATAGGTTCTTATAGATTTTATTGAAGTCTTGATTTTAAATTTGAAGATATGTATACTAATTTTATTTCAATTAAATTCGCGCACTCGGGATGCTTCACTTACTGACGTTTTTCAGTAGACAGTAGTGGACAGACGTTCTGGACTTTTCGTATTTTGTCTCTGTAGCTATAGCTTCGTCGACACAAAAGAAAATGTCTACTGTAACCATATTCAACAGATACCCTAGTATTTTTTCACAATTGCAGAATAAAAAGAAGGAAAGAAAACGAAACTAAAAAAAGTACTTGCGTTTTTGATTGTCTTATGTCGTTTTCCATTGGGACAGAAAAAGCACTTTTTTCAGATTTGGAGCAGTTATTCTGCCCTTGAAATCAGTCAGATTTCATGTTCCATTGGACCTTAAAAAAAAGGGCTTTTTTGAAGAGTCAGAGCAATTTTGCGAATCTCGATATCTGAGCGAGATTTACACCTATTTGCACTAACACCAAAACATTTGTCATTTGTCAAACGTTAAAGAGTGTTTACTTACGTTTTTAGACGAGAAATCTGTGAAAAATAGAGAAAAATTTACATTTAGCCGCTGCAATAGATATCAACATAAATTGAATGGATTTTTATAAACACAAATAACAATTTGAGAACAGCTGACTTTTAAAACGAGCACCACCACAAATGCAAAGGAAGAAAAATCTTGTTTTATGTTTTATGGCGCACGAAAAATCTGAAATCTAAGAGCAATATCTGAATCCAAAATTCCAATGGAAAAATGTAGGTACTTCAGAACTTATTCTCATACGTAGCAAAGGTGCGACCACACATACCGTGACCAGTGTTACCTTCGAGTCTTTTGACTCCTTTTTGAGCACCTGGGCTCCGGACTCATCTTTTTGAAAATCAATGAACTCGGATTCCTTTTAAAATTGTAGGACGTATTTGCTATAATTCACAATTGTTTAGTTAATTAGTTGAATTGGAAAGAATTTATTTTTACCTGTATTTGAGTTGAACAGTTTGCTTCTTTAAAAAATAAAACATTGAAATCGGAATGGGACTCTTTTTTGGACTCTTTCTGGAAATTTTCAGAGGTAACACTGACCGTTGCACAAGATTTGTACGTATTAGAAGATTTTTTGTATTTTAATCAACCGTTCTCGCAATACCTGATCATTTAACTGACAGGTAAAACTTTTTATTTATCTAAAGCATGACAATAGTTTGTATCAAATCATTTATCCTTTGATGAAGCGGACTTATAATTTACTTATTGTTTACAGTAGTTTATTTTTTTCGAATTTTATGTCCAAAAATGTGCTAAAGTAAAAGTCAATAACTTTGTTTATTATATTCCTACACTTTAAGTGTCACCGCGTTTCAAGGTTAAAACACTTCTGATTCTTTGACATAACGAGGGAATCCATAGTGCCTCTGACTATTTTGTCATAAATGGCAATCAACTTTCACTTGTTCTTGCTCTCTCATTTATCAAAACCCGCTAAACAACAATGACAATCACTGTTGCCAGATTGGGAACTTTGTCGAATTTTGGGCTATCTTTTTACTTAAAAAACGATAGAAACTTCTTTCATGAGCGTTGTAAGAGCTGAGCCCCAGCAAGTGTTAGTCTGTGCATGTCAAGTGCATGTGACAAGTGTCTGCGCTAGGTGTGTGCGCATCTCACTTGTGTGCATGATCAGTGTGTACACCTGCAGCTTGCTGGTCATTATTTGGAGTTTCAGATCTCCACAAGCGCCCAACACAATTTTGGGCTACATAGCGTTTTACAAATTGTGTAAAAATTTTCAACGATTTTTAGGATTCTTTCTGAGCAACGATATTGGGCTACATTTTTTAAAAATTTGAGCGCTTAAAGCGAACTAAATTCTGGCAACCCTGATGACAATTAAATTCAAACTTTTTCACAACAAATTAAGCTGATGAGTATTCTGGAATTTCTATTTTTCACAGACACAATGCCAAATCAATTTCAGTTTCAAGCTCTCTAGGCGGCCTGTCTCAGTAAGTAGGAAACTCGCAACTATCTCAGACGATAGACACGCATTTGTTACTCTTATAACAAGCATATTCCTAGAAATATATTAATTTTCATAAAAGCAGTGATGTGGAGAGACCGGCTAAATTATGGCATTATAAAAGCTACACCATGATGCTCGTCTAGGATGGCATTGAAAAACTATCTTTCTTAATTAAACTGTTTACCGTAGTCATTATTGTATCTATAGGCACATAGGAATATGATAAGTGAAGCACAACGCTCGACGATGTAAATGAAACGTAGTTTATTTAAGCGCTTGAAACACCAATATCCGTTAGTGTTTGCCTCGCAAAAAGGTTTAATGCGTTGAAATATTGAATACCGGGAATCGGAGTCGAATTTCAACGAAGTATAGTAAGACCTTATTTGGAATAGAAGTGCTTTGCTCAGGTGCTCAAAACAACATTGTACACTATTCTACAGATAACATTGCTATTAACGGCACAAATCCCTTCCAAGTTAGCATACAACGGGGCTACGAACATAATAGGTAGCGAAGATGCTTTTTCCACCCATCGATAAAGAGGTTGCTATATTTCCTTATTGTTTTCAATAAAATAAGAACAGTAAAAAGGGGTGATGTCATGGAACTGAATGATTTTTTTTTGAGTAGGTAAACCTATACATACATGATGGGGAGAGCCGGACATGCGAATTCTCATATCTGATTGAAAGATTACTGCCAACGACATTGCACCGTGGTTAAAGTAGAAAAGATATTCATTTATGCTATTTTGTCTTATATTTGGATGCTCACAGTCTTAAACTCCGTATAGTCGAAAGGCACAAAAAACGTTTTTGACTTGATCTCGGATATTTGTGCATTTAGAATCGTGACTTCTGGCTTTCTTAAAGGTCGTATGAATAAAGCGTAGCAATTACTTTTACTCAAGAGAAATGTCAAAGTCGAAGCATTTGCTACGTTTCGTGTGAATAAAAACCAATTTGAGTTAGTTCCAACTTTTGACATTTCAAAAAGCGGAGGCTCTGACCTTTTACTCAGATCGGTATGAATGAAACTTATCAGACTTATCAGTTTGTGATACTGAGACGGACATACGCTAAACTTTTTCACGATTGAATCAGTGTTTTCCATGCTAAACTAAAGAAGGTCCAGGGTCCACTTATAGTCTTTTTGGGTAGAATTTCCATTGTAGCGAATGTTTTCTTGACTGTGGACACTTATCATAGTATTAAAAGGCTGTATCTCAATTTTGGGGTTATTTTAAGACCATATTTTATGGGCTTACGGAAATAACCCCCCAAATGGAAAAAGATTATAGGACCCTGTCATCGCATTGTCGAGTTGGATTAAAATCACGATATAAATATTTGTCATTCTCTAGTGTTTAAATATTGACATCGACATCATAAATTAGGCTCCAGAAAATAAGACCCCAACGAAATAAACCCCCAAATGGAAAATGAAATAACCCCCCAAAATTGGGGTTGTATTTATTTCATGGGTTTTTGCGGACTTATTTCATACTTCAAATTTGGCGCACGCAAATTTCTATCATTGTATGTATTATGAAATATCTATGCAACCCCCCTGCTTGGGTTTACTGTTGAATTACGGGGTGAGTGCGAGGTTTTTTACTTATATTTCTTGTACTTTCAAAATGTTAAATTTAAATATATCGAACTATGTGTGAGGGGCTGTCTCATAGCATTTTGGGAACTTTTTTCATCTTGAAATTATTCCCCAATTTTGAAGGGTTATTTAATTTTCCATTTTAATCCACCTCGACAATGCGATGACAGGGGCCTATAATCTATAAATTTCGTTTATCTGGGCATATTTACTTCAAACTTTGGGTTAGTTTTCTTAATTTTAATCAAAAGATTTACCCTACTTGGCATGCAAAAATTTTCATTAAAACGACTCAAGCGTCGCTACAAAATATGTATTCACTTCAATGTGGTGGCGGTAGGCGGCGCTCCGCAGACCAGAGACAAGCCATACTGGTACCACCTTCGACCGATTTCCCGTTACTTTTCCTACAAGCTATATTTTTACAGAGTGGCCACGATTTTGCAGATTTGATGCGCTACTGTTGTTACATAGAAATTCGTATTGACAAATGTCACGTAGCTTCAAAAATTGCGGCTCACCAAAACACTCGCAAAAAATATGAACAACTTCGGTTGTCGGCAAAGTTGCTGTCGGCGTTCATAGAATTTTATCCGTGTAATTTAAAATTATTCCTTACGTCTGGATAGTATCTATATTTTTTTTAGGAAGTAGTGTAGGTACTTTTTTTTAATATTAATGAAAAATGAACAATGCAGATTGGTTGAGGGACAATAAGAACATTTGAGCAATTTATCTTCATGGAATCGAAAAATATCTTACAAACTGGCATTGGAGGCCCTGAATCGTTTACGTAATGATAAGCGACCTTTCGGTGTAGCAATGATCTTGCTATCAGGCGTTTCGTCAAACGCTGCCTGTCATTCCGAGATCAACTCCGGCAGATGAATTGAATGCTTGCCTGAAGGCGTCTGCTTTATGGCGATACGTCAAGAAATTGCATTTGATAACAAACATGCGAGTTTCTTTACAAAATGACCAGTCCGCTGCAGAGCTCTCCAGGCAATTGTTACCGGTCTGATTGAGTTTCCACAAAATGTTTGCAACTTTACAACGACACCGAAAGAACTAATCAGATCAGGATGTTTTCCCGAATATCGCTCAGAATTATATTAACCATGATTGGCTGAGTGCGTAAGAGTGATTTTGGCTGCGAAAAACAAGAACGTCGATCATTTGAATTTCGCCATTCAAAACCAAATCGCTGGTGAGTTGCATTCATACAAATCAGTCGACTCCGTGATGGATGAAAACGAAGACACCAACTATCCCACGGAATTTTTAAATTCATTGGATGTTTCGGGCTTGTCTCCACACAATTTGAAACTAAAAATCGCCTCAGTAATAATTTTGTTGCGCAACCTAAATGAACCAAAACTTTGTAGCGGTACGCGTTTGATTGTGAAGAACTTAATATCAAATATAATTCAAGCAACGATTTTGATTGGAAAATTCAAAGGCGAAGATGTTCTTATTCCGCGGATTCCACTTATTCAGAACGGTTTGCCGTTCGTATTTAAGCGTCTTCAATTTCCCGTTCGTCTCGCTTTTTCTATGACAATTAATAAGTCGCAAGACGTGTGTGGCATAAAAATTGAATTTCAAGGCTATCGTTTTGTACGTGTATGCACCCGATAATAGAAATAGAACAAAAAATGTTGTGTACCATAAAGCACTTCAGTGAAAAAGCGGTAGGTTGGCCGATTTAACTGTTTATTTAATTTTAATATAACTTTTGAATAAAAAATTTGAATTGACCGAGTTACATGAAGCGGAATGAAGCAAAAGCTCGAAATTATTAATTTCATTACCTACATTAATGAATTTGGGAACGAAGTTCGCCGGGTCAGCTAGTAGTCAATATATTACCCAGTTTTGGAATTTGCAATTTTTTGTGCATATATAATAATAATATTTATGTACTTTGTATTTCTTTTTGTTATTTTTAAAATGAGCGACAACGACTGTAGTTGCCATTGCGTGATGAAGGTTTGGAAATCCCGATCTCGAACAAAAAAGAAAGCGCAAACACGACAGTCATCCAAAAATATTATTTATATCTGCTCAAAAGATTGCAATTCCAAATCCACAAATAAAAAAAAATGTTTTTCAACTACAAAACTACTTTTACACAACACACGTCTTGCCCACTGCGTTTCAAAATTCGAATGAGCGCTCATTTTCACAGACAGCGAAAACAACAGGGAAAAAAATGTATCAATCGAGACACGCGTGACATTTTATTGGACGATAGAACGGCGATCACACGTAGTGACAAATTTAAGAAAGGCGCTTGCGTCATAATGACGTCGGCATGTCAAAATTTGCCACGAAAAATGGCACATGTAATCGTAGCTTAACACAGTTCATATGGTGAGGTTTCATCCCGACAAGCTGTTGGAAACAGGTGACAGCATTTTTCTTCACTACCACCGTTTTTTGAAATACGTCCGCTTTTTTTTCTTATGGGTACGTCTATTGTCAGCAAAATAAAAGCTTATGACCGGCACCCTTATTCCATGACGTAGTCATGTATCTAGTCATGATTAAGTTCTTATGACACACAAACACAACTCTACCTGCCAAGACATTGTGCTTTCGCATCAGCTGAAACTGAAACCTAAAACCCATTACAAAAGTGTACAAGTATATGGGGATGTGCATGAGTAAGAGCCAGTGATGGGAAACTGGATACAATTGTATCTTTTTGGATACAATTCGAAAATTAAGAAAACAGAAAACAGATACAATCCACTCGAAAAAGATAAAATTTACCTACCATTTTTTTGCTTCAAAAGTTAGAAAAGACGCACTTCCAGAATAAACAAGTACTTACATGTTCCTAAATACTCAAGTGAGACTGAACTATTATTTTACGTTAACTTTTAAAAGTCTGAATTTCTTTGTTTTCCAAAACAATGTGATTTTCTTTTTTATTACTACATTTTTTTTAATATGTAAACATCTAAGCGCGCGTTGTTGGAATCTGGTGAAGTAATTCCACACATTTAACTTGCGGGGACGGAAATGCGTCACTGTGTTTTATCATTAAATACATTTTATCATTGCATACGTTTTTATCATTGCATACATTTATTTGCTGGGGCATATTAATTTCAGCTTTTTGTTGACGTGAAATAAAGCATGTTTTTGTTATTTCATAATATATCAAGAATACGGTTATTACAATTCCCTCTTTTCTCAATGACGTGTATCAAGCCACACACAAACCGCACGCACGGTGTTTACACATATTTCGGGACTGTTGGATACAGTCGTACCAATTTTTTTAATATTGTTGTATGGTATATCACTAATAAAGTTTTCAAAATGATATTGATTTGTATTTCAAGGGCAAATATTTGTTTTTCTTTTTTAAATTATGAGCTAGATAAATAGGTAATAAGAAGTATGTAAGCATATTTATCTTAACATTCGTATAGCTACGAATTTCCACAACGAAAAAGGTACACTTCGGTCATAAAAGATACAATTTTAACTTGTGAATCTGAACAATCTGAAAAGTTCATTTCCCATCCCTGGCTAGAGCTAGTGCTACTGCTGCTGCTGCTAGCTGCTACTGCCAGTAAATTGGGGTTGTTTTGTGAAGTGTATCTGCTTAGCTTTTCAAGTTTACTTCACATTTTGTACTGAGTTCTGCTTCTGACAGAATCAGAATCAGTGAACGAACACTACGAACAGTCACTTTCATTCTCTTTAGTATTGTGAAAGAAGTGGCCGCGTGAAGAGGTACGTGGTAGTAGGTAATCTACGAGTGTAATTTTTTGTCCTATCGTGTTCATATGCCGTTTCTGGATTATCAATTTGTATAATTATAGAAACGGGTTTTTTGTTATAAATCATAATTAAACTGAGAATTAGTGTAGGTATAGATTACACTTTCAACAAGCGGTCAATTCTAAAAAGTTTTAATTAATCCAATGACAACTTCAGTGTTTGAATGGGTGCTTGTGTCACGAATTTTCAAAGGATTTATATCAAAGCATGTAAAAATGTTTGATAGATGTAATTGAATTGGAAAAGTGAATGTGATTTGTGGCTTGTGGGACGGAATCATTTGGAGCGTATAACTGCCGATTTGAATTGCTATGAATGAAATTCTGTGGCCACAAGGAAAAACAGCATAAGGAGAGCGGTTTGAATGTTTACCTTTCCTTGTGCATAGTATGGCGTATGTGTTTTTCTTTCTTCTATAATTCAAAAACCGTAACAGATAAAAATACAAAAAAAAATATGGAAAAAAGAATGGAATATTTCGCATACGATGGTGTAAAAAACTCAATTTCGACATAAGTCGACTTATGTTGTTTTTCCTTTTTGCCACAGAATTATAAGTGAACAAATAAAAGATGCATAGATTAGTTAAAAAATTAAAGAAAAACATGCATCCAAAAATGTTCATGACACTGGCTTATGGGCGACGCGGTAGTTTAATAATCACTTTTCGCGCCCAATTTGTTTGAGTATTCAAGTTGAGACGATTTATCCTACCACAACGGTTTTTGCATATCGGACTATCTATTTTGATGTGCTTTGTATGTCAACACCAGGATTTCGTTTCTAGTTCAAAATACTGTGTGTCCAAATTGTTTCGACAAAGGGTTTTTTTTTAATGTCATGTTAAAATGTTAATGGCTGTGTCATCATAATCGAACAATTATTAGAAATAGAAAATCCGTTTTGAGGTGAAGCGTGTGGTATGTTATATTTTCTGATGATTTGAATACTTCATTGATGAAGCTTAGTGAACATCGGTTAGTGTGCTGGGATACTGAACCAGGTTTAACACAAACGGCATGGATGAACCTACTAAAGGAAATAAAGTGCGCGACTGGGTCGAACGAAACTTTCTCGTTCATCAAAAGTTTGGTTGGTTGTTTTCTAATTTTGTTAGGTAAAGATCCTGAGAACCGATGCTAAAAAAATAAACGGTTCATAAAATATAGGAATAGTATTAAATAAAATCCTTATTTCGGTTAATCATCTGATATGGCAGTATATATCAAATAACAAGTTTTTGAAATTGAAGCCTTCAGTAACAGGCAATTGTCGCAAGTATTAGTTAGAGAGTTGTAAGGGCTTACTGTACTATTGTAAGATTATAGGTACAAGGTTATTAAATACAAAGCAAAGCTTAGCAGGAGTTTATATTTTCTGATATGTTAGGGCATGTTTTTATTTTTGACTGGAATTAGTAACGCCAGTTTAATGTTTGTTTCTATGAACAGAAGTAGGATTCGTGATAGAAGTACCTATATCTTTACATAGATATATACCTATGTAAGAATTCAGGGATTTGTTTTTAAATTTGCATTTGTAGTTATAAAAATACGCCGATTGACATGTGTGGGGTGCAAATAAAGTTCGAGTTCTGATTATGTAAGCTCCCAGTGGTTGGAATTATAAATATATACTAAAAATGAGTTTTTCGATTCTCGAAGCTGTAATCGTATTTTTATGGATAGGCAATACGGTACTGAGTTTTAGAAACATATGCGAAGACAGATCGGGATTTGGGTAGTAGTCATATTTGAGAAATAATTAAAAAACGGATTTATGGAATTTTTTTTGAGAAAAACAAAGTATGGGATCTTAATTGGATTAATTTTACCATCCTAAATATGTATTTTTATCAAAATCGTTAGAGCGGTTGTTCTAAAATAATGCAAAAAACACAGTAACGAATTTTGCAACATTTACTTAAATAAGTACTGTATTGCTTAACTTTTTACCTGAAAACTGAGTAAAAGATATTGTTCGAGATGTAAGCGTTACTAAGTTCTTAAAGTCTTATAAAAATCCAAAATGGGGTTTTCGAGACTTTTTTTTTAAAATTGAACGATTATATATAGAAAAACTGAGTTTGCTGTGAAGTTATAAGTGACCATATTACCTTAGAAATGAATTTATGTTGCAATAGTATGAACCGTTTTCGAAATAAGTCCATATGCGTAAAACTGATTATGCAGTCATATTAATCTCACCTACTTAAGCTCAAATATCAACTTTGGTTGCGGCTTAGGCTGTAGGCCTCGGGACAGACGGACAGAATTGTGCGACCCACTTTTTTGAGTTCCTCTATCATCGTAATGTCGGAATTGATTAACATTTCGAGTTCGAAATTTTGTACGTAATCAAGAAAGTTAAAAAAAACATTCGCACAACAGTGCAAGAAGCATGGTCGATCTATCAAAAGGAAACGAAACAAACCTTGGGTTGAACTATTTTGTTAACGAATATGTTATTATTTTGCATGTCGTATTTCGACAGCATCCTCGTACTCGTAGTATATTCTCTCTCTGTAGTTGGGGGGTAGAGAGCTTTTTTATCAGTTATTAGCTAATTCATTAGAGGATAATTCTTCGTCATTATTAAATTTATATAGGACTCGTTTTTGCACCACGAAAATGAGGTTTGCTTCAACAAAAGTTCTGATGGTCTGGCGCATAAGCCGCCACTTCCATTCGATTTTCCTACATCTCATCTCCGACGTAATTTAACTCGTTCTAACCCGTTTGTAGAAAGTACGTAGGATCACGGAAACAATAAGGAAGGTTGAAACCTTATAGATGCGAAAGTTTCGAAAGTTCCCTATTGTCGAGCTCTAAATGGATGAAATCACAATAGGCCCACTTGTGCCACTGATCTGCTATCTCGCCGGATATGGGAGGGTACTTGCACCATTAGCAATAAAAGAAACACACCCAAAACACAAAACAATTGAAATGATGCCAAGATGGACGCTATTTCATTGAAAATTTATTAATAGAAATTGACAGGTATACGGACAGACAGATTGTAACTTTCATCCCACAAACTACTTCTAAGGAAGGTGACAGGTGCTTGGTCACCTTAGGCACACTTTTTTTGTTTACTTTAGGTATATTAGATTTCAAATATTTAACGATTATATCAATTATAATAGGATGCCTTATTTTGATCCTTATGCGAGTTGATGCATAATGATGAGCAGGTACCGGTGACGGCATTGTTTGCACAACCTCGTTCTGTTGTTCCAAGTCTATAGATTTTGTTAGGTTAATATATTGTTTATATACATATATGTAATTGTTTTTTTTTTAATTATAAAAAACAATAATATTATAGGTTTTTTCGTCTTTTTCACAATCACACACTTTGCTATTGATATCTAGGAGTTTTAGAGCCTTCTTTATCTTTATCTCGCGTATATGGAATTGGTTGGCTTTGGGAATTAAAGTGGCTTTTGCATTTCGCTGGAATCTACGTTGGGTGCACATCGCCCAACCTATTAATTAGGCTGTAGGTACATATATAATTAGAATTACATATGCCAGTTGGAAATGTAATTCTTTGTGAAAAGAAACATACAAATTCCATATCAAGGCTATAAATGTAAAGTATATTTGCTTACCAATTGCAGTTAAGAAATAACTTTAAGAAGAAGTTAGTGAGTATACAAAATATCGTTGCGCAGAAGTACCTAATTCAGGAACGTATGTCCTATTTAACACTAAAAAGGAATAGAAGATTAAGAATGCTGGAACTTAATTCCCTACCCAAGCATCATTCGCTGTCCCTGTCATTTTCTCCTTCCAGCTCTTTCTTTATTTCCACAGTTATTAAAAAAAACATTCTTTGACATCCGCAACAATGTCTGCGTTTGTATTACGCTTAAAGCCACGGTGCGAAAAGAAGTACTAGTTGTCAAATGGAGTCCTAATATGCGTCTAATAAAGCTGTGTTTTAATGTATCATTTGGATTGGAGAGAACAGCAAACTGTTCGGCTCGAACTGGCGGTCAGGCAGGCAAATTCAACCTGAGACATAAAAATCACCCTGTATTGTATATAGTTATAGGTCGACCCGAAAATTTCGTCATAACCATGCATAATAATTGGAAAAATCTCCATCGTGTTTGTTGAAAATTCTCAAAGAAAATTTGCATTTCTACTCGAATTCAATAGAATGACAGAATGATAATCGCCAGCAACGTTTTGTCGTACACTTTTGATATCTTCTTAATTCCCCGCTTACAAAGTCTCAACCTTTTTTGTACACATACATTTACTGTATTCGGGACATTCAAGGCTATCGGCAATTTCGAGGGAAATTTCCCCCCGAACATATTAACATAATTATTTGTGATCATACCTATCTGTAACGATATATACCTACTAGTTGTGACGTTTCACCCAACCAAAGACTGCGCTCCCCAAGTAGAAATTGTTGGTTATAGTTTAAGCGCTATTCCCATATTTTAGAAGTGTTTCCGTTAAAGTAACAGCGTGTATAGCAAAGGTAATGGAATTAGAGAGATATATATAACTTCCCAGTGGAAAGGCGGCTGCCTGCAGGCATGAGAGCTGTTTTCCCGGCAAATTCATGAAATCACGCTAAAATGCTCATATCTTTTCTAGGATATGTGAGTTCGTGAATTGGATTTTAATTTAAGAATTCGCTATTCCGAAGTGTGTATTTTACTATTTATTTTATTTTAATCGAACTTGAGTTCAAATTTACACACAATCCTAGGTATTGGCACAGAAGTATTCCTGTTAAGTTTGGTCGAAATTCGACAAAGGGGCGTGGTATCGCCCATACAAAAAACATTAAAAATCTTATATTTCGAAAGCTACTGAATCGTTTGAGTTTACATCGATTGAGTTTAATCTTAGGTATTGACCTGGGATAGTTCCTGTAAGGATTGGTCAATATTGGACAAAGAAGCCTTAAAATTGTGTTCGTTTGCTATTGGTCTATATATGGTTTTTGTGAAGTTTGGTTTGAGTGAAAAACACATGAATTTCAGTATGTTTTGGGTTTTCTCCAAACATTAACATTGTGCTTACAGCTCAGGAGCAGGACTATTATCGACACGATAGGTGGCGCTGTTGTCGATCCCCCAAGCTGCTCAACCGATTTTAATGAAATTTTGTAAGTGTGTATGGTTGGTTACAGTTGGATGGAAAGGACACTATTTTCGTATGATTGGTTAAAGTTTTAATAATAGGACAGTTTTGGACCCGATAGGTGGCACTTTGTAAAAGATAATCAGGGTATGAAGAAGTAGGTAGGTAGGAAAACGGGTTGTAGCACCTCCCACTCAAAAAAAAAACAGAAAATTCAAACGCTAGGTATATCTAAAGTTGTATAAATGAAATTATTATTATACATTTGGAACTTTGCGAAATCTGGGCGGAATTTAATACGAAAGGTACGGGCAAAACCGTGTGGGTACAGCTGTATGTAAACGAGACTGACGTCCGTATGTGCACTCATAACTCGGGAATGGATCATGCTCGGTGGATTCGTAGTGACCCAAGGAAGGACGTATGCTACTTTTTGTCGTGAAAATAATAGCTTAAGGGGATGGGATTGGGGATAGAGCTTTATATGGAGAACCGCGCCTTTTAAGAAAAAGATTGAATGGAAAAACGGGTAGTACCACTTCCAATACAAAATAAAATACACAAAATGTTTAATTCTTAAATAGTTTTCATATTCCGATCTTACCGCTACACAATTTGAAATTGAAAATCGGCGCAGTTATAATTTTGTTGCGCAACCTTAATCCACCGAAATTTTGTAACGAATCGCGTTTGATTTGATTGTGAAGATTACCAAATCAAAAGTCATATAAGCGACGATTTTAAGTGGAAAATTCAAAGGCAAGCGTATCAATTTCCCGTTTTACTATGACAATTAATAAGTCGCAGGGATAATCGCTGGAATTTTATGGAATCAATCTTGAATTCCCATGTTTCTCATTAAGTCAATTGTATGTGTCATAAACTGACACGAATGAATAAAATGGCGGAACGAAGTTCGCTGGGTCAGCTAGTAGTATATATCAGAGATGAATGATTAAAAGAGATGGTTATCCCTCGTATGCCTATCCCCCCAAAACCCAATGGTTTACATTATTGTTTTTGTAATTTCAACCACCGTCTGTGAATACGTGTGAACTGCAAAAAAAAAAAAATTCCTAATGGCCGACCGCTAATCATCTTTCTTTTATGGCTATCGCGGTGTCTAATTATTTTGTGTTTCGAATTGAATTTATTTGGTTCTTGTGGAGGCTTTGAATAAATCGAAAAAATAGTAAATTACACATTATAAAATAATTAATTCTTGCATTAAAGTCCAATGCATGAACTCGCATTTACTACAAAAGAAATGAGCAAGTGTGTCTGACTTCATGAATATTTCTGAAAAACAGCTTGTAGGCAGCCTCCTTTCCACTTATAGTTATATATCTCTGTAATTCCATTGTCTTTGGTTGCGTACCTCCCCATTTGTTATCTCAGTTTGTTGAATTTATTCCACCCTATTCATAATGGAAAAAAAAAATGGCTTTATTTGATATAAATTGTTGAGCCGTGAAGCCTATTAACGATGAGGCTTCCTTGTTCTACAGTTATGGTTTCCTTTCTGAAGTCTGTCTGTATTCCAGCTCAAATTAATGCATTCCAATCTTAAATCCATTCATATTAAGAATACCACCAGTTCTCCTTTTAATTAATGCAGATAAGCAAGTAATCCTTAAAGCCTCTTCACATTTGGGTTGCTTAGATGCGTTAAGTCTGTATCCCACTACCGTTCACTGCGTGAAACGCTAATTAACTGTCAGTTCTAATTTAATGGGATCATCCATAGATCTACGAGTATGTTTAAGGTTTAATGCCTAAACACCCTCATTTTTATCCTTTTATTGATATACTCTTATTAATATTATACGCTGCCATTCCATCCCCATATTAACATTGCTGATGTGTATCAGTATTTGTTTTCAAAAACTGCCTCTACCGTTATAATTGAATTTTTGTCACCAGCCCCAATAGAATTTTAATGTTGGTTGTTTTTTTTTTTTTTTTTTTTTTTTTTTTTTGATATTGCAAAAAAAATCTCTCTGTCACCGACAAATGAGACCTGCTTCACCTAATTGTATCAATTACTTCGTAAAAGTTGTGCTAAATTTGATTTATTTGTTCGTAAATCAGTGAGGGTAAATCTCCGCCTGTACAAATATTAAAATAAGGAGTTCCTTTTACGGCTTCCGTTCACCTGTGTCTGGTGTCGCATGCTTCTTTTTACGTTCTCATCATTTTGTTTATTGCCTTGTGCGGAGGATGCAAAATAATAATTTTGTTTGGTATTTTGATTTATGGCTTATGTCCTTTTTAAGTATGCATTTTTTTGGGAATTTAATTAAAATTAGATAGTGAATTTTTTACCTTTCCCTAAAGGTAAAGCCCAGGTGGACCTGGGCCTCAACCAACAACCGTATCCAACCAGCATGATCTTCAGCTGCACGTTAAGTTAGTTGAGGTACCCCTTCCACTTGCCTGTACCACATGAGTTGAGGTCTCCCTCTACTATGCCGTCACTCGGAAGTGGATTCGCCGCTCTTCCAGGCCGAACCATTCGTGATGTACATTCGCTCTATATGACCCACACTGAAAAAAAAAATTGTAAAAAACAGCCGTAATATTGATATTTTTCATTGACAAAATCCAGCTGATGTTGAAAATATCAATTCTGATATGACTCCAATATTAATTTCATATACGTTTCGAATGTAATTTTAACAATGAATTCATGTGGAGTTGATATTAGAATTTTATAATATTTTAATATTAAAAATGTGAAATTGATACGATACGCATTTACTTTTGATATTGAGAACATCGGTTTTTGATATTAAAATTGTGTAATCGATATGATAAAAACGTAAAATGAATATAGCTTTCATTTATTTTTGATAAGAATAATTTAAAGTTTGATACTAAAATTGTTTAATTTATATGAAATAAATGTAATCAATTTTATATTAGAAATGTAAAATCAATATTAATTTTTACTTATTGATTTTAAACATCGATGCTCTAATTTTATCCAAGCGGTGTATTTCAAACCTTAATGCTTAAGTTGACCTATTTTGCAATGAGGTTTTGTATTTTTTTTTATAATCCTAAAATAGGTTTAGACGACTTTGTACGTCTTCAGTAATAAAACAATTAATACCTAATAACAATTTAATCGAAATTCCCTTAACAGCTCCAAAAATACACGATTCTTCCGGAAGGGATTCTACGGATTCAACCTCCAAAGAATCCGGAAAACTTTGAGGGTTTCCGAGATCATCATCCCCTATTATTTAACTAATGTCTGCAAAAATAAACTGGTTCATCCATTAGCTCTTTTTTTTTTTTTTTTTTTTTGAACACAAATTCACGAAATTACTCGAACTTTTGTTTATTATCACTGTGTTTTTACAGATTTTTTTGTTAACACTAAATATTACACAAATTGCAAAATTGTACATTAAATTAAAAGTTAACACGGAAAACACTCTACAAACAAACCGATCATTACGAGTAAACCACTGCAAGTGTAACTGCAGTTTCAGTTTTAGACTCGTTTATTTCGTTAGCAACTGCCTTTTTACATTATTCATATCAAATATGTTGGTAATATCAAAAATTGCACCTTAGGGTACCGGTATTTTGGGGCTTCGGCTTATTTTTACGTGTCTCACATAAACAGTACATTTTGTCAATATTAAAAAAACATTAAATCATATTAGTTTTTAATTTGTGTGGTATATTAAAATTGAAGCTTATAAATTTTACATTTTCAACATCACAACAATACGCGTAATGTAGAATTAACATTAAATCTTGTAAACATTATATTACAGAACATCATACAAAATTTGATATTGCTTATTAATAGGGGAATGTAAATCGTAATTTCAAAAAAAATGTAAGCTTTTAATGTAAATCTGCCATGAAAATTACTAATCTGATATTTTTAATATTAAAAAAACACGTTTTTATTCAATTTTTGAAATTTTCGCATGAAATTGAAGTTGATATGACAAAAATATCAATTTGAAATTACATTTTTTTTTAAGTGCAGCCACCTCATTCGTTCGAGCCTTACTCTTCTTGCTAGGTGAATGTCGCTGTACAGTTCGTATTAGGATCTTTTAATCCATTCACCGTCTATGCACGGGACCAAAAGTTACTCGAATAATTTTCCTCTTGAAACCAAGACAAACCTCATCCGCTTTTGAAGGAATCCATGCTTCTGCGCCATAAACTGGGACTATTAGGGTCCTATAAATGGTCACTTTAGTTGTTGGAGATTGGTCTATGCTACTCAATTGCCTTCTTAGCCCAAAGAAGCAGCGATTTGCAAGAGTTATTCTACGTTTATCCTCAGCGCTGGTGTCATTATCCGAGTTCAAAGCGTAGTCTAGAATTCTAGATAGATGATAGATTGTGTCGGGAAAGCTACTATACTAAAAGATTTAATTAAGTTAATGGAAATGTTCTGATAAACTGGGTATTGCAAACGCTTTTAAAAACCACTTTACTTCAATATCTGAGAATACTAAGCAGACCATTATAAATCCATTTTGTGAAGTTTCCCTCAATAAAACCTTTTGAACCCTTACAAAGTCACAGTTTTTTATTTGAGCCGGCGCAGGGACATAAGTCCCAATTTTTAATTTGGAACTTATGTCCATCATAAGTGAGATAGGAAATCGCGAATCGCTCGATTTAAAATCAAAAACTGCACTTACTAGGAAACCAATTACTGACATGCTTGCATTGTGTTCCGCAAATTGTAAGTAACCATATTTTTTTGTAATTGTAGGTAATGCATAAAACTAAAACAAGATAACAGAGCAAAAAAAAAAAAGAAAACTGTTTGACTGGCTATACGTTCTTATTACTGGGAAAATTCTGTAAGCTTATCTTACTTCTAACTTCTACTTCTATTAGTAAATTTTTTGAAAAATTTGTGAAAAACAGGGCGGTGAATTGTTTAGAAGATGCTCTTCTTCGTTTGTGATGTGCTTTTTATTCGAGGCTGAGGTCAGCTCGACGGATCGCCGGGGTCTTTTCCCCAAAGAAACACTAACTTTGGGTACAGAGGAGTTTTTCTTTATTACGTTATTACTACGGCTTACTTTACAATCAAATATAATTACAATTATAACCTTTTCTGCGATAATTCAAGTTACAAATCGATTATTTATAATTTAGTCAATCAATATATTACAAGCAAAAGTATTACAATTTAATAATAGGCTTTTCCTGTGATTCTAACATTTACAATTCAATTTACCAATCGGATATTAACAATTTAGCCAAATTTAATCTATATTCCAATTCAAAAAAATATTAGTTACAATTCAACAATGTTTCAAATTTAATATATGACAATCAAGTATTTAATTAACTCGGTGATATCGGCAACGGGTACGGCTTCAACACGGATACGGCTTCTGGTCTCCTCAACGGTACGGGGTTTGACTGGGTGTGGGGTAACCCAGGTGCTTCCACAGGTCCGCCTTGCGGCAGTCCTGGCAACCTACAGGTCCGCCTTGCGGCAGTCCTGGCAACCTACGGGTCCGCCTTGCGGTAGTCCCGGCAACCTACAGGTCCGCCTTGCGGCAGTCCTGGCAACCTACAGGTCCGCCTTGCGGCAGTCCTGGCAACCTACAGGTCCGCCTTGCGGCAGTCCTGGCAACCTACGGGTCCGCCTTGCGGCAGTCCTGGCAACCTACAGGTCCGTCTCACGACAGTCCTGGCAATCGACGATTCTTCCTTACGGAGGAATCGACAATTCACTAGTAACCCGCAGGTTCACTAGCACAAAAAGTCTTCGAAATAGTTGTTGCAACAAACTATCGACGGAACAAATCACGGTACGCCAGATTGGTACTTCCACAATGTGATCTTGCTCGATTGTTTGTTATTTCGTTGTTGGTCTTAAGCAATCTCGGTCAGCGAGCCGGTGTGAATTTTACACGAGTCGAACAATAATTAGAAAATTGTTGTTATAAATTGCATTTCGATGTCTCATATGTTTTTACCATATGCCAGTGACAGACTCCACTGGGTAAACGCGGGGAACCTCATGTATATCGGTATGGGGGTGAAGCAGTCGATTGAGTGTACTTGCATGGCTTTAGTATGCATGATGTATGCAAGCGCATACTGGGCTGTTGCGGGGGGGTCTCGTGTGTATCGGACAGAGGGGCAGTCAACTGACTGAAAAATCGCACTGCTTTAGTATGCCTGCTGTGCAAGCGCATACTGGGCTGTTGCGGGGGGTCTCGTGTGTATCGGTGTGGGGAGCGGCATAGTCAACTGACTGAAGACTCGCGCTGCTATTGTTTTTCTTTTGTTTTTGTTTTTTTTCTGCGCGGTGTGCTCTCGCTAGACATTGTACTGTTGCGGAGGGAATCTCGTGTGTGTCGGTGTGGGGGGCGGCACAGTTGTTTAACTGGCATGTTGCACTGCTACTCTGATGTTATTATTTGTAAACAACATGAGCGCATACAGTGGGGTGTGCAAAGCAAAACCGCCAAGGCGCGGGAGAACGACTTCCACTACTGTGCGAAAACAGACTGCGTGGGTACAGTGGGGATTGCAAGAATCGTATCGTAACGAACGCATCGTTACATTCCCCCTCTTCTTTCTCAAACGAGAACCTTCTCGTTTGATTATGTCGGTGTGGCTGAGAATGAGTATGTAAAAAAAATTTATTTTTTTTCATTAAACCAAAAACTCCAATCATTTGATAACTTAATAATAATACTTCATGATAATTCGCAGAAAAAGAAATGGAAAACTTAATAATAAAGAAAAAAAATTGTTCAATCCAGTGGTACTACCTTTTGCTCGTCTTGAAGCTGTAGCACAGCCGTGTTTCTTCGGGTGAAAAGAACCCGTACGGTACCCCAAGGTTTGGATACCCTTACGTTTCGTTGCCTTCTCCTAGCCAGGGCTTTGACGTCGATCCCCTCAAATGGATCGATTGGTCGGCTTCCTTTGCCACGTTTGGCCTTCTTCTTCTTCTTCTTTTGTGTATCCCGTAAGCTGGTGTGTCCGACCAGCTGGGCTATGGCGACTGACTGGTTCTGTTCGTCGGTTGTGGTCTGTATCGGGTATAGTGCTGGGGCCAGGGGACGGGGGTGGTGCCGGCTACTGGCGGCGTAGGCGGTATGGTCGGTGGTGTGACGAATAGTGTTGGCGACGATGGTGTTGGCGGCGGCGGCGGTACGGCTGGCGGTACGGTTGGCGGTATGGTTGGCGGTACGGATGGCGTTGGCGGTGGCGGCGGTGTGGGCGGTACGGTTGGCGGTACGGCTGGCGGTACGGTTGGCGGTACGGTTGGCGGTACGGTTTGCGGTACGGATGGCGGTACGGCTGGCGTTGGCGGTGTCGGTGGTGTGGGCGATACGGTTGGTGTAGGCGATGTAGGCGGTACAGTTGGTGTCGGCGGTACGGTGAGTGTCGGTGGTGTTGGCGGTACGGTTGGCGGTACGGCTGGCGGTACGGTTGGCGGTACGGTTGGCGGTATGGTTGGCGGTACGGATGGCGTTGGCGGTGGCGGCGGTGTGGGCGGTACGGATGGCGTTGGCGGTGTCGGCGGTGTGGGCGCTACGGTTTGTGTTGGCGGTTACCGGTACGGTTGGTGTGGACGGTGTCGGCGGTGTTGGCGGGGTTGGCAGTATTCCACTAGACAGTTGCGCTTTTCTAGAAAAAGTTCTCGTCGGCCTTCTGACGGACGCGTTAGGCGACGGCCAGCTGCTCCATGGCAAGTGTCTTTCTCTAAGTAGGGCACATGAATTGTTGGCTGGTCTTGGGCGTAGTACCTCTCTGTTCGTCAACGTCTGGCCACCCAACGTTATCTCGAAATTGGCTTTATCCAGCCAGTCTATGCCGAAGATCGCATCCTCAGCCAACGTCTTCATATAAGTGAGCTCGCCCGTAAGGATTTGGTTACCTAATCGTAGTGTGACTGTGTAATGTTCTCTAGTCACGGTGGTATCGCCGTTGGCCAGTTGGATTCTCTGTGTCTGATACCGGACCGGCATGCGCATTCTTCGCAGAGTTTGGCGCATTTTGGGCCCGACGAATGACTTGGAAGCCCCGGTGTCCACGAGGCACTGGAATGTCTGCCCTTGGAGGTAAGTTGGGATAAAATACCTTGGGTCAGTCCATCGGGCGTTGGACACGGAGGCCGCTTGATCCTGATGGCACGTGCAATCTCTTGTCTGTCGGCCTTCTTCTCCACAATAGGAGCAAAACAGGCGGAATGGTCGTTGACAATCCTGTTGCCGATGGCCTCTTTGCCTGCAATGCCAACAGTGCGTATCCCGATTGTAGGGGACATTGGTTGCCTGTAATCTGGGTGCTGGGGCAGTGACGGCGTTCGGGGGTCGGGTACTTCTTTCCTCACTTCTGACATGTTCGAACTCTTCGGCTAGCTCCATGAGTTCGTCAAGCGTTGTGAAATCTCTACGTTTAATGTATAAACGATACTCGGGTCGCATACTATCATATATCCGGTCTACGTTGTCTTGTATTCTCATTCGGGGGTGCTGGCGGATTATGTATTGAATGGCCCGAATGAAATCTTTGGCCTTTTCCCGGGGCCCTTGTCTCTTCCGCATGATCTCTTCCTCAAGCTTGTGGGTATACCGTGCCGGAAGGAAGTGACGCAAGAAGGCCTGTCGGAATTGATCCCAGGTCCGGAAGTCATCCCGGTTGATCCGGAGCCACTCTAGGGCCGTGCCACGGAAAATCTCCGGCAGTGTTCGGACAATATAGTCGGGGCGGATGTCATAGCAACGTGTCAGTTCTTCGATCCGCTCCATGAATTCCAGAGCATTTCCGGAAGAATCGAATTTTAGGCCCCATTTTCGGACCGTATCCATGACTTCGGCCTCGTAACTCAGCGTTGGCCTACTTATGGCTCGGGTTGAGGTGGTCGGGGCCGGTGTCTCGAAGGTTCTTCTGGGCTCTGACGGGGTCGGGTGCGGTTGATGTCCATAGTATGGTCTAGGGGTCGAGACGGATGTGGGCAATGGTTGGGCGGTGGTGGGCTGATGGGTGGCAATGGGTATTTCGACGAATAGTGGTGGGTCTACTATACTCTCTGTTATTGTTGACTTCTCATCCTCGTCTGATGAGGAGTCCCGATACTCTCGGGTGGACGTCTTGGCTTCGAGCTCCTCCCAGAGATTTTGAGTCGAGGCTCGCATTCTGTTGGCTTTTAAGTAACTGCTCATGCGGGCTCGAAGCTGTCCTACGGTACCATCTGTCTTCAATCCCTTCTTTTCCATTGCGTTGATTAGTTCGGCCTTCTTCAGCAAGTATATCCATCCCACGGTCATGTCTTGTGCTTGTTCCTCTGGAACGGTTAAATGGTTCTCCTTGTCCATTTCTGGGTCTTCGGTCATCCTTCCTGGTTCGTAATAAGTTTGGACCTCCTTCTGTTGAGGTCCCTGCTCGGGCGCCAATGTGATGTGCTTTTTATTCGAGGCTGAGGTCAGCTCGCCGGATCGCCGGGGTCTTTTCCCCAAAGAAACACTAACTTTGGGTACAGAGGAGTTTTTCTTTATTACGTTATTACTACGGCTTACTTTACAATCAAATATAATTACAATTATAACCTTTTCTGCGATAATTCAAGTTACAAATCGATTATTTATAATTTAGTCAATCAATATATTACAAGCAAAAGTATTACAATTTAATAATAGGCTTTTCCTGTGATTCTAACATTTACAATTCAATTTACCAATCGGATATTAACAATTTAGCCAAATTTAATCTATATTCCAATTCAAAAAAATATTAGTTACAATTCAACAATGTTTCAAATTTAATATATGACAATCAAGTATTTAATTAACTCGGTGATATCGGCAACGGGTACGGCTTCAACACGGATACGGCTTCTGGTCTCCTCAACGGTACGGGGTTTGACTGGGTGTGGGGTAACCCAGGTGCTTCCACAGGTCCGCCTTGCGGCAGTCCTGGCAACCTACAGGTCCGCCTTGCGGCAGTCCTGGCAACCTACGGGTCCGCCTTGCGGTAGTCCCGGCAACCTACAGGTCCGCCTTGCGGCAGTCCTGGCAACCTACAGGTCCGCCTTGCGGCAGTCCTGGCAACCTACAGGTCCGCCTTGCGGCAGTCCTGGCAACCTACGGGTCCGCCTTGCGGCAGTCCCGGCAACCTACAGGTCCGCCTTGCGGCAGTCCTGGCAACCTACAGGTCCGTCTCACGACAGTCCTGGCAATCGACGATTCTTCCTTACGGAGGAATCGACAATTCACTAGTAACCCGCAGGTTCACTAGCACAAAAAGTCTTCGAAATAGTTGTTGCAACAAACTATCGACGGAACAAATCACGGTACGCCAGATTGGTACTTCCACAATGTGATCTTGCTCGATTGTTTGTTATTTCGTTGTTGGTCTTAAGCAATCTCGGTCAGCGAGCCGGTGTGAATTTTACACGAGTCGAACAATAATTAGAAAATTGTTGTTATAAATTGCATTTCGATGTCTCATATGTTTTTACCATATGCCAGTGACAGACTCCACTGGGTAAACGCGGGGAACCTCATGTATATCGGTATGGGGGTGAAGCAGTCGATTGAGTGTACTTGCATGGCTTTAGTATGCATGATGTATGCAAGCGCATACTGGGCTGTTGCGGGGGGGTCTCGTGTGTATCGGACAGAGGGGCAGTCAACTGACTGAAAAATCGCACTGCTTTAGTATGCCTGCTGTGCAAGCGCATACTGGGCTGTTGCGGGGGGTCTCGTGTGTATCGGTGTGGGGAGCGGCATAGTCAACTGACTGAAGACTCGCGCTGCTATTGTTTTTCTTTTGTTTTTGTTTTTTTTCTGCGCGGTGTGCTCTCGCTAGACATTGTACTGTTGCGGAGGGAATCTCGTGTGTGTCGGTGTGGGGGGCGGCACAGTTGTTTAACTGGCATGTTGCACTGCTACTCTGATGTTATTATTTGTAAACAACATGAGCGCATACAGTGGGGTGTGCAAAGCAAAACCGCCAAGGCGCGGGAGAACGACTTCCACTACTGTGCGAAAACAGACTGCGTGGGTACAGTGGGGATTGCAAGAATCGTATCGTAACGAACGCATCGTTACACGTTTTTGCTCCCAGATATTTGATAATCTTGATAAAAAGATACGTGTACAGTCCGATTGTTTGTTGACATTGCTAAAGCATTTCATATGGTTAACCATGACATTTTCCTTTGCAAAATTGAAAATACTGGATTTCGTGGTTTTATTTGTGAGTGGTTTAAGTCATACCTTAGAAAAAGGTCTTAGATAATGAAGGTTGACAACACCAGGAGCGATGAAAAGCTTACAAATATTGGAATTCCTCAGGGTTCTGTTTTGGGACCATCACTACCCTTAGGTTAGGTTAGGTTAGGTTGGGTGGGGTTGTGAGATCGTCACAAAAGACCAGGCACCAAAGTGGGCCCATCGCCATCCCCAGGGAACCATTACGGTTAAAAACCTAAACCAATTCGCCCAAACAATCAATTTTCCTACAGAATTTGGTTATGGTCCCAATATTATTTGAGGAACCAACCTCCTCTAAGTTATTAAAGAAGAACCTGCCTAGGTGCTTCCTTCTACTCCGAGCAATTGCTTGACACTCGCATTGAAGGTGGGAGATGTCCTCCGTAGCTTGTAGGTCCTCACAGTACCTACATGTATCCGTATTAGTCAAACCTAGTCTCATGGCATGCTTCCTTAAAAGGCAGTGTCCAGAGAGTATTCCTACCGTTAATCTTAACTTTTTTCTACTGAGATTGATTAATTCTTCAGACCTCTTCCGATTTAAAGTGGGCCACAGTGCCTTTGAGACCCTGTGCCCCTCTAGCTGTGACCATCTTGTAGCTGCTTTATTGGTAGTTTTCTCAACGATAACCCTTCTAGCAACGGCCATAGGTGGTCTGATGCCCTCAATCATTGTATTTACTGGGAGTTCCGCTCCTTCCTTAGCCAAAACGTCGGCCCTTTCGTTGCCCTCAATATCACAATGCCCAGGTACCCAACATAATCTAACACGGTTCTGCGAACATAATGCCTTAAGCATTGCGCGGCAATTCCTGACTAGTTCAGATTTAGTGGTATGTGACTCTAGCGCTTTAAGCGCAGCCTGACTATCAATGTAGATGGCGATATTCTTATTGGATATCGATCTCATCTCAAGTACCTCCGCAGCTTTGAGTACGGCCAGAATCTCTGCCTGGAACACACTGCATGTGTCCGGTAGTCTCAGGGCCATATGTAGGTCCAACTCGTTGGAGTATATACCTGACCCCGTACCCTCACTGGTTTTGGATCCGTCAGTATATACTGAGATCTCATTTCCCCTCGAAACTAAGTTCCTAATCACTACCCTTAATTTATATTAATTCCTTGTTTACCTCACCGTTTAAAGGATTACATCATTCGCGGATGATGTGGGCTTTGGTTATGGTTCAGATAGAGGTTTGATTCTTATCTCAGATATCAATTTTGATCTTCATATCTTAAGAATCTGGTTTAATGAGCATATTATTTCTTTTAGTTTGGTAGCGCAAACAACTGTTGAAGCTGATGTCTAATTTCATGAAGCTGATTGCCTAAGATTTCAACTTTCCGTATTCTTGTTCTTTTGACAGTAGTCTCAGCTGCAGTAATAAATGTTTTCAGATTTAAGGTGTTGCTGAATTTAAAAACGTAAGACTTACAATTGACTCAAGGATTCATTCATTTTCATTCATTTTCAATGGCCGCTCTTCCATTAGTAGGGTCGCGGGTATAGGATGCCTAAGTGGACCCTCCATAGCTCCCGATCTTCCGCCACCGACTCTAGATCATCATGGGCAATCCCCATACGGACCGAGGAGAGATTTCGGACTTTATCTAACCATCTCATCCTGGGTCTTCCTAGGGGATGCCTGCCTGATAGCACGGATTCCATAGCAAGTCTTGACATCCGAGTTGGAAGCATGCGTTTTACGTGACCAAACCATCGAAGTATGGAACGCTCCGTCCGGAGAAGTAACTGCTCGACATTCAGTTCCTCATGTATTCTGGTGTTCCTTATACGATCTCTGCGAGTCACATACCAGCAATACAGCGATGATATCTCATTTCGGCAGCTTGCATTCGCGATCTTATTCTTTCGTTCATAATCTCATGACCACAGGTAAGAGTAGGAACAAACACCGAATTAATGACCGACAACTTAGCTTTGACTGCAAGTTCGGTCCTCTGATGACAGAATGGCCTAGTTGTCTCAGAATTGATCCAGCCTGACCAACTCTACAACAAAACTCAGCATAACTCCTTCCATCATTCGTGACTCTCGTCAGACCCCGAGATACTTAAACTTCTCCACCTGCTTTAATGGGACTTCACTAACATGTAGAGTGCATTGAACAGGCGTTCTGGAGACCACCATTACATCAGATTTGTTCACATTCACCTTCAACCCAGTTTCAACACATAAGGCTACAAACCTATCGAGTGCGCGCTGAAGTTCCGCCTGGGAGGCCCCAAGAATGACTAAGTCATCAGCGATGAGCAAATGACTTATTCTTAGGTCTCCCAATTGAAACCGTTCTTCGTCAACGCTGCGCTGTAACATCCAGTCCATATAAGTAATAAAAAGGAGTGGAGACAAAACATACCCCTGACGAGGTCCAACGCCCATGGTGAAAGGTATTGATTTAACGCCGTTTACCCGAACGCCGCTTGTACAGTTTCTGTAAAGAGGTGGAATCGTTCTGAGAAGTGAACCCTCAATTCCGTACTCCTGCAGTACACTCCAGAGTTTATCTCGAGGGACTCGATCGGATGCCTTTTCCAAGTCTACAAAACATGTGTAGACAGGTGTAGCATACTCCCAGACAACAGAGTCATATAACTCTCTCTTCACGAAGAGCCTTGAGCATTTTTGGCTTAATTTCATCCACTCCTGCAGGTTTTCCAGCTTTTTAGCGATTTAATCGCAAAAGTGATGATATTCCACTTCCTTCCTCTAAGTCGGTGGATAGTCTGCCAAAACACCTTGCTTGCAGATCTGTTCATGGTCTAATTTTTCACCGAACTCCTTTCAAGACCGTTCTTTGGCTGTCTTAGCCAATTTGCAAGTTCTTCGCGCCTCCGTGTACCGGTATTGACTCAAGTATAAGCTTCAATATCCACACGCAAAATTTGATAAAATATTTTCGTGGGGTTTTCAGGCTCTTTTAATCTCTTTTCTCTCCTTAAATTTTTGCTAAAAATCTATTATGGAATCTTTTATTCTAGATTGCAGTGTGGTATTACCCCAGTGCTCCCAGACTTTGAAGACTTTTTCCCATTTTTTATGAGAACGAGTGAATGCATTCAGATGCAAAAAAAAGTCGTACGTAGACGTTCGATGGGCTGATTGGCGCTTTTCCCCTGAATCTGGGACCACTGTTATTATCTACTGGGGAGGAGCTTGTTGAAATAAAATACGCCCGGGACGTCAGTGTTCGCTGTTCTTTATTGTTAATCGCCAAACCCACATTTGCCACCTCAGTCTCAATACTCTCAATGTCGTCGGCGGACGCAAGTAATTGAACGGACTTTTAAAAGACCGTGGTCAGCATGCCCTTCGCAACTTTTTTGGGAGCCTGTGACAGTTGTTTGCTATTTAAATCCTTTTTAGTTGAAGAAGGCGCTGCAAAGATTTTTCAAATGCTATTGTATTTCCAAATAAAGACTGTTAAAAAGCAACGCAGTTGCCTATCACAACACTATTATAGTATTTAGCTAACCAGTGCTTGTTATCGTTCATAAATACTAACAGCCTTATTTATAAACTCACCGTAGATTCTGCTCTAAAATGCCCTTACGCAGGAAAGTCTGATTTATAAACATTTTTCGAACTTAAGCAACGTTGCTTTAGGGCTGCGTAAGTTAAACGCGAAAATTTGCATTTAGAGCCTGCTTAGAGCTTACGTAAATATGTTTTTGCATCAAATGTCATTAGACATTAGATTAGGTGGTGGTTGGTGGAATTGGATGAGGTATATGGATATAGGAAGACACATAGATACGTGATAGCATTTTCATATTTCAACAGTCCCTTCGAAGACATTTCGGAATTGTGCAAGATAGTTTCTTTTTTTCTTTTCTTTTTTTTTGTGTCAAGTGATTTTACGTACGAAGCTATTCACAGCTGATGTTGGTTTCAGGGCAAAAAGTAATAGATTTCAGTGTTTTCTGTAATAGTTTATCGAAATTCTTACCTTATTAGGAAAAATATTTATAAATAACAATTTTAGGAGAGTCACGTAGAGGCTGCGTAAATCCTTACGCTATGTTTAACTAAACAACATCGTAGAGGCGTCGTAAGGGAATCTAATAAATACGGCTGTAAATCTGCAGAATAGCTTCAGAATTGATAATTTTTTTCCCATTGGCCCCTTTTCTTGTGACTTTTCGGAATTCTGCAGCGATCACGTTGACCGTGGTTATCGCCTCCAACATTATTTTCATACTTTGACTGATCATTGAAGCAACTCGATTCAACAGATATTTCCTTGTTTTAAAAGTTGTGGAGTCATTTTATTTATAATTTGAAATTCTTACAAGCAGGCAAATATACATAGGTATCACAAATACACAAAACTTGCCCATTGACACAATTTGTACCTTTTAAATGTTCACAATCGCATTGAACAAATTCGCTGCAAAAATATTGATTAATTTAAAGGACATTCAATTACTACAGTGCTGTCTGGGTAGCGTGAACACTGGGCTGCGTGAACACCTGGCTCGCATGAACACCAATTGTTTTATACAGAGCACTCTATAGCGTGAACAACAAATTTATGCTCCCATTTCGGGGATTTCCCTTTATTTTAGACATCGTAGTTTTACACACCTTTACATCGCATACTCCGTTTTTGTTCATATAGTTTGTACTGATTGCAATGAAAAAAAAAAAAAAGATTCACGTTTGAAAACGTGAAACTAGCTCCTGTTTGTATGCTTCTTTTCACTGCAATTCATTTTCGGCAGATCAAGTTTATTTTTTATCAGTGCAAAAATGTTAACAAAAAAAAACCAAAGTTCTTATCGTTGAAAGAAAAATTTTATGTTATCGAGAAACTAGAAAGGGGTGTAGCCCCATCAATTTTATCCCGTGAATACCTACAGTGTTGCTAAATCTACAATTTCGGACATAAGAACAAGTAAGGATAAGCTCCAAATCAGTTCGCTCAAAAAAAATCTTTAAAACAGGGTGAGTATCCTCGTATGGAACGGTTGCTGTTGTACAAGTTTGTTTCTCTTGGAGTGTAAAATATTGGATAGTGTGAACAGCCTGGATATCATGGACAGCCTGTGCAATAATTAGTTCACGCTACCCAGACAGTACTGTATCTGTAGTATAATAAATACGCGATGCCAACATTTTCCATACAAAATTGCATATTGTGACCTACAAAATATATATGGTAAAAAATGATTATTTGTAATGTCCAACAACAACATCTGCATCCTACGATTCTTAAATCACATTTAAGATTGTAAAACTTTCCTTCTCGTAGTATCAGCCCCTTACACTTGTAAAAGTGTCAATTACTAGTGGTTTCCTATGGCACACTTCACTTGCATTACAACTTATTGTAAAATTATGTTGTATGTGCTCCATATATATGTATACATTTAACAATCGCCTTATGACTTCTATTTGTTTTATTTCATTGTATACGCAGATACAAAAAAAAAGAAGATTGTAATCTTAGTTTATGCTTTAAGCTGGGAGTATGATCCCTTTGATAAATTTTAATTGTCCTTATAATAAATATCGCTTAATAGGAATGCCTATATCTACATGCACTCAAAGGGAGCTAATATCAACTCTATCGATTTTTATCCTCGTTTCGATTATATTATCGATTTATGCCAATTTGACTTAAAGCACACCACCCAGTCATCACTTACATTACCTTTCGAAAATAAACGGAATGTGAGACATAGCATATGTAAAGGAAATTCATTGGCATTGACATTCAGGCTACTTGCATACCAGTTACGTCAAGGTTTTACTTACACAAGGCACTGCCAATATCTTAAGTAGAGAATAGAATAGTATATTGTGGCATACTACTTTCTGTATTCAATTTGTTCGGAGTGAACTCCTAAGTTCTACGAGCCTGAAGCGGATCAAACAAATGACCCATAAAAGAGTGAATTTGCTTTAAAAGTTTTTCCTTTTTTTAAGTCTTCCTTTGTGCCCCCATTTTCAAGGATACTTAAACACAATTAAGGCGATTGTTCTTTTCTTCTTTTTGCATTGAACAATGGGCTACCATTTCACTTCACGGGGGAATGCAATTTATTACCAAAAACAAAGGTCAGCTTTCGGGCGTAGTTTGATTTTTTGGTAAAAGGAAACGATTTTAGTTATTGTTCTGAAAATTTATAAATGCGTGGCTACTTCGCGACTCAACAGGGTAAAAGGGATTGTTTCTGTAGAGATTCTTCTCTGTTTTGAACTTTTCTGTAGGATGAAAACTTTCAATCGTTTTTGGTTATACACGAACTTAATTTAAATATTATGTACTTTGGGAAAGAAATTAATTTTATTTTTCAGGAAAGGGAAATGAAACGATGAAATATCGGCAAAAGTATTTTGACAAAACTAAAAGTTAAATTTTATTAATTCTAGGAAGAAGTGAAAAAAAATAACTACACAGTTTATTTACTTAATGAAGTGAACAAAGGCAATTTTTATTTTTAAATACATTGGGCCTTACCAATAAACATTTTTAGTTTCGACTCTAAATTTTAGTAGTTCACAGTGGCTATATTTTCCATGCAAATTTCGTAATTGTGAGCTTCCGTAAATTTAAAGTAGAGACAAAAATTTGTTAATAGTACGGCGCATTGATAGAAATTTACTAAAAAGAATTTGAATTTGCATTAGCAATTATAAACTGAATATCCCGATGGACATGTGTGGTGCAAATAAAGTGGAATTTTCTGATTGTGTAAACTCCCGGTAGTTGGAATTATTTTACGGTGCATATTCAAAATGGTTTAAAAAAAGAGCTAACTGCTAAAAATAAGTTTTGCGTTTCTGTTATTTGATTTTTAATGGAAGTGCGGTGTTAAGTTTTGAGAAAAATATATACAAAGATCGACTTTTGGGTAGTCATTTTTGAGAAAACATAAGTACGGCATCTTATTTAGAATACGTACTTATATTATCTTTAATATGTATTTTGAACAAAATCGTTAGAGCAGTTTTTGTAAAATTTGGCAAACAGTATTTAATATTTCAATATTTAGTTTGAAAAATACTATTGCTTAACTGTTTAGCCGAAAACCGATTAAAAGTTATTGTTCGGGATATTAGCATTGTTTGGTTTTTAAATCTTTATTGAAATCGAAAATGGGGTTTTCGAGATATGAGCAGTTTTTTTTAAATCTGCTTTTTCGGTCTTTCGGATTGACACAATAATTTTGGGAATACCAATTTTATTCTAAGTTTGCATTTTGGTCCAATGGTTATTGTCGTTTTCAGGTAAACTAAAGAAAACTAAATTTAAAAAAAAAAACAATTTTTTCCCTAAATCCATTTTACGGTAATACAGAGAAAAACTGAATCTGCCATTAAGTTAGAAATGACCATATTACCTTAGAAATGACTTGTTGTTACAATCGTATGTACCGTTTTCGAGATATGTATGTCCAAATATCGAAAGAACCGTTATTCGAATCAATTATCCTGTATTGAACATGCACATTTACGTTTTCAATGTTAAAATGCTTTCATTTACATGAGACATTTTTCCGTCATCCCCAGCGTGGTTTACACAGTTATGGACAGCCCGAGGTATTATATACATTTGCATCCTTCCCTCCGGATGAGGTGATCGTTGTCTAGAATTTATGCAAACGCACCAAACGTGTTATTAATGTATTGTTTGTGTAATCGTAGTTTGGAAGCACCGAAAAAGAAGTATGCGAGTGCGGAAGCATAACGAAACGCAGCTCGATTTATATTGAAAGGTGGTGGACGTGTCATTCGGTCTTGACGTCAAATAAGGTTCCGTTAATTTTAATTACAATTTGCACGACGGGTGCCTCTCAATACACGATTTGCCTCCATATGATCATTCCTTTGAATCGATATTTTCTTCTATCCTAAACAAAATGTTATTTTCAGAAATCCCCACAATCCACCTCTGAAAGAATGCAATTTTCTGGTTTTCACGATTGAAAATGTTCGGGGTTTTGATATATACAAAATGCATAGCGAAATGTCAAAGTGACGCGACACTTAATGTCAAGGACTTGCGCATGTGTGAATGAAAGTTCAATTGGGCGGAAGTAGTGCCATCTCCCATCTGTCATTAAAAAACATAAATAATTTCGTTCTTTTTTATAAACGAACGATGACTAAATTATTTGGATATTGTTTGGTAGGAAGTAGGAAGGTGAACATATTTTTTGATGCCAAATGTAAAAAATTTACAAAAACTATTTTCGTCAAAAATAAAAAGCAAACATTTTGTGGACATGCATGGACACCCTAATCAGCTAGCGATATGAAATACACTTAACCCCCGATTCTCATACCTACCAATATATACGCAACACATTTTATACGGCTACACGCTACATACACCGTGACACGAGATTTTTATATATTAGAAGATGAAAGGGGTGAGCTTGTCTTTCATTGACCAATTTTTCAATTTGGAAACGTTAACAATGAAATCGTCTTCCAGTTGCGCTCTGATTCTGGCCTTGTTAAACATTTAAGAAAGTGTAAACACATACAGGTAGGATGTAGCAAACGGCACTAATAACCTCATAGCTTCTCTTGGAAGATCTGGGTAGTCGTCCTAAACTACATTTTAAGGATTCCATCTGCAGAAAGCTCAATCTGTTTTCTCTTGCATGTTAAGCTCAGCTTAACATAGGTATATCTATATTTACATAATAAAAAAAGGGTTGAGTATCAACCTACGCTTATTGTCGGATTCAGATTCGCCGGGAAAGTAGCTTAAGACGATTTTGTAATTGTTCTAGGCCCATAATCATACAAGGGATATAAGCTCCAACATTCAACGATTGAGTAGCTGAAACTTCTTGAACAGTCTTTTGAATGGATTACGTTTCGCCGACATTATGTCACTGTGCAAACGAACCCATGACAAACGTCAATTGTATTGACATTGGGTACAAATAACTTGTTACAGAACAAGTCTGCCTTCTTTTCCAGATACCATAAAGATCTGAAACCATTTACAAGGGTGGCTGATCTAAAAAACAAAATTCCCTTAAAACGAACTTATTTCGAACAAAAACTTTTCTGTTACTCTGATTTATAGATTTAATATGACAACAGTGCAGATGGATGGATCTTAAGCCTGCCAACTTTTGTTGTGGTAATTATATTTTCATTAATATACCAAGAAATCTAATTACAAATTTAAATTATATTCAGCCGGCTGCTGCGTTCCAAGGCTTCTTTAGAATTCGAAACAATACAAAATCTGCACAAGCAAGGATAATGTAAGGAAAATGTAAAGCAAGACCATTACTGAGGTATCAGCATTCCATGTCATTTCATTTAGATAAGGGGATGGAAAATTAATGAAAGCGTGATTTGACTTCTTCTTTTTTCAAATTGAATACGTGCACTTTTATCAAAGGCGAGGGTTTGAGCAATAAGTTCTATATATACAGACAGATATTTTGTTTCTTTTGGGAGTGGCCAGAACACCCAACTAGGGTGGGAGTAAATTACGACACATCTCATTGCACAATTTGCCCCAGTTTTTCAGCATATACACTTTTTTGGCATTGGCCTCGCTTTGAAACACTCAAGGACTAATTTTGCTTACCTAATAGCGGTTGGGAGGGTAACTCATTTGTGTGTCTTATGAGATGTATTTTGTAGGATAGCAAGCTGTGGCATTAAACAAAGTCTTTCATTTCGTCGGATTGTAATCACCGCAAGGATGTATAATAGAATTGATAGACATTTTCAAACGTGGTGTTGATGAATTATACATTTTTTATTTTATATGTAAAACGTTTACTTGTTGTCTTTTTCACGCATTTATTTTTTGACTCCGAGATCTTAAGTGGTTCTTAAAATTGTTTGAACTCAGCGTGAACCACTTCAAAGGAGAATTTGCCGGTTTTCCAACTTGACCCCGTACTACGACTTTAAAGTTACAAAGCGCATTTACTCGCAATTAAAACTGATTCTGCTGCGTTGATTGTGAAAAATGTTCGGATTTGTAGTAATCGTCGTTAGTCGCTACAGTAAGTACGACGTTATATTTTATACACATATTAAAACTGTAGAGGTCTTTATGTCCGTTACCAGTTGGCATAAAATCTACTGGACATGTTTCGATGAATCCATTTTAGAAATATTTGTTAAGACTCTGAGAAGGTTATATGCTAGGATTTCTACTTTTTGCGAGCACTTTTGACCAACATTTATTTCTTACCGCCTTCACTGTCTTTAACTCGGAATAACTCAAATTATTCTTAATCAATACAAAAAAAAATGAAATCTTAGGTAGCTAACTCTTCCTTAAAAATGTATTTATTCAGATTTGAGGTATTACAGCCCGTTTTCGTATCCCGCTTATATTTTGCCACCTATCGGATCCAAAACTATCCTATCTTTAAAACTGGAACCAACGATACCAAAATAATCCTATATATCAAACTGTACTGTTGTCGGTCTCCGAAACCACTCAACCGATTTTAATTAAATTTTGTGTCTGTGTATACGAACCATACCGACGAACCATACACAGACACAAAATTTAATTAAAATCGGTTGAGTGGTTTCGGAGACCGACAACAGCGCCACCTATCAAATAAACCGTCAGCTTCCGCGCACGTAACCAATTGCACAAAAAACAAATATATATTAAAATTCCGGCTGGAAAGAGTAAGTTCAAGAAGTATGGAAGATCAAGTGGATACTTATTAAATCTTTTTTATCGCAAGCCCTGGAGGGAAAAGTAATCTAAGAGATGTGTAACCTTCCTGATGAAAGCCAATTAGTCCTTTATACCAGAGATCAATAAATCTGCTGGTGTACGAGTCTCTCTATTAAAAACACGCTTTCTTAACCAATGAAAATCCGGCCAAATCTTAAGCCACAGTGGCCTGTAAGGACCCCCACCAGTTTCCGTATAAATCTTAGAATTTTTTGTAGGAGTCACGCTTAGTTAATCGCTTGCATTATTTTAGACCAGAGACATTTTCGCGGCTGGTACATTTATGTACCACCAAAAGTATAAACATACCTGAAAGTCACAAATTGTATACTATTTGGTCGATATCTGTACCACAACGTCTTTCGACGTTCTGTTAATGTATCCGAATGTGGTTGCAGTTGCTGCACACTTGTGCGTGTTTGGTTTTGCCTGTTTTTGATCGCAGTTGAAACAATAATTTAGTGGAGTGTTGATGTTTCGGTTGATTTTTGCAGTGTTTATAAAGTTTTAGCGCGTAGGCGCAGTGGCTTAGTGGTTACTGTGTTGGAGGTTCGAATCCCGCAAAAAACCCAAATTCCAACTTAGGTTTTTTTTCACTGTGCCACCTCTCGCGAACTACTGACAAACATCCGAGAGTATTACTGTCTTGAAAGAGCTTCTCAATTAGCCGCTTGGAGTCGGCATAAAATTGTAGATCCCTTCCTTTCGTTCCAAAAAGAAAAAACTCACACAAAAACAAATGGTTGCGAGAAGCTAGGCCTAGGGTCCCTCCGGACCAGTTGCGCCAACTATTTATTTATTTTTAAAGTTTCAGCGGTGAAACCAGCAGAATATTGTTATATTAAGTGAATTCATGGCTTTTGGCAAGTAGTACATATATGTACCATTCGTCCTTTTTAGTGGTACAAATGTATACCAACAGTCATGTAAACGCAATCATTATCCAGGAGTATTACTATGTTTTATTTGGATAATGGCTCATTGTTTGAACACAAATTAAATTAAATAAAGTTATAAAATGTAGAAATGATTATTCAATATATAGTCTAAAGAATAAGGTTGGTACAATATTGTACCACATAACATCGCGGATGGTACATTTTCTATACCACCGCCCACCGGGCATGCCCTCTAACCTAATAAAATATGTTTGTGCTGGATCATTTCTTCTGAAGGTTTTGATTAAATGTACCTAAATTACAAAACTTGTCCGGAATTGTTCTTCCGAAAGCTTGGTCAAAAGGGTTAAGACGAAGTTGTTGTTCCCATTTATTAATTACCCTAATTAGTAGTCCAATTGACTTCGGCTAAAAAGAAATATAAATTCATAAAATTCTTTCAATTATTATTGTTGCGTCGAGTATTCTAAGCCCAATTAAAAAATAAATTAAAAACTTGTTTTCTTAGCAAAGTGCTTTAAAAAAATTCAAGTTTTTATTAAAAAAAAAGAAAAGATGGCCGAATGCTGCCGAAAACGACAATCTAAAAAGAAAGAGCTCAATTTTATTCATGTGGATTTTCTTTGTGGCCATGACTGCTATCCGACTCGCGAGTAGGTATCGCTATTGTTGTTCATTGAACTACAGGGTGGCAGCAACAATTATACTTTTTTATACAAATTTTTACATTTTTTGTCTGCTTTTTTAAGACTTTCGTTGACGAAAAATGATATATAGATCCATTTCAATCCAAAACTTTCTATTTAATAAAATCTTTTATAATAAAAGTCACAAAATGCTATCTTTTATTCTGTTGTGATTTTTAACAGAATTCATAAAAAAAATGTCCACACAGAACACCAATGACACTCAGCAATATTTCGATCCAATTTGTTTTTTTTTTTTTTCAAAGTGTATTTCCCCATACAAACTTTAATAACCTCTTTCATCCCCTTCAAGTTTTGTATTCGCGAAAGAAACTAGAAAGAGAGTAGCCCATGTCCTTCTTTGGGTTGAAGCGAAACTATCAAGCCCAAAATCGTTAAAATCGTCGCGCGACGTCATTTTCTTTTATATAAATAGAAGATTATTCTGAGCTTTCAGACTTTCTGAAGCTTAAAAAAAAAATTCTTTGAGAAATTAAATAGACTTTTTGACAACAAAAAAATTGGAAAATGGATGTAGGTAAGGAAGTCACACGAAGTGGGACAAAGTCCATTATGTCGTGGACTTATGTAACGGCGCCTCATGCTGCAGTGTATCTTGTATTATTCTCATCTGTAAAGTGCAAAACACGTTCGTAGTTTTATCACAAAGAAAACCACTCAACTACATAGGTTCACCACAGTTTTTGCTCATTAAAATTACTCTTCCTTTAATCCATTGTAGGTAAATGTACGCATTAAACCGGAAAATTGCAAACTACTTTAATGCATCTACTTATTATATCACAAAACCTCTTTTCATTACCAATAACTACATTGGCTCTCTCACTCAGTTCTTGCTAAATATTAAAACGCTATCAAGTTTTCTTTGAGTGCTTTTCTGTAAACTACCCTATTCTTTCCACTCGCGGTACTCAGGTCCACCCAACTGTAACCACAAACTGGTTTATTTCCACTTTCGGTGTAATGTTCCACTTGTCTGCTTTAGGATTGCGTTGTTAATGTTTCCACAGCTTTTACCCCGATAAAGTCGGAAAAGGAAGTATCATAGAAAACGGAACTACGTAGATGAAGATGGTATTCTTTGCTTGTAATAGCAGTTAAGTGTTTGATTACACTAAAAGTTTTATGGAAATGGAACCGCAAAACTTACGTATGTCAAGGTTTCCTACACCAATTCTGCAAAAGGAATTTCAAGTCAACCGCATTTGTAGATTGATGTTGGAACTCCGTTGCTTGTACATGTACCTAATTGTGTAAAATAATACCAGGAAATTTAAGCAGAGTTGTGAATGATAAATGGAATTCCATTAAGCAGACGTTGTTATTTAATTAAATTATTACAGAAGATGTAATAAATTGGAATCCATTGGTAGGTAATCCTGAAGATATTTCTTTGTTGTTCTGAAGTAGTTATTTCCAAAATGTGGTTTTATGTGAAAGACTTTCTATTTACTATTATAGGTTATTAGTCTTGGGATTTTATAGACATGCAGATATCTGCAAATTGTGGAAGTCACTGGGCATTACAAATAAAATAATCGTTTTAACCTCCACACTAAATATTTTGTACAAAGGTCTCAATGGGTAATTGAATACAGAAAATGTTGCCATTGTATGTAGATATGTTCGTAAAATGTAGCCTGGAAACTAAATACATAATAATTATGATTATTATTAGTATCGCGCTTTCAGTAATAATATTTAAAAAAAAAAATAATAATAATAATTAAGATCGGGACTGGGCCCACGAAACATTCACGTTCATTCCAAGTTTGCTTTGAGGTTTTTTCGAGTGGGTACTTGGAAGTTAGGTACGTAAATAAAAACTCAGAAGCGATACTAAATGCTAAATAAAATAGACCGTGCATAAGTATTGTGTTGAATAAAGTACACATTTGGCTAAAACATATTTTTTTTTTAATTCCAGTGAGTAAATAATAACGATTTGTTTTTAATCATTTGTATTACCATTAGGTAAGCTAAAAAGTTGTTCTCAAAAATAGACTATTTTGATTTTCGATATTACACTAGGTATGTTTACATACTTTATTTTTATGTTTTCAAAACGTAAGGTTTCTTGTATATATTATTGAGTCATATGAGTTAAGTGAATAATTCTAAGAAATAATGTCTGAGCAAATTGACGATCTAAAACCACCAACTTCGGCCGATTTATTGTTACTTTGCCTACAAGCAGTGTGACCAATTTAGCATATTTCCTGCTAAATTTAGCAGGATTATTTTATTTTTGGCCTCTTTTTTTCAAATCATGGAGGCATTTTTTTAGCATGATTTCGAACTGTAGTGGGAAAAATTAGCAGGATTTTGGTTTAGCCAAATTATAAATTAACATAATATAATCAAAGGAGACGAACCTTAGTGTGAAAAAGCCAGTACAATTCTCATTTGACAGTGAACACAGCCATTCAACGAATTCATTATAAAGCTGCTTTTGAAAGAGTTTTTAGTTTCATGAATTTGGTGAATGATTAACGGAGGAAAAGAATGAAAACTTTAATTGAAGTCCAACAATAGTAATTTATTTTTAAACTTGTATTAATGGCGCAAAATTATAGTCACCGTTTATTAGGAGAGATTATTAACTAAAATCACTCTAATTTCAAAACAGGTAACGAACTTTTTAGTTAATTATAAACGCTTTGTAACCTACCTACAACTAGTACTAACCTCAAGCGGGCGCGACGCAAATTTTTGCTTAACAGACCCAAGAATTTACAGTTTGAGAAACTAAGCACAGTTTGGGGAAATCTCTTTAAAAAAAATTTAATGAAATGACATAAAAAAAAAAAACAAAAAAATTAAAATGGAGGAATGGAATGAACGCTTTTTGATTGAATCTGTAGTGAGTAAAACTATTTGTCATCAAAATCTTCAAAAGTATTTACTCGGGTTTTATTTTGCTTTTTTTTAACGCCCAACATCTTTAAGCATTTCTTGATTTTTAAAAATATAAATATATCCTGGGAACATTTCTTCAAAAATATTAACAAAAAATCAAAATTCAAAATCTAAAATTTTCAATTGTAATGACAGATGGGAGAGGATTAAGAGTCCATACTAAAGGTTAATATGTACTTTTGGTGGTTTTAAATTTATTACCAGGTTGTAACGAGAAAGTGGGTTTTATAAGTCGACTATTAGTATTTTTATATAATTATAAAAATACTAATACGGACATTGTCACGTACTAAAATAATTTTAAAGTGGACTTTATCCGACTTTGCGCCAATAATATATTTAATTAACAAAAACTGAACTTAATTGAATTGAAATATTTTGTATGTAATAATTACATAGTGAGCGTCACGAAGTGATTTTTATTAAATAATATTTTTGTGAAGTATATCAAAAGTCCTAAAGTGCAAAATATTTCTATTTATTTAATTTAGCGTCAGTACAGATTTAATTATAAACATGAATGTTGTCAACAGCTCTATGCAATAGCTAATTAATAACGTATTAGATCCTAATAAATTAGTTCCTAATGGAACAAAATCTCATGTATATGTACCTATGTGAACACTGAACATAGTTGTGTAACTCTTCTTTGACTTCTATCCAAGAGGACAAACAAGAATGGAAATAACACTATACTCAAATTGACTCCCGCGCCAGAATATGTCCCATCAGCCAGGAACGATTCCAGGAACTTTCGGTTTGCCCGTGGAATATTCTCCTCCATTAATTCTATAATCTTCTGTAAAAAAATATACTATAGGAAAAGTACTACAAATTGTTCTAGTTTAACGGTTTACAAAACAAAATAAAAATTAAATGCAGTTTGAAAAACAAAAACTAACTTAAGAAATATGATTTTAAGGAAAATTAAATAACTCCTAACAACATTGAGTGTAATAGCTCTTAGGTTTTATTTCATTCACATGATTTTAGGATTTATTTCATGATGAAATAATTCCTAACACTGAAACACGCAATAAGTCCTAACTTCGATGAAAATAAATCTAATATTTAGGAGTTCTTTCTTGTGTAATAAATACTAACTTTGTATGTTAAATTTTAGCGGTAGAACGTCCTGACCGAAAGCCTGAATTCGTTAAATAAATTTTTTGTTCTTATCCACAATTTAAGAGGGCAGGGAGGATTTTATAAAAAAATAAGAATGGATATACCACAACGATAGTATTTGAATGGACTCAGTTTGCATATTTTGTTTTGAATCGCATTAGCGTATCTTTAAACTGGAGCTACACCGTGATCTAATAGTTCTACCATCAGGACATCTGTGCCATATTTTATAAATTTCGAAATTAATCCCATCCGATGATAATGCCTTTCCGTACTTCAGACCACCTAAGGCCCCAGTTATAGCCAAACGTAAAACGAAACCGTGATTATGGATTATAAAGACAGTTTATCAACAGAAAAAAAAAATAAGCAAATTATCATTAAATTTTATAGAAAAATAATTTATTAATTTTTCCGTTATCAGAAAAAGTTTAAAGAAAAAATAAACTGGGGCCTAATGATTATATTACATTCTGAAGATATATAACTCTATCAAAAATTAAGTTAAAAAAAATGCAATTTCGAAATGCGGCAAAATGCTAAGCCTTAAGCAGGGCGTCTGCAATTTATATAGACACATTTTTTATACTTAAAGCGACCAATGATAAACAGCAACAGCATCTTATTGTGCACTTGTTGGTGAATACATGCACTACATGCAGGTGGCTTGAGTAGTTACAAAATCCTAGACCGTAACGTATAATAATGTTTTTTTTTTTTTTTTTTTTCATTTTACATTTTTTTTTATATATTTTTTTTTTTTTATATTTATCTTATTCTAGCTTACTGGTTCTTAGCGAGCGCTCTAAACTTAACAGTCGGGTCTATCACAGAATCCGTCGTATTCGGAGTTTTGCTACGAACCCCGAAAGAACTGTTACAGAATCCGTCTTAGGGGAATTTTTAAATTAAAAGTTTATTGAAAAAAAAAAAAAAAAAAAAAAAAAAAACAAAACAAATCATAAATATAGCTAAATTTAAGGCCAAAATAATTTTAAGGATAATCGGTTCTATCACAGAATCCGTCGTATTCGGAATTTTGCTACGAACCCCGAAAGAACTATCACAGAATCCGTCGTAGAGTACATTTTTTTATATGAATTTTTTTTTTTTTTTATTTTATTTTTTTTTTATATACGTGGTATATTCAGGGATACCACTTTCTACGAAAAGAAAAAAATGTACCCTACGACGGATTCTGTGATAGTTCTTTCGGGGTTCGTAGCAAAATTCCGAATACGACGGATTCTGTGATAGAACCGAATATCCTTAAAATTATTTTGGCCTTAAATTTAGCTATATTTATGATTTGTTTTGTTTTTTTAATTTTCAAGAAACTTTAGAAAACTTGAATTCTTTATTATTTGTTTTGCTTATTACAACTATTTAAAACTACCTTTAATACTTTGCCTATATTACCTATAATCAGGGTGATGAGCAATCTCATCGATTGGTCACCATCCTGATTGCATCCATGGTTGCCTGTTGGCCGCCAACACTAGTTCATCCGCACCGCCGAGATTCGATCTTGGCCATAAGCGTCGGTCAAGTCTCGGAAGCACTCTTTCATGTTGGCTAGCCCAGCGCCTCCCAAAGACCCCCTACTCTAACCCTAAACCTACCAACTTAAATCTAGCTAAAAATTAAGGAGGATGCTACGTTAGTAGCGCACCGGCCCGGGAGAACGTATCCACCCTCACCTCTTCCTCAAGCTAAAATTCGGTGAACTGCTTTACGGTATCAACCCTGTCCCATTCCGCAATTGCGGTACTAAAACGGAGGAGCTCCTGAGCATTGGCGGCGTACCCGTCGTAGATGAGCCGCTTATCCCTCGCGCCGCTGTGGCTGTGGTACAATACCGATACAACACCATCTTTTGTCTGGACTAACCCTTTCATGTCTACATGAAGAAATGCCTTAGGCCATCGCCCTAGCAACGTGCCTCCGAATCACCTTAATAAGGAAATTGTCAAACCTATTCAGTAGAGCCCCATTGTATAAGGTCCTGTTGGGATAGTATTTTATGTACTGAGATTCAGGAGTTCTAAACAACCCTATACAGGCCCTGGGGCTTTGCCTCTCAAACACCCAAATCTTTTCCATATAGGACGGCGCTATATTGAACCACATGGGACAGCCTTATAAGGGCTACGTAGCAAATGACCTTCACCCTGGAGTCAAGTTGACTGCTGCGAAACAGTCTCCTTTTCAGAGCGTAAGCCCTCTTAGCCCCAGCAAGACAAGCATCTTCTATATGTTTGTCAAAATACAGATACTGGTCGAGCCGGATGCCGAGATACCTGACCACGTTTTTCACCACTAATGGTCCCTTCTGTCCAATAATTGTTACTTTTCTCCAATTTTTTCTGGTGTCCCTAGAGGCCCCAGCCAATGGAGTCCTGAACAGGATTGTTTCCGATTTTTTGAAATTGATTTTCAACGTCCAATCATCGCAATACCTCTTAATTTACTCGAAGTCACGCTGCGGCGGAGCAATGCAATTTCCACAGTTTGGTGAAAATGTTATTGAAATGCCACAGCAATTAGTTGATGATCTTAATAATATAATAAGTGATATTTATGGTAAAATTGCAGAAAATTTATTATCACAACGAATTTTAAATTCAGTTGTCTTGGCACCAAGAAATGAAGACTGCGGTTTAATAATAATACTAATATACTCAATTAAATGCCAGGTGAATCAAAAATTTATCCTAGCTATGATCAGATAGTTTGTGATAATGATAGAAAAGTTAATAATTATCCGGTAGAGTTTTTGAAATCCTTATCTGTTAGTGGTTTACCACCTCATAGTTTAGAATTAAAAGTAAATTGTATTGTTTTACTCATTGGAAATTTAAATACGAAGCACGAAGGAAGCATTGGTTAATGGTACAAGAATGAGTGTCAAATGCTTATATAATAATGCTATTGATTGCGAGGTTTTAACTGGAATCGCACGAAATAAGAGAATTTTGATTCCCCCGTATAAATTTATATTACTCCAGTACTATTTTACCCTTTGAGTTTCAAAGAAAAAAGAAAACAATTCCCAATTATTCCTGCATTTACAATTATGTACTATTAATAAGTCTAAGGGACATTTGAAAAAGTTGGGATTTTATTAAGGCAACCAGTTTTTACGCATGGTCAGTTGTATGTTGCGTCAAGTAGCGTCCGGTCTTCGACGGTTTAAAGTTGTATATTTTTGAACACAGTTAACAAGGCCATTTTGCGAAAGATGAACGAGTTTTTACAAAAAATATAGTTTATACAGAAGTTTTGAATCGTTAAATCTGCTTGATAATTATTCAATTCTTTCAAATATAATTATCATTTATCATTATTTATTTTCTATTTCCATCTACCACTAATTTACCTGCCTACATTACTTACATAAATCTTTTAAATAATTTCATATACTTACCAAATTATTCTCATTAATTCCCCCATGCTTTGCCCTTTTCCATTTATTTTCCCATAGCGGAAAGGTATATGAATTAAGAATTAGCTAAGCTTACAAATAAATTAAAATAAATAATAAATAAATTTTGTAAGAAACAAGTTGCCTTTCTTTAGTTTATCTACAGACAGAATTGGTCGAATTTCGACCACAAGCGATACTAGTTAATATTATTACAGCCATCTATATAACTTAGTCGTGACTACATAAATGTAATTAAGTTTATGTTACGTCAATTTACTGACGTCATCTTAACCGTGTATGACGTATGAGCGTGCTCTATCTTTATTAGTATGTCTGATGAGATAATTATCTTTTTAAATGTATACCCATTTCATTAACAAAAACAGATTTATACCAGTGCATTGCGGTTGTTATCTTATCGCAACTGTTAGCTTTATGCGACAAGAACATTTTGCGGGTTCCGTATTTTCAAACAAAAGTTAATACTTAAGCTGTTGATAATTTTTACGGAGTACTTAAGGTTGAAAGCAACCGCTGGCGCAGACAGATCTTTTGTAGGCACAGTCCTTCAGCTGAAGTTGTATTGGATTAATTAATTGCGGTCTTACTTTGTTTACGTTTACTTTATGTAATTTAAACTACGATCTGCAGTGATTTTCTGTCTGTCTGGTGTCTGCTAAATAAAAGAAAAATGTCGGTTGTGTGGATGGGATTATTCAAAGTTTCAATGATTATTGGAATAACGTACATTGTGGTTACAAGGTAAAGGCAAACGTCAATCTAACAAACTTCAATATTTGCAAGTCAATCTTTAAGTTGATCGAATTTAAAACCTATATTATTTTTGGTGCTCTATAGGAACTCTTACAGTAGAAGAAGTGTACAAAGATCGCGACCAATTCGCTGCCTTAGTGAGAGAAGTAGCCGCGCCTGATGTTGGGCGTATGGGCATTGAAATCCTCTCCTTCACAATCAAGGATGTCTACGATGATGTACAGTACTTGGCATCGCTGGGTAAAGCACAAACGGCAAGCGTTAAACGAGATGCCGATGCTGGTGTCGCAGAAGCAAATCGTGATGCAGGCATTCGCGAAGCTGAATGCGAGAAAACCGCCATGGACGTTAAATACTCAACGGATACGAAAATCGAAGACAATGCTCGAATGTACAAGTTGCAGAAAGCTAATTTCGACCAGGAAATCAACACAGCGGTAAGTTTTTTTTTTGCAGGCACCTTTTTTTGCAAGACTCGTTCAAATCTGTCTTAACCTTTCAGAAAGCTGAATCTCAACTCGCCTACGAATTGCAAGCGGCGAAAATTCGACAACGCATTCGTAACGAAGAAATCCAAATCGATGTTGTGGAACGTAGAAAACAAATCGAAATCGAATCTCAAGAGGTACAACGTAAGGATCGTGAGCTGATTTCTACGGTTAGGCTGCCAGCTGAAGCTGAAAGTTATCGTGTGCAAACCATTGCACAGGGTAAACGGTAAGTTGCAAGCTTTTGATGATATGATGATATTTTGATAAATTGAACAAACTAATTGATATGTTGTGTTTTCGTAGCGAACAAACGATTGAGGGTGCCCGTGCCGAAGCTGAGAGAATCCGTAAGATTGGTCAAGCTGAGGCGCATGCTATTGAGTTAGTTGGTAAAGCCGATGCCGAAAGAATGAAGATGAAGGCTGCTGTCTACAAGCAATACGGAGATGCTGCCATTATGAATATTGTTTTGGAATCTCTGCCGAAGGTAAGTCAACAAGATTTTACTTAATTTGAGAAATACAGGATTTATGATATCTTCAATTTAGGAAGTTAGGCTTCAAGTAGAGGTCGTGTTTATAGGAGACTTATCATATAAACAAATATTAATTAACTGATGCCTAAGATTTCTAAGATGTTTTTACATCTTAACCTTTAAATATGGAAGAAAGTGTTAAGATTTCAACTTCCGCGGGCTTATTTCATAACACTTAATAGCCCATAAATAAAGGGTTATTCAATAAGAGGTGTTATTGTGAAAGGATATGGTCCTGTATGCGTGCTCGTGGTGGCCATTTGGCCGATGTTGTTTTTCATTATTAACGGCATACCTTCCTCTTTATTATGAAATAAACGGTGCCGTGACATAAGGCCATGCGACATAAGGCCATATTTCTAAATATGGCTTTATGACACTTTCACAAAGGCCATTATGGCCTTATGTCACTTTCAAGTTATCTTACTGCTCTGATTAGTCTACCTGTAGATAATCAAAGCGACAAAAGATTAAATAAAGACTTTTCATTTTGTTTTTATATTGAATATTTAATAATTTATATGTACCAATCATTTCAGTTTAAAAAAAATAAACTTATTTCAACTAATCTTAATTTTAACAAAAAATAGATGTACTATTTTTGACAATTTGTCGACAAATTGGGCAAAGAATAGGATTATTATTCTTAGTATATCTTCCCGACAGCTATGTAAAGCAATTTAAACATAATTTAAAATGGTTACATGGCTGGGGCAGAATGGTATAGTATAAATAAATAATAGTAAGAAATTCGCCGCGAATTCCTTACTATTATTTTCTCCAACATAAATTTATTAGAAACATAGTTTAGAAAAGAATAGTAAAAACTAGAATATTCTATCAACTTTCTGTTGAAGAAAATAATAGTAAGAAATTCACCGCGATTTCCTTACTGTTATTTTCTCCAACATAAATTTAGTGAAACATAGTTTAGAAAAGAATAGTAAAAATTAGAATATTCTATCAACTTTCTGTTGAAGAAAATAATAGTAAGAAATTCGCCGCGAATTCCTTACTATTATAAGAAACATTGTTTAGAAAAGAATAGTAAAAACTAGAATATTCTATCAACTTTCTGTTGAAGAAAATATTAGTAAGAAATTCGCCGCGAATTCCTTACTATTATTTTGAAACGATTGGACGATCATCGTTGTAGCTAAAGTGCAATGAAAATTTAGAAAAAAAAATATACAATTTAAAAAAGTTGCCAGAAATATTTTTTTTTCGTCATACGATGAATCGATTTTCAACTACATAAACATTATTCATAGTTATTCTCGGCTGAATCTATTGTTTTCATTTACCTATTGCTTTAGTTGGAAATTATTTTCTATATCAATATATTGGTTCAAATCTCGTAATAAATTTAATTTCTTTGTTTTTGATTTAATTATTTTTTTCTGTTATTACACGGAAACTTCATGAAAAGATTACAACTCAAATACCCACTCCACTCAGAAATGTTGATAAATCTTCCTTGAACGCCAACATATTTTTAATTGTAATCAATTATTTCATCAATTATTCTTGCCTTTGAATTCATTGCCTTTTACTGGGCTCTAATCACGTAAACACAAAACGATTGAACGACATCGTCTCGACGATGCTTCTACATCGTATAACAAAAAAAAAACGATAATCGTTGAAACGATTGGACGATCATCGATTTTTTTTGATTCACGTTACTATTCCAAACGTCAAATACCCTCGTCGAAACGATTCGAATTCCGCAAATTCCTTACTATTATTTTCTTCAGCATAAATTTAATAGAAAGAATAGTAAAAACTAGAATATTCTATCAACTTTCTGTCGAAGAAAATAAATATGGCCCTATGTCGCAAAAAAATATGGCCTTATGACGCTTTTGCAAAGCGACATAAGACCATACGTTCGAATATGGCCTTATGTCGCTTTGTGAAAGTGTCATAAAGCCATATTTCGAAATATGGCCTTATGTCGCATGGCCTTATGTCACGGCACCGAAATAAACATCCGATCATTTATCTCAAAAAATTTTCTTTGAATACCAAAATAACACCTCTTATTAGAAAACCCTTTAAATCTGCGATTTCAACAAATGAAGAAGCTTTTAGCATCATTCCTTCTTTAAGGAAGCCCAGCCAATTCATGGTCTGGGCATTGCAGCTGACAGTTATAAACTTAATCGTTCAAATAGTAAATCTGTGCCCAGACAGCCCTATAAAAAAAAGTTTTGCGAGCAGTAAAGGCACTACAATAGAGAACAGAGCTTTGTTAGACGAAACTAAACTTTATAGTGTCGAAAGTAGTTGGCTAATTACTTTTTCGTTTGACAAACCAAATCGAGTAAATAAAGGCTTTAATTCAAAATCGAAACAATTTAGATCTCACCCATTCAGGAAAGATGTTTAAGGTCCCTGTTGATGAATTTATTGTCTTGGATTTGCGGAATGTCTACTGCACATTGGCTTTTCTTGGATTCGAACTCCAAATCCATTGTTAACTTGTTTCTGGATTTTGGCGTAGGTCTTTTAATTTGTTGTTGGCAGTTATGCTGCAGTTAGGATATGTAGATGTAGATGTGCTGCGAGCTAGTTTAGCCAGCTGATTAACACCAATACACACTTGTATTATTTTATAGTCCTATTAGATTTATAGTATTTAAAGAAATAGTTGTATCTTTGTCCAAATAAATTTTGTTGACCTGGTATACACGGTGGGCCAGATACAAGTTTCTCTTTCAAAATGCAATAAAATGAACAAAACTAAATTTTTTCGATGAACCTATTATGATTAATGACTTTATTAGTAAGAGCAAACATTCCCATAAATTATGGAACTATGAAGTATGGCTGGCTGCGCAGTAACGCTTTCTGTCACTCCAATTTTTCCGGTGCTATTTTTGTAAAATTTGGAAGACCAAACAGTAACAAATATTGCAACGTTTGGTTTAAAAAATACTATTATACTATAAATACTAAATACTATTAACCATTTAGCTGAAAACTGAGTTTTATATATTATTCGGGTATTATTATTATTACTTGGTTTTAAAGTTTTATCAAAATCGGAACTGTGGTTTCTCGAAATATGAACAATTTCTAAAATTAGCGTTTTCAGTCATTTGCATTGAAAATTAAGGACGTAAGAATTTTGAAAACATCAGTTTGACACTGGCATTTTGATCAAAATCGTTTTAGCCGGGTAAACTGAAGAAAACCAAATTCTTGAGAAAATTACTTTTTTTTCAAAAATCTATTGTACGATTATATGTATAGGCAAAAATTGAGTTTGCTATTAAGTTCGAAACGACCATATTACCTTAGAAATGAATTGTTGTTACAACCGTATGGACTGTTTTCGGGATATGTCCCAATTTCAAAAGTACCGTTATTCGATTTTTGTAAGTTTTGTTTTTTGTAAGCCCCAAACTCCAAATTCGTAGTTTGAATGAAATCCGGGCAGCCGTTAGACTGTAGGCCTCGGGACTGGCGGACAGAATTTTGCGACCCACTTTTTTGAGTTGCCCTATCATCGTAATGTCAGAATTGATTAACAATCTCGAGTTTGAAATTTTGTACGAAATATCTTTCCTTTACTACGTAATGGAGAAAGTTGAAAATCATTTGGGAACAGATTCGAGGAAAATTTCGTTGAAATTGCATATCAAAATTGTTGACAATTGGAGGAATTGTTCGGAAGAGCTGCTTTCCCTTTGCACACCTCTTCTTTAGTTGTTTTATCCTTCAATGATAAAATTCCAGTAGAGTATTCATTCACAAAAAGCTGATCATAGGTACATAACCAAAAAGATGGCTTTGTCGATTTTTCTTTGAAATACAGTAGTTTTTGACTTATAAGATTTTAATTTTATTTACTTATTTAAACCCCTTCACTTAAATTAATTCCAGATTGCTGCCGAAATTGCTGCTCCATTAGCCAAGACCGAAGAGATCGTCTTAATGGGCGGCAATGACAACATCACAAACGATGTTGCCCGTTTATGTGGACAATTGCCACCAACCATTAATGCATTAACCGGTGTCGACCTTTCGAAGGTACTGTCGAAAATTCCCGGTGCGAAAGCGTGAAGTTTGCAGGAATCCTTAGAAAACAACAGTGCCGCCGATAGATCAACATCTATGTCAATGATGATGAACATGTAGTAGCCGAACGAAATTATAAAAACGAATGGAGATAGAAAATTTAAACAACAAAAAAATTTAAAAAGCAAAACAAAACAAAAATAACAAATGCTGAAAACAATCCTTTCAAAAACAATATTTTTGCAAACAAATTTCTATATATATAAAACATTTACAAATATTAAACGTAATATACATGTAAAACCGTTTCAACAGCCGTTAGATTACATTTCAATGAACAAAATAAATGTGTATATGAAAGACCCTTATATTTACCTTATTATATCCGTAAGTTTATATATTTTCGTCGCTAATTCTTCCTTAAAAACAAATAGTATTTAAATAACATTTCAATAGTCTTGCACAATCAAATTTGGTTTTTCGTATGAGTTATTTTCAAATATTTCTTTACCTTTATAAATAAATATGTAAGTGCAACCATTCTTTTCATACCTCGAACTTGACTTAATTGTTAAACATAGACTTGTATTAAAAATATCATTTGTTAATTTAAAAAAATAATAATAATTTTAATAATACCTAATAAATAAATGTAACTCGCCGCTGAAAAACAATCTATAAGAAAATGCATTTATCTAAATAAAAACCAACTTATACAATTTAAACATATTAAACGGACAAAATATAATTAAATGCAAATATATTTCGACCAATGTATGTAAATCGTGCCACCATTTCGGTTCAAACATTTTTAGTAGTGCAAATTTAGAAAACAAAAAAATCCGAATAAATTTCATTTCTTCATTTCATTTGTTTCAAGTAATAAATACTTAACAATATAATTTGTTTAGTTTAATTCAGCAAATAACTCGGTTAAATAAACAAGCACACTTGTAGGTACTTTGTATATTAATTTTCTTAGTAAATTTGAATCTACTTGTATGTTAATTTTGTTACAATTTTTTACGTTCATTATCCAAACTTATTTGTCAGTTCTTATCATTATATTTTCGCTTCGTTTTTAAATGTTGTTTAACGAAAAAAAAATGTTTTTCTTGATATTATAACAATACAACTATTAATGTAATAAATGTTTTTCTTATTTGTATTCAAACCAAAAACTTAAATATTAATACAACAAATTAAATAAAAAAAAGAATAACTAAAATATATTTTGTAATGTATAGAGGAAAAATTATATAAAAAAAGGTATATAAATAAAATAATTGTGTAATGTCAAGAGAGTTTGTGTTTTACTCCGAAGTTATAGTCGAAGTTATTACTGCATTTTATTGACGCGGTTGAACGTTAGTGGAATACACTTTAACAGAGTGCAAAAGGGTATTATTCAGAATTTTATTCGTAGGGCTTTTTATGGAATATCTTTCAAAAGACGCTATACTATTCTTCGAGTCAGAAAACGTTCAAATGATCCATTTATTATTTAAGGCTGGTACGCTGCTCAAGTGAAGTGAAATTTTCACTGCTCTCCAAAAATAGCTGTGAAATCGAAAGTGAAATATTTTTTTGGAGATTTTCGTGGAGAAATAAATGCAGGGTGACTGAGCTGAAAAGCTTTTTTTTCTGCTGGGAATTCCATAAGATTTGGGATAGCTATAGTATAAAATAAGCATACTTTTTGCACTTATTTTATTTAAAATGAAAACAGATGGAGGAATGAAATTGCAAACTTTGTATTATCTTACTTCATACTACCTAGTAATACCTAGTCATGTTTATTTTGAGATTCGAACGAATAGCCAATTCTAACGAATGTCTCTATTCGTTCGAATGAACTTGTGTGTATTTTGATAGACATTCGTTAGAATTGGCTACTCGTTCGAATCGCAAAGTAAAGGCTGGTACGCTGCTCAAGTCAAATCCAATTTTTCATACAAATTTTTCACCGCGAAATGTCAAAATGAACTTTCCACATGGAAATTTCACTTGGCAGTACGCAGCTCAAGTGAAAAATTGCGCTTCAAAAACTGAGCTGTAGGTGGCGATACTAAAATCTCTCCACCGCTATTTCACTTGGTTTTTATTGTCCGTCGCATTAAATTTTTGACATTTCGGCGTGAAAAATGATTCGTAGGACGACGGTTAAGAAATTAATTTCAATTTCAGATGTTTCTTAGGCCCCAGTTATAGCCATACGTAAAATGCAACCGAAAAAGTTGGAACAGTATGAAAATGAGTTTTTTTTCGTTTGGGCGGTCATAGCGAAAAATCTGCCAGAAAAAAGTTTCCCTACTAAGGGCCGGTCTGTTCACAGCTGGTTATATTTTTTGTTTTTCGGGTCCGTTTGTTTTTGATAAGTAATTTATTTAGGTAGATGTTTTATTAATTTATTTATTTTTGGTAAATGAATAAACTAAAAAATGAATGTCATAACCAAATTACGCAGGAATTTTTTAAGAACTAAAGAATGAAACTTTGTATTTGTTAGTCAATGATTTTTTGACAACAAAACCGAAATAAAGCCAAAACCAATCAAATTTATTACAAATTAACAGGCAATATTATATATATTATATATTCTCTCAATATTTTTCCTAACGCATGTGCTTTATCTCAATATATGAGAACTGTCATCGGCCAAAAAATGTTGAAAATAATCTTACTTCATCTCTTGCATCCATTATTTTGACGTGTTCAATATAATGTGTCAGTTGAAAACCTCAACGAAATCGATGTGAAAGATTTTATTGGTTCACTCCATCTTGCGTTATATATTCCTTTGTTCTATTATTTACATTTTTATTTTTGTTCAAAAGTTTTTGTATATCAGTTACGTCTAAATACCTACGTAGTCCTTAAAAAATCTTGAACAAACGAAATTACAGATAATCAGTGGTTAAATCTCATTAACCCCTCAAAATCGGCTGGTTATCGATTTAACTGGTTAACTAACCAAACTACTGATTCTCTGGTTAATATTTTGCTGAACAAATGCATTCGATGGTTATAAGCTGGAATAAAAGATGATTAAAGATAACCAAAATTGAAGAAACCGGGCCTAAGACAATTACCTACAACAAACCAACCCCCACTGATTGGATTCCATCAGAAAAAAAGTTCCTGTGCCTTGATTTTGTGCGGTTTTTGTCGCAATTGCGGTTGCGGAAAGGGTTCACGTATGGGCGGATTCTATAAATGTGTGCGTGATGTCGAGAACTGACAGCTTCCAATGTTTCCTGTTCTATTGTAGCCTTGTTCCTGAAAATTCCAGGCGCGCTTTCCCATACGCAACCTATTTAGGTTGCGAGAAGGATGTCGGGTGAGAACAACTGACAACAGCGTGACCGTTGTGCGACAATTTGGTACTTTTTCCGAGGACCCTGATACAAATTGGTTACTAATTTGTTAGTTAGAAAAAACACTTCGGAGAGTTTTCAAAAACTGTGATTTCAAAAAAAAAAATGTTTCAAATATAACGCTGTTCCCTATCACAACACTATTTTCGGTTAAAACGAGTCAATACTTGTTAAATATTGTGAGAAAATTCTAAATTTACAGAAGGGCTTCAGAAAAGGCATTTTTTCTGTGCAACTTTTTAAAACTAAATTGAACGAGATCTTAAAATGTGGATATAAATATGAGTTGATATATTTACAGCCAATGTTTTATTATTAATAAGGTTTTAAGGTTTTCATTTTAAAATTTGTCATTTGAAAACGAATTGCATCTATTTTTTGAACTATCTTAAAAAAATCTATAATCTCTTTTTTTTTTTTAAAGTTAAAGTTTTTTAAAATTATCAACTTTTTTTTTCAACTATGATTTATAACCTTTCTCTAATACCCAGGGCGAAGAAACAATAAAGGGCAATATTACTAAGGTCCAAATGCCATACGTAAAACGAAACTGTACCAATTTTCTTTTGCTTTTTTTGACCACCTAAACTGGATGGTTGACCTCAATCTTGATCTTAAAATGTTGCTTATGAACCATAAAGTTAGTTTATAAAAAAATAAGTAAATTATCTTTCAATTTTATTGAAAAAAAATTTATTAGTGTTAATTAATTTATTATCTGTGATCGGAAAACGTTTTTCGTACGGAAAAATTAATAAATTCTTATTTTAGAAAAACGAATTTGATAAGCTAATTTTATAATTCATAAGCAACAGTTTAAGACCGAAATTGAGGTCAACTATCAATTTTAAGTGGTCAAAAAAAGCAAAAGAAAATTTGTACGGCGCTGTTTTACGTATGACTATTACTGGGGCCTTTTTATTTAATTAAAAGTAGCTTTTACTCTGCAAATTTAGAATTTTCACACGATTATTAGAATGCCTCAAAATTAAACAACTTTACTTTCTTTTCCAATTTCGAACAAAACTCTTTATTTCTTTAATTTTATATATTTTTCCCGATGTCAATGCGACCGACCTCTCTGATATCCAATCTCAGACTGTTCCTCTTGTTTTCTGCCTCGTTCTCCTCGTTTTCGCCTCGTTCTCCTTTTTCACTCTAACAATCGGCCATCCTATTAATTTATTCGTCCTCGAATTATCAATCTTATATATGACATTATGAATGCATATCAGCAAAATATAAAATTCATTAGTATAGTCGTAATTTTCTACGTTAAACAATTAAAGAGAATATGTAATAATCAAAACGAAAATTCAGCGCAAACCAGAGCCATCATTCATTCAATTGTGATGACCTGTAATTAGATAAGAAAAACATTAAAAATTTCATGATACGAAAAAATAAACAATTAATATTGTGTATAGTCAGAATGCTTGGTAGGGGGTTTACGACATCGCAGTGGTCTAGATTCCGATGATCTGATCAAATGTCAGATCAAATGTTCAGGCTTCCAAAGTTTCAGTTGGCTTACGTGCGCGGTTGCTGCGTATCTTTTACCCGACATATCTGCTCTCAAGCTCGCTACTCCATATGTATCTTTTGGCATAACTCGGTTGATTATCAGAGGTCCTCTATTTTTCGGATATAGTTTTGTTGACTGTCCCGTAGCCGGAGATGTTGTCTTCATGAAAACAATATCACCAATGTCGAATGGTACGTTCAATCTCCTTCCGCGATCATAACGATTTTTAAACTTTTTCTGCTCCAAAATTATACGATCAATAGCCTTCTGTTGTAAGATCTCGGGGCGTTGATAGCGAGTGCCTTCCTCTTGCACAGTCAAGAGTCTAAGAAGTCCTTCCTCAAATCTCGGAACATATCCGAACAGAAGTTCGTAAGGAGTCTTTCCGGTGGTCTTGATCTCACTGTTGTTGAGATCTCTCGTGACGGATTTCAGTTTCTTGTCCCAATCTTTTCCTTCATTTTTCGGGTCCAACGTTGCTGCCTTAAGTGTTTGCTGTACTTCGTTGAAAGTTTCTCCGATCGTAATCTCTTTTTCGCTTACGTTGGCTACTGGAAGTACGATGTTATCTTCACCTTGAACTGCTGTTATAAAACACATCGAGCCTGCTGGTATGGTTGGCACTCCGCCACTTCTCCAGCACGACGAGTTTCTGTCACACAAGGACAAATCAGAAAACGGCTGTTGCTCTTCCTTTTTCGTGAATACCAACGAATTATCTTCCTTCGCATACTTAATATACGGCAGCTCTGTGTACGTACGGCCGACAATAACATCACACGCTTGAACATCATCTGGCACTACACGAATTCTTACGCTGTTGGCAACTGCACTGTCCACTCTTAACTCAGCTTCGATCCACCCAGGTGATATTACTTTGAAATCTTCTGGCCCAAACGCCTTCAGCTCCATCCAGCCTTTTTGCACATCAAATCCATTAAGTAAAGCAATCGTAGATTTAATTGTGCACTCGGAACTACCCATATCGATAAACGCTTTCAGTTCACAATTATCCACATACACCGTTTTAAGATATTTTGTAATGTCATTTTGAGAAGCTCCAACTTGATTTATCGATCCTTGATGCTGATTAGTCGGACATGAACGCGAGATATGGCCCCGTTGATTGCATTTAAAACATATCGGTTCTCGCCTAGGTTCTGGACAATTACGCGATAGATGACCGCCAACTCCACAGTTATAACACGCAAGAACTCGAGAACGAAGACCCGTATCTTGAATTTGTGTATTGTAGTCTCTCTGAAATTTCGTGTGTTGGACTTCATTTGGTCGTGTAGGAGATTCTTTCATAATCATAGAGCGGGCATTTCGTGACTCGTTCATTCGCTCAAATTTAATGATATCATGCATTAGATGATCAGCGTCGAGGTGTCGTGAGCTCATCAGTGCGTGCGCTGCATCCCGTTCCCATAAACCGGTAAGTATTAGTTCCTTTGTTTCGTCGAAACTCAATTTTAACTGACGACATAGATCATATTTGTCATGGAAATAGGAGGTAGTCATTTCACCTCTCCTTTGCGTCCTACTCACCATTCGTTGCCATCTGGTCGATGTATTTTCTGGAACATTGAAAGTCCTTTCAAACGCAGATTTGAAATCGAGCCATGTTCGAATTTGGTCAGCTCTAGCATTTAACCATCGCCTTGCACTACCAACCATGTTCATTCGTGCCACATCCAAAGCATACTCGTCCGACCATCGATGTAGGTGGCACATATTTACGATGGTATCAATCCACGCATGTGCTGACGTGCCGTCGCATTCCCCATCAAATTTTTCGATATTCCTTGTTAGATCCGGCATAACATGACAAGAAATACTAGCTTCTTCCTTCGCCGTTGAAACCCCACGAGCACTAAGTATATTTTGAGTCAAGCCCTGTATCTGTTCCATAAGATTATCAATTGTTTGATCACGTCGTTGGATTTGTTCATTCCGAATTCGATTTTCGTTCATCATGTACTCCATCATTGTATTCCATCTTTTGTCGTTATTTTCTGGAATATTCGAAAATTTCTCGTGCTGCTGTTTCACTCGCTCTCCGTCCTCTTGACAGAAACCACATTCTTTGTCCTTTTTCTCATATGTATGTAATAAAGCTTCGTTATCTTGCCGAACGTGCCGTTCTCCCTCCTCCTCACGGAACTCATACACTCTCCGATCATCTTGATGTATGTTGTCAACTGGTTGAGATATTTGTTCTTCTATACAACGTATCCTTTTTTGTTCTTTTTCAATTAAATTTTGTTGTTGTTCACGTACTTGTTGTGCTATCTCGTTCGCCTGCTGCATCTGCTCCTGCCGTTGTGCTCTTTCTTCGGCTCTTTCATCACGCGGTGTCACCATTTTTCCAAATTCCTCGATTTATAAAAAAAATTAATTTCAATCACAGTCCGAATAACTCACCAGCCAACTGCGTTCAACCTCCAATGTACATCAATGCAAAACCATTTGCAAGACAACCAGAAATGCTTTATTTGAAGTTTTTCAGCTGACCCCAAAAGAAACACGAACAAAATATATGTATAGACTACTGCGCACAATGAAAATCTTCTCGCTTTTACTATTTTGTTTTATTTTTGGGTGATGGACGTTCAGAGCACATCCATCCCACTTCTGAATTATTAGAATGCCTCAAAATTAAACAACTTTACTTTCTTTTCCAATTTCGAACAAAACTCTTTATTTCTTTAATTTTATATATTTTTCCCGATGTCAATGCGACCGACCTCTCTGATATCCAATCTCAGACTGTTCCTCTTGTTTTCTGCCTCGTTCTCCTCGTTTTCGCCTCGTTCTCCTTTTTCACTCTAACACGATATTTAACAAGTTAGGCTCATTTGACGTTATAATAGTATTGTGATATGCAACCGCGTTACATTTTAAACATATTTATTTGGAAATCGCAGTTGTTTAAAGAATTTGCGAAGTTCCTTTTTCAACTAAAAAAAAGGGAAAAAGTACCAAAAAATTGTATTAGAGTCCTCGAAAAAAGTGTCAAATTTTCGCACAACGGTCACGCTGGTCGAGCTCGCGGTGCACTCACACATTCATATCCGATTCGGAACGTTCCCTAGCGCAATTGCGACAAAAACCGCACAAAATCAAGGCACTGATAGATGGAACAGTAAAGAAATGAAATACTTCAGTGGAATGATTCGGTTTTCTTTAGGGGAATTGACTGAGAAGTTGATCAGTAAAAGTTTTTCGTACGTAAAAATGAATAAATTATTTTTCTAGAAAATTTAAAGATCATTTACATACTTTGTTTTGATAATCTAATTTTATAATTCATAAGCAACATTTTAAGACCAAGATTGAGTTAAACCACCAAGTTTAAGTGGTAAAAAAAAGCAAAAGAAAATTTTTACGGTTTGGTTTTACGGATTGCTATAACTGGGGCCTTAAAGAGAGTACTGCATTTTTCGAACTTCTTTTACCATTTTTGCATGGAATATAGTACCATAAAGTTAGGTGTACAAAAAGTTGGTGGCATGGATGAACTTTTTGATGAGCAGGGTGCCTAAGTAAATTGTTATACACTGTTTTGCTCAAGATAAGCATACAGATTTTTAATCGGCGGTCAGATCAATTACATAAAATGCTTTATGGATACTAAAATGGCAATTTAGTGTTTCCATACAAAGAAATGATTTGTTCGCAGCTCGCAGTTCCATTTTGTAAAGGCGACACGGCGGCTGCTGCAATTGCGTTATTAAATTGAACACGATACTATTTTTATGCATTTTTATTAATGAATGAATGAGAGTTACTTTAATTAATAATAAATCCTTAAATATTATTGTCGCATTCGATTAGGAGCTCTCAGGGCACTTTTTATGTGCGTTAGTTACAAAAAAAAAAAAAACAATCTTTTCAGTGCCTTGATTTTGTGCGGTTTTTGTCGCAATTGCGGGTGCGGAAAAGGTATAGGCGGATTCTATAAATTTCTGCGTGATGTCGAGAACTGACAGCTTTCAATATGTCCTGTTCTATTGTAGGCTTGTTCCTGAAAATTCCAGGCGCGCTTTCCCATACGCAACCTATTTAGGTTGCGAGAAGGATTTCGGATGAGAACAACTGACAACAGCGTGACCGTTGTGTGACAATTGGGTACTTTTTTCGAGGACCCTGATACAATTTGTTGGTAATTTTTAAAAATTAAAAAAATAAAAAAAAATAAAAATTAAATATTAAAATTAAAATCTTAAAATGTCGATAAATATGAGCTGATTATATTTACAGCCAATGTTTAATTAATTATTATATATTTATAATTCAAAATCAAGGCTTTAAGGTTTTCATTTTAAAATTTGTCATTCTAAAACGAATTGCTATTTTTTTTAACTTTAAGGACATCTCTGATGTGTGTTTATTTCTTTTTTTATTATTTTGTTTTTTTGTGAAAATTTAGATGAAAGTGATCATTTTACCGTCTGTATTGTATTACGAGCGTAAAACAAAAACTGTAATTTATAACCTTTCTCTAACACTCAGGGCGGTGCAACAAAAGTGCAGTTACTAAGGTCCCAGTTATTACCATACGTAAAAATAAACCGTACTATTTTTTTTTTTTGCTTTTTTAACCACTTAACCTTGATGGTTAAATTCAATCTAGGTATAAAAATGTTGGTTATGCATTATAAAGTTAGTTTATCAAATTCATTTTTCTAAAATAAGAATTTATAATTTTTTCCGTACGAAAAACTTTTTCCGATCACAGAAAAATGAATTAATTCTTGAACATTTAAAGACAATTGGCTCATTTTTTTGATAAACTGACTTTATAATTTATTAGCAACATTTTAATTATGGTTGGGTGTTGTATGAATAGGGTAGGCACTGATTGGCATCAACTTGGCGATGCCCAGTCGTTGTAACTGTTCATACACATCAATTGTGCTTATTTTACCTCTGCGTGGTAGCCACCGGGTACTGGTCTTGTCCTTCCGGGCATGACTTACTAAACTTATAAGCGCGAGTGTTGAACACGAAGAAAATAGCAACACTATAATGCTCTGTCGGAATGACTGCCTGATCGAGTCTCAGAGGTCTTACATGAGCCCCTCAGAAAGAGGACGTACGGCGGATGAATTCACATGGCTGAATCAACGGTGGCGTCAACAGTCAACATGGCAGATACCTCAATGAGCTACTTCGACGTATTTGGAGCTGAGGTCATTGAGGATTTTTTTTCAGCACTAGTCAGGGTGTTGAAATAGAGATGGTGGCGGAAGAGCCCTTAATGGGTCAACGGCAGCTCTCACATCCCCGCAGCGGGTTACTGACTCCGGAATATTCCGGCTCCTTTTGCCCAAGGGGTTACAGAAAGGGCCTGGTCCTCCAGGTTGGGGGTTGTGCGTGGGGTTAACTACCCTACCACGGAAAAAAAGCACTGTTGCGAAGCAACCAAAAGCCTCGGATAAGGACGGATTCACTGTTGACGACCCTGCAAAACGAAAAAAGGACAATGACGTTCGGATCTGCACGTGGAATGTTCGAACTCTGAACAGACCGCGTGCAGCCGAACAACTAGCGGAGGCCCTAGACTGCTACAAAGCAGGTATCACCGCCATCCAGGAAGTGCGGTGGGATGGGCCGGGCAAAAGGAGGATGAAAAACTGTGACATTTACTACGGTGACTGCTACAGAGAACAAAAGCAGCGTCTATTTGGATGCGGATTTGTTGTAAGCGGCAGATTTAGGCAAGAAGTCTTGAGCTTTCGACACGTTAGTGAACGCCTTACAACTATCCGCATCAAGGCTAAATTCGTCAACATCAGCCTGATATGCGCTCACGCCCCCACAGTAGATAAAGACGATGCTACCAAAGAATGTTTCTACGAGCTCCTCGACAAAACATATGAGCAATGTCCTAAGCATGACGTTAAAATCGTCTTGGGTGATTTTAACGCCAAAATAGGAAAGGAGGACATCTTTGGTAGCACAATCGGAAAACACAGCCTACACGACACCACGTCTGGAAACGGACTTAGGCTGATTGATTTTGCTGCGGGACGTAATGTTACCATAGCTAGTTCACGGTTTCCTCACCTCAATATACACAAAGGAACATGGCGGTCACCTGATCATCAAACCGTCAACCAAATTGATCACGTTGCGATCGACGCAAGGCACTCCTCCAGTATTCTAGATGTCCGAACTTTCCGAGCGGCCAACATAGACTCGGACCACTACCTTGTTGTAGCCAAGGTACGGATGCGGATATCCAAGACGCCACAACAACGAGAAAATACTGTGAGGAGATTTAACGTTGGACGATAACAAACGCAACAAACCGCCAGAACCTTTGCCGATCGCGTATCCCTCAACCTCTCGAGAAGTCCTATGCTGCCAGCATCAAGTGCCGAAGACCAGTGGCGCCGATGCCAAGAAGCCATCAAAAACGCCGCAACTGATGTGCTCGGTTTCACCAGCCCACCCCCCCGAAACCCCTGGTTTGACGAAGAGTGCCGGCAAGCACATGCAGCAAAACAAAGTGCCTACGAAGCGTCGCTGCATAGAAGGACGAGAGCAGCTCGTCAGCTCTACGAGCAAAAAAGGAGGGAAGAACATCGGCTTCTCCGGAGAAAAAAGAGAGAGCATGAGAAGCGCGCGATCGAGGATATAGAGAGGTGTTACTCCAGGAACAATGTTCGGAAGTTTTACCAAAAGGTAAAAAGAACGTGTCATGGCTGGACGATGACAGCCAAGATTTCCGTCCACCTGACCAAAATGAAGTGAGGATAGCAATATCTAAGCTTAAATCCAACAAGGCTGCTGGTCCAGACGGCTTACCTGCCGAGCTCTTCAAGGCAGCCGGAGATGACTTGGTAGAGTGCGTACACCAACACATCTCCAAGATTTGGTTAGAGGAAAGTATGCCTGATGAATGGAACTTCAGCATTGTTTGCCCGATCCACAAGAAAGGAGACCCTCTAAACTGCGCCAACTATAGAGGCATCAGTCTCCTGAACACTGCGTATAAGATCATGTCTGCTGTATTGTGTGAACGCCTGAAACCATTCGTCAACGATCTGATAGGTCCCTATCAGTGCGGTTTTAGGCCCGGTAAGTCCACGACCGATCAAATATTCACACTACGGCAGATCCTGGAAAAAACCCAAGAATACCAGATCAATACTCACCATCTTTTTATCGATTTTAAGGCCGCATATGACAGCGTTTATAGAGACGAGCTATACAGAGCCATGTCTAGTTTTGGCATCCCTGCCAAACTTGTCAGATTGTGCAGAATGACGATGGAGAACGCTCGCTGCTCCGTAAAGGTCGGAAACAATCTCACCGAGACCTTTGATGTCAAAAAAGGATTTAGACAAGGTGATGCGCTGTCATGTGACTTCTTCAACATCATTCTTGAGAAGATTGTGCGAAACTCACAAGCCAACACCAGAGGCACAATTTTCTATAAGTCTGTGCAACTGCTTGCATACGCTGACGACATTGACATTGTTGGTACAACACAGCGAGCTGTCACTGGTGCGTTTGCAAGTATTAGTACAGAAGCGGCAAAAATGGGTTTAGTGGTGAATGAGGGTAAAACAAAATATATGCTGTCAACAAGAAGGGACACACGACATCGACGAATCGGGCAGAACGTCACAATAGACAGCTATAACTTTGAGGTAGTTAGGGACTTTGTCTACCTCGGCTCCGCTATAAACTCTGATAACGACATCACATCAGAAATCAAACGACGCTGTTTCTTTGGCCTAAGACGGCAATTGATTAGTAAGGCCTTGTCAAGAAGCACTAAGGAGATTCTATATAAGACTCTCATCATCCCTGTCCTGCTCTATGGCGCAGAAGCATGGACCCTAGCAAAAACGGATGAGGATCTTCTTGGTCGCTTCGAACGCAAAATTCTTCGAGTGATTTTTGGTCCCGTTTGCGTTGACGGGCTTTGGAGGAGAAGATTTAAGTCAGAAAAGTACGCATCAGTCGTCTAAGATGGCTGGGACATGTAGAGCGAATGGACACCAACGCTCCGGCCCGAAGAGTCTTCGATTCTAACCCGGAGGGACAACGCAGTAGAGGAAGACCTCGCCTTAGGTGGCGCGCGCAAGTGGAAGGGGACCTCAACCAACTTGGAGTGCGCAACTGGAGGCAGTTAGCCAAAGATCGCGCTAACTGGAGAGGCGTATTGGTTGAGGCCTAGGTCCACCCCGGACTGTAGCGCCACCTAAGTAAGTAAGCAACATTTTAAGACCAAGATTGAGGTCAACCATCAAGTTTAAGGGGGTCAAAAAAAGCAAAAGTAAATTCACACGGTTCCGTTTTACGTACGACTATAACTGGGGCCTAAAGCTACTCAGTAAATTTAGAATTTTCGCACGATATTTAACAAGTATAGGCTCGCTTGACGTTATAACAGTATTGTGATACTCAATCGCCTTACATTTTAAGAATATTTTTTTGGAAATCACAGTTGTTTAAGGAATTTGCGAAGTTCCTTTTGCAACTAAAAAAAGGGAAAAAGTACCAACAAATTGTATTAGAGTCCTCGAAAAAAGTGTGCAATTTTTGCACAACGGTCACTTGGTCCAGCGCGCGGTGCACTCACACATTCAAATCCGATTCGGAACGTTCCCTAGCGCAATTGCGGCAAAAACCGCACAAAATCAAGGCACTGTGCCACAATTTGTTGGTACTTTTTCCCTTTTTTTTGTTGAAAAGGGAACTTCGCAAATTTTTTAAACAACTGTGATTTCCAAATAAATATATTTAAAATGTAACGCGGTTGAGTATCGCAATACTATTATAACGCTAAGCAAGCCAATTTTGAAAATATTGTGCGAAAATTGTAAAATTTGGAGAGAAGCTTTAGGCCCCAGTTATAGCCATACGTAAAACGGAACCGTAGAAATTTTCTTTTGCTCTTTTGGACCACTTAAACTTGATGGTTGACCTCAATCTTGTTCTTAAAATGTTGCTTACGAATTATGAAGTTAGTTTATCACTACTGATAGGTAGTTCAAAAAATAGATGCAATTCGTTTTCGAATGACAGCCTTGATTTTGAATTATAAATGCTTATATAGAAATTAATTAAGATTGGTTGTTAAAATATCAACTCATATTTATATTCACGTCTTAAGATCTCGTTCAATTTAGTTTTAAAAAGTTGCACAGAAAAAAAATGCAAGAGAAAAGTGCCTTTTCTGAAGCTCTTCAGCAATTTTAGAATTTTCTCACAACATTAACAAGTATTGGCTCGTTTTAACCGAAAATATTGTTGTGTTGGGAACAGCGTTATATTCTTAACATATTTTTTTTGAAATCAAAGTTTTTGAAAACTAACCGAAGTGTCTTTTCCAACTAACAAAAAGGAAAAATCCTTCTCGCGACCTAAATAGGTTGCGTATGGGAAAGCTCACGTGGAATTTTCAGGAACAAGGCTACAGAACAGGAAATATTGGAAGCTGTCAGTTCTCGACATCACTCACACATTTACAGAATCCGCCTTTCAAAATCGTGGAAATACGATTTTGTTGGAAATACAAAACGTTTTTATACTCATTTCAATTCATTACAACATAAATTATTGTGGATAACATTAACATGTTTCGGAAAATATTTTTTTCAATTTATTAAATAAGAAAACAACTTATACGTTTTTACTACTGCAATCTACTAATGTCTACTTCATTACACATACATAATTGAATTAAATTGATTCAAAATGCTGCTATTTATAGATAATCAAATTGTATCAAGAAACCTCTTGCATTCTTAGCAAATCTTTGGTAATTCCTTGCAAGATTTCTGTGGCCAACGAATTTCTTGTTTTCGTTTTATTTAGGTTAACCGGTTATTTAGGTTAACAGCAGCAGATGAGTTCGCAAGTCATAAGACTTCAAAAATGAATTTGTACTATAACGGAAATGCTAAACTTTCATTAGCATGCTTTGTTTGTAAAACATTTTTCCAAAAAAAAGTTACATCTATTGAAGATCGAAGTTCAGAACAAGTATTTTCAAAATTTAGGTCAATTGTATCACGAAATTCGGCATCGGCGTCTTGAATTTTGCAAATGAATTTTTGTAGGTATTCTATAAATTTGAAAAATCTTATAATTTTATGCTTTTTTAGCTCAAAAATCGTGGAATAAGTTTTATGCCCTTAAATCGTAAAAATACGATAAATCGTGGAATCTGGCACCGCTGATGCTAGCCACGTCAAACAAACCTATATCCGTAGCTATGTATTTTGTTATTTTGGTTTTCACGAAACTTTGCGCATTTTTTTTTTTTTTTTTTTTTTAAAGTTTCTCATTTTTTCTTCAGTATTATTTAGAATAAATCTTATTTCTGATCATCATAATATAAAAGCTCAGTCTCTTCTAGTTTATTATTTATTCAAAGATTTCCTTAGAATGGTTTTGACGTATACGCCACACAAGATACTTATTTTTTGTGTTCATACACGTACGTCAAAAGAACTGCACGTACGTCATTCCAATAGTAAGCACAGATGGTGGTGCTGAACAGAACACTACCTTCACAGAAACATAATAAAATACCTTTTTTATGGAATTTGTAATTTTTGTTTATTAATGAATGCATTTTTTTTTTTTTTGTGTTATATAGCATAAAATAATTCATATGAAAAAAAAAAACAAACGTAATAGAAAAAAGTAAACAAAAATAATATCTTCTTGGTCCTGAGTCGAAAACTCGAAAACACGCGTTTTTCCAAACATAAGACTAATCTAGATCAATTGTTTACTCCCGAAAACCCCCATATACCAAATTTGAGCGAAATCGTTAGAGACGTTTCCGAGATCACAGAAATAAATTTATATACATACAAGAATTGCTCGTTTAAAGGTATAAGATTTTCCATCCCTGCTATAACAACCATTAAAACCAAAACCTTGAACTCAATTTCTATATACACCACCATTCCACCATTCGTCCGTCAGCGCACGTCATCAGCCATCTGCGCACTTCCTCAGAAACACATTGTCGCTTTTGATTACATACACATTCACGTCCCATACTTCTCTTTCGTTTCACTTAATTTGGAGAAAACACCACGCAATTTTTTTTTCATATGAACGTGCTTGTGCGATGTGCGCCACCCAACCACCCCAAAGCAGAACAACGATCAAGAACCTCGGCTGCTGATAATGTTCGATTTTAGAAAATAATTTTTTTTTTATGTTAGATTTTAGGTTGTAGCTCAGCTTTTAGAGGACATAAGGCGTTTTTCCTTTTTGAGAGCGCGCTCTGAACCGAGCGTGCTCAAATCGTTCTGATGATTTTCTGTTTTTCCTGTTTTTTTTTTTTTTTTTTTGTCTCAAATATGACTGGAAGTGTGAATGTATATAATTATGTAATCAGCATTTTGCTCAGCCTGCTCAGTCAATTAATTCTGAGCTCATAAAGCGCGCTCTGATCATGCTCTGGACGAAAAAAGAAACACAAATTCGAGCTCTGATGTATCTGAGCTAAAAAAGAAACACAAACTTTTTGTATAACAGTTCAGGTTGTGCTCTGAACTAAAAAAAGAAAACGCCTATAGAAAGCTGATTGATGGCTTAAAATAACTATACAAGTGTTGGCTCTCCTAAGTATTTCACTTTGTTTGCATTGATTAAGAATTGTTTGAGTAATGGCGAGTAAAAGGAAGCAAAGTCAGAAAAATAAACTCACTCACTGTTAAACGCATGAAAACTCGAAAACACGCGTTTTCCCAAACATAAAACTAATCTAGATCAATTGTTTACCCCCGAAAACCCCGATATACCAAATTTCAGCGAAATCGTTAGAGCCGTTTCCGAGATCACAGAAATAAATAAATAAATTTATATAACGGGTGATTTTTTAAGAGGTTTAGAACTTTTTTAAACAAAAAAAACACAAAAAATTCGAAAAAATGAAATGAATGAATATTTATTTGAATCGATAGTTTGAACCTTGCAATTTAATGTTTAAAGATAATTTCATGCAAATGTTGACCGCGGCTGCGTCTCAGGTAGTCCATCCGCTGAGTCCAATTTTGGCATACTCTTTCACACATATCGGCCGGTATCTCACGAATGAATGCATGGATGTTGGCTTCCAGTGCGTCAATCGAAGCGGGCTTGTCCCTGTAGTGATGGAAGTTTAAGACAGTATTTTGTAAGTCGGCAACACTGTTAATAACAATGTACACGTAGTCACGTACACCGGCCGTTGTCTCTCTCTTATGTATTAGAATTAAGTCAGTGGTTAATAAACGCTCATATAATAAAGTCGTGTCGTCACTTATTGCATAGCGCAGTCGGAAATACACAAAAAAAAAAAAAAAAAAAAAAACAGAATACTCAATAATTTACTAAATAATTATCATTGTTTAAATAAAAAACAAAACAAAAAAAAAACATTGTGCAGCGAAATATTCGCAAACAAGCACATGAACCATAGTCATAAAAGTTAAACCGTGCATGGGTAGAGTTAAAACCAAATCAGAGATAAAACGACCGCGTGGCAGGCCACCAAAAGACGTGCGCTACGTATATATCCAAAAAAAAATATGGATCTCATAAAGAAAATTAATGAGCTTAACTTAAGCTCAGGAAATCTAGCAGACAACTGGCAGATTTTCTACCGAAATTTTGAGGTATTCTCAACAGCAATTGAAATTGCGAAAAAATCAGACGTTGTTCAAGTTGCAATATTTCTTAATGCCGCTGGTGAGGAAGCAACAGAAACTTTCCAAAACGTGCTTAAACTAGAAGACAGCGAAAGGAAAAAATTGCAACCCGTAGTTGAAGCATTTAAGAAATTTTGTACCGGCAAAACAAATCAAGTCTACGAAAGCTTCATATTTCACACCAGAAACCAAGGTGTCAACGAACCATTCGACATATTTCTAATGGACATAAAGAAGCTGGTACGAAAATGCGAATTCAGCGATTCGGACAGAATGGTCAGAGACAGGATCGTGCTGGGAGTAAGTGATAAACACTTACAAAAACGTCTACTTGAAACCGAAGAACTAACGCTGCAGAGATCAATCGAAATGGCTCGGTCAGCAGAAGCAACAACAAAACAAATGGATCAAATGAATAGCGGACCAGATTCGATTGACGTCATAAAACATGAAGCCAGGCATAAATTCGATAAGAAAAACTCTAGTCTTAGTTATAGGCCAAATAACAGCAATTTTCTCAATTCTAGGTTATCTAACAATGTCAAATCGGAGAGCCAAATTGACTGTATGCGGTGTGGTAGAATGCACGGGAGATTTTCTTGTCCAGCTTATAGAAAGAGATGTACTACTTGTAACGGGCTCAACCACTTTGCAATTGTATGTAAAACCAAACCGGTACGCGAAATCAATGTTGACAGCAACGAGGTAAGCGAAGAGTTTTATATCGATACCATTGCAAAAAATCGAAGGGGGTCCGGCTCGTGGATCGAAATGATCAAGATCCAGAATATGAATATACATTTCAAACTAGACACGGGAGCCATGGTGAATATTTTACCGGCTAAATATATAAAAGCTCTAAACGTATCCGATGTGTTTCAAAATAATTCCAAACTTTCGGCTTACAATGGAACAGAGATCGAAACGCTAGGTACAGTAAAATTAGATTGCATGGTTGGTGAGAAAACGGTTTCTATAGAGTTTTTTGTGGTGAACGATGATAGAATTCCGCTGTTAGGACTAGAAAGCTGTGTCGAACTAGGACTGATCAAAAGGGTTAGTGAAATAAAAACAATTAGAGAAACAACAGCGATAAATGAAAAAAATGAATTAGTGAAAAAGTTCCAAAAAGTATTTACCGGGTTGGGTTGTTGTTACAAAAATTTTCATATTGATCTCAAGGAAAATGCTGTACCTGTAGCTAAGCCATCAAGACGCGTGCCTTTATCGCTAAAAAATCGGTTAGAAAACGAACTGAAAAGGTTATGTGAAATGGGTATAATTGAACCTTGTGACAGTAGTAGTGAGTGGGTTTCTAACATAGTAATTGTGGAAAAGCCAAACAAAATACGGGTATGTCTCGATCCAAAGGATGTGAACACCGCTATTAAAGAGTTTTTTCACGAAATTCCTACTTTTGATCAAATTAAAACAGCATTTGCAAACAAAAAGATCTTCTCTGTTTTTGATGTTAAAGATGGTTTTTTTCATATCGAACTTGACGAGGAATCGAGAAAATTGTGCACATTTAGCACACCGTTTGGTACTTTCAGGTAGGGTGACGTGGTCGTAAATGCACCACCCTTTTTTCAAACGACCATAACATTTTTAAAATAAGTTTTTTTTGTTTGGTATTTTGACATACATTTCATGAATTTGTTATGGAAATATGTATACATTAAATTTGTTGATAGCATGTGAACATTTTAAGTTAAAATGAATTGTTCAAAAAATGAGAAATGGTGCATGGTGCACCATGTTAGGTACTAAATGCACCAGTTGTATGTGTATAATGCACCACCTATTATTTTAAAAATTAAAACAAATATTTCAATAGATAAACATAGTTTTATTAGACAAAAAAATATTTCATTGCAACTTTAAGGAACATATAAATAAAAATAAATAAAAATGACTTCATCTTCACATCAACATAAAAATAAATTAACAATAAAACAAAAATAAAAAAAATAAAATAGGTATTTCAACATAAACAAAATAAACAACTTAAAATTAATTACTTCTTTTCAATCAAAGCGAACAGATTAACGAATATTTAATTTATATACAGATTCTGAAAATTTAGTTTTCCAGCTGTCTGGTATATTTTCCATCTTATTTACAACGGCAAGCTGAAAGGCCAGTTTTCGGCATTCGGTGGTTGTGATGCCATAAAAATATTTGCACAGCATTCTATATACATCTTAAGTGATGTTTCCTGTTGCTCTGTGAAAAACATTCTATGCTTATAGTTTGTTGTCAAAGACATCAGGCTTCAGAACTCTTAGATTTTTGAAAATATCTCCGAACAGTATGATACGAAATACCAACTTCTTTAGCAGCCTTCCGAATAGACATTCCGCCATCGATACTGGAGAGTGCTGCTTTCATTTGGTCTTTTGTGTGGGTTCCTTTTATCCGCTGCGCAACGGGCTTCCGTGGCATCTTCAATAAAAATAGGAACGCTTTAGTCTACGTTATAACGTGTAGGTGCAAGGTGCACCATGCTTCTGTGGTGCATTGTGCACTACTACGGAATTTTAGGTTAAAATTTAAATGATCTGCAGACAACGCATCTACGTTATAAACTCTTTATTATAAAACAAAAATAAAAGGTTAAACAATCATTTTATTAAAGCTAAATAAAGAAAAAAGTCACTTCCACTGAAGAATTAAAAAAATTAGCTTACCCTTTTTTTTTCGTTTTTCACTGAAATTGTAAAAAAAAATTCGCACACGTCCGCACACAAAATAAGCCACTACCAGACTGAAATCTACTATCGTTGTCGGAAAAAACGAATACTTTTGAGTGAGGTAGACACAAATACAGCTGTCAGTTAGGCAGATGGAGCTATGGTGCGTGGTGCACCACTGGTGCATCTACGACCATGTCACCCTACATTAAACTTCCATTTGGTCTTAAAATTGCAGCAGAAGTTTTCCAAAAAATTAACGAACGAAATTTTGCGGGAATTCCAAACGTAGTCATTTATATCGATGATATAGGAATAGCAACGGACACAGTTGAAGAGCACGATAGGACAGTATTACTAGTCTTGAATAGGGCATTAGAAAAAAACGTAACTTTTAATATTGATAAAGTTCAATACAAAGAAAATAAAATAAAGTTCTTGGGTCACCAATTTAGTGAAGAGGGTAACGGGAGCTCTTAGCCGTTGTGTTTGCATGCAATAAATGGCATCCGTTAATATATGGCAGAAAAATACGAATTGTAACAGATCATAAGCCATTGTTAGGTATAATAAAAAAGGCCTATAGTAAAATACCCTCACCAAAGCTTCAACGCATGAAGCTTAAGTTAGAAAAATATAATTTAGACTTTGAATATCTTTCTGGTAAAAAAATGTTTTTAGCCGACTTACTTTCAAGAAATTATTGTTCTAAAATATTCGATAAAAAAGAAATTAATGGACTTAATGAAATGATTCATACTGTAAACATTAGCAGTGCTAAAAAAGAACTGTATAGACTCAAAACAGAAGAAGACGAAATTCTAAAGGATTTGAAAGTAGTTTTAGAAAAAGGTTGGCCGCCGCATAGAAACAAACTACCTGACAAGTTAAAATATTTTTGGAATATAAAAGGGAACCTTTTCCTTGAAGATGGCTTGGTATTTTTTGATAATAGGATATTTATTCCAGAAGTGTTGAGAGACTCTGTTCTGAAATTAGTTCACTTGCCACACTTGGGAATGGAAAAAACAAAAGCAAGAGCCAGGTCGCTGGTTTACTGGCCTAGTTTAAATCAGGAAATAGAAAACTTAGTTACGAAGTGCAGAGTTTGTCAAAAATATCGTGCGAGTAATATAAAAGAGCCACTAATCAATCACGATCTACCAGATGGTCCATTCCAAAAAATAGGCATGGATGTAATGGAGTATTGTTCAAAATCGTATCTTGTTCTAGGCGACTACCTATCAAAGTATTTAGATATTATACCGCTCACAAAAAAAAAAACAGCTAAAGCAATAATAGGAAAGTTAGAGATCGCATTTTCGATTTACGGTATCCCAAAGCAAATCGTTGCAGATAACATGCCATTCAATTCTTTTGAATTCACTGAATTTGCTAAAAAATTTGACATCGAACTCATAACTAGTAGTCCCAAATATCCGAAGTCCAACGGTTTCAGCGAAAAATGCGTGCAAATAGCTAAAAATTTAATTAAAAAATCGCAAGAGTCTAAAACATGTCTCTGGCTAGCTTTGCTGGAATATAGAAACACGCCAATAAAAAATTCTGAACTAACGCCAACGCAATTAGTAATGGGTAGACAAACCCGTACTCTTGTACCTGGTAACGAAAATCTGTATAAAAATTACGAAAACTGTAAGAAACTGTTGCCAATTCTCAAAAATAATAATTCAAAGAACAAGATGTACCATGATCGCAATGCAAAAATAAGGTCAGCTTTCCATGTAGGGCAGAAGGTTTGGATGCAAGAAGGAAAACATTGGATACCAGGCATAGTTAAAGAAAAACACACACTCCCCAGATCTTATTGGATACAATTGCAGGGTGGTAGCGTGTTACGACGAAATTCATTTCATTTGAGAACTCGTAATTGAAACAAAACAAGAGCAGTCAATTTGGATTTTCGATATTTATTATTTAAATATTTAAGCTTATAAAATAATTTTAAAAATAGCTCTAAAAAAGGATGAAATATATGTATCACTAATAAAGTGTTATTAAAGCAGCTATAAGAAACTATACTATATCAACCGCACTATACAGGTTAATATTTGAAGTATTACTTACCATACAATATCTACACCTGAAACATGTAACGATGAAGTAGCTTAAGGGGGAGATGTAGTGATGGAAGTTTAAGACAGTATTTTGTAAGTCGGCAACACTGTTAATAACAATGTACACGTAGTCACGTACACCGGCCGTTGTCTCTCTCTTATGTATTAGAATTAAGTCAGTGGTTAATAAACGCTCATATAATAAAGTCGTGTCGTCACTTATTGCAGTCCCTATACACAATACACATTAGCCTTGACATACCCCCAAAAAAATAATCTAATGGTGTCAAATCGCACGATCTAGGCGGCCAATTGACCGGCCCGAAACGTGAAATTAACTGTTCACCAAACTCGCCTCGCAATTGCGCCATTGTTTCGCGTGCTGTGTGGCATGTGGCACCGTCTTGTTGAAACCACATATCATGCAAGTCAAGAACTTCCATTTCGGGAAAAAAAAAGTTTGTTATCATCGCTCGGTAGCGTTCACCATTGACAGTAACGCTGGGATTCGCATCATCTTTGTAGAAATAGGGCCCAATAATGCCGCCGGCCCATAAACCGCACCAAACAGTGGCTTTTTCGGGATGCATTGGTAGCTGTTGCAATGCTTCTGGCTGATCTTCACTCCAAATGCGGCAATTTTGCTTATTTACGTACCCATTCAACCAAAAATGAGCCTCATCGCTGAACACAATTTTTCGATAAAAAAGCGGATCCTCGGCCAGCTTTCCAAGAGCCCATTCACCAAAAATTCGGCATTGTGGTAGGTCGGCTGGCTTTAGTTCTTGCACAAGCTGTATCTTAAAAGGCTTTACGCACAAATCCTTCCGCAAAATTTTCCACGTAGTGCTGTAACAAAGGCCTAACTGCTGGGAACGGCGCCGAATCGACATTTCGCGGTCTTCTGTCACACTAGCTGATACGGCCGCAATATTTTCTTCACTACGCACAGTACGTAAACGTGTTGGTGGTTTATGGTCCAACAAAGTAAATTTGGTGCGAAATTTGGTCACAATCTTCCGAATAGACTGCTCAGAAGGTCGAGAATGCCGATCATAAAATGGAAGCAGCGCGCGATGAACATTTCGAACCGAGCACGAATTTTGATAGTAAAATTCAATAATTTGCAAGCGTTGTTCATTTGTAAGACGATCCATGGTTAAATTGCAAACTAAACTGAAGCTGTTTGACAGTGACACAAGGTACTAAACACACGTCAGCTGTCAAAACCAGCTAAAAAATCACCCGTTAGAACTCACTTAGATTTGGTTAGGTTGTGATACCGGTAGGAGGAAACGGTTTATCCCTTACCCGTTGTAACCTACTGTAAGCCTTGTAATAACTTAATTACTTACTGTATGTCATTGCATACAAACCATCTCGAGGATTTAATGAAGTTCATAATTTTGTCTGTTGGTGTGCTAAATAGCTCGGTCAAGTTATGGAAGAAGTATCTTCCAAGGAATTTCTGAAGTGTTGGAGACCTGGACAGTGACGTAGGAACGTAGTACGAGACCTAAGAGCTTAGAGATACATTTTCGGTTATTCCGCATGATTCTCTCCGCTCTGGATTTGCCAAAAGATGGCCATCGTTTCCGTGTATCAGCGCACGTATCCATATACATCTAGCGTGTGCCTCATCGGTGACCTTCTTCCCTGATTCTAGCTTTGGTTTACAGAGCGGTATATACACAGAGGGGAATGTTAGTTCTAGAGCACTAGCCGAACCTTGTCTTGCTAGTTCATACGCTTTCTCATTGCCTGGAATGCCTTCATGCAAGGGACCCAACACAGTAATACCTTGTGCTGTGTTCCAAGAGCTTTGAGCTCTTCGCGACAGCTCTTCACAGGCTTCGATTGTATTACTGCGGCAGTTAAGGCTTTTATAGCTGCCTGGCTGTCGATAAAGGTGATACGTTCCCCAGACTCACGGGGGGCTCTTGTCACTGCCATGACTTCCGCTTGGAATACACTGAAATGGTCTTTGAGGCGTAGTGATATTGAGATATCCAGCGGTTGATCCGTCTGTTTGCACGGGAACGGATTGCGTGTTAGGTACAGGTTCATATCTTCATAGTTCCCTGCCGGGCTAAGCACTCGAGAAGGGTCTTATAATTTCTAAATATGGCGTAATGTAATCCGTGTTAGGTACATTGCCAAAGTACTTCTCTAGGATCGTTGAGTGACCCTCCTCATCGTATTTCCAGTCTATTGATTGAGTAATTCTCATGGCACTTGTTGCTGCCATTGATTGCCAAGATATCTGGCGGAAGCAGATTGAGGATAGCCTCAAGTCCAGCGGCTGTAGTTGACCTCATCGCGTTGGTGACTCTGACGCAAGCTATAGTATTTGCACTTTTGTAATAGCCTTTAAGTATGTCACGTTTTTCGTTGCTGGCCACCATACAGGACTACCATATGTCAGTATTGTTCATTTTCCAATTTAGTTTCTTATCTAGTTAGTTAGTATTTAGCGTTGTCAGAGATTCTGAGTGGTGTACCGCCAACAAAAGCCGTGACAAACTGCGGAATTTGCCTTTTGTTAGTGAACAATACTAATTCAGTCTTCTGGGGATTGACTGATATATCACATTTCCCGGCCCAGGAGTCAAGGACGAAGAGGGCTCCATTTAATTGCTCTCCAGTTTTGGCAGAAATAACTCACTGACGATTCCGCTTTTTTCTTAGTTCAACCCTTTGTTTTAAATATGCACTCATTTATTTATTTATTTATTTTTTTTTGTTGATTTAAAATTAATATTTATTTACTTCGTTAAATTAATTACATAATTTCAGTTGTTAGCTTCCATTCTAAAAGATTTGTTTTTCATCAATTAGTTTATCTCATTGAAAAAGTTTTTTTAAGTGTAGGTACTTACATACATGTACATACATAAACGTATTTTTTAATATTTTAATTTTTACATAGAAAATTTGTTACTACATGTCATCTGTAAAACAATCTCATGCTTTCAACTTAAGTATATGAATATATACTTACATACTTCATGTTTACTTTAGTTCATAGTTTTTTTTTTTGCAATTAACTACTATAAAATTGCTAAAAGTTAAGTTTGTTTTATTTTGAATATTCACTATAAACTGTTTTTTTTTTTTTTTTTTTTAATAAATAAATCAATGGGAAGTTTATTTAATTGACAAAACAAATTGAAACTAAAATCAAACTACAAATTTAAAACATATTTATTTTCAAATATTTTATTTAGTAGCACCAAATATACAAATACTTCAAACCGGGTCATTTATTGCATTTTAATACAGGAAATACAAAATGAAAATTTCTAAAAAATCTACTTATTTTTTACTGTAAAAAAATTATTGTTGCTTGTTTTATTTTTATTTTTTTATTTTATTTTATTAAATGTTAAGCTCAATGGGTAAATGTTATATATTTTTTTGTTCTCTTGATTAAAATTTGTATTATAAAGTTGTGTTCTTTTTAAGTCAGCCTTAGCGTTGTCGTTTTTTTTTTTTTTTTTTTTTTCATTTTTCTTCTTTCTTTTTTTCTAAATAATAGTATGTAGATCATATTTACGTAACGAAAATTACTTTAATTTTACTAAACAACTATGGGTGTGAAGTCTAAGTATGCTTAATAAATGGTGCCATGACTGTCAGAAGCCACATTTATTCAGTCTGTCTATATATATATATATAGGTATATTATATATATATATGTACCTTTATATATTTTGTTAGCGATAAATTCAAATGTTATTAGAAATGTTGAAGTTAAATTTATTATAGACAGTAATACATCCGCAGTATCAATCTAGATTCCATCACAATTGAAAATTGTAATAAAAAAACTTCCGATATTAACGTGCTTTGTTAGAATATTTCGCGAAAATATCAAAAATAATTGAAACAGCGCAGGGCAGGCGTTGTAAAACTAATGCTCTACAAGGGAGCATTTTCAAAAAAAAAATACTTGCTTTAAAATTATAGTTTTAGTGGTTTTTGTTTTATATGAGAGGGCCGAACCCATTTGAAGTTGCAATCGATTTTTAACTTACCTATTACTATACCAATTTACTGCAATCGAAGAAAAAACTAAACGATCACTTTAAAAATTAAATTGAAACGATGAGAAACGGAAAAGGTCAGGACCACCCGGATTGAAGCGCCACCTTAGTATGTAAACGAAAAAAAAAATTTAATTTTGAGTAACCGGTACTCAAAATATCGGACTATCAGGCAAACTTACAGGCAAAGCAATAACAAATTCAGTCACGTATTTCTCGATCACGGATGCGGTAAATCAACCCCTGATCTAGATCAACAAATAATTTTCGCCCCAATGTAGTACTTACATTAGGTAGAGCCGCAAAAAAGTTGGATCACGTCCACAACACTAACAGAACAACCATTTTTACTAAGCACTATAGTAGTCTCAGTGGCTTAGTGGTTAGTGCGTTGGACTACTAAGCGAGGGGTCTCAGGTTCGAATACCGCAAAAACCCAAATTCCAACTTAGGGTTTTTTTTCCACTGCGCTACCTCTCGCGAACGTCTGACAAACATCCGAGAGTATAAACTGTCTTCAAAGAGCTTCTCAATTAGCCGTTTGGAGTCGGCATAAAATTGTAGATCCCTTCCATTCGTTCCAAAAATGAAAAACTCACACAAAACGAATGGTTGTGCGAAGCTCGGCCTAGGGTCCCTCCAGAACTGTTGCGCCAACTATATATATATATATATATACTATAGTAGTCTAATGGACTCTGCTGTCAAAATTACCTTCTTGTCTTGTACCACAGGCTTAATTCCTGTGCACTTATAAAGAAAGTTTTCAGTTGATAGTCATCGAAACGATAGACATTTAAAATTGAAAATTAAAACATGATATACGAATTTGAGAGCATTTGAATGCATTTCATTCTCCACAAATGTAAAGTAAAAAAACTCATGATTGTCATCAAAACTTCAAAAACGATATCGTCCAGACGATCATCGATCATACGTAAGGCTCGTATCTATACTCAACAGTATTATACTGTTTTTCAGACTAAAAAACTGCATAGTGCTTTTTTCTCAAAATACTGCTTTTATACTACGTAATACTGGAAGGGGTATGCAGTATGAGATATGAGCATTTCATGTTGAGCCAACACGTTTAAATATTAACTATTCACCACCATTATGTTACCTAGCCTAAAGTCATATTATATATACAAAAAGTTTAATAAAAGCAAATGTAAATGTAAAAGATACATACGCTTTTAGGTACTTGCACTATAGCAGGCAGTAGACCCATACCTAAACCCACATACTAAAAAACATTCTACTCTTTTCTTTTTCCAAACTTGCGTTTTGCTTTTATTAGTTGATTTAAAAGAATACGAAATGCCGAAAACTCGAAGAAACACTTAAAATGCGTCAGGAAGATGATTTTTTATCACCAACTGCAGTAGCAGAAAAGCAAAAAAGTTATTGACAGCGGATGCAATTCGCAAATTTTACTGTATTTCTATGTTTATATTTATTGAAACTTACTACTAGAAATGCCAAGGAACCATACAAGGATGTTGGAAACAAGAAGGCAAGAAGGAAGCTTTGGAAATGGCCTTCTCAAAGAGATGAACTAACATACCCTTGGAGTGGTCTATTAAACTACCAAAACTGGTTTCTAAATAGGGCAATTTTCCGTCCAGGAGCTTAATTCCATATTTCACTAAAACTTTTCATTTTTATAATTACTGTTTCGAATTCTTAAAATCTCTTTTTTTTTTATTCTATATTATAGCCTATGTTTTATAATTGTTTTTAAAAGTAAATTATTTTTTGTTTTGGTAAAAATTGTTATTTATGTTAATTTGGAACCTATTCACATAGAATTAATGATTTTTTTTATTCCTTAATTTATAACCATTGAATTGGATTAAAAAAGTCTGTTTTGTTTTTTGAAAAAAAAAAAAGTTGGATTTTTAATTTTTATTTTTATTTTTTTAACATTTATGACTCTGAATCAGTGGAATTGAAATACAGTAGTACTAACTTTTCTCCAGCTCTTTAGATAAAGGACATATACAGTGCACTCGGGAAAACGTCAACGCTCGTTTACGTCAACATCCCAAAACGTCAACCCTCTTTTTTTTACATTGCCTACTCTAAAACGTCAACCCAACCACAAAGCTTTAAAACGTCAACTCTGAATAAAACAAAATTTTGAATTTAGCAGCAGTTAAAATACACAAATTTGTATACACACACATTTATTTTATGAAATCATTTCTGAAATTGGTGATTCCCCTTATAAGTAGAGTAGAAAAGTAGTTGCAACTGCACGCATTATCTTTTTATTTATGTTCAGTTGCTTTTTTGTTCTCGTAAGTATCACATTACCAAAATGAGCTCAAAACAACCGAAAGTGCTAAAATTACAAGAAAAGGCAAAATATTTTGGACTTATTAGGAAAGGATACAAGCGCGGTAGCTTTAGCGAAGCAATATGGTGTAACAAAGTCAACAGTTTTAAAATGTAATCTTTTGGTTCTAGTTGTGTTCTATGTTTCTAGTCAGGTTGAATGCCTTTTTTGTTTCCTTTTTGAATTTGTTTATGTTTCGTTTTAGTTTATAATTAATAAAAACTTTTAAAAGCAAATGTTGTTTATTTAAAAATTTTACATTCGTAAACGTCAACAATTTTTTAAACGTCAACACCCGCGGTTTTAATTAGTTGACGTTTTCCCGAGTGCACTGTAGTTAAAAGTTTCCGATGGAGCAAAGTAACCCCGTCCCCTGGACAACTTTGCTCCATTTTTCAATCACAAAAATAAAGTATTGTAATTATTATTTAAACAGTTTTCATAGCATAAATAGATTATCTCACATCTTATTAATGAAAAAAGGATGGAAAAAAAATATTTCAAAATTATTTGTCTACCATTTTTAAGGTTTCAAAAAATAGTGCAAAAAAAAACGGAGCAAAGTAACCCCATGTTACGGAACTAATTTTCCTAGTAAATTAACAAATTCCTAGAGTTTGTCAGACATTTTAACGACTTTTCATACCATTTTTTGAATATTTGAATTATGTATCTGTCATTATTCATAAATTACTACACTTAACTTAACTTTTTCGTAAGCGTCTCTCTGTGAGAGAATTTATCCACATCACTGCTATTTCGACAGTCTTTTCCATTCTTACTACAAAAGTAAAGGAACAGACCTATGGAAAACAAAGACGGTTCAGATGATGAAAATGAATGCGGTTAATTTGCTATTGTTGTCAATTTTCATTTAATAAAATGCGCAAAATCTGTTTTTTGTTTTTTTTAATCGATTTACTGCCTTTTTGCTCAAAATACTGTTTTTTTTTTAAATCGATCTATCGATCTAAAATCAGGTACTGCTTTTTTATTTTTTGTGAAATAGACTGTTTTTTTTTGTCCGAAAACCGATAAGAGCGTTAATTTATACGTGATTTGCATTATAGTACTTTCTAATACATAGTTGATCAAGAAAGTGTAAGTGCGAGATGATTTATTATCGCGTAGGTTTGAAATTATGTTCAAGATGTATGCATATTATTAATCAAATGGACCACTGAATCTTTGAAATACATAGGTAATACACACAATGTTATTTGCACCGTGCTAATGATAATGAACGCATTCTTTTGACCGCTAGGTCACGTAAAATAAATTTTACTCGCCCTCTCACAAAAAAAAAAAAGAAGTTGTGTAGGCTTTTTCGTGGCACATGGAACATAAAACGAGATTGACCAAAAAAGAAATGATCTTTTTAGCAATGGAAAACCAAAAAATAAGTTTCCGCTACATAGCAGGTTATGAATAACTAGAGTTCGCCCAGTGGCAGAAATCATACCATTGTATACAAAACAAATTGGAAAACAAATGACAGACAGGGGCCGAATCCGTGATCGAGTACTACGTGACTGAATTTGTTGTTTGAATGTAAAATTCAGTGATTCAGTAATTCGACCGACCCAAGGTTTCAATAAAAAGCAGACATAAATTAAGGACTGCAAACAATACATGTAGAATAACCCTATATATAAATATGCAGTAACCATTAACTCTTTTCGGTTTAAGACCCGAGCCCGGCGGAATGAATGTCACATTGGCAGTCGGAAACCAAACACTTCAAAGGTTGACCTCAATTCTCAATTGAGGAATAAAAAAAAAAAAAAAAACTTTAAAATAAAATGACAAGCATGAATACTGAAGAACACTGCCAACCGTCGTGTTTGAATACCGAAAGTCCGTTGTCCGTCGTCTAAACTCTAAAGGATGCACAGCTATAAAGTGTTTTATCTAGTGTTTTGATGTTCTCCACATCAATTCAAAGTTGATGGGCCTTAATAATAACTAGAGACCGGATTATATGCATTTGCATAATTGCGTATGCATTCGCATATTTTGCCTATTCTCACATGTTATGGCATATTTTACTTAAAATCTTGTGATAATGCATATTTTCGTTAAAACCCTAGTGAAATAAAAATGCACTCGAGGCAAAATATGTACGTACCTATAGTTGTTTTGTGTCAGAACCGCCTACTGCGACAAATCATACCTTTAAAGGTTTACTGCGAAAATATTAAAATAGTTGGCACAACAGGTCCGGAGGGACCCTAGGCCTAGCTTCTCACAACCATTCGTTTTGTGTGAGTTTTTCATTTTTGGAATGAATAGAAGGGATCTACAATTTTATGCCGACTTCAAACGGCTAATTGAGAAGCTCTTTCAAGACAGTTATACTCTCGGATGTTTGTCAGACGTTCGCGAGAGGTGGCGCAGCGGAAAAAAACCCTAAGTTGGAATTTGAAATACACGCTTAGTAGTCCAACACACTAACCACTAGGCCACTGCGCCTACCTGCGAAAATATTGCTTGACCTAAAATATACCAGACGAATCAACATTCCGCAAAAACTACGTACCAACAATTATTTACCTAATAAATAAAAACCGCCAAATGACATCCGAATTCCAAAGTAAACGTTTAAGAAACTTTTGAACGACAACTCAGGCCTTAAAGCGTTTTGTCAAATTATTTGTTTTATTAATTGTAACGGGTGAACTTTTGCCAACAAAAGTAAGTGCTAACATTGCACCCAAATTTGAATACCTCCCAGTCACCTCAGTGGATGTGGAACTGTCCTTTTTCTTATATAGAATTATTTTAAGTGATCGTAGACATAATCTTACCACCGAGCATTTGGAACAGTACATGACTGCTCACATTTCCAATATTAACAAAATGTTAAACAAATTCTTAATTATAAATTTTATTCAATTAGGTATATTTTATATTGAATTTGAAATAAAAAAAAACTGTTGCTGTTATTTCATCATATAGTTAATGTTGCATATTGTGTACCTTTTTATGCATATTTATAGCATTTTTCATGCATATTTCATGCTTTTTATGTTGCATATAATCCGGTCTCTACTAATAACCATTTTTAACCTTCACCTTATATCATATGCAATTTTATATGTAAAATTTCGTTTTTGATTATTGGTATAGCGGGATGTCTTCCCAAACACAAATTCCACTAAAGTGCTCAATTTTAACTTGATCGCATCGTATTATTGATCGAACGAGCTATAAGTAAACGTTTTTTGTTGTGTTAAATCGCCATAAATCCGTGAGCGCCCTCCCACGCATGTGGCATTTCGATTATGAATCGTTCAACCATTTAATTTCAAAAATTAAACAAACCGAATAAATGTGGCTTCTTGTTATCGTACATATTCAAACCAACACATAACAAACTAAATTAGAAATTTTACTGACTCATTTAACAATAGAACAAAACAAACAAACCCCAAACGCACACAAAAATTTCCAACAGCAAACACAACCAACAAGCAAATGAAAAACAACAAATCGATTCGCCACTATAACAGAATGTACAAAAAATAAAATATTCGTACAAGTATGTGTAATTTTTCTGTGTTTTATTATTTTTTTTAGATTTTTATTTATTGGTATTTTTCTATGAAAAACAATCATTTACACGTGTAAAATTAAAAAAAAAAAAAAAATATTATAATAGAATAGACGCTAAGACCAGCAGTAAAACAATACAACTCCTGATACAAATGTCATACAGTATATTATGTTTTGATGTTTTCTTTTTTAACGGTTTTCTACTTCAAAATTAGATTTAAAACGTGAATAGGAAAGGATTACTATAAATATATATTTTTTTATGTATAATATACTTTAATATATATATGCTACTATTATATATATATTTAGGGGCGCAAATAATAAATTCAAAACAATTATAGTTTAATAAATAAAAGGTGAGATAGAGAGATATCAATAGTTTCGTTAAATATTACGCAAATTAAAAGTAATAATAATTAACGATTAGCAATACGAAAAAGACGAAAAAAGCTGCGACAACAAAGAAAAATAAAACTTATCTGCGTATGTTCGGTATGAGTAGTGTGTGTCTGTTTTGTTTGGGTGTGTTTCTCTTTGTGGTGTTTCACTTTTTTCCTTAATAAGATCGTCAGCTAAGGTAATTTTAATTTATTTATTTTGTTTTACTCCTTTACAAATTGTATTACTAGATATATTTGCATATAAATATACCAAAGTGTAGGTGTGTGTGTATGTAATTAATAGATATTTTTAAAAGTTGATTTTTTGTTTTTATCTTTTTTTTACAAATTAATATATGCATATATATTTATTTATATATTATTAGTAATTGTTTTGTTTTTATATTGTTATTCAATATTCACTTAATATTTAATTTTAAATACAAATATCTTTATTTTAATTTTCTGTTTTGTTTTTCCTTTTTTCTTTTTATTATTATTATTATAATTATTTTTTGTAAGAAGAAACTAGCTCTGCTTTTTATTTAATCCTTCCTTTGCTTTCTTTTTCGCTTGTGTTTTCATAGATTGATTTTGTTTTCTTTCTTTATTTTTCTCGTTTGTTAAATATTTCGCGCATTGGGTTTTTTTTTATCTTTTCCTTTTCTCATACAAATTACTCGCTTTATTTAGCTCTGGGCTGCGAAATGATTATTACTGCTTGTTTTCAATAAATTTTAGTAATTTATGTGCTTTTTTCTGTTTTAATAATTTTAAGAGCTTGAATAATCTACATCTGAACCATCCTTGCCTAGTTCTTTGAGTTTCTCCTCGCGTGGCTTGGCATTGCCAAATATCAGAGCCGCCTGCTTCGTCTCCGCAAGAGCGTTAATGGGCGCTTGTATAGTTCGGGGTTTTAAATTCAGTCGAGGTCTTTCACTGTCATCTGTTGAATATAAAAAATATTGATTTGGAATTACTTTGACTTGAATTTTTATGTTTGTTTGATTTTAATCGGTCGCTTAGTTTTCCATCTCCCACTGATGCCCGCAAGTCTGGAGGTTTTCCCCAAAAATTTTAAGTTTTTTTTTTTTTGTTGACGGAGGAATTCTGGGTGGAGAAATTGTTTATTGGGGGATATTTTTGTTTAATCCTATTTTATTTGTAATTTGTTATAATCTCATTTTTGGTAACATTAAAATGTGTGTGCTACTTTAAAATGCTGTTAAATAATCGATCAATCCTGCAAAGCTATATTTGTCATGAAAATAACATTTTCGAATCGCTCAAAAATGTCAGTTTCATTTGGAAAAAGTTATAGTGTTTTGTAATAACGGGTGATTTTTTAAGAGGTTTAGAACTTAAAAAAAAAAAAAAAACACAAAAAATTCGAAAAAATGAATGAAATATTTATTTGAATCGATAGTTTGAACCTTGCAATTTAATGTTTAAAGATAATTTCATGCAAATGTTGACCGCGGCTGCGTCTCAGGTAGTCCATCCGCTGAGTCCAATTTTGGCATACTCTTTCACACATATCGGCCGGTATCTCACGAATGAATGCATGGATGTTGGCTTCCAGTGCGTCAATCGAAGCGGGCTTGTCCCTATACACATTAGCCTTGACATACCCCCACAAAAAATAATCTAATGGTGTCAAATCGCACGATCTAGGCGGCCAATTGACCGGCCCGAAACGTGAAATTAACTGTTCACCAAACTCGCCTCGCAATTGCGCCATTGTTTCGCGTGCTGTGTGGCATGTGGCACCGTCTTGTTGAAACCACATATCATGCAAGTCAAGAACTTCCATTTCGGGCAAAAAAAAGTTTGTTATCATCGCTCGGTAGCGTTCACCATTGACAGTAACGCTGCGATTCGCATCATCTTTGAAGAAATATGGCCCAATAATGCCGCCGGCCCATAAACCGCACCAAACAGTGGCTTTTTCGGGATGCATTGGTAGCTGTTGCAATGCTTCTGGCTGATCTTCACTCCAAATGCGGCAATTTTGCTTATATACGTACCCATTCAACCAAAAATGAGCCTCATCGCTGAACACAATTTTTCGATAAAAAAGCGGATCCTCGGCCAGCTTTCCAAGAGCCCATTCACCAAAAATTCGGCGTTGTGGTAGGTCGGCTGGCTTTAGTTCTTGCACAAGCTGTATCTTAAAAGGCTTTACGCACAAATCCTTCCGCAAAATTTTCCACGTAGTGCTGTAACAAAGGCCTAACTGCTGGGAACGGCGCCGAATCGACATTTCGCGGTCTTCTGTCACACTAGCTGATACGGCCGCAATATTTTCTTCACTACGCACAGTACGTAAACGTGTTGGTGGTTTAATGTCCAACAAAGTAAATTTGGTGCGAAATTTGGTCACAATCTTCCGAATAGACTGCTCAGAAGGTCGAGAATGCCTATCATAAAATGGAAGCAGCGCGCGATGAACATTTCGAACCGAGCACGAATTTTGATAGTAAAATTCAATAATTTGCAAGCGTTGTTCATTTGTAAGACGATCCATGGTTAAATTGCAAACCAAACTGAAGCTGTTTGACAGTGACACAAGGTACTAAACACACGTCAGCTGTCAAAACCAGTGTTGCCAAAACCAAACCAGCTAAAAAATCACCCGTTAGTAATAGCATTTAAGCACCATCCTCTGAAACTTTTATAAACAACAATTTCATCGAAGTTGCGTAAGGGCTGTGAAAATTCTTACAACATGGATTCATAATGCAACATGCTTAGATATTTTGCGTTGTATTTATTTGGCGCACGCATTAGGAAAATCAAACTTACATGTTCGCGTTTCAAATTCAAGTTTCGAAATTCCTTCATTTAATGTGGTATTCGATTGGGCGCTCTCAGAGCAATTTTTATGTTCGTTCGGTACAAAAAAAAAGCAGTTTTCAGATCTTAGAGCACTTTTGCGAATCTAGATATTTGCGTGTGAGTTTGAAAACTGGTGGAGTTTGCTAAGGTTTTCGTGAATTTTTTTCTACAGCAAAGAAAGGCATTCCACCCGATGGATCTATTTTTGTATAAATATTTAGAAATCAATCGGGACGCAAATTTCAAATGTTTTATCATAAAATTTAACCAGTGAATGGAAAACGCTTTGAAGAGTGTTGTAGTTGAAAAGACTTCACATATTCGAATCGCACGAATGTGAACACAAAAAAGAGCAAGTGACGTTTTTGTGTTCGATTAGTGACACGAAATTTGAAATTTGAGAGCGAATCTGAAGAAGCCCAATCGAATACCACATAAGTCGTACAAAAACATGTTACAAACCCCAAATCTGGGGTTTTTTTCAGATTTTCTGGGGATAAATATTCTGACCGTCTGATATACCTGTGGAGAAAATTAATTCAATTAAAGTTAACAACTGGTTGCACGTCAGTTAGGTATGTCAATTTTTTGTATACTTACTGAAGTATGATAGCGAACTTGGACACTTTTGCTTATTAAAAAAGGAGTAGGCTGTCTGCGAATAGACATTGACACATAGTACAGCTGCAAGGACTAAACACTGCAATGTATGTGGTCTATAACTCATGTCAATGCATTCTGTATGTTAGTTATTGGCAATGGAAGGGGTAGTGCTGGGTTATTCTGTAATATTGGTTAAACTGGATCAGTTTTTAGATAGTTAGGTTAATTTGTTATTTTGAGGATCCAGCTTATATTCAAACAACAGATTTTAATTCGTCGTTTGTTCGAGAACTTGTACATGTCTCACCGATACCTTTGGTGATAAAAAGGGATTTATTCAAGGTCCTACGATATAATGTTACTTCTTCAACACCACACTTGCAAAAATTGTGGCGAAATGAACAAAAAAGTTAAGGCAACGATTCATAAACGCTTATGGGTTGCTTTTCACAACCATTCATTTATGTTAGATCTTTTTTTTTGGAGCGAATGAAGGGGACTCACACTTTTAATGCCAAATTCGAACGGCTGAATTGAGAAGCTTTTCCAATTATACTGTTGATGTATAGCAGAAGTAAGTAGTAGGTTTGTTTGAAGTGCGCACTGAGAAGTGTCAACTAATTTTCAAGCCTGTCAAAAACCCTGAAAATGCAGCTACTATTTTACTAAACGCAAAATATGTAGCCGAGAAGATTCTCAGTTTTTGAAATTGAAAAATATTTATGTCTTGGTGAAGGAATAATGAAGAAGATAACACATTTGTCCCTTTATTGTTAAAAAATTAGTATACCCAATTTTGATCTTGTGCTTTCCATAATGTAAATATGTAGTTTATAAAAGTGTTTGGAATATAGATGATGCGTTTGAAAATTGAGATAGCTCTGATTCCACCTTTTTTTCCATTCTATTTTATTATTTAAAATTTTAGTTCATAAACGTTATCGTTTTCAAACAATGCACTTTTGAATAATTTTTTGTATTTAACTCCACAATCTAAACAAATCAATGACAGCGAAACTCAGCACTGAGTCAGCTCAGGGTACAAATGGTGCCCTAGAATTCACGTCAAACACAGGGTTTCCTTTTCAATGCCAGGGCGAGTTCAGTACGCCCTATTGTTTATTTCTAAATTTGTAGTAACAAAAAATGGACTCATGTTTATACAAAGCTTTTAATAAGCACAATGCTGCAGTATGAGTCCGAATTACGCGCAAAACGGAAGAAAAAAACCGTGTTATGGCGAATGGTTCTGCTGGAATTCATAGAATCCGATCAAATTGTTTTCTCTTCATAATAACAATATGCTTATATTTATATTGCCACTGTATGAGCCAAAGTTATTAATTAATTTGTTAAAAGCTATCGTTGTTATCACTTTCGTGGACATTTTTGCTGTTTAAAACAAGAAATCAATTGACGCGTGTTTTCTTCAAATGTCATTCCAAAACGTCAAATATTAAAAAGCATCACGGATATAAAGCAGTATAAAAGCATTATTTGAATGCATCATGATCGCAGTATGCAGTCGTTATGCGCATTTTTTTGACGTTTTGGAATTCAGCCATGTACTTCATTCAAACCAACGGTCGCGTCGTCAACATCTCGTAGATAAAATGCCCCTGAATTACAATAAAGTAGGTACACAATTGCTTACTTTTAGGGGTACGCAAATTGCATTCCTTCGAAAAAAGGTTCTAATCTAAGATGATATAGGTATACTTGAATACGTTACTATGGGAATTTGGCGGCGACATTTTGAATGCCACCAATTCAATTAACTGGTAAGCATTTTGTATGGGGAATTATTAACTTAATTTTACCAGTTTAATGGGGACATCAATATACTTACGATTTTTTGTTTGTGCACATCTATGGCACAGTACCTTTCGAATGATATAAGTTTCATTCTACTAATTTCATAATAAATACTAAAAAAGTGTACGGAGACTTCGGTTGGATGTTCACGTATTAATATAACGTGAATTGGGCCTTATGCCCCTTAATTAATTAATTCTTAAAATTGCTTACTTTTAGGGGTAGGTAAATTGAATACCTTTATGGGTAAATGATTCTCTCCAACGGTTTTTATAAACGAAAGGGGCGACCATCCATCGGAAACAGGTTTTAATCTACGATGATTTATATTTGAATAGTTACCATGGTATTTTATGGCGGCGACAAATTGATCGTCACCAAAATTAGTTCAACTACCTGTTTTGTATGGGGAATTCATAACTTAATTTTACCAGTCTCAAGGCGACATATACCCACGATTTTGGGTTTCTGCACATATACGGCACAGTGCCTTTAAAATAACATAAGTTTCATTCTCCGCATTTCATATTACAGCCTAGTATCCTGCTCGCGCTTAATCTTAGCGCCCCTCGTCTCCACTTCGTTTCTCCACACCAAAGATAAATGGTCGCTAAGTTATTATTAAACATGATATAGATGGGACAAGACCCATATGTTTATGAAGCATGAGTACCATAACAGATATCAGTAAACGTAATTTTAATAGAATTTTCGAATTACAAACTTGAAAGACGTAAGAAACCTAGAAATTATAAGAGAACTTCGACATATCGTATCCTCAAACTTAACACAATCTCCTTACCATAGTGGTAACTTGTACACTTGTTATTACCCAAAAGACGTGGCCAAATGAAAGCATAAGCCCCCCTGAAATGCGATTCGCTTTATTTATGTTTATATCTCTGGTTTGGCTCTGTTGTTTGGTTTTGCGTTTTCTTTTAATTATTACACAAACATTAGACAAACACAAGACAAACTCTTTCCTCCGTTTTGTATGTCAGAATTTATCTTCGATTTAATGTACCGGACATTTATTTCGCGAGCTAAATGAGTGGAGACTTGTTATCGGCCCATCTATATGAAGTTAAGGATTTAGCGTGCGAACAGGATACTGCTTTGCTTAACTGCCTCGCTAAATTTTATCTTTGTAGACATTTTTGTATGGGAGATAAAATGTAGCGCGAGCAGGATACTAGGCTTAAATAGTAAAAAAGCGTACGGAAAGCTCGGATGTTCACGTATTAATATAATGATGATGATAATGATGATTTATTTTTGTGAACATATAGAATTTTGTGGTAGAGACAAAACAAATGTATTTTTTAATTCCAGCATATAAGAGATATCAAAATAACCTCTCAAGTGCTCTAATGCTACCAAAAACACATTTGATTTGAGAGAATATACTATACCTTTACAAATTTAAGATTTATTAAAAAAAAAGTATTGAAAAAGAAAAATGTAGGGAAAACAATTTTTTTCCAAAATTTCAACGGCCGGTAGAGGCCCAAAAGTACCCTTGAATATTTTTTGTTATTTTTCTTGTAATGACCTCCGCAATACGCAACTTTTGCGGGGCCTTTTGTTAAGATACAACAACTAAAAAAATGTTTAGAAACACCCTAATAGTTATTCGGACTCTAAATCGTCAGAGGCAATTATCACAAGGGCAGAAGGAAGATACCACGATACCGGGCTTGATGATACCATCTCATAATCGGAGTGAAGACATGCAACACCATATAACCTAGCAATTCTATAATATGAAAACTAACAGCAACAATGTCAATACTTAGAAATAAAAGCACCCCCTAGGGGAATATACCGAGAACCAAATCTTTAATCTTATGATGCTTAAATCGCTCAAGCCAAATTTCATTATTGGCGGTGATTTTAATGCGAAATACACGTTCTGGGGTTCTACATACATCTCGCGTATGCTGTATGGGGCAGGTTACACTCACAAGTGCAAAGCTAAGGGAACTGAGACGTGAAATCGAAGCTCTAAGACTTAAGAAAGCTCCTAGTTATGATTTGATCACCGGAGAAGTTCTCAAAGTTCCACGACGAAAAGCATTAATTAAGCTTCTTCATATTACAAATGCTTCGCTCAGACGTATAGCCCAATGTCTCTTTTTCCAGTCATATCCGAAGTTTTCGAGAGAATATTGCTAAGACGCCTACAACGAAAATAATCTCATCCCTGACCACCAGTTTGGGTTCAGAACCTAGCATTCGACGATTGATCAAGTGCACACAATTACTGACGTAATAGAGTAAGCATTTGAGGAACAAAAATATATGCGCAAGCGTATTCCTTGACGTCTCACAAGCCTTTGATAAGATGTGGCACGACGGACGGCTTAGAATTTAAATTACAAGTTATCCCCGTACGCCTATATGATATTCTAGAATCATATCTCGGAATAGACTCTTCCGTGTTAGAAATGGAAACGAATACTAGGAACTTAAAGAAATTTCGCCCGGCGTACCGCAAGGAAGCGTCCTTGGGCCGCTTCTTTATTTTGTGATAGAAAAAATTACTTGCTAAATTATATCTTAGTTGCAGTATCTAACAATCTTTCGAAGGGTGGTGTTTTTAGTCACTAAAAATCTGACTCTACTATGATCACGCGCTTTCTCATAGTGTCTTTGGAAGACTTCACCTACCCTCGGGAAAAAAAATCTTTGATCCAGCTATAGTCAGAAGATTGGTCTCGTTTTGTTTAAACTTCACTTGTATAAACTTCATCACAACTTTTTTTAAAAATCAGTTCCTTAACAATTCATTCCTATTGCAATTGAAAATTCGATTGTCAATTATGGTATTTGTCAATTAGCAGTCTTTTGTGTCGTTTGTAGTTTTGCATTTTGGGAAAGCATACAAAAATATTATGTACACCAAAACCCCGATTTGCGTAGTTAATAGGGACCATAAAAAACACGAAGCAAATCGAAATACCGATTGTTTAATCTTAATTAAACTTCACTGTTGCAAATGTATTTCTCCAGACTGATTGATTGCCTTTATCTTGGGGAGTCCCATATTCACAACACAAATTAATGAAAAACCGGAATAACTAAAACACAGATTGAAATAATGTCGTAGCTACCTCGAAACCACGATCATTTTTCAATGACGCAACTTCGAAACGACGGAAAGCGAAATTTTGGTATATTTAAAAGTGGGTTTCTTGCGTTTCTAATCGATTTGGTTATACAATACCAAACCAAAAAATGAATGCGTGGGCAAATGCAATCACAATAGGGACGAATAACGAAATAGAATTTGGAAAGGTCGTTCATTGCAATAGTGCGAGCTTACTTTTGGTCGAGAAATGATCGGAAATGCTGCTGCAAGATTCTTATTTTCAGTGTTATTTGCGTATTTGTCGTTGTTTTTATTCAGGCGTAATGATTTCACCTTCATGCAAAGTCCTTTTTACTGTAAACGTTTACAAAATATTTTTTCGATTATTCTCTATTATTACGAACAAAAGGCAAAGATACTTGTAGGCGTTTAGACTTATTTCATACCCAAACATCACCGAAAACCGAAATAATTCAATTATTAATTTCGCTCGCTTACCTAACGATCCAACTGACGAAGGAGGTCTATCGTTTGAGGAATTTTGATTGTAATGGCCGCGATCGCGTTCACGATCACCACCACCACCACCGCCACGCTGCCGGCTAAAGTTGTTGTAACGATCGCCGCCGTCTCGACTACTTGAGCCATAGCTACCTTCCCTGGTGTTACGATCGTGATTACGGTCGAAATTACGGTCATCATTGAAGTTGCCGTATCGGCCACGGTTCGCGGGACGATCTGTAAAAAGAATTCAAACAATCCACATATACATTAGTTATTCCTGATGAATGAAAATACAATGGTATGAAATTACCATTATATCCTCTATTCATTCCACCACCACTTCCACCACCACCACCGCCGACACGATTCCTATCATTGTGCCCGTAATTATCATTGTACGAACCTCTGTTATCGTTGCGGTTTATTCCGCCGCCGCCACCGCTGCTGCCACCGCCGCGATTAAATTGCTGGTGGTTACCACCACCCTGTCGTGGTGGTCCTCGTTTTTGGAAGCCACCTCCTCTGTGAACAAATAAAAAAAAAAGAAAAAAATTATATCAATTCCACGGATTTAAAAAAAAAAATCAAATTCAAGAGCAAATAGTACGTCAGTGGTAAAACAATCAATCGTGTAGATATATAGGTTATCTTTCACACATGTTCTAAGCTTCTTTTTTTTTTCGAAAATTCAATTATGAGACTACTAGTTATCTATTTTTATTTATGAAAATATATTCAGATATTACAATAACATAGTGCTGAACTACTGAGCGAAAGGATCGGAGGTCTTAAGCCTGGAAAACGGCATATTACACCCTAAAATCATGAACACAACGTCCGCTCTTTGAAATTATGTTGCTGAGCCATGGGGGTAACATTCCGTACACTCTTCACCTTACGTGCTGCTCCAAAACTTAAGTCAGGCAGTTGGATGAGACAGGTGTGATATACAGGTAGCTGCACATGTGTTTTCACTGCAGCATGCAAAAAAAAAATCCTAAGTTGAAATAAAATACATCACACTGTTTCTTAGCACAAATAAATCCAAGTTAAGTTAAGTAAGATTGCTGTCTAGAGAGACACACTTAGATCAAATTAGTTTAGGTCCTTTGTGATACCACATGAATTAAGGGAAGGGGGAGGAGAAGGCCAAAGTGCTATATAGGCCGGACATGCTAGTGGGCGCATTATTGCTGTCTTTATGTTTATGACTTTATCTGCAATCCTCTTACGTCTCGTAGAGAGAATCGGGGCAGTTTATCCTCGGATAGGGGAACGGTGACCGAAACTGTCTTCCCCTCGCCTGTAATCCTCAGACAACTCCGACATCTCGATCGGCCCTTTCGTTATGTATCTAACTCGAGGCTTAATATGGGTGGTCAAGAAGGAGGTGACCGGTCGATAGTATGCCTTCGGATAGGAGCGTACGGTTCGCTGTTGTTGTTGTTGAGTGAAGGCCGCTTCCTTGTCTGGCTAGTTCGTCCGCTTTGCAGTTGCCCGTAATGTCGCTGTGACCTGGAACCCAGCACAGGGCTACTGAACATCTGTCCGCAAACTCGTTAAGAGATTCCAGGCATTGTTTTACCAATTATGATCTGGTTGTTGGTGTATTCAGGGCTTTTATGTCTGCCTGACTGGCTTTGTACAGGCTGCTGCGCGTAGCATTCATTTCAGCCTAAAAGATGCTACAGTGGTCTGGGAGACGTAAGGCAATAGTAATTTCGGATGATTGTGCATCGTTATATGTGCATAGTTATTTTCTATTGTGCCATTTTACCTTCGGAACATTCTGGAATTATTGCTTTGTATTTTTTAGGGAGGATACTCATATGGCCTGTCTGATAGTTGGTCCTCTTCTTTGATTCTCTAAGGCTGCCATAGACGCAAATAATTTCACGTAGATATAGATAGGAAAAAGGTATAGTAGTGTGTCTAAAGCGGCCAAAGGATTGGATCTGAGTGCTCCTGTGATGCATATCTTTGTATACGTTCCTCAGATTTAGAATTTCATTTTTTCTCTAGTGCGGGCCACCAAACCAGGATTCCTCTAAACTCTTTAAAATAATCAAACCTAGGTCACTAAAGCGTAAAGAATGTAGATGTGTTTAAAAACCATATGCAAGAATTGCTTTATGGAACAATAATAATAAAAGTTCATGAAACCAAGCGCTCTCAGTGACATTAGTCAATTGGTACGAGCTATAAAACATATCCGGTTGTAAAGCTCCATACGTGCAAATGAACATTCCGTCACGTTTGACAAACTTTTTTACTAGGACTACCTGCCTTTTGATTATTTCTCATGCTATATATATATATATATATATATATATATATATTTCTATATTTGTACCATGATGTAGAGAACAGTTTGGTTTCTCGATGGTTTGAGGAGTGGTGTTAAGGTAGGTCATTGGAAGTTATGGCCAAAATATAACACAACTCGCACTAATAAGCTGATGCGGTTTGATAGAACGTCGTTAAGAAACCATACATTGAAGCTCAAGGAAGAAGATGAGGAGGTACACACCTCACTGCTTTGTCATACATGAACATTGTGATGTCCCGCTGTCTGATCTTTACAGGTTCATAAACACATCAGGATGGCTGGACAAGGTCGAGTAACTGAGAGAGAACAAATCTCATCACCAAAAACAATGGCTAACCCCCAAACAAGGGCATCACAATGGGTCCATACGGACATAAGTAGGGTACTGCTGGGCTCGCTCTGCGGTATACACACATCAACCATAACCTTATGTAGGTAATTTATAAGTTCAGCTGTTCTCCTAAATTAATCTGAATTTGTACAGCAGTTTAGTACTGACTGTCGATAACAATCGATTTCCAATTTAGTTTTACAAAATCTTTATTGGATGAAAGAGACGAATGGCAATCACATTACAGATCCAATGGACCAATATAGATAAAGGCAAGATCATGAGAATGCAAACATAATTCAACAGAAAAACGCAACAGAATCACGTTGTGATATACACATAGCAATTGCCTTTAAAACCATAGACCAACGGAGATTATAGATCAGAATACATATAAGCAAAATATTCTGTAGATTAAACAAGCAATCCTAGGGCCAAAAACAAGTTTATAGTCTAAAAAAAAAAAAAAAGTAAATATACAGGAACATTGAAAAAGCTTTCTCGCATGCTCGTCATCGACAATCTTCAGCTACAAGCGACATTTGAGTTCCCGAGCTTGACATATGAGAAGTTTGTCGCATCTATGTATGCTTCTTTTTTTTCAGACATAAATCTGCGGCAACAGCACATGTATCCTCTCTTGTTAACTGCGAACAAGCAACTCAGCATCGTACATAGCATATTTCAAACATGCGGTAGTTTTTTGTGACGTCTGTGCCAACACGGCGTTTAATATGTGGGATGTCTTGTTAATCATGCGGGAATGGCCATCTTATAAAGCTGATTGTGAGCTTGTCAGCTAAATTTAAAAACTGGTGGCTGCCTCACAACATGATCAGCCACATGTGTGACATGTGTAGATAATTTTTCAACTACTGCAGGCTAATTATTAAATATTATTACCTTCAAACTTGTTGTTCTAAGAAATGGGTTCTAAAATTGCACTGGCGAAAATGTTCAGCGCTGCAGTCACTTGCCGAATAATATTTGGACTGTCAGGAGCAGGTTCCACCAAGGAATCAGCTCAACAATAAATTTTTGAAAGAACCATTTGTGTCCCAAGCGAGGTTAGTTCCAATTTAAGTGTACTAAGATTTGAAAAATAAAAAAGTTTGCGCTTCCTTTTGGTGCACTCTGAAAAGATTACTAAATGTATTTCATTTTTAAATATACTATTCCTTGTTTTTGTCGAAGGCAGGGTAAAGGGAATAAGACAACACAAACAGCACGTAGCCTTTCCTGGTGGACTTTCTTTGGGACACATTTGCATTTATTATCGGCAACGAATTTGTTTATTTAATGCTGCCTAGAAGTCAAAAGTTTATACGCAAACTGCATGTATTTTAATTATTAATGGGAGAGGTAAGAATAACTAAAACGTATTATGCTTTACCTAAAAACCAGATTGCATATAGACCCAATAAACTAACTTATTTATGATCCTCAGAATCCAGACCAAAAGCCAAGCTCGTAAAGTGGAACTCTGCAGGCGTTTTATTCAGAATAGCCTATGCAGCCACATTAGTCGCTTAAGTGAAAGGAACCTTAACCAAGTTGCTGCCCGAAATAAGAGGTAGTTAACAAACTGATAGTGCTCCACTTGGCAGATAAAACCAGATAAAAAGGCTATAAAAAATTATCTTTAAGAACTAACAAAACTTACCGATCATTTTTTCGCTGTTCAGCAATGTCGATCCTTAATGGAGCCGAGATGTCATCCAACTTAATCCTTCCATCAAGTTCTAGGGCTTTTTCCAGATCATCGAGAGTCTCAAACTCTACATAGCAGAATCCCTTAAATTGATCTGTCTCACGATCTTTTACTAAACGAACGTTTTTCACGTCAAAATCTTGAAATATTTTCATGACATCCCCCTGCACCAGGCCTTGGGGTAAATTGCCAACATAAGCAATGAATGGGGGTTCCGTTGGAAGTTGTTTCTTCGGGCGGTCGCCTCCATATCCTCCCCTGTAAGATAAAAAAAAAAGAACAAAAAAGGTAATTGGTTAACAATTTGGTTTGTTATATAAACAAATTAATAGCAAACTAATTATGAATTCTTCTCTGCCACATAATAGGACGTTAGCTTTCGATTCAATTTTTACCATATCGTTTTTTCAATGCAGGGCGCACAGTGGGGACAAAATTACCCAATATTCCATTTAGAGTTGGAATAAAAAAAATTGTTTCTCTATTTGGATTTTATTTTTTTCGTCAGTTTAAGAGCGCAAAGCACAAATTGCCTTTGAGGGAGAAGAACACATTTTTCACTCGCCGCCCCAAAGGCAAAAAAGATTGCATTGCCCGGGAAATTCCTGCCGCCGGGGCAAGCATCCAAAGAAAATTTCACTCAAATTCGAATCACAAACAAAAAAGACACCATTTGAAATTAGTTTTAACACTTTTTAATTTGTTTAACAATAGATATAAATTAATATTTACCTAGCATTATCAAAACCACCTCTTCCGGCCATGTTTTATTTTTTCAAAATGGTATAAAATCTTCTTTACAGCACAAAATTGGGCGAAGTTCTTAAGTGCATTTGTTATCTCTTTCGTGTACACCCGACTGTCCTTCGGAAGAGGAGCGTGTACTGTTGAAGTTGGTGAGTTATTCTATTACGACCGATTACGCGTTTGCGGCGAAATCTAGCCAATGGAAGAAAAATGGCGATTATGCTGATGCAAGTTGGTGTCTCTTTTTGCTGTAGTCGGCCTCTTTGGAAACACTAGAACGAGATGACTCTATTAAGTAGAAAACCGGCCGAGCGATAAATGGAAATGATTCTCAAAAGCACGTTGCCCGATTGGCCATTATGCGAGCTGTCACCGACAATAGATTTCGAGTAGAGTTGCGTTATCAAATAATTTTTATTGACATTGAGCGTGACGAAACCTAATAGATCACACTTCCATATTTAACATATAATTCTCGAAACGTTGGATTTGTTTTGTGCTAGAAATTAAATAGGCGAGTGGAAAGAACTACCGCGCAGCGCATAGTCGCCTCGAAGGTCGAGGCTAGTGACAATTTTCATATTGGTAGACCATTCATATTATACCAATGCACTAATGCAAATGCAGTAAGTAATAAATTAATTATAATTGATACAGGGTGATAGTAAAATGTCCGAATGATTTTCGCATATCTTTAAAAAAACTTGTCGTTTTTGATTTAGCACAAAGATCAATTTTTTTTTTTTTTGAGAAAAATCTATTTTTATTTTGATCGAGATTGCTTTTCATGTTCGATTTGCCAAAAAAGTAAATCCTTTTTTTTTTTTTTTTATCTGAGGCACTTGTGACAAATGACGATTTTTTCTCGGATTTACACATAAGGATTGCTTTTTTAGCTGAATTATTATTACGCGTGTAGGAGCGAGTTTTTATTTTAATTGCAGTTTTATTATACCAAGGAAGGATTATTTTGAAATGCGTTATTATAAATGTGTGAAAATAAATTGAAATGGATTTCCAGCGCAAGTGATGTTTTTTTGCTGCCAGATTATACACACAGGAACCAATAAATTTCGGAATTCGATTTGGCAGCAGAAATGTGAAATCTCAAATCAAAATCTAAAAAGCCAAATCCAAATCGACAAGTACCTAATAATTCTCTATTCGCACCAAGCACATTTCGAGCTTAAGTATGCACTCATTTATTAACTTGACAGTTTTTTGTATACCATTCACAGATGGGAGAATTGAAAGTTTCGATTTTTTTATTTATTTTTGCTTGTGAACAAGAAATCGTAATTATGTATTTCAAAATCCACACATCAATGCCCACAAAAAGGGTTGATCTCTTTAAAATTTGGAACTATTGCAATCATTGATTTCCATGGTAGGTACCTGTTACATTGCTACGATAGCCTAGTGAGATCCTACTGTCATTTTTTTTTTTTTTTAAATATATATTTTTTTTATTAGTATTGTAAGTAACTTTATTACTTTACTTTATTACAAAGTCTGTTAACAGTCTAGATTCTGTTTAGATTAGTTTGTAAAATTAAATTTCGCTTTTAAAATTAAACCAAAAATGTTGTTTAAAATAGTTATAAATACTAAAGAAACATATAAGGGGTATTCACGATCCGGGTGCAACTGGTCTTGAATCATTGCGAAAGTGCGAAAGTGGAACTTTTTTTCGCACCACAACAACAAAATATACTGACAAAAATTTCGCTACACTTTTGCACTTTAGCTATACCCTGACCCTATTGTAACCGAAAAATACAACAGAGTAGCGTTATCAAGTTGATAGTTCGCTAAATTATGAATTCCTGTGTGCAGGTATCGGAAAAAAACAAAGAATGGAAAACAAAAATAAGTGCCGCCGAAGGGAAAATCATAATTTTTGTTATGTAATATTAATTAATTAACATAATTTTGTCTCCATTATCTTCCAATAAATTGAATCGTTTTTCTTTTTCGCTTTTTAAAAGATTTTTTTCAGAACAAATGTCAATTGTCAGATTGGGTCTGACTTTGTTTCAGTTTTGCTATAGATGAGAAAAAGTGTGTTCACGATCTGATAAAAAAAAATAAAATTTCGCAATTTTACTAGGTCTGTTACACCGAATCGTGAATACCCCTATATTTACATACATACTTATTAAAAATATTTTATTATTTTTATTATTAAAAACAATACAAAAATGGCTGTAAATATTTGAGTTTTACTTTTGATTTAACCCAAGGGCTTTATATGGATCTGTTGGGCAAAATATACATTTTAAAAAATATAATTGGAAAATTCCATTTCAAATTGCATTTTAACAATTTCGTCCATATAACAAATTAAACGGTCGGTTAAAATGTATTACTGTAGATTTTATGTTTTTTTCATAATTACCTACTACCTAGTTGCATGTAAATAAAGTGCGTAAGGGATTTAAGAACAACAATTTTCGAACGCATCCTAATATCCTCAAACAAAACCACAGCTAACTTCATACCTAGCCTGTATCTGACAGCAAATGTCATCCCCTTTTCGTTAGACCAACCCGCAAAAGTGTACACGTTTTTGTGAGTTTCTGTGTGAATTTCATCAGCTAAAACGCTAAAAAATCCACACCGTCTAAAAAAAAACTACACAAAATGGTTTTGACCAGTCGTTTCTACAAGGAGAAGTATCCCGAAATCGAAGATGTCGTCATGGTAAACGTGAGGTCCATCGCCGAAATGGGTGCATACGTACATCTATTGGAGTACAACAACATCGAGGGCATGATTCTGCTTTCTGAGTTGTCTCGTCGTCGTATTCGGTCCATAAACAAACTTATCCGGGTTGGTAAGACAGAGCCTGTTGTGGTTATTCGTGTCGACAAAGAGAAAGGTTACATAGATTTATCCAAGAGACGTGTCTCCAGTGAAGATGTCGAAAAATGTACTGAGCGTTTTGCCAAAGCGAAAGCTGTGAATTCAATTCTCAGGCACGTCGCTGATATTCTGGAGTACAGTTCAAACGATAAATTCGAAGAATTGTATCAGAAGACTGCGTGGTATTTCGAGGAGAAATATAACAACAAGGCCGCAGCCTATGATATCTTTAAACAATCCGTACAGGATCCATCGATTCTTGATGAGTGTGGTCTCGATGCCAGCACGAAGGAAGTACTATTGCAGAACATCCAAAGGAAGTTGACATCGCAGGCGGTGAAAATTCGTGCAGATATCGAGTGTTCATGCTATGGCTACGAGGGAATCGATGCCGTAAAAGCTGCTCTCAAGTCTGGACTGGATGTATCGACAGAAGATATGCCAATTCGAATCAATCTAATTGCACCGCCCCTGTACGTAATGACCACTTCGACGACAGAGAAAACCGATGGTCTGAAGGCTCTGGAAGTTGCTATCGAGAACATTCGCAAAATGATTATGGATAATGAGGGCGAACTAAAGGTGATCATGCCCCCGAAAGTGGTAACAGCTATGGATGAAGCCGATTTACAGCGTCGTATGGAACGTGCTGAGGCTGAGAATGCTGAAGTAGATGGTGACGAAGACGAAGAAGGTGACCAGGAAGGAATGCATTTTGATGGAGGCGAGAATGACGAAGAAGACGGACCAAATGATGATGATGATGAGACCGAAAACTAGAACATCCACTTTAGGATTTTTGTATTCACAATTAAATCAAATATTTTGTTTTTTCACCGTAAGAACTGTTCAGAGAAATGTATGACCGAAATAAAGCTGAACAATCGAGAAATTTAAATATTTTTATAAATGACTCTGTTTTATGTTTAGAGATTAGTGTAGGTAGGTACTTGATGGAAGAAAGTTTTATTTTTAATATCCAACAAATTCTGGCATGTATTACTCCTTCACGGAAGACGCGGTTCGACCCATGTTTAATCAATTCCCACTAGAAGATGCCTGTTCAGTTTTCAGGCCTTAGGACAACGCCTAGTTGCTTGGTTTTCTCAGAAATCGATGAATGGATCATAGTGAAAGTTCAATCAGTACTGAGCCAATTTTCCCTCAGATGCTGTTGTATGCAGTATCCGGCTAAACTTCCAACTTAAAATTTCTTCTTCTTGACGGCTGTCTGCTTCGTTCCTCTGGTTGGATAGTTGGAGTGTCTGCACTTTGAGAATATTTTATTTTGGGTAATTGCTTCGTATCGATTAGCACATTTTTGGCTGGCGGTTCCGCCAGGTTGCACTATCTCCTTTTTGGAGAAAAAATGAACTATACTTATCCAGCGTATTACTGTGAAATTTACGAGTTCTAAGCAGTTGTCTATTATCGTACTTACCACACACCAAAGATGATACAAATTTGGATAGTCTTTGCCACACACTATAGTCCCAGAGGACCTTAGGATTAGTAAATCGCACTCAACTGGAGTTAACAACATTAAAATACTTTTATAGTTTACAAGTGTTTTTATTACATTTTTTAATTAAAACTAAAAAAAAAACGGAAAATTAAGCATATTGCCTAGTCAGAATCATCTCCAGAACTACTTTCATTTGGCGGACCATCTGACATGACAACATCTTCTTTCGTGCTGGTCTCAAAGCTAATACCTCCATTCAGACCCGCGGAGAACGCTTTCATGCGTTCTTCTTTTTTCAGTTTCTTCTCTTTCTTGAACGCCGGCGTAGTATCGGTTTGTTTTCGTTTTTTCCCATTTTGTTTGACCATGTTTGATGCTATTGCTTCCTCGTCGTCTTGTTGCTCGTCTGATACATGACCATTTTGCTTTCCGTTCTGTTTTTGCACAGAATTCTTCACGGGTTTCATTCCGTAGGCGTTACAGAATCGATGGTAACTTTGCGCCGACTCCAACTTAACCCTGCTGCGAATTTCTTGAACATGTTGGATACATGCACTTAGGGTTGTGTTGGCGATGGTGAACTTCGTATGACAGCGATGGGCGATAAACAGCAACTGAAGAATTGTGTTGAATTCCTTTACAGATATCGTAGTTGCTTTCGAAATGACTTCTAAATGTTGCGCTAAAATGGATTCAATTCCTTTGAGGTGTTTCTTGGCGGTCTTTTGATTTATTTTGATTAGTTCGTGATTTTTATAGACTAAGGTAAGCAGTTCAACGACTTGAATGCGTCTGAAGGTACGAGTGGACTCGGATATACCCTTTTCGGTCAGGGTACTTGCCAGACTCCAGACTCCTTGCCAACGCAATTTGAAAATATCACTAAGGAGCGTGATGTTTACAGCAGGGTTTCGTGATTTTATGAAATCCTCCAGGTATTCGGTGAGAAGAGAGAGAACCTGATCATTGGCACCGCCTGCGCTCATCAGCTTGGCATTGGCGATTAGGAACATGCAACACTTGTTCTTTAGTCGATTCTGGACGTCGAAGGCAATGGATCGAGATTTCTTATCAATGATCATTCTTATGAAATCAACAAGATTTGCTTCGGTGACGTCTTGAACAGAGCCAAACTGCCTCAACGCGGTTAGCTTGTTCAGTGTTTTCTCCACTTTCGTTTGCAGCGGTTTTAGTTCTTCATCCGTACAGAACTCTAGCATGTTAAAGAGCGCCAACATGACTTCGATTGTTATCAACAAACTTGGCTCATGCTGAATGTAAATTTCAAGCAAATCCAGTACACGTATACGGAAGTGCATTACTGTTGTGGTCTGCATACGATGGCTTTTGGACTTTTTGTTCTGGCTATCACCGCCACTCTTTTTCATTGCCTGAAATGCAGCAGCGAGCGCATCGTCAAGTTTCTTGCCCTCCTCCTCTGTCATGTCGTTTAAATCGACAGAGTCTTGATCATCGTCCTGCGGGATTGCCGACCCAAGCGCGATGGATATCGCGTTACGAAGCTTATCTGCGGCGGTAACTTCTTCGTCTTCGCCTTCATCCTCGACTTCTTCATCTTCTTCGTCATCCTCTGAGGCACTCTCGTCGGCTTCATCTTCGTCCTCGCCGTCGGTGGCGTCTTCCTTTTTATCTTCGCTTTCTTCTTTGTCGTCTTCATCTTCATCTTCACCCTTACCACTCAATGGATTCTGTCCGTCTTTCATGTCCAGCATTGATAGAATCTGGTGGGTCGCCGTCAAATTCAGACTGTCACACAAATGAGGAAACACTGTGTTAACTACGTTTCTGAGAGAGCTAGCGTTTTGTGACAGCAAGTGCAAGAACAAATCAATGACAACTTCAATCCACTCGGGTTCCGAGTCACCGCTGGCCTTCGCCGTACCTTTGGTCCTGGCCATGCACTTTTCCAAGTCCAAAATTGCAGTCTCTGCCATTTCAGGTTCACGGAATAGCTGAAGACCCATATGCAACAGCAGTATTTGGAATACTATCTGCAATTTCTTCTCGTTGCCTTGAGCTCTTTTCGACTTATTAATCTCAGCGTACATATCATTCCAGGCTTTCACAATCTTCTCGTCAATTTTCTGTCGGAAATACTTTGAAGCGTTCTTTTTTTGTACGTACCCATTGCAAGTCTCTACCAGTGCCATTAGAACAGTTTTCTCGTCCTTTAAGGCCGGCACCTTTGACTGCAGGCTAGCGTAGAAAATATTCTTCATATGCGTTCCAAAATCGTTTTGTAATTGTCCAACCTCTGTACGAGTGCATATCACTCCAGAGTTGTTTACGTTAAATAACCCAATGGCCATGAAGAATTGCAGTTGCTCTTGTCGCCACGTGAACGAGCTCTGTACCGACTTATGGGAGAGGAGGTGCTGAAGCATATATGCTGCATTTTGACGCTCGAAGTTCAACCATGTCTCATCTTTATTCTCCAAATTTTTAGACAAACGATCGAGGAAGATATCTTTAAATATATTGAAGACGTCCTGCACACCCTTCTCCTTTAGGAATCCGATCAGTTGATGGACGATCCGGTTGGGTGTGAATTTCTCTATGTTGAACGTACCTGGATGAAGAATTAATCTGCGAATAACTTCTACACGGTCATCGTCTACTGTTTTGGAACAGCAATTGGATAAATTCTCAAAGAGTTCATTGTAGAAAGCTTTTACGGTCTCATCCTTTTTAGTTTTAGCGCTTTTAAGACCCGCAACTATCATCTTGACGAAATTCGGTGTCAACAATCGTGATACTGGCGTCTTCTCGGTATTCAAGTGAGCGAGAACATCTGCACAGATCTTCAGCGTTATGATTTCCTTAAACTTGTTCGAACTCTCCAGGGATGGATCGACATGGTTCTCCCAAAAATCACTCAATCCGTTGCAAGTTGCCAAATAAACACCAAAAACTTCCAATGCTGGGTGTGTAAGTAAATCTGAATTGGTACTACCCCAGAAAATTCGCAGCAGATTCGACTGACTCTCCGAATTCAGCAGGTGTGAGCCGCCCAAGTGCGATTTAAGGAATTTCCCGCCAACTATGGATGGAAACTTTTGATGCGTCACAATCAGACAATGCACCATTTGAATCGTTTGCTTTGCCCATGGTTTGGCGAGTTCTTTGTGCAGAAGCGGCCAAACGGATTCCTCAAATTGACTTATTGTGAGCTGTAAGGAATTGAAAATACATTTAACACTCTTGATGTGGGTGTTTTGATGCAAAATTACCTTTTCAATCATCTCAATAAGGAAGGAATATCCCAAGGAACAGTGGTAGGTTCTATGGCGTGTTGATTGGATGAGAATATTTGATATCTGTTCAAGATCTTCACTATTTGCTTCAGCAAGTTTACCAGAACGTATCACAGCAGCGCAGACGAGGATTTTACCAACAACAGCATCTGCATCTTCCTAAGAGTTAATATATAAGATTTGTTTTAGATATAACAATTAGTTAGAAGAGACGAAATGTAAAGATTCAATGAAACGGAGGCACATGAAGAAGGCCAATCACACGCAAATGGAACTCGGCCCAATTAAATTTATTTATTTGAATGGTGTTTACATTAAGTTAATAAATATGATAATTTATTTGGTATAAGCTTGAACAATACATTTAATGACGTTCTTGCTTCGGCAGAACATATACTAAAATTTGAACGATACAGAGAAGATTAGCATGGCCCCTGCGCAAGGATGACACGCAAAATCGTGAAGCGTTCCAAATTCTTACTACTGTGGTTCCAAGAAAAAAAAAAAAACGATCTCAAAGCAGCCCAGTTGCTTTCAAGAATGGGCGTAGCACAGTTGATACTTTGTTATACATCGATGAGTATTTCGCATCAGCGTTATCAACTAAAAACCATGTCTCAATTCTCTCAGTAGACTTTGAAAAGGCCTTTGACAAAATTGGGATTCATGTAGTCCTAAACAAATTAGCTTACTGGAAAATTGGCCCCAAGATGTTTGCTTACATCAAATCATTTCTCCTAAACCGCAAATTCCGCATAAGAATTAATAACGAGTTTTCCTCCGTAAAAGTCCTGGAAAATGATGTTCCACAAAGATCCCCTCTCTCTGTTATTATCTTCATAGTTGCTTTCAATGAACTAAGTGAAATCTTAGTCAAATACAAGCCCATCCGACATTCCCTTTATGCAGATGACTTGATATTGTTTTCGAAATGCAAAGACGTTCCGAAAATCACTAGAAATTTCTCATTCATAATAACCGACATTAACCAGTGGTGTGACCTATCTGGGTTCAAAATATCATTTAGTAAAAGTAAAATATTACATATATGTAAAAAAAAACAAATGTACAAAAACTTAAACCTTAACTTTAATAACAACAATATTTGTTATGTAAATTCTTTAAAAATGTTAGCTATCATTTTTGATAACAAATTTAGTTTTAAGAACCACTGCACTAAGTTAAAAAAAAGCCTTACTACCAGGGTTAATATAATTAAATATTTATCATCCAAGCAAAGTGTTTCTCATGTAAATGCTCTCATCAAATAGATTACTGCTTACAAGTATACGGTTAATGCGCAAAATCTTCAATGGAGCTTATAAAACCACAATACCATGCAGCAATCAGGGGTGGGGTTCTTTAAGATGAAAACGTTGGATCGTTTTCGTTTGCACGAACGGTTTGCTTCATGTAACTACAAAAACGAAAGGATTTTTCGTTTGCACGAAAGCAAACAAAACAAAAGCCATTTCGTTTACGTTTTCGTTTATTTTGCTTCATGTAACTCTAAAAACGAACGACATTTTCGTTCAGTGCGAAAAGAAAACAACGACAGCTTATACATTGATGTTTCTCATTTTCTTTGATAGCTAAATTGGCGGTTGTGTTATTTATTCGATACAAAATATGCTGGCGAATAGCAAGTGATAGTGATGATGCGATGTAGAAGATCAAAATCTAAGAAAAATTCGAAAACATCTTCGGTATTATTCCAATCCTCTTACGCTGTCCAATGAAAGATTTGTTTAATTGATGTGTATTGAAGAATAAGTTTAAAAAAAAAATATAAATAGTTGGCGCAACAGGTCCGGAGGGACCCTAGGCCTAGCTTCTCGCAACCATTCGTTTTGTGTGAGTTTTTTCTTTTTGGAACGAATGGAAGGGATCTACAATTTTATGCCGACTCCAAACGGCTAATAGAGAAGCTCTTTCAAGACAGTTATACTCTCGGATGTTTGTCAGACGTTCGCGAGAGGTGGCACAGTGAAAAAAACCCTAAGTTGAAATTTGGGCTTTTGCGGGATTCGAACCTCGACCCCTCGCTTAGTAGTCCAACACACTAACCACTAAGCCACTGCACATGTTCTTAATTTTTTGTTTGGTTTTCTTCAACGTTTTCGGTTGAATAAAAGCGCTTTTAGGTATGAGCTGGACAACATTTGTCTTCGTACAGGAACACGAAACACATAGGTACGTCCTTTCTATTTTAAGGCTGTGTTAAACGCTTGAGGTAATGGCTGGAGGTGGTTACCAGTTGATGGTTGGCAACGATTTTGCTTCTCCTCTCGCACAGAGTACTTTGTCGAAAATATTACACGAAACTCTTAATATAATGGAAAACGTTCTGTGTCCTCAATCGATAAAATGGCCATCAGAACAGGAAGAAAATGTTTCTAAGAGTTACTTTTTCCAAAAATGTAAAATACCCGGCGATAAGTGACAGCTTTTCAATTGTATTATAGTTTTTGTAAAACGATGTTTATTGCTTTAGTCATTCGGCTGATGTAACACATATGTAAGCTTGATTCGTCTCATTTCTAACGAAGAAATGTTTTTTTTTTTTTAACAGAAAAGGCCATCACAGCATTAATACTATGATCGTAAGTAAAATTTCATTTGATACAAAAATCAATACATCATATATAATATTTTGTTACAGATTGCGGACCACAAGTATCGGATAATAGCTGTTTGTCCTCAATATGGCGTTGCAGCTCATGACTCCTTTCTATCCAGTTAAACAATATATTTTGCTGTGTGTGTTTTGATTTATTCAAATAAATAGTACCTATGTGTGTCTGTTATTATTTATTGTACTTACATTATTATTTACAATATTGACCTTATTGACACAAACCAAAATATCAACAAGTAAATCTTTTTGAATCTGTCAGCAGCTGTTGGCTGTCCTATGCTCATTATGATACATTCAGCTTCTCAAACTTTAATTTCTTCGTCCCACTGTTTCTTAAGCCCATGCGAAAGAGAAAAAGGAAACGAAATGAGTTACATGAAGCAAACTTTCGCGTGATTTCTATCGTTTTTTGAAAAGCGAAAGCGTTTTTCGTTTCGTTTTTTTACAGAATCCCACCCCAGGCTTGCTCTAAATGCCTTCAGGACAACGCCAATCAAAAATATGCTCACCGAATCTGGTCTCGCTGGAACATAGATTTGAGTATCACATATCTATGCTGTTAACTAAGCTTTCTTCATCCGGCCCTAGCGAGGTATCCGTCGGAACGGAAAATTCTCCGCAACGCACACTCTTTCGGAGGCTCAAATTCCATTCGAGGTGTCCGATTTCGGAAGAGGAATAAACTATTGCGATGGCGCACCGCACCGCACTCCAAATCGTAAACAAATTCCGCAACCAATTTCTGTCGGAGGATATCGGAACCTAGCTGTCAAAAATTTAACAAAAAAATGCACTGCATCGCACTTCAACGTGATTCGCCGATATGCGTTACAAAATGTCGGAACAAATCTCCGAACAGTTGTTCCGAAGAATACCTCGCAGCAAAAATCTTCCGAATCGTATAAAATCGGAGAATTTTCCGTTCCGACGGATACCTCGCTAGAGCCGATCGCCTAAGACACCAGTAACAGCAGTGGCCAATCAAATTCTATCTCGCAAGCGGGCACCTAAGTATCCATCTACAAACTACAATGGCCTATCATTCGCCAAAAAATGCGAAGTAACCCTTTCATTACAAACAAAAAAGGAACCAAGCAATCCACCGTGGGTACTTCCATGTGACGCCCCTATCACAGATCTATGTTCTATACTTACAATACCTACAAGGCAATGTTCACAGAAATCAGTTCCAGCTACAAGCAGAGAAAATGGAATCCTTAGTGGTGTTAGTGTTGTTGGGTTGGCCGGACAATTGAAAAGGTGTTCAACATCGTGTGGGCCTAAGTTGCAGTGTGGACTTTTGCTTTCGATGTTAGGGTCGAGGCACGCCATGTAATTGTTTAACAAGTGACACCAACCCGATCGTAGTTGAGTCAGAGTGGTCCTCGTTGGTCTAGGCAGCAGCTTTTCTGCGGGGGCAATAGGTGGTGGTCTGCCTCCAAGTACCACGTTCGCTTTGTAACTGGCGATGGCGTTTGAGACAGTGGTGTGATGAATGTTGTTTTTGCCAGCGTGGTACATTTCTGAGTTGAAGTATGGTGTTTGGGTGAGATGGTTTATTTTCTCCTGTAGTTTTAAGACGCATCTGCGTATGCTCCGAGGTGGTTTTGGAGCCGAGATAAGGTTGTGGTTGGGGTGTTCGGGTAGGTGACAGGCTAGCAGAAACTGTTGAGAAAGCATGGTGTTGTGTGTTTTGACCGGTCGATTTTTGATGTTGGTGGTGTGTGACGAGAAACTGAACATGTTGTCGAACGTGACTCCCAGGAGTTTGGGGTGTGCGGCGGTGGGGATGTGTCTTTCACCAACTGATATGTTCAGCTCCAGTCTCACTTCCTTTGTCCATGACGTAAACAGGGTTGCAGTGGATTTTCCTGGTGATAGTTCAAGATTGCGGTTCCTAAAGAATGTGTTTAAAGTTCCTAGGTAAGTGGTGATCGATGCAGCGAGGTCATAAATGTTTGGGCCTGATGCTAGAATCGTGCAGTCGTCTGTCTGTCGGCCGCTGAGGTAGTTTGCAAGCCAGCGTTTGGTTGAGTGTGGTAGTGACGACTCCAAAATATCTTTAAGCAGTATAACGTGGCTTACTCTATCAAAGGCTTTGGACAGATCTAGGGCCACAGCTATGGTTCTGTGGCAGGGTCTTGGTTGGTTTAAGCCGTTGCTGATTTGGCTGGTGATGGCGTTTAAGGCTGACGTAGTGCTGTGGAGTTTGCGGAATCCGTGTTGGTGGTTGGCAAGCGGTAAGAGATCGGTGAGCTTTGGGAGAAGGAGGACCTCAAGGATTTTCGCGACTTGAGATAGAAGAGAGATTGGTCGGTAAGAGTTGGCTTGATCTGCTGGTTTGCCTGGTTTGAGCAGAGGGATCACTCTACCGATTTTCCATGACCCAGGGATCAGTAAGCTTTGGGTGGAGAGGTTGAAGATTGCTGTTAGGTATTTAATGCCGGAATCTCCCAGGTGCTTTAGTATAAGCATTGATATCCCGTCAGGACCGAGTGCTTTGGATGGTTTCGCGGCTTGAATTGCTGCTGACACTTGATCTGGGGTATAGTGATCGCTGTCATCATCCAATTGCAGTTGGTGGAGCTTGCGTTGGGTTGCCCTCTTGTCTCGGTTGTGGGATGTTGGGTGTTCATTGAAAAGTTTGTTGAACAGTTTTGCGCACTTACCCGGATTGTTCTCAGGGCAATCGTTGAAATATATTGCCATGTTGTTGTTGGTTGTGGTTGGGTTTGATAGAGCTTTTATGGTGGACCACAGTTTTTTTATGCCCCTGCCCAGGTTACAATTTTCGAGGTGTTTCGACCATTTGTCTCTTTTGAATTCGTCAACAAGGCATTTGATGTTGTTATTGAGTTCTTGAATTCTGGGGCTGGAAGGATCTGATCTCCTGGTGTTGTCGCGTTCGTCTGCGAGTGTGACTGCGGCCGCTGGAAAATTGGGGCGTATTTTGGGTTTCCTGCCTGCTGGTACGAATCGTCGCACTGCTGTTTGTATTGTTTTGCGGAGTTCTCTCTCACCCACGTAAGCGTGTGTTGGTGGTTGTAAACTGTTAAATTTGTTTTCTGTGAAGGCTGTGAAACTGTTCCAATCGGTTTTATTGAAGTTGAGGAAGGTTCTTTTTTCGGAGAATTGGAATTCACTGTCGCTGCTAATTGTAATGGTGATTGGTAAGTGGTCGGAGTTTAGTTGAATGCTTGTATTCCATGAGATGTTGGTTAGCAAGGAAGTGTGTACTAGACTGATGTCGGGGGAGCTTTGGCAGTCCACTCAATTCAAGGGCCGATGCTGTCATCCTGGACACACCATCACCAGAACTCAGCAACAACTTCCCAACCCTCAAGTATGGATCTGCTCAACCTGTCAAAACATTATACGGCAAATCTCCACCTCTGTTAAATGTAACCAATGTCTTCAATGGTGTCACCTACGCAACTGCTCAGGCCTGAGAAGTCATAAAATGTGGACCACAAATTTCATCGGTAAATGCTGCCAGAACCCCCAACAACAGCAACCACCAGCCACTAACAAATCTCCACCATTACCACATCTCACAAATTTAAATACAACGCCATTACTCCCCCCACCAACAACCAATACAACAACAAATAGAACACCACAGCCGCTCACCGATCTCAAGGTACTCCAGCTCAATTGCAATGGTCTTTCTGGAAAGATCACCGAACTGATCTATTTCATGAATCATACGCCATGACAGAACCACCGACCACGGCGGCGGACTTGCGTTCATCGTGCACGGTAGTACACAATACATACCTGTCCCACAACCCTCAACCTCGGATGGCATTCTTGAGCAGCAAACCATCGCAATAACATCTTACGCATCAACAATTGTAATCGCCAATATCTACATTCCCCCGGTCGGAAGCTGCCCATCTGGATACCTGCCCCCTTTAGAACTCATTCTGCACAGTGATGTCAACCTAATCCTAGGCGACATCAATGCTCACCACGAAGCTTGGGATCAGAACATCGCCAGAGATCATCGTGGTACACACATAGCAGACCTAATAGACGGTTCGAATGTCGGGATCCTCAATGGAATCCTGTATTTACGGCTCTAAATATGATTATAGTACTACATACGCGGTAGTCAACGAACAGGGTAAAGTTCTTAAAAAAGGACTCCTCCCACAATATTCATCAATGCTAACAGCTGAAGCCTTCGCCATTCTATTCATTCAAAAATAAGAAAAGTCTCATATGCAAAAGTCTCACAGACAGCCTTTCGACAATCAATGCTGTTAAAAACATCAACAATAGAACCACAATTATCCAAGACATAAGAGAACAGTTCGTCAAACACAAAATAAGGCTAAAACTTGTCTGGGTTCCCGGCCATGCTGGAATAACTGGAAACGAACTGGCTGATAGTGCTGCTAAATCAGCACATAACGAACCGTTGACCTTGTTTAACGTGCACACTGCACAGTAAAAAAAAATTCGCCAAACAATACAAATACATTGGTTTAATAACTTGCTAGACTCCTGGCGCCAATACTTTCACCACTACTCCACTATCAACACGGAAGGTTTGAGAGCTATCTATCCTATATGCTAATATGCCTAGACATGTAACGTTAGGTTTCATGCGCCTTAGAATGGGACACACCAACATAATACACAGCTACTTACTATCAAAAACTGATCCACCAATGTGCCACATATGTAATATAGAAGCCCTCACCATCCCGCACATAACCCAACACTGCAACGTCACAAAATCATTAAGAGGCCTCTACCCATAATGTTCTACAAAATTTGGAACGTGAAACGCCATCTCTATTTGATTTGCATCATAGCATCCACTTACAATCCACTTACAATCCACTTGCAATCCACTTTCAAAATGACTTTAGTGGGCGTACCTTCAGTGATGTATGGCATGACAAACTGTGCCTTGATTTTGTGCGGTTTTTGTCGCAATTGCGCTAGGGAACGTGTCGAATCGGATTTGAATGTGTGAGTGCACCGCGCGCTGGACCAGCGTGACCGTTGTGCGAAAATTTGACACTTTTTTCGAGAACTCCAGTACAATTTTTTGGTACATTTTCCCTTTTTTTAGTTGAAAAAGGAACTTCGAAAATTCTTTAAACAACTGCAATTTCCAAATAAATATGTTTAAAATGCAACGCGGTTGTGTATCACAATATTATTATAACGTCAAGTGAGCCTATACTTGTTAAATATCGTGCGAAAATTCTAAATTTGCAGAGTAGCTTTAGGCCCCAGTTATAGTCACACGTAAAACAGAACCGTACAAATTTTCTTTTGCTTTTTTTGACCACTTAAAATTGATAGTTGACCTCAATCTTGGTCTTAAAATGTTGCTTATGAATTATTATATACTAAGTATATCAAATTCGTTTTTATAAAATAAAACCATGTTCCCACCAACGTGATTTAGCTAAATCCACTTGATTTAGCTAAATCATCTCATAAATTACGTGATTTGTCATACATTTTCGTGATTAAGATTGACGTGATTTAGACGTGTTTAAATTTTCATTACGTATCTGTCATCGCAAATCCACACAAAATAAAATCGAACATACCTCTATTATAAAAAAATTGTCCATGATAAATAATTCATTTATTTATACCGATAAAATAGTAATAATAACAAAAAAAAAAAAAAAACGGAAATAAAATAAATATAAATAAGTCATTTCTAATTATTAATTTCAATTATTTTTAAAAATCACATTTGTTGTTCAAATTATTACTTCGTATGGCAATCGTCTGCGAATTTATGTTTTTGAAGGTTCTCATGAAGTTCCTTGGCAGCTTTTAAATTTTGAATTCAAATTTCGAAAGAACAACAGAAAAAAAGGCGTAGATTCAACTCAGCATTAAATACAAAATATCAAAACTTAGCGAAACCCTCGCACTAATACAGTCAAATAATGAAGTATTGGCGCAGTAAATGACCTAGTATCAAGCAGGCTCAGCCAAAAAACTAAGATCCATCCATGTTTCTCCATTAAACTTCAACCTTTACTACCAAAATACTGGTGGTCTTCGAACAAAATTGCGTGACGTCTTGCTGTTCTCATCATCTGAGCAATATGATGTAATTGTTTTTACTGAGACTTGGCTAACTACGGACCATCATAACGAAGAAATGTTTAACAAGGAACAGTACGAAGTTTACCGTAAAAACCGTTGTCCCGTTCGTACTGACTGTGAAAGGGGTGGAGGAGTATTGGTGTCAGTGCGGAAATCATTACGCAGCGAAGAAGTTTTCATACCTCCATCAACTCTCGATGTGGACCAAGTTGCAGTTAAAATTAAATGTAGTCCTGGTACTGAAGTTATTGTAATTGTAAGTTATATACCACCAAGGAGTTCTTATTTATTATATAAAGCTCACGTCTATAATTGTTCCTTAATTTTAAATAATTTGGATGACCAACAGCATGTTATCCTGTTAGGTGACTTTAACTTACCTAATTTAATCTGGTCATTTGATCATGAAGAATGTAGACTTTTTCCTTTTAACGTTAACTTGGACTATGAACGCGAAGTTGTTGATACGCTCGACCAGTTCGATCTTCGTCAGATTAATCATTTTGCCAATGAGTTCAATAATGTTCTGGATTTAGTTTTTGTAGATTCTGAACTTAATATTAGTATCAATAACTCTATGATTCCACTTTTTCCTAATTCTATTTTTCATATAGCCTTATCATTGCAATTTGAATTTTACGAGTATCTTCGACCTAGTCCTTCTGTCATGAATTATAAGTATAATTATGCTAAAGCCAACTACAATAATATTTCTAACTATCTTGAAGGAATTGATTGGCTTAATGTTTTTAATAATGATAATCTTAAGAATTCTTTTAATTTATTTGTTGAAACTGTTAAAGTGGCAATCGATATGTTTACACCTAAAGTAAAGATTGTATCCGGCGATAAACCAATTTGGTTCAATAAAAGGATCGTGAATTTAAATAATAGAAAAAATAAGACCTATAAGCAGTTCCGAAAAGGTAACAATAATCCGGAACTTTTGTTAGTTTATCGAAAGCTTCAAAAAGAATTTGATGTTCTTAATAAATTCCTTTATAGACAGTACGTTCTTTCTGTTGAATCTAATTTAAGACTAATAGTAATCGTTTTTGGAGCTTCGTCAACAGTAAAAAACAATCTAATGGTATTCCTAACTGCATGAGACTTAATAATGTATCCTCTTCTGACCTTGTGACCATTTGTAATATGTTTGCAAAAAACTTTCAATCTGCTTATTCAAGTAGTACTACCCCAGCTAGTGTTTCGAATGAAACCTCAATGTCTTGTAATTCTTTAAATGTTGGTAGCCTAGAATGTTCAATTCCAGATGTTCAAATCGCTCTTTCCTTGTTAAAATTAGATGCAAATCCTGGTTTCGAGGGCATCCCGCCAATTTTGCTTCAAAAATGTTCTCATGCGATTTCTGTACATCTTTGTTGCTTTTGACAGCGTTAATCACCATGCTTTAATTTCAAAACTTAAGAGATTGGGATTTCATTCCAACTTTCTAGAATGGATTCGCTCCTATCTCACGGATCGCATTCAGTATGTTCGTATAAAGGATGTACTTTCATCACCAGTTTATGTCACCTCCGGAGTGCCTCAGGGTAGTCACTTGGGCCCTTTACTTTTCCTTTTATTTGTTAACGACATACCTGATCTCTTTTTGAATTCAAAATGTCTGATGTTTGCTGATGATGTAAAAGTGTTCCGGCATATTCAGTCTGAACATGACTGCATACTTTTGCAGGAAGATCTTAAGAGACTTTCTTTGTGGTGTCATAATAATCACCTTCGCCTTAATGTCTCTAAATGTCAAAGCATGTCATTTTGTCGTAACCTCTCCCCAGTATCATACACGTACAGGATCGATAATATCCCTCTGTCTGTTATCTCCTCTAAAAAAGACCTGGGAGTCATATTTGACAAAAAACTCGATTTCTGTAAGCATATTGACTTTCTGGTTGCTAAAAGTAATTCTATGCTGGGTTTTATATTGCGGAATTCTAAAGACTTTCATGATCCGCATACTCTTAAATGTCTATTCTTTGCTTTTGTTAGGTCTAATCTTGAATACTGTAGTATAGTATGGAATCCATTTTACGAAGTACATTCCAGTAGAATTGAAAAGATTCAAAAACGTTTTACTAGAGTTGCCGTTCGTAGATTACGCTGGAATATCGAAATGCCATCGTATGAGACAAGATGCAAATTATTTGGTATCTTACCTCTTTTTAAGCGTAGGCAATATTTTTCACTTATGTTTATTCGGGATTTGATAAACAACCATATCGACTGCCCTTTTCTTTTATCTTTAGTTGGTTTTTATGCTCCATCTAGAGTGCTTAGAAATCGCTTTTTATTTTATGTTCCATATCATAGAGTTAACTATGGTTGTAATGAACCAGTTACCAGATGCTTAAGAGAATAATTATAGTAGTTTGTTCGAGTTTGATCTCAGTAGAGACTCATTTAAGAAAAAATTAATTTTAACTTTAGGCTTTGGTGGTAGTATTTAAGTATTTAAATTTTGTATTAAGTAATCTATCTAGAGCAGTGAATGTTCTAATTTGATGAAGAAATAAATAAATAAATAAATAAATGGTGTATACTGGACTGGAAGTTTTTGCTGATGCAATTCTTCAAGAAAAATACTGATAGCTAGTGTGTATGGGTAAAAGTAAGGCGAGTAGCAGTAGGTATAGTAGGTAAAATTTTCAATTTAATACAATGATGGAAAATAAATATTATTAGCGAATAGTATGAGTAAAAGCTGGTAGATTTTGAGTTCAGGTTGGTGAATTTCCGAAAGTGTAAAAAGTGGTAGAAATAGCATTTAAGTGCTAAAAATCCCATCACTGATAGGGCAAAGTTGACGTAAATGTCACACTTAAACACGTAAAGTTCGGTGGAAACGCGTTTCGTGATTTATAAACCCATTCGGATAAATCACGTTGGTGGAAACATGGTATTAGTTGCAAGTATTGTAGTTTTAAGCAGAGACAATACTGAGACCCCCATCTTCGGCCTATTTTCCGTTACTTGCCTACAAGCTATATTTCTATGGGGTGGTACCTAAGTGCGTTAGTTTTGTTACATAGAAATTCGTATTGACAAATGTCACGTAACTTCACTCACCAATACACTCGCAACTTGCATGTCCCACTTCCGCTGTCGACAAATTTGCTGCCAGCGTTCATATAATTTTGTCCGATAAATTTGAAATTATTCGTTACGTGTAAATAGTATTTTATTTTAGGAATAAGTGCACTTTTGCTGAAAATATTTATAAAAAATGATTACTGCAGAATGGTTGTAGGAAAATAAAAACATTTTGAACAATTTTTCTTCAGTTATTTAAGAAAAATGTACACATGAAATCGAAGTTAATGAAATTCAAATACAAATACACAACAATATTTGTCCTAATATGTTTCTAGTATATAAAACATCTCATTTGGATAGCATTTTTAACTAAACAAATTATATTAATCGTCTTGTAAAAATGTATAATAACCAACCAATAGCATTCAGAACATAGAAAGAGTTGACTCCATTAAATACTTAGGAACGATGTTCAACAAAAACGCAAACCCTGGTAAAGAAATACAGTGCAGGATAGAACAAGCAAGGACAGTATTCTGCAAAATGAAAAAAGGATTATGCAGCAGAGAAATCAATCTACATATCAAGATAAGATTAGTAAAATGCTATATCTGGTCGGTACTCTTATATGGAGCTGAAACGTGGACGCTACACAGAGATGCGATTAAAAGAATAGAGGCCTTTGAAATGTGGATATATAGAAGAATACTACGCATCTCCTGGGTTGACAGAATAACAAATGAAGAAGTTTTACGACGAATAGGGATGAAAAGGGAGCTAATGTACCTAATTAAAAAAAGAAAACTTGAATACCTCGGACACATATTGAGAAATGAGAAATAAAAACTTCTGCAAATAATACTTCAGGGAAAGATGAGCAGTCGGGAGACAAAGGCTGACATGGCTGTCAAACATGCGGGAATGGCTAAATCTCTCGACCCCAGAAATAATGAGAGGAGTAACAAACAAACACACAATAAAAAAATGATGATTTCCAAACTCCGGAGTGGGGAGGAACATTAAGAAGAAGAAGAAGTTGTCTTAAAATGTAGTATTCCCGAACTCTGTCACATTCCCCCATGGTTGGCAGCAGTTGGCAGCATTGATTTTATATTTTTTGTATGTTTTTGCATGTCACACGGATTCTAATGTGGTATTCGATTGGGCGCGCTCAGAATTTTTATGTTCGTTTGGTACAAAAAAACAATCTTTTTCAGATTTCAGAGCACTTTTGCGAATCTAGATATTTTCTCAGATTTACCAACACAAGTGCGTTTGAGTTTGACAACTGGTGGAGGGCGTTTAGGTTTTTGTGAATTTGTTCTACAGCAAAAAAAAAAGGCATTGCATCGGGTGAATTTATTTTAGTAAATTAGTTATGTATAAATATTTAAAAATCAATCGAGACGCGAATTTCGAATGTTTTAATTTAAAAATTAACCATTGAATGGAAAACGTTTTGAAAAGTGTTGCAGGCTACACATATTCGAATCGCACGAATATTATCACAAAAAAGAGCAAGTGACGTTTTTATGTTCGATTAGCCACACGAAATCTGAAATCTGAGAGCGAATCTGAAGAAGCCCAAACGCATACTACATAAATAGACATAACACCGATAGGAAAACCAAATGGCGAATTTGAAAAAAAAAAAACTGAGGGGGCCAGCGGCAAGAGGATTGTGAGTTGGGGGTCTCAGTATTGTCTCTGGTTTTAAGTTGTTACTTTAAGTCTAGTTGTTAGTTTAAGCTTGTATTAAGCCAAATATATGGGGGTATTTCCCCCACCAAAATTATGCATCAAAAACTGTCTCTGGCGACCTAGCAGCGTCTTAAGTTGTGCTATCAAGAACATCTTGCTCTTCTCATCACTTTGGTTTCAATAAGAAAAACAGCGTGTGTAGCGATGTTAAAAGCTATTCTTAGGATTGACTAATGTCGTTTTCCATTGGGACCACCAGAAATCTTTTTTAGATCTCAGATTTTACGCTTCTCATTGAACGTGCAACGAAATTGATCTGATTTTGTAAATGGATTAGTGCGTTATTTGACAATAATATCAGCTGTTCAAAAGGCATTCGCTTTTGGCAAAATCACAAACGGATATCGACCTGAAAAATGTTTTGCCTGTTGTAGATACAAATGAAGTATTATTTGTGATTTGTAGTCTTCAGATGATGAAGGAGACAATTAATATAATAATTCCTTCAAAATTATATCCATGGCTATTTGTGGATTTTATTATTTTGGTTTTCACGAAACCTCGCGCATTTGTCTTGAAACTTGAAAGCAAACTTCTTAAACTGACGTAAAGCAGCTGTACAAAGTATATTGGTATGTGTAGATCTGAAAAAATATCGAAATTTGCAAAAAGTGATCCGAATAGAAAAAAAGATTGATTTTTCTGACCAATAGAACGCGAAAAGTGGTTTAGATCAAAAAAAAGAAGAAGATTGATTTTCGGTCCCAATGGAAAACGACACAAGATCTTCACATATATTATGTGCGATGTTCAAGCAACCGAATGCTAGAACTACTATGATTTTCAGAAGAATCCCTTCGTAAATGAGCTCTTTAAACTAGCAGGATCACGCCGCGTGCTTAGCTAAAATAAAAATAAAGTACATATTTAGCGAGAGGGGTATATAAACCGAGCTATTCGTGTTTGCTTTATTTTTCGCCAAAAAACTAAATACAATTGAGTTTGTATATGTATAATATTGAGAAATTATGTTTGGAAAGCTTGTCCAACTCTGCCGAGATGGGGCATAGTTGAACAAATTGCTCGCCAACTCAAAGTGACGTAGTTTGATTCTCTTTCTACACATATGGAAACAGTGTCAATGATACCGTATGAACTGACACATATTGAGTGTGAATCACGCAATTGGAGAAGCTTTTGCCATATCCACTTCACTTACGAAAAACAAAGCTCTTCGGCGAACAGTTTGGATTCGAAAAATCTACGATTCCATTACATGCCATATAATTTATCTCCGATTCTATTTCCGGATCAGTGCAGTTTCTTTCTCACTCTCTTGTGACTGACATCCCCAGTTGTTACGATTCGTTTATCATCAATATAACAGGTCCTCAATTAATTTTATATTATCATGTCGTCAACTTCGTAGCCAATCCTGACCACAGTCATAGTCATAACCTCGTCGCTAAGACCTATACCAAATGCCAAACCACTTGAGACTGGTACGACTGATTACCTCCAATGGAATGGCATTGACCTCAAACATAAACTAATCCTACTTCTAATCGCTTCCACATTAGCATACTTTCACTTTGCTAATCGTCAATTTGTATTTATTTATTCATGAGAAACCACCCCAAACAACAGGCACAACAGCAACTCCTTGGCTTTCCTCATTTCGACGTCGCCAATGCTTTGCCTTGAGTTTGGAATTCCTTGTGTCTACCCCATCGGGTAGACACGGACATGGTTTTATGTTTGTTTATTGAAATTCATCCAAACATTCCTATCGATTTAGCATGTTTATAACTTGCTAACGCTGGGCAGATGGCAAAAATAGATCAAGTTCCAATAAGTTATATCGATAATTCAAATGTTGCCTCGACTACCGGGCTCAATGTGGTGGGGGTTTGTTATTTTGCGAAAGCTCACTGCACACGAATACAAAATAGGTGAACAAAGAACTTTGTTCCTTACCCAAAAACCAAACTGTGTCACATTTTCGTTTCGCTTGTCGAAGGTGCGTGAATTATTGTGGACTGAATCAAGTGAAAGATCAGTTTGCTCAGGATAATAGGCAGACACTTTTGCAGTTAACTCTTGGAAATATAAAACATCTAAACAATCGTAAGTACCTGTTTGTTTTATTTTCGTTCGCAAGTGTTTAAAGTTTATTTTATTTTTTTTACTAAAGAAAATGCCACATCACTGTCTTCTAACATCCTGCTCAAGTCATTACAAGTGCGTGCATGACATCCACATTTGCTATCACAAGTACAGGTACTGCAGCCATGTGTGCTGTAGTAGTTGCAGTTGTTATCACCGTCATCGATGCTGTTACTGTTGGTGAAGAGCGGACCGGAGCGACCCATGCATTGTGTTCGATTTAGAGAATAAAAATGTCTCCCCCTTATCCCAGTGTTATATAAATAGTTAAATTCATGTACACTTCGCATTTTCGAAAACTCTACACGCAAAATCACAGATTTTGGCACCATCAGATCATCATACGTTATAGTACAAAGCACCACCAATAGTGTGTCGTTCTTCTTTGCAACGAATAAAGTGTGAGCCGACATAAACGCAAAGCACCGACGTAACAACATGATAAAACAACCATCCTACAGGATTATCTATATATCTTCTTCAAAGGGTTTTTTATCTACAGAAATCCGACTAGAAGGAGACCATCGATCGATTAACCTCAAGCTTTGGGCCATGGACAAGTTTTGACCTTCGTTTAATGATCCTCTTTTGATTCGTTTTGTATGCACTGCTTCTTTATTAACTAGTCTTCATTGTTATTTCAAATGTTTGTTGTTCATTGTTGATATGCTCACTTATTGTTTGTACACAAGAATTTTTATGAATAAACTATAAATTAATAACAGCAATGCATTTTTGTAGGTTAGAGTCATTCTTAACAACTACTGCCGAGCTACATACTATTCTCTGCAATATTAAGAAAGCTGACAATGTAGGCTGATATGGGATTGACAATCTACAACACCTTGTTTTAGAGAGAGTGGATCAGCATAACTTAATGTAGCCAATTCCCCTGGTGGCTTTTTCGAGGGCTCTTTCAAATTTTGCTTAAATGCTGAAAAAAAAAAAAAAAAAAAAAAAAAACTGTGGAAAGGTAAATCCTTTTCAAGGCGGTAGTTTTGAACAATATTGAGACGATCAGATGATGGCGATTATACCAGATTAAATTATTGTTTGATTAAAAAGGTGACGTGCTGCTGTCAACATTCACGGCAGAATTTTTTAAAAGTAGGTAGGTATTGTGCCGAATGGTAATAGGGTAATGCCCTCAAGTGCAGAGAATTTATCTTATACGCACCGCGACTAAACTAAAAGTAGCATAGAAACACAACATGTCCCTTTTTTAAAAGAAGACAATCAATCGCATTGAGTTAAAATAGTGTCTGGCACTCTTCAGTTCTAATTGATTTATTTGTTCTTTCAGTTATAAGACAAAACGCTACATACCTTGTTTGAAATAGTTGTGCCGACATTTAATTCCTTCTGCATTGTATCAAAAATATTCTGCATCGTCACACCTCCGTTAGAGATTGTTTGTAACAAAGCCACCAATGTGGTGAAGAATCCTGTACGAGAAGCCGAAGTGGATGCTCCTGTACCACGTATCAAGCGTTTTAAAGAGTAATTTATCTCCTTTTGGCGCTGCCAATTGAAACAAGCATGTTTTGGTTTTTGTAAGGCTATTGCTCTAATGATAAAACTTACCTTATCGTTATCCTGAGACCTACTCAAGTATTGTAACAATTTTATTCCAGCATTGATACGAACTAGCTCGGTGTCGTTTGTTAGATCCGTAAAATACTGAAAGATTGAACCATCAGTATTTTTAAGTTTCTGCACAGAAGACTGCGCGTCGACATCAAGAGTCTTTTTTTGGGATTTCTGGGGCTTTTCCTTTTTAACTTTCATATTTCAAAACGTTTTTTAAAATATCGTGCACGGAAAAACATAAGACAACGCGAATTGTGAGCACATGTGAGTTTTGATGATATGTCAAAATATGTGAAATGTGATATGTGACAGTGACAGCCGAATTATTTTCGGATGTGTTCAGGGGGTCAAAAACAATATGGCAAGTTAATGTACTAGACGACTACATCGCCTGCCCAAATTAAAAACTATAGAAAGGACATAGACTACCTACTGTGAATATAGAATTATTTAATTTTCGATTTAGCTTTTCAAATTTTGATCTAAGATCTCAAATTTTTGTTGCCAAATAGAACATGAAATCCGAATTTTATTAGTTCTTATATGTATTGGGTTGGCGGCAGGAATATATTTCCTCTTACATCCACTGAAAATCCATTTCAATTGATTTTAACACATTTATAAAAACGCATTTCGAAATAATTTAATATAAAAACTCGCTCCCACACACGTAAAATTAATATATCAGCTGAAAAAGCAATCCTTCCAAAACTAAACAATTCGTAACTACCAGCTGTGTTTCATAACATTGGTGTTATCTGAGAAAATATGGAGATTTCTTAAAAGTGCGTTAGATTAAAAAAAGGATTGATTTTTTTTTGGCAAATCAAACATGAAAAGCAATCTCAATAAAAAAAAGAAAGGAAGAGGTTTTTCCTTAAATTTTTTTTTTTTACCAAATCCGTGTAAAACGTACTAAAGATATTCTACTACTATATCCGTCGAGACTCTATTCACTCGATTTTTTTTTTATAAAAGTAGCCGAAAACTGTCAAAAACAAGTCAAAAAAAGACCAGCGCGCGGAGTACCTACTCCTGCAAAATCTTAACAAATTTTGTATGTAGTAGCAAAATTTTAATATCTATTATTAATTGAAAGCCACATAACCGTTAAGACATTAAGATAATTTGCTGCAGACAATCGTCAATTATTTCTCTCACAGAATGGTAGTTTGGACACGCTTACAACGTTTCTCAGCAATTGCAGCCGGTGCTGGAGCAGGTCTGGCAACGTATTATTATCATAAGCTAACTGAATCCGATAACCTGGTACAAAACTCGTGGACTTCAATTGATCCTGAATGTGTTAATCCATGTTCGTTGTGGAAGAAAGACTGGGATTGTCGGGAACCAAAGAGTTTAGTGCGCCCACCGAAAAACGACTCACCGTCGGAACAAAACCGCTTTAATAGCGGCATTGAGGCCGTCCGTCCTAAAGCAATACGTCATATTATTTTGGTCCGTCATGGAGAGTATTTCGACTTGGGAGAAAAAGACGAGACGCATCGTCTCACTGTAAGGGGCCGACATCAAGCGAAACTAACAGGAAAGCGACTAAAGGAACTAAATATTGTATGGGATAATATTATTGCATCGACTATGGTTCGTGCGCAAGAAACTGCCAATATAATTCTAGACGAGATTGATTTTGATAAGAAACAGAAGAAGGATTGTCCGTACCTGCGCGAGGGAGCACCTATTCCGCCGCAACCACCCGTTGGTCATTGGAAACCAGAGTCGTCGGTCGGTATTTTTTTTATACAAATATAGGATTTTGTTTACTAAAGATTTGTGTATCTTTGCAGCAGTTCTTTCGCGACGGAGCAAGAATTGAAGCTGCATTTCGTAGGTACTTTTACCGCGCTAATGCAACTCAAGAGAATGACTCATATACTCTGATTGTGGGTCATGGTAATGTAATTCGGTATTTCGTGTGCAGAGCATTGCAGTTCCCAGGGGAAGCATGGTTGCGAATGAGCATTAATCACGCTTCAATTACATGGCTTACTATTGGACCATCGGGGCGTGTCACTATTAAGACACTAGGCGATTCTGGGCATATTCCAGCGGAATTCCTAACCTATAAGATTCCTAGGGACAATAAAAATTTTGTTTAAATGTTGTATGAAGTAATTTGATTGTTTCAATTATCAAACAAAGGATAGGTACTTAAAAGTTTTGTATGATTTATTTTATTCACTTAGTTGCTTTCTTTGGAATAAATTTGTTTAACCATTATCTGCTTTTAAGTATGTTTGTTATGTTTTTCGGCAGACTTTGCGTGGTGTTGGAGGAAATCCGTTTCTAGACGAAGATGGCATAGCAAGGTGCTTACTAGAACCTATCAGTATTCCTTCGAATATAGTACTAGTGTGCAGATGTGGTAATTTAGGAGCGTTTGGATTTGGAATTGAAAAAAAAAATACATAGGTAGTTGGTTCTTAAATATCAATTAAGCACATATAGCACTACTTACACATCCATTCCATATAGATATGGATGAAAAACATAAACTAAAATATATTTTTAAATTGCGTACTGCTTCATACATTGTTCCCAGATTTTGCAGACTGTTTTCCTTTTTTTTACCAGCAAAAGCATTAGTTTTCCCCTAAATTCGAAAAAAAATTCTCTAAGTGAATTTTCACTTGCTTTCATATAAGAAAAATGGAACAGTTTTTATTAAAACTTTGAATTCTTTTTGTAATGAAAATACGGTTTAATTTTATTTATGAGCAATTTACATTTTTTGTTTTTTTTTTACTTTTTTCCCCTTTTTTTATTTCATTCTTTTTTTATTGTTCATTCAAAGATCGCCTAAATTGACATTTTTCACCACAGTCTGCGATCACTGCCTTCATGTACAGTCCAAACAAATATTTGTTTAAAACAGTAGTCAGATAATGGAATTAAATGAGATGGATATCTTTCGTACGTCTATCCCTCCAAAACCCATTTGTTTACATTGTTGTTTTTGTAATTCCAATCCCAGTCTGTGAAAACGTCTGAGCTTTGGGCTACAAAAAAAAATTCGACCAATGACCGGCCACCAATCAAAATTCAGTGTGGTGAGTTATTTTTTAATATATTAAGGCCCGGTTTGTTCAATCTTGGTTATCTTTAATCATCGGTTATTCCAGCTGGTAACCATCTAATGTGTTTGTTCACCAAAATAACTATTAATCAGTAGTTTGGTTAGTTAACCAAAGAAATCGATAACCAGCCGATTTTGAGCGGGTAATGAGATTTAACCACAGATATTCTGCAATTTTGTTTGTTAAAGATTTTTTTTATGGACTACGTAAGCATTCATTTTGACGAAGCTGATATACAAAAGCTTTTTGTACAATATAGTGCGAACAAAAAGAAAAATGCAAATAATAGAATGAATGAATATAAACGCAAGATGGAGTGAACCAATGAAATTTTTCGCATCGGTTTCATTGACGTTTTCAACTGACACATAAATATATAGAATATACTCGTACAACACGCCAAAATAATGAATGCAAAGGATGATTTCAACCAGAGACAATACTGAGACCCCCAACTTCGACCGATTAACAGTTATTTGCCTACAAGCTAAATTTTACGCTCCCAAAAAGTTTAGGTGCGCTAGTATTGTTGCATAGAAATTCGTATTGACAAATGTCAAAAATTCTCTCAACCAACACATTCGCACCTAATCTTTTTACATTTTACTGTGGGCAAAGCAAAACGGATAGGAATTGGCGTACACGGATAGGAAAACAAAATGGCGGATTTCTGGCAAAAATTGAGGGGACCAGCGGCAAGAGGATTGTGAGTTGGGGGTCTCAGTATGATTTGTTTATGATTTCAACAGCTCTCATAAATTGAGATGAAGCACAACATGCGTTAGGAAAAATATTGAGAGAACGGGAAAATTGCGATTGTTGTTGAATAAATTAACGCATGTGAACTGTAAGTTTTATTGGTTTTGGCTTTATTTCGGTTTCGTTCTCAAAATATTGCTTATTGAATCACAAACACAAAGTTTCATTCTTTAGTTCTAAAAAAATGCATGTATTATTTGGTTATGACATTAATTTTTGTGTTTATTAAGTTTACTAAAAATAAATAGGTACATTAATAAAAAACTTACCTAAATAAAGTACTTATCAAAAACAAACGGACCCGAAAAAAAATATAGTAATGGATTCGTTCAATCACTATGACAAATAAACTGGAAAAATGGAACCATTTCTGTTAAAGCTTTATTTTGGTGACCGAAGTGAAAAAACCGTTAACAGATACTCATTGGTTATCACTGATTTATAATCATGGGTTAACCTAAATCTGTTAACTAACCTAACCAAGGCTTTAACCAGTTGTGAACAGACCGGCCCTAAGAGGGTCTGTTCACAGCTGGTTAGAGCCTTGGTTAGGTTAAACCATGATAATAAATCAATGATAACCAATGAGTGTCTGTTGACCATTTTTTCACTTCGGTCAACAAATCATAGCTTTGCAGCAAATCGTTCCATTTTTCCATTTTATTTGTCAATCAGTGATTGGCCGAACCCATGGTTACATTTTTTTTTCGGGTCCTTTGGTTTTTGATAAATAATTCATTTAGGTAGATATTTTATGTATTTTTAATTTTTTTTTAAGAACTGAAGAATGAAACTTTGTTTTTGCGAAGAACATTTTTGAGAACAAAACCGAACTAAAGCCAAAAAAAAAAAAAAAAAAATTACTACAAATTTATAAGCCTCATGTTTTTTATTCAACGACAAACGAAATTTTTTCGTTCTCTCAATATTTTTCCTATCGCGTGTGCTTTATCTCAATATATGAAAGCTGTCATCGGCAAAAAAAATAATCGTACTTCGTATTTTGCATCCATTATTTTGGCGTGTTGTGTGTTATATTTATGTGTCAGTTGAAAACGTCACTGAAACCTTTCGTCCATTCTATTATTTTCATTTTTCTTTTCGTTCGCACAGTACAAGAATTTTTTTTTTTAGCATAGCTACGTCAAAATGAATACCTACGTAGTCCTTAAAAAATCTTGAACAGACGAAATTACAGAAAATCAGTGGTTAAATCTCATTAACCGCTCAAAATGGGCTGGTTATCGATTTTTCTGGTTAACTAACCAAACTACTGATTCTCTGGTTAATATTTTGCTGAACAAATACATTCGATGGTCACCAGCTGGAATAACCGATGATTAAAGATAACCAAGATTGAACAAACCGGGCCTTAATGTTGTATTCACCCTGCACGGTGACACATTACATAGGTCTGTCCGTAAGATATACAATTTTTCGTTTATCTCTAGAATGACCTAGTTGTATTAATCCGACTGGAAGAAACAACTGTTTTTATATGTGAAATTATTTATTGACAATATTTAATTTTATTCAGGAATCATATATTTTAAGGAGTGATGGTGAGGTGTACTAGGGTTAAAATTATAAAAAAAAATGATAATAAACATTACAAATTGCGATATTTAACCTAAAAAAGTTACAATTTATTTCTCGTGCAGTACTAAAATGTAGAAAAACGAAGTAGGTATTGGGGTTTTGAAATAATAAACAATACAAACATTTCATGCCGAATTATAGCAGCCTTGAAAGATTACTGACTAAAACGATTTTCGGTGGTGGATTCACCAACTTTCCGCCATCTTCCGGGTGAATTCACGAACTCACTTATACTACCATAGAAATGAGCATGTATGCGTGACTTCATGAATTTTTCTGGAAAACAGCTTGTAGGCAGGGTTACCTTCGAAAATATTCGGAAAGGGTCCGAAAAGGGGTCCCTGGCATTTAAAAAGGGTCCCGTAAGAAATTCAAGAAAAACAGCAGTATCGAAACAGTATCCAAAATATTTTTACTTCATTTAAAAAAACAAAAACTTTAAAAAATCATAAGTCATATAAAATCATAAACAAATCTATTTTATAAAAATAAAAAAAATAAAAAGAAAATGTTCGTGTAATGTAAATCTTCTTAACACGCAGTGGCGTAGCGTGGGTTGGAGCCGCCCGGGGCAGACCCAATTTATGCCGCCCCCGTAATTTTTCATATACTGAAAAGACCTTTGTAAGCTTGGTAAAATTTCTGGAATCGAATAACGATAGGTACTTTGGAAATTTCGAAATATCTCGAAAATAAGAATTCATTTCTAAGGTAATATTGTCCTTTCTAACTGAATGGCAGGCTCAGTTTATTTCTATATTATCGTACAATAGATTTTTGAAAATTTGGTTTTCTTTAGTTTTCTAAGGAAACGGCGATAAAGATTTTGACCAAAATGAATCACCGAAAACGCTAATTTTGAAAACTGCTTATATCTCGAGAACCATAATTTTGATTTCGATAAAACTCTAAAAACCAAGTAATGCTTACATCCCGAAAAATAACTTTTAGGTAGTCAGTTTTCAGCTATATAGTTAGGTAATAGTATATTTTTTAAACTAAACATTCCAAAATTTGGTACGGTTTTGTCTGCGTAATTACAAAAACTGGTCTAAAGATTTTGGTCCGTATTTCAAATAAGACCCCTTACCTAGATTTCCTAAAAAAAAAATCGAATAAATCAATTTTTAAATTATTTCTCAAAAATGACTACCCAACAACCGATATTTGTGTTCATATTTTTTTTTAGAACTCAGCACTCAGTGATGCCAACCCTAATTTTTAAAAGTCTGTAGATGAAAGATAAAAATTCTGTGTAGTTCTGTATCCAGACTTCTTTTTTAACATAATAAAAGTGCTAAAAATGTAAAATTTGAGTGGCATAAAATATCAGTCTTTAACTATAGTATTTATTAATTTTGTACAATTACATAATTTTTATTAGCCGCTGGTATCGTTGAAACCTGGAATCCACCTACTACCTACTCTGGTTTAAAAAAAAACACTCCAAAATTTTGTTAAACGTTATGAATATTTTGTCGTACAGCAAGAAAGAGTTTGTGGGTGCTCCGATTGCATTTCTTTGTTTAGGTCTAAGAAATATACCAACGCAGAACTAAGGAAATCAAGTTTTTACTGGAATCTGAGATTTCTGTATATTTTAGTTTGAATTCTGTATTTCTGTAGGCAAAGTGAGAATTCTGTAGATATACAGAAAATTCTGTAGGGTTGGCATCATGGTCAGCACTTCTATTATAAATGCAATAGCAACAAGGCAAAACTTATTTTTTTGCAAATATTGCCCACTTCTTCTTTTTTTTAATCATTTTGAATATGCAGCATAAAATAATTCCAACAATTCACTTCTTTTGAGCAAAATAAAACACAATAGAAAAGTATACCTTTTTTTTTTGGTTGCGCCAAGGATGTGTAATTTTAATTATATTAGATTCCTTTAATACCAACAAAAGCAAGACTATAATTACTTATTCGCACTAACTCCACTTTCCAGCACAACATCGCTTACAGTTACATATGCACACACCCACCTGCTAGCGAGAAAAGAGAAAAGGGGTAGGTATTTTCGAATGCAGATGTGCACAGTGTTTAATTTGTGTTTTAGATTTCTGAAAAAATATAGTTGCATACTAGGGAGCAGCGTTCATTGGATTTTGTTGTTAATCAACACAAGGAATGTCTGATTACTTACTGTGAAGCAGTGTCCGTTTTGTCAATTTTATAATTTTTTACAAATTAAAAAAAGAAAAAAAAAAAAAAAAACCCTCCAAATTGCCGCCCCTGGCAAAGTGCCGCCCGGGGCCTATGCCCCCCTTGCCCCCCCCTTGCTACGCCACTGTTAACACGGAATATTAAAGGGATGCCTAATGTGGTATTCGTTTGGGCTTCTTCAGATTCGCTCTCAGATTTCAGATTTCGTGTGGCTAATCGAACATAAAAACGTCACTTGCTCTTTTTTATGATAATATTCGTGCGATTCGAATATGTGTAGCCTTCAACACTTTTCAAAACGTTTTCCATTCACTTCTTATGTTTTAAATTAAAACATTCGAAATTTGCGTCTCAATTCATTTTTAAATATTTATACATAACCAATTTATTAAAATAAACTCACCCGATGCAATGCCTTTCTTTGCTGTAAAACAAATTCGCGAAAACCTAAACGCACTCCACCAGTTGTCAAACTCAAACGCACTTGTGTTGGTAAATCTGAGAAAATATCTAGATTCGCAAAAGTGCTCTGAAATCCGAAAAAGATTGCTTTTTTTGTACCAAACGAACATAAGAACTGATCTGAGAGCAAAAAAAGTGATCTGAGAGCGCCCAAACGAATACCACATAATACTAAATAGCCGTCTGACTGAAATTGACAGCATTACCTAACACGCAAAAAATGGGACACGTACTTTGGTCGGCCGTATTGTTAACGTGGTCGGAATTATAGAAAAGCTCCGCATGTTGATATTTTTATAGAGATGGTTAGAAAAATTCTGCGTTCCTATAAAACAAAATGGCTTCTGAAAGAGATGAATGGACAAATTATTCATTTATTTCGTATAAATTATTGATTGTTGGTGTAATTTACTGAAACTAATTAATGCACTCATTTTACATGTATTAAATCGGAAATAGAAATGTTTTCATGTGATTGCAGATATGTTGGTCACCGGATCTTGTGTTCATTTTCGCTTATCGTATCTATTATTATGGGTAGAATATCCATGACAACTTAACGTCTGACTTGTGTTCTCATTCTTATTATCATTGACGGTGGACAAACGGATCTCTCTGTGCCTTTTCGAGCAAAAAAGCGCGTGCTTGATGGTGTAAATGCAGTTAAAAACTTCAAACTTTTGCAGCCAGTTCTATGCTCCCAGATTGTGGTTTGTCTACACCTGTACTCGAGTGCGTAGAATTTACCATATGACCAATCCACTTTCGCACTCGTACAGTCGCAAGAGTACTTTACGATCTTAACATAAATAAATCCGCTGGTCCAGATTGTATCTCCCCCATCGTTCTGAAGAGGTGTTCTTCCACGCTGGCAAAACCACTGCGTAAGCTTTTTCATCTGTCCTATTCGTCTGGACTCTTTCCGAGTAGGTGGAAAACAGCATTTGTCCAGCCCGTCCCTAAAAAAGGCGAATCTTCTTCTCCCACCAATTACCGACCCATAGCACTTACGTCCATTCTTTCTAAGGTCATGGAAACGCTGATAAACCGTCAGCTTATGAAATATCTTGAATCACGGAAACTCCTCAATGACCGGCAGTACGGTTTTCGTGGCAACAGGTCCACTGGTGATTTGATGACTTATCTCACCGAGAAGTGGAACCAATCTCTCCATCACTTCGGTGAATCGAAGATTGTTGCGCTCGATATTTCAAAGGCATTTGACAGAGTTTGGCATCAAGCTCTTTTGTCGAAAATGCGTGCCTATGGGATCGATGCGTCTCTTATTCAATGGATTAGAAACTACCTTTCTGGCCGTTCAAATCAAGTTGTTTTGGATGGTTTCAGTTCTGAAACTCACCATATAAATGCTGGTGTTCCCCAAGGCTCAGTTTTGTCTCCGACTCTCTTTCTCATTTTTATAAATGATCTCTTGTCTGCAACTTCTAATCCAATCCATTCCTTCGCTGATGACAGCACTCTTAGCTTTTCATATTCTTTCCAGGACTCACGTCCCTGCTCTTCGGCCGTAGAACTGGAACGGCAACGTATATTAAGCTCATTAAATTCCGACTTTGACAGCATTTCAAAATGGGGTTCAGACAATAGAGTGGAATTTAATGCTTTAAAACCACAATGCTGTCTGCTGTCTCTAAAGCGAAACCCAAATCTACAGCCATTATTCATGAATGGCACTTGCATTACCGAAACCGAAAGACTTTCTATTCTCGGTATGTGCGTTCATGACAACCTTCGTTGGAATGACCATGTACACGAAGTCGCCAAGAATGCAGCGAAATGTCTAGGTTTCCTCAAACGGTGCAAGAAATATTTTACCCCTTCTGATCTGGCTACAATATACAAGGCGTTCATTCGCCCAAAGCTTGAGTATAATTCCCACATCTGGTCTGGTGCACCGAAAACTATATTGCACTTACTAGATAGGATCCAAAATCGTGCGTTGAAACTAATCGGAGACACGAATATCGCGAATTCTATTAATTCGCTTGAACATCGTAGAAACGTTTCGTGTCTCTCACTGTTTTACCGTTTTTTCAACAAACAGTGCTCAAATGAAATAGCCAATTGCATTCCTCCCTTCAGCAATTCAACCGCAATACTCGCCATGCTAGGAATGTCCATCAGTTTACCATCCAGCCTATCTTCGGACGTACAATGAAATACAGAGACTCTTTCATAAGCCGTACAACGCGAATGTGGAATGCCTTGCCCAGCTCTGTCTTTCCTCCCCGGTACAATTTACAGACATTTAAGACCAATGTGCATCGGTATCTAGCGCTGATTCAAACACTGTACCTAAAATCTACAAATAGTAGGTACGTGTTAATGTGAAAACAATATTTATGTCGATTCTACGTCGATAGACGATGGCTGTGTAAAGAAAGAATATGTTTTGCGTCTTGTAAATAACCAATTTTAAAAAAAGCATAGAAACCGACTAATCGGACATGTCAACCAGAGACAATACTGAGACCCCTAACTTCGACCGATTAACAGTTATTTGCCTACAAGCTAAATTTTACGCTCCCAAAAAGTTTAGGTGCGCTAGTATTGTTGCATAGAAATTCGTATTGACAAATGTCAAAAATCCTCTCAACCAACACATTCGCACCTAATCTTTTTACATTTCACTGTGGGCAAAGCAAAACAGATAGGAATTGGCGTAGTACACGGATAGGACAACACAATGGCGGATTCCTGGCAAAAATTGAGGGGGCCAGCGGCAAGAGGATTGTGAGTTGGGGGTCTCAGTATGATGTCAACAATACAGTCCGACAAATTTTGGACGAGAACAATTTATTGCGCCGACTACAAAGAGCGAAAACGTTCGACTTGGCAAGATAAGATTAACCATGTCCAAATTGCGGAACATGCAGCATCTTTCATTAGGAAGTAGCCTGTCAAAAGTTGTTATTTCGTTATAGAAAAATTGCTTGATAAGTTATATCTTAGTTGCAGTATCTAACAATTCTTCGAAGGGTGGTGTTTTTAGTCAGTAAAAATCTGACACTACTGTGAGCACGCGCTTGCTATTCTCATATTTATTGTCTTTGGAAGACTTTCATCTACCCTCGGTATAAAAAAAAAAATTTGGCATATTTATAAGTAGTTGCCTGTAAAATTCTCTGAGCTGTTTCGTGCCAAGAGAGGAGCTGCTATTATTAAGTTACTCATTATTCTGCTAATTTTCTCTGTCATTTTTGATGAGTAGGTAAGGTACGTTGTACGTGTATAGACTTTATGCGATTGAACCTGAAAGGTTGCTTTGCTGAAGTAGATGTCCATTAAAACACAAGTTGGTGCGTTTGCAAGCAATCTAGTTGACATATTATGTACTTGTCATTATTAAAAAAGACACAATAAGGAAATAAGATCCTATTTTTTTTTAGCTCCGTCTGTGAGGCTGTATTTAAAAAAATAAAACAAATTATTTTAATTAGAATTGGTTTTAAATTTTATTAAAAAGAAAAATGCTTTAAGTTTTTCGCCTTTAAGTCGCAAAATACATTTTATTTTAATATTATATAGCAAATAGAATTTAATTATACAATTATTATTATACTAAGTGTATAAATGAGATTTAAATATACAATATTAACAAAAAAGAGTTGGTTGCTTGTAATTTGAAATTACAAATGTTTGATATGTTTTAGTTGTAGATTTATTTTAACAATGTTTTATATTAATTGAGAAACACTTTAAATTTTGATTTAGTATTATTTTGTTTTTTATTTATTATCTAAGTCTGAGAGAAAAATTTACAATGAGTTTGTTGGAATACAAATTTTGATTTAAATGTTTTTTTTGTTTATTATTTTTCTGAAGCATAAAATGGTAATGTTTATTAAAATGTGTATTTATATTTTGAGTTACTTTGTCTGTGTCATTTTAAACTTACATAAAATTTAATTTAAAGAAGAGTTTCGTCAGATGTATTTCTAAATATTATTAAATTACACTAAAAGTTCTTTTTAGATCCATATTTATTTAATCTTGACTGTTAGAGATAGGCGATTTTTGTGTTTGTGATGGTGATGTACTTTCGTCTTCATCTTCACAGTCCTGGGATTCCTCAGGTTCTCCGAGGGCACGCACAAATTCATAAAAGTCAATGCGCCCATCACCGTCCACATCGACTTCCTTGATCATATCCTCAACTGAAAAAAAAAAAAAAAAAAAATAAACAAATTAGAGAGCTGGTAAAATATATGTATATACCTATACTCACTTTCGTCCTCATCCATGTTTTCGCCCAGACACTGTAAAACCGCCCGCAAGTCTGATGCAGTGATGTAGCCACGGTTGTGCTTATCGAAAATACGAAATGCATCCCGAAGTTCACGTTCCTCTTGCTCCGATGGGTTAATGCCGGATTTCTCCTCGTCGACCATTTTCGAGAGAATTTCGACAAATTCATCAAAGCTAACATTGCCATCGCCTAGAAAGAATTTAGTTTTGTTGAATAAGCAAAGTTGTATACCCCCTTTTGCTGTGTTGTGGTTAGGTGGCATTGTAAAAGCGTGTGAGATCTCCACGAGGATACGATGACAAAAAGAATACGGTAAAGAAGGAAAGCGTCCTGTAATTAAAGATTTTGTGGCAGAAACGGCAATGCGGGTGGCTAGACCATGAAAGCAGCCACGAAAAGGACGATGAAACTATTTCTGTTGCAATGACTTCCCGTGACGGAGGCGTTCTTTTGGCATGCGGATTAATTGTTGTGAAATTATCTTCCCTTGTTTGATGTGGTTTTGCTTTTGAGGTTGAATATAATTTGTTGCGCCGAAAAATGTCATTTAAAGCTTTGTTTGTGGGAAAGTTTAAGAATAGGTCTTCCACACAAAACTGTTCACGTTTGTTGTTCGGTGTTATCGAAGAAAGGGGCTATTATGCCTCGGAAAATGTACATAAAGGGTTCATTTTTAATTGGTTTCGGGTCAGTAAAACGATTTAAATGTAGGAATGGGTTCAAGGCAATCGTGCACTTTATGTGTATATCAGAATGTAGGTCGTGTAACTATGTTGGTTTGCTGACTGAAGAAATTGATTGTGGTATTATTTTGGTCAAAATATAGAATGTTCCAATCAAAACCTTTAAATTGGTTACTATTGCTGGTTTATGTCTTATTTCCTTTTCAAGAGGAAGCTTATGATTATGTAAAAGTTGCAGAAGTCTAGTTCAGTTTGCTAATTTTGTTGATGTAGTGCTATTCCTAGAGTTGCAGTAATTGCCACCAAAAGGGGTGTTGCAGATGGTTGGGAACTGGACAGAAAAAACATTTTTGGCGTAATTTTCTAAGGTAAATTAATGTTGGGTTCGTACGTAAATATTTCATCAATTTAAAACACAAGTTTGCTTTTCCTCACTACTTGTTGTCATAAATTAAACTCACGCTGCTTCAACCCTTGTAAGTCAACACTTTATGCATATTTCATTATTCTGTGATGTCGTCGCTGTACTACAAGGTTTACCATCAGAATTAATTAATCAAATTTGACGATCTCTATATGGTTTACCCCAGTCTTGCGTAATTGAGGTTTTAGCTTTACCCAAAGTAACCGCTCAAAGTACTTAATGTGTAAGACTTAAAGTGTTAAATCATACCACTGGAAATATACTATTAGGTACTCGGAAATAGAATTTAATGCGTATCTCCCGTCCTTGTACTTTCAGAGCACTCACGTACTTCTTTCTATTATTTGTGAAGTGTGTACTACTGACGCAAGATGGAAGAGATTAATTTATTGTGTCCAAATTCTGTTTGATATCGAGAGCCTTTCGATTGAAATTCAATTGGAAAATTATATTTTATTGACAGGTGGAGTGGTGGCCTACAGCAAATATCACACTGGGGCATAATTCCAGAAATACCTACATGCCAATCAAAATCTAAAGCTCACCTTCAGAGTTCAGAGCATCGATATCAAACATGGGTTGGGTATTCGATGAGTTAAATATTCTTACCGTCGACATCGATTTCCTGAAGCATTTCCTTCAGCTCCTCCATCCGAGCAAATTGGCCCAAGGACCTCATGACTGTGCCGAGCTCCTCCTTCGTTATACAGCCGTCCCCATCCTTATCGAATAGACGAAATGCCTCTCGAAATTCTGCAAAGACATTCGAAAGAGCATATCACATTGGGCAGACGAAAAGTATATACACAACAATTTTCCCTTAAAGGACATTCGATCTATTTGTTTTATGGGTATTTCCCAAACTATACCCACCTCTCATTCTTGCTCGTGATAAATATGGTCTACCGTTCGCAATACTTGCCGATTCATCATCACCTTCAGGGAGCTTCTTCGATTTTTTACGTGACGGCTTGCTACTGAAGAATATATCATCTGTCGTTGGTGTTGCACTTCCTGGTTGATTCGGTGAGTTTGTAGCTTCTTCAGCAGATGAAGTAGATATCCTACTCATATCCTTGTCATCGAAATGATGGCACTCAGGGCAATAAGTAAATGGAACATCTTTATAGGGATCCCCTTCCGGTTCGTGTTCTTCGGCCTGTTGGTGAACGCGGTCTTCCTTGGGACAGTTGCATAGTTTTTCCTCAACGCCCTCATCATTGTCGTGTTTATGTCCCTCCTCATTGTCAATATCGTTGGTCTCCTGTTGCTTTGCATGTTCGACCTTACCGTTTTGACTATGGCTACAACAAGGTGTTTCATCATCAATAACTATCGGTTGGGCTGCATGGTGTGGTGTCTGGAGTTTTGTTGTTTCACATTTTTCAGCTTGCGATGAGCATTCGACTGTCGGTAAGTGTGGTTGTGGCTGTTGTTCCCCCTCCTGAGGGCATTTTGAATAAACATCGTAATTCTCAGATGTTGTCGGTGATAATGGTAGTACTGGTGATGGAGTTACGCTTGTGCTTCTTGTCTAAAGAAAGGAACAGTGTGTATACAGTGTGATAAGATTTGTGTAAACTCGACAAGATTAGGCAACTACTTACCATTAATTGACGTACTTCCTTGGCAAATGATGAAGATGAAGTGAAAAAATTATTCACAGCTGAGATAATTTTCTTCTTTCCTTCCAACGTGGCGGTGGTGTTAATTGAATTTCTCGGGTAATTTTGTTCAATTATTTTACTAGGGAGGGGCGGACTGGATTTCAAGGTTCGCTGCTACGTTTCAGATGTCATGTGAATGGCCTATCTGAAATTGGAAAAGGTGGCGAATCTGTGTTAGGAAATATGAATGATAAGAATGTTTGGACAGCTTTAAGCTGTAACAAAAAAACAAATTTTAAAATGAAAGTCGATAGAACGGCGAATTTATTATTGTCAGAAGGACATAAAATTGGCGTTGGTACATTCGAGTACATTCGAGCTCAACATGCTGTAACGGAATGTACCTACTTATTTTCGAGGTTTTGCGTATGCACAAGTTAATTTTTGACGCGCTATCTACATACTTATAGCTGATGATGTTTTTTGTACTTAATAAATTTTAGTCTTAAACACTAACCACTAAGACAGTGAAAATACAAATGACCAAACACAAGACAAACTCTATCTCAAGAAACCCATGCACCATCTTGGAGTAAGGGCTAGTTAGGAAATAACATGTCAGGAGCGGTAGAGGGAAATAAATCCAAGGGAATTAAAACCACCACTTAGATTGCGAACTCCACTATGCTGTGAGCAGTTCTTAAAAATACAAGAGAAATAATTGCACTCTCGATTTTGAAAAAAAAAAAAAAAAAAAACAAATTATTTAAAAAAATCTAAAAGAAATAATGAGACTAAACCACAATGTCTTAACTTAAACAATTTACAAAGATCAAACGCATCGTTGCGCCTGTGTCAAACTCCCTCACTTCACAAACTGCTCGAACTCTCTTACTTGGTCTTCTAGGAAAATCAAGTGTGAGAGGAGAGCTAGAACAGGCGAAGTTCTATTCACGCACGTGAAGTTTGTAGATGAAACATCAAGTGTGGTGGAAAAGGCCTGTGACTGCGCCAGTATTTATTTTTGTATTACTGGGAATTTGCTTTCCCCATTACGTAGTAAATGAATGATATTGTTTTCATACAAAATTTCGAACTCGAGATGTTAATCAATTCTGACATTACGATGATAGACGAACTCAAAAAAGTGGGTACTAAGATTCTGTCCGGTCTGTCCGTCTGTATGTCTGTCCGTCTTTCCACAGGCCTACAAGCCTAAACGGCTGACCGGATTTCGTTCAAACTTCGGATTTGGAGTTTGTTGGCTTACAGTTCGGGGATATTTTTTATTTTGCAAGGTAACCTCAATATTAATGGTACCTACTTTCCATACAAAATGTTATTGTTCGTACCAGTTTGATTTTATCGAAAACGGCTCTAACGATTTCAACCAAAATTTATATTTAAGCTTAAGTGGGTGAGGTAACCATGACTACATACCCAGTTTTTGGCTAAAAATTCGAGTAACGGTACTTTTGAAATTTGGATATATCTCGAAAACGGTCCATACGATTGTAACAAAACTTAATTTCTAAGGGTTTATGATCATTGCCAACTTAATGGCATACTCAGTTTTTCTCGGTACTATCGTAAAATATATTTTTGAAAAATGCCAGTTTTTTTTTTAAATTTAGTTTTTCTTCGTTTAACAGAAAACGGCAATAACAATTTTGACCAAAACGCAAACTTAGAGTAATATTGATATTCTTAAAATTGTTGCGTCCTTAATTTTCAATTCGAGTCACCGAAAACGTTTATTTTAAAAACTGCTCATATCTCGAAAACCCCATTTTTGACTTCGATAAAAGTTTAACTTCTATACAAATTTGACAACTTAAACTATTAATCTATACCAATCAAAAAGAACATTATTCCCTAACAGATCAAAAATCAAAAATTCCTACTACGCTTGTTCTCGCACTCAAAAATCTTGTAAAGTGTAAGGCGGCTCTACCACTGAAGCAACAAGCAACAAGCAACTGGCAATAGGAAACATGCGATATTATCGCTAACAATTATTTTACATTGAATCAAATTAGACGTCTCACATTAAAGCAACTCAATATCGGTTGAACGAAAAATGTTGCTGATTGCGGCAACATTATTGCTGGCGATACACAGCGCATGTTGAAAAGCGATATATATCGCGTGGTTGTATCAATATTTGCGAGTAGTGAGTGCAGTGATAGTACATGTAGGTAAAAATCGCTGCACGTAGGGATTTTCGATCTAAAAATGACGCCGTAGGCAGAAAGGGACAGATTTGTAACGTAGGTATTTTTTTTGGATGAAACATTTTCATCTTATTTGTAAGTAAATTGATTTGCTCAGTCAAAAAATGTTTATTATTTTTGTTTATCTATTATATTTTGCTCTTACATTCGTCGATATTAGCTAAGGAATGAAATGGGATGACATAACTTGAAGAGTCAACAAATAGGAAAAATTCATTTATGGTTGAAATTGAGTATGAGCAGTTTGATTCGATTTTATTCATGTATGATAAAATAGTAATGTAGAGAGTTTGTATTGAAAATTATTCGACGGTGTAGGGAAAAGTAGGGATTTTCTTTGTGTACTGTAAGGATTTTTCCTGTGTTCTCTGTACTATCACTGAGTGAGTGACAGGTCGCTAGAAATACTGTACTGTTGCTTCAATGTGAGAATAGGTTAAAATAAAAGTTGCGTATTGCTTATTGCTTATTGCAAGTTGTTTATTGCTTATTGCTTGTTGCCTCAGTGGGAGAGCCGCCTAAGAGCTTATAACAACTTTCTAACCACAACTGGCGACAATAGCCTGTTACTGAGAGCTTCAAGTCAACTGTTAAAAAAGAACAATCCAAAAGTGAATTTTAGCTAACCCTATTCCTTTTTCAAACTTGTGATGAACGAGAAAGTTCCATTTGACCCCGTCGTGCACTTTATTTTTCTTCTAATACAAAAATCTATGAATCCTTTTCGCCATCACATTTTCCACAAGCATTACAAATATTATACAGCCATAAGCAAATGACGAATAATATGCTAAAAGCAGATTATATGATGTCGAACGAAAACGGAGATGTAACTGATGTACCAGGATCAGGAATAATTAAACTTCTCCTTGAAGCAACATGTTCCAAATCAAAGAACACCACAAATCAGAAATGCTCCAAGCAGAGCCTCAAAATGGATCGACCAAGAAATGTAGGAAATGCTCACTTCACTCAGCTTAAATTAATGCATTTAAAAGGCGAGCATTTGTGTGAATTCCACATTATAACCACCAAATTAATGCGCTCCCATAAATATATACATAATTATGGTGGGTATACAAGAGGTCACCGGTCATTGTCACATCTTTTCAATAAGAATTCGGATCAGCGTTGCCGTTGACTTTTCGAAAAATGTATCTATTTTTTTTATGTAGGTATCAAAAGTATCTAAATTCGTGCCTCAAAAATGTATCAAATGTATCACAAGACAATATCACTTTTTTCAAATATATCAATTTATTAAAAACTAAAGAAACAAAAATATAAATCCATAATAACAAAATCCTTAAAACAAACATCACATTTCACATCAGTTGATAATAAGTCAAATCATTTAGTACAAAAAAAACTTTAGAAACAAACATTATAGACTCGATCGTATCTATATTATATCTGTTTGTTAGATCGTTTTTAATAAAGTTAAGCTCATTGGGACGAATTTACGAATGCAAATGGGAGCTCGAGTTGACGTACATGTACAAAACAGGTGGATAAAAATTCGATTCCCTCGAATTTTGATTTACCAGGATATCACTTACGTTTACGTCCGTGATGATATTGCTTACGAATTTTTACTACAATATAACCATTGCTCCAATGCGGAATTAAAATACATATGGTTAAAATTCAATGTCCGTAAGCAAATAATACACTCTTGTTTTATTTATGAAGTCCAAATATTGACTGTTCTTCTACTTTTAACGAGTTTGATGAGCTGTCTAACTCCATCTTAGGAATTGTTTCCCAGTATACTCATACTGAAATTGTCATTGCGGGCGATTTCAATATACACAATTCCGATTGGCTTCGCCATTCTGGACAGACTACTCCCGAAGGAAGGTATGTTAGGATTTTCGCTGAGATTAACACCCTAACTCAGCTTGTAAACGAACACGGATTCCGGATGCTGCAGATCATGCCGCTAACACATTGGACTTGTTCCTCACCTCTCATCCAGATAAATATTCTATTGACGTAACGTCGCCTCTAGGTTCGTTGGACCATTGTATCATTTCAGCTAAATCCTCATACACAAACCACACAGTTAAAGAACAAGCTCCCAAAAAAAAAGGTATGGCATTATGAGAAAGCCAATTGGAACGGCCTTTACTTCTTTTTTGGGAGCTTTAACTGGTCACTATGCTTCCTCGATAGTGACGTTGATGCCGCCGCTGAAATGATAACAAACACCATTCTCCTGGGTATGAAATCCTTTATTCCCAACAGAAAAAAGAGTATTATACCTAAGGAGAATGCTTGGTGCGACTCGAGCTGCAAAGAGGCTATCAGGTTGAGAGAGTTGAGCTTTCGGGCTTATAAAGCAAACCCAACCGAGGAAAACCGAAAAAAGTTTCGACGAGTCCGAAATGACTGCAACTCCGTGATACGACGTGCAAAATTTTCTCATGACCAAAACTTACGACAAAAAATACTTCACTGCCCCAGTGGTAGTAAACAGTTTTGGTCTTTCGTAAAAAATATTAAGAACTCCACCACGTCGTCAATCCCCACACTCGTTTACAATGACATTCCAGCTGTCAGCTCTTTGGACAAAGCAAATCTGCTGGCTGCGCAATTCGGCGCAAGCTCCAACATTCCAGATTGCATCATGTCTCCACCTGTGCTAGAGAGCGTCGAATATTTCATGGGACAAATACATTTCCGCACTCGCACAGTAGCAAGAGTATTAAAAGATCTTAACATTCACAAATCCGCTGGTCTAGATGGTATATCCCCCATAATTCTGAAGAGGTGTTCTTCAACGCTGGCAAAACCACTGCGTAAGCTTTTCCACTTGTCCTACTCTTCTGGACTCTTTCCGAGTAGATGGAAAACTGCATTTGTCCAGCCCGTTCCTAAAAAAGGCGATTCTTCATAAATGCTGGTGTTCCCCAAGGCTCTGTTTTGTCTCCGACACTCTTTCTCATATTCATCAATGATCTCTTGTCTGTTACTTCTAATCCAATACATTCTTTCGCTGATGATAGCACCCTCAGTTTTTCATATTCGTTCCCTGACTCACGTCCCTGCTCTTTGGCCGTGGATCTGGAACGGCGACGTATGCTGAACACATTAAATTCCGATCTTGACAGCATTATAAAATGGGGTACAATCAATAGAGTGGAATTTAATGCTTCCAAAACACAATGCTGCCTTCTATCATTAAAGCGAAACCTGAACCCTAACCCATTATCCATGAATGGGACTTGCATCGACGAAACCGAACGACTTTCCATACTTGGTATATATGTCAACGACAAACTCCGTTGGAATGACCACATATAAGAAGTCGCCAAAAACGCAGCGAAATGTCTAGGTTTCTTAAATCGATGTAAGAAGTACTTTACACCCTCCGACTTAGTTACAATATACAAGGCCTTTATTCGGCCTAAGCTTGAGTACTACCCTCATATCTGGTCAGGTGCACCAAAAACTTCATTGCACCTACTAGACAGAATTCAAAAGCGCGTGATAAAACTTATAGGTGATAGAAATATAGCGGAGTCTATTGACCCGCTTGAACATCGCAGAAATGTTTCTTGCCTTTCCTTATTTTATTGATATTTTTATCACCGATGCTAACTCCATTCCGCCCCTTAAACAATTCTCTCACAATACCCGTCACACATCGAATGCACATCAGTTCACCCTTAAGCCTACCTTCGGACGTACTGTAAAATATAGAGATTCTTTTGTGAGTCGAACAACACGCATGTGGAATGCATTGCCTTGGTTTTCCCCTCTCATTACAGCCCACAATTGTTTAAGACCAATGTGCACCAGTACATCTCCTCTATCCTCCCTATTAACAAACAGCAAAACAAAAACCCCTTGAGCACTAGTAATTCACTAAAAAAAAAAAAAAAGTATAAGTATGGGTTGACTGGGAATCGGGAACATCAGTTCAGAATGAGCAATAGTTACCATAGTCAGTTTTAAAAATAAAAAAACAAATTAATATTGCCAGATTTAAACATTTATTTGAAAACAAATAAAAATATATGAAAAAAAGAAGGTTGTGCAGAATTTTAATTGAATATTCAAAAATGTATCTAATTGAACCAAAATCAAAAAAAAAAAAAAAAAGTATCTAAGTATCAATTTTTTTTACGGAAGCAAAAATGTAGCTAATTTGATACAAGATACAAGATTCAATCTTTGTGGCAACGCTGATTCGGAGTTAAGTTCGTGGCGAAATCCTTCAAGAACAAAACTTCCCTTAAAAGGAAAAGACTGGAGGTACCTGGGATAATGAAAATTGTGACTCACTGCCGTATAAGAATCACCCACCTGTAATACTGCCAGCCTATTACCCTCATGATAAGAATTCGGAAAGCCCTCAAGCGAATCTGTGTTTTTTCCCTTCCTTTCCACAATATCCTACCGTAATAGAAACGTGCAAATTTGTACTTTACCTGCGTTTGGGAATATGTTCAACAAAAAAAAAAAAAAAACCTACATACGTCCCTACTGACAGAGTGAACATTATGACAAAACATTTTGTTGAGCCAAGTATCATGATTTGAGCTGATTTTTTTCATGTTTAAAGCATGTTATTGTTGTCTTCCTGCCTTTGTTGAAAGCTGCTACATTTTCTCTCCCTAGAGTGCAAAATCATGATACAGATCCATCGTTCCGAGGGAAGGTTGTCTTTTTGTGTTGTATTTCTAAAAAGGAACACAAAAGAGGCATAAGTTAGGTGCTGTTGTCGTTTTCACGAACGGAGACGACATTCTATTTCAAATAAGTAGGATGTCGTAATATTTGCAGACGGCATAATTTGATGACTTGTGCTTGTTGATTTTTCTAACATCCTTCCGAATCATATGTGTATTTCTCCTTAAATTTTTTGTATGGTTTTCAATTCCAAAGACATTAAGTTGTTTAAATTATGTTTTATAAAAATGCATATAAGTATATAATAATTGTTAAATAAAGTCGTCAATTTGTGCCTCATTAATCAAGTTTTAAGGAAAGTAGAATACCGTGGCTCAGGGGTGTATGTGGGAAAATTGTGCGATCGAGTTTAAGAAATAAAAGATGGGAAAAATATGTTAAGTTATTTCTACAGTCTTGTCTTCTCTCGCTTATGTCTGTGTTGGGGAAAATCATGTCCAATCTGATTGTTGGGTAATCGTCATCATCATCGTCATCATCATCGTCATCATCCTCATCGTCGTCAGCATCATCGTCGTCAGCATCATCGTCATCATCCTCATCATTATTTTAATCATCCTAATTCTTAACTCAAATTGAAAGCAGTCACCATATTTTTGCTTTTTTGCCAATTCGCCACACTATTTAAACATTTAAAAATAACGTACTGTCTCTCTCAAATTAAAGAATCCCTGTTATTTCCAATTTGTATATAAACCCCCAATGAAATAAAGCTTTTATAATTATTGTTCGAAACCCTACGAGGAAACTATCGTGTCTGTCGGGGCCAATATCTTTGTAGAGTTCAGGCTCTGTTAGTTACAAAACCGTCCCACACAAAATTCTTCAACCAAAAGGAACTTTACTTTAGATACTACATTTGTTATAAAGTTAACAATTCTAATTAATTCAGTAACAAGCTGCAAGATGTTTTCAAAAAACGTTCCCGAATATAGTCATTTTAGTCATTTTTATGCCATCATTTGATCTTCTGCAAAACTATTAAAAAAAGGGCCTAAGATCAGTAAGAACTCCGCTAAGCACGCTTACCCAGGTTTCCATTTTAGAACCGTCCTCGCTAAAAAGAACCTAGTCTGCTTTTTTTAGGGTTCCAGTGAAAGTGGAGGTTTGCAACAGTTACCTACAAATAATTCTATTACTCTATGAGAGTAGTACTGTGCATTCAGAACGTTCCATTTATCAATAGTAAGGGTGTTGGAGTTGTTAAGTAGCGTTATATCTATAACTGCCTGCCTATTCCTAACTACAAATGTTGGTACATCATCTCTATTAGCTATTAGAAGACTCACTCCGTGGGTCAGGGGCGAACGCAGGTCGAGGTTTTGGGGGCTGAAATATCTAAACGTTCACACAATTATAATCTTATATGCAAAATTGAGCATCGGCATACTTTCTTCCATCCATCGCATACTTGGCTGATAATTTACGGAATTCCCCTACCAAAACATCGCCAAGGAATATGAAAAACCATCAGAGCATGCTTCCTTGGTGTTCTTAAGCTTTTAAATACCTACTCCAAAATAGCGTTACCACTTAAAAAAATAATGTGCATGCCTGGGTCGAACAAAACTTTCTCGTTTATTAACAGTTTTGTTGGTTGTTTTCTTATTTTATTAGATAGGTAGATAAAGATCTGAAGTTCTGAGAAGCAATGTCAGTAGGTACATAATAACATTGTGGGGTTTCTCGTTTTTGATCTCTTAGGGAATGATTTTCTTGTTGACTGGAATAGATTAATGACGCTTGTTTCAGTTGTCAATAATTGGAAGTATTGTTCGTGATAGATCGATATCTTTACATATAAATATATATTATTTACATGAAAGAACACAGAGATTTGTTTTTGAATTTGCATTAGCAGTTATAAACTGAATATCACGATGAACGTGTGTGGGGATGCAAGCGAAGTGGGATATTTTGATTGTGTAAACTGTAAGTGTTTGGAATTATGTTAATGGGTAATATTTGCTGAAAATAAGTTTTGCGTTGCTGTTAATGCATTTATAATGGCTGTTGCAAATTTGAATTTTAAAGTGCGGTATTGAGTCTTAAAAAATATATATGAACAGAGATCGTCTTTGGGTAGTCATTTTTGAGAAATAATTAAAAAACAGATTTCTTCGAATTTTGGAGAAAAACTAAGTATGGAATCTTATTAAGAATACTGATATTATCGTTAATTTGGATCTTGATCAAAATCGTTAGAGCGATTTTTGTAAAACTTTGCAGACAAATCAGTACCAAATATTTCAATGTTTAGTTTGAAAAATAATATTTGTAAACTATATAGCTAAAAACCGATTATAAGTTATTGTTCGCGATATAAACATTACTTGGTTTTTAAAGTTTTATCGAAGTCAAAGATGGGGTTTCGAGATATGAGCAGTTTTTTTTTAAATTAGCGTTTTCGGTGATTAGTATTGAAAATTAAGGACGAAATAATTTTAAGAACATCAATATTACTCTAAGCTTGCATTTTGGTCAAAATCGTATTAGCCGTTTTCAGGTAAACTTAGGAAAACTAAATTTAAAAAAATGACTTTTTTCAAAAATCCATTTCACGATAATACCGAGAAAAACTGAGTTTGCCATTAAGTTGGAAATGACCATATAACCTTAGAAATTAATTTTTGTTACAATTGTATGGAAATTTTTCGAGATATGTCCAAATTTCAAATGCACCCTTACTCGAATTTTTAGTCAAAAACTGGGTATGTAGTCATGGTAACCTCACCCACTTAAGCTTAAATATCAATTTTGGTTGAAATCGTTAGAGCCGTTTTCGAGCAAATCAAACTGGTACGAACAGTTTGTATGGTAAGTACCATAATATTGAGGTTACCTTGCAAAATAAAAAACCGGCCCGAGCCCTGAGCCCACAAACTCCAAATCCGAAGTTTGAACGAAATCCGGTCAGCCGTTTAGGCTGTAGGCCTGCGGGACAGACAGACAGACGGACAGACCGGACAGAATTTTGTGACCCACTTTTTTGAGTTCGTGTATCATCGTAATGTCAGAATTTATTAACATCTCGAGTTCGACATTTTGTACGAAAACAATATCTTTCTCTTACTACGTAATGGAGAAAGTTAAAAAAAGCGAAGTAGATCTGACCCAAAAAGTGAAGTAGATTCAAAAAAATAGAAGAAGATTTCAAATTTATAGTTTTAATGATATATTTAATTTAGTTGGGGGTTGTGCGTGGGGTTAACGACCCTACCACGGAAAAAAAAAGAATTGTTGCGAAGCAACCAAAAGCCTCGGATAAGGACGGATTCACTGTTGACGACCCTGCAAAACGAAAAAAGGACAATGACGTTCGGATCTGCACGTGGAATGTTCGAACTCTGAACAGACCGCGTGCAGCCGAACAACTAGCGGAGGCCCTAGACTGCTACAAAGCAGGTATCACCGCCATCCAGGAAGTGCGGTGGGATGGGCCGGGCAAAAGGAGGATGAAAAACTGTGACGTTTTCTACGGTGACTGCTACAGAGAACAAAAGCAGCGTCTATTTGGATGCGGATTTGTTGTAAGCGGCAGACTTAGGCAAGAAGTCTTGAGCTTTCGACACGTTAGTGAACGCCTTACAACTATCCGCATCAAGGCTAAATTCGCCAACATCAGCCTGATATGCGCTCACGCCCCCACAGAAGATAAAGACGATGCTACCAAAGAATGTTTCTACGAGCTCCTCGACAAAACATATGAGCAATGTCCTAAGCATGACGTTAAAATCGTCTTGGGTGATTTTAACGCCAAAATAGGAAAGGAGGACATCTTTGGTAGCACAATCGGAAAACATAGCCTACACGACACCACGTCTGGAAACGGACTTAGGCTGATTGATTTTGCTGCGGGACGTAATGTTACCATAGCTAGCTCACGGTTTCCTCACCTCAATATACACAAAGGAACATGGCGGTCACCTGATCATCAAACCGTCAACCAAATTGATCACGTTGCGATCGACGCAAGGCACTCCTCCAGTATTCTAGATGTCCGAACTTTCCGAGCGGCCAACATAGACTCGGACCACTACCTTGTTGTAGCCAAGGTACGGATGCGGATATCCAAGACGCCACAACAACGAGAAAATACTGTGAGGAGATTTAACGTTGGACGACTACAAACGCAACAAACCGCCAGAACCTTTGCCGATCGCGTATCCCTCAACCTCTCGAGAAGTCCTATGCTGCCAGCATCAAGTGCCGAAGACCAGTGGCGCCGATGCCAAGAAGCCATCAAAAACGCCGCAACTGATGTGCTCGGTTTCACCAGTCCACCCCCCCGAAACCCCTGGTTTGACGAAGAGTGCCGGCAAGCACATGCAGCAAAACAAAGTGCCTACGAAGCGTCGCTGCATAGAAGGACGAGAGCAGCTCGTCAGCTCTACGAGCAAAAAAGGAGGGAAGAACATCGGCTTCTCCGGAGAAAAAAGAGAGAGCATGAGAAGCGCGCGATCGAGGATATAGAGAGGTGTTACTCCAGGAACAATGTTCGGAAGTTTTACCAAAAGGTAAAAAGAACGTGTCATGGCAACAAGACCCGAACGGAGACCTGTAGAGACGAGCAAGGAAACCTTGTAGTAGAGTCACAGTCGGTGCTGAGGACATGGAAAAACCATTTCTGCAGACTGCTAAACGGCGAAGACGACACAAATTCCGCTGTTAGGCAGAACGATCCATTCAACCTGGACGATGACAGCCAAGATTTCCGTCCACCTGACCAAAATGAAGTGAGGATAGCAATATCTAAGCTTAAATCCAACAAGGCTGCTGGTCCAGACGGCTTACCTGCCGAGCTCTTCAAGGCAGCCGGAGATGACTTGGTAGAGTGCATACACCAACTCATCTCCAAGATTTGGTTAGAGGAAAGTATGCCTGATGAATGGAACCTCAGCATTGTTTGCCCGATCCACAAGAAAGGAGACCCTCTAAACTGCGCCAACTACAGAGGCATCAGTCTCCTGAACACTGCGTATAAGATCATGTCTTCTGTATTGTGTGAACGCCTGAAACCATTCGTCAACGATCTGATAGGTCCCTATCAGTGCGGTTTTAGGCCCGGTAAGTCCACGACCGATCAAATATTCACACTACGGCAGATCCTGGAAAAAACCCAAGAATACCAGATCGATACTCACCATCTTTTTATCGATTTTAAGGCCGCATATGACAGCGTTTATAGAGACGAGCTATACAGAGCCATGTCTAGTTTTGGCATCCCTGCCAAACTTGTCAGATTGTGCAGAATGACGATGGAGAACGCTCGCTGCTCCGTAAAGGTCGGAAACAATCTCACCGAGACCTTTGATGTCAAAAAAGGATTTAGACAAGGTGATGCGCTGTCATGTGACTTTTTCAACATCATTCTTGAGAAGATTGTGCGAAACTCACAAGCCAACACCAGAGGCACAATTTTCTATAAGTCTGTGCAACTGCTTGCATACGCTGACGACATTGACATTGTTGGTACAACACAGCGAGCTGTCACTGGTGCGTTTGCAAGTATTAGTACAGAAGCGGCAAAAATGGGTTTAGTGGTGAATGAGGGTAAAACAAAATATATGCTGTCAACAAGAAGGGACACACGACATCGACGAATCGGGCAGAACGTCACGATAGACAGCTATAACTTTGAGGTAGTTAGGGACTTTGTCTACCTCGGCTCCGCTATAAACTCTGATAACGACATCACATCAGAAATCAAACGAAGAATCACACTTGCCAACCGCTGTTTCTTTGGCCTAAGACGGCAATTGATTAGTAAGGCCTTGTCAAGAAGCACTAAGACGATTCTATACAAGACTCTCATCATCCCTGTCCTGCTCTATGGCGCAGAAGCATGGACCCTAGCAAAAACGGATGAGGATCTTCTTGGTCGCTTCGAACGCAAAATTCTTCGAGTGATTTTTGGTCCCGTTTGCGTTGACGGGATTTGGAGGAGAAGATTTAACAGCGAGCTCTACGAGCTGTACAGCGACATCGACCTGGTCAGAAAAGTACGCATTAGTCGTCTAAGATGGTTAAGACATGTAGAGCGAATGGACACCAACGCTCCGGCCCGGAGAGTCTTCGATTCCAACCCGGAGGGACAACGCAGTAGAGGAAGACCTCGCCTTAGGTGGCGCGCTCAAGTGGAAGGGGACCTCAACCAACTTGGAGTGCGCAACTGGAGGCAGTTAGCCAAAGATCGCGCTAACTGGAGAGGCGTATTGGTTGAGGCCCAGGTCCACCCCGGACTGTAGCGCCACCTAAGTAAGTAAGATATATTTAATTTCATATTAGTTTTATGTATAAGACATTATCCGAAAAAACGTTTTTAAGATCTAACAATATTTTATTTTATAAAAATAAAGTCTGGATAGTAATATACTTCTATTTATAAGGTAGGAATAAAACACAAAACAAACCACACCAAACGTATCACCTCTTTGAAAACAATTTAAAAGGAAAACAATAATAAACATCACCAAATTGTAATAAATCTTGTGTTTGAAGTGAAGTTTGATTTTCATTTCATTTATTTATTTAGCAGATTCTGCTAATTATCAACTCATAAAACAAAAAAACCAATACGTAATATATAAAATTTGGAATTAGGTACATTGGTTGATTATAGTATGGACATTTTTTGTTTATAAAATTTATGGCTTTTCTTCTAAAGTTAGTTTCAAGCTTTCAAGTTTAATTTCATGTGTTAACGTATTAAATAGCTGACAACCCTTCAAATACTATTTGGACTCAGATTTGTAAGATAATTTGGTAATCTAAAATCTAATCAGTTCATATGGCTGTGCCTTGCTTACATACCTCATTTTTTTAAGTAACTAGGTAACAGATTATTTATTATAGGTAACCGATTGCTTTTAATTTTAAATATGAAACATAGAAATGAAGCCATTTATTCTTTAGAATCTGGGCTTACATGAAAGATTTTTTTTATATACTTCTCCCGGGAAAGGCGAACCTATAACGCTTGATGTATGTTTGCTCTGCACTTAAATTGCTGCAAAGTGTAGTCTTCTGGAAATATATCCCCAGGAAGCGAGTTCCAAAGTTTGCTTGTCCTGTAACAGAAGGAGTCTTGGAAAGTTGATGTCCTCGCGGTTGTCAAGTGTACTGTATGGTCATGAGCATTAGCAGCCTGCCTTGTTGGGCGCCCAAAAGTTTCATTTCGAGGGATAATGTCTTTGAGTTCCTCAGAACATCTACCATGGAAGTACCTATAGAACAAGCATAGGTCAGCGACTTGTCTTTTGTGCACCAACGGTTGTAGATTCGATGTGAGTGTAGGGTCTCCAATGAGTCGAACTGCTCGTCTCTGTATACTATCAAGCAGGTTAAGTGAATGTTTTGGGGCCGAGCTCCATATATGGGAACAATATTCCAAGCCTGGTCTAACCTGTGCTTTGTAGAAGTTGCTTGGGGCTAAAGTACCTCTTTGCTCTAAATAGGTAGCTCAACTTTGCGGACGCCGATCTTGCGATAAAGGATATGTGGTCCTGCCATGTGATTCCTGAATTGACTGTGACTCCTAGAAGGTGCATTGAGTCCTTGTGATGGATTGGATGGTCATCCATTTGGATCTGAGGAACTGTTGATGCATTTTTTCTGAAAAATGTTGTGAACTGTGTCTTGTTTGCATTAAATACAACCAAGTTGTCCTTTCCCCACTTCAAGATTTTGTCCAGATCATCATTTAGAGAATTAATTTGTTCACATCTCTGATTGTGTGATGTAGCCGTATTCACAGGCCCACTGTTCGAGATGGAGGATATAAGAGTGCTGTCATCTGCAAAGCTGTAGATATTATTATTTGTCGATCCAAGCAAATCGTTGATGTAGAGAAGAAATAGAGTTGGAGAAAGAATAGATCCTTGGGGCACCCCTGCATTTATAACAAACGAATTGGAAGATACACCATCTACAACAACTTGGTATCGGTATAGAGAGGATAGCAGAATTCCCTAAGGGAGCAGACACTTTTATTTCATAATTATCTGGCTCTGTTGTGAGAAACAGATCGAGAGTTTTTCCGTAATTTGTTGGATTGTCTGGAATTCGCGTGGGCTCATCAACGAGCTGAGTGAAATTGCAGCAAATGGCGAAGTCTTCAGCTTGTTTCCCTGCCTCGTCCGTTCGGTTAGAATATCGTAGCCAATCCATGTTATGGGCATTGAAGTCACCAAGTATAATAAGTTCAGCGGTTGGATGATGAATTTGTATCCAGTCTACATTATCGGATAAATGACGAAATAATTTATATGGTTCGTTATCGTTTGGTGAGCGGTAAAGGCAGCAAACGAAGAAGATAAGGTTATTTTTTTAATTAAAATTGAAGTGGATTGAATAAGGGATCTCTTAACAACAATAAAAGAAGCAGGGAGCAGATTTTAATTTGTTTTTCAATATTAAGGTATAAATCTGCTTCTACATGCAATTAGAATAATGTAGTTGAATAAATCGTAAAATACTTTTGAGTTGTTAAGAAATCTTAAAATTCTTCTTATAAGCCATCGAAAATTAAACACTTTTTTCAAAACCCGGAGAACTAAAATTTTAATTATGATCCACGTCAATCATTACGAATAATAAAATGATAATGGAAGTACCAACGTTCATTTTCTATTTTATAATTGCTTGTGGAGTGCAAACCCATCTGGTCTATCGAACAACATATCGTAACCAGCATCAACAGCCATCAATCATTGTGAGACCATCATGATTGTTCTATCAATTAAGGACCAATTCACCTCGTTCAATATTCTATTTATTCCTCGGTTAAACAAATGTAAATGGGACTAATGAATTGACGATTCAATGGCTCCACAAACAAATGCAGAGTTCTCTCAAATTAGTCCTAATTTTGACCATTCTATAGTCAAATAATATTCTCAGACAGAGCTCGTCCCTATTATTTCTGCTGACTAATTGTATTTGATCACATATTTCTATTCAGATTATATAACCAACCAGGGTATATATTTTTGTTGTCGTGTTTTATTCAACTGAATAATGATAACCGAATGATGGATCTAATTATTTATTATATTGATTGCGTTGACTATTGTTTGCTAGTTCATTAGATACCGATGTCGACGTCAATAATGAATATATTCGGAGGATAAGCCTCATTAATCATTAATATGGTGCTCAGTAATCATAAACGACTGGAGTTTGTGGGTGATGTATTTTGAAAGTCTTAAGGGTTAACCATCATATAATAGCATTACGCTGGTCTAAGATTAAATAGCAAAAAAAAAAAAGCAACAGGTCCGGTATAGTTTCGTTTTGTGTTAGTTTTATTTTTGGATGAACGGAAGGGACTTACAAGAAGCTTACAACAGTCTAAGTTTTGTTTGGAAGATAGCTTTAAAATTTGTGATCATCCAATTTTTAGTGAATAAATGTTGACCACCCATTCATAATAAAAAAAAAAACAATATCTTTCTCTTACTACGTAATGGAGAAAGTTAAAAAGTAAGGTAATTAAGAAAATAGAAGGTGTTCTCAATAAAAGAGCTTAAGGGTATTTAAGAAAATATGCTTGTGAAAGTTCCAGTGCCAGATATTTTAAAAGAGAGGACTTAAAATTATTTGGGCTACTAATTTTTCGAATATTTATGGAATAAAAATTGACGACATTAAGCAGACAAAACTTTTTGATGTGTAAACATCTATGCGCGCGTTATTGGTATCTGGTGGAGTAATTCCAAACATATAACTGCTGGGACGGAAATCACCCGTACAATTAGCAATGCAAGCCGAATGAAATTCCAATGAAACTTTCATTTCCTGTGTAACAGCAAATGGGTATTTTCCACTGCATAATGTTAGGAGTGTTTGTTGATATATAAACATCAGCAACAGCAACAGCGAATTTTCGACAGTTTTAACGTTGACTTCGCTGTCGATGTTGCTGTGCTAATGTTTTCAAAGTAATTAAAATACATTGGTTCTAAAAAATTGTGAAAGTTACTGTTGCTGTTGCTGTGTTAATCTGTTTCTCGCATAACGAAAATGTCGTAGACTAGGACCCGTACAATATGCAATGCAAGCCGAATGAAATTCCAATGACACTTTCATTTACTGTGTAACAGAAAACGGGTATTTTCCACTGCATAATGTTAGGAGTGTTTGTTGATATGTAAACATCAGCAACAGCGAATTTTTGACAGCTTTAACGTTGACTTCGCTGTCGATGTTGCTGTGCTAATGTGTTCAAAGTAATTAAAATACATTGGTTCTAAAAAGTTGTGAAAGTTACTGTTGCTGTTGCTGTGTTAATCTGTTTCTCGCATAACGAAAATGTCGTAGACCAGACCCCTACAATATGCAATGCAAGCCGAATGAAATTCCAATGACACTTTCATTTACTGTGTAACAGCAAACGGGTATTTTCCACTGCATAATGTTAGGAGTGTTTGTTGATATGTAAACATCTAAGTGCGCGTTGTTTCGCTGTTCGATTTCACTGTTTAATATACTGATTATAATTCATTCCGTTGTGACTCCTTAACCTCAACTGTCATCCAACTCGCATCTGTAGGTAACTACATGCATTTCAATAGTAAAACGCAGAAAAATACAGGAAAATACGTAATTGGTACAATTCCATATTTCTGACAATAATGCAATGTTTTGCCGTGAATGAAGATGCATTAAAATATTTTCAGATAAGGGAAAGACAGATGCAGAACGTGAAAAAAGATAACAGGGCGCGTTTACGTGCAAGTAAACTTCTGAAACCTCAGTAAGATTATCATCTTTTACCAATGATCATAAGCGGAGACTTCAATATCAATTTTGCAACTCCAGAAGCTCAACCATTTATTGATTTTATGCAAGATAAATTTAATTTTCAAATGAACTCCAACCGGAAAATTTCAACAACAGGATATGGAACAACCATCGATGCTGTCTTCCAGCGTAATCTAGATAGATTACAGTCTCGAATGTACATATCTTGCTTCAGCGACCACAATCCGATTGTATCTATTCTATCGAAACTATACTCTGTTCAATTTATATTTTCAGTACAGGGAAGATAGGCTATTTGCCTTTCACCCTTACTATTATGGATTTTAATAAGCTGTCTCCATTTTAAAGCTCTCACATGGTTGCCATAGTGAGCACTATAAATTGGCATAATTCTCTCACAAATATCGGTAGGGCTACCAAATACCAACCCTTTATTAAGAAAAAATGGTTTAACTGCATGTTAACAGATCCTTCAGAAATACAAAATAATTAAAGGAGTACCTAAAAACTGTATGGCAACATCCCACATAATCAAATTAATTTATTCGCTCTCAAAAGCTTTAAAAAGCACCAAAACCGAAAGTTCTTTGACAAAATTCAAAGAAAAACCCTTAATGATATGCTAAAATTGCCATATTGTAACATTTCTCTGATGTGCTTCAGTCACTCACACTGCTTATTTTGGTTGATGATAATAGCAAGCGTCCAAGCGACCGCAAGACGATCGTGCTCATTCTGCCCGCGGCTGCGGGGCAGGCTGGTTCTGGTGGGATGTATGCGAATTTCAGGAAAATTACAACAACAAAATTCTTTGGAATGCCAGTGGTTATTATTTCAGTGGCAAATCTTGTATTTGAGTGCCGTGAGAGTAGCTACAGGCACCACTGGTAGAAAAAAGAGCTTCCCATAAGGCCTGTACTGAAAATATAAATTGAACAGAGATTAGCACAGAACGAATAAATTATTGTTTTTTCATAATATATCAAGAATACGGTTATTACAATTCCCTCTTTTCTCAATGACGTGTATCAAGCCACACACATACCGCACGCACGGTGTTTACACATACACATTTTTCGGGACTGTTGGATACAGTCGCACCAATTTTTTTTTAACCATCATCAATAGGATCTAGTTGACTGGAGTTATCGTGGCTTATTGGAAATTGTAGGCTTTGTTCGGGTGGAGGTTTTTCCTGACGATAACTCGGGAAAATGGATTTTGTTTTACTTTATTCGGGAAAAATCCCAGTTCATTCAACGTTTTGAATTAAAAGCGAAGAGAAATAACTTTTGCGATCGAAGAAAATGTGTAAAAAAAACATTTTATTTGAGAGTCTTTTCTGTACTGTATGACAACGAACGAATCCCGATTTTATTCTTTCTCTTTTACAATACAGCTTATACTAAGTTACGTTATACAATTATTAAAATAATTTAAAAATATGGTGAACCTTGTTAATAAGGCGCGAAATTCAAATTTTCATTTCTTCCTAGTAGGTACAGTAATGGAATGGAATGAACATTGGAACATTAGTGTTGTGACTTTTTAACAGACACGGGGTTCTGTTGAGAATATAGTATATTCATTTAATGTTAATATTGCTCATATCTATAACTGTACCAAATTATTCCCATTCCTAACACAAGTTAAATGTAATTTTTTCCTTTCACACTTTTCAATAAACTTACTTCCGTTTTTGCGTTCACTTGAGCTAGTTTGTTTTAAGCTTCCGTATACCTAAAGGGAAAAGACCAATTTCCCAGGCCAGATCAAGAAGGCCAGGTATTCTAGGCCGGAAATACTAGTGGGCGCATTGCTATCTTTGTGCTTATGACTTGTCTTCTTTATCTGTAAATTTTCTACGTCTCGTGTAGAGAGTCGGGGCAGTTTATCCTCAGATAGGGGAAAGTTGACCGAAACAGTCTTCCGCTCGACTGTAATCCGCAGACAACTCCTTGAAGAGAGGAGACTGGGGATAACTAATTGGACGATATGTCTTCGGATATATGCGCCGGGTAACCGAAACAGTGTGCCCTTCGCTTATAATCCTTTAACGTCTCGTCGTAATGGCGTAAACCGAGCTGGACAGTTACAAAGAAGATGAAGAACGGTTTCTACCTCCTCCTCATCCATGCAGCTTCTGCAAAAGTCATTGTAGGGTGTACCCAACCTACGAGCGTGCCTACCTATCAAACAGTGTCCTGTCCCTCACTGTTGGAGCTGATTCTGTTCCTACCTACAGACAGAAGTCTCTGAGTCCTTTTAGCATCTAGTTTTGGCCAGATCTGCTTGGGTATGACGCAGGTATCTATACTGTTCCACCTTGTTTGCGTCCTTTATTGCCACTTTGAATAAAAGGAATTTGATAGATTGCATAGAAGCGTACAGTTCATATTGTTGTTTGAGTGAAGGCTGCTTCCTTCTCTGGCTAGTTCATCCGCTTTACAGTTTCCCGGAATGTCACTGTGACCTGGAACCCAGCACAGGGTTACTGAACATCTGTCCGCAATCTCGTTGAGAGATTCCCGTCTTTGTTTTACTAACTTTGATTTGGTTGTTTGTGTATTCAGGGCTTTTATAGCTGCCTGACTGTCTATGTAGAGGGCGATATCTTTACCATCTATCGCCAACAAGGCAAGTCTGCAGGCTGCCTCGCGTATAGCCATTATTTTAGCCTGAAAGACGCTACAGTGGTCTGGGAGACGTAAGGCAATATTCAAATCGGGTGAATGAGAGAAGACTCCCGCTCCCGTGCCTTCCGCCATTTTGGACCCATCTGTATAAATTTCAAGTGCATAGTTATTTTCGATTGTGCCATTTTCCCATTCGGAACGTTCTGGGATTATTGCTTTGTATTTAATGTTAGTCCTCGAAAGGAATAGTGTAATCTGTTTTATTTGAAATTGTGCCAGGGAGGATAACAATATGGCCTGTCTGATAGTTGGTCCTTTTCTGAGATTCTCTAAGTCTAAGGCTGCCATAGACGCAACCATTTTCCCGTAGATATCGACAGGAAGAAGGTGTAGGATTGTGTCTACGGTGGCCGAAGGTGTGGATTTGAGTGCCCTTGTGATGCATATACTGGCTGATCTTTGTATACGTTCCAGAGATCTGGAATATCATTTTTTCTCTAGTGCGGGCTACCAAACCAGGATTCCGTAGAACAGAATAGGTCTAACCACCGCAGTATAGAGCCTATTTGTTACCCTGGGCTGAAGGCCCCATCTCGGACCTAGGGCCTTCCTACGGGTATGTATAGCGACCGCGGCTCTTCTTGTGCGGTCCTGAATATTTAGCTTCCAATTAAGTTTGCTGTCTAAAATGATGCCTAGATATTTTGCATGATTAGTATATTTTAGATCTTTATTTTTAAGTTTTAGAGGAGCTATGTTAGGAATTTTGTATCTGTTAGTGAACAAGATTAGCTCTGTCTTTGATGAATTGACGTCAAGTCCAACCGTCTCCGTCCATTTAACTAACTTGTACAGAGCAGATTCCATAAGGTCTCTAATTGTATTATGAAATTTGCCGGATATGGCAAAAGCGATGTCATCTGCGTAGGCTATAACTTTACACCCCATGTTTCTCAGGATGATGAGTGCTTCGTTAACTACTAAGATGCAAAATAGTGGCGACAGCCACGAAAAAACTGCTTATTTCTTGATTTACAAAAAATGGATAGTTTTTTGTAGATTGTTTTCGTAGCTATACATGTGCCGAAGAATGTTTTGCCAAAAAATTAAAATTTTAAAAGATATTTACAAAAAAAAAAAAATCATTCACTGTATAAAGTACGCCTCCTTAAACCACTTTTCATTCATTATTGGTGTGTTCTCTTAACCGATTCCAATTGGAACTCTACTCGTTTTCATTCACACACCGATACCGATACAACACTCCAATCAGATTCCAGACTTCACAGTTCAACTTCACAGTCCTTCATTAAACCATTTTCTCTTTCCATTGGAATTCATTCTCATGTAGACATATAGATTTAGACATACTTTGTACACAAACGTGGCTCTCGGTCATTTCATTCATTAGAGTAGAGTGCGTTTTCTCCTCTTACGCTTCCATTAAGGTAGTTTTAAAAGAATAATACCGCAATTCGAGCCACCAACTCTCGAGGGAATACCCCTAAGGGTAGCAGAAAGTGCGAGATATTTGGGAATTATCCTTGATAGGAAACTTAATTGGAAGCCGAATGTCAATGAAAGAGTGAAGAAAGCAGCGAATGCTTTCTACGCATGCAACCGCATCTTTGGCAGGAGTTGGGGACCAAACCCCAAAATCATCCTTTGGATGTACACGGCGATCGTGCGACCAATACTCACATATGGCAGCGTGGTTTGATGGCAAGCCGCCAGCAAAGCGACCAATCTTAAGTTAATGACAAAAATACAAAGAATAGCTTGTATAGGGACAACCGGTGCTATGAGAACCACACCTACTGCTGGAATAGAGGCGATTCTCAATTTGACACCTCTAGACCTATACATGGAAGAATCCGCTGCCAAAAGTGCTTTAAGGATCAGCCAAACTAACACTTGGAGTCCTTGCAACTTTGGACATGCACAGATCTTATATAAACACGTAGGGAACGTTGTCACTTCTGACTATATGTCTCCCTATATAGACTTTGACAAACCATTCACCTGTTCCTTTCCGAGCAGGGAAGAATGGAACACAAATGAACCCACAAAAAGAAAATCAATATCCATCTACACAGATGGTTAACAGATGGACTGTGGAACCGGTGCCGGCATATTCTCTGAGGAATTAAATATACATTGCTCTATCAGACTTCCTGATAGCAGTAGTGTCTTCCAGGCGGAGGTTATGGCTATAGCTGAAGCGGCCCGTAAGGCGTCAATGTTGGCAATACCTCGTAGCGATATTACCATCTTCATTGACAGTCAGGCGGCTATAAAAGCAGTTTATGCTAATGAAATAAAATCCAAACTAGTTCACCGCTGCCGCGAAGAGCTCAAGGTTCTCTGCTTACAGCACACCACCAATCTCTGCTGGGTCCCTGGACACAGAGACAAAACCGGCAATGAGATGGCAGATGAACTAGCGAGAAAGGGGTCCGCAATGGATCTTGATAGAGCGCTTCAATCAATCAAGCCATCACTCTGCAATCTCAGAGAGCGAGTGGAGAACAAAATTCGAATGAAAACCAACAACAGGTGGAAATAACTCACTACCTGTAAAATATCACGGAAGCTTTAGCAAGAATATAACAGAAGCCGGACCAAAAAACTATTACAGTTTGACAGGTCATCGCTATCTAAGTTAGTAGGGGCTCTAACTGGTCATAACTTCCTTAGAAACCACGCAATGATAGTTTCATTTCATCTCAAAGATGACGACTTATGTAGAGGCTGCGGAGACGAGGAAGTTCACGAGGACACACCTGACTTCCTTTGTCATTGCCCGAGTCTCTGTCACTTGAGAAACAGAACACTTGGAAGCTATTACTTTCATGACGTACATGAACTTTCTGATGTCTCACTATCTGATCTTTACAGGTTTCTGAGGACATCGGGATGGTAGACAGCGTCAGGTAACAGCAAGAGGAGAAGGAATGGAGACCACCGATAACACCAACGGTTAACCCCAAAAAAAAGGGCATCACAATGGGTCCACGAGGACCTGAGTGAGGTATTGCAGGGCCCACCCCGCTCTACCTACGCGTCTACCTAACCTAACCTAAGGTAGTTTACCTCATCAGCAAACAAATTTCGAATAACAAAGAGGTACGGAACCTTCGGTGCTCCAGTGACACTCGAATTGAATTCGTATTTTTCACAAGCTGTTAAGTTTTTTTTTTCATTTTTTTTGAACAGATAAATGTATTGACTTCTCCTTTTTAGTACCTTCTCTGACACAAGCCCTTACTAACTAATATGCATGGGAAAAAACCCGTTCTAATAACTAATGATCGATATTCACTTTACATTTATTTTAACCTTGATTCCTGCGTCAGTGTGAAGTTCGTATTCCTATATCCTATCTAAATTAAAAAAGTTTTTTTTGTTTAAATATCTCCTTGATATATTTCGTTTTATTTCAAAATAGAAACACTTTCTATTAGCTTTTTACCTATTTTGCATGTTTCCTTCAACCGATGTTACAAATGTTTTAAGAAGATGCTATAAATTAATTCATACCCACATCGTTTTGCTAACAAATTGAACAAGAGCCCTCTCATGAGCGCCACATTTGTGTTGAATGACACATCTCTGGCAGTTTTATCTCCATTCTTTCTTTTTTTCAATCTGAAGTGAGTTTTATGTGCACTTACAGTATCTATTATGAGTGCATTCTGCTTTGAGTCTCATGACTTTTATGAGTCCTTCAACGCAACTTCATGAATTTACGAATTTAAGTGGACGACAGTTTTAGTGACCTTAATTAAATGAAAAATTTTGCACATGCATTATCGTGTTCAAGGTAAACACGTCTCAATAGACTTTGAATGGAATTCTCAAATAAACACATATGTTGCAAAATAAATTCCACTTCCAATTATCGATCCTTAAAAGATCCTACCACATACGAGTTGGCAAATTATTAAGGAAATTCAATTTTTGTTCTGTAGTAAGTATACGACATAGCACACAGTATGCCAAATTTGCTTCTGACTCACTCGCCTTTAAGGTCCTTTCAATAACATCAAAAATCACACTTGTGCCAGGCTCTAAATGCACTTAATGGGTAATTTCAAAAGTCATTACTGGCGACGGCTGGCTGATGGCTGTTAATATATTTCTCAGCTGGTGAAAGTTTTCTACCACAATTACCAGAAGTTTGGTCCACCAGGTAGTCTATTGGACAACTATAGAGATCAGACAATCAAAATGCTGGCAGCACCACTTCATTTCCGTTTGTCTGTCCATTAGTTTCTATAGGTTTCAACTCTTTCCACGAAACACAACAGGTGGTCACTGCAAGATATTCTCTTTCATTTTCCGCTCATGAACCACAAAAAACGTCCGTAAGAGGAAGAGAAATTGGGCCTTGTCCCGCACTTGGTTGTCTATATATTCAGGCTTTCAACTGTTTCTATTGGAATTCAAACCCCCAGCTGTGAATGAAATGAATTTGCCTCCCACTCAGTCCTGCTGTAGAAATAGACACAGGATGGGGATGGAGCGATTGCACTGAAAGGTCTTTTAAGGACAGCAGTTCCATTTAGCGGATAGCTTGCCGCTGATGAACATCGGAAATGACAAACATTTGTGCAATTCAGGTTGTTAGAGCTTTTGATTGTCAGGAAGTAGCGCAGTTTGCTGTCGTTGCACGCTAATATACTAATGCCCCCGATTTTTTTAGTATTTTGCCTTGAAAAAGGGTAGCGCTGAAAATGTGTAGCTACTAGCTATAATAATATTAATGTTAAATTAGCTAACATCAGCCTAATATGTACTCACGCACCTACAGATGATAACGACAATGCTACGAAATAGTGTTTCCACGAGCTCCTCCACCAAATATTTGATGTCTTTAGAATTGTTCCACTCAGCAATTTCAACAAAACCGCTACCCGTCAACTTATATTGAAAAGTCCTATGCACCCAGTCTTAAATTTCGAAACCGCAACTGATGTGCTAGGCTTCACCCGACTCACGAAAGCCTTTGTTTGATGAAGAGTACCGGCAAAAACATGCAGCAAAACAATTTACGTAGCGCTCGAGGGAAAGATGAGAAGAAAAGTGTGATTCTGTCATATAAACCGGCTAGGTGGAGCGGACGAGTTTCCGTCGCGAAGAGTCTTCGACTTCAACCCAGAGGGACAACGCAGAAGAGGGAGGCTTCAACAAGGTTAGAGTGCGCAGAAGTTACTTATCTCAATCCGATATAATTATATGAGTACTAGCTGACCCGGCGAACTTCGTTCCGCCCAAATTCATTAAGAAATTAATAATTCCGAGCTTTCGCTTCATTCTGAATAAATAAATAAAATCAAATACTTGTCGGCCAACCTACCGCTTTTTCACTGAAATGCTTTATGGTACACAACATTTTTTGTTCTATTTCTATTATCGGGTGTGTACACGTACAAAGCGAGAGCTTTGCCGACACATGAAATTCAATATTTATGCCAAACACATTCAGCGATTGTCCTTGCGACTTATTAATTGTCATAGCAAAAGCGAGACGTACGGGAAATTGAAGACGCTTAAATACGAACGGCAAATCGTTCTGAATAAGTGGAATCCGCTAAATAACAACACCTTCGCCTATGAATTTTCCAATAAAAATCGTTGCTTGAATAATATTTGATATTAAATTCTTCACAATCAAACGCGTACCGTTACAAAATTTTGGTTCGTTTAGGTTGCGCAACAAAGTGGGATAATTTGGTGGTTTCGTTTTCATCCATCACGGAGTCGACTGATTTGTATGAATGCAACTCACCAGCGATTTGGTTTTGAATGGCGAAATTCAAATGTTCGACGTTCTTGTTTTTCGCAGCCAAAATCACTCTTCTCTTACACTCAGCCAAAGGTCAATATTATTCTGAGCGATATTCGGGAAAACATTCATGATTAGTTCTTCCGGTGTCGTTGTAAGGTTGCAAAAATGTTGTGGAATCTCAATCAGGCCGGTGATCATTGCTCCACCGAAAGGTCATTACGTAAACGATTCAGGGCCTCCAATGCGCGTTTGTAAGCCATTGTGCAATCGTCCCATATAATAATCTTACATTGCTGCAGTACTTTCGCCATCGCATCAGTGTTCTTTGAAATGTTGCATGTAGGTTCTTCTTCCACTTGCAGATTCAATGGCAATTTCAATGCAGGATGAGCTGTTCGACCGCCTTCTAACAAAGTAGCCGCTATCCCAGAAGAGGCTAGGGCCAAAGCGATCTCAGATCTCGAACGAATTGTGGCCAAAATAAGTGAAATCATGAATGTATTTCCAGTTCCGCAATTTTCGTTATCGACTGCTTGCATCAATTCATCGTACACTTTCTTTTATTCTTGATTCAACATTGGCACATTTGTTCGAACAGCTTGACTCAATGCGATTCGATCGAAGTCCATTTCTCGCTCCAGTTCTCGATTAAATGCGTCTTGCATTGAACGATTTGGCTGTGGTATCCCCAATTTGCACAACAAATTGCCACTCATGAGCAGACACAATAATATATCCTCGATTAAAATCAAAGCTTTGTTGCGCATTTCCATCTGACATCTCCAGTTCATTATCCGATATCACAGTACGAATTCGATGCAAAATATCGTCGGCTATTATCATCTTTGTATAATCAAAGTATCTACTTCATTTCAAAAAGTTACTTTATGTAACATAGTAAACATAATTTATTAGAACAAACTTTTTAGGTTCCTATAGGTAGATACCTATTTAAAAAAAATTGGTGCGACTGTATCCAACAGTCCCGAAAAATGTTTATGTTTAAACACCGTGCGTGCGGTATGTGTGTGACTTGATACACGTCATTGAGAAAAGAGGGAATTGTAATAACCGTATTCTTGATATATTATGAAAAAACAATAATTTATTCGTTCTGTGCAAGTTTCGGTAGAATAGATACAATCGGATTGTGGTCGCTGAAGCAAGATATGTACATTCGAGACTGTAATCTATCTAGATTACGCTGGAAGACAGCATCGATGGTTGTTCCATATCCTGTTGTTGAAATTTTCCGGTTGGAGTTCATTTGAAAATTAAATTTATCTTGCATAAAATCAATAAATGGTTGAGCTTCTGGAGTTGCAAAATTGATATTGAAGTCTCCGCTTATGATCATTGGTAAAAGATGATAATCTTACTGAGGTTTCAGAAGTTTACTTGCACGTAAACGCGCCCTGTTATCTTTTTTCACGCTCTGCATCTGTCTTTCCCATATCTGAAAATATTTTAATGCATCTTCATTGACGGCAAAACATTGCATTATTGTCAGAAATATGGAATTGTACCAATTACGTATTTTCCTGTATTTATCTGCGTTTTACTATTGAAACGCATGTAGGTACCTACAGATGCGAGTTGGATGACAGTTGAGGTTAAGGAGTCACAACTGAATGAATTATAATCAGTGTATTAAATAGTGAAATCGAACAGCGAAACAACGCGCACTTAGATGTTTACATATCAACAAACACTCCTAACATTATGCAGTGGAAAATACCCGTTTTCTGTTACACAGTAAATGAAAGTGTTATTGGAATTTCATTCGGCTTGCATTGCATATTGTACGAGTCCTGGTCTACGACATTTTCGTTATGCGAGAAACAGATTAACACAGCAACAGCAACAGTAACTTTCACAACTTTTTAGAACCAATGTATTTTAATTACTTTGAACACATTAGCACAGCAACATCGACAGCGAAGTCAACGTTAAAGCTGTCAAAAATTCGCTGTTGCTGTTGCTGATGTTTACATATCAACAAACACTCCTAAAATTATGCAGTGGAAAATACCCGTTTTCTGTTACACAGTAAATGAAAGTGTCATTGGAATTTCATTCGGCTTGCATTGCATATTGTACGGGTCCTGGTCTACGACATTTTCGTTATGCGAGAAACAGATTAACACAGCAACAGCAACAGTTACTTTCACAACTTTTTAGAACCAATGTATTTTAATTACTTTGAACACATTAGCACAGCACCATCGACAGCGAAGTTAACGTTAAAGCTGTCAAAAATTCGCTGTTGCTGATGTTTACATATCAACAAACACTCCTAAAATTATGCAGTGGAAAATACCCGTTTGCTGTTACACAGGAAATGAAAGTTTCATTGGAATTTCATTCGGCTTGCATTGCATATTGTACGGGTGATTTCCGTCCCAGCAGTTATATGTTTGGAATTACTCCACCAGATACCAATAACGCGCGCATAGATGTTTACACATCAAAAAAAACTTTCAAAATTGTTGACAACAACAATTTGGTTGGAAAATAGTTAAAATAATTGACAACAACAATTGCTTTTAAAATTTAAAATATTTTTTTTTTGTATTTGAAGTGTCACTACTCGATTTCTATCCAGTTTATTTTTTTTTCAAAGTGTACAAAAATGAATTTATTGCAATGGCGGTTGCACCTTCTTTCAAAAATGTATCATACTAATAAATATTAACCTTCTCTGCATGGTCTATTAACCAACAAAAAAAAACTAAATCAATATCGGATGTGTGTGGCAGTCGGTAGGCTGTCACACACACATTTATCAAGTTATTTTTATATATATAGAAGAAGAAGATAGAGATATCACTTTTAGAAGATAAAAATAATGATGTACAGAAATGTACAAATGTGCGAAATATCGGTTAGTACTATCCGAGAAGTCTCAAGTTCAAATCCTTTAAAACTCAAATGACGCTTCAAGGTGACATCTCTTTGCGAACATCTAGCAAATATCGTACAACATCATTTATCCTGACAAAACTCCTTAATTCAGACTTTGTAGAAATGATGGTATTCATTCGTTCAAAAAACAGAGGAATATTGTAGCCCTCTTTGGTGTCCTCGCTATGGATCTGGAATTTTAAGAATTTAAGCATCCAAAAGAAATTTCTTTCTTTCGTATAACGTGATTTACATTGGGACCCCTGAAGTCGTCTTCACTCCTACATACGTCTTATAAGATTAAAGGATTAAAGTTGCTGAATATACAAACTATGGAAAAACGAAGAGAAAATCAAATTCTTCATTTTTGTTTTGCGTCTTCACTGGCAACATCAAACATCATAAACATCAATACCAGACCGAGGGCAACAAGAAATCCAATATTTTTATATCAAAGGACTTCCCTATGTAACTATTTAAGAAATGGTCCCTTCAATAACTTTACGAACGATATTAATAAGTTCGATCATGTGAGTGATTTCAACCTAACAAAATTAATTAATTAAAACCAATATTCAAATAAATGTAACATATTTTACTTTATTAAAAAAATATTAATAATTTATAAACTGTGACTTAAATGTTTAGTAGTTAAATAATAAATAAATAAAAATAAAAAAACTTCAGTTTTCGATAAATTTTCCCAGTGTTTTCGCGAAAACCCGGTTTTCGGCTCGGTGCGAATAGGGTATTCAATTCATACAGTAGATAGGTAGGTAGTGTGCATCTTTGACAACTGCAGACAATTGCATTTAGAAAATTGGTTCCATTGTGTCCATATAATTGGTTAACATCCATGATATAGGTTTAGGAGACAAAAAAGTAATTTTGCCATTATCTGACGTCCATCAGAGTTTAATGCCTGTTAGATGAAACCCCATAACGTGCATCTTGGTGAAATCTGGCACAAATAGAGTGAACCAGCACTATCGTTTTTTTCTTTTGGTCGGTTTATGAATTCTTATGACAGAAGCACCTTTGTTTCGATATCCTCTTTTAACGAACTAAACAAGTTGAACGCGTATTCTCTCAATGAATCTTTCACATTTTGCGTTTGCTTTCCGGAGGCATTGGAAAGTGATATTTGATGTCAAAAGCTCGTTTATCGCTTTTTGCGATTTGTTTTTATCTGGCGGTGATAAACAAATGCTTTTATGTTTGGAACTATGGTTCTAAATTCAGTTTGACTGCACATGACTACAAAGCAGTTGATATAGTAGACTTTCTAATTTGAAATTGAGTTCGGATTGATTGGAAATAAATAAACTCGAAAATTAATAGCGCAAACTATTTTTAGGTGGAAAAAAGTGTTGCCAATTCGAAAACCGTACCTATTAAAAAGTACTCTTTAAATATGAACGTCATATTTTGGGTTAAAAAAAAACCTTACCCTCATTTATTTTCAATCAATCATCCCATTTGCACATACATAACTTATCATTATGCTATTCGATTCGAGATATTCAATCAAATCAATTCCGTTTTATATTTATCCCGTTTATCCATTTTAATCCGGTCATGTACACAAGAGACATCATATCAGTGTCACTCTTTGTATTATTGGCATGGATATAAATTCGGATGACACTACTCTTGTTGTTGAGATTTATTGCATTTTTTTTTTCCAACAACAATTTGAATTGTAAATTTTGTTTTAAATCCAATAAAAATTTATTACACTCGGCAGTATTTAATGAGGTTTGAGTAGGTTGTGGTTGGAGTGGTGGGTTATGCTTATGACCATATGGACATCATAATTTTTTTATGAAGGTGGTTGACTTTTGGTCGTGTATAGTTATGGAAAAAGGCATCTGTCATTTTGTTCGCCCCTTGAGTATTCGTGGCTATTATAACTGTACAAAAAAAAAAAACAGTGACGCCGCGCCATCAGAAATTCAGTAATAGAGCTACGGAAAACAACCAACATTTTTGCTGTACACCCAGTAAGCTCTCGAAACCATATACGCATCAGCTGTTAGAACCTCTTCATCAGGTAGCTATTAATACCACGTCGGCAGCTGTCGTTCTACCCTGTTAAAACTTCTTCAGAGAGGTCATGAACCCAATTGGAAAGCTATCATAGCCTGATAAACCTCTTGAAATACTCTTTCTTCAGAGGTAAGAAACCCCACTTTGGAAGCTATCGTAACACATAACCCCTAAGAAGTTTTGTAAGTCAATTACATACACTCAGAACAGCTTGTAGAATTACTGCAGATTTTACAGTAAGCCTAGTGTTTTAATGTACAGTAAATTGCTGTACTATCGCATATATGAATTTGTTGTGGTTATTTACGTATCCATTGAGGTCCATCTGGCGTTTGCTTATATTGTATAGCTTTTATCGCAGTTTCAAGCCTCAGCGTTCAAGGCTTGCTAATTTGTCCGCTTTCTCATTGCCTGGATATTTCTCATGTCTATGGTCCGAGTTGAATATAATAATTGATTGCACTGGTGACGCCCACGCATGTAAGAATAGATAAATGTCATAATAAACTTCAATCGCGATCGCGAACTAGGGAACATGCCCTTGCCGGTCAGATGCATAACAAGAACTGAACTCAATATCACTGACCCACCCACCGAGCTTCAAGAAAATACAGTCAAAATTCAAAATAAACTACGAGAACGAAAATATTTACAATTCAACTAGCCAACGCGTTCGTATAGTCCACATAAATCAAGATGACGTTTTACTTGAACTAGGTAATCGAAGTCCGAACAGAGATAACTGTCTGAAGTTTGTACCTTAAAAAACGGCCTTTCCGTTTATATAATAAAAAGTTCAAAATACATAAACATGGATTTACAGGATTATAAATCATTTATACTTCTTCTTCTTCTATACATATAACTTTTTCGGGGTAAAACTCGATGATGTTATAACTCGATAACCCCTGGGACGATTTTCATTATTCTTTTTTGTTTTTTTTTGTATTGGCGTATATCAGGTTTATCGCCGTGCGGTCCAGATTCGTCATCCAATAATTTTTCCTATTAAATATTTATTTTGATTATCTCAAAAATTAATAAGAAAACTACGTACTATGTTTTTTTGTTTTCAAAAAATAGATTGATAAAATAGCCACTGTTACAATTTTCATGATTCTTCTTTTGTTTTGTTCGTATCTATTGTTGTATTTCAGGTTTAGGCAATCTTAAACTATAGGATACTTTTGGATCCGATAGGTGGGGCTGTTGCCGATCTCCGAAACGAAACAACAGATTTTAATGAAATTTTATGGCTGGATATGGTTCGTTCCCGCTTGAAGGATAGAATACTTTTCGACCCGATAGGTGGCGCTGTCGCCGATTTCCGAATTAGCTCTACCAATTTCATTGAAGTATTGTGCATGGGTATGGTCGGTTCCAATTTGAAAGACGGGATAGTTTTGGACACTATAGGTGGTACTTTGCAAAACATAAGCGGGATAGGAAAACTGGTTATGGCACCTCCCATTCAAAAATAAAATCAAACGCTATTTCTAAAGGTGTATAATTAAACTTATTAATGGACATTGTCCAAATTGTTTTTTTAATAACCCCTGGGATGATTTGCATGATTTTTTTTTTGTTGGTTTTGATCGGCTTGCGGTATATTAGATTTATGCAGAAAGAAAATTCCGGAAAATCGCCGTGCGGTCCTGATTTGGCATCCAATGATTCTTCCTATTAAATATGTATTTTATTACTTTTCTATGTCGAAAATTAATAAGCAAACTACGTAATGTGCGGTATTATTTTGTTTTCAAAAAGTAAATGAGAAAATCGAGAATTTTAAATTAATGTATTATGTGTTTGTCAACAGCTGCAGGTTTGTTTTTGATTTTTTGCATCGCTTCAACAGTTTCATTGCTTTTATACAGTTAATAAGGTACAAATTAAATATAAAAAGCTTAAACGCATTCAAAACAGTTATTGAAAAGAAAATTTCAGTGATTTTTTGAAAATGTCAAGACGAATGCGCGCAAATATATCAACGACGCTAAACTGAAGAAGAACGCGAAGCACGTAGAGAAGTCGACAGAATGGGAGAGCGCATACGATTACATCAACAGTGAACAGGCAAGGAAATTGAGAGTGCATGTAATGAGAATTGCGTTAAATCGTATATCGTACTGCGAGAGAGCAAACAAACTTGAATCGAACAATGACAACTGGCAAGAAGACGCGCATCGTTACCGACAATCGAAATTTCGAACGACTGGTATTTCGGTATGAAGCGGAACAGTAAACTATGGTTGTGATGAGATGTGCCACCATTGCAACGCACTGAAATTTGAAGGCGAATCCCGGCTAAACGGGTAGTGTCACTTCCAATACAACAAAAATTACTTAAAATTTATAAATTTTGGAATTTTTTGGATGTTCCAAACTTACCGCTACACAATTTGAAATCGAAAATCGGCTCAGTTATAATTTTGTTGCGCAACCTCATTACACCGAAAATTTGTAACGGATAGCGTTTGATTCGGTTCTTAAGAATCTCAAATTAAATATCATGCAAGCAACGATTTTGAGGAGAAAATTCATGGGCAAACATTCTCAATTCAAGGATTCCCCTTATTCAGAACGATTTGCCATTCGTATTTAAGCGTCTTCAATTTACCGTATGTTTCGCTTTCACTATGACAAATAATAAGTCGCAAAGATAATCGCTGGGTATTTGTGGCACGATTCTTGAATTCTCATGTTTCTCAGATGGTCAATTCTATGCGCCAGATAATAGAACAAACAAATATTGTGCACTTCAGTGAAAAAGCGTAAATTTTGCCGACACGTCAATCATTGCGGTTTGAATGAAACACATTGACTTTGCTATACTTCAGTTATTTCTAAGAACTAACATATCAATAAAATATTTTAGACAAGACTTTTGGCAAAAAATTAACTAGGTATTAGAAGAAATAATAAAGCATTAAATTTGACTTTAAGTTAATAAATAGTTAGATGGAAGTCACCGCTGACTAATTCAAATAAAGGGCGGTTAAGTTTTAAGGGCCGATGTTGATTTTGAATAAAGCACAAATTATTTAGGAAATTAAAAAATAAAAATAAAATAAATAGTTGGCGCAACAGGTCTGGAGAGACCCTCTCACAACCATTCGTTTTGTGTGAGTTTTTCATTTTTGGAACGAATGGAAGGGATCTACAGTTTTATGCCGACTCCAAACGGCTAATTGAGAAGCTCTTACAAGACATTCATGCTTATTTTGACATTCGAACGAATAGCAAATTCGAACGAATGTCTATCAAAATACACACAAGTTCATTCGAACGAATACAGACATTTGTATGAATTGGCTATTCGTTCGAATGTCAAAATAAGCATGATTTATACTCTCGGATGTTTGTCAGACGTTCGCAAGAGGTAGTGCAGCGGAAAAAAACCCTAAGTCGGAATTGGGTTTTTTGCGGGATTCGGAACCTGGGACTCCCGCATAGCAGTCCAACACACTAACCACTAAGCTACTGCGACTAGGAAATTATTGTCATTTATTTTTATTATGATAATATTGGTATGGTTCAATTCTTTATGGAATAAAACATCGGCCAAATAGCCGCCGTGATCTCGGCGGCACACCTTCATCCAATGGTCCAAATTTTCGATGACGCTGAGGCATAATTGAGATTCTATGCCGTTAATGTGCCGAACTATCTCATCCCTTAGCTCTTGAATTGTTGCTGGCTTATCGTCGTACACCTTTTCTTTCAAATAACCCCAAAGAAAGAAGTCCAACGGTGTCAAATCACATGATATTGGCGGCCAATTGACATCGCCACCACGTGAGATAACACGGCCATTGAATTTGTCGCGCAAAAGAGCCATTGTTTCGTTGGCTGTGTGGCAAGTGGCACCGTCCTGTTGAATACACATATCGTCCACATCCATAACTTCCAATTCGGGCCATAAAAAGTTCGTTATCATCTCACGATAGCGAACACCATTCACAGTAACTGCCTAACCGGCCTCATTTTGGAAAAAATACGGCCCGATGATGCCGCCAGCCCATAAACCGCTCCAAAAAGTCACTCTTTGTGGGTGCATTGCTTTTTCAACAATCACTCTTGGATTATCATTCGCCCAAATGCGGCAATTCTGCTTATTGACGAATCCACTGAAGAAAAAATTTGCCTCATCACTGAAGATGATTTTTTTCGAAAATTTATCATCCACTGTTGTCATTTCTTGCCACGATTATGACCATTGACGAAATAGTCAAGAGGCTTTAGTTCTTGCGTTCTTGAGTCCTTCATCAACGACGAGCGTGAGAGGTGCAATTGTTGGGCACGACGACGAGTTGAGGTGGACGGCTCTTCAGCCATACTATCGCGAACAGCAGCAGTACGAGCTGTACGAGCATGCACTGGTGTTTTCACATCTCCTACAGACCCGGTTTGCTCAAATTTTTGCACGATTTTTCCGATTGTACGCACATTTGGACGATTAAATTGAACGAAAAAATCACGAAGTGCACGATATGCATTTTGATTTGATTGTATCTTACCATGGTTCAAATTGAGTTAGTCTGCAATTGAGAAATGTGAAATGAAATGCACAAAAAAACTTGATGTTTAGGTGTGGTTTTCATTCAACATCGGCCCTTAAAATTTAACCACCCGTTATAAAGTTGTATTTGTCAAATAAAACAAATCAGATATCAGAAGCGTTTTTACTTTTTTAACAATTTAATAACAATTTTTGTTTAGTTATTTAGTTATATCAACGATAAACGACAACTTGAAGCACTTGAAGCTCGCCTCTGGCGAAAGGCGAACCAGCAAAATTGAGTCACAATAGCTGGCAGAACTTGACTTTTCCTTGAAAGTAGAGTCTTAAATCTGACTGTATTGAATTTGCATCACTGCAATATTTTTTTAATTAAATTTGTTCATTTCCATGACATGCTGGGTAGAATTTAGAGGTCACAAGAAAGGACTTTAGAATCGAATTTTGTGTTTTCTATTTTTAAGGGAAATTGTATTTAACGTAACTTTAGAGTAACGAATTTGAATTGGGCGAATTATGACAAAGTAGCATGTGCATGTGCATTGTGCCTGCTCGGAATTATTATTTACATTAACGAATTTGGGCGGAGCGAAATTCACCGAGTCAGCTAGTCTTACGTAAAGAAAAATCATTGAAAATCTGCCCTGAAATAATATGAAACATACCTTTCAAGGTGTTGTCTGATAGACAACAAAATTTTCTATATATTTTATCTTGATTTTGAGTTTATCTTATTAAAAGCCGAACGTTACGTTCAACACATTTATCCTTCAGATAAACTCTCTTTAAAGAGCAAAATATACCATTCTAGTTAAAGGACCTGACGTAAAGAAACGAACTGCCACAACAGCAGACGTAATGACATAGAATGGCTGTGTACAAAAAAAAAAACGCAAAACCCTTTTAGTCGGCTACATCATTCGCATACATTTCAGCTAAATACCCCATCAAACGTGCTATTGCAACAATATGAAAGGTACAGTGAAGAAGAATTTCATGACACCAGCGTTGCCACTGGAGCTTATAAACTTATGAATTTAAAAAAAAAACCCTGCTCCGCACTGTCTGCAGAAATGTGATGAAACACTATAGCAAAGTAAATTGCCTATGACAGTTCAAGCTTTCGTCATCCGGTTAGGATGTCTAAGTTAAAGTCCAATAATAGTCCGCTGAGCGGCACAAACTACCGGCTAAGTTATTCCCAGCTGTGTTAAAGGTACTTGGGTAAGAAGGTGGTTGCAAAAATCACCTCTTTGCGGAATGATGTTTTTTTGCTTTATAATTGCAATGGGTACCTACTTGGTACTTGGATTCAATGGAATAAGTAGAAAAAAAAAAAAAAAAAATAGTTAGGAGAAGTTTTCAAAGGTTAATGTTTTCAAAAAGGGTTCACTTTCTACATACTTATAATGGCTACACGAAATTTGGCCCCAATGAAAAATTGCCCCAAAACAAAAATGAAAAATTGCCTCAAAATTGGGGCGTTTTTTCATAATGAAAAATGGCCCCAATTTCAAAATGGAAATATCACCCCAAACAAAATAAAAAAAGGCCCCAAAATATAAAAATTAAAAATCCAAAAATGAAAAATAGCCCCAAACTGCATTATATAGCTTGAATATTAGTTTTTATTAGAAAATAATTTATGAATACACTTCAATAGTATCGTCAACATTTTGTCTACAACAAGGACAACTATAACTGTCATTTCCTTTTTCTATTGCATCTCCAATATTCTTCTTTGCATAATTTTAAATGTCTACAAGGCAAGAAGACTATGGTAGGTCGTAAATATTGACATACAACACAGGAGGGATCAACTTGTGCTGAGTTTGATTCTTCAACAATTTCTTCTTCGTGGGGTGATTTTTTGTCTGCAGAATCTTCGTCGAAAGAACCTTTTCCTTGAAAAATATCGTCATTTGGGATCACGTAGTTGCATATGTCATTTTTTTTTTCAAAAACCATATGCGAAAGATATGACGCAGCGGTTATTTTTCCCTGTCCAAGAAGAATATTAGTAGGCGCAGTGGCTTAGTGGTTAGTGTGTTGGACTACTACGCTAGGGGTCGAGGTTCGAATCCCGCAAAAAGCCATATTCCAACTTAGGGTTTTTTTCACTGCGCCACCTCTCGCGAACGTCTGACAAACATCCGAGAGTATGACTGTCTTGAAAGAGCTGCTCAATTAGCCGTTTGGAGTGAAAATGAAAACTCACACAAAACGAATGGTTGTGAGAAGCTAGGCCTAGGGTCCCTCCGGACCTGTTGCGCCAACTATTTATTTTATTTATTAAGAAGAATGTTTGCTTCTATATTCTTATTGTCTCTGTCGGCATATTTTTTTTATCTTTTTCGCAACTGACGCTCTTCCGCTATTCATTAACATTTCGAAGGAGCGGGCTTTAAAAAATTCTTCGTTTCTTTATAACTTTAACAAATTTTAAGAAATGACCATTTCTGTCAGCCTGCCGCCCCAAAACACCGTTATATGCCTCGATTTCGGAAGTTGTTCGTGTACTTTGACCATGTAGACTGAAATTTTCGACTCCAACCTACACAAATACAAATAAAAAATTAAGGAATCTGTTTCCCAAAATTAAGTGTAATTCGCGCGAATTTTTAATTTTCTCACCCCAAATCGATCCACCATTGGGTATTTTTTTTTGCTAAGCCTTTAGGTTCTTAGAGTCTACATGACGACTCACGTTCAATCATAATCTCACTGATGTGATGACAAAATAGGCTCCCAACATTTAACATACTCACCGGTACAGTAGAATTAAATTAAAGTTACGAATTGGGTAACTCTTTTTTTTTTTTGCTACGCCTTTAGGTTCATTGCACCATGCATCCCCGGAGTAAGAAGTGTTTCCTTACCTTATCGAAATATTCCATGTAAATTATTAGAAGCTGCTTAAAGCAACCCTGTGGTACAATTTTGAATGTTGCGTCCATCAAAATTCTACGATTGCCCTCAGGTATGTTTGCCTTTATGATTTCGATAGTTTTCAATGAAGAAAGCAAACAAAACGAACAATTTTCCTCTAATATGCAAGCAGTATAAAATGGTTGTGGATGAGATTCGTCCTTTGATAGACCAAAGATGTTCCAAATTGTTTCCATGTTTCCAACTGAAAAGCTTCGATTACCTGAAGCGGGGTAGACGGTGAAGTAAAAAAGCTCTTACTGGTAATTAAAATTATAGTTAAAATTAAGAGATTATTTGCATATTGAAAACAATATACTACATACCTTTCACAGGTACGCTGAAATACGTTCCGTATTCCACAAACGGCACTCTTATTGCCTCCACCGAGCATACCACCTGCGTCAAGGCAACATTTTTTCATCTCGTTTAGAGCTTTTAGCTCTTGAAAAACCTTTTCTTGGGTTTCGTGGTTGTGATCTACATACTTTTTTGCAAGAACGCAAGTTCCATCATGTAAAAAGTTTACCCTTGCTTTACATGAATCCTTCCAACACTCATATTTTGTGACATTTTTATATATTGACTTTTTTTATATATCATTTTTTGTTGAACGACGTACAACATCTCGCTATTTATTTTCTTACCAACAAATTTTTCACACTGCATTTAAAAAAAAAAAACACTCAACAGCAATGATCACTAAAGTAGTTTACCTACATGGAAAGAATTCAAAATTACCAATTGCTTTTTTTTTTTAGTTGAAACTTACAATTAGATATGATAATTTTCGCAAATCGTAGAGCTCTTTCCTTAAATTAATAAAAAAAAAAATCTTAATTTGACATAAGCTGCTAGGACTACAAAATTGGATTTTTTTAAATATACACAATTAGAAGGTATAAATCTTATAAATTTAAATATAAATTTGAAAATGAAAAATGACACCAAAAAGTTGGGGCAATTTTTCATAATGAAAAATCACCCCAAAATTAAAAATGAAAAATGGCCCCCAAAATATGAAATACCACCCCAATAAACAAAAATTTTATATACCTATGCATTATTGTTGTTGGTTTTCATATAAATTTTTCATTTTTGTTTTTGGGCCAAATTTCATGTAGCCACTTATAATGTGAATACTTTAAAAAGCAAATGACAACAAATTTATCAAAAGGTAACACTGGTCAGTGGTTCCTTAATGGCATTTTTGCGTCATTATTTTGTGGGTGCACCGAAATTTGCATGAATGTGGAAAAAGACCACAATTTGCGGTTACCACAGCCGACGATCCACGAGGTTTTGGTAAAACACAGCAATTGGACAAGAAAATGTTTTGTTTGAGGGTGTAATTTGAAATCTGCTTCCAGCATAGTCATCAGAAGCTTGAAATGGAGTTTTGCGGTGTTTAATATGCCGTGAATTACATGCGGCTAATTGCATTGTTAGTCATAGTTTAGATAGTTTAGCGTAAAAAACAATTTGATTTTGGCAAAGCCAAAAGGGAATTCAATTTGAAATTTCATTTTCAGGTGGAAATAGTCAACTTTCAAATTGATTCCTTGTCCATAAAAGTTAGTATCTACACGTATCTGATAGATAGATATATTTTTACTTCGTATAATAAATAATGTTACAGAATTACTGTTATTGCACATTTTACATAGATTTGGTAATATGTATTTTATCTTTCTACTGAAACATTTTTCTCCATTTCGTAGTAAGAGAAATAGGTAGGTATGTTGTTTTCGTACAAAATTCCGAACTCGAGATTTTAATCAATTCTGACATTATGATGATAGAAGAACTCAAAAAAGTGGGTCGCAAAATTCTGTCCGGTCTGTTCGTCTGTCTGTCTGTCCCACAGGCCTATAGCCTAAACGGCTGACCGGATTTCGTTGAAACTTCGGATTTGAAGTTTGTGGGCTTAGGGCTCGGGGCCGTTTTTTATTTTGCAAGGTAACCTCAATATTAATGGTACTTCCCATACAAAATTTTCGTACCAGTTTGATTTGCTCGAAAATGGCTCTAACTATTTCAACCAAAATTGAAATTTGAGCTTAAATGGGTGAGGTTACCATGACTACATACCCAGTTTTTGGCTAAAAATTCGAGTAACGGTAATTATGAAATTTGGACATATCTCGAAAACGGTCCATATGATTGTAACAAAAATTAATTTATAAGGTAATATGGTCATCTCCAACTTAATGGCAAACTCAGTTTTTCTCGATATTATCGTAAAATGGATTTTTGGAAAAAGTAATTTTTTTTAAATTTAGTTTTCCTTAGTTTACCAGAAAACTGCAGTAACAATTTTGACCAAAATGCAAAATTAGAGTAGGTAATATTGATGTTCTTAAAATTGTTGCGTTCTTAATTTTCAATTCTAATCACCGAAAACGCTAATTTAAAAAAAACTGCTCATATCTCGAAACTCCATTTTTGACTTCGATAAAACTTAAAAAAAAAACAAGTAATACTTACATCGCAAACAATAACTCATAATAGGTTTTAAGCTATATAGTTAACAAATAGTATTTTTCAAACTAAACATTGCAATATTTGGTACTGTTTTGTCTGCCAAATTTGACAAAAACCGCTGTAACGATATTGATCAAAATGCATATTAACGATATTATCATTATTCGAATTAAGATCCCGTACTTAGTTTTTCTCAAAAAATTCGAAGAAATCTGTTTTTTAATTATTTCTTAAAAATTACTACCCAGAAGCCGATCTCTGTTCATATATACATATTTTTGAAACTAATATCGCACTTTAAAATTCAAATTGCTACAGCCATTAGAAATGCAATAACAGCAACGCAAAATTTATTTTCAGCAAATATTACCCACTTCTACTTTTTTTCAACCTTTTTGAATATGCGCCTTAAAATAATTTGGAACAACAAGAATATCCCACTTCATTTGCACCCCCAAACACGTTCATCGTGATACATGCAAATTCAAAAACAAATATCTGAATTCTTGCATATATCTATATATTTATATGTAAAAATATCGATCTATCTGGAAGTATTCAATTATTGACAACTTAATCCAGCGTCATTATTTTATTCCAGTCAAAAAGAAAATCATTCCCAAATAGGTCAAAATTAAGAAACTCATACTATATAAAATAGTATAGTAGGCGCTTACAACTCTCTAACAAGAACTTGCGACAATTGTCTGTCTAGAGCTTTAACGTTTAAAAACTAAAAGTGAATTTTATTTAACACCAGGTATGTATTCCTTTTTTTATATTTCATAAACCGTTTGTTTTACCTAGCATTGCTTCTCAGATCTTTACCTACCTATCTAATAAAATAAGAATATAACCAACAAAACTTTTGATGAACGAGAAAGTTTTGTTCGACCCAGTCGTGCACTTTATTTTTTTTGTGTAGTGTAGGTAACCTAGTGTCTCCACGAGCAATATTTTATATCATACTATGAAAATTGCCAGTGGAGATGGAGACCATAAATAGTATTATATAAAAAATTTCTTAAGATATATTGCTCAGCTCATAGCATGATATCGATAGTATGATATGAGCTGCTGTCATTTTTAAGTTTGACACTTGTGTTTTTTTTTTCGCGATGTTTGAGTGGCGGATGGAAGAGTGTTAAAATTTATAATTATTTATAAAAAAATCGAGCGTTTGTGGAACTACAAAAGCAAGGAATATAAAAGATTGGACCTTACAAAAAACGCATGGTTGCAAATGTCCAGGGAGAGTGGAAAAGACATTGAAGAATTAAAAAAAAAATAAAAAAATTAAAGACCTACGCACAGCTTACGTTGTGGAAAAAAAAAGAAAGTGGACGGGACAAAAAAATCTGGTACGTCGGCCGAGACGGTGCATCAGCCGCATCTGTTTTATTATGATGACCTACGATTTTTGGATTCGGTAATTGTTTTGAGACGGTGGTTGGGTGTTGTATGAATAGGGTAGGCACTGATTGGCGTCAACTTGGCGATGCCCAGGCGTTGTAACTGTTCATACACATCAATTGTGCTTATTTTACCTCCGCGTGGTAGCCACCGGGTACTGGTCTTGTCCTTCCGGGCATGACTTGCTAAACTTATAAGCGCGAGTGTTGAACACGAAGAAAATAGCAACACTATAATGCTCTGTCGGAATGACTGCCCTTAATGGGTCAACGGCAGCTCTCACATCCCCGCAGCGGGTTACTGACTCCGGAATATTCCGGCTCCTTTTGCCCAAGGGGTTACAGAAAGGGCCTGGTCCTCCAGGTTGGGGGTTGTGCGTGGGGTTAACTACCCTACCACGGAAAAAAAGCACTGTTGCGAAGCAACCAAAAGCCTCGGATAATGACGGATTCACTGTTGACGACCCTGCAAAACGAAAAATGGACAATGACGTTCGGATCTGCACGTGGAATGTTCGAACTCTGAACAGACCGCGTGCAGCCGAACAACTAGCGGAGGCCCTAGACTGCTACAAAGCAGGTATCACCGCCATCCAGGAAGTGCGGTGGGATGGGCCGGGCAGAAGGAGGATGAAAAACTGTGACATTTACTACGGTGACTGCTACAGAGAACAAAAGCAGCGTCTTTTTGGATGCGGATTTGTTGTAAGCGGCAGACTTAGGCAAGAAGTCTTGAGCTTTCGACATGTTAGTGAACGCCTTACAACTATCCGCATCAAGGCTAAATTCGCCAACATCAGCCTGATATGCGCTCACGCCCCTACAGAAGATAAAGACGATGCTACCAAAGAATGTTTCTACGAGCTCCTCGACAAAACATATGAGCAATGTCCTAAGCATGACGTTAAAATCGTCTTGGGTGATTTTAACGTCAAAATAGGAAAGGAGGACATCTTTGGTAGCACAATCGGAAAACATAGCCTGTACACGACACCACGTCTGGAAACGGACTTAGGCTGATTGATTTTGCTGCGGGACGTAATGTTACCATATAGCTAGCTCACGGTTTCCTCACCTCAATATACACAAAGGAACATGGCGGTCACCTGATCATCAAACCGTCAACCAAATTGATCACGTTGCGATCGACGCAAGGCACTCCTCCAGTATTCTTGATGTCCGAACTTTCCGAGCGGCCAACATAGACTCGGACCACTACCTTTTTGTAGCCAAGGTACGGATGCGGATATCCAAGACGCCACAACAACGAGAAAATACTGTGAGGAGATTTAACGACGGACGACTACAAACGCAACAAACCGCCAGAACCTATGCCGATCGCGTATCCCTCAACCTCTCGAGAATTCCTATGCTGCCGGCAAGCACATGCAGCAAAACAAAGTGCCTACGAAGCGTCGCTGCATAGAAGGACGAGAGCAGCTCGTCAGCTCTACGAGCAAAAAGGAGGGAAGAACATCGGCTTCTCCGGAGAAACAAGAGAGAGCGTGAGAAGCGCGCGATCGAGGATCAGTGATGCAAATCGACTTTTCTCAATTGTACTAAAAAATGAAAACAAATAGTACTGAAACGTACAAAATAGTACATACTTTTTATATGCCATACATTTATGTTATTGCTCATTAAAAAAAAATCATATTTTATTGGATTTAACGGCCATATTATTCATTCCGAGTGTAAATTAGGCTTAAGTTAATTTTACACCCTCTTCTGTTCCATCAGCTCTTCAATAAACCCATCTTCTAACTACGAAGCCATCAAAATCAATTTTTAAAGCTTCTTGCTACATTTCACATTCTATTTCACTTTTACTTATTCCCTGAACGAAAAAATTTCAATATTATGAAATTGAGTTTAACCCGAGTTAAAATAATTAAACTGGTCTCCGCAGTGCAGTTTCACTTGAATCGGACTTGGGTTTGTTTTTGGAATGAAATAACCTCATATTATGTTCGGTACATTTCAAAAACTAAAAATAATACAAATAGTACTCAAAATTGAGAAGTGGTACTTGCGTACTCGGTAAAGTCAAATAGTACAGAAATCAGTACAATAGTAAGCCTTTTTTCATCTGTGATAGAGAGGTGTTACTCCAGGAACAATGTTCGGAAGTTTTACCAAAAGGTAAAAAGAACGTGTCATGCCAACAAGACCCGAACGGAGACCTGTAGAGATGAACAAAGAAACCTTGTAGTAGAGTCACAGTCGGTGCTGAGGACATGGAAAAACCATTTCTGCAGACTGTTAAACGGCGAAGACGACACAAATTCCGCTGTTAGGCAGAACGAACCATTCAACCTGGACGATGACAGCCAAGATTTCCGTCCACCTGACCAAAATGAAGTGAGGATAGCAATATCTAAGCTTAAATCCAATAAGGCTGCTGGTCCAGACGGCTTACCTGCCGAGCTCTTCAAGGCAGCCGGAGATGACTTGGTAGAGTGCATACACCAACTCATCTCCAAGATTTGGTTAGAGGAAAGTATGCCTGATGAATGGAACCTCAGCATTGTTTGCCCGATCCACAAGAAAGGAGACCCTCTAAACTGCGCCAACTACAGAGGCATCAGTCTCCTTAACATCGCATATAAGATCCTATCTGCCGTACTATGCGAACGCCTAAAACCATATGTCAACGAACTGATTGGACCCTATCAGTGTGGTTTTAGGCCCGGTAAGTCCACAACGGACCAAATATTCACACTACGGCAGATCCTGGAAAAAAACCCAAGAAGTCCAGATCGATACTCACCATCTTTTTATCGATTTTAAGGCCGCATATGACAGCATTTATAGAGACGAACTATACAGAGCCATGTCTAGTTTTGGCATCCCTGCCAAACTTGTCAGATTGTGCAGAATGACGATGGAGAACGCTCGCTGCTCCATAAAGGTCGGAAACAATCTCACTGAGACCTTTGATGTCAAAAAAGGATTTAGACAAGGTGACGCGCTGTCATGTAACTTTTTCAACATCATTCTTGAGAAGATTGTGCGAAACTCACAAGCCAACATCAGAGGCACAATTTTCCAGAAGTCTGTACAACTACTTGCATACGCTGACGACATCGACATCATTGGCAGAACACAGCGAGCTGTCACTGGTGCGTTTGCTAGTATTAGTACAGAAGCGGCAAAAGTGGGTTTGATGGTGAATGAGGGCAAAACAAAATATATGCTGTCAACAAGAAGGGACACACAACATCGACGAATCGGGCAGAACGTCACGATAGACAGCTATAACTTTGAGGTAGTAAGGGACTTTGTCTACCTCGGCTCCGCTATAAACTCTGATAACGACATCACATCAGAAATCAAACGAAGAATCACACTTGCCATCCGCTGTTTCTTTGGCCTAAGACGGCAACTGATAAATAAGGGCTTGTCGAGAAATACTAAGGAAACTCTGTATAAGACCCTCATCATCCCAGTCCTGCTTTATTATTTATCTCCTTGGTCGTTTCGAACGCAAAATTCTTCGAGTGATTTTTGGTCCCGTTTGCGTTGACGGGCTTTGGAGAAGAAGATTTAACAGCGAACTCTACGAGCTGTACAGCGACATCGACCTAGTCAGAAAAGTACGCATCAGTCGTCTAAGATGGCTGGGACATGTAGAGCGAATGGACACCAACGCTCCGGCCCGAAGAGTCTTCGATTCTAACCCGGAGGGACAACGCAGTAGATGAAGACCTCGCCTTAGGTAGCGCGCGCAAGTGGAAGGGGACCTCAACCAACTTGGAGTGCGCAACTGGAGGCAGTTAGCCAAAGATCGCGCTAACTGGAGAGGCGTATTGGTTGAGGCCCAGGTCCACCCCGGACTGTAGCGCCACCTAAAGTAAGTAAGTAAGTAATTGTTTTGAGACGAACAAAAAGCAATTACCCAGTGGTATGAAAAATAATGAAAACAATTGTTTCCATACCTAATACTCATACATGTATTTATATATATTTTTACAGGATGACAGTGTTGAGTGTGCTACGGAAGCAGTGGAGACGGATCTTAATGATTCTGTCTGCATGGAAGATCAATCTTTGGTGGAACAACCATCCCCTCTATCTGCGTTCCAGCAGTCAAGCCCCTGTTTGTCGGCGGCATCACCATCACCATCAACATCTAAATCGGAAAAAAAAAAAAACTGACGTCCAATGCAAACAATAAGTTTGGTAGTGCGATTGATGCAATTGTCCAATTTGCCAAAAGCACAGAAGAGCATAATGTATATACTTCTTTTTCCAAAATGTTTGATACCGACATCCAGTTCGACGATGATGATTTTTAAATATGTAAACTTGTTTTGTTGATTTTAAAATATGTAAACATATTTTGTTCGTATGTTCGTTTTATGTAAAAAATAAATAAATAGTTGGCGCAAGTCCGTAAGGAAACTACGCATAACTTCTCACTACTATATTCCTTTTGTATGAGTTCTTCCTTTTTGGGACGATTTTTGCTTGATCGGCGTTATCCGGTGCTTGTTTTTTTTTTTTTGAAAGGTAGTTGCGAAGCACACAGCATGCCCTCACCAGATCGATAGAACTGTCCACGTGAACCTCTATAGGACGATGAAAAAATAAATCGGAATCGAGATGCAAGTCTCCCAAAAGTCATCTCGACTGTTAACCGCGCACGACTAAGACGATAGTTGAAGACTTCCTGAGACGTGCTTAGGTTTTATTTCTTTATAGGCTTTCATAAAGTTGCTATCCAAGCCAAAGATGTCATCGCCTATAAAATAAAATGGTGTTTTTTTGCTTTGGCCCTTTAGTGGCCCCGAAAGTGGGATGTTCAGCTTTCCGGTTATAAGTCCTCGATATAAACTGCAGTACACCAACATCTGACGCTCTTCTGTTACCGCCCACATCGATATATAAAAATCTGCTGTGTGCATCAACAATACCAAACAAAACGATGCTAAAAAAAAACCTTTGTAATTATAATAATAGGATCCCGAATTTGGCGGAGCTTTGATGCGTATATGTTTGCCGTCAACCGCACCTAAGGTATGCGCGAATTCCCAAAAAAAAATTAAATCTTCCGCAATTGAAGACCATTCGTCTTGCGTGGTACACGTCTAAAGAAAATCAATTAAAACAATGAATATAGGTAAAAAGACAGTAAAATACTTTTAAATATTGACCTTCCATTGCGTTACTTAAAGGATCCAGCACTTCGAGTACAAATTTAGAAATTGTCTTTCTAGAAATATGCGACAAATATTCAAGAGATCTGTATGAGCCGCCTGTAGCAATATACCTCAGAGTAATAGCAAGCCATAATCTCGGCGAAATCGCATAACGCATTACTGTGTCCTCTTTTTTTTTTATCGAAATCCACCTGCATAAAAATTAAAAATGGAAATTAAATTATTTTAGGTAAACAAACTTAAATTGTCATCTTACCAGTGCGAGAATTTATTAATATTCATTCTGCAAAAGTTACGAAACTCGTCATCTTTCCACAAAATATCTTTTAATAAATATTCCTTTAAGTTGTGCATTTCCCTTTTTTCCAAAAATGGATTTACCCAAAATCTTCGTTTCCTTTTCTGAGTTCCTTCTTGTAAATTGTAATTCTTTTAAGGCATTTATTGCGAGAACGCAACGATATACTCTGCTCAGCGACATTTGAAAGAATGAAATAGTAAGATATGAAATGCCCACCCAGTGATACCAGATTTTTTTGGCCGAAATTCCCCATTTTGGGGAGAATTTTTATGAAAATTCCCCATTTCACATCCGTTTTTTCCCCCATTTGAAGAAAAGTAGGTAAATATGCATTTTTAATAGGTGTAATGATTTCTTTTATTAAGACTTTTTCTTTTGAGGAGGTATTTAAAACATAATTCATGAATTCACTAATATCCAGGTAAAACAAAAAATAAGTCTTTACTCATTATTAAAATGTGATAATAATAAATAAATATAGAAACTTATTAAAATCTAGAGAAGCAGTATAGGTAATCCATAAGACACATTGTTGTTTATGGTAGTTATATACATACAAAGAAAGTACAAAATTAATATTAAATACACATAGAAGGAAAGTAAAGTATTTCTTTCAGTTTAAAATCCTGATTTCATAGATAAGGTAAGGTACTGCAAAAACTAATGAAAAAGTAAATACCTAATAAGTTAAAATAGATTTGAAAAGTAGCGTATGTAATTCATAAATAACAGAGTCCCACATTACGAGGCAGGTTAAAAGTAAATTATAAATTAAAAATGTACATAGATAATAAAAAAAATATAAATAACAAGATATTTAATGCTTAAGTTAGAGAAAATGTTGAGCAGCAGATAAAATGGCGAACTTCACATCTGATATTGAATTTGCAAAGGGGTTGTAGTTAATGAACTGAATGTGAAAATGTAACATTTGAGTAAAGTTAAGTTCGAAATACGTTTAGAGCTAAATCGCTTAGATTCTATAAGCGCGGTGATGTTTCTATGTTCGGGATCTATTTTTAAATGATGCATAATTAATAAACAATCGTGTATGTTATTTTTCTCCATTTTAAGAGCACTTATCCCCCATTTTCCCCATTCAGTGAAAAATTCCCACATCGCTGTGCCCACCCTAAATTTTATTGCATAATATCGTTCTTTCTTTCTATCAAATTTGACAGATATCAAGCTATGAAATATTGCTCGTGGAGACACTAGGTAAGGAAGAATCTGTTTTCATTAAGTGGAGGAATTTGTATATTCGATTGTTGAATACGAGAAACAAGAACGCACTCATTCGGTAATGAATCTCCGCATTTGCTAACGGATACATTCAATATTTATTGGCAGGCTATAGAACCGTTCAAAAGTTTTTTTTTCGGTTGGAAATACTTTATATTAAACATACCTAACTTAGGTTAGGTGCGTCCTTCATTCATGCCATCGAGGAGTTGCGGTAATATATAAGCAGATATTAAGGAGATATTCTTAAAGCCGGAGAGCTAGTTACGGAATGAATGGCAATTTAAAGAGCATCGAAATCCCTCCAGCGAGTGTGCCTTACCAATTATTAATTTATTTAATAAGCCTGACTGACCCGTACTCGACCGGTTTTACTGTTTTATTCGAAAGAAACTTCACAACCCGGGATCGAACCCGTTTAAATATTAACACTGACATCCTTTTTAACTAGGAGCTAATGTTACGGAGAAATGCAATTATAAAATTCATTCATCATCCATTTTCATGACATTATCTTCGTTAAGGTATTTTAGCATCCCCATTAAAGGAGATAGGATATAGCACCGTAAGATCTGAGATCTAAAAAAAGATTTCAGGTGGTCCCAATGGAAAACCACATTACAAACACATGAAACAAATTTGACAGCACACTCCTCACTAAAATTCAGTCACATTTCGGTTACAAGGGAGGTAAAACTAATTCCCCACTTTGGTCAGCGTTCCATCTTGCACTGGAAACAGTACGCACTTTGATAGCCTATACACACTGTTACGGAAATATTTCTGAAATGTAAGATCAGCGCCTCAACTATAACCATCAATTTCTACTGGGTTGGGTCCGATTAGTAGATATTAAAAATATCGACTGTAAAAAGCCGATTGACATAATGCCGACAAAAAAAAAGTCGATCGGCAAAAATATCGACTGGTCAAAATGTTTATTGAAAATTTGTAGATTTTTAAAACGTCGATTTTTAAAATGTCGACAATGGTTAGCATGCAGCATGCGGCATGCACGTGAACATCATTCACTAAACCATTGTCGGCTAACTGTTCACATTTATTTACAACATTCTCTACCTTGTAATATCTACTTACTGTACTGTTATCAACATTACATTTTGGTTCAGCCAGTTGACGTGCAGCTCTCGAACAGTATACAATGCAGTGTAACATAAGTTCAGTTAAATCCAATAAAAATAATGATAAATTAGTGATCGATGGATTTGTTTATCACTTAGAAAAACTTCAAAAGGATATATATCGGTGGCGATGTGAATCCAAAAACAAATTATGTTGTAAAGGTCGCGTGAGCACTACTCTTGTCAATGGAAAGCATTTTGCCATTCCTTGTCGCTTATTAAAATATCGACTAAAGATTTACCGACAATAAAAAAAGCCGACAATTTGAAATGCCGTTGGCGAAATGTCGAATATAATATAAACAAAGTGTCGGCGAAAATGTCGACTGGTGCTCGAACGCTAAAGTCATGGTTGCCAATTGCAACAAAAATTAGCAACCAAAAATGGAAAAAAAAAGTTACCAAACTAAGCTAAAAGTTACCAAAAATCTGGAAAAATGATAAAACACGAAAAAATCGTACATATCGTCTTGAGCCAGTATGAATATGAGTTTTTGGTGTCGTTTGATTTTTCTCTGATTTACGAATTTAATATAAAAAAATGTCATGGTAGTAGAAAAATGCACCTATGTTTAAGCCTAGTATGCATTTTATGCAGAACACGTAAAGCCTCTCAAGTGGAATCCAATTTTTCATACAAATTTTTCTCCGCGAAATGTCAAATTTAACTTTCCACGTGAAAATATGAGTAGGCAGTACGCAGTTTTAGTGAAAAATAATTACTTCAAATACTGATATGCCAGACACTTAGGTTTTATTGTCAGTCGCATTACATTTTTGACATTTCGGCGTGAAAAATAATTTATAGGAAATCGTGAAATTTATTTGAATTTCTGAAGTTTCCTTAAGTCTTCATAGAAACTAAAAGAAAACTGTTGACAAATATCAATTAATTTTAACATAAGTATTTTAAATTCAATAAGGTACATTACAGAATGTTACTTACTGAAGTACTAGGAATACTTTTAAAACTTACACGTAGTGGGCAGAAAAAGTAAGGCAGCATTTCCATGTGATGGTTCGAGTTCGTCTTTTTGATGCTCCTGTTCAAAAAGTTACCAAAACCAGATAAAAATTACCAAATTACCAAAAATCATGAACTAAGAAAAAAATTACCAGATTTGGTAATTTATTACCAAAGTGGCAACCGTGGCTAAAGTATCAAAAATAAAACAATCCGGGAGGATTATCCGTATTGTCAGCAAGATCTTTCACGATAGCATTTTGGTTTATAGAATTGCACCTTATAGGCCAATGGGTCATGAGAATGATTTGATGGCTTTTTAACAATACTATGCTTTCCATTGACAAGAGTAGTGCTTACGCGACCTTTACAACATAATTTGTTTTTGGATTCACATCGCCACCGATATATATCCTTTTGAAGTTTTTCTAAGTTATAAACAAATCCATCGATCACTAATTTATCATTATTTTTATTGGATTTAACTGAACTTATTACACTGCATTGTATTCTGTTCGAGAGCTGCACGTCAACTGGCTGAACGAAAATGTAATGTTGATAACAGTCTTGATTAAGTCCGTTGAGTATTAGTGACTGACTAAAGTAGCGAACAGCTTCAAAAGTTTGCTCACATTGCAATTTTAAGAACAGTCTTATGTGTTATGTTCTAGAATTTGTGTGAAATACTCACGTCACTGGCACTGGTGGGAGCGTTCTGTTGAGCGTAAAATTTGGAATTTTAAAATGTTGCTAACATCTATCTCTCTATATATTTATAAAACAAAGTGGCATCCATAAGACCGACTATTAACTCGAGAAGTCGAGAAGGGATTGTCCGATTTGAGCTATCTTTTGTTTGTTGTGTGTTGTCTACACCTAAAATTAAAAGGAAATTGGAAAATTGGTAAAAATTAATTAATTAATAGATACATTTTGTACGGGGAATTTTTTTTTCTTATATTTTGATCGCAATATAAGTACAGTGAGAGCGTAGGTATATGTCAAAAATTCTACATGAATTTAATTATTTAGTAGATTTTCTTTTTCGAAAACAGTTTTGTTTAGCACGGGCAAAGCCGGGCGGAAACATATATTTTTTATCTCTTCTCTATCATATCTCTATGTATCCCACTGTCGCCCGTAATTTTCAATCAAATTAGTTGATTTTTTTTTAAATGTCTGTAGTTACGGTGATCAATTGATATGCCAAAAGAAATTACAAAAAATAACACTATAATTCTATCAGTGCCTGGCGGGGTTCAGCAAGTTTTTTTTATAATTGAGTCTAAGAGGTAAGAGTTGATTTCTTGCCAAAAGTCGTATCTAAAAAGTTCTATTTCTACGGGCCATTTTGTGTATAAAAATATTTTATAACAACATTTTGTTAACTACCGTGCGTGCATTTATTGCTCATTGCCGTCGCCTGGCGGACCTTTATAAATGAGACGACTTTGGCACATTTTCACTCACCTTGGACGTAACCTAGCACTACTTTTCCCCAACCAAAACGCCTGGCAAATATAACATTCGGATTAAGTACATAATAAGCTATAATCCCACACCAAATCCAGAGCTCTCAATTAATAATGATAGTAGGTATGGCATGCTAACTGGAGGCATTTCGATGCTCTATAAATTGCAAACGTATTTCCGTAGCTCTTAAACTATTAGAAGACCTACGAAAACACGGGTGGTTTCTGGAAACCATTCTCCAGAGTGAGGTAATCTACAACCTGATGTATTTTATAAATAACTTCCCTTTCGCTCGTTTTTACGCCATTTCAGATTACCTTACAGCTTCCTAAAAACGATTTTTGCGCAGGTAAACCTTTCAGCCAGGGGCATTGATATTAAGTATACCTTCGATTAAGTTACATCAATCTAAAATGGGTAGGTACATGTGTCTATGTATCGATTTCACGAAAGCATACAAACAAATTCATTTGCCCTTTTACGTAGATTAGATTATGCGTAGGCTCAGTAATACTCTCATATATGTTACTTGGTTGCCAGAAGTCGGTAAGTTGTTTTTTTTAAGTAAGTTTGTTTTAAGGAGCATCACATGGGAATTACGACAAAGAAACATACATACACTGTACACAATGTCTTCCGTAGTACAGATAACGGGTGATGTAAAGTAATTATGTACGAATTTGTAGGAAAAACAATCTTTCATGTATCCTTTGTCATTAATTTTCAATTTTAAGAAAGCAACTTTTTCTGGTAAACACATGTGACATGTCTCCTGGACCCCAGTTATCAAATTTCGTTTTTTTTACCTGTGGGAAAATTATATTCACCTAATGCGATAGAATTTTACACACGTCAATCAATCAAAAAACAAACCGTTTTTTTAAGTATCAAACTCATAATTCCATATACGAGGTGCAAATTCGCATGGAAAGCACAGACGAGTAACCTTCGAAGATAAATTCTCGCAAGAAGTGGCACAGTGGAAAAAAACCTTAAGACAGATTTTTTTTTTTTCGGGAATAGAATCTGAGACCCCTCGCTTAGTAGTTCAACACATTAACCACTAAGCCACTGCGCCTACGTCTTAACAGTTGTAGAAGTTTCAAATTTGAAACACGGACATGTTTTGTTTTCCGAAAGCTAAAGTGTGTCCGGGCCCTTACGCAACTTTGATGGAATTGTTTTTGTTTATAAAATTTATAAATAAGGTTGGTGGCCAAATCCTGAAAAAAGACGAGCTTTTTCCTAATGAAAATGGCTTTAGAATTTTTTGAAAGACTTGTTTTGTAAATGAAAATAGTCCAAAGATATTAGGATAACAAATTTTCACTAGCAAATATAGCTTTGTTTCCATTTCATCCTCGATTGTCATGCTCAATTATGAATCCTTTGGTTGTGAACGGAACGAAAAAACTCAAAGCTAGGTACCTCATTCGTATATGTTACTCAGCGTTTTTTACGTTCACAGAATGCCCATACATTTAATCTTTCTTCAGAGGCTCATTTTAGGGTTAACAAAAAAGATATGAACCCCTATTACAGAATCCGATGAATGGTCTGCGGATGGCTTCGGACACCTTTTTTGCAGTTTTTGCTATTATAGAATCCGCTTCAAAAAGTGAACGGATGTCGGTTACGTAGTTTGGTTTTGTTTAGATTATGAAAAATACGCAGCCCATCCGCACTCCATACAACTTTGAACGTTTTAAATCCGCAGCAAAATCATTGCGGATGCAACACAAGCAAAAAATGAAAAGCACCAAAAAGTACGTCAATTCACATACATTTAAGTTTTTGAATATAGTTTTTAGTTTTATGCAGAGTGCAATTTGAGAAGGTGGGTGAGGCGATGAAGGGAGAGCCGGTTATTGTGAAGATTTTGAATTTTGAATTTTGAATAAAAAAACGCCAGATTTATTGAATTATTTGAATTCTTTGGGTCCTCCGTTTAAAGAAGTCTCGGAATGGAAAAAAGGAAGTCGCAACGTGTCTATCAACGGGCAAATATATGTATCTGGTTGACATCACTGTTCAGTCATCGCTTTGGACCTAAACAAAACCACCATAATTATCGAATCGTGTTACTTTTTTTAGTATTACATCTTTATAAAAAGTAGGGTCGTTTTTCGACTACAAGCGAAAGAAAGAAATCAAATCGTTGTTGGCAAATAAGAAATGAACAATAAATTTAATTAAGGATGTTAATGTTAATTTGTTAGTTAGTATGGCTTTTTGCTTTGAAAAGAAGTACATCTCTAGTACTTCCTTTTATGCAGGAACAAAGTAGCTATTTAGTACTTTCTTATACGAAGGAGCAGAGTACTTTCAAAGTATTTCGCTATACGTAGGTAAGATGTACTTGTCTGAAACTTCCCTTTACGTAGGAGCAAAGTACTTCTGAATTACGTCCTTTTACGAAGAAACACAAATTCAAGGCAGTAGTTTTTTCAATATGTTAGAAAGAGGTGGGTGCTTCACGTATTCTTACATACAGCAGATATATAACTGAACATTTTCCCAAGCGCCTATCCTTTTTCAATGGAAATAAAGTACATTTGTCAGTCGTAACATCAGAATTTCTACGTTTGAAGGGTAGTGGTTTTCAAGCGCTTTTCTATTCAACAATTCTTAATCCCTCAAGACTTTGGCTTTGTCTGCTCGCCGACCGTTGATTTAGTACGTGTGATCCGTTTATATCTCTTAGTTCAAGCTTTTGTTAATACGCCCACGAAAATATGCCATCAAACTGAACAACTTAATTTAAAATGTGTAAGTAGTGAGGACGATTCGAAATGCAATCAGTGTACATTATAATATGAGCGTCGGTATGCAGTTAAACTATTATTCCTGCGTGTAGTGTACACTTTATTTTTTTTTTTAAATTGGACCAAGTATGTATAATACATTAATACTCCATTATACACTCGCAAACATTGTCAACTCCCATCCACGGGATATCGGTAAGGCCTGTTAAAATGTTTTTCTCGAATTTCGTTCAAAAGTCATACATAATTAAAATTCATGATTCATTAAATTTCAATTGCAGAAACAATTGGGGAAACATTTTAAAACACTGCAGGCTCTTTATTTTATTATTTCAAAATTACACTGTTCTACTGTTCACGTATGTTGTATTATGCAATGCCCCGCAGGCTTTTCAGGAACAATTTTATTTTGCGTACGTTCTTCGAATACAATTGTTAAAACCATTGAAATTAATTCAATTTAAACGCAAACGTATATCGTAAAAATAAAATCTTCTTGCTGTCCAACTGCAATTTCAGTTCCACTTATTTTATAGCTTAAGGGAGTTTATGCTCTTCGAATATTCTGGCTTATTGTCAATAAAAAAAAAGAAAAAGAAAAAAAAAAAACAAACAAAATAAGACCACCACAATAGCAGCTGCAAACAAATTTAAACACGTTCAAAGGTAGACTACGCCATGCAAATAAAAAAAAAAAAAAAAAAAAATACATCATCCTAGATCCCACTCTGCTGGTGTGTAAGCAAACATTTACCCACTCAGAGCGAAGTAAGTTCGTGTTGACAAAAAAAAAAAAAAAAAAGACTGAGTGAAGCATTACAATTGCCTTAAAGTTGCTGAACCATCAGGACTTTGCACCACAGGCAATCTGATTTTAAAAGCAAACGTTGTTTGTTTTTTTCTATCCAGAGTTTTCTATTTCTGATTGCAAGGACATACATCAAGAATGAAGATTTGATGGACATCCCATGAGTTGTATTCTGAACTTGGATGGGAGTCGGAGGGACATTCAAAAGCTTTCTTGGTACGTTGTGCGATTCACTTTATATGTAGCTATTGAACATCCAAGTCTGAATGCAATGCAAGCACTCTGAACTTACCATCTAATGGGTGGAATGACTTTCGGAAGAGTAATGAAAACTTTAACTCGATGCAAGACTATCGATATCAGTCAGTAAGGATTGACCTTCTATAAGGCTTGGTTAGGCTTCATAAAACTCAATTCCCTCCAACTAATGTGTGCAAGAACGATGAACAGAAATTACACACTCATCAGTCTGATTCGGTGATTTTTGGAATGATGTATCCATTTTCATATTTGGAAACCATTGTCAATTTGCCCGCAGGCACCATTTATGTAGCACAGAAATCTCCATATGCTGGGTCTTCTGGCTTTCCGAACTGTATGAAGTTATTCAAGTCGAGCGAATCAAACTACCCAAAAGTACTATAAATGTTAACTGTCATAAAAATAAAATCGTGTATGTATTTCATGCAAGGAAAGCCCATAAATGTATGAAGTAGTTAACAACAGCAAGCATGCGGAAGTACAAAAAGTAAAACAAATTGAAACGTTCAGAAATAATAGCCCGCAGTCAGATTCATTTTTGTATATGACCATATTTTTGGGGTGTAATCGGTTTTGTTATGGCTCTCGAGAACCCGCAAGCAGGATAATATGTCACATTTACTAGTGTCCTCGTTTGCGTGGTGTAATATTTTGTTGGCCGATTTACTATTCCTTTTTCCGGATAACAAGTTGTGGGAGATGCAATGACTGAATCAATTTAAAGCCATGCCGTACGTGTGTTTGTAGATTGGTTTTCTGTTTTATAAATAGCTCCACTGACTTGTTCTTATGAACAAGCGTATATTGATTTTTATAGTAGCACCCATAACACATTAATGCGAGAAACAGATTAACACAGCAACTTTGACAACTTTTTAGAACCAATGTATTTTAATTATTTTGAACACATTAGCACAGCAACATCGCAGCGACGTCAACGTTAGAGGTAATCCTAAATTCGCTGTTGCTGTCGCGGTGTTAATCTGTTTCTCGCATAAGGACTTTTAAATGCGCCAGCTTTCGCGAACATCTGAAAACCAACCTAAAGCAAGCGGCTCCCGAAAATTACGACACAATTTTTTTTTTTTTAATTTCAGAAAATTTTCCATACAAAAGTCTGTCTTTCTTTCCTAGGAGAACAGGACTGACTTTTCTGGCAATCTTTCTATAATTGCAGTCATTTTTTACAAAAAAAATTCTGGAGTTTTCGAGATACCCAGTCATGCTAACCTCACCTACTAAAGCTCAAATATGAATTGTGGTTGAAATCACATTTTACATGGGAAGTACCATTAGAGGTTATAATACCTATTTAGAGGTTAGGTTATCTAGTAAAAAAAAGACCCCGAACTGTATTCCCAAACTCCAAATCTAAAGTTTGAAGCAAATTCGAGCAGCCGTTTAGGCTGTAGGTCTCAGGACATAATTGCGCGATCCACTTTTCTGACTTTATATACATATCTCTCTCTTACTACATATTTGAGAAAGCTAAAAAAAAAAAAAATAGTGCGTGGAGTCCCTCCGCGCGGAAGAAGTGAAACTTCGTTATTTGGAAATGAAAATAGGAATGGGTTGAAATTGATTTTTAGTGAAATCATATTGTTTCTTTAAGACAAACTTTATTTTTGGAAATTAATCTTCACCACAGAATATTCCTCTCCCATCATTTGCTATCAATAAACTCACTCACCATTGCATACTCTGAAGCGTGAGCGGTAGTACCCTCACACTGAGAATGCAATGCTTTTTGGTACTCAGCTGCAAAAACATGGTAGCGTTAAATGTTTAACGCAACCTTGTTGGAAGTCGCATTAGAAGTTTCGTTTCAAAAACTGGTAGACAACTTCGGGTTAGTAAACAACAACATATTTTCATAGTTGATCAATTTTTCAAAAGTCGTTAACGTTTGGCTCGAAATGAGAATGATATTTATGTGGACGACATGTGGTTTAAAAAGTAAGACAAGTGCGAGTCGGACTCGCTCATGAAGGGTTCCGAAACAGCAAGTAACATAACATAAAAGTTCTTGTAGTTCGTTATAACTTTGATCGATATTTTAATAATAGTGTATTTTTATATCATTTATTATTAGGAAATAATGGTTCAGGGTTTATGTATAAGGTTTATGTTTATGAAATTAAAATAATTTTTTTTTTTGAGTAGTTGATTGTATTAAAGGTAAATTGAGGTTCACGATTTATGACGTATAAAAAAAACTACTCGCTAGATCTCGTTCAAAAAATGTTCGTTTGAAGTTTACATGGTAATGTACATAATATATTTTTTTTAGTTTTATCGTTCTCTTATTTTAGAAGTTAGGGGGGGGGGGGGGGGACCAACATTTTACAACTTTGGAAGTGTCTCCCGCGCAAACTATTTACTTTAGAAAAAAATTATATTAGAAACCTAAATATCATTTTTGAAGACCATAGATCCATAGATACCCCACACGTATGGGTTTGATGAAAAACATTTTTTTGAGTTTCAGTTCTATGTATGGGGACCCCCAAAATTTACTACTTTTTTTTTTATTTTTGTATAAAATCTTAATGCGGTTCAGAGAATACATCTACTAACCAAGTTTCAACGGTATAGCTCTTATAGTTTCGGAGAAAGTGGCTGTGACATACAACGGACAGACAGACAGACAGACAGACATGACGAATCTAATAGGGTTCCGATTTTTGCCATTTGGCTACGGAACCCTAAAAAGATGATAAGACATTTCCTGGCCTATACCCACTGGCTTCAGTGAACAGAATTGGCCACATACATCATGTGTTCTAAGACGATAAGAAGTTTCAACGCTGTATCAACGAAATTCAGCCACATTTATGCAAAATGGTCAATGAAAATTTTGGCAAAAGTGCTCGTATGCAGAAAGCAGTGGAGGTTATTTTGCAGATATGTTATTCTATTTACTTTTATATTTGCTTTTTGTGTAAATTAAAAAAAAAAGTGAAGAAAAAAAAATGCTAAAACAGCATCTGGCATTTTTCTTTTTAAAAAAAATGCTTTCAAATCTTCGAAAATGCTAGATCTAGCATTACAAATGCCAGAATGGCATCACTGATTAGAAGTTTCATTTCAAACAAAATATTTTCATCGTTGATCAATTTTTCAAAAGTCGTTAAAGTTTGGCTCGAAATGAGAATGATATTTATGTGGACGACATGTGGTTTAAAATAGATGATAAGACATTTCCTGGCCTATACCCATTGGTTTCGGTGAACAGAATTGGCCCCATACATCATGTGATCTAAGACTACAAGAAGTTTCAACGTTGTATCAACGAAATTCAGCCACATTTATGCAAAATGGTCAATGAAAATTTTGGCAAAAGTGCTCGTATGCGCCAGCAAAGCAGTGGAGGTTATTTTCCAGATGTGTTATTCTATTTGCTTTTATATTTACTTTTTGTGTAAATTAAAAAAAAAAAAAAAAAAAAATTATATGTGCGCATTCGAATGCAAACGCCTTGTCCTTGAATATGTATAAACTCATATTTCGAAAAGGTGTAAGACGAACGAATGGCTTACTTTCTAAGTTTGTATTTGGAATGGCAACTTGTTTGCATATTTTAAAAATTCATCTGCAAGAATATTTTAGAGTGCAAATTTTGTTGTGAGAAAAAGTATTTTTTTCCTCAAGATTGCTCTCATGAATTTGATTTGCATACATTCATTCAACCATCCCAAGCAGCATGGTAGCGAAAATTGAATTACATTCTGGGACCTGAATAATTTGATAATCATACCTACACCGACAACATGAGCTTCTACTAATCGCATTGATTTGTTCAAAATATTTACCCCTGTCATCGTTAGTTTAAAGTATTTGTAATTTAAGTAAACACACACGCAAAAACTGTGGCAACAGATATCATTGCTCAATCATAGAGCCTATACCAATACGACTATACAGTCACGGTGCGCAAATACGCACTGATCCAGGAAAATTAATCCAATTATTTGTGGATATAACAAAGTAAAAATTTAACCCACTCGATAGTAATTAGTTTTCGTGTAATTCCTGGTGGAAAAGGTAAAAGCATGTTGAGTAAATTAAGCGTAACGTGTCCCACAACCATTGGCAATTTGTCGGCACATTTTAATTAAATTCAACGCAATTTTGCGAGGACTTTATCACGGATAAACAGGTGGTTCTGTTTTTTTTTTATTCCAGACGAAGTCTGCAATGAAGGGAGCTTACAGCAATGCTTTTCCAAAATTAAAAATTCAACACCTTCCACCACTAGTGATGCATTTTTTTTGAAATCCAATATTTGAAATGTGCGCGCGAAAGTTGGTTATGCCACAAGTTAAGCGATCGTAATTTAAATTACACATGGTCTACTTTATACACTGTGCCCTATGTGTATTACATGTTTGGGGAGAATAAACGTGTTGAGGTGGCTTAATTGTTCTTTGGCAAAATTAATTCAGGAGAATTAATGGAAAACTCTTTTTGACACGCACGACTCCCAAGATATCTAATTGGAAATATATAGCACCCACGCAATTGAGGGATGTTCTTTGAATTTGAAATTGAGAGCACTAATGAGTACTTTGAACATTAATTACCTGTGGTAGTTCTGGTAATGTAGTGTGCCAACTCACAAGGATTTCTTTGCACACCTGTGATAAGTACCTACAGCATATGAGAAAATGTCGTAAACGTACGTGATCTTCGGAATGTACATAATATCAGTGAATTGGGGGGAGGAGATTCCAACGCAAAGTCTCTTTCCATTAAATTGATTATCATCGTATGATAAAAAAAAAAAAACACTCAAGAACAGCATCCGCGTTGGTTGGTTGGAGGTTAAAATCTTTAAATTGTGAATATAATTGGATATGAACTTCTTACCATGGCAGATGTCAGTATGCTTACCTGATTTAAGTCAATAAATGTTCAAAGACAGTCGGAGAAAGAGTTAAAAAAGGAATAGGCGAAGCGGAGTAGTATGATATACGATTTGATCTATACTATAAAAAAATAAAAAAAAAAATAATTGAAATAACAAAAAACCCAACTGACTGTTAAAAACATTTAAAAAAATTAAAACAAACACTTTCAAGTATAACTAATTGGCAATCGGAGACTGCGCATATTTTTGTCAGATTATTTGAAGGGTTATCGTAGATGTATGTATAACCTTTTTAAAAAAATTAATAAAAAATTGTCAAACCAGTTAACAACATTCATTAAAATTATCGCAACTTATTCGGTACTTGGGGAAATCATCTCTTATCTTCGACCCAAGAACTCTAAAAATGCTTTATCTGGAGAGAATATTATTTTAAATGAACCTGCTATTGTATTACAGCCAAATTAAATATTAATTGACTCAATTTCAAATAATGGTTTGGATTTGGATGATAATGAATAGCTGTAGAGAAAAAGCCTAACAAGTTTTCCAAGCTGAATGTTTTAAATGCAAATTTATTAAATGGCACCCAAAATGAAGAGGAAGGAGGAGGTTGACAAAAGAAGTTAAAGTAAAAAAAAATACGAACAAAAAGAATGAAGAAAAGAGAGAGGATCCGGTACCAGAAAAGGCCGTGGAAGATGAAACCATCGTTGTTGAAAAGCAAACATAAGATACCAGCATTTAAAAAATGTAAAAAGTGTATTTATAATAAACTATGTAGCTGCTCTCGCCTGGCTTTGCCTGTGCTAAGGAACAGAGACAACACTGAGACTGAGACCACAAACTTCGGTCGATTTACCGTTACTTTGCTTATATCTTTACGGAGTGGTCACCAAATAAATGTTATTATCAGCCTTTTAAAAATATATAATAACTAACCAATAGCATTCATTAATGTTAAAATATGTTTTCTCGAACTCAATCACATTCCCTCACGGTTGGCAGCATTCTTATTTTATTTCTTGTATGTTTTGCCTTGTCACACGTATTCTAGTGCTGCCATATAGTTTTAACCACAGGGAGATAAAATGCCCTAGATTTCGCAAATTAAAAAAATAAATCTAGCTCCAGTACTGAAATTCTGACATAATTTGATAAGCTATAAGGTATTTATTATATTAGGAAATTTTAAAAGATTCAACTCTCAAAATTTATTGGGTACTCGTGACAAATCATTTTTTTTACAAATATTCTTACATTTTTGCAAAAGGCTACAAAATTTGAACACCGACCAGAGTTTCAGATGAATTTTACGACGATGCTAGGTCAAAGTGTAACACCAATATATGGAAATATAGTATCAAATTAAAAGCGCTAGGAATTACGCTAGGAGATAGATTTTTTAATGCACGCTAGAATTATTAAAAAGCGCCAGATCTAGCTCCGGAAGCGCTAAACTGGCGGCACTGGTTGATATTACGCCGTCGCCGATAGGAAAACAAAACGGCGCAATGTGACAAAAGTTTGTATTTGTGGGCTATGCTTACCTATATACGGAAAGAATTTTAATTTTATTATCAAATCAAGCTCTTATAGGATTTGCTAACTCAAGACTTTTTGTTTGCCATTTTAGAAATTTTAAGTGAAGATATTGACCCTCAAAAGTAGGGTTGCCAGATTTTGCTCGCAGCTCGGCGGGACAAATAGTAAAAGTATGGAAAAAAAGTATTTCCAAATTTCTCCCATATGCTAGGTGTGCTTGATTGAAAATTTTAACGCGAATTTGTTAAGCCCGTATGATACTATATTTTTCTCTCATTTTTTTCACATTTTTTTACATTAAATCATGCTAAAAAGACAGCTGCGTGTAAAAGAGAGAAAAAGAGTGTAGTACCAAAAATTTGCAAACGTTAATAAACCTGGGGTGTACGAACTCACTATCGGGAATTTTCGTTGTAATTTCTCATAGTGCTCCTGTTTAATTTTAATGACCTTTCCCATTGGTTTCATTCGGGGATCCGCTCATTCTGCAATCGAATGGAACAAGAAAACTACTTCTGGTTCTGATTGAATCCACAAAAGTTTGTAAAATGCAAAAAATAATCTACGGCTACTGTCAGCTGACTTGTATAAGATACATAAATTACACCTGTGGGAGTGCTTCTCGAGTGGATTCTGACTTCAAATCGAGAAGCGAAATTCTCTTCTCAGAATCAACCGAAGAGTAATTTTTTTACGAATGGAACGGTTTCAGAAGAATTTTTCGGATTCTCTTTCGGACGTTTTTTTTTGCCCAGTAGAAAACGACTTAAAAAAACTTTCTAACGGTTAAACTACAAACGAGAACAAAATTCAATACAAACAACTACAAACGAATGTCTATCGAACTGCAATTCACGTTTTTCATTCAAATTCAAAAGTGCTGGCCAACTTCACATACATGGAGCTCAGAGATGATCCTTGTCTTCCTGACTCCCTCCTGAGTGAAAATATGGCTCAAGGATCCTACCAGAGAAGATCCTTGAAGACTCTCCCGCTTCGTATTCTAATCTAATTTAAACTAACACAGTTTTGAAAGGAAATGCAAGGCAAGTACACGTACAGCGAAGTAAATGCTATGTTCGAATTTTCGAACTTACTTTAGCAAAGTTGGTTTTTATTCATACCGATGCAAGGCAATTGCTAAAGGCCTTTACTTTGCTACAACCTTTTGCTCAAGGCAAATGCTAGTTTTTATTCATACGACCCAACATGTACCTTTGACTTTTTTTTTGTTATATTTATTTAGGATATTGCGGGTAGGCTTTGTCTTATTGAAGAGCGTGTAAAAACCTTTTTTGGCAGAAATTAAATTTCATAGCCCCTTGGTGTAACAACTTTGTATTCGATTCTTAGAAAAGTTGAAATTTAAAAGTCAGTTCGTAAATAAACTCCTAAAATTACCTAGCTTTTCGCAATTGCACAGAATTTCGGATTTATTTCAAAAATTAAGAATAGTACTCAAAACTGAGAAGCGGTACTTGGGAAAGTCAAAAAGTAATGAAATCAGTACAATGGTAAGTCTTTTTACCCGACTGGAAACACGGAGAGTGTTATGTGTTTTGCGCGTATCCTATGTACGTTCCTACGTGACGCCCTGCATCCCATACGGCTTGACCGATGTTGAAGAGTGAAGTATAGTTAAATTGGTATTCTTTCCCGGAGTTTCATAGGCCAAACAAATAAAATAACATAAAAACATAAATTAAAAAACCAACCTAAAATAGTCGGAAGCTGCGCATATTTTCGTCAGATTGTCAATTACTTATACTTGAAAGTAGAGCTCGAAAATATCTCTCAACCTTTTCAAAGGTCTTAATATTACTCTCAGTTGTTGAGATTATTTTTAAATAGGATCACATAATGACCAGTTTTTTATCACAGTATTTTGTTCTGTTATGCTCAGTGCGAAACCTTTATTTTGATTTTTTATCGTTTCGGTCAACCGCTGAGAGATATCACTGACAGAAAAAAATAAATCTCATTTGAAAATTTTTCGCTAACTATTACCGTTAGCTAGCAGCGCATGCGAAATCGCATTAGTGGTTTGAATTGTCATTGTTGAACACTTGTCTAAGGAAGTTGAATACAGTAAGTAACCGTGGAAAAAGTTTTTTCCGTTTTGAATTTAATTTTAAGTGAGAAAAGGTATAGCTTAAGTACTAAAACCCTTGAGAGTTTAGTTTTAGTCAAACTTTATCCTCAAAATATTTTTAATATAGCTATATGCTAAACAAAGAAATTAACTGAATTCAATACAAGTTTGAGTTTTTTTTACTTATTTTCGACAAATGAGGTCTTTGGTTGATCAATTCCATTAAAATGTTATGGTAAAAGTTAACTGATGAGAGATATATCCAAATTTTTAAAATAACGATCAACCAAAGAGCCAAAAGTCAAGAGTATATAAATATATCTCAGAGCAAGACCTTAATGTTGAAGCCGAATGTAATATCTCTCAGTGAGAAACCAATTGAAAATAAAGGTTGAGAGTTATTTTAGAGCTATGCTTGAAAGTGTCTTGTTTTAATATTTTAAAATCTATCTTAAGGTCAGTCGGGTTTTGTTGTTTTTTTTTTAAATTAACTTTTTGATTCCAGTTTCACAAATTCGGGATATTTCGTATGGATTATGTATGTTCAGAGCAAGATAACAATTATTCACAATTGAGGACAAATCATTTGATAAATAAATTTAAATCTATTCCTTTGGAAAAATATCAGAGTTAGTGGCTGCAAAAACGCCCTAATGTACCTCTAGCACCAGCGGAACGTTGGTTATGTTTACTTTTTTTTTTTCAATCAAAGAAATAGGAAAATTGCACTTTACATATAGGAGTCTTCAAATAATTTTTTCGAACCTCATGTCTACTTAAATTGTATTACATTGATAGGTTTATATATTTTCTACTATTTCTATATTATACGCTTCCCACTACTTATCAACTTGCACTCAATGCAACGCGGCTAATTTTAATAATGTAGATATTTTCGCGGCAATGTAAAAAAAAAACGAAAATTCTTAAACTCATAGCGCCGTACTAATAACAAATCTTATTCTCGACTTTAAACTTACCTACGAAAGTTCACAATTGCGAAATAAGCATGGAAAATATAGCCACTGGTGAACTAGGTACAAATACTTACAGTCGAAACTAAAAATGTGTTCCCATAGTGGTCTAGTTATACAGAAAGGATGGTCATTTATTGCATTATGTATGGCTTGTCTGTATATTCAGCTCAAGCTCAACAGCAATTAAAAACTGTTGAGTGTTCAGATTGCAGAAAATATCATAATCCCCCTATATGTGGATAAAAAGCAAATTTGCACAAGCACCTCGGAGGATATCTTTAAAGAAGCCTACTTGTAAATTGATGCATATGCCTACAGCCCCACACCAAAACTCATACTGAAATTTAAAAAGCACCCTTAAAGATATTTAAACTGCACAAGGAGAAATATGACTTTATTGATATTAATTCAACGGTATGACATTGGAATACCTACAAAATTTGAACTAATTATTAACTTATTTAAAAGGACTATAACAATGATTACAAAATCAAATTGCTGATTTTAGCCACGTCTCCATTCGTTACCTTAGATCCATATCTTTCTAGAGCAAACTATACGTTATCAACTAAACTTCACCCTTAGATCAATTGATTTGATTTGTTATGTTCATTTTAAACAACACTTTCATGTCCTCATACGAATGAGAAGGGATAACAAAAGTAACAAATACACTTTTCGCATTCTTCTGCAATATATATATCACCTGAACCTGAAGGTTTTCTTTGTTAACCCCTTTCATCCGGAAGTCTGTCAAAATATTTTAACTGAAGATGAAATACACGAACATGTGCATTTTCCCTTTGAATATGTTATTTGAAAAAAAAGGACACGGAATCAAATGAAATCGCAAACAGAGAGCTAAAAACATCTTTCAACAAAATTCACTGATTTAAGCTCGACAGAGGGTGTTGAAAGTTCTATGAGCGTGTCAAGTTACATATCGGTTTTGGGATTGGGATACTTAAATCTCCAAGGTAAATTTATTTCTACTGGTTCTACATGTGTATTTTTCTTTCATCTGATGCTGATGTGGAATTTCCATTTCCAAACCAGACGTTTGTATTATTCATCTGACTTCTAAAGGTGTGGTTGTCGCCGTCGAGTGTTTTGGTTCGATGGTAAACTATTTAAGGAAATGATTTACGATAACAAGAGCTGTCGGATTATCCCGCCCATTAGGTAAAAGTGGTGGTGATGTGGCGAAATCTGAGCGAGAATCGAATTATAACTAATGTAACTAATAGCATTTATTTAGTTGCGCTTTCATTAAGGATTTATAATTTCATATTTCAATACGTGGACATTAAAACTTCCGAAGCTTGTCAATTATGAAATTGGAGAGGCTGCGGCAGTGACTTTAGATTTTGAAGGAAACAAGTTCATACTAACTTCTGTCAAATTCAAAGTGTCCTTTTTAAATCAACTTCACTACTCACTTTTTCTTAATTTGATTATGGTATTCAAATTTGTATCGTTTAAGTAATTGTCCTATTAGAATAAATCAATGTAAACTTGTGATATAGATATTCAAGATTCCTTGGAGGCGGTAAAAGCAAAGAAAGTTGTAAATGTGTCTTGTGCTTCTGGATCACTAGAGGTTCTAAAAGAAAATGAGTCTGCTGCTGTTCTTATAAATTTACAACCAAAATCACCTTCTGTGAAGCAACGTAACCAACATTTGTAATTGGAATTAATAACAATTTGTTTATGTTTTTTTTAACTGTATTTTTTTTTATGATTTTTTGTTTGTGTCCTAGTTTATTTTTGAAGACTACAAAATGTTTGTTCTACTATGTTATTCAAAATAATCCCCATTTTTGGCTGGATTACTACCTTATAATATTTCTCTCCGGCAACACTTCTCAAACACAGAAATTCTGAAGTAGCTTTTTTTTTAAAATCAACTTTATTGTTGATATCTCTTTTATCTATATGAAAGGTGGGAGCAAATACTACACGTAATAACTTGTACTCATTCACATCTCTCTGCTCGACTGCAGCAGGATATTAAATGAAAACATAGATGCAAAAGTTTTGCGTGGTATACTGACTATACCACATTTTGTAGGTAGCTGAATTAAAATGTTTTAATGGGAAAAGTTTCTCTTCTTTGGAACGTTTTGCATCTGCCATCGCATTAGCTGCATGTTTGCTCACATTGTGAGATGCCGATTATTTAAATAACAATGAAAGTCTGCGAAACACTAAAGAAAGCTTTGAATTCTAATGGATAACAATATACAAAATACAAAATCTTATACGGAGACTCCTTAAACGAACATACAGAAGTGACTTCTTAGTTTTGTCTTGTTGCGTGTTTTATGTTTATAATACGTTTGTTTGTTTTTTTAATTGCTAGTTATGCTTCCAAGCAAGAAATTATCAACAATGAGGATATCATCAAAGTTATGATATCTATATGTTCGCTTTAAGTTAGAAGAAGTACAATCGAAATGATTGTCCCACTTTCCAAGGTAGTTCTTGAATTGTTTCATTGTTTCTCATTTGTCATGCTTAGAACTTCTTGCTTAAAAGAGATCCATGCGGACTGATCCACTTTTAACCAAACTTTTTCCGATGTTCAGGCGAGCCTCAAGTTTCGATTCAGTTGCTCACCAACCCCCTATCAAGTGCAGCAAATATCTCCGGACCGATGAATGAGTGTCGTGCATTGCAGCAGTCAAAGAAGTCGGAAAAGGCTGTCAAATACTTCGATGAAAGTGGAAGTATCAGCTGTTTCCCCAAGTATTCTGCGCCGGATCACTACTATGGGATATCATTCATATAGAGTTAATATGTTCATCGAAGTCGCTTATATGTGTCACTAATGACGGCTTGTCCTAATACCCATTGAAGATCAATCGGGTTTTCGAAAGAAGCATTCTTGTGAATTTGCTATCAATAATGGAATTTCCGAATTGAAAGAAAAATTGCATTCGAACAATAAAATTGCTGCAGTATTTCTTGACTTAAAATTATCTTTTGATACTGTGAATAGTCAAATACTTCAACAGAAGCTGGAGTGCTATGGGGTATGTGATACTGAATATAACTGGTTCAAAACATATCTTCAAAATTGGAAGTAAAGGGTGTTTTTTTTTAGAGGTATAGAATTTTGAAATGGAATAAAACAAAGATTTTTTTAAATTGACATGAAATTTACTCAATATTTGTTGTTCTTTCTTCTTCTGTGCTTACACCTTCATTCCTTTTTGTTATCTAATTTATTTATTTGTTCATTAATTTCTTTGTCAATTACATTGTTATTTATTTAGTTGTTATTTACTATCTAATTCTTTTTACTTGTTAATTTGCTTATTTGTTAATTTATTTATTTGTTAATTTTCTTAATTGCTAATTTATTTATTTGTTAATTTGTTAATTTATTAAGTTGTTAATTTATTTAATTGTTAATTTATTTATTTGCTAATTTATTTGTTTAATTATTAAGTTGTTATTTTATTTAATTTTTATTTTTATATATTTATTTTTATTTTTTTATTTATTTGTTATTATTATTATTGTTTCTCTTAAATTTTGGGTTTTTCTCGTTGTTTCCCTCAAAAATAAAAATTGTACTTATAACATAGAAATAATTAGGCCATTAAATAATGTTTCAGTAGAAAGATATCTTAAATTATCATATCTCTGTACTGTAAATTGTGCGGCAACAAGCCTATGTAATTTAAAAACGAAATAAATATCTATCTATCTACATGAAATTTACTTTATTCGAAAGATAATCTGCTGGCATTATAATTTAAATATGATTTAGTAGTTTAAACTGGAGGTCCAAGTTCCAATGACTTTTTCCAACATGTGTGGCCGTATATCGGCAATAACGCGGCGAATGTTGTTCTCCCAGTGGTCAATCGGTTCGGGATTATCGGTGTAGACTAGCGACTTCACATATCCCTACAGAAAACAGTCAATCTACGTTAAATCGCACGATCTTACAGGCCAATTCACGGGTCAAACCATACTAAAAATAAATCACTTGACTTGACAGCTGACGAAATGGCCGCCAGTTAAAATAGTGTTACCAAATTAAAGTTTTATACCTCTGAAAAAACACCCTTTAGTTATATTTCAATTTAATAACATAAATTCAGAAACAGGGATCTGTGTTAGCTGCTTTATAATTTCTAATTTATATTAAAAATATATTCTAGAAGAAACAAACTCGGAAGTGTGTAAGAAAAATTAAGAGAAGATCTAAGAAAAATTACATATTATTTAAATTTGAACAAATTAGATTTAAATGTTGATTAGACTAATTTTGTGCCTCTATTGTGTGCTGTACGTATTATAGAGTTCATATAACTAGAATTGAATTTATACCAAACAGATTTTTAAGATTCGCGCTTAGTGAACTTCCTTGGCTCGATCTTAGCAACTTACCCCCTTTTTATCTAGGTCGAAATTAATTAAATTAGAATCATTGGAGGTTAGAAAAATGGCGGCCCGAGTGGTGTTTATTCATAGGGTTATAATAGGAGAGATGGCTTCAATGGACATCCTAAGTCTTCTTAGTATTATTGTTCTTTCATATTCGACCTACGAACCTCTCAATTTTTTAGAGTAATGGTTTAATGTCATACGTGGCGTGTCATAAGGAAACGCGACATAAGGCCATATTTCGAAATTTGGCTTTTTGACACTTTCACAAAGAGAAATAAGACGAAAGCGAAATGTTGTCAATAACAAAAACCTGTCTTTACGGTTAGAAAACTGATTAAAAATTACCACTGGTAAGTTGTTACTTAGAGCAAATAAACTTGCGCACTTTTCATTCTTAAGCTTGGCTTCAAGTGCAACGTGTTATTCGGTGTGCATAATGGAAAATTATAAAGATTTGATTTTTAATTTTGAGTTTTGTGAAGGCCTGAGGAAAGGAAGTAATCTGGTATTACATATGTTACAACAAAACGTTTAATGCCAGTGCCGACTTCCAAAACCAAACTCTTGTTCCTATACCTAAGGAAACAAGAAATGAAAGATGTAAACAAAACTAAAAACGAATGCGCCAATGCCTCACTTAAAAAAGTGTCATTCGAGAAATGTTGGATGAAGTGTGTTCAAATCAATGGCAATGACCATTCTCCACAGGTAAGTAACTACTGTTTTGAAAAATATTTGCTTGTTACGTTATCAGACTTTAGGATGTCAAGCGTTTCCAACATTATATTTTCAAAAATGCATTTGTCCTATTGGGTTCAATTTGGTAAATTACGGAGGAAGCTTATTCGAATTCGCAACTAGTCATTCCCAAAAGGCCCCACTACTGCTAAAGAGGTATCAGATATTTAGGATCACGGTTGTGGAAGAAAACTTTTGCTATACAGTGTTTATGTCACCAACGATATCATCAGTAAGCAGCTGCAATCGAAATTACTTGATAGATAGCATTTTTCCATCTTGTGCACGGTTAAAAATATGGGGGTGCTTATTCTGCTTTAACAAAAAAACAATATGGTCTGGTCATGAACAAAAAAAAAAAAAAAATAAAAAAAATATTTTTGTATTATAATATATTATGCTGTTCAGGTTTTAATAATATATTACAGGTAAATAAATTACAAGAAAAAAAATCAAGAAGAAGCAAATTATTTCACATTTGAGAATTCCAAAAAATTAGGAAACTAAACAAAGCTAGAGTGAGTTATATTTTTTGATATTTGTTAAGAAAACCAATATGGCTAAGATCTGCTCTCTTTTTTAGAACTATTCTTATTTGTTTGTTAAAAAAAATCATCTTTCCCTTTATTGGATTTAACGATTGAAACATTCATTATGAGTATAAAACGATCAGCACATGTTCACGAAGGGATAGCGAAAAAAAAAAAACCTAGAAGAGTAATTTATCTAAACAACACTGCAATCTTAAAAAAAAAAATCTCTACACGTTATGCTTAAGTAAGTGCGAAGACGAATTCTGCAAACAATAAAATAAGGTTTGGAAAGTGTTAAAAAGCGCGCGCAGAATTTTGAAAAGCAGAATTTTGTAAAAAGAATTTTAACCCATCCAGAATTTTGACCCGAACCCCTGCAACACAGGAAACAATTTTTTTCAATATTTCCAATTTATTAAACTTTTTCTGTAATGGTTTTATCTTTAAATTTAATATTTGTTTCATTAGAATGCTCATTTTAATACGAATTTTCTGAACTTTAATCGCAAAAGGTTAAAATCCAGTATTTTTGTTCCAAAATCTAACCCAGTCTATATTAAATTCATATTTCAATCTCGAACTTATTAGAATTAAGTTAATAAATAAATAAATAAAATAAATATTAAAACCCATCAACTTCAATACATTTGTATTTGGTTTTAATGCAGGATCTGAACTAAAGTTAATATACATTGGTATTACTTTTCAACCCAAATATTATATTTCGTTGCTTGGTTAAGAATTTACAGTTAGTTTGAGCGTCCTACTCAATGGAGTGGATGATTTAGATAGAGTTTATTTAAAAAGAAAATGTTTTAAAAATATAAACAAGTAAAAGTCATGCTTAAAAAGGGAGATATTTACATTGATATCCAATAAGAATATTATTCTTACAGGTGAGTAACTTTAATTTCAAAGTATTCTTGTAAGAAGTCATAATGATTTCTTTTTATTCTTTTAGTTGTGAAGCGCAGAGATGTTCCTAGTAGATTTGCTATTGAAGTTAAGGGCGGTCTAGAGATTCCAGTTTAATTCCTCAGAAATATAGCTATTACATACCGAAAAGTAAGGAATTAACTGAATAATTAATAAGATAATTCAGGCATTCATGAGTTCTCCTTCATTTAAAGGTTTGGAAAAATATACCTACGTAAGGGAGCACAGCGGCACTCTATAGGATTATTTTACAAGGGGATAAAAGACACCGGAATTTACCTTCGCTTGACAATTTTCTATATGTACTTCAATATTTAAAAACAATAAAAATGTGTATTGAAATAAAATATTTTTGGTGTTAAAGTATATCCCATAGATATTTAAATCAAATCTAGAGAAGTATTAAAATGTAATAAGATTGTATTATACTTTAATCTGCATTTTATTTAATTCGAATACAGTATTAACATTCTTGAATTTTTCAATATAAATAAAGGTTTAATTTAAATTAGTTTTACTTGAAAGTGTCTGGTTGTAAACTTGTTAAATCTTTTTTACAGTCAGTCGGGTTTTTGGGCATTATTAACTTTTTTATTTTGAGTTTTTTTTTTTAATTTATATTTTTATATTTATTTGTTTAGCATATGACACTCCGGGAAAGAATACCAATTTAATGACCACCCACTCGGTCAAGCCGTTCGGGCTGCAGGCCTACAGGGCGTCACGTAGGAACGCACATAGGATACGCGAAACACAAAACCCTCCCTGTCACCAGTCGGAGAAAAATACAGAAACATGAAAAAAATTCTACAATTTCCTTATTATTAGTACTATTATTTGTCAACAGTAAAAAAGTTGAATACAGTATTAATTACTACTATTTATTCCAGCATTGACCCAAATACGATCAGTAATTTTTAATATTTGTTTATTTAAAGACAGATAGTCAAATTCGCTTCAAGTCAAATATTGGTACACCAATTTTATTTATGTGAGGTAATATTAAAAACGGTGTGGTCGATTTTCGACCACAGAGTGAACCTAGTTATGTTTTAATTGCTTTACACAGCTGTCGGAAAACTATACTTAGAATAACAATCTTATAATTTGCCCAATTTGTCGACAAATTGTCAGAAATAGTTCATATATGCGAAGAACTTAAAAACAAATATAGAGAACATTATTGGTTACTCGGAAAATATTCCAAGTTTACCCTCGAGAACAAGCTTTTATTATATGTATAAGCAAGTGATGAAACCTTTATGGACTTATGGTATAAAGTTATGGGGCTGTACCAGCGAAACCAATCTAAACATTTTACAAACTTTTCAAAATAAAGTGATAAGATCATTCGTTAGTGCACCGTGGTACATTAGATGAAAATCTCCATAGAGACCTCGGAATTCCCATTGTTAAGGATGAAATGAAGATATTCACTTGAAAGCTTAGAAATCGATTATTAGGACACGTTAATATCTCGGTCCGTGAAATTCTCGATGAAACAAATTTATTGCGGCCTCTACAACGAACTAAACCTTCGGACTTTGCCTGATAATTTATTATCAACCGCGTACAATTGCGGAACGAGCCTGCCAGACGTGTATAACTTCGTGATAAAAAAGTTGCTTGATAAGTCATAACTTAGTTGCAGTACAAAATAAATTTTTGGGAGGTGGTTCTAATGAGTAAAATGTCACACTACTATGAGCACGCGCCGAGTCTCCTTTTAGTTACTTCTAGAAGATTTACACCTACATCGGAGAAAAAAAAATCTATTTTTTTTAAGATTAAGATTAGTTGAAATAATGATTTTTTGTTTGAAAACTGAAACTATTATAATGAATAATGAAATCTCTATCTCTATCTCTATATATATAAAAATCAATTGCTGTGCGTTAGTCGGGTAAAGGCTCCAGAACGGCTCCACCGATTTGAATGATTTTTGTTCTACTTGAATCATAGATGGTTTAGGAAAAAGAAAATTCGGAGAATTCTCAATATGTGGTGCTGCAAGCGTATATTTCGTTTTTCAGTTTAATTCAAGTATCTTCAATAATAATCTTCTATATTTATTATTATACGATTATCTTTATTATACCTATAATTCTTTCGGGGTGAAACTCGATGACGATATAACTCGATAACCACTGGGCCAATTTGCATTATTCTTCTTTTGTTTTGTTCGTATTGTTGAATTTCAGGTTTAGGCAGTCTTAAATGGTAGGATACTTTTGGACGCGATAGGTGGCGCTGTCTTCGATCTCCGAAACCACTCAACCGATTTCAATGAAATGTGGCTCTGTATGGTAAGTTAAAGCTTGAAAGATAGGACTATTTTGGACCCAATAGGTGGCGCTTTGTAGATCTCCGAAACTACTCAACCGATTTCAATGGAGTTTTGTGAATGTGCATGATTGGTTGAAACTTGGAAGATAGGATAGATACTTTAGACCCGATTGGTGGCGCTGTTGTCGATCTCGGGAACGGATCGTTCGATTTTAATGATTTTTGGTTTAAATTCGCGTGGGCTCAAGGAAGGATATAATGATTTTTTTTTTCGTGAAAAAAAAAAAAAAAACATTATGGGGATTTGTTGAATTTTTTAATTCTTTGGATATTCCGGGCTTACCTCTACACAATTTGAAATTGAAAGTCAGCTCAGTTATAGTTTTGTTGCGCATCCTCAATGCACCGAAACTTTTTAACGGATCGCATTTGATTTGATGGTGAAGGACTCAAATCAAATGTCATGCAAGCGACGAATTTGAGGGAAAATTCAAAAGCAAACATTCTCATTCCGCAGATTCCGCTTATTCCGAACGATTTGCCATTCTTATTTAAGGGTCTTGAATTTCCCGTCCGTCTCGCTTTCACTATGGCAAATAAAAAATAATTTATTGCAAGGATAATCGCTGGATATTCGTGCATTTCTGTCTTCAATCTTGAATTCCGGAAGGTTAGCCGACACGTCAAAATCATTACGGTTTGATTGAAACAAATGGACATTGCTATACTTCCGTTATTTCTATTGTATTTAATATAATTTTTGAATAAAGAATTTGAATTGACCGAATTACATAAAGTAGCGAGTGCATTGTGCAATGTGCATGCTCGGAATTATTATTTTCAATTCATTAACGAACTTGGGCATATTTGGACCACCCATAACTCGAGAACAAATCATCATTTGTTTCCACGCCTAAGGAATGTTCATATGGCGAAAAAATTGGAAAAATTTGAAGAAAATTAAGAAATGAAAGTGTAAATTGTTTTTCCATACATTTTGTACAGTGAATTTTTTTGTTTAAATTTTGATCGTAGTAGGTATACAGTGAGATCGTATTTGTCAAAAGATATTTTGGATCAAACAAATATTTTGGATCAAACAAATTAATTTCAGGTTGAATAGTGAATGCTCCAAATTATTTTAGTCGAAAAGTCAATTTTGGGTGGTAAGAAGTTCGCCGGGCATGCTAGTCTAAATATACAGGTATTCAGAAAAACAATAAGAAAGACATAGGCTACTTTTTTTTGCGTTAACGAAACTATAATTCTTTCCGGGTGAAACTCGATTATGTTATAACTAGATAACCCCTGGGCCGATTTGCATGATTCTTTTTTGGTTTTGTTCGTATTGCTGTATATCAGGACACGCATCGTTGCCGACATACGAACGACTGCCATTTCGGTTTCGGTATGAACCAAGGAAAACTATATTGGAGCGATGACTATTGTGTTCCACTATTGCAAGGCACTGAAATCGAAAGGCGAAATGCCCGGCCTTTGCTGTGCGAGGGGCAAGTGAAATTGCTCCCATTAGATAAACCTCCGGAGCCATGAAAATCGGTGTTTGATTCGGATGATTTTCTATAGAACATTGGAACAACTTCTTTGTTTATGTTATGTTAGGAAGCGCTACAGGCTTACTCTGTAGTCGACTCAGTTGAGGATGTTTGCTTTCTTCTGGACCAGACGATTGATGGTGAAATTTCTTTAAATATATCCGATCAAACTATTTGAAAAAGTCTGGTGCATGCTTTCTCCAACTGCTGTTCAAATCACGGCGTGTTCCCCATTCCAGAAGTTAAATTGACATCCCAAACTCCTTGTGTTTTATAAAAGAATCAAAATGTTACCCTTTTAAATGAAGAATCCATCTCATTTCTAGGGTGTTGTAAACTAGGGTGTTTTGAACTCATAAAAAAAAGAAAAGATTACCGCTAACACCGGGTATATAAAGTGTAGAACACAAATTCAAAGACGATTATTACCTTTTGGGCAGCACAATAACACAGGAAGCAATGTCAAAAGCATTCTAGTTTGAAATAAGCTCCAATACGAGCCGACAAAGAGCAGTTATCTTTATCTGTGAATTCATACATACAAGAATCCTTGTTGCAAACGACACCGACAAAGAGCATAAATTGTACCTGCTTTCCAAGTAGAAGCCAACAAGCTGTTCAGTATTCAGTTTTAATTGTGTATTTTCGTGGATACCGCCACCGACAAGCCTAGAAGTGAGCTTAAAAGGAAAATGTATAAAGCACAAAACTTATTCAAAACACGTTACCACAAAATTAAATTTACAGCCCACAAGTGCAGAAACCTAATCTGAAGAGCAACCAACAAGGTGGAATGTTGTCTACATGGGTAGTCATTTTTCCTGGTATTAATTCACTTACAGCGGAAGCACCTTGGGCTTGTGTTTATTTTCTGCAGTTATCCTTGTACTTTCAATTGTTGAAGTATACAAGAATAATATCAGAACAGACATTTTTTTTCGCTACGGAAATTAGTAATTATTTGTTATGGGATTGGGAGATTTTTGTTGAGATTTATTTTAACTTTCTGACTAGAAATTTAAAACTGGGCATAGATTAAAAGTTATTCAAGAATTTGTATGATAGTCTGTTTATTCGCATTTCTTTCTGAGAATTATTGACAATTATATGGAGGACTCCTGCTGTAGAACAATGACTTTGGTTGATCGGTAGAGCTCGAAAATCTAAGATTTTTCATTCGAAGTGTCTGCCCATTGTCATTTTGAAAATATACATGCACCTTAAAAGTTCATGACTTTTCTAAGAACTTATTACTGACTTAAATTTGGTGGGCTTACTTGGCAAGCTTTCTTTTTATTACACCAAACTCGAAAGGTTTTAAGAACTTGATCAGTGAACCCATCAAATTTTAGTCAGCAATGATTAAATTTCTCTCTTAATTCGTAGTTCTTTCAGTATTGTTCTACTTTAAACCTTAATAAAGTAAGAACTTAAGGTACTCTTAGATTTCGGGACTTTGAATGATTACAATTTCAGAGCAAATGTTGCAAAAAGTGCATCTGACATTTTTCTTTTCTTTTTTAAAATGCTTTAAGTCTTCGAAAATGCTAGATCTAGCATCAAAAATGAAAGAATGGCATCACTGCTCGGATATCTTCCTTCTGATGTATTTATTTCTGTCACTCCAAAACCTAAATATTTTATAATTATATAAATTAATTACCTAGTATTTATAATTGTATACGAAACCTAAACATGAAACGCAGCTTTTTCCACTCAAATATGGACTTCATAGGTGGCCCTACCATGTTAAGTTCTTCCTGCAAATTTATTCAAAAACTCTTAACTACATAGGTTAGGTTAGGTTAAAATGGCTGTCGGCTAACTGGTTAGGTTAGGCGACACACTTAGACCATTATAAGGTCCCTTGTGATACCACGTGAATCTGTATTCATTCGTCCTACTCGTTGAACCAATTGGAGCTTCTAATGAAGCGTAGTAGATTTTGAATGTAAATTTTTTTAGATCGTTCAGATCACTAAAGTAGAACGCTCCCAAGTGGAGTTTTCGTCTTTGTGAGAGAGCCGGACAAGTACAGAGAAGATGAAGAATAGTTTCCTTCTCCTCCTCGTCAAAGCAGCTTCTGCAAAAATCGTTAGAGAATACGCCAAGCCTTTTTGCATGCCTGCCGATAAGACAGTGTCGTGATGACACCTATTGTAGCACTAATATGCTTCCTATCGAGGGAGATCAGTTGCCTAGAACGTTCTAGCTGTGGCCAGATTTGTTTTGTCGCTAGACAAGTCGAGCCGGTTGACCACCTAAGATTTGTTCTTTCGATAGCGTCCAGCTTTATTTTGAGTTTGCAAGTATAGCGATTGGAATACCTAAGGAATCCTTAATTGGAAGCAGAGGTATTGTAGTTCCGTGTTTGGCGAGTTAATCAGCCTGCAGTTACCTGGGATGTCCCTATGCCCCGGCACCCAACAAAGGTGAATGTTGAACTGCTCCGCCATTTCTCTGAGAGACGAACGACAGTCTTGGGCTGTTATAGAATTCGTGGAGACTGATTCCAGGCACTTGATAGCGGCTTGACTATCAGAGAAGATACGGATATCTTAAGCAGATATCACGTTTTCCCTTAGCCAAGATAAGACCTCTTTTATCGCCATTATTTCCGCCTGAAAAACGCTACAGTGATCAGGAAGACGGAAGGAGAGACTAAGATTTAGTCTATTAGAGAAGACACCGCCACCAACACCGTCCACAATTTTCGAACCGTCTGTGAAGTGTGAAGAAATGGATCGATTCATCATCCACGGATGCTTCCTCCTCCCAGAATGATCTAGTAGGAATGGAGACCTGGAAGTTTTTATCAAATTGTAGTTCTGGTGTGGTGTTGTCGATGGTTTCTGGAAGGTTTCTAATGTTGTTGAGGATAGCGGCATGGCCAGTTGTTTTGCTTGTCCATTGTGAAATAGTTTTGAGGCGTACGGCTGCAGAAGCTGCCGTTTGTCTGCTGAAGATGTCAATGGGTGTCAGATGAAACAGGATGTCAAATGCAGCGGAGGGGCTGCTGCGAAGAGCTCCGCCGATGCACAGGAAAGCCGTTCTTTGGACTTTGCTTAATTTATCGCGATTAATCGCTTTTTCCAAAGCAGTCCACCAGACAACCACACCGTACATGAGTACTGGTCTTATGGCCGAGACATATAGCCAGTGATTGACGCGGGACTGTAAGCCCCATTGGTTACCTATGGCTTTTTTTGCAAGAGCTCTTCTTTCTTGGATGTTAGGCTTCCAGGTTAACTTTCTGTCAAAAATAAGGCCCAAGTATTTAGCTTCATTTGAGAACGTCAAGCTAGTGCCATTTATAGCTGGAGGATCAATGTGTGGAGTCTTGTATTTCCTAGAGAAGAAGACAAGTTCAGTTTTGTGAGGGTTTACGCCCAACCCACTACATTACTCTTAACTGCATACTTCCTTTTGTCTTTGTCTAAATCCATTTGCTAAATCTGGATATTTTTCGAAATGATATACAATTATCTGCACTTCTGCAGTTGTTTTGTATTTGTTGCGTTCGACCTTCATTAAAACTAATATTCAATCTTTTTGTAAATATTTCACAGAAAAATACTTACATTGTTGCTATTAATCCAAAGTTCCCTAACAAATTGCCAGCGGAATATTTCGGGTAAAATTACTATAATATTTCCATCGTAAATTTATTGACGACAGCTATTTTCAACAACTGTTCATGAAACGGAGAAAATTATTTGGTAAGTTTTTCTCCATGGTTGCATAGGCAAATAAAAAAAAAAAATATACCTAATCAGCCTTATCGTGAATAAAAATTCCCTCGGATTTTTTCCCAATTCCCAATACTCCTATCGTGAATGATGTTCGAATGAGGAAAAATAATTCCCGGGAAAAAAATACCTATCGTGACTGAAAAATTTGTTGGATATTCCCTCCGATATTTCCGTCATTATTTAGTTGGAGAATTTATGAAAAGCAAGTTAGTTGGTTCTCAAAAATTAAAAAATTAATCTCCAAAACAACAAATAAACACCAATTCAATGTTTTAATTAATTTAATGGATGCCAGTCCAGACATTGTCAGAGGATTTCATTAAAGGAGTAAGGATTTACATAATTGCTCGATTTTGGGTTATGGTCGAAAGTGAACTAAACGGAACAGTGTAGGGCCGCCATCAAAATCAATTTTTGAGTGGAAAAAGGTAAATTGTTGTATTATTCCCTATGGTAACATGTTCATAAAAGAGTTAAGTTTGGAATGACAAAAAAAAAAAAAAAAAAAAACATTCCAACGGATTTGAACAATATCAAGCGTCTTCTAATTTATCGTATTCGCTTAAATTCCATTTCATCCAATTCCTCAGCCACAACTCTTAATGCAATGCTAAACATTATTTTTTTTAAATATTTGTGTCACCGAAATAAAATTTTAATCTTGGCTTCTAACCAAATATAATTGACAGAACTTTTTCGAAATTAGCTGTTTTTCTTTTCGAGGAGAGATTTCGGTTTCCGAGGGAATTAGAATTCGAGGGAGATTGGCGATAGGCGGATTTCATTCCTGGGAACACACAAATTCGAGGGAAGGAAATATTCCCTCGGAATTCACGATAAGGCTGATTATTATTTTGTAATAAAAGAAGAAACAATAAAAAAAAAACTTACATTAAAACATCCTTCGAAAGCAGCGCTGTCGATTAACGATGATTCTTGTGACAATCCTTTAGGTCACTTTTAATATCTAGGAGCTAGGCTGATTACTAAAGATATATATAGGAATAGGTATATAGTTTTCGAAAAAAAATATTATAAAAAATAAGTTACGTTAAAGAGAATTACAACCAAAAACTGAAATTGATTAAAACATTCGAGAATACTTAATATGATTATAATAGAACATAAAACTATTGGAATTAAACAAAATTAATAAAAGATAAAAGATATTTAAACTCAAAACTATAAAAAAAAATTAAAGAACACAAAAAACAAAATTTGGAAGTTTCCAAATTATTATAGGTCAGCTGCTCACAACTGATTTCTAGAAAAAAAGTATCAATACAGTATTCTTCTTGTAGTTGACTTTTGATTTTTTTTTTCTATGTACATATCTTACACCAGAACAAGAAAAGTGCACTTCGGGTTATAATGCCCTCTACAAAAATAATATTTGAACCATAAAACATAAAATCAGTGCAGCAAAACATTTGCGGAATTTTCCAAATTTAGATATGGGTATATATTTTTTTCCTTTCAATAGACTCAAGGGTCTATGGAAAAATATCAAAGATTCAGCCAATCTAAGGAATCTAAGGTTCACTAGAACTGCTTGGTTGTGTATTCCCTTTGCGTGCCTTCCGATCAAATCACAAATTTCAATAATTTACGCAGTTACTGATACACATTTTTTTTGATGAACTTTTTTTTTTTTTTTAAACTTTACTTATTTTTAAAAACTTTATTTATAGTTATTCTTAGAGCACCTTCTTTGCCGCCTGCTCGAACTTTAATGACAGTTTATTGAAATGAAATCCTATTTATTTGCATTTTTTTTCTATTTTTTTTTCGTGGTGTCTATGTCTATTATGACTGAATTTTGATTTCAATACAAGAAGTATAAATCGCAAATTTTGTGAAAAAGAGGAATATTTCGGGGGAAATACTATTCTCGATAGGTGATGAGCAAATTGCGTATATGTGCACAAACTCCTATCGAAGAAGCGGTAGGCTCTATCAAGTTCGAGTTCTATTACCTTCTTTAAAAAGCCTAGATAGACTGCAAGCAGTACTAGATCAGAAATGAGCTGGGGGACTTGTTTTTTAAACTTGAAGAATGAAACATCTTCAGAACTTTTTAAGGCAGCGGGAGATGGCTTTTGGTATAGATCATACACAAACTAGACTTTAAGATTTGGTTAAAGGATATTACATACATCTGATGAATGGAGCCGCCGCATTGTTTGTTGGATCCAAAAGAAAGAAGACTTTCCAAACTGTACCAACTATAGAGGCATCAGTATCCTTAACATCTCATGTAAAATCCTGTGTGATGCATTCTTTAATTGCTTGAAAACCATTCAGTAACGATTTGATAAGTCCCTACCAGTGCGCTTTTAGACCCGATAGGTCAACAACCGACCAATATTCATACTACGGCAGGTCTTGGAAAAAATCCAAGAAGTCCAGATTCACCATCTTTTAATCGATTTTATGGCCGCATATGACAGCATTTATAGAGACAAGCTATACGGAGCCATGCATAGTTTTGGCTTTTCCAACAAATGTTAGATTATGCCGAATGACGATCCAGTACTCTCGCTGCTCTATAAACCTTGGAAACAATCTTACCGAGAATTTTGATGGCACAAAAATTTTTTAGACTGGACGATGCTCTATTGTGTGACAATTTCAATATCAATTTTTTCGTTTTCGATTGCATATAACGAGTACTCGGATTCGCCGAACCACTGACCAAATTGGCCATAATGGTAGCCGATCCGAGGTACGCTTTCAATATTTTCAATATAAACTCATTATTAAAAAAAAAAAAAAAAAAACAGGCAAGGGCGGCTTTGAATCAAAGTTGTCTATACCACAAGGAAGATCACCGCTTTGAAGACTATTCTTTCGCTGGTGCCAGAGCACTTGGTCTTTATTAAAGGAAGCACTGTGCGAAGGATGAAAGCCTGAGCCTGCCGTATCTCAATGAAGGAGACTCTTCACGGGCCGTGATCCCTTGTAGTTAGTAAGTATTTAGCAAAAGTCGGGAAATTATAAAAAAAAAAATCCAAAACTAAGATTTATTTTGGCAATCACAGGCACATGAAAATGAGAAACTCGTTAGGTCCCATGCACACTATCTTACCCAACTATAATGTAAGGACAATTCATTATTTCCTCAAATGGTTTTCATGGGTTAATCCTACTATATATTGCACGAGATTCAAACAACATCTTAGTAGTTCCTAGAAACAACAATATCCACAAGGGAACGCAACTCCTTTTACCCGACTGGACACAAGGAGGGTTATGTGTTTCACGCGTATCATATGTACGTTCCTACGTGACGCCCTGTGCGATTTTGAAGAGTTATGTGTCATTAAATTAGTAGTCTTTCCCGGAATGTCATAGGGTAAACAAATAAATATAAAATTATAAATTAAAAAAGAAAAAAAAAAAAAAAAACAAAATAAAAAAGTTAATTAAAAAAAAAATCCGATTGACTCTAAAGAAGATTCAAAAATATATATAAAAAAAAAACAAGTATAAGTAATTGACAATCGGAGACTACCTACACAATCTGACAAAAATATGCGCTATATTGCTGTATTTGAGTTCATCATAACATTATGGAGAAACAAAGAGCCCTTTGACGTTTCCTACACTAGACCGATATCTAAGTAAAACTAGTCTCCATATCAGTCATGATAACATAATTCGAATTTTCCACTTTACTGAAGTTCAAGAGCATTAGTTCTTAACCAAATTCATCTGTAATGGAGTGTCTAATCGGACATACCTAATTCAAATCCGATTGCTAGATATGTGCAAGTTTAATTAACTGATTGGTTTCGGGAGAAATCACAGGTGATACATATGCGGAAGGGTTTTAATACTCGAAACCAAAGCCCATTAGGTGCAATTATTTCGGCATTATTAATGACCATTTTAGTGTAATTGAGAACCATCAATAACCAATTATTCAATGTCTATTGAATGTGATGAAGGTGATGGGATTTAAAATATGCTTCATTGTGGCGAAATGTATGTGTATCTATAAGTTTCCTTCTGAAAATTATGAGCGATTTGTTTAGCACGGTGTGTTTCACATTTAAACACGGGCAAAAACGAATGTGCGTTCTATCCTTCGTAGATTTTAATAAGTATCCTTGATAATCAAATAAACTGTTATCAACATCATCACAATTTGAAGTTCCAGTTCAAGCTCTAAGATTAATCTTTTAGCAATGAATTAAATCTGAAAGGTAGGAAAATTTATAACTAAAAAAATATCAATTCAATATTTTTGAGAGCTAAATCGTTATTTTTTGTTGAAATTCGAAGCTAAAACCTTGGTACAACCTATATAAGTTTATATAAGGTGACGCAGAAGTTTGCACCCGATATATGTTGGTTGTGATTTTGTTCCATTAAGTCGAGAAAGCGGTATCGGCTAAGTGGCCGTCGCCATAATTGATCACCATCTAGGCTTGGGCCCGATTTATGGCATTTTCCATCACACTTGATAGCTTTTGGCGATAGGTCCTCACATTCTTAGCGGATATTCTCTTTGAAAGTCTGAGACTTGATGACATAGAGTCGTGAATTTAGAAAAAAAAACCCCACAAAAAAAGTCTGGAAGGTTTCAATCAGGCGATCTTGCCTGCCACTACAAATCGCCAAAACGAGCGATTAGGCGAAATGCAAACCTCAGACTTGCGGCCTAAGCAATATGCGTATATGCACCGTTCCTATTGGCAGTTCGACCAATTCAATATTTGCAATCATGCTTAGTTAAGCAATATAGCATATGTTTAAGGTTCCGTGCCCAAAGCGGAAAAATGAAACCTTATTAGTTTCGCTACGATGCCTGTCCGTCTGTCCGAGCCCACTAGACCAATTTTAGTCCTAGGTCTATCTCAGAAACTAATTGATAATTAACAGGTTAAAGGGGGGTGGTTGTGTTTAGGGAAGAAAACAAAAGAAAAGAAAATAATAAAATAGCAAGCTTTATTTTTGTGGACTGTATTTGTCAAGTCACAATTGAGAACATTGCATTAAACAATCGTATGTTGGATTGGCATTAAATAAATATATAGTTGGCACAACAGGTCAAGAGGGACCCTAGGCCTAGCTTCTCACAACTATTCGTTTTGTGTGAGGTTTTTACATTTTTTTTTTATGCCGACGCCAAATGGCTAATTGAGAAGCTCTTCCAAGACAGTTATACTCTCGGATGTTCGACAGACGTTCGCGTGAGGTGGCACAGTGAAAAAAACCCTAAGTTGGAATTTGAGTTTTTGCGGGATTCGAACCTCGACCCCTCGCTTAGTAGTCCAACACACGAACCACTAAGCCACTGCATTGGATTGGCATTATTGCTTTTTAATCATCTGTGTGTTAACGCAAAGCGGGACATTTCGCTGTCCCCACTGCAGTCGGGGGAATAGCGGGACTGTCCCGCCGAAAGCGGTGGTAGTAGAATTAGTAATTTTTTAAAAAAAATATTTTCATTCGCACAAAAAAACAGTTTATTTCTTGACTAGCAACAAAATGAATATATCCTTTATTTAGATCATGTTTTTGCCGAAAAGTAAATTTTTTTAAAGACATTTACAAAAAAACAGTCAATCAACATATATAAAGTATGCTCCTTTTCACCATTTTTCAATTTCATTCTCCATTCTCCAATTCTCCGTGTTCTCTTAATCGTTTTCCTGTTTACTCGTTCACACATTTTTTTGTGCATAAACATGCTCTCGGTCATTTCAATCATTGGAGCGTATTTTCTACTCTTACGTTTATATTCATGTATCATGTAGTTTACCTCATCTGCAAAAAAAAACTGTGCAATTTCCAACTCTAAATAGTACGGAACCTTCGGTACGGGAGTGGCACTCGCACTTGGCTAAGTGCTAAAATTCATACTAAATATTTTTTTTGTAAATCAAAACATTATCAGAACCAAAAAAAAAAAAGCGGGAAGGTATAATTTGTTTGTTTATAATTTTTGATTAAATGAAAGAGAATGGATCTTATGTTGAAAAATGTTTTATTTAATATCGGCAATTATGTATGGAATACAATATCAGGTAAATGTCCGCCTCTTTCTTAGTTAGTCTCACAAATGCGAGCCCTTTTGAGCACATTTTTCATTACATTCTCACACATTTCATGCGGTATTTCATTAATTTCATTACGAATATTTTGTTTGAGTCGCTCAAACGTTTCTGGTTTGTTTGCATAAACCTTACTTTTCAGATATCCCCACAGAAATAAGTCCGGAGCATCTAGTAATTCCATTGTAATCCTGGCTGTATACGATGTGGCACCGTCTTGTTGATACCACATGTTAATCAAGCCCAAAGCATGAATTTGTGGCGTTAAAAAGTTTTCAATCATATCACGATATCGCTCCCCATTCACAGTTACCGTTACGCAGTTTTCACTTTCAAAGAAATAAGGACCAATGAATCCTCCTGACCAAATTGCGCACCAGACTGTAACTTTTAATGGACGCAAAGGTGACTGATGAATAATTTGAGGGTTTTCCATTGCCCAGAACCGACTATTCTGTTTATTCACATATCCATTCAAATGAAAATGTGCCTAGTCACTCATTATGATTTTGTCATGAAAATCGGGGTGGTCATGGGCTAGCTGTAACATCCTATTGGCATATGTACGGTGGCGTAAATGGTCTTGTGGAAGAAGCTCTTGTGTCAGTGGCGTAGCGTGGGCTGGAGCCGCCCGGGTCGGACCCAATTTATGCCGCCCCCGTAATTTTTCATATACTAAAAAGACCTTTGTAAACTTGGTAAAATTTCTGGAATCGAATAACGGTAGGTACTTTGGAAATTTCGAAATATCTCGAAAATAAAAATTCATTTCTAAGGTAATATTGTCCTTTCTAACTGAATGGCAGGCTCAGTTTATTTCTATATTATCGTACAATAGATTTTTGAAAATTTGGTTTTCTTTAGTTTTCTAAGTAAACGGCGATAAAGATTTTGACCAAAATGAATCACCGAAGCTAATTTTGAAAACTGCTTATATCTCGAGAACCCTAATTCTGATTTCGATAAAACTCTAAAAACCAAGTAATGCTTACATCCCGAAAAATAACTTTTAGGTAGTCAGTTTTCAGCTATATAGTTAGGCAATAGTATATTTCTTAAACTAAACATTGCAATATTTGGTACGGTCTTGTCTGCTTTATTACAAAAACCGGTCTAACGATTTTGATCAAAATGCGTAATAAAGATAACATCCGTATTTCAAATAAGACCCCTTACCTAGGTTTCCTCAAAAAATTAGAATAAATCAATTTTTAAATTATTTCTCAAAAATGACTACCCAACAACTGATATGTGTTCATATTTTTTTTTTAGAACTCAGCACTCAGTGATGCCAACCCTAATTTTCAAAAGTCCGTAGATGAAAGATAAAAAATCTGTGTAATTTTGTATCCAGACCTACTACCTACTCTGGTTTAAAAAAAAAAAAACAATCCAAAATTTTGTTAAACGTTATGAATATTTTGTCGTACAGCAAGAAAGAGTTTTTGGGTGCTCCGATTGCATTTCTTTGTTTAGGTCTAAGAAATATACCAACGCAGAACTAAGGAAATCAAGTTTTTACTGGAATCTGAGATTTCTGTATATTTTAGTTTGAATTCTGTATTTCTGTAGGCAAAGTGAAAATTCTGTAGATATACAGAAAATTCTGTAGGTTTGGCATCAGTGTCAGAACTTCCATTATAAATTCAATAGCAACAAGGCAAAACTTCTTTTTTGTAAATATTGCCCACTTCTTCTTTTTTTTCAATCATTTTGAATATGCAGCATAAAATAATTCCAACAATTCACTTCTTTTGAGCAAAATAAAACACAATAGAAAAGTATACCTTTTTTTTTTGGTTGCGCCAAGGATGTGTACCTAATCTTAATTATATTAGATACCTCTAATACCAACAAAAGCAAAACTATAATTACTTATTCGCACTAACTCCAGTTTCCAGCACAACATCGCTAACGGTTACATACGCACACACTCAACTTCTAGCGAGAAAAGAGAAAAGGGGTAGGTATTTTCGAATGCAGATGTGCACAGTGTTTAATTTGTATTTTAAATTTCTGAAAAAATGTAGTTGCATACTAGGGAGCAGCGTTCATTAGATTTTGTTGTTAAGCAACACAAGGAATGTCTGATTACTTACTGTGAAGCAGTGTCCGTTTTGTCAATTTTATAATTTTTCACAAATTAAAAAAAGAAAAAAAGAAAAAAAAAAAAAACCCGCTCCAAATTGCCGCCCCTGGCAAAGTGCCGCCCGGGGCCTATGCCCCCCTTGCCCCCCCTTGCTACGCCACTGTCTTGTGTCAAATTTTTGTGCAAAATTGTCGTCAAAGTTGTTCTTTGAAAACCAAGCTCCTAAGAACGGCGTCGAATTGAAGTTGATGGATTGTTTTGAACACTTCCTTGAGCAGCAGTAATGTTTTCAGCCAATCTTTTTTTTTTTTTTTTATAATTAACACGCGCTAAAGAGGTTGTGACTACTCTTATAGTGTCTTTATATAGCGCGGGCATTAAGAAAATTGGGATAGAGGAGATAGGAGATACCGATGCACATTGGTCTTAAATGTCTGTAAAGAGTCTCTGTATTTCATAGTACGTCCGAAGATAGGCTGGATGGTAAACTGATGGGCATTCCTAGCATGGCGAGTATTGCGGTTGGATTGCTGAAGGGGAGGAATGCAGTTGGCTATTTCATTTGAGCACTGCTTGTTGAAGAAACGGTAGAACAATGAGAGACACGAAACGTTTCTACGATGTTCAAGCGAATTAATAGAATTCGCGATATTCCTGTCTCCGATTAGTTTCAACGCACGATTTTGGATCCTATCTAGTAAGTGCAATATGGTTTTCGGTGCACTAGACCAGATGTGGGAATTATACTCAAGCTTTGGGCGAATGAACGCCTTGTATATTGCAGCCAGATCAGAAGTTGTAAAATATTTCTTGCACCGTTTGAGGAAACCTAGACATTTTGCTGCATCTTACAGTACGTTGTGGTCCATGCTTGGGCCCATCACCTAAAGTCCCTCTTTCTTCGAAATCATTCACTACACGATAAATAGTGCGTTTTGTTGGCACGTTGTTTCTCCCAAAATTTTCACGTAACTTTCTCATCGTGACAGTAATCGATGATTGATTTTGATAAAATGTTTTAAAGATTAAAACACGTTGGTATATCGAACATTTTTCCATATTAAATTTGCCACGTGTCTACTTCACGACTGCCAAATATGAACTGTCAAGACTAATGTTTACCAAAATTGGCGGCAAAACAAAGAAGTATACCTTCCCGGCGGACACCCTGTATTTCACAAAAATAACATTAAATAAAAACACACTTTGTGTGCTTGCTGAATTTGTTGAATGGCTGTGTTTACTGTCAAATGAGAATTGTTATGGCTTGTTCGCAATAAGGTTCGTCTGCTTTGAATTTATTTTATTATTTTAATTCATAATTTGGCTAAACCAAAATCCTGCTAAAAACAATGCTTGAATACTTGAAAAAAAGAAGCTAAAAATAAAATAATCCTGCTAAATTTACCTACCAGGAAATATACTAAATTCGTCGCACTACCGATTCACATGTTTCCATTTCCAGACGCATGCAATTGAGGAAGAAAAGATTCGTTGAGCGTAGCATCTGGTCGATACTCCGTGATCCTCTGCGACTAAGCAGAATGGCTTTTCCGGAGCGGCCAGCAGCATTTCGTGTTGCCCCAAACTTTTCTACGCGACCTGCAAAACGTCGCATCGAAGTGCTTTCCGGTTGTTGATGTCATCCGGCCGAGAAATCTTCGCCGAAATTCACGCTGCGCCCACACCACCGATGAAGTGTTTTGCAAAAAAAAATTGAACGCTTGTTGGCGTGTATTTCACAAATGTCAGAGCAGAATTGACATTTGCAAAACTCATAGCATCTTCTTTCTGATAAGGTGATGAGCTGATGACTGATAAATTTTGAGCCATCTTCCAATAAATCTTGCGAAATGCGCTTTAAAATAAGACAATTAAGTGATTACAGGTAGGCACAACATTTTCTTAGAAATATCCTAAAATAAAGAGCCTATAATAGCTTTCGGACTTTTGTCTGACATGGGCCCACTATCTTAGCCCAAGGAAACATAATAAAGGGTGAGTTTCCACCTGATTTCGGATGCGATGTTATTGCTAAGAATTTATAGCGGATCCAAGGTCCGAAGTCCCTAAAAAGTACCTCGAAGTTATAGATGCCCAATATGACGTTCTATCGGATTTGTCGATGTTGCATATCCCTTATTGACTACATTAAAAAATTAAGCTGTGAAATAGAGTCGACAACAAGAAAATAGGCGTTTTTTTATTATTATGCCCTCTATTTGGATCACATGGGCATAATAAAAACGTCTATTGACTTGGTTTCGACTCCATTCCCTGTGTGGATCACGCTGGCATACTAAAAAAAGCCTATTGACTTGGTTTTGACTCCATTTTAAGTTTTTTTTTCTCCTATTCCAATATTTACAAACGCATTCTTCTCTAAGTCCTGCTAGTGTAATTATAGCGATTGCTTGCTTGTATTTACTTTTTTCCATCAAGTTACACAAAACCATAGTATGTATAACATAATCCTCAAAATCACCAAGATCATAACTAAATGTCTTCACAAAAATCCACCCACAAATATGCAAATTTAAAATTTATTCCAGCCAAGTAAAAATATGTTAATATATGAAGTTTAAAACTCGGAAGTGCTACTGAGTGACTCTCGTCATTGGAGGGCTGACGACTGACCCACGTGAAAATAAAAGAAAAACTCAAAATCTCGTTCAGAAACTACCACGTACCATCAATTTGTCCCAAATCTGTAATCCTATCAAACTTTTACACTCAAGCTGCATTCTGCAAAAGCGTTGTATGCTTTGAAATATAGGAGCGAATGCCATTAGGCCAGAGATTAAGTCCTTAAGATAGTTGAAAACTGCCAACTTGTTATAAACTAAATTGCATAACATAGCAACACTACTATATGCCATCTCCGCCAGCAACCGCAGAGCTTAGCCGTTTCAATGCGATTATAAGTATAGGGACCAACACTGTATACGTATAGGGAAAAACACTGCGCTGGAAAAAACAATGTCGTCGTAACCACTTAAAGAACTTTTTCTTTGAAAGAAATTCCATTCACACAACGAGTGCCATTCAGTTACCTTCAAGTACTTGTAGGAATGTACTCTTATTTTTCCGAATTAAAATTGTTCGATTAGTGGCAAAAGTTCGTCTGCGAGCAGACTTCTATGGAGGAGGGACTTTCTACTGCTACAGAATTAAAAATGAAGTATTATGACATTTTAAAGTATAGCGGGAAGCAATGTGGGCTATAGGAACAGTTCTGTAGACGTAACATATGTAATCAAGTCTAAAGTGGGGACTCGTGCTGAAAACTTTATATTTAAAAGACTACTAATTGATAAGAACTTCTCTACTTGAGTGTGGAAAAAAGGACACCCCTGCTCTACCTGTGTTAAGTGAGCTGAATTTATTCACCGAACTTAGCTGGAAACAGCGACATGGAAGAAAGAAGAGCATATATGTTTGGCTATTAGCTTCGGCTCTGCAAAATAAGGCCCCACTATAAAAATGAAATAAGTCCCCAAAACATTATACAGGAAACAACCACAACGATTTTTAATAAAATTTTGAGTTTTATTTCCTTTTTTGGGAGCTTATTTCCTAGTGAAAATTGGGGTCTTATTTCATAAGAAGTAGTTTTCGTTATTTTTAATTTCATTATGAAATAAACCCCAAATTTGGGGCCTTATTTCAAATTTTTTGGGGTCTTATTTCATCGCAGTGGGGCCTTATTTCATACTTGAAATTGGGGTATTATTTCATTATTAAATAACACCCCAAGTTTGGGGCCTTATTTCCTACAGCCTTAGCTTCTACCTTCCGCATAAATCGTCCCGTTCAGATGGAACCCTCCCTATGATCTTACAAAAATGTGAAGAATAAAAGTTTCAGTTTTATTATAGTAAGGATATATAAGTTACTGTATTTTTTTTTAAATTGAGAAGTCGAACAGTGGGTGTGCCTTCAGGGTCGGGCACACGTTCGCGGGTTTCTTATAAGTCCTCGGAAGGACTTTGTTAAGCTCACAATTACGAAATTTGTATGGAAACTAAAGCTGTCATCGAGTCGATCATTTTATCATAAGTCTATTGTAAACACTTGTATAATAATTAACCTGAACTTCTGCGGCAATCTAATTGCCTGAGTTTGAATACGTTAAAACTCTTGTTTTTTTCTTTGAATTTAATGAAGGAGAAATGTCATTTTGCTTTAAAAATGAATGCGATAAAACACGTTGCCGACGAGTTTAGCTGACTATTTTTGGATTTGTAAGACTAGAAAAGCAGTTTAGTCTTATATTATACTAGCGTGCCCGGCGAACATCGTACCGCCCAAAATTGACTTTTTGACTAGATTAATTTAGAGAATTTTCTATTCAACCTGAAATTATTTGTTTTGATCCAAAATAACTTTTGACAAATAAGATCTCATTGTCTACTACGATCAAAATAAAAAATAAAATTTCCCGTACAACATCTATGGACAATTAATTTTCACGAACTTTCCAATTTCGTTTCAAAATGTTTCAATTTTTTCGCCGTATGAACCTTCCTTAGGCGTAGACAAACACAACTAAGAAAAGATAAGTCAAATCGGACGATCGGTTCTCGAGTTATGGGCGGTCTTATGGGTGCAACTTCATATGCCCAAATTCTCTAAAGTAATGAAAATAATAATTCCGAGCATGCACAATGTACTCGCTTCTTTACGTAATTCGGTCAATTCGAATTATTTATTAAAAAGTTATATTAAATACAATAGAAATAACTGAAGTATAGCAATGTCGATTTGTTTCAATCGAAGCGCAATGATTTTGACGTGTCGGAAAACCTTCCGCTTTTTCACTAAATTGACCATGTGAGAAACATGGGAATTCACGATTGAAACCAGAAATGCACGAATATCCAGCGATTATCCTTGCAACAAATTATTTTTTATTTGTGATAGTGAAAGCGAGACGGACGGGAAATGCAAGACCCTCAAATACGAATGTCAAATCGTTCTGAATAAGCGGAATGAGAATGTTTGCTTTTGAATTTTCCTTCAAAGTCGTCGCTTGCATGACATTTGATTTGAGATCCTTCTAGATCAAACACGATCCGTTACAAAGTTTCGGTGCATTGAGGCTGCGCAAAAAAGACTATAACTGAGCTGACTTTCAATTTCAAATTCTGTAGAGGTAAGCCCGGAACATCCAAAGAATTCAGAAATTTAACTAATCCCCATAAAGTTTTGTTTCACAACAAAAAGTTGCATAAATGTCCTTCCTTGGACCCACGCGATTTGAAACCAAAAATCTAAAATTCAAACGAACCGTTCTCGAGTTATGAGTGCACATACGGACGTCAGTCTCTTGTATATGTAGCTTTACCCACCCGGCCTTGCTCGTAGCTTTCGTATTAAGTCCTGCTCACATTTCGCAAAGTGCTTTATTTGGCTAATATCTATTAATAATTTTAATTATACAACCTTAGAAATAGCGTTTGATTTTATGTTTGAAAGGGAGGTGGTATGCCACAACCCAAACTGTAAATTTATTATGGAAAAATATTCGATAAACGAACGTGTTTTAATCGTTAAAATATTTTATCAAAATCAGTCATCGATTACTGTGACGATGAGAAAGTTACCTGATATTTTTGGGAGAAACAACGTGCTAACAAAACGCACTATGTATCGTGTAGTGAATGATTTCGAAAAAAGAGGGTCTGTAGGTGATAGGCCCAAGCATGGACCACAACGTACTGCAAGATCGGCTGAAAACATTACTGCTGCTCAAGGAAGTGTTCAAAATAATCCATCAACCTCAATTCGACGCCGTGCTCAGGAGCTTGGTCTTCAAAGAACAACTTTGGCGACAATTTTGCACAAAAAATTGACACAAGCGCTTCTTCCACAAGACCATTTACGCCGCCGTACATATGCCAATAGGATGTTACAGCTTGCACATTAAAAACCCGATTTTCATGAAAAAATCATAATGAGTGACTAGGCACATTTTTATTTGCATTTGAATGGATATGTAAATAAACAGAATAGTCGGTTCTGGCAATGGAAAACCCTCAAATTATTCATTAGTCACCCTTGCATCCATTAAAAGTTACAGTCTGGTGTGCAATTTGGTCAGGAGGAATCATTGAACCTTACTTCTTTGAAAATTAAAACGGCGTAACGGTAACTGTGAATGGGGAGCGATATCGTGATATGATTGAAAACTTTTTAACGCCACAACTTCATGCTTTGGGCTTAATTAACATGTGGTATCAACGACGGTGTCACATCGCATACAGCCAGGATTACAATGGAATTACTACGAGACCTGTTTCCACAACAAGTTATTTCAAGAAATGGTGATGGTGATGTTGATTGGCCTCCACGGTCGCCTGATTTCACTGCTCCGGACTTATTTCTTCTTCGAGAAACTTCAATTTGCTCAATCCACCAGGACTCAAAATCTTATAATGCCAACGTCTAATTATTTGAACTCTTCGCGCCTCTTTTTCGTCCATGCAACCAGACTTTGGAACACCCTCCCGATCGCAACTAGGCAAATAACTGGATCTAACAAATTTAAAAATGCTGCACTATTGTACCTTTAATTTAGAAAAGACAACAGTACCGACTATTTCTCTTCTTTCTCCTTTCTTACAGCTTTTTCTTCTCCCTCTCTTTCTATTTTTCACTCTACTCTTATATTTCTTTAGTTTTATGTAAGTTTTATTTAAGTTTTTGTTTATACATCCAAAAAAATGTACTATAAAAGACTATGCTCTTATTTGTACTTTCCTTTATAAATAAATTGAATTGAATTGAATTGAATTGAATATTTTTGTGGGGATATCTGAAAGTCAAGTTTTATGCAAACAAACCAGAAACGCCTAAGCAACTCAAACAAAATATTCGTGATGAAATTAATGAAATACCGCGTGAAATGTGTGAGAATGTAATGAAAAATGTGATCAAAAGGGCTCGCATTTGTGACACTACCAGAGGCGGACATTTACCTGATATTGTATTCCATACATAATTGCCGACATTAAATAAAACATTTATCAATATAAGATCCATTCTCTTAAAATTATAAACAAACCAAATAGTATACCTTCCCGGCGGACACCCTGTATAAGATTCGTAGGTTTGGATTTTAAATATTGTATTTTTTGAGCAGAATTAGCAGAAGCTTTAGGATTTGTAAGTATAATATTCACAAATATTCTGAATTGTAATTATTTAGCTTTGTATGTATTTTCAACAAATAAAATCGCCTCTAAATATTTTTCGATATTTATTCTCCTGAACCCCAAACAACGGCGGCACGACAATAGCCATTTTGAACTACGTATACTTAGATTAAAAGTCAATACCAAAAATGTTTATTGGTGAGGACCATTGAAGTTATTAGAAAGATAATTTGATGCATTATTGTTTAAGTATATTTTCGGTCAAATAACCGAAAGAAACGTGGACCTATACAGGTTAATTATTAACCGAGCGGAAGTGTTCGGGATATTTGTAAAGAAAATTGCCATGTGGAATTATTTAAAGGTGCATATTCAAAATGGTTGAAAAAAGAAAGAAGTGGGTAATATTTGCTAAAAATAATTGCTGTTATTGTATTTTGAATGACTGTTGTGATTTTAATTTTAAAGTGCGGTATTGAGTTTTAAAAATATGTATGAACACAGATCGGCTTTTGGGTAGTCATTTTTGAGAAATACTTAAAAAACTGATTTATTCATTTTTTTTTTGAGAAAAAACAAACCAAGCACGGGATCTTATTTAGAATACTGATATAAAATTTAATATGTTTTTGATCAAAATCGTTAAAGCGGTTTTTGTAAAATTTGGCAGACAAAACAGTACCAAATACTGCAATGTTTAGTTTGAAAAATACTATTGGTTAATGGTTAGCTGAAAACCGAGTACCTATAAGTTAGTGTTCGGAATGTAACATTACATTGTTTTGAAAGTTTTGTCGAAATCGAAAATAGGGTTTTCGAGATATGAATAATTTTTAAAATAAGCGTTTTCGATTTTGGAAACATCAATTTTACTCTAAGTCCGCATTTTGGTTAAAATCGTTATTGCCGTTTTCAGGTAAACTTAAGAAAACTACATTTAAAAACAAAAAACGTTTTTCAAAAATCCATTGTATACGGTAAAATAAAGAAAAACTGAGTTTTTTATTGAGTTAGAAATGACCGTATAATCTTAGAAATGCATTTTTGTTACAATCGTAACTATGTACCGTTTTCGAGATATGTCGAAATTTCAAAAGCACCGTTATTCATTTAGTCACGTGAATCGCAACTACTTGAGCTTAAATATCAAGATCCGTTTTCAAACAAACCGAACCGGTATAAATATCTTATATGGGAAGTACCATTAATATTTAGGTTACCTGGTAAAAAAAAAATACGGCCCTGAACTGTAAGCCAAAAAATTCCAAATCCGAAGTTTGAACAAAATGGGGGCAGGCGTTTAGGCTGTAGGCCTCGGGAAGAACGGACGGACAATCAGACAAACGGACAGAATTTTACGATTCACGTTTTTGAGTTCCTCTATCATCGTTTTTCGTTTGTACGAATACAATAAATTTCTCTTACTAAATAATCGAGAAAAATAAAAATAAAAATATACGGCAGTCAATTTTAGCTACTAACTACTCTTCTCGAAAATATTTTATCGTGGTTTATAGCAGGTAGTTAATTATAATTGATTTATGGGAGTTTTAAAAAGCTTGCGCATTTTTGTCTCGCTGCAATTTTATGGAAATGATTTTCTTCAGAAAACTAATTGACAAATTGAAGATCAGGGCATAAAGACTAAGACATTCCCCTGAAGTTGGAAGAACCCAATGATAAGTAGAGACAAGAATGAAATAGTTTATTATTTTGTTTCGGAAACCACCGATCTGTAAGCTCATTAAGACATTTTAAAATCAATGCACCAGATCACTACTTACAAATAAAGATGATTTAAGATCAGATGTGACATCCCTGAAAATCCTCTAATTAATAAATTAAAAATGTTGAATAACATACCCTAAACTGATATTAAAAAAAAATAAATGGTTGGCGCAACAGGTCCGGAGAGACCCTAGGCCTAGCTTCTCACAACCATTCGTTTTGTGTGAGTTTCTCATTTTTGGAACGAATGGAAGGGATCTACAATTTTATACCGACTCCAAACGGCTAATTGAGAAGCTCTTTCAAGACATTTATACTCTCGGATATTTTTCAGACGTTCACGAGAGGTAGCGCAGCGGAAAAAAACCCTAAGTCGGAATTGGGTTTTTGCGGGATTCGAACCTGGGACCCCCGCATAGCAGTCCAACACACTAACCACTAAGCTACTGCGACTACATTACTGATATTAACTACCGCAATATAAAATTTTCCGTTGATTTATTTGTATACTAATAAACCTGTTTGTTAATTAGTTTGTCAGCTATTTTTTATTAATTATTTACATAAACATTCTTTTCTAATTTGTTCAATTAGTTAATGTTATTTTTTTATTTATATATATCGCTTTGTTCATATTTATTAAGTTGTTTATTTATTTAAAAATTTAAATTATTTTATTAGTACCTATTATATTTTATTTATTACTAGCGAACTTCGTATCGCCCAAAATTGACTTTTTGACTAAAATAATTTGCAGCGTTCAGTATTCCACCCTAAATATTTTTTTGATCCAAAATATCTTTTGAAAAATACGATCTCACTGTAGGTATACTACAATCAAAATTAAAAAAAAAAACAAATCCCCGTACAAAATTATATGAAAAATAAATTTTTACGAACTTTACAATTTCCCAAAGAAAATATAATTGTAATCGGGAGATCTGTTCTCGAGTTATGGGCGTTCTTACGGATGCAACTTTGTTTTAAATATATAAAAGACTAGCTGATCCGGCGAACTTCGTTCCGCACAAATTCATTAATGTAGGTAATGAAATTAATAACTCCGAGCTTTCGCTTCATTCTGCTTCATGTAATTCGGTCAATACAATTTTTTTATTCAAAAGGTATATTAAAATTAAATAAATAAATAAAATCAAATACTTGTCGGCCAACCTACCGCTTTTTCACTGAAATGCTTTATGGTACACAACATTTTTTGTTCTACTTCTATTATCGGGTGTGTACACGTACAAAGCGAGAGCTTTGCCGACACGTGAAATTCAAGATTTATGCCACACACATCCAGCGATTGTCCTTGCGACTTATTAATTGTCATAGCAAAAGCGAGACGTACGGGAAATTGAAGACGCTTAAATACGAACGGCAAATCGTTCTGAATAAGTAGAATCCGCAAAATAACAACACCTTCGCCTATGAATTTTCCAATAAAAATCGTCGCTTGAATTATATTTGATATTAAATTCTTCACAATCAAACGCGTACCGCTACAAAGTTTTGGTTCATTTAGGTTGCGCAACAAAATTATTACTGAGACGATTTTTAGTTTCAAACTGTGTGGAGGCAAGCCCGAAACATCCAAAGAATTTAAAAATTCCGTGGGATAGTTGGTGGCTTCGTTTTCATCCATCACGGAGTCGACTGATTTGTATGAATGCAACTCACCAGCGATTTAGTTTTGAATGGCGAAATTCAAATGATCGACGTTCTTGTTTTTCGCAGCTAAAATCACTCTTCTCTTACACTCAGCCAATCATGGTCAATATTATTCTGAGCGATATTCGGGAAAACATTCATGATTAGTTCTTCCGGTGTCGTTGTAAGGTTACAAAAATGTTGTGGAAACTCAATCAGGCCGGTGATCATTGCTCCACCGAAAGGTCATTACGTAAACGATTCAGGGCCTCCAATGCGCGTTTGTAAGCCATTGTGCATTCGCCCCATATAATAATCTTACATTGCTGCAGTACTTGCAGTGTTCTTTGAAATGTTGCATGTAGGTTCTTCTTCCACTTGCAGATTCAATGGCAATTTCAATGCAGGATGAGCTGTTCGACAGCCTTCTAACAAAGTAGCCGCTATCCCAGAAGAGTCTAGGGCCAAAGCGATCTCAGATCTAGAACGAATTGTAGCCAAAATAAGTGATAAATAAATGTATTTCCAGTTCCGCAATTTTCGTTATCGACTGCTTGCATCAATTCATCGTACACTTTCTTTTATTCTTGATTCAACATTGGCAGATTTGTTTGAACAGCTTGACTCAATGCGATTCGACCGAAGTCCATTTCTCACTCCAATTCTGGATTAAATGCGTCTTGCATTGAACGATTTGGCTGTGGCATCCATAATTTGCACAACAAATTGCCACTCATGAGCAGACAGATATCCTCGATCAAAATAAAAGCTTTGTTGCGCATTTCATCTGACATCTCCAGTTCATTATCCGATGTCACAGTACGAATTCGATGCAACTGACATCTCCAGTTCATTATCCGATATCACAGTACGAATTCGATGCAAAATATCGTCTGCCATATCATCTTTGTATAATCAAAGTATCTACTTCATTTCAAAAAGTTACTTAATGTAACATAGTAAACATAATTTATTAGAACAAACTTTTTAGGTACCTATAGGTATTTAAAAAAAAAAACTTTCAAAATTGTTGACAACAACAATTTGGTTGGAAAATAATTAAAATAATTGACAACAACAATATATTTTTTTTTGGTATTTGAAGTGTCACTACTCGATTTCTATCCAGTTTCTTTTTTTTCAAAGTGTACAAAAATGAATTTATTGGAATGGCGGTTGCGCCTTCTTTCAAAAATGTATCATACTAATATATTAACCTTCTATGCATGGTCTATTAACCAACAAAAAAAAACTAAATCAAAATCGGATGTGTGTGGCAGTCGGTAGGCTGTCACACACACATTTATCAAGTTATTTTTATATATATAGATATTGCCCAAATTCGTTAATGTAATGAAAATAATAATTCCGAGCATGCATAATGCACTTGCTACTTTATGTAATTCGGTCAATTCAAATTATTTATTCAAAAGTTATATTAAATACAATAGAAATTACTGAAGTACATCTCTCAGTCTCTTTTATATGTATAGCTCTACCCACAAGTATTTGCTCGTACCTTTAGTAGTAAGTCCTACTCACATTTCGCAAACTTCTTTTTTTGGCCAATGTCCATTAATTATTTTAATTATACAACTTTAGAAATAGCGTTTGATTTATAATTGAATGGGAGGTGTCTCAACCTATCCCGCTTATGTTTTGCTTATGTTTTGCAAAGTAACACTTATAGGGTCCAAAACTATCCTACCTTTCAAACTGGAAGCAACCATACCCATCAGCTGTTTTGCAGATCGGCAACAGCGCCACCAACAGGCCCAAAAGTATCTTATCCTTCAACCGGGAACGAACAATATACATCCATAAAATTTCATTGAAATCGGTTGAGCGGTTTCGGAGATCGACAAAGCGCCACCTATCTGATCCAACATAGCCCTATCTTTCAAGCTTCAACCAACCATACAGAGCCACAAAATTTTATTGAAATCGGGTGAGTGGTTTCGGAGATCGACAATAACGCCATCTATCGGGTCTAAAAGTATCATATCTTTTAAGACTACCCAAACCTGAAATACAACAATACGAACAAAACAAAAGAAACATCATAAAAATTGGCCCAGTGGTTATCGAGCTATGTGGTCATCGTTTCACCCCGAAAGAATTATAGGTATATAAAGAAGATTATTACTGAAGAAAACTGAATTGAACTGAAAAACGAAATATAGGCCTACAACGCCACATGTTGAGGATTTTCTGACTTTTCTTTTTTCCAAAACCATCCCTGATTCAAGACGAACAAAACAACATAAACCCCCTTTACCCAACTATCGCACAGCAATTTTTTTTTTTTTTTTTTTTTTTTTTTTTTTTTTCTCCGAGGTAGGTGGAAATCTTCTAGAAGACACTATGAGGACACTCGGCGCGTGCTCATAGTAGTGTGAGATTTTTACTCACTAAAACCACCTCCTGCAAATTCATTTTGTACTGCAACTAAGTTATGACTTATCAAGCAATTTTTTTATCACGAAGTTACACGTTTGGCAGGCAACATTCCGGCGAAAGTTCCTGCTCGTTCCGCAATTTTAACGCGGTTGATAATTATCGGGCTAAGTCCGAAGGTTTAGTTCGTTGTAGTCGCCGCAATAAATTTGTTTCATCGAGAATTTCACGGACCGAGCTATTAATATGTCCTAATAATCGATTTCTATGCTTTCGAGCGCATATTTTCGTTTCGTCCTTAACGGTGGAAATTCCGAGGTCTCTATGGAGATCTTCATTTCTAATGTACCACGGTGCACTGACGAATGATCTTAGCACTTTATTTTGAAAAGTTTGTAAAATGTTTAGATTTGAATCGCTGGTACAGCCCCATAACTGTATACCATATGTCCATACAGGCTTCATCACTTGCTTATATAATAAAAGCTTGTTCTCGAGGGTAAGCTTGGAATATTTTCCGAGTAACCAATAAAGTTCTCTATATTTGATTTTAAGTTCTTCGCATTTTTTCTTTACATGCGGTTTCCATTTTAATTTTGTGTCGAGAGTCATTCCAAGATATTTGGCCTCGTTCGCAAAAGGAACTTGTACCGTATTTATAAATACAGGCAAATTATTTGTATTTTTATATGTAAAATCCACGTGGACCGATTTCGTTTCGTTAAGAGCGATCCTCCATGAATTTGTCCATTCATAGACCCGGTTAAGCGCGCCTTGTAATATTTTGTTTGTTTCTTTGGTCGTTGAACCAACTGCTAGTATAGCAGTGTCATCGGCAAAGGTGGCTACGGTAGTACCTTCTGTTTGCGGAATATCTCGCGTAAATAACAGGTACAGGAGTGGCCCAAGGACGCTTCCTTGCGGCACACCTGCCCTTATTTCCTTAAATTCCGAATATTCGTTTCCGTGTTTGACACGAAAGAGTCTATTCTCTAGATACGATTCTAGAATTTTCCATAACCGTTCGGGGAGAACTTGTCTTAATTTGCACTTGAGGCCTTCATGCCAAACCTTATCAAATGCTTGCGAGACGTCCAAGAACACGGCAGAGCAAATTTTATTTTCTTCTAGAGCTTTCTCTATTACGTCAGTTATCCGATGCACTTGATCGATTGTCGAATGTTTGCTTCTGAACCCGAACTGATGATCGGGTATAAGACGGTTTTCTTCTATAATTGGTTGTAAGCGTCTGAGTAATATCCTCTCAAAAACTTTGGAAATAATTGGAAGAAGCGAGATGGGTCTATAAGACTTTTTTTCATTCGGTGGTTTGCCTGGTTTTAGAACCATTATGACTTCCGCGACTTTCCATTGACTCGGAATGTATTGTAATCTGATCGCAGCGTTTATAATGTGAAGAAGCTTAGTCAATGCTTTCCGAGGTAGCATTTTTAGGAGTTCACCCGAGATCAGGTCGTATCCCGGAGCTTTTTTGGGCTTAAGTTTCTTTATAACTTGCCCGAGCTCGGTGAGTGTAGCGTTTACAACTATATTATTTTCAGATGTTCGTCTGTCTGATGCATAAGTATTACGATTAAGCGCTTGACCATCGAACGGCTTAAAAGTTTCTTCTAAATGAGCTGCGAAAACGTCCGCCTTCTCTTTGTCGTTTTTTGCCCAAACATCTCGGGTTATCTTAATAGGCGGCTCTGCGATCTTCGGCCTTTTTGTGGCTTTAATAGCCTTCCAAAGCGAGTAATTGGATTCTTTTTCAGCTGTTAGGCTTTCGAGGTAATTTCTGGTCTCTTCACTTTTAAAATCTTTAATAGACTTTGTAAGCAAGTTAGTAAGTCGATTTAAGTTCGCTTTATCTTGCGGGGCTCGAGTTTGTTGCCATCTTTTTCGCGCTTTTCGTTTTGTTCTGACCATATTAATTATTTCCTGCGGGTATTTGACGCAGTTATAGTTCGACGTTCTCTGCTGGTGAGGAGTATTATTCCATGCAGCTTTCTGTACGATACTGACGAAGCGGTCGACCGCAACTTCTAGTTCGTAAGGCGTCTTGAGTGATTCACGCAGTTCAGTATTGTTCTGGACATCTTTTTTGAAGCCTTCCCAGTCTGTTTTGCCATTTGTTAGCCTTGGCGGTATTTCATTTTTTATAAATGTCTCAGTCGTTGTTAAAATTACCGGAGAATGATCAGAAGAAAGATCAAAACATTCTTCAACTTTAATACGATTGGCGGGTAGTCCTTTTGTAATATTGATTTTTATTAATATAGAGATATAATAATTATCATATAATATAATATAGAGAAGAGATTTATTTATTTATTTTTTCTCTTTGGTTATTGTTTTCCTCAAAACTTATATATTACTTATTTGCATATATTTTCTTTTTAAATTGCTTGTATAATTTTTTCAGTAGAACGAAAGATTATGTAAATTGTGCTATAACACACTGTAAACATTTTTAAACGAAGCAAAATTATCTGTCTATTATGGTAATGATGATATTAACAAAAAGCAGGCCTGTTTATATAACACTCAACTTCCGGAAAACCAAGCAGGGGTATTTTTTTTAGAGGTATAGAACTTTAATTTGGCAGCACTATTTTAACTGGCGGCCATTTTGTCAGCTGTCAAGTGATTTAGTTTAAGTTTGGTTTGGCATTTCAACATGAATAGACTGATGCCTGAACAACGCTTCCGAATTGGCTCAAAACAAGATTGCCTTTGATCTCAATTTGCGATCAAGTTTAATTTTGGTTGAAAGGATACGTCAATAAACAAAACTGGCGTATTTTGAGTGATTATAATCCTCAAGTGTATGTTGAGACACCGTTACATCCACAAAAACTGACTGTTTGGTGTGCTTTATGGGTTGGTGTAGTAATTGGTCCATACTTCTTTAAAAACGATGCTGGCTAGAACGTTACAGTCAACGGTGACCGCTATAGAGCCATGATTACCGACTTTTTCGTTCAGGGGCTGTGGTTTCAACAAGACGGCGCAACATGTCACACAGCCCCTGCCACAATTGATTTATTGAAGGAGAAGTTTGGTAACCGCAGAGTTTCACGTTGCGGACCCTTGAATTGGCCTTCAAGATCGTGCGATTTAACGCCGCTTGACTATTTTTTGTGGGGATATGTAAAGTCGCTAGTTTACGCCGATGAGCCCGAAACGATTGACCACTTGGAGGACAACAATCGCCACGTTACTACCGATATACGGCCACAAATGTTGGAAAAAATCATCGAGCTCCAGATAAAACTGCGTCCGAGCCAGTTTGGCGGTCATATGCCAGAAATCATATTTAAATTATAATGCCAGAAGATTATCTTTCGCATAAAGTAAATTTTATGTCAATTTAAAAAAAAAAAAAGACTTTTGTTTTATTGCATTTCAAAGTTATAACCTATAACAAAAACACCCTTTAATTATGCTTATATTCTCTACTAATAAGTACCACAGTGAAAGTTCATTCATAACCCAGTAAAAAATCGTATAAGGTATATCAGGTTAAGGTTTAAATAAGGCATAGACAAAAAACAAAATCTAATTGATCACCCATAATAATTCTGAGTTAAGCCTTATATATAAGGTTTACAACAAGAAAGAACACGATTTCAGATCAACGGTTCTATATTTATTAATAATGCAGACGAATGCCTTATCGTAAAGGAGTATAGTATTATTTTGCACCTCAGAAAGAATACTGGCGACATAACGGTACTATATTCCTTAATAATTCAGACAAACGCCTTATGATAAGCCATTCATGAGGAATATTTTTTCTGGCGTGTCATTTTTGTACTAGCAACCAAACGGATCAGTCGCAAAATAAAATAAAGTTTTAACATATAAAATAGATGTAGTAAGTATCAGTCTTCTATGTTTATGATTTAATTTGGTTCTTGCTTATTAAAACAATCTCAAAGTCATTGCAGAACTTATTAATTGGAACTAAACTGAGCGGTAAAGTCAGTTCCAACTTCATCCTTATAGTAACTGATTGTGTCTTAAAAGAGGTGAATTGGAATGGCCGTTTGGTTGTAATTAAGATCTTATATAATGACTACGTTAAACTGCTAATAAGTTTTGAATAATATTTAATATAATTCTTCTATTGAACTGACAATAAGTGTTAAATAAGATCTTATCCAATACTTATTGAAGTGAAATTTAAGGTATGGAACCGTATACCTGATTCCGTAGGACATGGCTGTAGAAAAATAAGGGACGAAATAAGGAATCTTGAATGCAGCATTCCTTATTAATAGCAAGCCTTACCGTCTAAGGAATCAACTGTATTGAAATAAGGCTTATACAAGACTTTCTTTTTTTGCTGGGAAAGGATAAGACATTTAATTTCACACACTCTGACACAACACACGATTTGGCATTCCAAAAACGGGAAATCCGAAGTTTGAACAAAATGGGGGCAGGCGTTTAGGCTGTAGGCCTCGGGAAGAACGGACGGACAATCAGACAAACGGACAGAATTTTACGATTCACGTTTTTGAGTTCCTCTATCATCGTTTTTCGTTTGTACGAATACAATAAATTTCTCTTACTAAATAATCGAGAAAAATAAAAATAAAAATATACGGCAGTCAATTTTAGCTACTAACTACTCTTCTCGAAAATATTTTATCGTGGTTTATAGCAGGTAGTTAATTATAATTGATTTATGGGAGTTTTAAAAAGCTTGCGCATTTTTGTCTCGCTGCAATTTTATGGAAATGATTTTCTTCAGAAAACTAATTGACAAATTGAAGATCAGGGCATAAAGACTAAGACATTCCCCTGAAGTTGGAAGAACCCAATGATAAGTAGAGACAAGAATGAAATAGTTTATTATTTTGTTTCGGAAACCACCGATCTGTAAGCTCATTAAGACATTTTAAAATCAATGCACCAGATCACTACTTACAAATAAAGATGATTTAAGATCAGATGTGACATCCCTGAAAATCCTCTAATTAATAAATTAAAAATGTTGAATAACATACCCTAAACTGATATTAAAAAAAAATAAATGGTTGGCGCAACAGGTCCGGAGAGACCCTAGGCCTAGCTTCTCACAACCATTCGTTTTGTGTGAGTTTCTCATTTTTGGAACGAATGGAAGGGATCTACAATTTTATACCGACTCCAAACGGCTAATTGAGAAGCTCTTTCAAGACATTAATCTCTCGGATATTTTTCAGACGTTCACGAGAGGTAGCGCAGCGGAAAAAAACCCTAAGTCGGAATTGGGTTTTTGCGGGATTCGAACCTGGGACCCCCGCATAGCAGTCCAACACACTAACCACTAAGCTACTGCGACTACATTACTGATATTAACTACCGCAATATAAAATTTTCCGTTGATTTATTTGTATACTAATAAACCTGTTTGTTAATTAGTTTGTCAGCTATTTTTTATTAATTATTTACATAAACATTCTTTTCTAATTTGTTCAATTAGTTAATGTTATTTTTTTATTTATATATATCGCTTTGTTCATATTTATTAAGTTGTTTATTTATTTAAAAATTTAAATTATTTTATTAGTACCTATTATATTTTATTTATTACTAGCGAACTTCGTATCGCCCAAAATTGACTTTTTGACTAAAATAATTTGCAGCGTTCAGTATTCCACCCTAAATATTTTTTTGATCCAAAATATCTTTTGAAAAATACGATCTCACTGTAGGTATACTACAATCAAAATTAAAAAAAAAATTAAAAGGCACTCCGGGAGTGCCGACAGAAGTGATAACTTGAACAATTACGTGTGTAGTCGTGCTAAGATTGCGATCATTGCTCATCGTTAAATCAAATTTGCTACTTAAAAATTCAATTAATGGTAGTTTTTATCATCTGCAAAGTTGATGTTGAAATCCCCACTCAAAATGATTGGAATATCATCAAATCTCTTCCCAACTTTATCTTGAAGTAATGCAGAATTATCTTTAGCATATATAAGTAATTTTCATCGATGCTGTCTTCCAGCGTAATCTAGATAGATTACAGTCTCGAATGTACATATCTTACTTCAGCTACCACAATCCGATTGTATCTACTTGTATTCTACCGAAACTAGCACAGAACGAATAAATTAATAATAATTATACTGAAGCTTAATTGAATATGAATTTCTTTCCGAAAAATACAAATTTTACTTTTAAAAGAAAAAGAACGAGAAAAGACAACAATATTTTTCTGTCTTGCCGCATCGCCATTGATAATGCTCTAGATCTCGTGGTACGGCATCAATTGTAGTTTTATATTCATTATTTTACACAAAAATTACTAATCATATTTTACAGTATACACTAAGGCGACATGAATATTACAATTATTTATATAGTATACCTACTCTTAGGGTGGCAAGTTTACCACAGTTTTCTTTTTCTTGTTTCGGTAATTATAACACAAGCTACTGTGCCGTAAATATGCACAAACCCAAAATCGTGGATATAATTTGTCGGAATTAAGCCTGGTAAAATTAAGTTATGAATTCCCTATACAAAACAGGTAATTGAAATAATTTTGGTGACAATCAATTTGTCGCTGCCATAAATTACCATTGTAACGTATTCAAATTAAAATCATCGTAGATTAAGCTATAAATTACCTACCCCTAAAAGTAAGCAATAGTACAAAAGTTTACAACTAAAAGTATGCAATCGGTGTCGGTGTCGGTGTCGGTGTCGGAGTCGGTGTCGGAGTCGGTGTCGGTGTCGGTGTCGGTGTCGGTGTCGGTGTCGGTGTCGGTGTCGGTGTCGGTGTCGGTGTCGGTGTCGGTGTCGGTGTCGGTGTCGGTGTCGGTGTCGGTGTCGGTGTCGGTGTCGGTGTCGGTGTCGGTGTCGGTGTCGGTGTCGGTGTCGGTGTCGGTGTCGGTGTCGGTGTCGGTGTCGGAGTCGGTGTCGGTGTCGGTGTCGGTGTCGGTGTCGGAGTCGGTGTCGGTGTCGGTGTCGGTGTCGGTGTCGGTGTCGGTGTCGGTGTCGGTGTCGGTGTCGGTGTCGGTGTCGGTGTCGGTGTCGGTGTCGGTGTCGGTGTCGGTGTCGGTGTCGGTGTCGGTGTCGGTGTCGGTGTCGGTGTCGGTGTCGGAGTCGGTGTCGGTGTCGGTGTCGGTGTCGGTGTCGGAGTCGGTGTCGGTGTCGGTGTCGGTGTCGGTGTCGGTGTCGGTGTCGGTGTCGGTGTCGGTGTCGCGAGTTTGCTAATTTTTGCCCATCCAAATAGTGCCCAACGCGCCTAAAGAAGTTATCACTTCAAAAAAAACAAATCCCCGTACAAAATTATATGAAAAATAAATTTTTACGAACTTTACAATTTCCCAAAGAAAATATAATTGTAATCGGGAGATCTGTTCTCGAGTTATGGGCGTTCTTACGGATGCAACTTTGTTTTAAATATATAAAAGACTAGCTGATCCGGCGAACTTCGTTCCGCACAAATTCATTAATGTAGGTAATGAAATTAATAACTCCGAGCTTTCGCTTCATTCTGCTTCATGTAATTCGGTCAATACAATTTTTTTATTCAAAAGGTATATTAAAATTAAATAAATAAATAAAATCAAATACTTGTCGGCCAACCTACCGCTTTTTCACTGAAATGCTTTATGGTACACAACATTTTTTGTTCTACTTCTATTATCGGGTGTGTACACGTACAAAGCGAGAGCTTTGCCGACACGTGAAATTCAAGATTTATGCCACACACATCCAGCGATTGTCCTTGCGACTTATTAATTGTCATAGCAAAAGCGAGACGTACGGGAAATTGAAGACGCTTAAATACGAACGGCAAATCGTTCTGAATAAGTAGAATCCGCAAAATAACAACACCTTCGCCTATGAATTTTCCAATAAAAATCGTCGCTTGAATTATATTTGATATTAAATTCTTCACAATCAAACGCGTACCGCTACAAAGTTTTGGTTCATTTAGGTTGCGCAACAAAATTATTACTGAGACGATTTTTAGTTTCAAACTGTGTGGAGGCAAGCCCGAAACATCCAAAGAATTTAAAAATTCCGTGGGATAGTTGGTGGCTTCGTTTTCATCCATCACGGAGTCGACTGATTTGTATGAATGCAACTCACCAGCGATTTAGTTTTGAATGGCGAAATTCAAATGATCGACGTTCTTGTTTTTCGCAGCTAAAATCACTCTTCTCTTACACTCAGCCAATCATGGTCAATATTATTCTGAGCGATATTCGGGAAAACATTCATGATTAGTTCTTCCGGTGTCGTTGTAAGGTTACAAAAATGTTGTGGAAACTCAATCAGGCCGGTGATTATTGCTCCACCGAAAGGTCATTACGTAAACGATTCAGGGCCTCCAATGCGCGTTTGTAAGCCATTGTGCATTCGCCCCATATAATAATCTTACATTGCTGCAGTACTTGCAGTGTTCTTTGAAATGTTGCATGTAGGTTCTTCTTCCACTTGCAGATTCAATGGCAATTTCAATGCAGGATGAGCTGTTCGACAGCCTTCTAACAAAGTAGCCGCTATCCCAGAAGAGTCTAGGGCCAAAGCGATCTCAGATCTAGAACGAATTGTAGCCAAAATAAGTGATAAATAAATGTATTTCCAGTTCCGCAATTTTCGTTATCGACTGCTTGCATCAATTCATCGTACACTTTCTTTTATTCTTGATTCAACATTGGCAGATTTGTTTGAACAGCTTGACTCAATGCGATTCGACCGAAGTCCATTTCTCACTCCAATTCTGGATTAAATGCGTCTTGCATTGAACGATTTGGCTGTGGCATCCATAATTTGCACAACAAATTGCCACTCATGAGCAGACAGATATCCTCGATCAAAATAAAAGCTTTGTTGCGCATTTCATCTGACATCTCCAGTTCATTATCCGATGTCACAGTACGAATTCGATGCAACTGACATCTCCAGTTCATTATCCGATATCACAGTACGAATTCGATGCAAAATATCGTCTGCCATATCATCTTTGTATAATCAAAGTATCTACTTCATTTCAAAAAGTTACTTAATGTAACATAGTAAACATAATTTATTAGAACAAACTTTTTAGGTACCTATAGGTATTTAAAAAAAAAAACTTTCAAAATTGTTGACAACAACAATTTGGTTGGAAAATAATTAAAATAATTGACAACAACAATATATTTTTTTTTTGGTATTTGAAGTGTCACTACTCGATTTCTATCCAGTTTCTTTTTTTTCAAAGTGTACAAAAATGAATTTATTGGAATGGCGGTTGCGCCTTCTTTCAAAAATGTATCATACTAATATATTAACCTTCTATGCATGGTCTATTAACCAACAAAAAAAAACTAAATCAAAATCGGATGTGTGTGGCAGTCGGTAGGCTGTCACACACACATTTATCAAGTTATTTTTATATATATAGATATTGCCCAAATTCGTTAATGTAATGAAAATAATAATTCCGAGCATGCATAATGCACTTGCTACTTTATGTAATTCGGTCAATTCAAATTATTTATTCAAAAGTTATATTAAATACAATAGAAATTACTGAAGTACATCTCTCAGTCTCTTTTATATGTATAGCTCTACCCACAAGTATTTGCTCGTACCTTTAGTAGTAAGTCCTACTCACATTTCGCAAACTTCTTTTTTTGGCCAATGTCCATTAATTATTTTAATTATACAACTTTAGAAATAGCGTTTGATTTATAATTGAATGGGAGGTGTCTCAACCTATCCCGCTTATGTTTTGCTTATGTTTTGCAAAGTAACACTTATAGGGTCCAAAACTATCCTACCTTTCAAACTGGAAGCAACCATACCCATCAGCTGTTTTGCAGATCGGCAACAGCGCCACCAACAGGCCCAAAAGTATCTTATCCTTCAACCGGGAACGAACAATATACATCCATAAAATTTCATTGAAATCGGTTGAGCGGTTTCGGAGATCGACAAAGCGCCACCTATCTGATCCAACATAGCCCTATCTTTCAAGCTTCAACCAACCATACAGAGCCACAAAATTTTATTGAAATCGGGTGAGTGGTTTCGGAGATCGACAATAACGCCATCTATCGGGTCTAAAAGTATCATATCTTTTAAGACTACCCAAACCTGAAATACAACAATACGAACAAAACAAAAGAAACATCATAAAAATTGGCCCAGTGGTTATCGAGCTATGTGGTCATCGTTTCACCCCGAAAGAATTATAGGTATATAAAGAAGATTATTACTGAAGAAAACTGAATTGAACTGAAAAACGAAATATAGGCCTACAACGCCACATGTTGAGGATTTTCTGACTTTTCTTTTTTCCAAAACCATCCCTGATTCAAGACGAACAAAACAACATAAACCCCCTTTACCCAACTATCGCACAGCAATTGATTTTTATTAATATAGAGATATAATAATTATCATATAATATAATATAGAGAAGAGATTTATTTATTTATTTTTTCTCTTTGGTTATTGTTTTCCTCAAAACTTATATATTACTTATTTGCATATATTTTCTTTTTAAATTGCTTGTATAATTTTTTCAGTAGAACGAAAGATTATGTAAATTGTGCTATAACACACTGTAAACATTTTTAAACGAAGCAAAATTATCTGTCTATTATGGTAATGATGATATTAACAAAAAGCAGGCCTGTTTATATAACACTCAACTTCCGGAAAACCAAGCAGGGGTATTTTTTTTAGAGGTATAGAACTTTAATTTGGCAGCACTATTTTAACTGGCGGCCATTTTGTCAGCTGTCAAGTGATTTAGTTTAAGTTTGGTTTGGCATTTCAACATGAATAGACTGATGCCTGAACAACGCTTCCGAATTGGCTCAAAACAAGATTGCCTTTGATCTCAATTTGCGATCAAGTTTAATTTTGGTTGAAAGGATACGTCAATAAACAAAACTGGCGTATTTTGAGTGATTATAATCCTCAAGTGTATGTTGAGACACCGTTACATCCACAAAAACTGACTGTTTGGTGTGCTTTATGGGTTGGTGTAGTAATTGGTCCATACTTCTTTAAAAACGATGCTGGCTAGAACGTTACAGTCAACGGTGACCGCTATAGAGCCATGATTACCGACTTTTTCGTTCAGGGGCTGTGGTTTCAACAAGACGGCGCAACATGTCACACAGCCCCTGCCACAATTGATTTATTGAAGGAGAAGTTTGGTAACCGCAGAGTTTCACGTTGCGGACCCTTGAATTGGCCTTCAAGATCGTGCGATTTAACGCCGCTTGACTATTTTTTGTGGGGATATGTAAAGTCGCTAGTTTACGCCGATGAGCCCGAAACGATTGACCACTTGGAGGACAACAATCGCCACGTTACTACCGATATACGGCCACAAATGTTGGAAAAAATCATCGAGCTCCAGATAAAACTGCGTCCGAGCCAGTTTGGCGGTCATATGCCAGAAATCATATTTAAATTATAATGCCAGAAGATTATCTTTCGCATAAAGTAAATTTTATGTCAATTTAAAAAAAAAAAAAAGACTTTTGTTTTATTGCATTTCAAAGTTATAACCTATAACAAAAACACCCTTTAATTATGCTTATATTCTCTACTAATAAGTACCACAGTGAAAGTTCATTCATAACCCAGTAAAAAATCGTATAAGGTATATCAGGTTAAGGTTTAAATAAGGCATAGACAAAAAACAAAATCTAATTGATCACCCATAATAATTCTGAGTTAAGCCTTATATATAAGGTTTACAACAAGAAAGAACACGATTTCAGATCAACGGTTCTATATTTATTAATAATGCAGACGAATGCCTTATCGTAAAGGAGTATAGTATTATTTTGCACCTCAGAAAGAATACTGGCGACATAACGGTACTATATTCCTTAATAATTCAGACAAACGCCTTATGATAAGCCATTCATGAGGAATATTTTTTCTGGCGTGTCATTTTTGTACTAGCAACCAAACGGATCAGTCGCAAAATAAAATAAAGTTTTAACATATAAAATAGATGTAGTAAGTATCAGTCTTCTATGTTTATGATTTAATTTGGTTCTTGCTTATTAAAACAATCTCAAAGTCATTGCAGAACTTATTAATTGGAACTAAACTGAGCGGTAAAGTCAGTTCCAACTTCATCCTTATAGTAACTGATAGTGTCTTAAAAGAGGTGAATTGGAATGGCCGTTTGGTTGTAATTAAGATCTTATATAATGACTACGTTAAACTGCTAATAAGTTTTGAATAATATTTAATATAATTCTTCTATTGAACTGACAATAAGTGTTAAATAAGATCTTATCCAATACTTATTGAAGTGAAATTTAAGGTATGGAACCGTATACCTGATTCCGTAGGACATGGCTGTAGAAAAATAAGGGACGAAATAAGGAATCTTGAATGCAGCATTCCTTATTAATAGCAAGCCTTACCGTCTAAGGAATCAACTGTATTGAAATAAGGCTTATACAAGACTTTCTTTTTTTGCTGGGAAAGGATAAGACATTTAATTTCACACACTCTGACACAACACACGATTTGGCATTCCAAAAACGGGGAAAGTAGGTATAAGAACTTGAAATATGCAAGTATTTCTCTTCACTGAGTAAAACAATTACCACTGATCTTACTATTCACATTTATTTAGCACTCCTGTTGCTATTACCTTCGGTAACACCGCAAGCGGCACGAGCTAGCATCCGCATCATACCAAAAAGTGACTGCCACAGGATGAACTATTTATTAAGCTTGAGATCAATGACAAAAACTTTATTAACTTTCTGAAATGATCCCACGTCTTCCTTTTATCCGTTGCAATACCAAAAACAAGTACACAGTTGGGATCCATTTTTCAAATCTTCACCCCAAATCGTGATTCCTCAAATAAATCCTTACAAACTATCACTGTGAGAAGCAATCTAACAGAGACCGTGATTAATGGTCTTTTATCATAGAGATGCATTTCCCAAAATTGGATATGTGAAAGGATTGTATCTACACACACATCCGAGTGTGCTTAAACAAAACCATACACATGCATCATTTATCACTTACGAAACTTCCTGATGTAGTTGTTTGGTCTGCAAATCCAATAAGTTTAACTTGTCCGTTTTTTTTTTTTTTTTTCAAATTAAACGTTCATATCTTGGTGTTATTTTACCGATACAAAGTTTTATTGCATCCTTATGGATGATTATAAAAGGACAACTGCAAATCCCAGCACCAACAATGATGTTATTTACACTCACTTAAATTTTGGAGCATGCCACTTGTTAATCATATGCACAAAATATAAAAGGATGAAAAGAAACCCGCACGGAATATAAAGTACCTTCCTTTTAAGTACCTTTTTATGTGCGACGACACTTAATTAGCACTTTAGCAATTAACACTTATAAAATTACATGCACCAATTAACTCACGAGCTCTGCTCAACAGGATTACTCAACACGTGCTAATTGTTGGACTGTTGAAGAAATTTTCGAAATATGGAATAGTACGCGATGTAAAATCTCGACTCCGTGTGGTGGTCTTGTTATGGTTCTCTGGAGTAAATTGTGCGATTAGCGATCTGATATCTTCGTCGTCGTCTAAAGCCTGCGAAGGGATGCTGTGTACTGAATGAGATTTACCAGCGCGAATTGTTATTATTCGAGACGAGGCTGTTCTTTTGTGGTTGGAGGATGAATGGTGGCATAGTGGCATGGACGAGGGAAATTGCAGGTTGGAGAGTTCCACAGACTTGTTGTTTGGGGAAAATATGTGGAGACTGCGTGGATGTAGAAATGTGGGGAACTTTGCTGAAAGTTGTTGATGGAAGTTGAACAGCTTTGAAGGTGGTGAAAAGGAAAATTTTGAAATTGTCTGAGATTCTTAAAACGGGTATGGTACTGTATCCAGGTGCAGTGTGTATCAAAGGGTTTTTTTATTTAGATTTTGTAAGCGCTCCGAGAATGCTTTTGGGTGGGTGTAAGGTCTTTCACTTGTATTAAGCCAAATATATGGGGGTATTGCCGCCACTGAAATTAAATTCAAAATATAGTTAAATCTGCCTCGAAGAAACTACACTGGGAACCACCTTATATAAGAGCAAAGGGGGTTCTTTATATGATGCAAGGCAGTAGGGGGAGTAGGGGATGGTGTAAACGAATTTTGGAAGGTTGGTCGTAGAATAAATTTGGGGCTTTAAATATCTCGGGGCTTTGAACAGAAATTAACTTTACAATATTGGCCTTCGATTTATATAAACAATTTTGAAATATATCAGAATCTATATAATAATCACTGCCCTTAATAAACAAACAATATTGTTTACATCTGCCCCACTCTTGGGGTATGTGTAAACAAAACTAAAACTCATGTGGGGTAGGTATAAACATGAAATTTTATTATTTTAAATAAATTAGCGAATGACGAAATTGCTTAAATCAGTGTCGAAAGTGTATCTAGATGCAGCTCGAGATGTTCCTGGTAGAACAACTGGACCAGGAAGAATATATTTTATCACATTTCGCGAAACGATGGAGATATCGTCAATGAGTGGATATATAAAGCTTAAAGTCTTCGATGCAGACCTTCTTAAAAATTTTATGTCAAAGACCAATTGGCTATGGACTTGCACTATGTTTCCAAGAAAATAAGTCGGACGTCCTTTGTGGTCGGCATTGACTAAAACAAATTCTCCGTCCTTGAGTTCATCAACGTCTTGTAAAGTTTTCGGACAATTCTTTGCGTCATCCGATGAAATATCTCCACAAACGTTAGAGCCGCCAGATGAATCATTTAAATTCACACTTATTTCAGAGTCCGATGAATCCTGCTGTCGCTATAAACTAACACAGTGAATAAAACTCTAAAAAGCTTTCTAAATAAAGTTCCTTACCAAATTCTTTTTTGGAAAAGCTATTGAATTTTGTTTCTTTTTTGGTTGTTTTGCATAAAATTTTTCTAAAAGTTTATTTTTTTCCGGTGTGTCTGTGTAGATGGTTGATTTAGCCAGCTTTCTTTTGCTGGTATTTTTTCGAACAAACTTTGGAAATGGACGAACACTTTCTATGGAAGCATTGAGCTTTTGAGAGTGATGATCTGATTGTGGTATTAAGGGATCATTGTTTGCATTAGACTCCGATTGATCATTTCTCTCTGGAACTGGAATAGAAAGTTCTTCCCAAGCTTCCCTTTCCGACAAGTAAGGCTGTTCAGACGGCATCGAAGCTGCAAAGTCATCATCATTATAAATTTGTGTATTCAGTGGCCATACTCTCGAGTTCTTAAATCCAGAGTTAATATTGCGAGCAGAAAATGCATTATAAAATGGAGCCCGAGATAGTTCGGCAATATCATAAATCGTGATTGGAGACCCTGGTTTGGTGGTTAGGCGATCTTGAAAAGACACTTTTAAAGCGCTTTTAAATGGGCCGTACACGGATATATCAAGGGGTTGCAAGCGGTGACTACAATGTGGCGGAAATGACAAAATTATTATTCCGTTTTCTCTTGCATAGTTTACAGCTTCGATGGATACATGGCTCGTGTGGTTATCAAGTAGGAGAAGAATATGATCATTTTTGGAGCACTTTGCATAAGTGTTCAAATGTTTCTACAAAGCTTTCAGCGGTCATCCATCCACTTTTTGTTGCCAGTCCCATGCTTCCATTGTAACCAGCTCACCACGCTCTTGTGACACAATTTGACCAACTTGTTTCGTTTTGGACTCAGCAATCACCTATAAATAGAGACGTTTCACACTTTGGAAAACATAATAGGTATAGTAGGTAAATTACTTTTGGGTTGGAAAGGAAGGTAGTTACACCAGTTTCATCTAAATTATAAATGCGATGTGGCTTAAATTGGTACTTTTCCATGACGGTAGTTAGGTTTTTAAAGAAAATCTGCACGTGTACCTTATTGAATGAAATAGCCCGAGAAAGTGATGTGCTTTCCGGCTTTCTTAAGCTAAGGGTTTGGTGGCGCTTCATAAAAGATTGCATCCAGTCAATCCCAGCTTTCTTGTTAGTATTCCAGCTTTCGGGGATTTTAATTTTTATAAAAGAAGCATAATTGTAAGCAAGATCTCTAGTTTGAGCGAAAGTTAGGCCGTAGCACTGCTTTGCACATTTTATGAGGCACTCTTTAAGCGACACTTCTTGGTCAGTGTTAAATATCTGTCTTGCAGAATATTTTGGTTTCTCTTGCACAGCAAGTGAGACTAGACACACTTCACCTCCCATAAGACCAGATTCATCAACTTCTTGAACTCCACTCTGATTTTTTCTAGCCTTTTTTACCCTCTTAAATAAAGTTGTTAAATTTATTTTAAATTTTGCAGCCGTTTCTCTGTAAGATTTCTTCTGAAACATGACTTCACGAATAGCAGCCATATAAACCGATTCGGGTATTTCAACCCTCCCTTTCTTTGTGTAGGTACGGACCATCTTCTATCAGATAAATAGAAGCGGATATTTGCAATTTGAACACTTAGCTTAAAAACTCATTAAGACGGGGCAGGTGTAAACGCGTTCACAAGTACCCTCTTTACGCCGTTTACAGCTGCCCCAGTTGGCCTTTTTGAGAAGAACATTTTCTGACAAGTCAAAAGGGTTGCCAAACAAGAACTTACCAAAATAACTTGAAACTACTATGCTGCAGCTACAAAAATATACACATTCGACTTGAACTGGTCAAAAACTGCACTTGAAATCCACAATTTAACACCCATTCAAAATTTTACTTTGTGACAGCGAGAAACTTCTTTCGTGAATAAAATTTTACACTGAAATCGGTTCTTTCCCGCTTTAATATAGTGTAATCGTGTCTATTTTTTGTAAGTACTGCCAAATATTGGTTGCTGCTACATAGTAGTGTGTAGTCGGAATATGGAATGTTTACACCTGCCCCGCGTTTACACCATCCCCTTCTCCCCTATATCTTTCGAAGCAATGACATATTTTTCGCCATTCCAACTGAGTTTGCTGTCTTTTTGAACGTCATTTACGAGTTTGTATACACATGTGTATATGTGGGGTAGATCTTACCTTTAGGTCAGCATTTTTGTCAACAGCAGGCACTGTAGGGACCTACATATTCTGTCCGTCTGTCCGTCTGTCCATATGCTCCCGAGGTCTACATCCTAAACAGCTTTCTGGATTTGGTTTAAGAGCTTGTCGGTCTACGGTTCATGGCCGTTTTTTTACACAGTTTTTCATATCAAAAATTGATATTTGAATTACTTACCATGACTGCATACCCTGTTTTGGGTTAAAAAAAAAATCGAATAACGGTACTTTTGAAATTTGAACTTATCTCGAAAACGGTCCATATCATTTTCAATTTCAATTTATTTCAAATAATTGGTTTGTACATTAAGATTTATAATCTTTTATAGTACTTAGTCCGTTTACTTCAAGAAAATGGAAAATTCTTAAATCTAATTAAACATTTATGGATCTTAATCTAAGAGGTGAAGTACGGAGGGAGAGGTTGAGTTTAGGAAGGGAGGTGATAATGAAAGGTTCAATTTTGGTAGAATGGGTTGGAAAAAGTTTGTAGGATTGCACTTTTAAAATATGAGGGATTTGAGATATTTTTAATTTGAGAGGGTAAAGAATTCCAAAGTCTGACAGTATAAATGAAAAAAAAAAAAAAAAAACGTGAAGAGTTAAGGTAGTTACAACGGGAGGGAATAAGGCTGATAGTTCTTGAGAAGCGAGTGAAATTAAGTCTGTTATACAAGTAAGGTGGACATTGAGTATTTATAATTTTATGTAAAAAGATACAATTCCTGGCATTGATATATTCTTGCAAGGTGCAACCAATTAAACCCCTAGCAAACACAGAGATATGGTCATATCTACGAACGCCGTACACATAACGGACTGCGTCGTTAAAGGCAACTTGAAGTTTACGCTGGGATAGTGAATCTAGGCTGCTATAGACCACCTCAGCATATGTTATAAGTGGTATGATTAATGCCAATACCAGCTTTCGTCGTGTTTCCTGTGGAGTGAAATAAGCACTGATCCACAATTTCCGTAGACATCCATAGATACGACCAATGATTACGTTGGTATGATTATAACCAGATAAGTTTCGGTTTATTGTGTAGCCAAGACTAGTGACTGACTCAACAACTTTAATTTTATTGTTATTTAGATATACATCTGGTAAGAGACACAAGTTAAAATTATTTTTGGAAATGGGAATTACTTGGGATTTTGATGGATCAAGTAGTAACCCATTAGCTATTGACCAAGTGTGAATATTACGTAGCTCCTCGTTTAAGAACAAGTTCATTTAGGTTGCTGAAGGGTTTCGCTAGGCGTAATTGGACATCATCTGCATACAAATGTACAGAAGCACATTTACATACTGATGGGAGGTCATTAATGAACATGCAGAAGAGTATAGGTCCTAATATTGACCCTTGAGGCACTCCCTGCTTAATTTGTTTTGATAATGAAAGACGTTCGTCAGAAATATCCCTTTGCGACTGTTAATTAATTTTACTGCCCTTTCACTGAGACCAAAGTTATTCCTAAGTTTCCAACACAGTATTTTATGATTTACATTATCAAATGCTTTTGAGAAGTCTAGCAAGCATAGCAACGAAACATAACCCTTGTCGTAGTCTTGCCTTATTTCTTCAAATAAGTTAACCATAGCTGTAGAACAGCTGTGATTAGCTCTGAAACCGGATTGCTGAGCATACAGCAGTTTATTGAGTGTTAAATGCTTCGTTATCTGCTTTGCCATAATTTTCTCAAGTACCTTTGACAAACATGGAAGAATGCTTACCGGTCTAAAGTCAGCAGGGGAAGATGGGTTCGTTTTCTTTGCAATTGGCAGTACTCTTGCAATTTTCCAGAACTGAGGAAAAGTTGATGTTGTTATGCACCAGTTTATTACATGCGTGAGATGCGATATAATTTGTGGTAAAATAAGTTTGATGAAACGTATTGGAAGGCCATCCTCACCTATGGAATTGGACTTTATAGCTGCTATGCATTCAGTAATTTCGATTTCAGTGGCTACTGCAAAATCCTCAAGTATTGGCACAGAGCTTGTATAGTCTACCGAGTGATTAGAAGGAGAACAAGTATCGGTGGGATAATTCCCTAGGAAAAAATTATTCAGTACATCTGGATCTAGATCACATTTAGAGTTATTGCTACCACTGGAGATACCAATTTTTCGCAAGTTACTCCAAAGTTTCTTTGCAGGGAGGGAAGTATTTAATTTAGAGGCATAATAGTTTCTCTTAGATGTACGGAGAATGGAAGTTGAGGAATTACGCGCCGCTTTGTATGCATACCAATTCACATCGGACGGTCTACGCTTCCAATTGCTATATAATTTATTTCTAGTTTTTATAGAACTAATAACCACAGACGTAAACCACGGACATGATTTGTTTTGAATTTTAACTGTTTTAATTGGAACACATTCATCATACAATTCTACTAGTATTGATTGAAACAGCCTTACTTTTTCATTTGGATCAGCCGTTAATCGACATTGCTCCCAGGAAGCCGAAAAAGCAGCTATTTGAAGGCAATTGAGATCAATGGAATTAAAATCTTTAAATGTGAAAGTGTCAGATATGGCAGTTTTTGATAAATTGATGTCATAAGTACAGAAAAGTAGATCATGATCTGAGATATCAAATGATAATTGATCGAACAGAAGAACAAGTGATGGGCACGAAACAGCAGTGAGATCGAGAAGACTAGGTAACTTATTTGGAGCAAATCGTGTTGGGTAAGTATTATTGACTATTTCCATTCCCAGTGAAGAAACTGAATCCCTTATCTGAAAGGAAAGTGAATCGTTTTTCAGTAAGTTGGTGTTAAAATCACCACAAATAATAATGTATTCACACAGTGCACAATATTCAGAAATTACTGAAAAGAAGGGCATGAAAGAGCTACTTCTTTTATTATTGTAAGCACATGCAACAAAACGTTTGGTATTACTGTCCCGCAATTCAACTAGAATGTATTCAATTCCACTACCACTAGACTTCGAAATAACGTCACATTTTATATTTGATTTGCAATAGATTGCTACCCCGCCACCCGTAGTACCAGTAACTCGATCGATCAAACTACGCGCGTTTATATAACAGACTTTGAGTCCCTTGTAACACTTTGAGAGAACATTTACCATAGTGTACGTCGATTTTTCATTAATACTGTATGACAATAAATAAAAATCATTGGAATAAAAACTCATTTCTAAGGTAATATGGTCACTTCTAACTGAATAGCAAACTCATTATCTGCCTATATTTTCATACAATAGATTTCTTGGAAATAGTAATTTAAAAAAAAAATAATTTTCTTTAGTTAACCGGAAAACGTCACTAACGATTTTGACCAAAATGCATACTTAGAGTAAAATTAATGTTCTCAAAATTCGTGCGTACCTACTTAATTTTCAATACGAATCACCGAAAATCCTAATTTTGGAAACTCCTCATATCTTGAACACCCCATTTTCGATTCTGCTTCTATCCCGAACAGTAACTTGTACTCGGATTTAAGCTAAATAGATAAGCAATAGCATTTTTCAAACTAAACATTTGAATATTTGGTACTGTTTTGTCTGCCAAATTTTACAAAAACCGCTAACGATTTGGATCAAAATACATATTAGTGATAGGTAATAAAACTGGTCTATATAAGATAAGGTATTTGGTTTTTCTCAAAAAAAAATAATTCAATAATTTTATGAACTACATATTTCTCAAAAACGACAATTCTCCGAATTCGTATTATCTACTACTACTTCCAATAATAGACGCCTTAAACCAGCACCACTAATCTATTCCAGTGAAAAATAAGGATATGCCTTAGCAGATCAGAAAACAGAAACTTCTACTACGCTTGTCCTTGTATTTACAAATCTAGAAGGGTGTGATAGCCCATAAAATAGTGCAGTAGGTGCATATTACTCTCTAACTAGAACTTGCGACAATTTCCTGTTACTGAGAGCTTCAAGTTATAAAAACTCACGTTATTTGATATGTACTGCCATATCAAATGAATGACCTAGAAGTGAATTTTATTTAACACTACCTATTCTTTTGTTTTATATTACGGTAATAAATTTAATTCACTTAAAATTTAATGCAAATTTGGCAGCACTTTTATCTTCCACTGTCGTCAAAAAAGAGCATTTCCCTCTTTCTAGTTTGTTTTTCGTTGGCTTCATGCAATTTTCATCTGTTCGGTAAGTAGTTTATTGAGAGTGGGGTTTGGTGGTTCTATTTTATTGTTTGAACTCCGCCAATTTTTATGTATAAACATTTTTTTTTATGTATATTTCAATAAAATAAAAAGTTTTGTTTAATTAATGTTTGGAATATTATAAGATATTCCAAATCGATACTGGCCATATTGTCATCACTTTTAAAGCTGCTATCATCATCATCATCATTACCTTTAAAAGCGTAGGTACTATTTGAGATAAAAAAGCTTTTGTGAATTTTAATTAAGTTTTGGCATCGCTGCAAAACTCGACCGTCTGCGTAGGATCTAGAGACATTTGCAGTTAGAAAAAGATTTAGACGAAGCGCTCTCGTTTAACTTGTTATACAAAATTGATAAGCCAACATACGATGTAAAAGTAACTTATTCAAAAGGGTTCGACACGATCGACCTTTCTCTTCTCTGTAGGAAGCTATTGCATAGTTTTCGATTTTAAACAAAGTTTTGCATTCCTACTAAATGAGTCGTCAGCAATTTGTGGCTGTAGGAAAGTTGATCCAATTGGCCTCATAGTATTTGAAATTTATTTAAACAAATGCTAACGTTTTTAAAACATTGTACATAAACAATGTTAGCTTTAGGGAAATGCCTAAAATTTGAGAATTTTAGTTAGTTACGAGCTTACGACACAGGTTCACACCTTATCCTGAGTCCGGTAAGTCGCCAAAGAGGAAGATGAAACCGTTTCCAGGCAATGTTATTTAAAATGTCGAGGACTCTAACATCCCAGCGTTAATTTCTGTAAATCGATTCTCCCCGAAGTAGCAGCGCATCTAGATTTTCACTTACATAACACCATAGCCACACGGTTCGGACTCCAATCGCAAATACGCTTTCATTGATTGCCTGAAAATTCAAAAACTAATTTAGAGCCACTTAACCAATCTGGGGCAATATCTAACCCCAATAACTTAACTGTATAATTGACTCGAATTTGGTAAGCCAATTGAATAACCCCAAAGCCAACGAACTAAAACTATAACACCAAGCAGAACGGGAAGCGTTTGTGAAATTTAATCCATCCCTCAATTTGTAGAGCGCTTCACATCCGAACTTTTCAAATTCCCAAAGTATTTTCTAATTAAAATTCTCGGCATGCGAAATGTGATGCTGCAAATTCAGCGGATACTGTTTAGCGTGACTAAGAAGAAAAGTGGTATTCCCTCGTTATTCCTGGGGGTAGGAGAATAGTTGTGTTTGTTCAACAGGACATGGACAAATAGCACGAAGTGCTTTCATGTCTAACTTTCCCAGTCATTAGTCCATTGTGAAATTTAAAAGAGAAACTGTATAGTGCTCATTTGAGTTGATGGAAAGATGCAAATTATAGTAGATAAGTTCATTGTGCAAGGCTTGATGGTAAAAGGTTTTAATTAACTAAGCAACACATGAAGTATAGTTTGTTCCTGCTGGCTGTTCATTCCAACTTAGTTTCATAAGGTTCGTATCTGAATTACATAATATGCAACTTAACACTGCTACCACTTAGTGACCTTTTAGTGCCTGTATGCCTTGAAAATTAGGTTCACCTTGCGAAAACAGATATATTCTCTTGTCATTCTGACATATAGGTGGGGACTCTTGAAATTTTATTTTTCCAATTAATTTTACAAAAGTACCTAATGAATAATTTCAAGCATTTATTTTTTATTTTTCTATGTCCATTTCCAATTGAGTATTTTCCAAGTCCTCAACAGTCGTGTGCAATTCGTAATGATTGAGAGGCCCTCTTATCTGCTTATACAAGTGTATACTTGAACCGCAAAATCTCCATCATGACCAAAAATAACTCGTAAATCAATTTAATGTCGTAGCTGTCCACGTGAATTTAAATTTCAACAAAGAGGTGAGCAAATTCCATGGTTCAAGCATAGATATTAAACTCATTCAGACACACATAACCTATTATATGTTATATCAGAGTTCTAGTTCATCGCGTATGCAACATACAACATGTCATCATATCTGTGGTGCTTTGAAATAAATGAAGCTTATCACGCTTACCAGTTTGTTCAGGATACGAGTCGTGTTGGCAACCAGAAGTGATCAATCATGACTGTTTTCAAGAAGATATTTATGTATATTAGACCATGTAGAGTTGGTTGTTGAACTTTTACTGTTAGATACAGTAAAGTTGGTAAGATTTGTAATGAGACTAAAGTTAGACACTTCTATGAAACTTGCTCGTCCATTGAAAGGTCTTAATAATTTTAAAGTTATTTTAGAAAAAATCGAACCCTTGAATTGGTGAGGAACAAACTTAAATCGTTGAGTAAGAACCTTTTGAAGATTTTTGCCGTTAAAGCTTGGCCATGGTCAACTTGGCAATCTTTTAAAATTCTTTTTATATGAACGAAATGTTTATTAAGAACATTAAAGAGTGATTTTTTTTAATTTATTTGTTACTCTTAAAAAAATGTATTTAATTTTTTTTTGAAGTAACTTGAAATTGTCCTAAGACTGAAGCTTGTATTAGTTTATAAGTTTATAGTTTATAAGTATCTTAAAATGCGGTGATGTGCTTTTTCTCAGGCCGGGGTTTTGCCCACCGAATCCAAGGTTTACCCAAAGAAACACCAAAACTTTGGTTTGCACTCTTTTACTTAATGATATGACAATGTTTACATAATCTTATATATAAAAATAACTTGGATATTAGGTTTGGATGTTTATATCTCGAGTTCGGCAGCACCGAATTTTATGATTCTTTTTTTGTTCAAAATGTATTCGTTTGAAGCAGGTTTGTATGTTAAAAAAAAGGCTATAACTTCTCAATGAAAAAATCATCGAAATCGGAAATCGTTTAACCAAGGAAGTGAGTGAATGGAGAAAGAACAACGTTTCTCCGTTTCTACCATTCACACTCCGTTCGAGTGGATGTTTGCTTGCACACATTGGTATAGCCAGCATATCCGCTATTCAGGGTTTCCAGGTATTGTCGTATTTCGGTTTATCTTTTTTCAAAAAGCGATAGAAATGGAAAATATTTGGGCGATATATAGTTTTACAAATATTTGTGTTAATTTTGTTCGTTTCACAAAATCAAAAGAAAATAAATATTTTCAGTACTTTTAAAACGTGGTAGCACTCTTGCAGTGAAGTGACAAGAGCAGTCATTCAACTTGCACGCACACCGATTTATTTTGCATGCCTTCTGATTTGACACAAGCCACAAAATCCATTTGCAGAAAATATAAATCAAATAAAATCCGCGGAGCACATAAGTGAGAATTTTGGCAACCCTATGCGTGTTGCATGCAATTGAAGTGAATTTTCTTTTGTGTAAATCTAAATCGATTAAAGTGTGTTTGTATGTTTACGGTTAGTGTTGTGCGAGTGAGTACATAATATTTGAGCATTCCATATTTGTTTTGGAGCCTACGCTGTAATTTGCAAGTTACTTGCAAATTAATTCTTTATTTGGCGTTCGTTTCTATCATTCACACTCCATTCGAGTGGATGTTTGCACTCATTGGTATAGTCAGCATTTCTGCCATGGGCGTATTCAGGGTTGCCAGAGTTGACTCTTTGTCATATATTCGGCTATATTTTTTCAAAAAGCGATGGAAATGGAAAAATGAGCGCCCAACACAATTTTGGGCTACATATGGTTTTATTCCTTCAAAAAACTAAACAAAAACAAAAATAAACATTTTTGGCACTTTTAAATCTTGGCAGCACTGCAAGAGTGATAGCCGAAATATGACAAAGCCAAATTGCAGAAAATAGAAATCAAATAAAAAAAGCGGCGCGCATAAGTGATAAGGGTAAGTGGAATAAAATACCAAAATTTTCCACGATTTTTTGGGCTTCTTTCTGGGCAACGATTTTGGGCTACATTTTTCTAAGGTTTGGGCGCTTAAGGCAAATCAAATTATTTTCTTTTGTCTGAATCTAAGTCAAGTGCTATAATTAGGGTTTTTTTTTTTTTGGGAGAACATCGTTCACGGTTAGATTCAAGATTTTTGAAACATTATTTCAGTTCAGTTCAGTTCAAATATTTAAAGTGAATTTTGTCCATTTCAATTAGTTCAAAATGGACTATTTAGGCGACAATGGCAAGAAAAACGGTGAAAGTGGTGAATAACAATTAGCAAATAATGTTGCTTTGGAAGCATTCAAATCGTCGTCTCGCAACGATAAAACCGAAAATGAAACAAAAAGTGTAATAGGTATCACCGTCACCTCGCAGCGATACAAGCAGCAAAGATTTTGGTTTGTAATTCGTTTGCCTTTGTCATATTTTGGGTATTTTATTCTTTTTTTGTATATTTGAAAGATTGCGATGAATAGCCATTTGAAGTTAGTGATAAATAATTCAATAAATCCAGCAACATACATTTTTATTTGTTCTTACATTTCAGATTTAGCTATACGATGAGGCGGAAAGACTTTCTCAAATGCGCGGTTCATCGAAAAATGCATCGGCAAGTGCATCGCAAGCACCTCTGAATTTTTTGCAAAGCACTTCCCAAGCATCATCAGGCCATTCGGCTGCTTTAAAAAGTTGAAAATCAACTCAACAAATAAAAATGTTTATTGGATCGTTCCAAACTACCGGTCTTCCCTTTATTTATGCAAAAGATGGAAAAACCAATGTTATTTATAAAAAAGCATATTAGAATAAAATGTAAGATATTTAAAAAAACGAATTTTATTCAAAGTTTTCTTACTGCTCTCTTAGGTTTCAGCATTTCTGAAGCCTGAAGAATTTAAAGTATTTTACGCCTCTTAAATAATTTTTTTTTTGTAAGGAACAGCCACTTGGAAATGTGCTCAGCGAAGCGGGTATGGGTTTGCTAGTCCTATATAAAAAGTATGTATGTAAGAATGTGTATGCTGTCATTTGAAGACAAAAAGCAACAGCGTTCAGCACGACCAGTCGAAAAAATCAGTGCAAAGCAGTACCTATAGCGAATACGATATAGCTATGTATGGAGCTACTAATATACTAGATACTAATATGTAAATTGCTTCTACTCTATATTAAAAAAAGAACATATATAGACAATTCAATTGCCATTTCCGTTTGTTCCTGTTTTTTTTTTTTTTTTTTTTTATATATAGGTACTTCTCCCGGGAAAGGCGAACCTATAACGCTTCAACAGCGCCCCGAGATGCCTGCAGATGTATGTTTGCTCTGCACTTAAATTGCTGCAAGTTGTAGTCTTCTGGAAATATATCCCCAGGAAGCGAGTTCCAAAGTTTGCTTGTCCTGTAACAGAAGGAGTTTTGAAAAGTTGATGTCCTCGCGATTGTCAAGTGTACTGTATGGTCATGAGCATTAGCAGCCTGTCTTGTTGGGCGCCCAAAAGTTGCATTTCGAGGGATAATGTCTTTGAGTTCCTCAGAATATCTACCATGGAAGTACCTATAGAACAAGCATAGGTCAGAGACTTGTCTTCTGTGTACCAACGGTTGTAGATTCGATGTGAGTGTAGGGTCTCCAATGAGTCGAACTGCTCGTCTCTGTATGCTATCAAGCAGGTTAAGTGAATGTTTTGGGGCCGAGCTCCATATATGGGAACAATATTCCAAGCCTGGTCTAACCTGTGCTTGGTAGAGAAGGAGAAGTTGCTTGGGGCTAAAGTACCTCTTTGCTCTAAATAGGTAGCTCAACTTTGCGGACGCCGATTTTGCGATATAGGATATGTGGTTCTGCCATGTGATTCCTGAATTGACTGTGACTCCTAGAAGGTGCATTGAGTCCTTGTGGTGGATTGGATGGTCATCCATTTGGATCTGAGGAACTGTTGATGCATTTTACTGGAAAATGTTGTGAGCTGTGTCTTGTTTGCATTAAATACAACCAAGTTGTCCTTTCCCCACTTCAAGATTTTGTCCAGATCATCGTTTAGAGAATTAATTTGTTCACATCTCTGATTGTGTGATGTAGCCGTATTCACAAGCCCACTATTCGAGATGGAGGATATAAGAGTGCTGTCATCTGCAAAGCTGTAGATATTATTATTTGTCGATCCAAGCAAATCGTTGATGTGGAGAAGAAATAGAGTTGGAGAAAGAATAGATCCTTGGGGCACTCCTGCATTTATAGCAAACGAATTGGATGACACACCATCTACAACAACTTGGATCGATCTTCCCAGAAGAAAATTTTGCATCCATCCGCAGAGTTGTTGTGGTGATCCGTAAGACGCTAACTTGCCTAATAGGGCTCTATGCCAGACTCGGTCAAATGCCTTTGATATGTCCAAGGCTACGGCTCTGGATTCGCCGTGTTGTTCAATTGATTGTGTCCATAAGTGCGTTACGTAGCTAAACAGGTGACCTTCTCTGGGTATGATTGTAAAGCAAATGCAAGAAACTTTAAAGCGGTGCGTCTGTATTTCTATTTCATATGCTGAAAAATTCATAATAATGACCTGGAACATTTTAAGCACAAAATGCGTTCATTTAATAAGTTGTGCAGCACAGCAGTACAAAGATAAAGAAAGCAGTACAAATTACAAATGCTGCTATATATGGTACACAAGATGGGTACAAATAACACGTCGGCAAGTCTTTTCGCATTCGCATGATACTCTCATTCGTGTATTCATAGACTTCTAAGTGACGAATTCAAATTCACAAAGTGACACAAGGGATTGGTGCAATAGCAGCCAGTGGAGTGTCTGTGGCTGGCTGTGCACTGCCAGGACAGTAGTAGCCATAGAAAGTGGAAAGTGGACAGTAGCGGCCGTTAAAGTGCGACGAAGGGGTCGTTTCGTTACAATGCAATCCTGCATATAAATAAATAATAATAACAATAATAATAGATACTTTAAAGAAAGGAGCTTTGGAAGAAAGGAGATTTATCAGCGAGCTGTGCGTGAGATTCAGTCATCTTAGATGGCTAGAACATAAATAGAGCAAATGGACACAACCGGTCCATCTCAAAGAGTCTTCGATTCGATTTCGCAGGAATAACGTAGTAGAAAAACAACACTGTTGCGAAGCAACCAAGAGCAGCGTCTATTTGGATGTAGATTCGTTGTAAGCGGCAGACTTAGGCAAGAGGTCTTGCTTTCGACACGTTAGTGAACGTCTTACAACTATCCGCATCAAGGCTAAATTCGCCAACATCAGCCTAACATGCGCTCACGCCCCCACAGAAGATAAAGACGATGCTACCAAAGAGTGTTTCTACGAGCTCCTCGACAAAACATATGAGCAATGTCCTAAGAATGACGTTAAAATCGTCTTGGGTGATTTTAACGCCAAAATAGGAAAGGAGGACATCTTTGGTAGCACAATCGGAAAACACAGCCTACACGACACCACGTCTGGAAACGGACTTAGGCTGATTGATTTAGCTGCGGGACGTAATGTTACCATAGCTAGTTCACGGTTTCCTTACCTCAATATATAAAAAGGAACATGGCGGTCACCTGATCATCAAACCGTCAACCAAATTGATCACGTTGCGATCGACGCAAGGCACTCCTCCAGTATTCTAGATATCCGAACTTTCCGAGCAGCCAACATAGACTCGGACCACTACCTTGTTGTAGCCAAGGTACGAATGCGGATATTCAAGACGCCACAACAACGAGAAAATACTGTGAGGAGATTTAACGTTGGACGCCTACAAACGCAACAAACCGCCAGAACCTATGCCGATCGCGTATCCCTCAACCTCTCGAGAAGTCCTATGCTGCCAGCATCAAGTGCCGAAGACCAGTGGCGCCGATGCCAAGAAGCCATCAAAAACGCCGCAACTGATGTGCTCGGTTTCACCAGCCCACCCCCCCGAAACCCCTGGTTTGACGAAGAGTGCCGGCAAGCACATGCAGCAAAACAAAGTGCCTACGAAGCGTCGCTGCATAGAAGGACGAGAGCAGCTCGTCAGCTCTACAAGCAAAAAAGGAGGGAAGAACATCGGCTTCTCCGGAGAAAAAAGAGAGAGCATTAGAAGCGCGCGATCGAGGATATAGAGAGGTGTTACTCCAGGAACAATGTTCGGGAGTTTTACCAAAAGGTAAAAAGAACGTGTCGTGCCAAAAAGACCCGAACGGAGACCTGCAGAGACGAACAAGGAAACCTTGTAGTAGAGTCACAGTCGGTGCTGAGGACATGGAAAAACCTTTTCTGCAGACTGCTAAACGGCGAAGACGACACAAATTCCGCTGTCAGGCAGAACGAGCCATTCAACCTGGACGATGAAAGCCAAGATTTTCGTCCACCTGACCAAAATGAAGTGAGGACAGCAATATCTAAGCTTAAGTCTAACAAGGCTGCTGGAACGGACGGCTTACCTGCCGAACTCTTAAAGGCAGCCGGAGATGAATTGGTAAAGTGAATACACCAACTCGTCTCCAAAATTTGGTTAGAGGAAAGTATGCCTGATGAACGGAACCTCAGCATTGTTTGCCCGATCCAAAAGAAAGGAGACTCTCTAAGCTGCCTATCAGTCTCCTTAACATCGCATATAAGATCCCATCTGCCATACTGTGCGAAAGCCTAAAACCTTATGTCAACGAACTGATTGGACCCTATCAGTGCGGTTTTAGGCCCGGTAAGTCCACAACCGACCAAATAATCACACTACGGCAGATCCTGGAAAAAAAAAAAACCAAGAAGTCCAAGTCGATACCCACCACCTATTTATCGATTTTAAGGCCGCATATGACAGCATTTATAGAGCTGAGCTATATAGAGCCATGTCTAGTTTTGACGTCCCTGCCAAACTTGTCAGATTGTGCAGAATGACGATGGAGAACGCTCGCTGCTCCGTAAAGGTCGGAAACAATCTCACCGAGACCTTTGATGTCAAAAAAAGATTTAGACAAGGCGACGCGCTGTCATGTGACTTCTTCAACATCATTCTTGAGAAAATTGTGCGAAACTCACAAGCCAACACCAGAGGCACAATTTTCCATAAGTCTGTGCAACTACTTGCATACGCTGACGACATTGACATTGTTGGCAGAACATAGCGAGCTGTTACTGGAGCGTTTGCTAGTATTAGTACAGAAGCGGCAAAAATGGGTTTAGTGGTGAATGAGGGTAAAACAAAATATATGCTGTCAACAAGAAAGGACACACAACATCGACGAATCGGACAGAACGTCACGATAGACAGCTATAACTTTGAGGTAGTTAGGGACTTTGTCTACCTCGGATCCGCTATTAACTCTGAAAATGACATCACCTCAGAAATCAAGCGAAGAATCAGAATAGAAGCACTAAGGAGATTCTATATAAGACTCTCATCATCCCTGTCCTGCTCTATGGCGCAGAAGCATGGACCCTAGCAAAAACGGATGAGGATCTTCTTGGTCGCTTTGAACGCAAAATTCATCGAGTGATTTTTGGTCCCGTTTGCGTTGACGGGATTTGGAGGAGAAGATTTAACAGCGAACTCTACGAGCTGTACAGCGACATCGACCTGGTCAGAAAACTACGCTTTAGTCGTCTAAGATGGTTAGGACATGTAGAGCGAATGTACACCAACGCTCCTGCCCGGAGAGTCTTCGATTCCAACCCGGAGGGACAACGCATTAGAGGAAGACTTCGCCTTAGGTGGCGCGCGCAAGTGGAAAGGGACCTCAACCAACTTAGAGTGTGCAACTGGAAGCAGTTAGCCAAAGATCGCGCTAACTGGAGAGGCGTATTGCTTGAGGACCAAATCTACCCCGGACTGTAGCACCACCTAAGTAAGTAAGTAAGTAAGTTAATTATGACGAACTTACTAAAGCTTTACAGTATGCTAAGGTTCCCCCTCTTTTCAAGAAATACAATCGCAGATATATCTACTTTCAATATATTTCCTTACTTCCTTTTGCCAGTTACAGGTAGTATAAATCATTGAAACTCCTTCACTCTATGAACGCTGTAGAATAAACAGTCCAATGCCAGTCACAACAGTGAAAAGAAATACAGTTCAACTATTACGACAAACCACAGTTCCGGTACACCGCCCACCCTAAAATCGTAATCGATTCCTTAGAAAAATTCCTAAGACCGTGTTTGTTGATCCGTGGTTACAGTCTGATTTTATTTAGCTAACCCGTCTAGTTAGTGTACGAGAATCCCTTCTTATCAGCATCCTTTTACAGTCCTTCCAGTGTCTTTGGGAAACAACAAATCTGGTAATTCATTTTCTTGCATAAATCCTATGCATATACAATAATATACATATACAATGTACACGCAGAGATGACGTAATTCAGCTGCGAATCATGGAGGTTAGTACAAAGATGCTTGTTGCATCGCCTGGTGACCTTAAAAGTATGAACCCGCTTCCACGTTAAAAATTAACTAACACAAAAAAATCAACCATCCTTTGAAGCAGACAGCAGGGACAATTCCAGAATGTACACCAAAGTCTAACAAAAGAGAATCCGAGCTCATCGTGAGAGCGAAACTTCTAAAAGTTATGTGGACAGGTAGGGCACATAATCAAGCTTACTACAAAATACAAACAAAAGCATAGTTCACCTACTTCAGGCTAAAAACAAGGAGAAATGAAAACAGGAGATTTTATTTTAAAGCAGGAGCATAGAAGAAGCAATAAATTAACGTGGGGTCGACATATAGTTTTGGCTATTAGCCATAGGTAACTGAAAAATCAATATGGTAAGTTATATACCTAATATTTTTATTAAGGATCTAACAATTTCTTTGGAACAGACACGATCTCATCAGTATCAGGTATTATTTTGATTAAAAAAAATTCAAAGTAACTTTAAAATTGTAGAAATCATTTAGAGTTAATGCGCGCAACGGAAAACTTAAATTTTATAACTTTAAAGAAGTGAAAATTAATATTAATGTTGGTCCGTGGTTTTTAATAATATTTTTCTTTTAATTTCTTAGATATCAAAGTCTCCGTATGAGATTTTTGACAGTGCTTGGACCCTATTTTTGACGAGTTTTGCTGGGTTTTGGTCATGAGACAGACTATTTTGGAGGGTTTATCACATGTTTTTTGATGCTTTTTTTATAGTCCTCATTGAATTTTTAACTTTCTCGATTACGCAGTAAGAGAAAGATATTGTACCTATTCGTACAAAATTTGGAACTCGAGATGTTAATCAATTCTGATATTACGATAGAGCAACTCAAAAAGTAGGTCACAAAATTCTGTTCGTCTGTCTGTTTGTAATTTCTTCCACAGGCTTACAGCCTAAGCGGCTTCCCGGACTGGGACTCTGTTCAAACTTCGGATTTGGAGTTTGTTTAAATAACAGCACCGCGAAGCTTATTTTAAGCAAACATTACCCAATTCGTCCATCGAGTTATTCAATTTATAACTGCTAACGCAAATTCAAAAACATATCACTAAATTCTTACATATACAATATACATATTGTATAATATATTATTAATCTAATCCAGTAAAAAATAAAATGATGCACTAACAGATCAAGAAACAGAAACTCCGACTACACTTGTCCTCTTACTCAAAAATCGTGTAAAGTGGAAGAGCTTATAAAATAGTACAGTAGGCGGCTAGGCGCTTAGAACTCTCTAACCAGAACTTGCGAGTTGCGACATTTGCCTGTTACTGAGAGCTTCAACTTTAAAAAATTCATATTGTTATATGCATATATTATGCACTTCCATATCAGATTAATAACCCAAGAGTAAATTTTATTAAACTTTATTCATTTTCCTTTATTTTTCTTTTATCTATAGCATTGCTTCCTCGATCTTTACCGACCTACCTTATAAATAAGAAAATAACCAACCAAACTTGTGATCAACGAGAAAGTTTCGTTCAACCGAGTCGTGCAGTTTATTTTTGTACAGTGTAACTTGTTTTTTTGTCGGTTCTTTTTTTGGCACGATATTAACGCTATTAAGAAAGGTAATTCAAATTGACCTTCTTTTGTATACTCCTTGAGTTCGACTTGAGTTGAGCAACATATTCCAGAAATGATGTCAAAGTTTTACGTTGGTAAAATTGTATGATTCAAAATAATATCGCAATCACCGTGTAAGGATGCAGTCATATTAATAATAACTAGTTGACTGTCAGTTCTAGTCACTAATCACGTAATATAGAAAAGTCTTCAAGAGTTGTACAAAAAATGCACCACACCCACATTATCAACCACTTTACCAGAGATAGCAGCAATCGATAATAAAAGGACAGAAGTGAACTCTTAAAACAAAAACCTACCCCAATATTCGACATACGTGGATTTATACAAAGGACACAGGAAACGACAGTGCATAAAATATGTTTTCAGAGGATATACCAACTTACGATAGAAGTTATCCTATGAGTACGATTTATGATGCAAAGGCGAAGTAATACTATATTTTGGATGAACAAAACGAATAAAAGAACAAGCAAATAGAAGGTATTCAGCGTTCAATGAAATCCAGTCAGAGAGAGGAAAACTGAACAACAAACTTTGTCGACAATTGTGCGTATGCCCACGAATTTATAATAAGCCACTTATGCAAAAGAAAATATTACTTCAACAACAACTTGCATACTTCATTGAAGGCAACGACCAACTTCAATCATATTCGTAGGTGGTAGGTAGGTACCTATGACAGGAGCTGAAATGTAGATGATTTTTTTTAAACTTTCTCTATTACTTAGTAAGAGAAGGATATTGTTTTCGTACAAAATCTCGAACTCGAGTTGTAAATAAATTCTGACATTTCAATGATAGAGAAACTTAAGCAAATGGGTCACAAAATTCTGTCCATCTGTATGATCTCGAGGGCTTGAGCTTAAACGGCTGCCCTAATTTGGATTTGGAGTTTGTGGGCCTGCAGTTCGGGGCCGTATTTTTTTTTTGCACCTTGACTACCAACCACATTGAAGTTGAAGAGAGTTTGATCTGTCATCTGATCATTCACCGGTTATTTTAACATTGAGCGTTAAACTAGTAAATAACCTTGAGCCAGCGAGATTAACTGGTAGAACAACTAACTGGGAAGGCTTTAGGAACGAAATTGAAGAGAATGTTGAACTGAGCGTTCCACTTACGACACCCTATGAACTTGAGGTTGAAGTATATCGCTTCGTTGAGATAGTACAGCTCGCTTCCCGGAATAATACGCCTAATCCAAGGAAAACGCCGGCCAAATACGGTCTACGATATCCTCCCGAAATAAAAGAATTGGTCAACGAAAAAAGGAAGGCGCGTAAAAAATGGCAACAGAGTCGCGCCCCGCAACATAAAACACATTTGAATTATTTGTGCAATTTGTTGAAGACAGCTATTAAGGACTCCAAAAATCGTGCGATAAGTTCTTACCTTGAAAGTTAAACTGCGAACAAAGATTCCAATTATTCACTTTGGAAAGCAGTAAAAGGCACCAAAAGGCCCAAACTCCCCGCGCCGCCAATTAAAATAAATCAAAATGAATGGGCAAGGGAAGATAAGGAAAAAGCGGACGTTTTTGCCGCCCATTTAGAAGAAACCTTTAAACCGTACGATGGTCGGGCGGTACACGACAGTGTTATTGGGACGGAATTACAATCCGAAGATTTAATACTCACAAGTGCAACGCTAAGGGAACTAAAACGTGAAATTGAATCCCTAAAACCTAAGAAAGCTCCTGGGTATGATTTGATAACGGGAGAAGTTCTCAAAGTTCTACCAAGAAAAGCATAATTAGGCTTCTTCATATTATAAATGCCGCGCTCAGACTAAAACACGTACCGAGCCAACGGAAAGTTGCGGAGGTCATAATGGTTTTGAAACCAGGAAAACCGCCAAATGAAGTAAAGTATAGACCAATTTCCCTTCTTCCAGTCATATCCAAAGTTTTCGAGAGAATCTTACTATAGCGCCTACAACCGGTTATAGAAAACAATAATTTTATCCCTGACCACAGGTTCAGAACCAAGTATTCTACGATTGACCAAGTGCATAGAACTACTGACGTAATTGAGAAAGCATTTGAAGAAAAAAAGATATGATCAAGCGTATTCCTTGACGTCTCACAAGTCTTTGATAAGGTGTGGCATGACGGATTAAAATTTAAATTACGACAAGTTCTTCCCATACGCCTATATGATATTTTAGAATCATATCTCGGGAATAGACTCTTCCGTGTAAGACATGGAAACGAATACTCTGAGCTTAAGGAAATTTCGGCCGGCGTACCGCAAGGAAGTGTCCTAGGGCCCCTTCTCTATCTGCTATATACTCGCGATATACCAAGGGAAGATGGCACTACTCTCGCTACGTTCGTCGACGACACCGCTATCCTAGCATCTATCCTAGTTTCTTCTATTGAAGAAACGACTGGAAAACTGCAAATCACACTGAATAAGGTAAATGAATGGACGAGGGACTGGCGGATCACCCTCAACGAAACTAAATCTGTTCACGTGAATTTCACGTATAAGAAAACAAATAACTTACCAATTTTCTTAAACTTGGCCCGAATACGCTGTGCAAACGAGGCCAAATACCTGGGAATGACACTTGACGCAAAGCTGAAACGGAATTCGCACGTGAAAATGAAACGTAAAGAGCTCGATATCAAATATAGAGAAATGTGCTGGTTACTCGGAAAACATTCCCAGCTCAGTACCGAAAACAAACTGCTTCTATACAAGCAAGTGCTAAAGCCGGTGTGGACCTACGGTATACAACTCTGGGGTTGTACCAAGAAAACAAATGTCAATATTCTACAAACTTTTCAAAATAAAGTGCTCAGAGAAATTGTACGAGCACCATGGTATATTAGAAACGACGATATCCACAGAGATCTCGGAATTCCAATAATTGAAGCTGAAACAAAAAGCTTCGCGAGAAAGCATAGAAACCGACTAATCGGACATGTCAACAATTCAGTCCGACAAACTTTGGACGAGAACAATTTATTGCGCCGACTACAAAGAACGAAACCTTTCGACTTGGCAAGATAAGATTAACCGCGTCTAAATTGCAGAACATGCAGGATCTTTCATTGGAAACTAGCCTGTCAAAAGTTGATATTTCGTTATAGAAAAATTTCTTGATAAGTTATATCTTAGTTGCAGTATCTAACAATCTTACGAAGGGTGGTGTTTTTAGTCAGTAAAAATCTGACACTACTATGAGCACGCTCTTGCTCTTCTCATAGTGTCTTTGGAAGATTTTCACCTACCCTCGGTAAAAAAAAACCTTGACCTCAATATTAATGGTACTTCCCAGTTTTTATACCAGTTTGATTTGTTCGCAAATAGCTCTAACGATTTCAACTAAAATTGCTATCTAAGCTTAAGTAGGTGAGGTTACCATGACTGCATATTAGGGTGTCCCGTCAAATTTTTTTTTGTTGTATGTTAACAAAAGGCCCCGCAAAAGTTGCGTATTGCTGAGCTCATTACAGGAAAAATAACATAAAAAATATTCAAGGGTACTTTTGGGCCTCTACCGGCCGTTGAAGTTTTGGAAAAAAATGTTGTTTTCCCTACATTTTTCTTTTTCAATATTTTTTTAATAATGCTTACATTTGTAAATCTATAGCATATTCTCTCAAATCAAATGTGTTTTTGGTAGCATTTGAGCACTTGAGAGGTTATTTTGATATCTCTTAAATGCTGGAATCAAAAAATACATTTGTTTTGTCTTAACCACAAAATTCTATATGTTCACAAAAATAAGTAAATTCGAATTTTTTAATTTAAATACTAAACATGTAAGCAAAATGAGTTCCGGACTCCATCTCCGAGAGCTATTTTGTCCTCTTTTCGATCCCTTTATAGTGAATTAAAAAAAAATCATTTACCGTCTGTAAGAGATGTAAAAAAGTATACCTATGCTTTTGATCCAAAGAAATCTTATAACAGAAGACGGTGAAAAATCCCTTTAATTCCGAATTGTTTATTATAGTGAGTGCATGTAGATATCGAACAGATTTTGAAGAGGGCTTCAATTCCAATTGTGTGCCACATTCAAATACTAAGACTTATTAAAATGAACTTCCATAAATATATGACTCTAAAAAGATACCCAAGTATGAAAAAATGCAAACTATCACAATAGAGTACAAGATTTCATAACATTTACTAGTACAAAATTGTTTGACATTGCCTCATGTAAATTTGATAACTGCCACTGTACAAAGAAAAAAAGTGCCTAGTAATGAAAGGGTATTTTTGGAGGATAAGTGTTGATTACCTAGGGACGATTAAAATGCAAAAGCCTCTAGATCGAAAAGAACGTAGTGCATTGAATAATCTTGCCCCTCCAAGTTTACTCCAGAGAGTAGATCCAAACGAAACTGACGTAAGAGTGGAGCCAGTCAAGATAGTAAGGTCACTACTTTGTTCTTCAGAACTTTCAAAGTCTTCTTCAGATCCTTCCACGTTTTCAGATAAGCTCAATGTGCTGGTCCAACCATCTGTAGCAAGAGTTTTTGATCGATATGGAGTATCGGAACGATCTGCCCCAACAGTGGCTTCAGCGGTTTTTTACGATGCTGGACTCGCAAATAACACTGACACAAGGCTTGTAATCGACAAAAATAAGATACAGATACTGAGCTTTGTCAAAATCAAGAGAGCATCTAAGAAGCCAATACAATGATGCCATTCCTAAGAATATTTATCTTGACGGACAGAAAGACAAAACCCTTGTTTCAGATCAAAAATATAAACGTCATTTTCGCAAGGAGCTCTTAGAAGAACATAACAATATATCTCCGATATATTATACAGGGGAAGAAATATGCAATTCAAAGATTCATTTTATAATTTTTAAGGGCTACATACCGCGATACTAATTATCATTTTTAGTGTCCAGGCTATATTAATGGTGAATTTTTCGAAATACAAAATTGCATATTGTGACCTACAAAATATTCAGTCTCAATGTTAAAAATGTTTATTAGTATAAGGTCCATGCCATAGACATTATTTTTTAAAATTAATGTCAGACAACTCCTCCACCTATCTTAAAAGATCTGCCTGATGATGAACTTTCATTGCTTGCAAATGCAACAGAGCTCAGAATACCAGATATAAAACAAAATTGAATCTAGAAATCGGATGCCATCTCTTAATTTCAAAAGCCAATTTTCAATGTAAAATTTGTATTTATGCCTTAATAGGTAGCTTCTTTTAAATTAATAATTTAAAATTAATGATTATACGCAAATGAATATTTATTATTTTATTTTAGTACCAAGTTATATTTGTGTACATATTTTTGAAATAGTAATAATATTTTGAACAAATAGAAAAATTGAAAGATATTAGCGCCTTAGTTACTTTTTCCTGTCCTTCAATCGTCGGTAGAGGCCCAAAAGTTATGCCGTAATCAGAAAGTAAGTACACATTCGGAATCTTCTCGTCAATACGCAACTTTTGATACCCCTTTCGATGATATTTTCCACGAATTTTTTTTCTTCATACAACGACGGGACACCCTACTGCATATGCAGTTTTGGCTAAAAAAAATTGAATAACGGTGCTTTTGAAATTTGGAAATATGTATCTAGAAACCGGTCGATACGATTGTAAGTAAATTCACAAAAATCGTTTCTAACTTAATAGAATCCTGCTTGGTAAATTTCCTAAACACTTGCGATGTAGGTAAGTTGCTATTTAAAAGGAGCTAAATCGCTCCTAATCAAGCGTTTTAGAATAAAAAAAAAAACGCCGATATTTTAGTACCTACATAGTGAATAGCACCATGGGTTTTTTTTTCGTTTGGTAAATTTCTTAAATATTTATCTTATCTAATATATAAAATTGTCGTGTCACGGGGTGCGTAATTGAACTCCTCCGAAACGGCTCCACCGATTTTCGTGAAACTTAGTGTGCATATGGGCTAGGGCTGAGAATCGGACAACATCTATTTTTCATATCCCTAAATGTTAAGGGTGGTCCACCACTAAATTTTTTATTTTTTTCATGGGGAAATACACTTTGAAAAAAAAAAAAAAAAAAAAGAAACTGGATAACATAAAGTAGTGACACTTCAAATACAAAAAAAAAAAATTTTTGAATTTTAAAAGCAATTGTTGTTGTCAATTATTTTAATTGTTTTCCAAGCAAATTGTTGTTGTCAACAATTTAGATTTTTTTTTTTAAATTTATACCTATGTACCTAAAAAGTTTGTTCTAATAAATTATGTTTACTACGTTACATTAAGTAACTTTTTGAAATGAAGTAGATACTTTGATTATATAAAGATGATATAATGGCCAACGATATTTTGCATCGAATTCGCACTGTGACATCGGATAATGAACTGGAGATGTCAGATGGAAAGCGCAACAAAGTGGCAATTTGTTGTGCAAATTGGGGATGCCACAGCTGGAACTGGAGCGAGAAATGGACTTCGACCGAATCGCATTGAGTCAAGCTGTTGTTGCGTTCAGGTAACGCACAAAAAGAAAAGGAAGTGTTTGTCTCCCACCTTTCCACCTTCCTACCTATTCCCGATTTTTCGCCCTCAATTCCTTCCGCTATCATCTTGAGGAAGTGGCCTAAAAACGAATCCATATTTCCCTTGGTCACGGCATCACGCGTGAACGGCTGGACCGATTTCACTAGTTATTTTTTTGTTGTGTTTGTTATTGCCAGGAGAAAAATCTTATGAAAGAAAAAATTAAGAAAATTGCGCGGAAAATTAGAAAATTTAAGAATACTTAACCACCAAATTATATCTAATGTAACCATAGCGCTTTTACAATTCAAACTTTTTTGATTTAACCTTATGGCGCTTGGCATAACATTGACATAATGCGTGCTGCAAATACCGTCAAGGAGGATGTAAAAAAATGAATATCGTTTAAAACAGATGCTTCGATCGGAGTTATTATATTGATAAAATACATATAAAATAATTAATTTATTATTTCTAACAAAAACTGAAACATGTGGCGTTGTAGGCGTATATGTCGTTTTTCAGTTTAGTTAAATTTTCTTTAATAATAATCATCTTAATTTATACATATAATTCTTTCGGGACGAAACTCGATGATGATGATATAACTCGATAGCCACTGGGTCAATTTTTATGATTCTTCTTTTGTTATGTTCGTATTGTTGTATTTTAGGTTAACGCAAACTTAAAAGATAGGATTTTTGACCCACTATATGGCGTTGTTTCACGATCTCCAAAATCACTCACCCGAGTTCAAAGAAATTTTGTAGATTTATATTCTTTGTTTCCGCTTGAAGGATAGGACCTGATAGGTGGCGCTGCTGCCGATCTCCGAAACAGCTCTACCAAGTTGATTGAAATTTTGTAGATGGTTATGGTTGCTTCCAGTTTTAAATTTCGGATAGTTTTTGACCCTATAGGTGGTACTTTGAAAAACACAAGCGGGATAAGAAAACGGATTTTGGCACGTCTCATTCAAAAATAAAATCAAACTCTATTTCTAAAGTTGTTCAAATAAAGTAATTTGCGAAATGTGAGCAAGACTTAATACGAAAGGTATGGGCAAAGCCGGGTGGATACAGTTACATATAAAAGAGACTGACGTCCGTTTTTTTTGCTGTTGCATATTTATATAGGAAAATGAAAATAAAGATTTCTTGCGAAGAGTGTACAAAAAAAAAAAAAAAAAATATGGGGTAAAGGTTCTCACATCTCTAAGTCAAAATCGCCTAAGGTAGGCAAGGTAGTTTATCCGAAAGGAGAAACAACACACGAATACAGGAGAGAAACCGGTGACAAGAAAAAAAATAAGCGGGTGGAAGGAGCAAGGGGCCTGCATGAATTAGCCTTCGCGCGCGAAGCAGAAAGACCAAACTAGGCGATTGCCACTGAAGAAAAAAAAAACGGTTCCTATCGGATGATACGTCAAACCAACAGCACAACCATTGTCTATATAAGAGACTCACGCACTTCTGCTCGGTTCTTCGTTGTCAGTTTTCACATTGTCAGTCAGTTTGAGTTGTACTTAGCTTGAGTACTGTGTGGGTGATCGGCCGCTCACACGTAACAGCAGAACGGTGAAATTTTACCACAGATTAGACGTTAGACGGTAAAACTGACCTGGACGTACAGTGTTCCCACGTTTCCCTAGTCCGAGCCATTTATATATCGCCAGATAGGAGCTGTTGGGAATATCTGAGGGGTACACCGTTCTCCGCCATATTCGGAGCGAAATTTATAGCAGAGTGGAAGAGGTAACCTACAACCCCGTGCGGTTACGTAGCCTGTTGTATCGCCACGCTATTTTTTTTTTTTTCATTCAGCGTTCTTTAAGTCCACGGAACTCGGGACAGGGATCAGTTCGTCGGCCTGTGGACCTGTCGCCATCCATGTGCAGGTACCGCACCACAGGCGAGTTCTCCCACGATTCCCAATCGGACGCATTGCCTTCGCTCGCATGTGTAGTGTCAGTGCAACAAACGAAGCTACCCGTCTGCCCATCTGCTAATCGGTGTGTTTCGACCCCACAACGCGTGATCGGCCAAACCCATGCCAAGGTTCGCACAAGGTTCCACATCCCGCCCCCCTCACAAAGGCAAACCACCAATATAGAGGTAAACTAAGTGAGATACGTCGTATCAGATAACCCGGGTGTGATTCAGAGTTCCTCATACTCGAACCTATTCACCTGCTGTTCTGTCGTCACTATCATCTATCTACATCATCACCTGCAAGACCAGGGCACAGTTCTCACCCTCCCCAGCGCGGCGCATAAGCATCACCACCTTAAGACTGACCACCCTAAGTATACCGATCTAAAGCTAAGTATTTGTCCAACATTTTCTTTGTAAAGCTCGCCTATTACATATGTGTATGTTTTAAAATTTCCAAGAACCATCATCTGGTTGCACTCGCCAAATTCGGAAACATTACCCTATAACATCGCAGCAGAAAATTATTACATAACTACAGACAAGCATCCCTCGGGCTGGAGAAATTGCGCGCAAAGTCACCACACCCCTGGACACTCAACTCTTCAAAAAAAAAAGGAAGGAAAATAACAAAACCAGAAAATTACATACATCGGTAAGTCCATTCAGACTTTAATATAACTAATATATATGTAACAGCGAGCTATTTTTGGTAGTTTCATTTTTCCTATACTTATATGTAGTACTAGCTGACCCGGCAAACTTCATTCCACCCAAATTTGTTAATGTAATGAAAATAATAATTCCGAGCATGTACAATGCGCTTGCTAATTTATGTAATTCGGCCAATTAAAATGCTTCATTCAAAAGTTATATTAAATGCAATAGAAATAAATGACGAATAGCAATGTTGATTTGTTTCAATCAAACCGCAATGATTTTGACGTTTCGGCCAACCTTCCGCTTTTCACTAAATTGACCATGTGAGAAACATGGTAATTCAAGATTGATACTACAAATGCACAAACATCCATCGATTATACTTGCAACAAATTATTTGTCACAGTGAAAGCGAGACGCACAGGAAATTTAAGTCGCTTAAAAACGAATGGCAAATCGTTCTGAATAAGCGGAATCTGCGGAATGAGAGTGTTTGCCTTTGGATATTCCACTCAAAATCGTCACTTCACTTGCATGGCATTTGATTTGGGATCCTTCACCACCAAATCAAACGCGTTCTGTTACAAAGTCTCGGTGCATTGAGGTTGCGCCACAAAATTATAATTGAGCCGACTATCGACTGTATAGATGTAAGCCCGGAACATCCAAAGAATTCAAAAATTCAACTAATCCCCATAAAGTTTTGTTTTCACGACAAAAAGTAGCATATTTCCTTCCTTGGGCCCATGCGAATTTAAACCAAAAATCATAAAAATTGAAGGATCGGTTCCCGAGTTATGAGTGCGCACATACGGACGTCAGTCTTTTTTATATTATGTAGCTGTACCCATACCCGGATTTGCTCATACCTTTCGTATTAAGGCCTGCTCACATTAAGCAAAGTCCTTTATTTGGACAATGTCCATTAATAATTTTAATGCTTCCACAACCCGTTCTCCTATCCCGCTTATGTTTTGCAAAGTACCATCTATAGGGTCCGAAACTATAGTATATTTCGGTAGAGCTGTTTCGGAGATCGGCAACAGCGCCACCTAAAAAAAAAAATAGTTGGCGCAACAGGTCCGGAGAGACCCTAGGCCTAGCTTCTCACAACCATTCGTTTTGTGTGAGTTTTCATTTTTTGGAACGAATGGAATGGATCTACAATTTTATGCCGACTCCAAACGGCTAATTGAGAAGCTCTTTCAAGACAGTCATACTCTCGGATGTTTGTCAGACGTTCGCGAGTGGTGGCGCAGTGAAAAAAACCCTAAGTTGGAATTCAGGTTTTTGCGAGATTCGAACCCCGACCCCTAGCATCGTCGTCCAACACACTAACCACTAAGCCACTGCGCCTACCTAACCTACCTACCTAACCCACAGCGCCACCTATCAGGGCCAAAAGTATCCTAGCCTTCAAGTGGGAACGAAGAATATACATCCACGAAATTTCATTGAAATCGGTTGAGCAGTTTCGGAGATCGACAACAACGCCACCTATCGGGTAGGTACAAAATTGTATCTTTTAAGACTGCCTAAGCCTAAAATACACCAATACGAACAAAACAAAAGAAGAATCATAAAATTTGGCCCAGTAAGAACATTTTCCTCGGTTTTGTTATTTGTGCCGGAAATCGAATGGAAATTTTATTTACCTATTTAAAATTGATTAATAACTAATTTGGAGTTTTCGTCAAAAAATTGTACAGCTAAATGAAATATGAATTACGGAAATGTCAAATTCAAAAAAGTGTAAACAACCAACGCCAACTATATTACTACAATTAAATTTAATGTTGTTGATACAAAATTGATGTGTAGGGAAATCTAACTTGTCGTAAATATCTTCCAGCGCCACCTACCGGGTCCAAATCTTGGCATAAGCTATCTATTTTTTTAAGTGTTATATGGTGTAAATTTGAGCCAAATCGGTCCATAAATAAGAATTTTCAAAAAAGCGACCCCAGCGCCCCCTATAGTGTCTAAAATAAACATAAACCATCCGGAGCACCACACAAACATATGGTGTGAATATAAGGGGGATAGCTTCAGTGGTTCAGCCGTTATGGTCGGTCATACATACGCACGAACGTTTTTATATATTAAGATATGCTTATCAATTTATCATACATTATTGTTATCGGTGGTCAGAATCGGGAATTATATAATTATACCTAGTGTTAGTGGTGAATTTGGTTGCGATCGTGTATCGTGCACAATTACATAATTGAGGTGAATTTAAAAAAAAAAAAGAGAGTACCTTCCGAACAAAATTTTACTCTTAACGCGCGGGGAATTATCGAATGCACGACGTAAACATTTTGGTGTTCTCCCCCCCCCATAATTATTGCTACATAATAATAGATATTTAGTTAGCGTTAATTAAAGAGCTGAATTGTTGAAATTGAGTTAAGAATTATCTATATTAAGGATAAGGAATCAGGTTTTTTTTTTTTTCTAGGTAAGATTTAGTGTTAGTTGTAAATAAAGATTGTTATTGCTAGACATGACACAGAATCCAGTTGCCTTTTATATTTTTTTTTTCTCGTTAATGTGGTGAGATCAACTGCTAAATCGAAAGCGTAATCATTTCGTTTCTTATGGAGGTAGATATATGAAAGCATAATGGACTAAGGTAATGACGGTTGGATGAGACGGTGAGTTAGTGCTAGGGATGGTTTAATTGTTGGAGGGAAGCGTTTTCTTTTATACTTTCCGTATGTTAGGGGCTATCACAAGACACGAGTGAGTGGTAGCCAAGGTTGTCTCCCTACGGCCATGGTCTAGGTGAGATGGGATGGGCAAACTCAGTAGAGCTTTCATCATCGTATGCTCTTTCCCCCCCCCCCCAGAAGATATTTATAGTGTCGTGGAAAAGTATACAGCCCAATCCTAGAAATTTTGGCGCCTCTCAAAATTAATATTTTTTGTAGATAATTCCAACTAATCTAGGCATGGAATCGTAACAGTGTCTATAGGTCAACAACAAAGAACCCCCCCCAATCCGACGAGCTAGGACGAGCGGGTGCTAGCATGCCTACGTTGTTTGAACTTAGACATCCTTCTGTCGTTGCTACCCGGTTTGTCTTGCGGAGTCCTGTAGTCGTGAGTCATAAGGTTGGCGTTGGCGGTGGGAGGTTTGGGATCGGTCGTCTGTCGGGTTGCTTCGTCTTCGGAACGGTTACCGTATACGAGCTGAACGATCTGGCAGTCTATTTATTCCAGGATTTCGTTACAGGTGGCGCCCAACGTGGGGCACGAAACTTCTAGGTCATTTCCTTTTTTGGGTTAACATTGTTTCATGGACAATGATCATGGGAAGTGTTAATCGCAGTGTACCTAAATCGGCTTTCAAATTTCGGATTTCTGATTACTTCCTTCGAAGGACTATGATTGTATGAGTAGCTCAAGGTATTGTCCGGTATGTAAATAGTTTTCCGCATACGTCTGCTGCCTTACCTTTTTAGCACCTCAAAGATACGCGGTTCTCCTTGAAGGGTCTACTAGATGCACAGTTCATAGCTCATCTGGTGAATGAGTCTTGTATGTCTTCGACTTTACACTGATTGTGAGTCTATAACTAGTATTATTGTTTAGGTAAAGAGAGGGAAGCAGATATGTCTGTCCGGTAATTGGGGAGGTGTTAACCCCTTATTCCTTAGCAGCAATGTATCCTAAACTTCTCCATTTCTCTCTAGCCTGCTTGGCCAGGATCCGAAAATTTACAAGAGTCCACATACCCATTGACCTGCAGTATTGCTTCTCCTTAAGCTTATGCGCAGTTGCAGAGTTTTGAGTTCTCTTTAAAAACCGAAGTGGTGCACCAAGATAAACACACCAAATCCTATGTTAATCGGTAACTCTCAGATACATTTTCTTTTGGCGGGATTTCCGCTCCTTCCAGCAGCGTAATCGCAGTAGTTGGCTCTAATGACCCGGACTCATCCATCCGAATTTTATGATATATTTTTCTTTTTTTCTTTCAAAGAGTAGATTTGAATTCTTTTAGTTAGATTTCCGTAAGAATTATTTAGGTTTACTAGGAAAGATTATTACTTTTCTTAATATTCAGCAATAACCGATTACTTATTAAGTTAAATTCGAACGTTTGCATTACTGATTTAATATTTATGTTAGGTACGTCAGTAGTCGATACGTAAAGTTCAAGTATTTCTTCTTTTTTTCATCCGGTTCCTTTAATTTTGGCTTCTATTGAGCGTCTAGCCAACTAATCGAAATGTCTAAGTCCGGGAAGTCGACGGGAGCTATTCCCAAAGCCGACCGGTCCATGTTGGGGAGAGGTAGATCCTCTGCAAAGAAAGCTAATTTTGATGAGGCCGGAAACAAATCCCGCAAAGTCTCAACGACTTTAGAGACCTCGAGTGACCAAGCTCCAGATGAAGCTAGTGGCTACCAAGAAACAGGTGCTTCTAAAATCACCGACAGTGCTCCTGAACGGCTAGTAACGTTCAATGAAACCTCAGACGTTCAAGGGACTGGTATGGCCCATAGGTCGTTAATAAACCAACAGGTGCGGGGGGTATCAGAAGAGGAGGAACTGAGTAGGTACATCCTGGAGGTGGTAGAGGCTAGTGTAGGTTTAAGCCGAGCTGGAGAGCTAAGGCTCATACGAGAGGAAATGGATAAAAGCCGCAATCTTATCCGCGACGAATTTGCGTCTCTGGCTCGTCACCCGCTTGGACAGGGTAGTGCACCTCTTGCTGATCCGGCAACGTTTCATGCCGAAGCGAGCGAAGAATCTACCCCTGTTTATACTGCTCCCATCCAACCAGCTGCACCAAGAACCGATCGTGTTACTCGCCCAGCGGTTCTAAGTCAAAATACAAACGCCAATGATTTTCTGCAACGGCTGAACAATCTTAATTTGAATGACATTTCAAGCAGTTCCGAGGCACGTCCCAGTCGTTTCGCCGGAATACCAGCAGCTGTCCATAACTTTCACAAATGGGGCATAAAGTTTGACAACAGAAGTATGACGGTGGATGACTTCCTCTTTAGGCTTGAGCGACTAAAGCGGTGTTACAACGCTTCATGGGACGATATCGTCCTGAATTTTCACCAGTTCGTTTCGGGGCAGGCTGAGAATTGGTTTTGGGTTTATCTTAAATCCAACCCTGCCGTTAACTGGACGATTCTCCGATGTGCTCTAATTGAGCAATTTCGTAGCCTAGAAACAGACTCAGAACTTTCAAGGAAAATGGGCGATAGGAAGCAAGGCCAGGCAGAAACGTTTGATGATTTCTATAATACTATTCAGCTAATGAACACCCGGTTGAGAACTCCAAAACCTTCCCGGGAGATTGTCGAATTATTAAAGCAGAACGTTCGCAGGCGTATGGGGGAGCTGCTGATTACTTTTCAAACAGATAGTCTTCCGAAGATGGTATATGTTTGTCGTAATATCGAAAAATACTTAAACGACCATGATCATCAAAGGTTAAAGAATAGCTTCGGTACTCCTTCACGCAGACCAGTCGTATCAGAATTTTTAGGAAGCGACTCTCTGGCCGACGAAGAGACCCCCAACATCGAATCATTACACCCCAATAGAAATGCTCGCAGCTTCATCTGCTGGAACTGTAGGCAGCCTGGGCATTCATTTTACGATTGTATCAGTTCCCAAAGAGCACTCTTCTGCTACAAATGTGGGAGAGAAAATACCGTCACCCCACAATGTCCCCGATGCTCGGGAAACGGGGAGAGGAGCAGTTTGATAGCCGGGCAGAATTGCTCTCCCAGCGAGGACCCGTGCAATTAGAAATCCCTCAACCAAACAACAACAGTAATCGCTCCCAAGACACGGTTTCACCTACTCACAGCCCCTCACACAGTCGTACCACCCACTTCACTATTTTAAGACCTGTCCGCAACAATCATTCAACTGAATTATTGACACCGATTCAATCAGATTCCCTTTATAATGTAGCGCCGAGACCTAATCCACCAGTCAAATCCCTTCATGAACGCTTGCTGAACTACCACGCCGTTCGAAAACGTATTTTCGGAAATTCCACCATGGTGTCTGAAAAGACTCGTAAACTCCGCGAAAAATTTAAGGCAAAGAAGTGTATGCATAAGTCCATCGAAGCCACGACAATATGCTGCTCTTCTGACGACCCTCGTCCGTATGCGTCGGTTTTTATCTATGGGGAGCATATTTTAGGTCTTCTCGACAGTGGAGCTAGCATAAGCTGTTTAGGTGATGGAAGCGTAGAATTTCTCAAAAAAAACAAAATCCCAATACAATCCTTTTCTTCAGCAATTAAAACGGCCGATGGGAAACACCAGCCAATTGTTGGGAAAATTTTTGCTGATTTGTTGTACAAAGGGGTAACAAAAAACGTTTGTTTATTTGTTGTGCCATCCCTGCAGCAAAAGCTCTACCTCGGGGTAGATTTCTGGAAAATGTTGTGTCCGAAATTGGTTATGATCCGATACAGCGAGAGCGCGACTCGAATTCTCACGAATTATCAGCTGAAGATTCCAAAATACTTAATGAAGCCCTCAACCTGTTTCCTTCCTCTGCCACTGTTGGCCTTGGGAGAACATCGCTTGAGGAACATGTAATTGATACCGGGGCTGCCGAACCGGTAAAGCAGCGACATTATCCTGTTTCTCCAGCGGTACAGGAACTTTTATATGGGGAGCTAGATCGCATGCTAAAACTTGGGGTGATCGAGGAAAGCACCAGTCCATGGAGCTCTCCGGTGGTCTTAGTCCGTAAACCAGGCAAAAACCGATTTTGTTTGGACTACCGGAAGCTCAACCTGGTCACCAGGAAGGATGCGTATCCGCTTCCTCATATAGAAGGATTGCTGGGACGTCTTACAGATACGCACTTCATCTCGAGTGTGGATCTGAAGGACGCCTTTTGGCAGATACCGTTGGAGAAGGAATCCAGGCAAAAGACGGCTTTTACGGTCCCCGGCAGACCTCTGTACCAGTTCAGGGTAATGCCATTTGGTCTTTGCAATGCGCCCCAGCGCATGTGCCGTTTGATGGACAAGGTGATACCCCACGAACTTAGAGAAAATATCTTTGTGTATTTGGATGACTTGCTGATAGTCTCGCGAACGTTCGATGAGCATATCAAGCTGTTGCGGGTTGTAGCGAGGTTGTTAACAGATGCCGGCCTGACGATAAATGTTAATAAGTCAAAGTTCTGTTTCCGGGAACTTCGATACCTGGGATACCTGGTAGGAGACGGATGTCTGAAAACAGATCCTGGGAAAATATGTGCAATTCAAGACTTTCCTGTCCCGAAAACTGCCCGCCAAGTAAGACGTTTCTTAGGACTAGCCGGATGGTATCGCCGATTTGTCAAAGACTTTTCTTCGCTGGCTTCACCGTTGACGGATACTCTAAAGAAGGGGTCAAAATTTATTTTTGATGACAAGGCTCTCGCCGCCTTTAACGACATTAAGACCTCCCTGACCTCCGCACCGATACTCGTGAATCCTGATTTCACAAAAGAGTTTGTGATCCTTTGCGACGCGTCCGCATCTGGTATCGGATGTGTGCTATGTCAGAAAGATGCCGATGGGGTGGAGCGCCCGATAATTTACTACTCTCACAAACTTAATTCCGCCCAACGGAACTATAGCGTAACTGAGCGAGAGTGCCTGGCCGTTGTCATGGGTGTTCAAAAATTCCGAGCCTATGTCGAAGGACAGCCCTTCCGGATTGTGACGGATCACGCGAGTTTGAAGTGGCTTATGAGCCAAAAGGACCTCAGCGGTCGGCTTGCTCGCTGGAGCCTTAAACTGCAGGCATACGACTTTGTCATTGAACATCGCAAGGGATCCCAGAACGTTGTACCGGATGCTCTATCCAGAATATATGAGGTGGACGCTCTGGGGGACCCCCGCAAAACGTCCAATGATCGGGTTGAGGTTTTGCATATAGACCTCGAAGCTCCCAGTTTTCACTCAGAGAAATACAGTAAAATTCGCGACACAATCGTGCACCAAAAGGAACGATTGCCGGATTTACAAGTATCAGAAGGTTTCGTGTACAAAAGGGTACAACATAGTACAGGGAATCCCGTTGAAGATGATCTGACGTGGAAACTGTGGGTTCCAGAAGAGCTAACCGACCGCTTGATCTCATTGGCCCATGAGCCACCTCAGGCCTCGCACGGAGGTATCGCCAAAACCATATACCGGCTCCGACAGAATTATTTTTGGCCTAATATGGCAGCCCAGGTAAGATCCTTCATTGGTAGGTGTGATGTTTGTAAGACGTCTAAGGCACCAAATGCCATTTTAAGGCCACCCATGGGAAAGGCTTTCGTCGTTGAGAGGCCATTTCAACTTATTTATATTGACTTTCTTGGGCCATATCCTCGGTCAAAAAATGGTAATACCCACATATTCATTGTACTGGAATGGAAATATTTTGCAAATTTGGAATTCCCGAGTCTGTCATGTCAGACAATGGACAACAATTTTTGAGTCGAGAGTTTGGTAAACTGTTGACGTCGTATGGCATCCGACATATTAAAACCGCTGCGTATTCCCCACAGGCTAATGCCAGCGAAAGGGTAAAAAGGTCTATCCTAGCTGCAATTCGCTCCTACATAGAACCTGACCAAAGGACCTGGGATATACAGCTTCCTTATATAGCTTGCGCACTTCGCACTTCAGTCCACTCTGCAATAAAAATGTCCCCATACGAGGCACTGTTCGGTCAAAGGATGATAGAGCACACATCGGAATACAAGCTGCTCAAGAGCCTAGGGTGCTTGAATAATTCTGGAGTTAACCCCCTCTCAATGGCTTCCAAAATGAACATCCTGCACTCTTACGTTAAGGAGTCGCTGGAGAGAGCTCACAACGAATACGAAAGAGTTTACAATACGCGCAGCAAAACCGTGAGATTTTCCGTAGGAGATGTTGTTTTTAAACGAAATTTTATTCTCAGTGATGCGACGAAGCGCATTAGTGCGAAGCTCAGCCCAAAATTCATCAAAATGAGAGTTAAAAGGGTTATCGGGAACAACTTATATGAGCTAGAAGATGATCAAGGGAAAAGAATCGGAGTGTATCACTGTAAAGGTTTAAGGAAGTGAAGTGATAAGAAACTTCCGCATGCTCGGCAAGAAGCTCAATCTGTGCACAAGACTAGATCAGGGGTGGGTAATGTTGCTCTACCGTTCCTTTTCTTCTTCCTTGCGTTCGCGTGCGCTGCGAAAGGAACAAGTTTTGTAGGGAACGACGTTGCATAATTTTTTTTTTTTTTTTTGCTGTTGCATATTTATATAGGAAAATGAAAATAAAGATTTCTTGCGAAGAGTGTACAAAAAAAAAAAAAAAAAAAATATGGGGTAAAGGTTCTCACATCTCTAAGTCAAAATCGCCTAAGGTAGGCAAGGTAGTTTATCCGAAAGGAGAAACAACACACGAATACAGGAGAGAAACCGGTGACAAGAAAAAAAATAAGCGGGTGGAAGGAGCAAGGGGCCTGCATGAATTAGCCTTCGCGCGCGTAGCAGAAAGACCAAACTAGGCGATTGCCACTGAAGAAAAAAAAAAACGGTTCCTATCGGATGATACGTCAAACCAACAGCACAACCATTGTCTATATAAGAGACTCACGCACTTCTGCTCGGTTCTTCGTTGTCAGTTTTCACATTGTCAGTCAGTTTGAGTTGTACTTAGCTTGAGTACTGTGTGGGTGATCGGCCGCTCACACGTAACAGCAGAACGGTGAAATTTTACCACAGATTAGACGTTAGACGGTAAAACTGACCTGGACGTACAGTGTTCCCACGTTTCCCTAGTCCGAGCCATTTATATATCGCCAGATAGGAGCTGTTGGGAATATCTGAGGGGTACACCGTTCTCCGCCATATTCGGAGCGAAATTTATAGCAGAGTGGAAGAGGTAACCTACAACCCCGTGCGGTTACGTAGCCTGTTGTATCGCCACGCTATTTTTTTTTTTTCATTCAGCGTTCTTTAAGTCCACGGAACTCGGGACAGGGATCAGTTCGTCGGCCTGTGGACCTGTCGCCATCCATGTGCAGGTACCGCACCACAGGCGAGTTCTCCCACGATTCCCAATCGGACGCATTGCCTTCGCTCGCATGTGTAGTGTCAGTGCAACAAACGAAGCTACCCGTCTGCCCATCTGCTAATCGGTGTGTTTCGACCCCACAACGCGTGATCGGCCAAACCCATGCCAAGGTTCGCACAAGGTTCCACATCCCGCCCCCCTCACAAAGGCAAACCACCAATATAGAGGTAAACTAAGTGAGATACGTCGTATCAGATAACCCGGGTGTGATTCAGAGTTCCTCATACTCGAACCTATTCACCTGCTGTTCTGTCGTCACTATCATCTATCTACATCATCACCTGCAAGACCAGGGCACAGTTCTCACCCTCCCCAGCGCGGCGCATAAGCATCACCACCTTAAGACTGACCACCCTAAGTATACCGATCTAAAGCTAAGTATTTGTCCAACATTTTCTTTGTAAAGCTCGCCTATTACATATGTGTATGTTTTAAAATTTCCAAGAACCATCATCTGGTTGCACTCGCCAAATTCGGAAACATTACCCTATAACATCGCAGCAGAAAATTATTACATAACTACAGACAAGCATCCCTCGGGCTGGAGAAATTGCGCGCAAAGTCACCACACCCCTGGACACTCAACTCTTCAAAAAAAAAAGGAAGGAAAATAACAAAACCAGAAAATTACATACATCGGTAAGTCCATTCAGACTTTAATATAACTAATATATATGTAACAGCGAGCTATTTTTGGTAGTTTCATTTTTCCTATACTTATATGTAGTATATGCTTATCAATTTATCATACATTATTGTTATCGGTGGTCAGAATCGGGAATTATATAATTATACCTAGTGTTAGTGGTGAATTTGGTTGCGATCGTGTATCGTGCACAATTACATAATTGAGGTGAATTTAAAAAAAAAAGAGAGTACCTTCCGAACAAAATTTTACTCTTAACGCGCGGGGAATTATCGAATGCACGACGTAAACATTTTGGTGTTCTCCCCCCCCCCATAATTATTGCTACATAATAATAGATATTTAGTTAGCGTTAATTAAAGAGCTGAATTGTTGAAATTGAGTTAAGAATTATCTATATTAAGGATAAGGAATCAGGTTTTTTTTTTTTTCTAGGTAAGATTTAGTGTTAGTTGTAAATAAAGATTGTTATTGCTAGACATGACACAGAATCCAGTTGCCTTTTATATTTTTTTTTTCTCGTTAATGTGGTGAGATCAACTGCTAAATCGAAAGCGTAATCATTTCGTTTCTTATGGAGGTAGATATATGAAAGCATAATGGACTAAGGTAATGACGGTTGGATGAGACGGTGAGTTAGTGCTAGGGATGGTTTAATTGTTGGAGGGAAGCGTTTTCTTTTATACTTTCCGTATGTTAGGGGCTATCACAAGACACGAGTGAGTGGTAGCCAAGGTTGTCTCCCTACGGCCATGGTCTAGGTGAGATGGGATGGGCAAACTCAGTAGAGCTTTCATCATCGTATGCTCTTTCCCCCCCCCCCCAGAAGATATTTATAGTGTCGTGGAAAAGTATACAGCCCAATCCTAGAAATTTTGGCGCCTCTCAAAATTAATATTTTTTGTAGATAATTCCAACTAATCTAGGCATGGAACCGTAACAGTGTCTATAGGTCAACAACAAAGAACCCCCCCCAATCCGACGAGCTAGGACGAGCGGGTGCTAGCATGCCTACGTTGTTTGAACTTAGACATCCTTCTGTCGTTGCTACCCGGTTTGTCTTGCGGAGTCCTGTAGTCGTGAGTCATAAGGTTGGCGTTGGCGGTGGGAGGTTTGGGATCGGTCGTCTGTCGGGTTGCTTCGTCTTCGGAACGGTTACCGTATACGAGCTGAACGATCTGGCAGTCTATTTATTCCAGGATTTCGTTACAGATTTTTGGATGGAAGGAAGGGCATAATGCTACCTTTTAATGTGAAAAAACTTTATGGGGATTAGTTGATTTTTTTAATTCTTTGGATGTTCCGGGCTTACCTCTTCATAATTTGGACTTGAAAGTCAGCTCAGTTAAAATGCTGTTGCGCAACATCAATGTATCGAAACTTTGTAAAGGATCGCATTTGATTTATGGTTAAGGATCTTACATCAAATATCATGTAAGTGATAATTTTGAGGGAAATTTCAAAGGCAAACACTCTTATTCCGCAGATTTCGCGTCTCGCTTTCACTATGTCTAATAATTTATTGCAAGGATAATCGATGGATGTTTGTGCATTTGTGGCATCAATCTTGATTTCCCGTGTTTCTCACATTGTAAATTTAGTGAAAAAGCGGAAGGTTGGCCGAAACGTCAAAATCATTGCGGTTTGATTGAAACAAATCAACATTGCTATTCATAATTTATTTATATTGTATTTAATATAACTTTTGAATAAAGAATTTTAATTGGCCGAATTACATAAATAAGGAAGTGCATTGCACATGATCGGAATTATTATTTTCTTTACATTAACAAATTTGGGCGGAACGAAGTTTGCCGGGTCAGCTAGTCTTTCTATATTATCGTACAATAGATTTGTGAAAAAAGCCATTTTTTAAAATTGAGTATTCTTTATTTTACCTGAAAACGGCAATAACGACTTTGACCAAAATCGATTTTACGATAATACAGAGAAAAACTGAGTTTGCCATTCAGTAAGAAAGGACTATATTAAATCAAATGAATTTTTGTTACAATCGCATAGACCCGTTTTCGAGATATGTATGCCCAAATTTCAAAAGTACAGTTATTCGAATTTTTAGCTAAGAACTGGGTATGCAGTCATGGTAGATAACCTCCCTTACTTAAGCTTAAATATCAATTTCGGTTAAAATCGTTAGACCCGTTTTCGAACAAATCAAACTGGTAAGAAAATTGTATGTGGGAAGTACCTTTAGTACTTTCATTAGAACAGTAAGCCCACAAACTACAAAACCGAAGTTTGAACGAAATCTGGGCAGCCGTTTAGGCTTATAGGCCTGCGGAATAACGGACAGACAGACAGACGGACAGACCGGACAGAATTTTGCGACCCACTTTTTTGCGTTCGTCTATATCATCGTAATTTCAGAATTGATTGAACGTAATGGTGAAAAGTTAAAAAAACAGAAACTCGCATAACGCTTGTCTTCGTACTTAAAAACATGTAAGGTATAAAAGCTATAAAATAGTGCAGTATAGGCGCTTATAACTCTCTAACCAGAACTTGCGACAATTGCCAGTTAAGAGCTTCAACTTTTCAAAACTCACATTGTTATAAATAAACTGCCATATCAGATGAATAAACGAAAAGGGAATTTTATTTAACACTACTCCCTTTTCTATATTTCATGAACCGTTTCTTTTATCAAGCATTGCTTCTCAGATCTTTAACTACTTACATAATAAAATAAGAAAACAACTGACTAAGCTTTTGATGAATGAGAAAGTTTCGTTTGACCTAGTCGTGCACTTTATTTTCCTTTGTATGAATAAATATTTGAGTGAGAGTATTTATTACCACAGTTACCTAACACGTTTATTTAACGAGATAACTATTATGGAGTCACTGTTCTGCAGTCAGGACAAGCCACTTCCAAAGTCATATCTATGTGCAGGTATACGTACACGTAAATTTTGTTCCATCTTATTCCTAAGTCCGATGAATTTTCCCAGCCCCACAACTGGATTATGTTAATACAGCGTGATGCAGTCACGTGTGAGTGCTTTACCATGCGAGTAAAAATACTTCATTCAACCCGAATGGACAGGGACACATTCTCCCCATCAACGCTTATACTTGGTAAAATTACTAAATTGCACTTTCTCTGTCTGTTTCACAGCACATTGAG